>CM051464.1:7231766-8611766 GCA_028015225.1 Carex myosuroides
CAATTAATTTAGTAGAAAAAGAAATCTAATAATAAAAAATTTAAAATTATAAATTTAAAATATATCGAGTTTGCATTCAGCATTTGAATTTAAAAATTTATAATATAAATAACAACATGAGTTTGTTGCATTTTATAATACAATCTTTTTGTGATATTAAAATCTACTCTAAACAAATTTCAGAAAGAAAAAAAGTTGGATAAGCGAAGCAACATTTGAAATCTTATCATTTTGTTTGCAATTTATTATCGATGGTGTCTTTCAGTCTTCTCCATATCACTAAAAGACATTGGACAACCAAAGAATTTCGATAAATGAATCAATTAATTGTAAAAAACTAGTTTGGTGGAAGCCACTAACCTCCAAAAAAAAAAAAAACTAGTTAATTGGTGGATATATACAAATGATATTGAAGGCTATGAATTAATGGCAAATTTCATACCAAGCATTCAGAATCGGAATTAAGGGTAAAAATTAAGAACAACATATTATAAATTTTTAATTAATAACGCATACATAAACAAAAAACGGCTCCAATCATTTAACAGATTTTCTGACAACAAAAAAAAAAATATAATTCCACTTAAGATCACATAAACAGAAGCTATCTTTTGATAAATATAAACCTACTTTTCAATCGGTTTGCAAATGCTCTTTAGCTCATTCATCTTAGATTCCGACTCCCACACTTGGGGCAGAGGATTCTGTTCAACCCATCTAATGCTCTTACCAATTGCATCTTCAATGTTCATCTTTGTTGAAAATGGAAGCATCGCAACAATTTTATTATCCCTTAGAATGTTTCTCATTTGATAGGAGTATCTGTCAAGCGAGTTCCATGCATCATACCTTTTTCTGTACTCCTCATCATCGGCCTTGTACTTTTCAGCATCCTGCATCATCTTCTCAATTTCTTCATTGCTCAATCTTCCTCCATTGTTAATCATGATCTTATTCTTATGACCGCTCGATCTATCTTGTGCAGACACATTTAGTATCCCATTGGCATCAATCTCAAAGCATACATCAATCTTGGCAACACCTTTCGGTGCCGAGTCAATGCCGTAAAGCACAAACTCCCCAAGCAAATTGTTGTGCTTGGTTTCAGCCCTCTCGCCTTCATATATAGGTAGTTCCATACTAGTTTGGTTATCGACAATTGTGATAAGAACGTCCTGCTTTTTCGTCGGTATTGGGGTGTTTCTTGGGACTACCACGTTCATGTTGCCTCCTTGAATCCGTACGCCTAAAGACAGGGGAGTGACATCAACAAGAACTAAATCTTGCACCTCCTTACTCCCTTGACCATCTAGCTTTGCTGCCTGCACAGCAGCACCGTAAGCTACAGCTTCGTCTGGATTGATTGCCTTACAGAGTTCCTTTCCTCCGAAGAAATCTTGCAGCAGTTGTTGTACCTTGGGGATCCTGGTAGATCCTCCGACGAGCACCACCACATCTACCATTCTCTTCTCTATCTTGGCATCACTCAAACACTTGTCGATAAGGTCTGTACACTTTGAGAAAAGATCTAAATTAAGCTCTTCAAATCGAGCTTGGCTAATGCGAGTACTGAAATCAATGCCGTCATAGAGATAATCAACCTCAATCATGGTCTGTGCTGCAAAGGAAAGGGTTCTTTTTGCTCCCTCACATGCTGTCCTCAGCCTCCGCAAGGCCCTCACATTTCCAGTTATGTCTTTATTATACTTTCTCTTAAACTCTCTGACACAATGGTCAACTAGACGGTCATCAAAATCTTCGCCGCCCAAGTGAGTGTCTCCAGCAGTGGCTTTCACCTCAAATTTACCATATCTGATGGACAGCAGGGCTACATCAAAAGTGCCACCACCGAGATCGAAAATAAGGACATTTTTCTCAATGGTGCTCTCCCCTAACTTATCAAAGCCATAGGCAACTGCAGCTGCCGTGGGCTCATCCATGATGCGCAGGACGTTGAGGCCGGCAATGGCACCAGCATCTTTGGTGAATCGGCGTTGGGAATCGTTAAAATATGCAGGAACTGTGATGACAGCCTTATTGACAGTGCAGTCGAGGTAGGCCTCTGCAACCTCCTTCATCTTCACAAGGATCATTGATGATATTTCCTCTGCATAAAATAGCTTCTCCTCCCCTCGGTACTTGACTACAATTTTAGGCCTGTCATTTGGTCCGGCAACCACCTTGAAGGGCCATTGCTTAATATCATTTTGGATGCAAGTATCAGAAAAGCGCTTGCCGATCAAACGCTTCACAGCTAATTAATTTAACAGTTAGAATTTTTCTATTCACTCAATATAAAAATAAGAGAAAGAAAATCAAAATTAATCTAAAAAAATAATTTACTTTTAAAGAAAATTGTTTGGGGGCATCTATCATGGAGACATTTTTTTCAATATGATGATATATTCTTCTGTAGTTGGCCCTGATTTGTTACAACTTAATGATATCAGAACCAATAAAATCCAATCAAATGACCAAAGAAGGTAGGTATAGAAAATAACACAATACGTATATTTTCAATGGAGAAAAATACCATAAATAGTGTTGGTGGGGTTCATGTCAGTCTGGTTCTTGGCAGCATCCCCCACAAGCCTCTCATTCTCAGTGAAAGCAACGCATGACGGAGTGGTGCGGTTACCCTGGTTGTTGGCAATGATCTCCACGCGGTTGTTATGCCACACGGCCACACACGAATAGGTGGTGCCAAGATCGATCCCGATGGCAGGAGCAGCTTTACTATTCCCACGGGAAGCCATCAGAAAAACTAAACTTAGGTTGATCTCTGATAAGAAAGTCAGTGAACTACGGTGGGGTAGTTTTTATGCTTGGTTGGGTCAATTTGTTTTTAAGGAAGAGACTTTAGTTTGTGGAGAACAATAGGATACTCTAGGGTCTTTCTGAGTCAGAGAGAAGATGAAATCACTATTTATAATCAAAACTAATTTATTAGAGGGAAGATGAGTGGGCGCGAGACTAAAATAATTAAATATTAAAAATCAAATGGAAACAAACCCAAGGAAGTAATTATGTGTTGTTATTGCCATGACTCATTTTTTTAGAAATACTCATTCAATGCTAGATGAAATGGGAAGGGAAGCCAAGGGGGCGTAGGTAATACCCTGCTTTTTTTTATTAAGATTTTTTAACTTAATTAATTTTATGCTACAATGTAAATCTAGATTTCTATTTTGTGAGATGCATGTGTTGAAGTTACAAGCTAATACGCCACATCAGATCCAGAAGGGAATGAAGAAAGAAATCAATTCAGATTTATTGATGGCTGGACGAAATCCTCTTTATTTCATTTTCCTTATTCTATTTGATTGATGTGTAATTTGTTTCTAAGTTGAGTTGTTTCCTAAATTAGAGAGAGGCCGGCTGTACACCTCTAAGGTTGATAAATACTCAAGAGATTGAAAGGATATTATTATGTAAGACAAATATTGATTGAAATAAACAAAGGGAGGGAAGGGAGATTCATGGGAGTCTTGTGTTCTTAAGTTGTTCTATTATTAATTTTGACATGGTATCAGAGCGGTGATCGATCCGAAAACCTCGACATTCCAAGACCTCACCAATAATCTCTTTCTTGTATCATGAGTGAACCTGAAGCAAGTTCTTACTCCTCACGAGATGAGAACACAGCAGCCTTGTTGGAGAAATTAACCCAACTTGTTGCATTACAACAAACTCAAATCATGGCCATTCAACAAAACCTGAATCCACCTATAACCATACCTGCACCTGCAGCCGAAACCTTCATCCATCCAAACCCTATCTCTGTGAAACTCAATGGACGAAACTACTCCCTATGGTCCCAAGTGGTCACAATGTATGTGAAGGGGCGAGACAAGCTCCAGCACATAACAGGAAATCCGCCACCTCCACAGCCCCAAGATGCACTCTTTCCGAAATGGGACATTGAGGACACAGTGGTGAAAGGATGGTTGATCAACTCCCTCGATTCGACTCTGACAGACAAGTTCATCCGGTTTCCAACAGCAAAAGAAGTGTGGGACTCTCTCGCCACCACGTTCTATGATGGCAGCGATGCCGCCCAGGTATTTGAATTAAATAGGAGGGTAACTCGACTAAGACAGTCGGGTAAATCTGTAGAAGAATATTATAATGATTTGCAAAGCTTATGGCAAGAAATTGATTTTCGCCGGCCTAACCCTATGGTTCATGTAGAAGATATTAAGAAGTTTAATAATTTTATTCAAGAAACCAGGGTTTATACATTTCTTGATGGACTTGATGACCGGCTAGATAATGAGAGAGCAAATCTTCTACAACTCACACCGTTTCCTACAGTTGAGCAAGCCTTCGCAAGAGTAAGAAAGGAGGCTGTGAGGCAGGGAGTTATGCTTAAAGATGGAGGAGAAATGTCACAAACTTCGGCTGCCATGATCTCAAAGGTGCAGAAAACTCCTGAGGTATATCTAACACTAAATAAGAACTCTTCATATGTTGATAAATCTAAGTTGAAGTGTACTCACTGTGGTCAAACAAGGCATGTGAAAGAGCAGTGCTTTAAAATTGTTGGTTATCCTGAATGGTTCAAAGAGAGGAAAAAAGGGAACCAATATGCCACCGGAAAAGGAAAGATAGCAGTGGCAAAATCTGAAACAGCGGGTGAAAAGCAGCAGGAACAGCAGGGTCTTAAATGGGCGCATGGACCAGCTGACAGTCAAGCCCAAGGTTCGGCCCAGGCCGAAGTTGCAGATAGGACAGATTCGGTTGCTCTTCATGCTGCAGGTAGTTCTATAAACCAGAATAACTCAGAACAAGGTAAATTTCCTGATATTTGTAATATTGAAAAACAAAAAGAATGGGTTATAGACTCAGGAGCTACGGACCACATGACTTACTCAGAAAAGGACTTTAAGTTAAGAAAACATACACAAAAAGAGGGTATTCTTAACGCAAACGGAGTTGAATATCCTGTAAATGGAGCAGGAGATGTACCTATTTCTAAAAACCTTACTCTTACAAACACACTACTCGTACCTTCTCTATCTACAAAATTGATTTCTATTGGACAATTAACTGCAGAACGAAATTGTGTAGCTCTCATGTTTCCAAATCATTGTGTATTTCAGGATATCCTCACGAAGGAGATCATTGGCCGTGGTATTAAGAGAGATGGATTGTATTACTTGGAGGAGATGAAGACTGGAACCTCATTTCTGTCAAAAACTGATCCTAAACAATTGAGAGAGCAAGTTTTGTTGTGGCATAAGAGATTAGGGCATCCCTCATTTGGGTACATGAGAAAGCTCTCACCTCATTTATTTTCTAGTTTAAATGAACAATTGGTTTGTGAAACTTGTATTAAGGCTAAAAGTCATCGTACAACTTATCTTGATAGTTATCATAAAAGCCCTCTTCCTTTTGATTTAGTTCATACTGATGTTTGGGGACCATCCCCGGTTGTTTCGAAATCTGGTTGTCGATGGTTTATTCTTTTTACCGATGACTGTACACGGATGACATGGCTTTATTTACTGAAAACTAAGGATGAAGTGACCAAAGTGTTTCAAGATTTTTTTAACATGATAAAAACTCAGTTTGAAAAAGAGATAAAAGTGGTAAGAAGTGATAATGGGACGGAATATGTCAATAAAAACTTGCATAATTTCTTTAAAGAAAAAGGGATTATACATGAGACCTCGTGTGTGGGAACCCCTCAACAGAATGGGGTAGCAGAGAGGAAAAATAGGCATATTCTCGAAACCACTCGGTTAATATTGTTTGAGAGTAATATGCCCCCGATTTTTTGGGATAATGCTGTGTCTTTTGCAATTTATGTAATTAATCGTACACCAACCCGAGTACATGATTACAAAACTCCTCTTCAAATGTTATCATCTCATATTAGAATCCCGTCCGTTTTAAATTTACCTCCTAAAATTTTCGGGTGCATTGCATATGTGCATGTTCAAAAGATTTTTCGATCCAAATTAGAACCTTGTGCACAAAAATGTGTTTTCTTGGGATTCGGTACACATCAAAAAGGGTATAAATGTTATAATCCAAACACGAGAAAATTCTTTACAACTATGGATGTCACATTCTTAGAAGGTGAATATTATTTTAAACAACCCGAAAGTCCAATTCAGGAGGAGAATCGGGTGGAATTGGATTTCTCTGATTTACATTTCTTAAATGAGAACTGTGCCAAAAATATAGATCCACCTGCTGCAACAACATATTCACCTGCTGGAAATATTGCCGAAAATCCATCTACTGCCGAAAATCCACCTGCTGGAAATCCAGCAAATCCAGCAACAAATCCTGCAAATCCAGCAACAAATCCTGCAAATCCAGCAAATCCAGCAACAAATCCATGTTCTGCCGAAAATCCAGTAACAAATCCATGTTCTGCCGAAAATCTACCCATTGCAAATCCAGAAATAAATTCACCTGCCGAACTTGAAAGCCAACCAAATCAGAGCCATGACCCAATTCGGGTCATCCAAACAGACCCAATTCGGGTCATCCAAACAGGCCCAATTCGGGTCACCCAATCTGATCCAGCTATTGTCGGAAGGTCTGATCAAAATTTAATACAGCAGAGTGAACCGAAATTCTGGATAGAGCTAAATGATGCAGTAATACAATCCGACCAAATACCACATGGGCCAAGATCTCCTGAGGATATTCCCGAGGTAAGTGTTACTAATACTCTTTGTAAGTTACCATCTAGAAATAACCGAGGAAACCCACCAAAACGGTACGTTCCGGAGGATGGAACAAGTGAGGAAGTAAGATACCCGATTGCTAATTATACAACCACTGAAAAATTGTCAAAACCTTTGAAAGCCTTTGTGAACCAAATATCTTCAGTAAATGTACCAGAAAAAATAGAGGAAGCCTTAAAAGACCATAATTGGGTAAAAGCAATGAAAGAAGAAATTAATGGATGCATTAGAGAAGAATGGTACATGGAAATTAGTATCGTTACCAGAAGGAAAGAAGACAGTTGGGTGCAAATGGGTATATACTATAAAATACAATGCAGAGGGAAAAATTGAGAGATACAAAGCGAGATTAGTTGCAAAAGGATATACACAAACGTATGGTGTTGATTTTCAGGAAACATTCTCACCTGTTGCAAAATTAAATTCTGTTCGAGTTCTCTTATCTCTTGCAGCAAATCTAGACTGGCCACTACACCAATTTGATGTTAAAAATGCATTTTTGCATGGTGATCTGAAGGAGGAGATTTACATGGATATCCCACCTGGATACTGGTACTCAGAGAAAACTAGGAAAGTATGTAAGTTGGAAAGAGCACTCTATGGGTTGAAGCAATCACCAAGAGCGTGGTTCGGTCGATTTTGTCAGGCAATGAAAGGTTATGGGTACACCCAGAGTGAATCCGACCACACGATGTTCTTTAAGAACGGTAGAGGTAAGATATCTGTGTTGATAATTTATGTTGATGATATGATTATTACAGGAGATGATCATATGGAGATAAAAGAATTACAGGCAAGGTTGTCAAAAGAATTTGAAATGAAAAATTTGGGTGGTCTGAAATATTTTCTTGGAATAGAAGTATCACGGAACAAAGAAGGTATCTTTCTCTCTCAAAGAAAATATATATTGGATCTTTTAACTGAAGTTGGTTTGATAGATTGTAAGCCAGCTGATACACCCATGGTTCAAAATTTGAAACTAGACATAGACCCAGATGGAAAATCCGAAAATAAGGAAAGATATCAGAAATTGGTTGGAAAGTTAATCTATTTGTCTCATACTAGACCTGACATAGCTTATGCAGTGAGTGTTGTTAGTCGATTTATGCATTCTCCAAGCAGAGAACACATGGAGGCAGTAATAAGAATCCTTAGGTATCTGAAGGGTGCACCTGGAAGAGGAATATCTTTTCGGAAAAATCAACACATGAATATAACCGGTTACTCTGACGCTGACTGGGCTGGATGTGCGATTGATAGAAGATCTACCACGGGATATTTTACCTTTGTAGGTGGAAATTTGGTAACCTGGAAGAGTAAAAAACAAAATGTAGTGGCACTCTCCAGTGCTGAAGCTGAATTTCGAGGAATGGTAAAAGGTATTTGTGAATTATTGTGGTTGAGAAAGTTACTAACAGAATTAGGTTTTGAACCAGGTGCTGAAATGAAACTTTTTTGTGATAATAAAGCTGCTATAGATATATCTCATAATCCAGTACAGCATGACAGAACGAAGCATATTGAGGTGGATAGGCATTTTATCAAAGAGAAATTGGACTCTAAGATTATTTCAATGCCATTCGTAAGATCACACGAACAGTTGGCAGATATGCTCACCAAGGCGATATCAAGCAAAGCATTTGAGGACTCTCTATCTAAACTCGGCATGGAAGATATCTACGTATGAGCTTGAAGGGGGGTGTTGAAGTTACAAGCTAATACGCCACATCAGATCCAGAAGGGAATGAAGGAAGAAATCAATTCAGATTTATTGATGGCTGGACGAAATCCTCTTTATTTCATTTTCCTTATTCTATTTGATTGATGTGTAATTTGTTTCTAAGTTGAGTTGTTTCCTAAATTAGAGAGAGGCCGGCTGTACACCTCTAAGGTTGATAAATACTCAAGAGATTGAAAGGATATTATTATGTAAGACAAATATTGATTGAAATAAACAAAGGGAGGGAAGGGAGATTCATGGGAGTCTTGTGTTCTTAAGTTGTTCTATTATTAATTTTGACAGCATGTCGTTAAAATAAAACATTACACGTAAACTGAAGGCTACTGTGAAAATATAACAAAACTCCAATGATGCATGGCCAAACAGGTCTATATTCTACAGACGTCTTCTTTTTTTTTTTTACATTTTTCGGAAATCCTATTGATATTTGGAAGATGAGATGAGAGCATAAACTTCTGTTCGGTATCATTGCATGCCTGGACTGGCGAAAAGCAGAAATTATACAAAGAAAGTCCACAAATACAAAACATTGATCAGAAAATGCTTAATAAGTAGAAAAAAAAAGCTGTATTATTACTATACAATTAACCTTTTTTTAAACATTTTTAACAAAAGGACTCTTTGCTTGTTTATTTTACTTGTGTACTATGTGTAATTGAAAATGTAGCATGCACAACTGAAAAAATATATTAAAGGAGGGGAAAGCAAAAGATCGTAAATAAGAGTTTAAATATAATTTGGGTCTAACAAAGACATTAAATAGTGATATGTTGTTTGATGTTTCTCAGAACTGAAAAAATATATTAAATTTCTCTCGGATAAATTAGTCTTACTGATTATCGGAAAATAAATAAGCACACGTATTTATTATTATCTTTGCAAAATGTATGCAAGATGGTTTTTTAAGATTATATGGTGATTGCCGGAACAATTTCATATTAAATCAAAGAAACTATTTACCAGATAATTTTTAGTAAGCACAGTAGGTGCAAGAAGAATAGTGAAATAACAATAAAAATACTATTAAAGTGTATTGAATTTTTTACCACTTTATTTAGTACAAAATGAATCGAAATCTAAAAGTCATTAATTTAATATTATAAAGAGTAGGGTTAAAATGTACCATTGGTTTTGTGCTCCAATCATGCTCCACATTCTTATTTTCATTTTCAAAGTCCGAACAGTCGATACGAACCATTCACCATGATATTTGTATTAAAATGTGCTTGGAGACCAAATTTTATATTTTTTGAAATTTAATTTTTTAGATAGGTACAAAATCATTGTTTTCCAAATATTATGGACCATCCAAAACAATGATTTTGTACCTATCTAAAAAAATAGTAAAAAAATTTCAAAAAATATAAAAGTTTGTCTCCAAGCACATTTGAATATGAAGATCATATTGAGCGGTTCAGATCGATTGTTCGAACTTTGAAAATGGAGAAAAGACGTGGAGCATGATTGGAGCACAACATCAATGGTGCATTTTAACCCTACTATATTATAAATTTTACGTGCGTACATCACCA
Source organism: Carex myosuroides (assembly GCA_028015225.1). Classification (NCBI taxonomy): domain Eukaryota; kingdom Viridiplantae; phylum Streptophyta; class Magnoliopsida; order Poales; family Cyperaceae; genus Carex; species Carex myosuroides. The sequence continues at coordinate 7,241,744 of CM051464.1, forward strand.
GAAAATTAAGTTCGCAATCAACATTTGAATTTAAAAATTTAAAATATAAATAACAACATGAGTTTGTAGCATTTTTCAACACAAAATATTTGTTGTATTGGAAACCTACTCTAAACCAATTTCAGAAAAAAGAAAAAAAAATCGATAAAGGAAGCAACATTCGAAATCTTATCATTTTGTTTGCAAGTTATTATGGATGGTGTCTTTCAGTCTTCTCCATATCACTAAAAGATGCATGCATTGGAAATCAAAGAATTTCGATAAATGAATCAATTAATTGTTAAAAAATATAGATAAATGGAATAAAAGAATGGCAAAAGTTAAGACACACGACTCGATTGCGCATAAGAATAAAGTTGCTCTTATTTAATAGTCCCTCTTACCAAGTACAAAAACTAATTGGTAAGCCAGGTCCCTTAATCTTCTTTTATTTAGTATTTCATTAACTCCTCATGCCTTTGAAAATGCTTTGACAGAGAAAGCAATCGGCTTGAAGCATCTAAGCAATTAATGTCTTATATGTATATATTCATCACTAATGCGCTGGCCAGTCTTCCTAAAACTACACAAAACCCCTAATTAAGAATTATATATGTAAAGTTTCTATCCATTTACAGCTTCATGTTTCCCAGTTCCCGCCGTAGAGTAATTTCAAAACCATATCTGTATTTATATTTGTTAAGAAAATATTGATAGAAATACAAATATTAATATTAGACGAATGTTAAAATTTAAATTTAAATAAGGTTAAATTGGATATGAATGAAAGTGGATAATTTACGGATATGAATACAAAACAAATAACTAATGAAATGTTGTTTAAAAAACATGCATATATTAGTTGATATTCATAATAGATAACAATTATAAAAAATATCAGGCTATTTTATCAAAAATAGATAACATTAGATGTTGAGATGCACAGATAGTGAATTGGCATGACAATTTATTACAAGAAAATACTTCAGTTTGTTAATTTAGTAGTTTATTAATTATGATTTTAATTGTAATTTTTTATTCAGTTAACTACCGTGGTGTAGATTTTTAGCCTTGGTTGGGTTAGTTTGTTTGTGGAGAACAATACAAACCTTACTAGTCACTGGTTTTTTCTGAGTAAGAGGCACTAGTGGAAAAACGCACATCAGGGTCGGTTAAAAACGCACATCAGGAACGGACTACAGGGCGACACTGACCCAGCAGTTACAGATAGTTGGACAAATCAGTGTCGGCTCAATAACCGATACTAATACTCCACAATCAGGATCGGTTACCGTCAGCCGATACTAAATCCCTCAATCTGGATCGGTTCTTTATTAATAGGCGATACAAATTCTTGATAATCAGTAACGGTTATTATAAAAAGGCGATACAAATTGTACTAATCAGTAACGGTTATTATAAAAAGGCGATACAAATTGTACTAAATCAGTAACGGTTCTTATTAAAAGGCGATACAAATTGTACTAAATCAGTAACGGTTCTTATTAAAAAGCGATACAAATTGTACTAAATCAGTAACGATTCTTATTAAAAGGCGATACAAATTGTACTAATCAGTAACGGTTATTATAAAAAAGCGATACAAATTGTACTAAATCAGTAACGGTTATTATAAAAAGGCGATACAAATTGTAATCTGGAACTATTAATGAAGAAAGGCGATACAAATTGTACTAAATCAGTAACGGTTGAAGTAGACAGGTGTTCCTAATTGTGTGAATCAAGATAAGATTTTGTAATAACCGTTCCTGATTGTGTGAATTTATTTTAAAAAAATATTTTTTATATTTTGGCCGGCTACCATATTTTTGCCAGCCTATATGCGAGGCTTAAATTATAACAACCAGAAAGAAACCAGAAAGCATTAGACCTATATGCCGGCTACCATATTTTTGCCAGCCTATATGCCTATATGCGAGGCCTATATTTTGGCCGGCTACCATATTTTCACATTAGACATAAATTAAAATCAGAAAGCATTAGACATAAAAATATTACAAATCAACACACTGTGCAAATTATTACAAATCAACAGACCAGAAAGCATTAGACAGAAAATTGCAGTTTTCACATCCTAAATTAAAACATGTTGTTCACACCCTAAATTTTGAAAAAAAAAAAACATACTAAATTGATTTACTTTTTTCATCTAATACTTCCTTCAAGAAAAATTTACCCCACACTGTGCAAATGTTGTCAATGCTTGTTGCGTTATAACTAACGGGGAAATCCTGCATCTTTTAGAGCATATAAGAGCACGATTAATTGCATATTTTTGAAGCAACTATGCATACCTTTGGAAAGACATTATGTATATATATATACCTTCAAGTTTGGAAAAATATCGAGGAAACGATTTATTATGTCATGCACGAACAACATGACATAATATCCACATTCCCAACCATCGCGTTGTTGTGGGCACTATATTAAACAACAAGATATATAGTTAGAAAGAATCATGATATGGTCCATTTCCCAAAAGTAAAAGAAAGAATCTGTAGCTATCTATTCATTACATGGTCCAGTTGTCAGATAAAAGCTTCATGATATGGTGCATGTACTCACCAAAGAATCTACATGCATTCACTAATTAATTATCAATTTGTGCTGAATTGATTGTGAGAAATGAGAATATGGGTCCCTAAATCAGTCAACATTTGTACACTATATTAACAAGAGAATCTAACTTAGATTTGGGCATTCAACTTTTGCGAGATATTACCTAATATATTTATTGATTATTAATCAACAGTAATAACTTATCCTTTAAAAAGGTTGAGATTTCTTGAGTTCTGACATCAACTGTCTTCCGATATAATTTCTAAGAACCAGAAATTCGATAGATGCATGCATGTGCAATTCGCATAACTTATCCTTTAAAAAGGCAAAAGACAGGGGCGCTCCAATCTGAGAAACCTTTTTACTAGTTCTTCTACTGGTATAGCTAGCGAGTGCGTTATTAAGGGTACAGATACAGTATCATCATTTGTAAAAAGACAAGTCTGCTTTTAATTCCTGAACTATATATATCTCCTCATATAGATATATATATATTATGCAAGTGCAGCCCATATATTCCTGGTTTCTTCTCCTATTATGCAAGTGCAGCCCATACTATATATTATCTTTTAGCATAACTTTTGTGAACTTGAAATGTCTTTTAATAATATTAGTTTATTTATATTCCTGGTTTCTTCTCCTAGCTAGCTAGCCTTTCTTTTTACTAAACAAAACAACCTAAACTTGGAAATTCAAGCACCATATAACGGTGTGCACCCTTAGGACATACACACCAAATTACGAAGGAAAAGAGGATTCGGTGACAAGGTGATATCAGGAAAGATATAAAGGCCTGGATATATATTTTAATTTAATTATTTGAAGGACCAGAAAAGATAAAATAATTCAGGATGCATGATTCATGAATTGATCAAATCCTTACGGAAGTTGATTTAACATAACGTACTTGAATCAAATTATATATATATACATGAAAAAGATAGAAACTAGAAAGGGAACATGCATGTAGTTCACAACTTCAAATTCTGAGAGAGAGCTATCAGTTCATCTGTGTTGAATGATATGTTTGTTTGCTTCTCTCAAAATTCCTTATTCTTCCATGACATAAGGGAAAGAGTGACACTATAGTAATATGCATATTACAGATCCAAGTCTATAGCTAACTAAATATACTCGCACAAGTATTTTTATGTTTATTATCAAGATCCAAGTCCTCAGAAATTGATCTATATACTCGCACAAGTCTATAGCTAACTAAAAATTCTTGTATATAGATTCTGATAAGTAAATATTACAGATCTGAAATTGATCTATATACAAGAAATTTTATGTTTATTATCCAGACTAGCTGGCACTCTATAGCTACTGCACCCACCTGGTATGGTACCCAGTAAATTGAACAAATTTTAGGCAAAAACAAAAAATATTGTGATAATATTAAGCAGCTATTACAGAGGTGCCAACTACTATGCTTTTCTTGGCATTGAATATTGTTTTACCTGACTTCGGTTTCCAAAAGAAAAGAAAAGGAAACAACATTCAGAAAAGCATAGAATGGCCAGGCAACCTTTAACCTAATTAAAGAAGAGATGAGGTACAAGTTTGTACTTGAGCATTAACAGTTCAATTTGTAATTTTATATCAGTGTAATGTTAACCTGCCAATATGAGATATCAAGACCTAGCATGTCACTAAGCAAGTTATCATATCAAAACTATAGTAATATGCATTCAAAACTAGAAAGGGAAAGAGTGACACTATAGTAATATGCATTCAAAACTAGAAAGGGAACATGCATGTAGTTCAAAAAATCTAAATATCAATATTACCTTGCAATATGTAACCTTCAAATTAGCGTTTTTTCCTAATCCTCCAATACACCTATCCATTCGGTAGGGGCTGTTATAATATGAATACATTGATAAATCAGAAAACAATTATGATATTTATCGTGTTTACAAAGGGAGAATGCAGATGCAAACTCTATTTGGTCCGAGAAGGGAAGAAGATTCAAGTGGAAAGCAATTATGATATGAATATGATATTATAACAGCCTATCAGAAAACAATTATGATATTATAACAGCCTATTGGACCAAAAGTGTAAAGGCAATATATTATATGTAGTCCAAAATTATTGTAAATATATGCTTTCCAGTGAAAGTATTGAAGAGAAATATATATCAGTATTAGGCTAGTTATGTTATCTGCATAATCTAGATATGTAGTGTCCATTACCTCGAATTCATCCGATGCATGGTACTTGACAAATATTTCCCAATCTTCCTGTGTAATCGCGGTATACAAACTGAAGGGCGTCTTATCCTCCTTCATAAACTTGTTGTACAATTCATGCCTGAACTTTCTAAATGCTACAGCCATGCGCATGTACACATCCTTCTTCATGACTTCGTTGTCAGGTAACTTCCAGGCCAACTGCGAAATAAAGCACATCAAGTTTTGAAGTTAGCCAATATAAAATGAAGCTGCTGAATTTGGTTTCATGTTATTTACCTTCATTTCATGCCAAATCTTTTTCTTAACATCATCTGGTACTTCAGACCAATTACCTGATATGCATGTAGTGAGTCATACATGATATCTTGGTGCCGAGAGATGTGCCTTGTATCAAACTCCCAATTAACCATTTACTAGCAATTCATCAAACACCTTATGAGCAACCGACTATCTAAAAAGAAAAGAAAAGGCACCACCAGATTAAAAATTGCACTAATAAGAAATGAAAATGCAACACCAGAAATAAGAAATGAAAATAGTGAATAAAAAGAAAAGGCACCACCAGATTAAAAATTGCAGTAATTCGCACCTCAACCCAATCTTTGTGGCAATCCATCGAACACCTTGTAAGCAAGAGCAAAAGTTTCTAAATAATGAGAAATTAAACCTAACTTATAAAATCAACTTTTTATCACAAGATACTCAACTTTTTAGAATTCAGCATGCATTTCTTGAATTTACCAAAATTATTTGGCCTAGATTACTGGCGATTGGTTAAATACTTCTAATAACTCTCTATTGTTCGACAAACTGTAGTACTACGTGGTAAGGTCTTGTGCTACGTTATAAATAACCGAGAAATATCTTGGTGCATGAATTGCAAGTGAGGAAACAGAACTGCTGCACACGAGGAGCACATGTCTCTTCATATTTACTGAATAAGAACAAGTTTTATTTAGCAAATTATGATTTCATTCATGCATATACACACCTACAAGTAATTATTTTTATGTAGCTGTTCATTACACCAAAATAAGAAAATTTACATCCTTGTCATTTGATTATAGAAAAGTTGAGCTTGGCATCTACAAAGTGTTATACTATGTCTGCAATAAGGCAAGCCTGCATCATTAGAAATACAGATGAAATGCTTAAGACTTAAAAAAAATCATAAGAACAAAGACAATGTCTGTCTCTAAACCTTATCCAGTAAATTCTATCACCATGGAAAGCAAACATTAACCCACCAAACTGAATTGAAACTTGCTGTGTTACAGAAAGTCATGCCCAAACTTGACCTGACATTAAAATTGAATACCCATATACTACCAGCATACTTCAAATAAGATCAAACATTGAGATTGAGATACAATAGCAAATTAAAGGGCTTCTTTTTTCTTCTTTCTTTTAGGCCAGGTTCTTCACACTCCAAAATGAATAAATGAGATAAAACTTACCCCATCTTACCCAAACTAGATATATAAGCAGCTGTTTCCGAAAATCCAAAACCAAAGAAATAAGGAGGCAGCCCCTTCCATAAATACTTCTATCCTGTCCGTGTAAGAAGCTAGAAAACGAGTGCTGGGGAATAAATAAATCAATACTTTTTTTAGAACAAGCAAGCCAAAGAGAATAAAACAAATGTACTGAGTAATAGCTAGCTGGAAAGGGTTAGCCCAATAAATGAGGTCAAGTACGGCGCATTGAAACGTTTTCCTTGTATGGAACAGAAGTCTAACAATAAATTTCAAAGAAACGAGAAAAGACTCTCTCAAACAGTGACCAGGAGTGTTTGATTCAAGAGGTGTCCGTAAACTTTGAACGAAATATCAAATTTATCACATGCATTCAATTGATAAGTCTAAACGATTTCACAGATCCAATCTAAGTCAAATTATTAAGAAATGCGATAAAATCGATAAAGGCTCAGACCTAGATCAGGTTCTAGGAGGCGCCACCGCCTATAATAGCCACCAGTCGCCGACACAAGGTGCAGAGAGGTGAGAGTAACTGAGCTGACAAGGAAGTGAGGGATTTCTCTTAGAATGAAGCGGAGGGCTGGACGACTCCATGGCGACTCGGATCGGATTTGGGCGAGAGAGAGGCGGGTCTAAGAGACCACAAGAGAGGACAGGAGGGGAGATGTTTGGTAATTAGCGGGAGAGGGAATTTGGGCGAAAACTGTAGAATGGGAGGGAAGAAAAAGAAAGCTAGGGTTTTGGCGTAAATTAGCGGGAAGAGGAAAAATAAATGGAGGCTCGATCAAATTAAAAAAAAACTCTCCAAGTCCAGAGAGGCTGAGAGGAGAAGGGGCTTTGTATTGCGCTGGGAGACCTATCCACCAATTCATATACTCTGAGGTAATATAACATTTGTGTTTAGATCGGAGCCGTCTAAACGAATATTAAAGGAGCCTGTGCAATGATCTAGGTTCGGATCTAAACAAAAATATTCTGCTACCTCAGAGAGTATCCACAACCTCTTAAATGAAGACATCAGAACAACACATTTTCAATCGAACCGTTCAGATTTACATATTTACAAATTAGTTAATGCATTTACAGAAAATAATATGAAAAAATTTCAAAAAAAATATTTTTAAATTTGTTACAGTTTCTATGACCAAATCATACTTATAATTGTAAATTTTATTGACTTTCATGACTATTTGTCCCTTCAAATTTAGTAAATATTTACGGACCGTTCATTTTCACATGAGCGATCAACGGTCGATCTGCAATGAAATGATTTCAAATTTGTTTTGCAATGATCAAGGGAAAACACTGAACGTAATCAAACTAAAAATTATGAAGTTTTATTGTGTCCGAGCGTCGATCCAACGTGAATTATTAATAGCCCTTCGATGTTTCGATATTCCATCGACTTGATGGATAGGTAAATAAAAATAAAATTTCATCAAAATTTGCTGCAGGAATATATATGCAGTGCTCTTTAATTTCAACGGTTCCGATCGACCAACGGACGACGTGTTTACGTGCGCCTTCATTAACTCACAAAGCAAGAGTATATGTTTCATTAAACATATACTCTTGCTTTGTGAGTTAATGAAGGCGCACGTAAACACGTCGTCCGTTGGTCGATCGGAACCGTTGAAATTAAAGAGCACTGCATATATATTCCTGCAGCAAATTTTGATGAAATTTTATTTTTATTTACCTATCCATCAAGTCGACGGAATATCAAAACATCAAAGGGTTATGAACATTTGTAAATCTAAACCATCAGATTAAAAATGTGCTATCCTGATTATCAATGGACATCTCCATTTAACAATACTAGTTACATTTTTTATACATATCTATTCAGTGACAGATGGGTCCTGATTTTTAGCTTAAGAGGACTCCAGATTTCTTCACTACCGTACTTGAGACTTATTTTCATTTCTCCCTCCAAACTTTTCATTTCAGCGCCCTTTCTCTCTTTCTACCATCTCTGACAATCATGTCCCACCCTCCAAACTTTTCATTTCAGCGCTATTTTTCTCTTCTCTGACAATTGATGTCCCACCGTTCAGCGAAAGTTCTTTAAAGGCCCGCTGCAATTCACTCTGGATTGCGCACTTTAATTTGCTCCGTCTCTCACTCTGGCTCAAACACACCCACCTTCTTTCTCGCTCAAGCTCAAACATTTCAGCCCTTCTCACTCTCTCTCGCTCTCTCTCACCCTCCATGCCCGAGCGTACCAAGCCCTCCCCGCACCCCTCTCTCTTCCTTGCCCCATTTTCTTTAACTCGTCGCACTTCTCTCCACATCACTGCCCTCCACCTCGCCTCTCCTAGTTGTACATTTTTTTAGTTCCTTGCCCCATTTTCTTTAGTTCTTCCTTGCCCCATTTTCTTTAGTTCCTTGTTGTACATTTTTTAGTTTTTTAAGTTGTATACCAGTGTTTGATTATGTGCACTCAAGGTGTTCGATGAAATGACATAAGTACACAAGCTTTCTTAAACTGATAATTTTCTTTGTTTGGTAGTTATAGTGTTTAGATCTTCTAATTTTAAAGTTAGGAGTTATAAAATGTAGGGTTTTATACAGATTAATTTAGTGAGGCACACTTGTTTCTCCTTGATGTAATAAATGACATGTGTAAATAGTTTGGTATTGAAATGCAAATGTTACTAATGCTTTTTTTGTGCCTTATGAGAAATGGATCTAATATTACTCATATGACGCCATATCAAGTGATATGCTAGTTTCAGATAAAATTTTGTCTTACTCAATTTAATGCTAGATTAAATATGTGTGTGTGTTGTTGTTTTCTTACACGTCTTTATTCCACTAAGAATAGTTGTGATATTGATAGATTATTTTCATGATGAATTCTATTTAAAATTTCAGGGGCGGCCAAAGGGTGTCACTCCCAAATACAGCTTGAAACCTCTTGTACCTAGGCTCTCTGAACTCCTTGGAGTTGAGGTATGTTATGATATGCATGATCTTTCAGCCAATTTTAAGATTTGTGGTTTTTCTATGTGCTTTTGTCATATGGATTGTTATGGTAGTGTGTTTGATCATTTTGATTTTGGGTTGAATTGGTTCAGGTTAAGATTCAATGTGTAGACAAGTCCAATTGCAAGGTCTCTTATTTACAATAATACTGCTAATTGCAAGGTCTAATTAATAATTGTCACATCTCCTCTTAATCAGTCCCTAAAAATCTGCGATCTCACTCTTAATCAGCCCCAAAAAATGCTAATTACAAGTAAACTTACTGTGTTCTTTGCTTGCTAGTATCCAGATCAACCTCTGAACTGATATGGTTAGGTCAAATTTGGAAGAAGTGCTGATTTGTTTAAGGTAAAACCTATGTATTTACTAACTATACATTCCTATGGATTACACCTATATATTTACATAAAAATTGATGTATCACTCAGTTTACTTAACCTAACTAGTATAGTAAGCAAGGCATAAGAATAAGTTTAGTTTTGTCCTACATGTGTAAAATAATCAGTAGTATTGTCCTAGCAGTAAAATAAAAGAATAAAGGACATTTCTGTAAAATAAGTAAATAAAAAGGGTCTATTGACAAAGAATATGAAATGAGTGCATGAAAATATAAATGAATATATCAAGGTCAATTGTCTTATGTTACTGTACCTATACCATATCAACACCAAACATCAAAACAGAAAACAAAGCAACTGGTATTAGGGGTACAAAGACAAAAATTGAATAGAATCCTGAATTTCTGATTTCTTTTGTTATGATATAGAAAGCATAATCAAATCATTGCATTTAAGTTGAATTTGTTATTTTTCTTTTGTTATGATAACGATATTTTTTCCTGCATTGATATCTTCTTTGAAAAATTATTTTGCAGATTTATTGCATCAAAACATAGAGAAATTTCCTTTTATGACCATGTAATAATTTTTCTTCATTGAAATCTTTCCTGTAGGAAGGTGCTGTCTAATTAAAATAGGATGTAAGCTGCACATAATTTTTAGGAGCAGATGGAGAGTGAAAAAACACTAGTTCGAGCATTTAGTAATGAATTAGACAATATATGATGTGGTAATATTGCTTTGGATGTATTATTTGGGTCAAAGCAAACACATGTTTCATTTTTTGAATTGCAATCCAGTTGCAAAATTTCTCTGGAAGCCATTTCAATGAAATTATATATTTTGATTCATCCCCCTAATTTACAAATAGTATGGTTTTGTAATTAATCATCTCACATAAGCTCTTGTTTTGGATAGGTAAATGCTATAATTTTTGTATGGTACAATGCTTTTAATTTGTGTATTGAGATGTAATGATATTTTCTTGGATTTAAGATGTGCAAGTTCTTTTTATAATTGCAAGGGTGCTAGTTCCTTTTGCACAAAAGTAAGCAATAGATTGGAGCATCACAGAATTCAGTTACAACAGAAATTAGTTAGTTAATCTTGCTGTTAGAACTATAGTTAGACATTAACTGATGTAGTTAAGAGATTAATCAAGCCACTGCGTGGGCTATAAAAGAGATGTAATACCACTTTGTACAATTACAAAAGAATGAAATAAAGATTCATAATTTCATTTCTTGCTCTTAATTAAATATTGGTTGTTGCTGTGATCTATTTTTATTAAAAATTCAAAGGAGATCTGAAATATACAGAAATATTATTGTCTCCAGGAATTAAAAACAGTAGTCTCTTGAAAATAATAAGTTTAACTATAAAATAATATTAATTGGATCAATAAAACATTTCCATGGGCATAGTGGTCTAGTATTTCCATGAGCCTTCACTATAAAATTATATAAACAGAATAACCAAAACATTTCCAAGGGTAGCTCATGGAAATAATATGTCTTTCTACTTTTAACTTATTTCCAAGGGCAAGGAGTGAGCTATTTCCATGGGCTATCAATAAAATATAGTATTTGGTCTGTTTGGCGGGTCATGGGTCATGCAAAAGTATTTCCAAGGGCTGATAGTTAACATTTCCATGGGCCGACAGCTGGCATTTCCATGCGCTACTAGTTCCGTCGGCCTGCCGTTGGAAATAATTAAGTGTGTCAGAAAAGACGATTTTATTTCCGTAGGCCATTCCTACCGTCGGAAATAACATAGGCTGCCCTTGGAAAATCCGGAAATTCTAGTAGTGAGAAATACTCATATATTTTCTGTTATTTTCGGGATGCCCACTGAATCTCCCAATATTTTCTGAGTTATTGCAATTAGCCCCTGAGCTTCTAAGATTGACAATCAACCCCTGAAACTTTGACAATATTGTACAAATCAAATATTAAAATCGTACACGTGTTTTTCATCATGTAGATAGGGTGTGTATCAAATTTGGTATATTTTATTCCAATATAGGAGCTTTAACGTCTTTTCATAGATGACCGAACAAATTTCAAATTGGTCAAATATTGACATACACCATATTTAGATCATGTCCACTAGAACCCAAAGATTTAAATAAAGGGAAAAGATTAATTTATATTACCTCAATCAACAGTTTTTCGCGTAGAGTAAGATAAATACGACAAACAAATGCAGTTTTTCGCGTAGGGACATAAGAGAAAAGCTTGGAAATTTGGTTTGCAAAACCTCACTACTACAGAAAAAGAGATTGCAGACGGACATTACCGGAAGAGCAACACGGATTTCCCTGCCGTGTATGAGTTGAGGGTGTATAAAAGGTACCCTCTATAGACACGGATATTTACCCGTGTATATCTAACGCTTTCTACACGGATTACCAAATAAACAGCCGTGAACATACACCTGCCTGTGGCGCTCTCCATATAACCGAGCAAAACGGATATTACGTAAACGACCGTGTACGACTACTCTTTATTCACGGACAATGCAACTAAATGTCCGTATCGGTTACTTTATCTACACGGACATTTAATTGTATATCCGTGTCCCTCTCTTAGCAAATCAATAAAAAATAAAATAATCCTTGTATCTCCGAACTCGTTCTACACGGACATTAGTCAGAACAACCGTGTCGAATTACTCTAGCTACACGGACGTTTAATTTCATATCCGTGTCCTGTCATAACTATCGTACACGGACAAATATAAAATAATCGGTGTAGACACCGAAAACGATCTACACGGGTTTTTGTTAAATAACGGTGTCAAGTATTGTTTTCCACACGGACTTTTAACTTCATATCCGTGAAGCATTCTTAATTATCATGCACGGACTGTATAAAAGAATATCTGTACTCATTTCTACACGGTTGTTTGTTTAACAACGGTGTGGAATTACTGTGTTTTACACGGACGTTCACACGGGCTTTCGTTTAATATCCGTGTAGAATTGTCCCATTCTTTTTTCTTGATTTTTTTCATTTCTGGGCTAGCCTCCAGTTTAATTTGCTAGCCAGTTTTCCTACAAATTCATATACCATTCTGTTTTGCTAGCCAGTTTTCCAGATAATTTGACATTAAATTATGCTTGCTAAATTCATATATACACTAAATTGTTATCCAAATCCATGTTCAACATTACAATATTGATATAGAAACCATCTTGCCCAGCTACATCTTATATTGTCGATTTGCTCCTTGGAGTACACAGCTTGCTTTGATGGTTTCTACAATTATAATTTGATATTAGTTACTAACAAGAAAAGGTAGATGCAAGACAGTCGCAAATATCAATTGCTAATTTTGAAATGAGAATTATAAGTAAGCATAATATGAAAATATCAATTGCTATTATATAGGCACAATTAATATGAATTACATACCACATTTGGAAATGTGAATTGCATTTTTTCGACAAAGAGAAACATGGAAATCATCATGTAATATCCGCATTCCCAACCCGCCTTCTGTTGCGGGCTCTACAATTTACATTTAGCGGCCTATGTTAGAATGACAATAATTTTTTGAACAAAATATGAAATTATAGAATTGTGTTGTGCTCACCGGCCACCACCTCCAAGTCAACCTTTTTCCCATTTTCTTGTCCTTGCTGCACAATCCTCCTTTTGTAACGTATGCAGCAAAAGCCCTTACAAAATGGAGTGACTCTAATTAGCAATTCCACAATTTGTTATAATTGGGAATAAATCAAACATAGTGAAAGATTATTGCTTACTTTTGCACATACGGGAAGATTGATTTGCACGTGCCAAATGGGATCTTTTCTGTGGGCTGCAAAGAATCCACGACGTAAACCGCACTCAGGCAAGGCACAATGATGATCAAACACCAGTGTCCCCTGTGGGAGGAGAAGAATTATAGGATCTTAGCATACAGTACAATATTTTGGCATATATAATAGTGAGACACGTGTTTGCTTGACTTGATGGTGTGATTTCAATTATTTATATATTTAATCACAAGGTTAGAACTAACATCTGGTGGTATGGCAAGAGAAGAAATCTCTTCTTCGCCTTAGTAGCTTGGAGCATCGCGCCACACAGGTAATCCATAGCCACCTCCGGAGCATTTTCCACGTTCGACCAACTAAGTACGCTGGGGTCCAGAAAAGCACACAAGTTCTGTTTGCTCTTGCAATGAGTAGTATTCATTAGCCTCCTGAAAAATTATCATATGACATTAGAATATATTCTTCAGTGCTATACACATGATATAAACAATTTTTGGTCACTAACATGAGGAAAATGGTGATGTGCCCCACGGAGAGCCATCTATCGGACCCCGAGGCATGTAGAAAGTCCTTGAAGTCGGTGAACGGCAGCAGTACAACCGAGCCTTCGTGTAGAAATATCCCCGGAGGGACAGGTATGACGACTTCCGTCATGTCCTTGGGTGCCGCCATCAAGCGGTCGTGGAGATCCCGCAAATCCTTTCCGGGAAGGAGCTTTATTCTTCCTCGGTGAGCAGACGAGGTGGAGGTCCTGCTGGTTGGACAGGAGGGTCATGGCCTGCTGGTCCGGCAGTAGGGTCAGCAACTACTGGTCCGGCCGTAGGGTCAGGTTCTGATGTTTGGGCAGGAGGGTCATGGCCTGCTGGTTGGGCATCAGCTGCTGACCCTGCTGCCGGAGCAGCAGCTGCTGACCCTGCTGCCGGAGCAGCAGCTGCTGACCCTGCTGCCGGAGCAGCAGCTGCTGACCCTGCTGCTCCAGCTGCAGCTGCTGACCCTGCTGCTCCGGCAGCATGGTCAGCAACTGCTGGTCTGGCAGCATGGTCAGCAACCGCTGCTCCGGCAGCAGGGTCAGCAACTGTTTGGGAAGGTCCTTCTGCTTCGTCCCTCCGTACCGGTGACATCACGCCCTCCGTGCGACTACCATCATCTCCTACTGTCTGTATCGAAATTTTTTACCTTTTTCAAGTATTTGAAAAGGAAGTGCTTTGAATGTAACAAAATAACTTGACTATTTATGCATTACCTGATCCAAAATAATCTGATTCTTGGGCCATTGCACGAATGACAGCCGGGCATCTTCGACATAGAGCATGCCATTCTCGGGTCTTTGGACAGGAAGAGGTACGTGCCCCCATCCCTCCACGACATTGTCAATCTGTACGGCGGCATGGCCGGGAAGTAGCTGCTCATTGTGCACTTTGTCGGCTGCTGGATGTACCATGCCCTTAGCAACAATCAGAGGCTTACTCCCGAGCCACAGCACGAGTTCGCATGCTGTGGCGTCCTGCAATTTCATGCAAGTAGTTATTTTTAAATTGAAATATTGTCCAACAAGTAGTAATTGCCTTTAGAATACGAACAAGTAGTGATTACCTTTAGACGATCCAAATCGTATCCGAACGTCCCGGATGCCTGACTACTTCGCCGAACTCCCGTCGGGGTGGGAGGTGCTTGCTCGGCTGGCTGCGCCATAGCTGTAAAATCGTGGCGCAACCTTGTTTCCAACTCGTCCATCCTTGCCTGGTACTCGGCGCTCACCTCCTTGCGTATCTGCGCAACTATCTCGTCTTTGTTCACTTTCGCACGAGATTTCCTTCGAGGTTTCGGTCCATTGAATACGTCCTTCCAGCCCCTGTAGGCACCTACGCCCCTTACTCGACCAGGGTGTTCTGGATTCCCGAGCGCTATGGACAAGGAGTCATCTTGCCTTTCGACCGACCGGGCACCGGAATTGACCTCCTCCTCCACCTCCAACTGTGAATATAAAATTTAGTTTGACACGCAAAAGAATTAGTGATGTACACAAAGTTTTTAACACGCTTGAATTACACATAGTTCTAACGAACGACTCTTACCATTCTCTGAGCCACGGGTCGCAACGTGGGATGTAGTACTATCCTCCCGTCAGTGGTTAACTCGGACCTTGCCAACGCCCAATTTTGGGCCCTAGTATTTTTTATCCTAACCACGGGTGAGTGATCGTCTTTGTTCAACTCCAGTATTTTAGCCCACTCCTCCCTTTTACCCTGGTAACCACCCGACCCCAACTTGTGCGGATACTTGTTCATTGCAACGATCCTCCTGCCCTCCTCCCTTTTTTTCTTCACACATCAAATTAAGTAAAAAAATTAGCCTAGCTACTATTTTCCATTTATTAAAAAGTAAACAAACCAATTAAAAAGCAAGCAAAAAAATTACAAGTTGTGAGTGGAACAGTACCATTTCAACTCCATATTAATTAAGTTATTCAAAATAAACACCATTTCACATTTATATATGACTGGAACAACAGCAACAGGGTGCCTATTTCGGACACCATTTACCAACATAATTCAAATCGATAAAGAAAAAAAGGTAATTTTGCTGAATTTACATACCTTGAACTCGTCCGTGCTCTTCATCTCCACAAACTTCTCCCACTTCGCTTGAGTCAGCCAAGTATAGTAGCCTACCGGGTTTTTACCTTGATCCATCCAATCCGTACTCAGCGTGCTTTTGAATTGCTTCCAAGCTTCATTCATTATCTTCAAGGTCTTATCCTTTACCACCTCCGGGATGTCATCCGGGATGTTCCACTGAGCCTGCATTGACACCCAAATTACTGCATTTAAGTTCATGTACAATTAAAAAAAAGATGTTAACTGGTTAGGTACTTCACCTTCACAATGTTCCACCACTCGGTCTTTTGGGCTTTCGAAAAGTGATCCCATCTCTCTACCAGGATGTCTGCCTTTTGCTTCACCGTGGTGCACGCAAAATTTTTGTACTCAGCCGACCGTGGACCCTTCGCACACCCATTTTTACTGAACTCGATGTCCAGTTGCTTTGCCTCGGACGTGGACGCGCACATCGTCGGACCTCTTTTCCTTTTGGCAGAACCTGATTGGGCAGCAGCTTGGTGCTCGCCTTCTTCCATCATATCTACGTGCTCATTCTCAATCGACATGGTTCTATAAAAAAAAATTGAACTTTTTCAGTAAATAACAAGGTAAATACAGTAAATACCTCCAGTAAATACCAAAAAAAAATAGAACTTTCTTCGCAATGGAGGTGTTGAGCGTTTCCCCGAGAAAGAAGAGGTTGGTTGTCGGTCCGGAGAGTTGGTTGGACAGGAGAGGCGACGAAATCGAGGTGAGGTGGGGAAGAAGGACTCGAGCTAAGTTTCGAAATGTTTGGAAAAGAATTGAAGGCGCGAGCTAAGTTATGAAAAATTTGGAAGAGCAGGCGCGTAATATGTATTGTAACCCTAGTTCTACACGGACAATTCACTTTATTCATTTGTGTTAGAACACCTTTATACACGGACATCTAATCTAAACACCGTGTAGAGAGGAAGTACAAGATCTACACGGACTTTTTGGATAAAACATCCGTGTAGAAAGCCTCGCTCGACACGGATATTAACTTAAAATCCGTGTAGAATGATGGAGAGCGACACGGACTTTAATCGGAAAGTCCGTGTAGAAAGACCTTTCGACACGAACTTGATTTTAACATCCGTGTCTATACCTTTTCGGACATTGGAACGACACTCGTGCACGAATACCTTTCGACACGGCTGTTTAATTAAACGTCCGTGTCTTTTTACAATTATACACGGACATGTAATTAAAAGTCCGTGATAAAAGTATAAAAATCAGATTATTTATTTAAGTTTTGTTTAATTTGAACAATTCCACGACGGAATTCGAAAAGTTGCCTCTTTATTATTATTTCTAAGGAGAAGACGAAACGACTCTTCAAAATTCTATATAATCTGAGAAACCCCGATTGAGATTTGGTATGTTCAAATGGCCGTGACACCGCCCCCCTCAAGTGTGCCACGGCGAAGCCCAAGGGGGCACCCACCACCAAATGTGCCAGGGCCACGGCCCCGGCCCCCCTCAAACCCTCCCGAAGTCCCTCTCGTCCTCCCTACGTGAAGAGGACATGGCCATGGCCCCCCTCAAGTGTGCCACGGCGAAGCCCAAGGGGGCACCCACCACCAAAGCCCTACGTACGTAGGGGCAATGCAGCCAGACCATTCTTCCCTTGGATTAAACGTCCAAGGCAGCCACCACCATCTAAATAGTTTAATTAAGTTTTTTTTTTGTTTGCTTTGTAGTTATTTTGTAGTTTTTCTTTAAATTTGTGGTACATGTATGAGGATCATTTCTTTTGGTACGATGTATGGGGATCCTTTTTTATGTAATATATTTTGTTCTTTAATCAACAATCTTTTTTTTACACAGTTTCTTTTTTTGTTAAATACTTCATGCTATCTAAATAAATACTTTTATAGATAAGAATTAGCAGCACAAAACAACAACATGCAACAATATATAAGCACTACAAAGGTTATTACTTAAAAACCTTTAATATTTAAAACGTTGATTCTAAGTAAAATACTTAATGCTGTCTAAATAATCTGATTTGAAAACATAAATTAACACTTACCTGATATGAAGAATAAATAATTTATGGGGACTTTACAAAATAATTACAAAAGCTAGCTTTAACAATATATAATTTCCGGGAATTGCAAATTAAAAAACTTTTTACACGGATTTTTAATTAAATATCCGTGTACGATACCTTTCGACACGGACTTTTAGTTAAACGTCCGTGTAGCTCTCTTTGCATTTCTACACGGATGTTCAGTTAAAGAGAAGGGAGTAGGTCCGATGCCCACCGGACCTACTTTCATGTTCAACGATGATGACCGTCCGATGTAATTTAAGATATGCGCGCACGGAAACTGAAACAGATACGAACGAATTTTAAACGATTCCGCACAAATTTTAAAGCAAATAGACGGTGATTAAACCCATCGCAAGCAAATACGAACGAATCAGATAAACTTTTTTGAATTATGATGACCTACTTTTAATATGTTATGTACGAGAGCAGCTTGTGTCCGATGCCCATTGGACCCAAAGTGAGTTCGATGGGCTCTATCACCGTCCGATCTATCTCAAGATCCGCACGCACGTAGATTAAAGATGGCGCGAAAGTTCTGGCGGGAATCAATCGTAAAACAGATGGGCATCGGACCCAAGCGGCTGGGCGCGAAAGTTCTGGCGTGAACCCACTTTGAGTCCGATGGGCATCGGACCCAAGCTGCGCGCTCCCCTAAAAAATACGTACATAACGATTGATTCCCGCCAGAACTTTCGCGCCAGCTTTAATCTACGTGCGCACGGATCTTGAGATAGATCGGACGGTGATAGAGCCCATCGAACTCACTTTGGGTAATACAGCTTGATAATACAGCTTGATGGATGGGTAAATGAAGTTAAAATTCCATCAAAATTTGCTGCACTTGATTAAAGGCTGTAATCTTTGATTTGAACGGTCCCGATCAATCAACGGACTAACTATTTTTGTGCGTCTTCACAATCTCACAAGGCAAGAGTTTATGTTTCATGAAACATAAACTCTTGCCTTGTGAGATTGTGAAGACGCACAAAAATAGTTAGTCCGTTGATTGATCGGGACCGTTCAAATCAAAGAGCATTGCATTTATTGTCTTCTGTGAAAGTTTGATCAAAAATTATTTTTATTTACCCATTTATCTAGTTCATTGAATATTGAAGTATCGTATGGCCACAAACACTTCGTGCTGGATCAAACCTCTATCATAATAATTTTTCCAAACTTTTATGTTGGTTACATTTAATGTTCTCCCTTGATCATTTTAAAACATATATGGAATGATTTCGTTGCAGATCGACCGTTGATTTTCCGCTTGAAAATGAACGGTCCAAAAATATTTTTACAATTTGAAGGGACATACAATGATGAAAGTTTATAAAAATAATATGTATAAGTATTATTTGGCCATATAAGATGTAAAAAAAATAAAAATATATTTTTTGAATTATTTTCGTATGTACTGTTGTACATGTATTAGGTGATTAGTAAATATCAAGCTTTGTTGACCGTCCGATAAACGAAGAACGGTCCTGATGTCTTCATTTAGGAGGTGGTGGGTAGATTTTCCGCCCTCTCTGAGGTAACATAATATTTCTGTTTAGATCTGGTTCTAGATGATGCACAAGATCCTTTAATATTCGTGCATCATAATGATTAGACAGTCGGATATAACCACAGATATTACATCACCTTTGAGTTTATGAAAGCCCTTCTATCCCTCCTCGATCTCTGTGGACAAATTTTTTCGAAGTTCCCTCCTTTAGCTCTCTGAACTCCCAAAAATTCAAAACAAATTTTACGAAAATTTTCGCCTAGGTTGGCTTTTCCCCGCCTCACTTTCCCTCATCTTTTGTACACGGATTTTTAATTAAACATCCGTGTACGATACCTTTCTACACGGACTTTTCATTAAACGTCCGTGTAGCTCGCTTTGCATTTCTACACAGATGTTCAGTTAAAGAGAAGGGAGTAGGTCCGATGACCACCGGACCTACTTTCATGTTCAACGATGATGACCGTCCGATCTAGTTTAAGATATGTCCGCACGGAAACTGAAACAGATACGAACGTGCTTTTAAACGATTCCGCACGACTTTTAAATCAAATAGACGGTGATTAAGCCCATCGTCAGCAGAGTAGGTCCGATGCTCATCGGACCTACTCTCAAGTTTTAATTTGTAACTGGAAATTAAATAATATAGAGTTCAAGAGCACAAAAAATAAAAATACTTCATATATTAATTTCAACATAGGGATAGTTACTGGATACATCATCACTTAATACCAAAACAAAAACATAAAATATACAACAAACATAAGTATCTATCCCTAATTAAAAAACTATTCTTTCTCACTAATTGCCTCCCCTTTTTAATTTTAACATCCGTGTCTCTTACCCTTTCTACACGGACTTTTATTTAAAAGACCGTGTAGCACCCTTCTAGAGATCTAAACCCTAAACTCTTTGCAACTTGCATCCGAGATATTTGAAAACCTGCAATTGAGCACTGAGTTCCTGTACCAAACCTTCATAGGGATCATTTTCTTTTTAGAAATACAACTCCACAGCAAGCGATTTCTCCAAATGCTCGACCTTCCTCTCCCAACTCAGATTTCTCCCTCCTCTGAAGGCAGAACAGGCACATGCAGCCTCCCGGGCGAAGTTCTTCAATCTGAGTTGGAGAGGAAGGTTGAGCATTTGGAGAAATCGCAACGAGGGTACTCGGCCTTCGAGAAATAGATAGGTGAAATTGGCAAAGGACTCGAAGCGGCGCGAGCCAAGTCATTTATTATATTGTAACCCTCTTTCTACACGGATATTAACCTAACAACCGTGTAGAATAAAGGAGAGCTACACGGACTTTTACGTTGAACGTCCGTGTAGAAAGACCCTTCTACACGTATTATTAAAAAAAAGTCCGTGCAGAAAGTAATTAAAAATATTAAGTGAATTTACTTCTTATTTTTTGTATTATTTGAAGTTATAATGATTTATTATATGTATTATTTTGAACTAATATTTGATATTTGACCTAGAAATGTTTGAAATATAAATATTTTTTATTAATATTTGATATTTGAACTAATATTTAAAACCAAATACTAATACTTGTCTGTCCTCAAATGGACTTTTCCAAGTTTGATAAATTTTTAAGACAAGCTTTGTTTAACTTATTTACATGCATCATAAATTCAAATTTGGAAAGTGTAAATGTTCAAAAATGTGAATAGCACAAAAAAGGTTAAATAAAATAGAGTTCAAGAGAATAAAAAATAAAAATACTTCATATATTAATAACATAGGAATAGTTACTGGATACATCACTTAATACCAAAACAAAAACATAAAATATATAACAATATAAGTCTCTATCCCTAATTAAAAAACTATTCTTTCTCACTAATTGCCTCCCCTTTTTCTCTTTTCAGGGAAATATCTTGCTCGCTTGCCTCCTTTCTTGTTTACATTTTCCCATACTCTCTTGCTTCTTCTCAACCTTAACCAAACTTTGGGATCATCAAACTGACCGTGTGGACCGTAAGGATCATCAGGACCCGAATCCGAATCACCTTCATAAGACTCAGGATCGGATTCGGATTCTGAATGAGAAGAGACTTCCACCACAGGTGGCGGGGGTACATCCTCCCACTGAATTATGTGAGTCTTGAGACCATTCTTCCCGCAGTTAGGACATTTATCACCTCGTCCACATGGTCGGATTATACACGGATTTTTTGGAGGATTGCGATTTCCCATATCTGAATAGCACAAAGTTATTTTCCAAGTAATTCTTAATTTCTTTTGATCAGAATTACTTGATCAAAACGGCTCCGGGAGGAGATTGCCTTTTATACCAAATTTTTCCATTAATCTACACGGATTTTACCTTTAACAATCCGTGTAGCTCCCATCCCCATGAAACCCTAAACTCTTTACACACGGACGTTTACTCTAACATCCGTGTGTGATTACCTTTATACACGGACCTTCATTAAAAAGCCGTGTAGCTCTCCTCATTTTGTGTGGATTTTAGTTAATAATCCGTGTACGTTACTATTCTCCTCACGTATTATTAAATAAAAGGCCGTGTGTGAAGTAGTTGACAACATTGCGTGGTTGAACTTGTTATTTTTTATATTATTTGTTAGTGACAATAAATAAGTTTACGTATTATTTCAACTCGAAATGTTTGAAACGCCAGTATTTTTTTACTGAAATGTAATATTTCAACTAATTTTCAAATCCTAATAGAAATATATTAACTGGAAATATTATTTTACTAATATTTAATATGTGCACTAATATGTAAAAACCTTTATGTTGTTTTGAAATAGAAATATTTTAACTAGAATATTATTTAAAAGTTGTTTCCAAACAAGATAATTAAAAAGTTATTTTCTAAACAAAATAAATATTATATATCTCTCTTTTTTTTCCTTTTTCTCTTTTTTCCGCTGATTTCACATTACATTCGGCCCATATTCCTTCATTGTGGTCGGATCGCAAATAGTTTGCTTCGTCTTGTTCTTCAATTGAGGCTACCTCAGTTTGCACGTCGGTACAAAATGGAGGTATTTCGTCGAACTGGTCATACTCTTCTTCGTCGACGACGTTTTGTACCCCAACAATTCTTCTTTTCCCATATAGGACGATGCTCCACCTATTATCACTCGGGTCAGTGACATAAAAGACTTGGGTTGCTTGCTTGGCGAGTATAAACGGATCATCAACATACCCAACTTTATTAAAATCAACGAGTGTGAACCCGTTGTTATCAGCTTTAACACCCCGGTCTTCGACCCATTGACACCGAAACAAGGGAATGCTGAGGTCAGGACTGTAAATGAGCTCCCAAATTTCCTCAATAACGCCATAATACGACTTTGATGCAAAAACCGGCCGGGAATCTCCGGATCTACTGAATTCTTGAGACGTCGCCACCAACGTCACCCCACTATTTTGCATCGTGCTCTTATCACTTTGGGTTTTAGTGTAAAATGTATATCCGTTAATTTCGTATCCTTGGAATGTTCTAACAATAATTCGGGGTCCTTCGCCCCGCAGTCGAACAATTTCATTTACGGGCCCCCTATCGGGGTGTGACTGCACCCTTTCTCTCAGCCATCCTACAAATGAACGATTATGCTCGTTGGTAAGCCACTTCTGACTTCTCGTGTAGTACTCTTGTTGAAGGATTGCCATGTGCTCATCTATATAGGGAGCAACATCTGTCATGTGCTGTAGTACCAAAAAATGCGCCTTCTGTAGTTCATCTCTATCAGCAACTACGGCTTTCAACCCAATTGTCCCGACTCCCTGGAGCCTTCCCTCATATCGAGACTTTGGAACGCCAATAGGACAGACACCGGTAATGTAGTTGGTGCAAAAATCAATCACCTCTTCTGTGGAATATCCTTCTACAATGCTACCTTCGGGTCGATGTCGGTTCCTTACGTATTTTTTCAAAATTCCCATGTATCTCTCGAATGGATACATATACCGCATGAACACAGGACCACAGATCTTGATTTCTCTCACTAGATGAACAACAAGGTGAACCATAACATCGAAAAAAGATGGCGGAAAATACATCTCAAGTTGGCAAAGAGTAGCGACGACTTCCACCTCCACAGAGTCCAGTATTAGAGGGTCTATCACTTTGGAATTTATTGTATTGAAGAAAAAACAAAGCTTCGTAATGGTTTGACGAACGGGCTTTGGTAAAACCCCCCGAATTGCAACAGGAATCATATGTGTCAATAAAACATGACAGTCGTGAGATTTCAGACCGACCAGTTTCAGGTCCTTCATCGACACCAGCTTCTTAATATTCGAAGAATACCCTGATGGGACCTTAATACTACGGAGGCATTCACAAAAGCTTGTTTTCTCTTTCTTCGACATCGTGCACATTGCGGGGGGTAGGTATGTGCGCTTCCCTTTCTCCTGCGGTGCAAGCTCGGGTCGTATTCCCATTTCTATCATGTCTTTTCGAACTTTGATACCATCTTTAGTCTTCCCCGGAATGTTCAATAATAAACCAGTCAAACTGTCGCAGACATTTTTTTCAACATGCATGACATCTATGCAATGTCTCACTTCTAAATATTCCCAGTAAGGTAGGGCCCAAAATATGGACTTCTTTTTCCAAATATTCTTCGGCGGTTTTGTGGCACACTTTCCAAACACAACATCAAGGTCCTTAACACGCTCGAAGACACCCTTCCCATCTAATGGACGACGGGCCACTCCAAGCTCAACCTTCCCGTTGAATGCCTTCTTCTTCTTACGATATGGGTGATTAATTGGAAGAAACCTACGGTGCCCCATAAATACATTCTTTTGACAGTTCTTCAACCTCAGCACCTGCGTATCATCTTCACAAATAGGGCACGCTTTTGCTCCTTTACAAGTGTAACCCGACAAGTTCCCATACGCGGGGAAATCATTTACGGTGCAAAACACCATGGCCCGCAAGTTAAAGGTCTCTTTCATGTACGCATCCCACACCGAGACGCCATCACGCCATAATTTTTGGAGGTCCTCGATTAATGGTGCGAGATATACATCTATGTCATTTCCGGGTTGTCTGGGTCCTTGGATTAGTAATGACATCATTATATACCTGCGTTTCATGCACAACCAAGGAGGAAGATTGTAGATGGCTAACAGAACTGGCCAAGTACTGTGCCGACTGCTCATGCTTCCAAACGGACTCATTTCATCTGTGCTCACCACAATCTTGAGGTTTCTTACCTCGGAACTAAAATCTTTGAAATGTCTATCAAAATTTCTCCACTGAGGAGAATCAGCCGGGTGTCTTAGTTTACCGTCCTTTTTGCGCCCTTCTTCATGCCAACGCAATAACTTCGCATCTTTGGGATTTGCAAATAACCGTTTGAATCTCGGTATTATCGGCAAATACCACAACACCTTGGCCGGAGGCCGGCCCTTTTTGCCATCGTCACAATCAGTAGTGCCCTGGTCCTTACGTTTATACCGAGAAACACCGCACTTAGGACAAACATGCATGGCCTCGTACTCATTACGGTACAATACACAGTCATTCGGACATGCATGTATTCTTTCGATCTTCAAACCCACTGGACATATCAATTTTTTCGCCTGATATATTGTACGGGGTAACTCGTTGTTATCCGGGAGCATTTCTCCTAAAAGCTTTAATAAGGACGTGAAACTCTTATCGCTCCAACCATTTTCTGCTTTCAGGTTAAATAATTTCAACACAGCTGACAGTTTCGTAAATTTGGTACACCCGGGATACAACGGCTTTTTGGATTCATTAGACAAATATTGAAATTTATCATAATTTTTATCAGTAATTTCATCTTCCACATCATGTAACATGTCCTCCAGATTATCAATATACTCGTGTACTACATTTTCATCGATTTCCGTCTGCAGCTCATCATCGTCGTTGCGATCAAGTTCAACATTATCAAAATTTTCGTCATTCAAATCATCATCGCTGAAATCAAGTTCAAAATTATCCAAATTTTCTACATTCTCATCGCTCTCTTCACAACGGTTAGAATTCTTATTGGTACAACTACTTTCCCCAAATTCCTCACCATGCATGAACCAACATGTATATCTTTTCTTAAATCCACGACAAATCAGATGAGCTCTAATTTCTTCGGAGTCCCCAAATCTTAAAAAAATTTTACAATCTCTACAAGGACACAAAATGTCGGCTTCCTTCATCTTCACTCTATACCTCTCAGCGAATTTTATGAACTCATCAACGCGACCCAAATATTCTTCACTATCACGTCGCAATTCATACATCCAACTTCGATCCATCTGTAAATTGAATTAAAAAAATGATTTCAATTAATCATGGTCAACATGTAAATTGGTACCAAATTCTAGGCTTACAAAGGGCCGGTTTACAATCCTAACCCACTCTTTGAATATTAGGTCCCATATGTGAACACATATTAGCGAGATTTAATTAGTATTTGAGAAAAATTCGGCAGCATTTCCCCTTAACTCCCCAAGTATGCGTAAAAACCACATACTCGTAGGAGCATTAAGGGAAAATACCGTCGAACTTTCCTCAATTACTAATTAAATCCCGCTAATATGTGTTCACATCCTAAATGAGTCCCAATATTCAAAGAGCAGTCCCAAAACGGGGACTATCCAAAATTAATCCCTATTGGATTAATTATGGACGGGCAAGGACCTAAAAGCATCAGTAGGGGTCGGTTATTGGACAACAATACACTACTTACACATGATCGATCTAAATAAGTACAAATAAGTAACATAAAAATAGAGGAAGAAAAGGAAAATATATATATATATATACACTAACCTTAGAAAGATAGAGAGGAGAAAATACAAACTTCAAAGATCTCAGATAATACCAGCTGCTGGCCTTTGCAGAAATCGGATCAGCGCATTCAATACAGAGAGAGACAGTATTAATTACTTGATAAAAAAAAACGGCGCTGGAAGGAGAAGGCCTTTTATACCAAAACCCTACAAAGACTTTTCTACACGGATCTTACGTTAAGAAATCCGTGTAGCTCTCTCACAAATCATACACGGCTATTTGTATTTAAGAACCGTGTTTATAATGCTAGCCTCTTCTATGAAAATTTATAAAAATCCGGGTTATGCCCCATAGGAGAATGCATTTCTACACGGATTTTCAAGAAACAACCGTGTACATTTACTTTTGACACGGATCTTTCGTTAAGAAATCCGTGTAGCTCTCTAACAAATCATACACGGCTATTTGTACTTAAGAACCGTGTGTAATGGTAGCTAATTTCGTTTAGGTTATCTTTTAATTTTGCAAATTCGGGCAGCAAATCCCATTGTTTAGGGATGCTAAAAATTATTATGGAAATTTATAGTTCATTGATGAATAGAATTAAAGTTTTCGTGTCCTATATATTTTTTGGGTTTTTTTTTATTTATGGGCTAGTCTTTTTCTACACGGATTTAAAAAAAAAAATTTCCTTGTAGCTATTTCGTACACGGATATTCAACTAATATCCGTGACAATTACTATTTGGACACGGTTTTAAGTTTAATATCCGTGTATGTTATCCTATATATTTTTCAATTAACAATTTTTTTTCTGGGCTAGCCTCCAGTTTTGCTAGCCAGTTTGCTACAAAATTCAATATTGAGTTTACCCCCAGTTTTTCAGATAATTTGACATCCAATTTTCCAATTACAGCACAAAAATTATACTAGCATTACAAAATTCATAGTTAGCATTACAAATCCATGTTCAGCAATTACAAAATTCATAAATTCATCTCCTTATTTACAATTACAGCACAAAAAATTACTAAATTCTCTATATTTTATTTAATTACAAGAACATGCTTTATATTTGAAACACAAAATAGGTGGATGGCATACAAACCGGTCAATTAATAAGGGTAAACTAAAAATTCATGTACACTAAATTATACAAATCCATATTGAGTATTACAAAATTTAAATTGAAACATTACACAAATCCATATTGAGCATATATTACACAAATCCATACTGGGTAGACATATCCTTCTTCCTGAGACTCGATCCCATAGTGATTTCATATATAAACTTAAGATTCGCTTTTGGTGCCAGTAGCAAGGGTTTACAGAGGGTAATATATATGAAGATATACATGTTTTAATAAAGAAAGAGTTGAGTAAAATGTTGGATGAAGGACCTTCTAAAAAAAAGGGAAGAGGTGGATGAAGGACCTTCTAAGCCGGATGAAGAGTCGAATGAAGAGTCGGACACAATCTTGTCAGTCTGACAAGATTGTGCCCGACTCTTCATTCGGCTCTTCATCCGGCTCTGAAGGTCCTTCATCTCACCTCTTCCCTTTTTTTACAAGGTCCTTCATCCAACTTTTTACTCAACTCTTTCTTTATTAAAACATGTATATCTTCATATTACCCTCTGTAAACCCTGGCTACTGGCACCAAAAGCGAAGAGCCATCGTTGCTCACCTGAATGTGACATGGTTCTACAAAAAACAACATTATTAGAAACAAGCACAATTATACATGCATTAGTAAAATAATCACTAAAATAACTATTATACATGCAGTCCAGTATTATACATGCATTAGTTGATTATACATGCATTACTCTATTATTAGAAACAAGCACAATTATACATGCATCACTCTATTGTACATGCATTACTAAACAAGCACAATTATCAAGATAATCATCACTAAACTAACAATTATACATGCATTACTCTATTATACATGCATTAGTTGATTATACATGCATTACTCTATTATTAGAAAAAGCACAATTATACATGCATCACTCTATTTAATATACTAATTATTTACATTATCTCAACAAATCAAGCATGCATGCATTAATTACTAATTGACCTAAATAAGCAATAACAAGTAACAGAAAATTAGAGTAAGAAAAGATAAATATATACACGACTAACCTTAGCAAGATAGAGAGGAGAAATACAAATTAACTTCAAAGATCTCATATCCGGGCTCCTTGTGCGCAGAAATCAGACCAATTCGTATAGAGAGAGAGAGAGATTAATAATTGATCAAAACGGCGCTGGAAGGAGAAGGCCTTTTATACCAAAACCCTACACTTTTTTCTACACGGATTTATACTTAATAAAACCGTGTACAATATGCAGTGTATAAAATTGGCAAAACCGTGTATCGATAATCAAAACCCTAGAATAACTTTCTCCACAGATTATTATGTAAACAGCCGTGTAGCTCTGTCAAAGATTTCTACACTGCTGTTTAAACAAACAGCCGTGTGAATTTCGCATATTTCTACAATTACCGTTTGTACACAGTTTTTAGGTAAATATCCGTGTATGATTGCCCTATATATTTTTTTAGATTTTTTTTTTCTGGGCTAGCCTCCAGTTTTGCTAGCCAGATCTGTTCAGTATTGAGATTACCCTCCAGTTTTTCAGATAATTTTGTCATCCAGTTTTCCAATTACAGCACAAAAATTATACTTAGCATTACAAAATTCATAAATTTATATTTAGCATTACAAAATTCATAAATTCAACTCCTTATTTACTATTACAGCACAAAAATTACTAAATTCACTAATAAAACATTACAAGAAAATGCTTACAAGAACATTACTATAATTCACAAAAATTACTAAATTCACTAATAAAACATTACAAGAACATTACTAAATTCACTAATAAAACATTACTAATATGCATAAATTCATATTTTATTTAACACCTTACAAGAGCATGCTTTATCCTGGTTAGGTTCCAAAGAAATGAGGCAGACTAACTTTCACCTAACAAAACATTTTCTGAAAATTAAATTATGTTTTAGTCCCTTGTTTTTGGCGATGCATAAATGGACATGTGGCAGTGTTCTTACGTTGTTGTTTAAATTCTTTCGCAAACCACATCTTATTCAAAGGGGGTTTGTGTAAGAAATTAAACAACAATGCACTGCCACATGCCATTTATACACCGCCAAAAACAAGTGATCAAAACATGATTTAATTTAAAGAACATGTTTTATTATTGAAAGTTAGTTTTACCCATTTCTTTGAAACCTAACCAAGAAAAAACATGTTCTTGTCAAGCGTCAAATAAAATATAGTGAAAATAAAAAGAAAATGAAATTCATCACATGCTGTCCATCGGAAAGTTCATCACAATCTGTAAATAAAAAAAAATGATGAGTAAGTAAGCAACAATAAGTAACAGAAAATTAGAGGAAGAAACGGAAAATAAATGCCAGAGATGAAGGAGATATTCATGCCAGAAGTGAAGTCCAGATGTAGGTTATCAATTATATCACATCGCTCGTCTAATTGATAGATGAGCTCCAAAGATAGCGACTTATCTTGATAGATAAGCGATCTGACATAATTGATAAACCTAAATCAAAATTCCAATTATTAACCGTGAAATGATTATCAAAGTTGATCAAAAGCGATATGTAAAGTGACCGGTCTTTCTCTCTTCCTAAGGTTATACAGGAGAACCTACAATCTACCTATGAATTGAAAAAACTCTAACCTTTCCGTTTGTTGAATTACTTGATCAAAACGGCGCTGGAAGGAGAAGGCCTTTTATACGGCGGGGGAAGGAGAAGGCCTTTTATACCAAAACCCTACACTTTTCTAAACGGATTTATACTTAACAAAACCGTGTACAATGTGCAGTGTATAAAATTGGCAAAACCGTGTATCGATAATCAAAACCCTACAATAACCTTTCTCCACGGATTATTATGTGAACAGCCGTGTAGCTCTGTCAAAGGTTTCTACACTGTTATTTAAACAAAAATCCGTGTGTATTTTACATATTTCTACACGGTTCTCACCATAAATACCCGTGTAGCTCTCTCATGGCTATCTACACTGTTAGTTAAACAATAATCCGTTTACAATTCCTGATAAACGTCCGTGTAGCTCTCTCAAGGCTTTCTTCACTGATTCTTTAATAAATATCCGTGTAATAGATCCCACAGATATTTCGGGCTTCCAAAAAATTACAATAGCACACGGTTTTTGTATAAAATTGTCAAATCCGTATACAATGTGCCGTGTACAATGACCATTTCTGTAGTAGTGCCTAGTTTTAATTCGCTCAGGGCAGGGTTGAATGGGGAGGGAGGGTTATTAGGATCGGTTATTTAAATAACAGTTCCTAATACTAATCAGGAACGCACCTAAACAACCGATACAAAATACTACTAATCAAGAACGCACCTAAAACAACCGATACAAAATACTACTAATCAGGAACGCACCTAAAACAACCGATACAAAATACTACTAATCAGGAACGCACCTAAAACAACCGATACAAAATACTACTAATCAGGAACGCATCAAAAACAACCGATACAAATACTACTAATCAGGAACGCACCTAAACAACCGATACAAATACTACTAATCAGTAACGCCTGTTAAAAACAACCGATACAAATACTACTAATCAGGAACGCATCTAATTAACCGATACAAATACTACTAATCAGTAACGCCTGTTAAAAACAACCGATACAAATACTACTAATCAGGAACGCACCTAAACAACCGATACAAATACTACTAATCAGTAACGCCTGTTAAAAACAACCGATACAAATACTACTAATCAAGGTCGGGTCCGTATTGTGCCCGTTGCTGATCTATATCCGTATCGGTTAGGACATAAATCCGACACTGATGGGGCGACACTAATTGTACTTTTTCCACTAGTGAGGGAAGAACCCTATACAAATTAACTATTAACAATTGAATGGTACATTAATAATTTTATGCATATGCCCAACAAAAATATTTTGAAGAACAGAGATGGCACCCAACCACCCCGCCACCGGAGAATGGCAGCAGGTTCGTCGACGCCGTCGGTTCCCAGACAACTGGAAGACTAGCTCTGACCCAGCCCCCCACGTCCCTCCATACAAACCATACTCCGAGAAACCCACCTATGCACAGGTAGTGCAGAGCCCACCCACCCCCACCTCTAACCCCTCCCCTAACATCACCCCACCAACTTCTCGTCCTACTTCTCCAGCCACCACTTCGCCCACCAATGTCTACGTCTCCCCACACAGCTCGTTTTGTCTGCGGTTCCCCCCTCCACCCGCTTCCCAGAATGGCGCGGCAGATGTTTCAAGTGCTGCCGCCAAGGGCACACTATGGCCACCTGTCGCAACCCTAAGAAGTGCGGTAAGTGTTGGTGCAATGGCCACGTGGGGGCAAGATGCCGGCAACAAACGGTTCACCCAACCCACCCTCCTGCTAGACATACACTGAACCCGAGCCAGACAGCCACTGTCCGGGAAATGCAACCCGCTCCCAGAGGAGAGCCAAGTTTTGACGAACTCCTCACGGACTCCTACCCATATACCTCTCCAGAGATGCCACCTGGCCGAGCAAAAACAGTTCACTGTTTTCTGCACCGTGATGACGAATATTTTCGGGAGGTCGACAAGCTCCAGCGCCGAGGTGTGGTCTTACATTCTGACTCCTACCAATGGCATCTTGATGCCAACATTGTGGCGGATTATGCCACGCGGTCGGGTCTGGTCACTAAGACTGAAATCCGGGTCAGCAGCCTCTATGGACCCCGCTACCTTATCCTCCTGTCGACAGGGGTTGCACCCGAGACATTCATTAACGCCACGCTGGTAGAAGCCTGGGAGGAGGGCCTGTCCTTCCAGCCATGGTCCCCGCATGACGGTGCTTCCATCTCTATCCCAGAATACAAAGTCATCATTGCCATTAGTGGTGTCCCACCTCATCAATTGCATGAGCCAGCAATCATCAATATGGTCAGTAAGTTCGGGGTATACTTAGGCTCTATCTCTCCTCAAGACCCCTCAGATCTTGCATCGTGGTGGGCTGTAGTTGGAGTTGATGACCTCCTCTATGTCCCTCACTCGGCCACCATACATGCAGGCGGCCTCCTCCATGTTGCCCAAATTACACCCATCAAATGGAAGCATTCCAGACTCTACTCGCCTGCCGACATTCCGCATGTACCTCATAGTTTTAAGGGACCATCCCCCCCAACACCTACATCTCCGTCGCCCCCGGAGTCGGAAGATGAACAGGAGCTTACCCCTGACCATGAGGTCCACCAGATTACTCTTAAAACTCTTAGAGAAATCTGTCGAGGCAAAGACCCACTAACCTTGCCTGAAGAGATCCGCCACCTGGCCTTGGAAACTGGGGCGGAGGAAGGCACATCGCACCAGCAACACAGAAGACAACAAGGTTTGGCCTCAGAAACTGAAAAAGGAAAGAACATCATGGCTACACAAGAGTCGCACAGAAGTTTAGCCATAGCCGATCGCCTGGTGCTGGATCACCTAGGGGTGCAAACGGATCGGATACGGATCGGATAGTGGTAAAACCATATCCGTATCCATTTTTATTTTTCGGATATGGATACGGATCGGATATTAGACGGATACGTACGGATACGGATCGGATATCGGATATCCGTGGATATATACATAAAGATATTCATAATATATATTAAACTATATAGTATATATCTACTATTCGGATACGGATAATTAATATTCAAAACCATATCCGTATCCGTATCCGCACGGATATTCGGATATCGGATATCCGTATCTAATTTTCGGATACGGATTCGGATACGGTCGGATTTTATCCGATCCGTTTGCACCCATAGGATCACCCAAAAGGCAGTACGCTTTCCCTCAATCCTAGTACAACCCTGCTGAGACGCATCCGGCCTGAACGGGTCGACCCAGCATCCAGTGAGGCGGGTCGACATGGAGGAATACCGCTAACTCGCTCCACACAGTCCGCGGATGCGGCCACAACAAACCTCAACCCAGTTCGCATCCTCCCGAGGCCGCCACAGAACACGTTACCTAGAGGGGATGTCCCCCTGACAGGAGAAGGAAAAGGGAACTCCCAGCCTCCTAGTACTGCTACAGGGCTCAGGTCTAATCCAATCTCCTCGGGCAGTGCGCGGCGCATGACTACCTCAGGAAGAAACCTCCTGCAGCCCAAACCCCATACTGCTGCGCATGCTACTAAACCAAGAAATGATCGGGAAAAGCAAATCATTGGAAGTGATGCTAGCCCGAACGGATCTGATGGAAGTCGGGGCTCATCCGACCCGTTAACATCCCTAGCAGAAATGAGGCGGACAGTTCGGATTAAGAGGAAGAAGAGAGCCCGCAATTCCCATCCTGGGCCGTCCAAAAAGCAAAATTCAAGCCCAGTTATTACAAGCCCAGCTAGTGGTCAGGTTGCAGGCCACCAAGTCAGGTTGCTGGCCCAGCAGAGAGCACTACCAACAGGCCGGCAGCGACAATCATCTGCAAACCGAGCAACAGGCCGGCCTCAGGCCTAGGAAAGTGAAACAATAGCAGCCCCTGCCGAATGGACCGACAGCAGTCGGGCAGCAGGCTGGCAGCCGAATTCTTCTACAGTACCGCCGGCCTAGGAGCGCACGGCCTGCGATACAGACCCCGCGGGTTTCTATAATATTCGGGTCCCTTATGCTTTGTGCACCGACATCGCTCAATTAATTGGGGTCCCGACTGAGGAGGTGTTGCGATCTGTAGATGAAGACAACCACGAAAGAGTTACCCAAGGGCCCCGAGACGTGCCCAGCAGTAGTCGTCAGCCACCCTTGCAAATGGATACCGACTCAGATGGAGAGTCTGACTCCGAAGAGGAGATCTGAACTGAGAATTTCTTCTCCTCTGTTGTACTGATGCTTATTAGTTTTTATGAATATGAAGAAATTACAAATTTTAAGTTGGAACGAAGAGGGTTAGGAGATGCGAACAAAGCGGAGGTGGTCAGAAATGTAATCAGGCACTCCCGTTGTGATGTTTGTTGTTTACAAGAACTAAAATGGAATAAATTTGATTTGGGGTATGTGAACCGAGTTTTACCTTCTTTCTATGACAAAAATTGCGCATTGCTCCTAGCTGTGAACTCATCTGGTGGTCTTCTAACTGCATGGAAAAGGAACTATACACTAAAGAACTGCTGGGCGACAAGGAATTCGATTTCGGTGTTGCTCATTCAAGAATCAACCGGATGGGAGTTTCTGGTGACCAATGTGTATGGTCCTTCTGAAAATTCGAGCTCCAAGAAGTTGGAATTCATTCAGGAACTTAGAAATATTCAATCATTAGTCAGAAGCCCTTGGGCCTTGCTTGGAGATTTTACTCTAGTGAGGTGGTATGTTGATCGATCAGCTGATTTGAGAGATTACAACCTCATGTGCGCTTTCAATGATCTGATTCGCGACCTAGACATGACCGATGTGGATTTACAGAATAGATGTTACACATGGAGTAGCAAACGGCCGGTGCCGACCTTCTCGAGGTTAGACAGGATTTTCCTATCCCCTCACTGGACCTTGAAATTTCCGGTTGTTAAGATGAAAGCTTTGGCAATGATAGTCTCTGATCATGTGCCACTTCTCCTCAACTGCTGCCAACAAGCTACTACTAAACCTTCGCCTCGTATCGAGATTTTCTGGCTGGCATACGGGGAGGCACAGCAACTTGTGCGGTCTATATGGGACTCACAGGGGCTGGTCTTACCTAACATATCACACCAAATCTCGAAGAAGATTGAGTTGGTTCACAAAGTTCTGAGACAGTGGCATCTAGGCCGATTCTCAAAACTTCAGGAACAATTGGAAAACTGCAGAAAAGCGATCACATTCTTCGATGCCATCAAGGAAAGAAGAGTATTAAGCATAAGGGAGTTTAACTTTCGTCTGAAAATCAGAGCTCGGGCATATAAATTGGCTCGAATTGAGGAAATCCGATGGATGCAACGATCACGGATAACATGGCTCAAGAATGGTGATAAAAATACTCGTTATTTTCATGCTTATGCTTCCGGCCGTGCAAGGAGAAATGCGGTTACTTCCATCCAGGTTGAGGGCCGCACCTTGGAGAATAAGGTGGAGATCACAGAGGCCTTTGCGGCACACATGCGCGGGGTGCTAGGCTCGGCCGGTACAGTGCTGGACTTCGACCCATCAAGATTATACCCCTACAGTGATGTGCTACATGACTTGCAGGCTCCCTTCTCGGAGTACGAAATTCACTGTGCGGTCCAGCAGCTAGCTAAGAACAAGGCGTCCGGCCCGGACGGTCTCCCGATTGAGTTTCTCCAAACCTTTTGGCCCTCTCTAAAAACCGAGATCATCGAGAGTTTCAACAGATTTTTCGATCACCAGTTGGAGTTGAAGAGCATTAATAGGGCAAATATTGTTTTTGTGCCTAAAAAGGAGGTCCCCACTGAGGTTGGAGACTTTCGCCCTATAAGCATAATTAACATCATCCTAAAGTTGCTTTCCAAGGTGCTTTCCAACAGATTGAGACCGAAATTGCTGACTATCATATCCCCGCAGCAAACGGCGTTTGTCAAGAACAGGCACATCGCAGAAACTTTCATCTCCACGAGAGAAATGCTCTATGATATTGCTAATTCCAAAGCTGAGGCGGTTTTCTTGAAGCTTGATTTCACAAAAGCATTTGATTCTATTCACTGGTCATTTCTGGAAAAGGTAATGCGGGCACGGGGATTCCCGGATCGTTGGATCAAATGGATCTCCACCATCCTCCTCACCTCAACTTCCCGAACAGTAGTTAACGGGCAAATGTCAGATTTCTTTGAGCATAAGAGAGGTCTCCGTCAAGGAGACCCCCTATCGCCTATGCTCTTCATCATCGCAGCCGATGTGCTTCAACAAATGGTGCAGGCAGTTAACACAAGACTTGGAAAGTCAATCTCACCTCGGATTCCGGAATCGATTTTAGCCTTGCAATACGCCGATGACACGGCCCTAATTGCAGATGCATCTGAAGATTTTCAATCTATCATTGTTTTGAAGATAGTGCTCAGAATTTTTTCCAAAATTTCGGGCCTCACAATAAATTTTGGTAAAAGCTGCTTTGTTCCCTTCAATCAAGCTCCGGGAAACTTGCTAAAAGTGCGGGCCATACTAGGCTGCCCCCAAACTGATCTCCCGGTCACATATTTGGGAATGCCGCTATCGGTTAAAAGACCTACAAAAGATGCTTTTGTGCCGATTATAGACAAGCTCGAAAAACGTCTCAAGGGATGGAAAAGGAAACTCATTTCACGAGGTGGTAGATTACAACTTGTCAAGTCGGTACTCTCCTCGATCCCCATTTATTATATGTGCTGTTTTTTACTTCCCAAGTGGGTGGTAGCTAGGATGGACAGAATTAGGCGCAAATTCCTTTGGGGAAAAAACGATGAGGAAAAGAAAGGAATCTCCTTGCTTAATTGGGAAACGGTTAGTCTACCGAAAAAGTGGGGTGGCATGGGGATAATAAATTTACACCTTCAGAATATTGCCTTGTTAGTACGATGGTGGTGGAGGCAGTATGTTGAGCCTCAGGCGCTTTGGACAATCACTGTCAATAAGCTGCTGGCGGCTGGCCATTATGGAGATGGACCGAATTTTTGGGCTGCTAGAGGTTCCTTTTTTTGGAACCAGCTACAAAAATTGAAATGGTGGTTTGACTGGTCCACTCAGTGGAGTATAGGCAGTGGAGAACGAATTGCGTTTTGGTTTGATTCGTGGGATGGATTGGCATTGGAGCACTGCATGGATGAAAGCATACAGTACCCTTATATCTCACTTCGAGATGCAGCCCCGTTAGTTCACTTAATTGCTCCAGCACTCTCACATAGAGTGGCGGGGCTCAATCTGACTGATGAATGTGATTCGTTACTCTGGCGATGGGCACCTACGGGGGAATACAGCGCTCGATCATTATATAGTGCAATCATGGG
Organism: Carex myosuroides; assembly: GCA_028015225.1. Taxonomy (NCBI): domain Eukaryota; kingdom Viridiplantae; phylum Streptophyta; class Magnoliopsida; order Poales; family Cyperaceae; genus Carex; species Carex myosuroides. The sequence goes on from CM051464.1 coordinate 7,279,057, forward strand.
TGCCGGTATGATACGAGACAAGGATGCATTCATCTGGGGTCTACGAGTGCCTCCCACAGTAAGAATTTTTGGTTACTTGCTGTTGAAAAACAGGCTACTTACGCACGACAACATGTTGCGACGGAACATGCATTGTGACACTAGTTGCGCATTATGTCAGAATTGCCCGGTCGAATCTGCTTTACACCTATTCTTCCTCTGTCCGTATGCGGTCCATGTGTGGTTTCTCGTCAACAACCGGGTAGGTTTTAATCTAATCCTGGGAGGGGCTGATATTGAAACTACATGGGAGCTCTCCACCCACAATTTTGAGCACAGAGGAGGAGAATGGAAGAGACAAGGTCCAGCGCTGTTGCTATGTACCTGCTGGCTGCTGTGGAAACAGCGAAACGCACGACTTTTCTCTGATGACAAGATCCCACCGCAGATGTTATCGGAGAGAATATGGCAGGAGGCTCAGTTATGGAAGACAAACTGTTGAGTTGTTCCTTTAAAAACATGTATAGGTCGGGGGGTGAATGTTTTTTGGTTTTCTTCATGTTGTTTTTACATTCAGATGTTGGTGCTGCGGGCTACCGCTGATATGCTGTTTTTACAGTCCTTACTGATGTAACCCTTTCTATTAATATACAAATCTTGGCAGCCGCTGCCTAGTTTTTCAAAAAACAATTGAATGGTACCAAACTCAAGGAATGATATTTTTTTGTTAATGCCATGACTCGGTTTTTTAGGGATACTCATTCAATGGGGCATAAGTAATACCCTGCTTCTTCATTTTTTATGTTAAGGATTTTTCAATATTCAATTTTAATTCATTTTAAGCATGCTATATTTTAAATTTATATTTTTATTGTGAGATGTATGTCGTTAAAATTACCTTAGAAAGAACTCTCAAGCATTCAGCTATAATAAAGGGTGATACTTACACTAAAGACTACTGTAAAAATTTAACAAAACTCTGAGTAAGTATGATGAATCTGCATGGCCAAACATGTTAGCAACCACCTGTATTAATATTAAATAGTCTATGATGATGAATACAGGTCTAGATTCTACAGACATCCGTTTTTTGTACATTTTTTCTGAAATCCCATTCATATTAAACTTTGATAAATAGAATAAAAACAGAATACTGCAGTACACATCATGATCTAGCAAAACATGTCTGGTACATCACAGAATAAATCACACTATGGCAATCACATTCCTTTTGATGATTTCAAGGTGCATTTTCCAAGCATTAATTTCATCGATCCCTGCATAATGATTTGTGTCCAGCCATGCAATGGCATCATCTGCTGCCTCCTCCACCGATTTCTTGCCCAAAGCAGACATGCTCGAAAACGGGTCTCTAGCTATGGCTTTCATCTTGTAGGCCAAATTCTCGAGAGAATTCAATGCAGCATTCCTCGCCTTGTGTTCCTCGTCCTGTGCTTTATAACAGGCTGCTGCTTCCACCATTTTCTGAATCTCTTCTGTTGTCAGGCCACCATTCTCCTTACTGATTGCAATTTTTTCATTCTTCTCTCTCGTGCTTATATCTTTGGCCATGAGATTTAGTATTCCGCTGTCATCAACCTCCACAGATAGACAAATGTTTGATTTGCCCCTCGGTTTTGGTGTGATGCCAGATATGTTAAACACGGTCAAGGATCCTAACTCACACTCTTGTACTTTTATCAGGAAGTTCGAGAGGTTGTCTGAGCAGGTGGTGAAGTGAAGCTCTTTTTTTGCTGGGATAGGGGTATGCTTTGGAATGACCACATTGGTTATTGCTCCATCTTTGCTTTCCAACCCATACGACTGAGATGTGACGTCTTGGAGCTCAAATACGTTAAACTTCTTACGGTCTTCGTTGCTGCTTAGAATGGCAGCTTGAACAGCAGCACCATAGACAACTGCCTCATCAGCATTCATGCTCTTGCAGAGCTCCTTCCCATTAAAGAACTCCTGCAATTCAAATGATCAATTTGCACATTAGCCTCACCATGACAGTGTAGATATTGATTTTTTTTTATCCTTTTTACTTGCATTAGTTTTTTTTTTGAGGAAAAATAAGGATCAGAGTCCTTATTTAATTTATTAAATGCAAGATCAAAGTTTGTAGGTTCCAAAATGAAACATGCTACATTGTAAGAAAAAAAAAACTGATTCAATTGTGTACCTTGAACCTTAGAAACAACATAAAAAAAAGGAAACCTGTTCTAAATAAAGAGAAAATAAAACTCTTCCTAACAAGTTAAAAAATTGAACGTATATCTATTATTATAATGGTGTTCAAATAAAAGAAAAAGAAGTCAATTGAAAATGAACTTGCATGTAGAGAAGTATGTCGTTCCTATCATAGTGCTGCCATATACTGCTTGCTTATATCTCCAAAATTTTCTCGGTAAAACAAAGATAGAAGAGCAGTTTGGCAAAAAATAAATAAAGGGATAGAAGAGTTGTTCTTTCTATGTCACAATTTCTCTGCTTAAAATGTAACAGTTTTTTTAATTCTAGTGTCTTCTTAAAAGACGTGAAGGGGCTAATAGTGAAGTACAGCACCCTCTCCGGCACCATGAATTACACATAAAGACGTGGAAGAACTCTTGTGGATATTATTGTGCCATCGTCAAAAAAAAAAACAGATTCAAATTGCATATTAATTTTTCATTTATTGATTAATTAATGTGGAAAAAGTTCCGTATGGAAACGTTACCTGTAAAAGCTGCTGTATCTTGGGAATTCTAGTGGATCCGCCGACCATAACAACCTCATCTATGCAGCTCCTGTCCATTTCTGCATCTTCGAAGCATCTCTCCATACAGGCAATGCTTCTTTTGAAGAGAGGCATATTAAGTTTCTCAAAATCTTCCCTGGTTATAGCACTACGAAAATCAATTCCTTCATCTAAGGCATCAATTTCCACCACAGTTTGGGCATTAGTTGAGAGGACTCTTTTTGCCTTCTCACAAGCTGCTCTTAGCCTTTTCAGAGACCTTGGTTTATTGCTAATGTCTCTTTTCTTCTCCTTAATGAATTTTTCCACCAAGTGACACACCATGTTGTTGTCAAAATCTTCACCACCCAGGTTAGTGTCACCAACAACAGCCCGGACTCTAATGGTGCCCTTATTAATTGTAATAATCGACACATCAAGATTTCCACCACCAAGGTCAAAAATAAACAAGGTTTTCTCGCTGGAGCTTTTGGCACTAACTTTTTGCGAAAAGTAGGCAATTGCTGTGGCGGTCGGCTCATTGAGTAGTTGCATCACATTAAGGCCTGCAATGACTCCTGCATCCTTGATAGCTTTTCTCTGAGAGTCACTGAAGCAAGCAGGGACACTAACAACAGCATTTGTCACCTTAGAACTGAGATAGGCCTCAGCAATCTCTTTCATCTTTGAAAGGATCATAGCAGCGATTTCCTCTGGAGCAAAGAGCTTCTCCTCATTCTTGTATTGGACTAAGACCATGGACCTGTTTTGATCACCACCAAGAATTCGAAATGGTAGAAATTTTCTTTCATTCTGGACTGACTGATCCGAAAAGCATTTACCGATCAAACGCTTGACATCTACAAAAAAAATGAAGCTTGTATCAGTCTAAAAGAATTCACTTGAAGAAGAAAAATCTGTGAGGGAGGTAGAGGTCTTACTGGGAATGGTGTTTGCAGGGTTTGTCGTGACTTGCTCCTTGTGGACCGTATCACCAATCAGCCGACCAGTATCAGTGAAAGCCACGGCTGAACAGGTTAAGCGGCTGCTATACTCGTTTTCAATGATCCTGACACCATTCTGTCGCCACACTGCTACGCATGAGTACGTAGTGCCAAAATCAATCCCAATTGCATATTCTTCTGGTTCTATGTACTGCCTGCTCGACCGCCCCATGATTTTCTCAGACTTTTCTCTATCCATGCTCAGAAGCTTGTCTTGAATCTTTTGGTCCTTTATTCGGTCTGACTTGCGGTTAATACCCTTAGTTGTGGAGGCCTTGTTAATACTCTTCTCAGTTTGTTGGTAAAATAAGGCTTCGCACACTCGCTTTTGAGAATCCTCAATGTTATTATTAGTTATGGTGATGCCATTCCTCATTCCACTTGAAATTTCCACACCCGTAACCGTCAGAGTACCATTTTCATGGATTTCAAAGCAAACATTGACCTCAGACCCATTTGGAGATAAAGCAGTTCCAGAGATATGAAATTTTGCAATTAAATTGTTCTCGGTGGTCACTCTTCTCTCACCCTCATAAATCTCAACAAGGAATTTTGTCTTGTTATAAGGAATTCCCCAAGTAGAGATGCATTTTTTGGTGGGAATAGTTGTGTGTTTTGGAATGCAAACAGTCATTGTGTCCTGAGAGGTCTTTATGCCAAAAGAAAAAGGTGTAACATCGAGCAGAGACAAAGCACGATCTCTACTGTTCTCCGTCAAACTGCAGATGAATGCTTGAAAGGCTGCTCCATATGCTGTAGCTATTTCCAAGTGCTCGCTTAGATTCAACTCCTTTCCTTCGAAACACCGATGGATATAAGACCGTAACAAGGGAATCCTTATGGAGCCACCAGCAAGAATGACCTCATATACCATACCAACACCAATCTTGACATCTCTAATGCACGTATCAATTATATCTACGCACTTTAAGAACAACAACTTGTTGAGTTCATTGAACATTCCTGCACTAATGGACAGCTCAAATTTTACATTGTTGATGCTGATCGTCATTGGTACTCTATCGGAACCAAAGGACAAGGCAATCTTTGCCTGCTCACACAGTGCTCTAAGCTCACTTAGAGCCCTGGGATTATTACTAATATCTGTATGTTTTGTTCTTTTGATCAGGTCAACAAAATAATCAACCATGGTGTTGTCAAAGTCCAATCCACCGAGGTGAATGTTACCTGCCGTGGCTCGCACTTGGCACATGTTCTCTTTGATGGTGACTAGAGAGACATCAACAGTTCCTGCCCCAACATCAATTATAATCAGGTTATGCTTTTCAGGCTTACTTCTGAGTAGAGATTGTACCACTTCAGCTAATGTCCTGGAGCTTTTAGACAGCCTCTTCATGCCATAGAACAAAGCGCTAGCAGCTGGAGCACTAATGATTCGTAAGAAATTAAGGCCGACAATCATACCTGCTTGTCTGATCTCTTGCCGTTGTTCATAGTTGAAGTGAACTGGAACAGTTATGACAGCATCTCTGATTGTGGCACCAAGTTTCATCTCAGCATTATCTTTCATTTGCATCAGTATCATTGAGCAGATTTCCACTGGGGTGAAATGCCATAATTTGTTCTTCCAACATACATTGATGAGCAACCTATCATTGGGATCGGCTCTAACTTTGAATGGCCATAGCTTCATGTCTTTTTGGACCGAAGGGTCAGAGTACCGCCTACCAATTAAACGAATGACATCTGTTGCATTAAAATAAAAAATATCTCCAGTTACAACACCTGATTTTCTATGTCATATATATATGTTATGCTATCATTTTACAATTTCAATGTAAGTCTCCGAGGTGAAAATAAAAATTCAATTCACCATGCTACAAAATAGTGCAATGGGGTTTATTGCCATCTTCAGTTAATTGAAACATGAAAGAGGAGAAAAAAAAGAAGAGAATTGATAAACTATATTAGTAGCCAATACATAACTACAATTAGAAGAGGACAGAAAAATAAAATACTGGCGTCAGTTATGGAACCAAATGTAAGTTACAACCTATAAATTAACAGTTTATTAATGTGATGTTGGATGCTAATCAAGCAGCCCATTCATTCTTAGAGATAAAGTAGCTCTTGAAAACATATGCATACAAGGATACTGGAAAAAAGATTGTAAAATAAATATAAATAGTTATTATATAAGAATTATGCTTTCAATCATACACATGAAAGGCTATGTATTCAAAAGTTAGGTGCTAAACCACAACTAACGTAAAATAGTGACCATACAAAAATAAATTAAGATAAATAATAAAAAAACAAAAAGGGCTGACCAAAAATGGTGTTGGTTGGGTTCTCTGTAGCCTGCATTTTGGCAGCTTCACCGACAAGCACTCCCAAGTCGGTGAAAGCCACGTAGGACGGCATAGCAGAGTAGTGAAAGTGGCAGCCGTCGAAGTTAGCAACACGTGTGTAGGCAGAGCCCAGGTCGATTCCGATTCCCATTCCCATTTGGATGGGAGGCCGAGGCCCCTTCCTCTGCTCCATTTGATATTTGATCACACCTCAAATTAATCTTTTGGTTTTCCTTTTGAGTTCAGAAGGCGTTTCGTTTGGAATAATTATAATAAGAATAAAAATATATAATATAAGGCAGCGAGTACTGAGAACAGAAGGGAGGTTGACAGTCTCCTAATTAAGTCTTTTATCCCATAAAAGAAATAATAAATGCGCCAATTCGTGCGCTTAGTTTCCCAAGAATAAATTAATTTCCCATAACAATTATTTTCAAGCACATATAACAAGGTTACGTTCAAACTTCTGAATTTACGGACTATTAATAATCATGGCAAATGCTGATATGTCAATATTATCATCCCTAAAACCTAAATATATATATTTTGTAAAATGTTAAGACCTATATAATAAAAAATATTATAATTAGTCATATGAAATTTCCTACTAAAAAATATGTTCTTTTTTCAATGGTGATCAGAGAGACTATAAAAAAAAAATCTTATCATTACTTTGATCATTATTATTTTTTTTGGTAAAAAAACCCGTAGGCTAATGAAATCCGATCATGATCAATAAGAAGGAACAATAAAATTTGGAGATGATGCTGAGCAGTTCGGATTGATTATACACACACACATATACATATTTATGTATACATACATATACCAACCTATCTACATACTTATATGATTCGCAATTTTACAAAATATGATTACTGCATATTATGAATTTAAACTTAGTTATATCACAAAACATTCAAATTTGCTACAAGACACTGGTTCTTTCTGAGTCAGACAGAAGATGAAATCACTATTAATAATCAGACCTACTTAATTAGTGGGAAGAGGAGTAGGCGTGCTCCTAATAAACTAATTAAATATTAGAAATCGAAGGGTCACAAACCCAAGGGATGTAATTATGTTATTATTGCCATGACTCATTTTTTTTTTAGGAATTAATACTCATTCAATGGTAGATGAAATGGGAAGGGAAGACAAGGGGGCATAGGTAATAATGCCCGGCCTGCTTCCTTTTTTTTATTATTAGGATTTTTCAGTTTTAATTCATTTTGTGCTATCATTTAAATCTACAAATTTATTTTGGGAGATGTACGTCGATAAAATAAAAGGTTATACTTAAACTAAAGACTGCTGTGAAAATTTAACAAAACTGATACGATGATGCATGGCCAAACATGTCATTTCCTATTAATATTAATTAACTGGTCTATGATGATGCATACAGGTCTAGATTCTACAGACATTTTTTTTTTATTTACATTTTTCTGAAATCCCATTGATATTAGGTAGATGAAATGAGCATATATAAACTTCTCTGTTCGGTATCATTGCATGCCTGGACTGGCCAAAAGCAGAAATCATACTAAAATTCACAAATACGAAACATTGATAGGAAAATGCTTAATAAGTAGAATAAAAATAAAATACTGCAATAAACATCATGATCTTGCAAAACATGTCTGCTAAATCACAGAATAGAGACATACTTTCCTTTTAGATGATGTCAGGTGCTTTAAGGGACACTGACCTTTTAACTCTACAGCGGATAAAACAAGGCACATCATAAATTACAGCCATAAAGTTTGAGAATGCAACATTAATCTGAGAAATAAGAGATATGATACTACTTGCCATATTGTATAATAACCATCTCTTATTTCAAAAGAAGAAAGGGGTGGTGGGGTGGGGAGGAATGCGCTTTCGGAAGGGGGTAGTTGTGATGTCATTTTCATTGTATTTTTATTTTTAGTTTGGTTGTATAGATGGCCATAAATTATGACCTCCAATTCAAGGTGAAAGCTTTTGAGGTCTATTTCATAAATCTTATTCTAAGAATCCCGAGGCAGGAACCAGATATTTACGGTGAGATGAATTATTTGGCAAAACTTTTTCCTATTCAATTGATCAAGCCTGTAATAACAACATCATATACATGTCATGGAACCAACAGTTTAATACATATATATGAACACATAATACTGTGGAACAACTGGAAGAATTGCATTTGGTTTCAAATTTGATGTCACATTAAAAGGACAAAATAAACAAATGACACGATCAACCGCAAAACTTCATTAATTCAGATGCAGCATTTGTTTCTGGACATAAGTGAATAAAATGATATAACATATAACTTGCATGTCCAACAAAAGCTCATTTCTTCGAATTAAAATACAACAAAAGCTCATTTCTTGACAGAGAAACTCATGCTTGCAAAAACTTCATAGGAAATAAATATCCTAATCAAAGGCAAATTAAGTATCAAATTTGCTTCTAAGATGAAGCAAACAGATCAATGTGCCTCTTTTTACCAAAAAAAAAAACAAAAAGGTAAATGCAATCAATTTTTCATATACTTTTCTAACTATATATATGTCTTAACGACTATTTTGATAGATCTTGGCTATAATTGGTTCGCAAATGGCTATAAGTTCTTTCAGCTTGGCCTTAGACTCGGCCGGGTCAGGATGAAGATTATCCTCAACCCAATTTAAAGCTTGCATAGTTGCATCATCTATTGCACTTTTATTAGCAGATTTTAGTTTGGGAGCAATTCTGCTGTCCCTCATAGAATTCCTCATATTATATGCATATTTCTCCAATGCATTGCGAGCATCGACCTTCTTCTTATACTCCAAATCCTCAACCCTGAATGTCTCAGCATCATTGATCATCTTCTCTATTTGCGCCTCGCATAGCCGACCTTCATCATTGGTCACAGTTATCTTCCTTTGTTGGCCAGATCCTATGTCTTGTGCTGTGACATTTAGAATCCCATTTGCATCGATCTCGAAGCAGACATTGATCTTCGGTTCCATTTTTGGAGCAAGATGAATTCCTGAGAGCTTAAACTTCCCAAGAAGGTTATTGTCATCAGTTCTAGATCTCTCACCCTCAAAGACTTGCACAAGAACACTAGATTGGTTGTCGGAACTGGTAGAAAAAAATTTGTCCCTTTTGGCGGGTATTATAGTATTTCTTGGTATTAAGGTAGTCATGATTCCTCCCTGGGTTTCTATACCAAGAGACAGAGGCGTAACATCGACAATAACAAGATCAAGTATCTCGTCATTGCCGTGACCGCTAAGTTTTGCAGCTTGTAGTGCAGCCCCATATGCCACGGCCTCATCGGGGTTAATGCTTTTGCAAAGCTCCTTTCCATCAAAGAGCTCTTGCAACATTTGCTGTACCATTGGTATTCTTGTAGAACCCCCAACAAGCACCACTATGTCAATAGCAGTCTTGTCCATGTGAGCATCCTCCAGGCACTTTGTCACAAGTTCCATGCACCTTGTGAAGAGATCCATATTGAGCTCCTCGAACCGAGCCTGGGTGATGTAAGAACTGAAATCAATGCCTTCATAGAGGCAAGCAACCTCCACAGTTGTCGAGGCAGAAAAGGAGAGAGTCCTTTTTGCTCGCTCGCAGGCAGATCGCAACCTCCTAATACTCCTCGGGTTGCTGCTGATGTCCTTCTTGTGCTTCCGCTTGATCTCCTGAAGGAAGTGGTTCAACAAACGGTTGTTAAAGTCCTCTCCACCGAGGTGAGTATCTCCAGCTGTTGCCTTGACCTTAAACACACCTTGCTTTATGTTGAGCACCGAGACATCAAAGGTGCCGCCGCCGAGGTCAAAAATAAGGACATTCTTCTCTTCAAGCACATAAGTCAATTTCTCAAAGCCGTAAGCCACGGCAGCAGCTGTGGGTTCATCCATGATACGCATCACCTTTAGCCCTGCTATCTCACCGGCACCCTTTGTAGCCCGTCTTTGCGAGTCGTTGAAGTAGGCAGGGACAGTGACCACCACATTCTGGACACTGCATTCGAGGAAGTTCTCTGCAATCTCCTTCATTTTTTCTAGGATCACAGCGGATAGTTGCTCTGGCAGGAACTGTTTCTCGTCCCCTTTGTACTTGACTACAATCTTTGGTTTATCGCCGGCGCCTTGAATGACATTAAACGGCCATAGCTTTCTGTCGCTCTGGACAGTTGGGTCGGAGAAGCTCCTACCGATCAAACGCTTCGTGTCTGTCTCGAAGAATGATGTGTTTTAGAAATTGTTGTTTCAATTACAGAAAGAGAAAGAACAAACTTATATAATATGCTGATCAGATCAAACAGTAAGGGAAAAGTACTTACCGAATATGGTATTTGTGGGGTTCATGTCACCCTGATTCTTGGCAGCTTCACCAATCAGCCGCTCATCAGCGGTGAATGCAACACATGATGGTGTTGTACGGTTCCCTTGATCGTTCGCAATTATTTCCACGCGCCCGTGATTCCAGACTCCAACGCATGAGTATGTTGTGCCGAGATCGATCCCGATTGCGGCCTGTGCCTCCTTGCTTGGTGCCATTGCTCAAATTCTTGAGGCTGATTTCGTCTGTTTAAATCTAAACTATTTCAAAGTCAAGAGGAGTTCATAAAATCTAAAATGAAAGAAGATATAATTGCTTCCAAGTTTTGGTACTTGGTAAGAGGGACTATTAAATAAGAGCAACTCTAGTTGTCTGTTGGTTTGCCTGATCCTTGCGTCTTAACTTGTGCCATTCTTTCACTCGATTACCTATGTTTTATAATTAATCGACTCATTTATTGAAATAAATAATTTGGACCAAGTCCCTGCTCTCCTTTTCAAAGGTAATTACCATAAATATATCCTGGGTGCTTTTCAAGTCAAGTCAATGCATGTTTCATGAATTTCCCCACAATTTCACAATAAATTAATCTCATGATCTGTAATTTATATAATATAATATGTTATCTTCTCTCTTCGTTAACATTAGTAACAACATTGATAGAATCGTCATTCAAAACTAAGTCCAGATCCTTCGAACGACTGTTACTATTCCTTTAGCAAATTTTGGTTTGCTCATTTCTTTAATTTCCAATGTTGATACGGAGAAGACTGAAAGACACCATCCATAATAATTTGCACACAAAATGATGAGATTTCAAATAATGCTTCGCCTATCCAACTTCTTTTCTGAAATTAGTTTATAGGACTAGTGACAATTAACATCCATATTTATTTTTGTCAGGTTATTGTCACTTTCTTTAACTGTGGAGAAGACTGAAAGACAACATCCATAATTATTTGCAAATGAAATCATAACATTTCAATGTCTCTTTTCATATCCAACTTTTTTTTTTCCTTTAAGAGAGCCCCTAATGAATTAATAGGTTTGGAGGATGGTTTAAATGTAATAATATAATTAAGTTTTTGGTGTCATCAGATGTCACAGACTCATTTTTTTATTCATATTTCAAATTTTTGAAATTCAAATATATGTCAACCAAAATTGGAGATCTTATTCATTTTCATAAGAGATGCATGCACGTCAAATTTTATTATTCTTGGATTTCAATTTATACTAAATTAAGATGTATTCAAAATTAAATGCATTTTAGTTGTATTTTGCTGATATTTCACTATTCTTATTTCACCTACTGAGATTGTTAAAAAAGTTATCTGGTAAATAGTTTCTTTGATTTGATGAAATTGTTGGGGGCAATAACCATCTAACCTTAAAATATACAATCATTTAAATACATATTTTCAGAAATAACAATAAATACGAGTGCTAAATTTATTTACGGAAATTAAAAAATAAAGTACATTCATTTATTTCTGGCAACTCTATATCCAACCCATAAACGCTTCCATTGGATATGCTGATAATACTAATCTGTTAGTTTTCCTTATAAATAGCCAGAGATGATTTATGAATTAACAATATATTTAATATTGGATTTGTTTTTAATTTGAATAACATGTTGTATCAAATGTTGGATTTGTTTTTAGTAGGATTTATTTATCGTACTAAATGTTGAAGAGCTAGCACAGCTCTATCAAATGTTGGATTGTTTTTAATTTGAATAACATGCTGAAAAATATATACGAAAATGACGTTATAAAACCTAAATGGTACTTGATTCATACTTTACCTATAGCATAAGTCGAAATCTATATATGAATTCACAAAAGGAGCTTGAAACCTAAATAATCAATTATGAGTAGATCATCAAATATAATCTATTTATTATGTATCAGAGAAATTAAGTGTGTTCTTCAAACATTACTACGGGATTCGTTGTTTAACAAGGTACTTGATTCATTGTTTCTGAACTATCCAAAAACAACAATTTAACTATGTAGACAAATAGTAAAAAATTTCCAAAAAATATCAAATTTGTTCTCTAAGTATATTTTAATATGGAGATCATGTTGAATGGTTCAAATCGATTGACGTCTGAACTTTGAAACCATAAATAAAAGATGCGAGGCACGATGAGACATGAAAGATATAAGTTATTTGAACCCTCCTCTTTATACATAGTTTGAAATTATTAAGAGCAAACACTACATATATATACTTTAATTTTGTTCACTATGAAAGATTAATTTATACGGAGTTTAAAAGAAGATTTGAAATTATAAGTATGATTAATCTTGTTAGTTTTTTCAGTTATATACATTAAAATAAAAAATTGAAAGAGAAATTTAAACTAATGCACCTATATAGTTAACATTTATGTTGACAAATAATATTGCCGAATATTTGCCAAGCTTGTTTAATTAGTTCATTTAGATTTAGAACTCAATACATTGAAATTGGGTATTTAATCTCCGAGCGAAAATGTCACGTAACTTAAAATATACTAAGAGAATATTCATAGTCCACCTAATTTTAACTTTTAAAGTAAAACTAAAATTCCAAAGTATTCAAAAAATATTATTTTTAATATATAAATATTATTTTTCAGATACAGATACGGTATGGATATATATTTATTAAAAATATACAGATATTATTAAAACAATTTAAACTTCATAATATTTATCTAATTATAATGATGAATAATATAATTTTTTTTATCATATATATTAAAATGTATGGTATATATCTACCATTTCGATACGAATAATATCAGTATTCGTATCCACAAGAATATTCGGATATCGGATATTCATATCTAATTATTTGAATACGGTTAATGAGACGCTCCATGATGGTTCATAAAAAACCATTCCACAAGCTTTTGATGAGAATAAGTGAGACATTCATGATGGGTCATAAGAATATCATTTTTTTCACCTATATTTAAATTTAAGTTTGCACTTTAAAATTTTTACGGAAAGAATAATAATAAATAAAAATTATGATTCTAACTTTCAACATTTTTTCTAACATTAATTAAGATATGGGAGAAAACTAAAAAATATATATAGTGTCATATTAAAAACATATATAAGTGTGCCATATTTCGCCAAATGACAAACTGACCTTCTACACAAATAAAGATATCTAGCTACTAGCTAGAATTTTTTTCTAAATTACAAATCACTTTTCATTGAATATGTAAAAGTAAGAAGAAAAAAACAATATTTCAACATAGAGAAGTTTGTTTTTTACATATTTTTAAAATTACAAAACAATTAACGATTAACTTACTGCATTGAGCAATAAAAAACTTGAACGAAATAGTAACACAAGATGCAAGGAGAGGCAAGGTGATGCACGAGACTTTCGAGAGAGTTTGAAATTACAAATAATTAACTCACAGAATTGAGTAATACATCGACTGTGGCGTTTATATATCTAAATAACGTAATAATTTTGTAATATTAAAAATAAATGATTTTGTCCAAAATAAAGTCATATAGGCATGTGTCAAAATGACCTTGATAAAGTTTGACTTATTTATTGTTTAGCAAACTCAAAAACTAAATACTTAATAAAGGTCTATAAATACTTAATTGACATAATTGCTATGAGTCAAACCTAATTAAGTTTGAATTGTATTAAAAGGCAGTACGGAAATGGAAATCATGTAAAAATCACAAGTTTTTAATAAAAGCATTACTTGTATCTTTTTCAAGACGGGGCAACATATAGCAACTTGTTTGTATTTTTATTCTTTGAATGTTCAATTATAACATGTATTAAAATAAACAAAATTGTATTACTTTGTTAATTTACTTTGGAATTTTAGTTTTAAATGTTCAATTATAACATGTATTAAAATAAACAAAATTGTATTACTTTGTTAAAATATCCGACCGGATCCGTAAAATGAAACAGGCATGGTTTTACAAACGTTCGGCTTCATTTTCAACCCAATATCAATTTAGGCATTAAATGCTCATTGAACCTCCTTTCTACAATATATGTGACGCGGATTCAGATTCGAATTTGGACTCGCTTTGAAATGTGTGCATTTCCAAGATGGTCTTTGCATTTTCATTTCCTAAGTAATTTATGTTTGCATATTTCCTATAATATTTATTTTTGAATATTTTCTATGTTGTAATTAATGTTTTAGTATTTCGAATGTTGCATGAAATATGTTATATATGGAGAATGCTGTATGAAATAAAAAAGAGTTGAATCAAATATATTTTCATCTAAGATTTCTCTTCTTTGCTACTTAGCACAACATTTCTTTCTAATAACGCTTAACTATTTCAAGACAGTGTTTGCGCGCATCAAGTAGTATCAGAACAATATCTCACTAAACCAATAATACCTGTACACACTGTACACACGGAGTAGGGTTTGTATAGAATAATCGTTGTACCTCACAAACAATATTATATTTTTGTTGACAATAAGCAATCATGCTTCGTATTAATTTATACAAAAATGGAGGAAAAGAAAGAGCGGAGAAAAAAAAAAAAAGAGGTCCGCAGGCGATTCAAACTCTAGGCGGCTGTCTCTTTTCCTCCTCCAACACATCTCTACCTTCAATCAATTTCTCTGTCACCTCTTCTAGGTTTCTCGTTCGACAAAGCACCTCCTCTCTTTCTCGTCTCTACCTTGAGAGGAGAGAAGAATGAGAGAGAGGGGAGGAACTGGAGCCGATCGGAGCCGAGAGCGCGGTATCGTCGGAGTTCGGAGCGTTGAGTCTCTACGCCATCTCGATCGGAGCGCGGGTGAGTAGATCCGGTCGTCGGAGAGCGGCGGCGGTCGAAAAATCGGATCCGGTCGTAGAGAGCGATAATGAAAGGTAATAGGGTAATTATGAGTGTATATAAGTGAGATTAGAGTTATTTAGAGTAGTTTGGAGGATTTTGTGAGAATAAAAGAGTGGATTTAGATTTAGAGTCATTTGACTCGTTGTAAGTTCGTTTTTTTATTAATGAAATTGTTAGTTGGCACTTAAAGCCACTAACCTTAAAAAAATAATTTATACAAAATGATGCTGAATTAGATCCAAATATTATTTTGACATTGTAATGTTAAATTAAATAATTCTTGTTTTTTTATGCAAAACACTTTTGTCATACTAGTACTTATATTACATAATTATCGTTTGGTAGAATAGGCAATAATATGCTATATACAAAATTAGAGACCAGCCAGATTAATTATGTGTTACTTCTATATCAAATTGCAGCAGAAAATGAGGCAAGGCTTTCTGAAGAAATTGGCACAATTAGTGTGTATCTTTTACATCTTATTTTTAATGTTAACGCGAGGATGCTGGCAGAAACCTCCCCAAGTATAGATCGATGTACGTAATTATGGCGGACATGCCGATGGTGTTAACGACGATAGCACGGTAGCTTTTACATCTTATTTTTTCATTCTATTGAAATTATTGGACGTTAATCCGTGGAATTTGAAGGAATACGTACATATATATATATATATATATATATATATATATATAGAGTGGCTAAGGTCAAAGTGGTATGACCAAGGCCTTGGTACTACCAATTAGTTTTTGCAATTTTAAAGTTTAAATAGTTGATTCAAACTGTTAGATGTTCAATCTATATTAAAATCTGCTTGGAGACCAAATTTTACATTTTTTGGAATTTTTTTACTATTTTTTAAGCCAATTTGAAAATGGCAGATCCGGGTGAACAGTAAAAACAGTGCAACCAAATTCTGGACCATGTGATCAGTAATTTTCAAAGTGGCTTAAAAAATAGTAAAAAAATTCCAAAAAATGTAAAATTTGGTCTCCAAGCAGATTTTAATATAGAGATCACATCTAACGGTTTAGATCGACTGTTTGGACTTTGAAAATCCAAAAACGACTTGGTAGCACCAAAGGCCTTGGTCATACCACTTTGATCTTAGCCACTCTCTCTATCTATATATATATATATATATATGAGTGAGGCTACGGTGCTATGCATAGCACGGATTGGGTCCGTGCTACGGCTCAAAATTTGACTTTTCAAAATCCTAACGGTTGATCCGAACCGTTCAACATGATTATAAAATGAATATGTACTTGCAAACCAAATTTTACATTTTTTCGAATTTTTTTACTATTTTTTAAAAAATCACTTGATCTGAACATTGTGGACCATCCAAAAACAGCCTATCTAAAAAAATAGTAAAAAAATTCGAAAAAATGTAAAATTTGGTTTGCAAGTACATATTCATTTTATAATCATGTTGAACGGTTCGGATTGACCGTTAGGATTTTGAAAAGTCAAATTTTGAGCCGTAGCACGACCCAATCCGTGCTATGCATAGCACCGTAGCCTCACTCTATATATATTGTCTGTTGAATTAATCTTATCATAGGCTCACATGCAATTTGGTCAAAAAAATATTGTAAAAACATTAATTTAAAATGTAATAATGTTAGGTCTTCTTGGAAGCATGGGAAGCGGCATGTGCGTCGAGCGGTGGTGTCAAGCTGCTCAGACCGCCTGGAACCTATTTTCTCAACCCAGTCAAGTTCAGTGGTCCTTGTCCAAATTTTAACACACTCACTGTCTATCAAGAGCTAATAGAGCCTTAATTATGCTGAGGCATACAGCGAAAGGGGTAAGGGCTGCTGAGATGAAACCCTAGCAGAAATCATTTTTTGGATAGTTGTGTTTTCGTTATAATTCATGTTATTTACATTTGTTGGATAGGTAAAAGAAAATATAAATTTATTAGATCTGATAGAAGAAATCATTTTTTGGATAGTTCAAGCTTATTTACTGGTTATCTGAAAATAGAGGATTTGTCGGCTGACAGGGATGCACGTAATTGATGTTGAGCAGAAAAATGCGAACAATGAGTCGTACACAAATATAAATTTGTATAAAGTTCGTTCGTGACTTAATATATTTCTAAATGAGGTCTCCATTTACAAGTGAATTTTGTACCATCTTTAAGTATATCAACAATAATGCAAAAACTCAATTTTTTTACTACTTTTTAGTTAAGTACAAAATCACTATTTCTGGACCAGGCAAAAATTTACAACAATTTTATAACTATCTAGACAAATAGTAAAAATTTCCCAAAAAAAATATAGAATTTGGTATTGAAACATATTTTAATATGGAGATCATGTTGAATTGATCAAATGGACTGTTTGGGCTTTGAAATAGAGATATAAAGAATGTAAGGCACGATAAAACATGAAAGATGTGAGTCATTTGAACCCTCCTCTTTATACATAGTTTGAAATTAATAAAGGGCAAACACTACATATACTTTCATTTTTATGGAGTTTGAACTTATATGAATCATGTATATTTTTTTCGGTTATATATATTAAAATAAAAATTAAAAGAGGAATTTAAACTAATGAACCTATATGGTTAACATTTATGTTGACAAATATTGTTGAATATTAGCCAAGCTTGTTTCGGTAGTTCATTTAGATTTAGAACTCGATGCATAGAAATTGGATATTTTATCTCCCAGAGAAAATATCACGTAACTTAAAATATACTAAGAGAAATTAATTCATAGTCCACCTATTAACTTCTTAAAATTAAACTAAAATTCTAAAAAAATGAACAAAGTAATACAATTTTGTTTATTTTAATACATCTTATAATTGAACTTTCAAAGAATAAAAATAAAAAAACAAGTTGCTATATGTGCTACAACCGGTGTTATTAGAATTTTGCCGCGTCGAGAAAGATATTCGAGTAATGCTTTTATTAAAAACTTGTGTTTTTTACATGTTTTCCATTTCCGTACTGCCTTTAAACATATAGAAATAGTACCTTCAGACTGAATTAGGTTTGACTCGTAGCAATTATAAAATGTCAATTAATTATTTATAAACATTTAGTAAGTATTTATATTTTGAGTTTGCTAAAAAATAAATAAGACAAATTTTATCAATGCCATTTTCGACACATACCTTTATATAATCTTATTTTGGACAAATATAGTCCAAATTTAATCATTTATTTTTAACAGTACGAAATTAACAAGTTATTTGGATATATAAACGCCCATCAGCAATGTATTGTTCAATTCAGTAACATTTGAAATTTCAAAGTCTGGTGCATCCTGTCTCATTGCACCTAGCGTTACTCTCTTGTTCAAGTTCTTCATCGCTCAACTACTCGGTAAGTTAATTATTAGTTTGTAATTTGAACAATGTGTAAAGACAATCTTTTCTTATTTAAGGTTTAGTTTTTTTTCTCACTTTTAATTATTCAAAGCAAATTGATTCTTAAGTTAATTGCATATAGAAAAGATTTGTTATTTAGACATTTTTTCCAGCTAGAATATATATCTTTATCTGTGTACAAGCTAAGTTCCTCATTTGGTGAAATATGGCACACTTATGTGTATAATAATATATGTACCTGTATATATACCTCACAAACAATATTAGATTTTTGTTGACAATATATCGTTAAAGAAATCGTGCTTCGTATTTATACAAAATGATTTTGAATTGGATTCAAATATGATTTTGACATTGTAATGTTAAATTAAATAGTACTTTATTTTATGCAAAACACATAGTTTTTTCATACTAGTATTTATTATTAATTGCTTGACAATTATATCTCAAATATATTACATACCTAATTACCGTTTGGTAGAATATATAGGCTATAATATTCTATATACAGAATTAGAGACCAGCTTGATTAATTATGTATTACTTCTATTTCAAATTGCAACAGAAAATGAGGCCAGGATTCATGAAAATGTTGGCACAACTAGTGTGTATCTTTTTATACGTTTTTCATGTTAATGCGAGGAGGCTGGCAGAAATCTCCCCAACTATAGATGTACGTTATTATGGTGTACATGCCGATGGTGTCACCGATGATAGCACGGTACCTTTTTCATCTTAATTTGTATAAAACTTGACTCTTGGCAGGTCTCTTTGTATGTGTTGTCCGGAAAGAGGAGGACATAATGATTATTCGTTCGCCGGAACCAAAAGTGAAAATTCTTGTGAATAGAGATCCTGTAAAAACATCTTTTGAGCAAATAGTTTTATTTTTATTTTGTTCTGGCAAGGGGCTTCCTTTAATGCTGGAGGAGCATCTGATACGGTTGCTTGGATCAACAATTGTGCAAGAGAAATTGTTTTAGAGATTTAAATCTGTGGAATTTCATATTTGTATATATATGAAGAGAAATTGTTTCTTGGACTTTAATCTGTGGAATTTCCTCATATGTAGTTGGTTAATTTGAAGGAATAGGTACATATATATTGTCTCTTGAATTAATCTTATCATAACGACACATGCAATTTGGTCATAAAAATATGTAAAAATATCCATGTAAATTGTTTTAGAGATTTAAATGATAATATTTTAATAATGTTAGGTCTTCTTGGAAGCCTGGGCAGCGGCATGTGCGTCGAGCGGTGATGTCAAGCTGCTCATACCGCCCGCAACCTATTTTCTCAACCCAGTCAAGTTTAGTGGCCCTTGTCCATATGTTAACACACTCACTGTCTATCAAGAGGTAATAGAGCCTTATGCTGAGCCATAAAATTTCTAATTGAAGGAAATTAGTAATTAATTAAGATAATTTTTTATTGATGCAACACAGGGATATATAAAGGCGTCAACTGATCTGAGCAAGTACGTGTCCGGAAATGATTGGGTGCAATTTGGGAATATGAACGGTCTAAGAATTACCGGAGGCGGGACCTTCGACGGTCAGGGCAACTTCTCTTGGAGCTACGATGAATGCCCAAAGACAAAGTTTTGCAATGTCCTACCCACTGTAAGTGTCTGGCTCATGGATGCATAGAGTTAAAATACTTCTATTTTGTTGGAGAAAAATAGAGGAACAGTTGATTTCTTTTATTGCCAGTTAGAAATTTCATATTGGTATATATATGAAGAGATGATTTCTTTTTTTCAGTCGGTGATGTTTGTTAATTTAAATGACACGATCATCTACGGGATGAACTCAGTAAATCCAAAGTTTTTCCACGTCGGGGTGTTGCAGTGCAATAACTTCTATGCTAGCGAGATGTACATTGAGGCTTCGGAAGATAGCCCCAACACGGACGGCATCCACATTGAGCGTAGCTCTGGCGTCACCATCCATGACGTGTTCATCGGCACAGGTGACGATTGCATATCTATCGGACAGGGAAGCATTGACATCCTCATCTCAAACATCACATGCGGGCCCGGCCATGGAATTAGTGTTGGCAGCCTAGGTAAGTACCCAAACGAAGGGGATGTGCGAGGTCTAGTGGTTAGGGACAGCACAATCATCAACACCATGAACGGAGTGCGCATAAAGACGTGGCAGAACTCCCCCAGTAGTAGCTCAGCCACCAACATAACCTTCGAGAACATTATAATGAAAAATGTTAACAACCCAATAATCATCGATCAGACTTACTGTCCTGAAAACCTTTGCAATGGAGATACGGTACGCAAAACTAGTTTATCTATTTGATGATTAATGAATTTATTTTTTAGACTGTCCGTATGAATCTGCCTATTTACCTAATTTGATACATGGATATAAACATTTATGGCTTTGAATTAATGTGAGTTTTGGTGTTTGTGTAATCAATCTGCAGGTTCCTTCTCGTGTGAGCATAAGTGATGTATATTTTAAGGAAATAAATGGCACATCGGCGTCCCAGGTGGCCGTGACTCTAAATTGTAGTCAGGGGACTCCATGCCAGAATATACATCTAGAAGATATTCTCCTCAAATATGTTGGCGAGGAGCTGCCTACTGCTGTCTGTGCATACGCCGACACATATTTCTCCGCTCCGATGCTCCCTTTGCCATGCAATTAGTCCCTTCCTGTAATATGCCCTGATTTAAAAATGTTGATTTTAATGTAGTTAATATTTCTCTTATTTGTTTTTAATTAAAATGAATGAACAAACTTTCTAACTGAAGTTATATATAATGAGCGGGGTGAGAACTCAACAAAAAGTATTATGAAGAAAATTTCGCATTTTCAGAAGTGCGCACATGCATTATTTAAGTGGGGTGAGAACTGTCTCAATATTTATTTTTGTAAGAGGGGTGAGATCTTTTATCACCTTTCCGATCCTGTATGTTCTAGCAGCTGACTCCCTGTATAAGATTTCCAATAAAGGCAAAACAAATGATCTGTCAGCGGGTTTGGTACCTCAAATTCATGATAAATCTGTGACTAACTGTCATGATGCTGATGATACCATTATTTTTTCATATGCTGATCAACAAATTTACACAGAGCTTGGTGGTCAATGCTGGCCTTTGAATGGTTATATGGGATTATAATTATTAGCATCAATAAAACTAAACTATATCCAATTAATTTAGATAGGGAGTCAGCTCAGAGTTTAGCCCAAATTTTTGGTTGTCAGACTTCCAAATGGCCTATGAAATATCTAGGAGTGCATTTACATCATAAAATTTTACATAAAAAAGAATATTGAGGTTTCATAGTGCATAAGATAGGGAATAGTAGGGGGGAGGTCGACTTAGATTAATTATGGCATATCAGTTGTACCATTGTATGCATGCAATGTCTTCGTATAGAGTTCCTTAGGGGGTAATAACACAAATTAATAGTATTAGAATTTTCTGGGGCAAACTAACCTAGATCAAAAGAACATATCATTAGTTAATTAGAAATCAGTGTGTATGCTCAAGGAATTTGGAGGTCTGGGTGTCCTAAATCATGAACAAATGAACTCAGCACTTTTACATAATGATGGTGGAAATTCAAAAATAACAACTATAACAATCTGTGGAAACTAAGATATTGTACTGACCAATTATTTTGACACCAGATTACCACTGTCGTCATTTTGGTTAGAGATTTTAAAACTGGAACAATTAGGTAACAGTAGCGTGTCATATGTACCTGCTCATATATAAGAAATCTAATCAACTTGAATGATCGGATATAAAGGTTCAGATTTTGTCTGATGTCTTGATAGTAGAAAGTCCCCTCTTTATAATTTGTTCCTTTTATATGAAGGAACATTATCATGAAAAAGCGTTAAACAATCAATCATTGCTTCATTCATAATGAAGGAAAAATTTGTGGCATGTTTTCAAGCCACAATTCAACAATTATGGCTGCAAAACTTAATTTATTTCAGGACTTAAGGCTGTCAACACCATTACCAAGCCGCTAAAGTTTTATTGTTCGCAGAATTTTACTTCTAAAAAACGACAAATAGTCTAATAAATCAAATAACCACCATTTTTTGGAATTTCGAAACTTACCACGGCCGCACCGGCATTGTGTGGACCCATTTCAGAGGAACCGCACAATTAATGCCGGTGCGGACCCGAGCCGCAGCCCCAAATTTCCTTTTTTTTTGGTTTAGTCAAAGTTTGAGATATCACTGTGGACGCGAATTCCAAGAGGAGAATGGTGCGGCCCCAAATAGTATTATTAAACAGAACAGCGGTATAGTCAAAGAGATATCTCATGGTACGCGAATTTAGTCAAACCGGCATAATGCGGACCCTGGGACGTCCGCACCGCCATTGGGCCGCCTCTTTTAAGGGTCCGCAGAATACCGGTGCGGCCATGGTAAGTTTCGAAATTCTCAAAAACAGTGGTTATTTGGTTTTTTTTTTTAACTGTGCTAGAAATAAAAATTTCGGTATTATCTGTTATATATGTGGATAAACAAGACTGGTCTTGAATTGTTTGGAAGGTTTGGCTTGATGCTTGTTACTTAATTTCTAGATAACTTTGCATATAGATTACATTCTATCAAGAGAATGTGGAGTTGACATGGAAAATAATTAGCAAGGATTCAATATCAGGGGGAGTTGCTCCTTGGATTTTCAAAAGTAATATTGATTTAATAGATCCGGATTAATTTGTCCTACCAGAAATTAATTTTGTCCCTCATGTCATTTTTGTTGTTTTTAACATGTAAAAGAATATTAATTTGTAGTTTTTAATATGTAGTGGAGACTATTTATGTTATTTTTTACTATGAAAGCAATTATTTTTGTTGTTTTTTATCTAGCATCCGATTAGTTAATGAATTTGAACGTAATTAGTAAATGGATTTGATCTTAATAAGCTCTTTGGATCTGATTCATGCCCCCACCTGAAAGAAATTATGAATTCACCCCTATTCAATATTATACTTATTGATAAAATAATGCATCATGCTTCATGCATAGGTGAGCCGCCATTTTGCACTTAATTTCTTTTTCAGGGCTATTATCGATAATATCCATCTCTTGTGTGTCCTTTGTCTTTGTCTTACATTCTGCGATACTTTCCTATCTTTAACAACAATCATCTGCATTTCCACAACAATTAAAAGTTTAAAACACAACTCTGCCTTAGTTATCAGCACAGTCAGAAGTGGATCTTAATACAACTCAAAGAGTACTTAACTATCTTTATGATATTAAAACAATTATTTCTATGTATTGAAATTTAATTTAACTTTTTTTCTTAAGTTTTTTAATATCAAAAGTACGTGGACTTGTAGTTTAGTGCCTAGAATTTCTTATTGTGTTGTGAAGATTTTGATTCAAGTACTATCTACCACACATTAAAAAAATTTAAAAATTTATGCATTTTAAGATCAAACCTCCTATCTAAATTTTCCAGTTCCACCGCTGAGCATAGTGACAAATTAATTCGACAATAATTCGGTGAGTCTTGAAATTAATCGTGATTCAGATATAATTCAAAAATATTTTATTTTTTCATTTAGTTCAAATAATATATTACAATATTAATATTTTAGAAAATATATATTTGGGATGAATTTCACATCAGCACTTGGCAGTGTTATCAGAACCGGACCGGACCAGCAGGCTGACCGGAAAAACCGGACCCGGTCATGTGTTCGGTTTGGTTCTTTTAAAGGACCGTTCCTGCTATTGGACCGGTCAAAACCGGTTTGACCGGCCGAGTTTAACCGAGAAATCGTTTAACCATTCAAAGGAAAAATCCGGTTCAAAACAAATTGATTTTAATTTTTGATTCAGAGCATAAGCGCCCGGCAGTGAAGAAATAGATCGCGAAGAAAAGGAAAAGAGAAGAAGCTTCTGTGGGACCATTAATATAAAGGTATTCGTCGATTTTTATTTATAGCCCAAATTTGAATTGGGAGTGAGGTTATTACAATGACATGTGGGAACCATTACTATATGCGGGACCCTAAAGTCTTTTAAGTTTTAATTGGACTCGATTCACGAGGACCGAAGAAATCTAATTAAGTGGCATTAATTTAATTTCTTAAACTTTAAAGATCATATACAACGTAAATACTTGATGTTAAAAGATCTTTTTGAGCAAGTGATTAATTTTTATATATTACAAAAACATAGTTATTCTTTCTAATATATCAAGTTTCATTTTAATTGCAAAAAAAAAATTTACATATATTCTCAAATATGTTTATTTTTTTTGTAAAAATAAGATTTATAATTTAACATTATCAAATTTTCTTTTCATTTTTAATTTTTAAAATACTTGTACTGTATTATTAAAGTGGATTATATGGACATGGTATTGACTTTAAATTTTTGCAATCAGCAATAAATATTGTATTGACTTTAAATATTGTGTTGACAAAATCTGATATTTCATTGGCATATTAGTGTGCACCAATCTAAATCCATAACAATTAAGAAAAATTGTTAATTTGATGATTTATATAATAAAATATAAAATAGCTGGTATGTACCTATTTGAATTGAAAAGCATATATAAATATTATCATTTGGATTATTTATGTAATGAATTTTACTCAAATTAAACTACATGCATCAAATATTACTGCAATTTGTATTTCAGTAAGGTAAGAGTTTAGCGTCAATATCAAATTCAACAATTTAAAAAAATCAGCTATTGAACCGGTTGATCCAGCGGTTAGATTAGTAAACTGTTGACTCGAAGCTTTACCGGGTTAATGCTCGGTCCGGTTCTGTTAACATTGCTCTTTGATATTGTGAAGTAAAAGACATATTTTTAATGAATAATATTTGATATGATCAATTTCGGATAAATTAAATCCGATAGATATCGACAAATTCTTCGTGAACAACTATTTAATTTATCCGTTTCTTTATGGAAGTGCTGAAATTAATGATACATTTGTAATTCAAATATGATTCGAATTTATCTATTTTACTATTGCATAAGTTTGTCCAAGCAGACTTGATTAAAATAAAAAAGAAGTATATTTGAATATGCTGGAATGAATGATGGGAAAAAAAAAATCATGTTTCATTATTCTGTTCCTTCACTCATTTTAATTCCTCTAATTAATGTATTTTGGTATCGCTTAAAAAACCTTCAAAAAGTATCCCATCAAAAGAGGGGGAAAAAATAGCAAACAGAGAGGCGAGTATGAAGTACAATTGATTGTGTGATAATCCTGATTTATTTTCCAAATGATTAATTAATTATAACATAATTAAGGGTTAATTTAAAAAGAAATTAATACATAATTAAATTCTTGCAACTGATTAAAAATTAGCTTAAATGTAACAAAATAAAACTAACAATATAAAACCCCAATAAACCTGAATAATTAAATGCAAACAAATTTAAAACAAACATGCATGAGATGCTTCAATAATTGACCACACCCAACTTGTTTAAGCTTCTTAGCAAACTAGAAAATGGCGCATCGTTTTCTTCAGAGAAACTAAGTGAAGTAGTTGTAGTGTAGTAAATTGTGTGTTTCCTATCATCCAAGATTTTGTAAAGCAGGTGTCACAAGTTGATTATCAAGCAAATTATCACTCAAACTTTACAAGGTAAAAGTACAAAATTTAAAAGATTTGGAACTCTGTCCAAATTCTCGTAAGGGACACAACAAGGAAAAAAATACACGTGAAAAGTAAGATACATTTTATTGGCAATGATGCTAGATTGGTGAACAAGATAAGGAAGAGGCACCAGCAACAGCCACAGTCAGAGGCGCTTCCCATTTCAATGAGCATTTTGACCCCACCTCCTCCACCATCTAGGTATGAACCGACAGGCCCGCAGGTGCTTTCCATTTGCTCTGAATTTCTCCTTTGCATGGCCATTCAGAACATACTCCACAGATTCTGGATTGTAGAACGTGACATGTGCACATTGCGGATCCCTTATTGTACTTGGCTCTTCAATATAAACACTCTCCGCCTCAATTCTATGGCGCCTGAATATTACAAAAATGATTTTATATAAAAAGAAAATTGATTATTATAAACTACTTCTAAGCCATAGATATTAACCAGCATGTTGTATATTTGTAACCTGGGTAATTGTATACTGAAACCAGTTGCATGCATCAGGTCTTATGTACCAGCTTTATATCATCTTGTTCTAATTATTAGTATTAAAGCCCTAATTGACCAGTGCAGAGTTCTTCCATAAACCTCCATGTAAACACATAAACAACACTATTCATGCACTGACTTAATCATACAGAATAAAATTTACTCTAAATCCTCATTAAAAAAGAAAAAGGGTGCAAACTTACGTCCTGAAGAAATCGAGCAGCTCATCCGCTGTTAACGGTGATCCATTTGAGAAGGTCACAAAGAATGTCCTCTTGTCTGGATGGAGACGTCGAGGTGGCACTAATGACGGCTGCTGTATATTCGGTGCATTTATTATAATATTGGTAGCACCAGGAGGAGATTGGTACACATTGGTGCCGTTTTGAGAAGGGACAATTGATGCACCGCCTTGTGGTGGGAGTACAGGTAAATGCGGCACATTTGCACCTCGTTGAAAATTACACAAATCAATGTTAAAAGTTTGCTTATCTACCGCAAACATGGGCTAGTGTACTGTTATTTCAGCAATAGTATACTAATACCAGATGATGTATCTGGTCTTATATATGTATCTGCTTTGGTACCATAATTAATGCCAAGTTCAAGTTTTGAGGCCTCTATTAATGGATGCATGGTTCCTCACATAAACATATATACAAGTCACACCCAGATGTAACTAATGATATGGATCTAAGCTTCTTGCCAGTTTTGGGAATTAATATAAATTACGCTGACCAAAATAAATAATCCACTTTTTAATTAGTCTGATGTGATTAGTTTACTTCCAGAATAGAATTTGCTTGATAGAAAAGTATCGAGAAAGAATTTGAAATTGCTGAAAGAATTAACCGATATGATTTAATTAAATATGAAATAGAATATTAAAGGACAAACTGAATAGATCGGTAGCTTGATTACCTTGGAAAACCAACTAGGCTATATTTGGTATATAATATGTATCTAATCCTCATCCATATATCATATGTAAAATTGTAACTGACCATTTAAGGGAGGTTTTAATACATACCCTGTATCTAATACGTATCCGACATGGATATTGCACAACACGCCTACAAAACACATCTGACACGTAACTGAATTGACTAGAATACACATCGGCACAATCCCCCGTCATTTGTGATCTGAACCACACACTGAGATCTCTGCTTTGGACACACAGATTGAAAGGATATATCTATATATAGGGACCTCGGCACTCTCGTTTTGTAGCGTAAGCAATGTGGGACTATTGTTCTGGTTGATTCCGGATTAAATCCAGAGTAGCGTATGACGATTGTGCGACTTATTCGTTTCAGCCCTCGATTGATTAGATATTATGATGTCAATCTTCATAATCCACGCATCACATCGATCATTTATTTATGTTTTTTTTAAATGAAATAATCACATATAAATTATTTCAGTTTCTACTTTCTAAATTTCATGAAAAAAATTATTGGTATTTTATGCATAGAAGTTATTAATTATTGTTTTACCTTTGTTTTTTTGTAAACACATTTCCATGATCTTTTCTATTAATTACTATACATAACTTTCTTGTTATCAAAAGAAGTGACTTTTAACAAATTAAAATGCAGTAAATACATTAAGCAGAGGAAAAGTATATGTTTGATGGAAAAGGGAAAAGTGGATTTGGAAATTTAGTTTGCATAACTCAGAATATTTACTCGAACTCAAGGGTTCTTATATAAATTTGAAATAGATATTGACTAAAAATTGAAATAACTAATGAAAATAGAGAAGAAGATCACACGGCGTGCACTAAATATTAAGTAGGTTCAGATTATATCTTCATTTATCATTCTAAATCAAAAGCTTTAATGAGCTAAGTCGAACAGCTAACCAGCTCTAGTAACAGTGATGAAACTTTCCTATCTCATAATGTAATGATACACCATGAGAAGTATTCTTCACAGGTATAATAGAGTAGTTCTTTCATTGTCACAATTTCTCAGCTTGAGATATGACAGTTTTCTAGCTCTTCTAAAGAGCACCATCATTATTTTGGACTTTAAGAAAAATGAGTTTATTAAGTGAGCAACTCTACTAGTCATCTTCTGCGAAGATTTTCAAAAAAAAAAACGAAAAATATACTAGTCATCTTACAACATTGGAATAATGTCCTCTTTTGCTCTTAGAATTACGCTGACACTTGGAATAATGTCCTCAACATATTCTCTTATGTTGTTAATTTACATCAATGCAAGGTATTTCATTCACAATAACTACACTTTGAATAATCTCTGTGGGAGAATTAAAGGCCTGAATAGATACTGTTAAATTGAAGAAAAACTACAGGTACAGTAGCAACTTATGCTCTGTCGTAATAATCATATGGGCACCCAGAAATATCCTTGTCAGACTCGGTATAAAAAGCAAGACTTAAAACAAGGCAAAGGCCTCTTTAGATTTTTGGTTCATTTTTGTGAACTATATTTAATGGTTTTTCAATGGAAGGTGATCACAGATATTGTACTGCAAATGGAGCTGGCAATTTGAGGCAGAAGCCGATCAAGTTCCGACTTCTATTGGCGACTCATATCAATGATTCAGGCAAAATTATACTTGTTCTCATGGGACCCACTGAAGCCAATAAATAATACTTGTTAAAGGATTGGAATAATTCAGGGTACAGAGGGATCAGACCCTGATGGCATTGTGCCAAGCACTTATTGACTGAAGGTCATTATCAGATGTTCCCCACATTAGCAGATTCTACGGCCGTGATGGCAGAACTGAGCACTAGCAGAGCTAGAAAATATGACCTGTTGCTCAGTAGGTACATAGGTTCAGCCACTCAGGTACGACACAGGGTATTCAATTGCAACCGCAATATTTAACTTCGGAAACCTCTAAAATATTCTTCATGGATAATTTATATAACTTTACAAAGATGCGATGCTTCAATAATTGACAACCCAACTTGTTTAAGCTTCTTAGAAAACCAGAAAATGGCACATCATTTACTTCGATGAAACTAAGTGTAGCAGTTTTAGTGTAGTAACTTGTGTGTTTCCCATCATCCAAGATTTTGTAAAGCAGGTGGCACAAGTTGATAATCAAGCAAATTCTCACTCAACTACACAAGGTGAAATTACATATTTTAAAAGATTTGGAACTCTGTCCAAATTCTCGTAAGACACACAACAAGGACAATTATTCATGTGAAAAGTAAGATACATATAATTGGCAGGGATACTAGATAGGTGACCAAGATAAGAGGCACCAGCAACAGCCACAGCCAGAGAAGCTTGCTTTCCACTTCAATGAGCATTTTGGCCCCACCTCCTCCTGCGCCTAGGAATGAACCGTCGGGCCCACAGGTGCTTTCCATTTGCTCTGAATTTCACCTTTGCATGGCCATTCAGAACATACTCCACCGACTCCGGGTTGTAGAATGTGACGTGTGCGTATTGTGGTTCCCTAATTGTGCTTGGCTCTTCAATATACACGCTTTCCGCCTCAATTCTATAACGCCTGAAAATTACAAACAATTTTATATCAAAACTGAGTATTATCAACTCTTCTAAGCCAAAAAAAAAAAATATATATATATATATATATATATATATATATATATATATATATATATTCACCAGCATGTTGTATATTTGTAACCTGGGTAATTGTATACTGAAAGCAGTGCAGAGTTCTTCCATAAACCCCCATGTAAACACATAAACAACACTAAAAGAGTAATAAACAAAATGGATATAATCATCTATTCATGCACTGACTTAATAATACAGAATAAAATTGACTCAAAATCCTCATTAAAAAAAAAGGGTGCAAACTTACGCCCTGAAGAAAGCGAGAAGCTCATCCGCTGTTAACGGTGATCCATTTGAGAAGGTCACAAAGAGTGTCCTCTCATCTGGATGGAGGCGTCGAGGTGGCACTAAAGCTGGTGCCGGTGGCTGTAGATTCTGTG
Source organism: Carex myosuroides (assembly GCA_028015225.1). Classification (NCBI taxonomy): domain Eukaryota; kingdom Viridiplantae; phylum Streptophyta; class Magnoliopsida; order Poales; family Cyperaceae; genus Carex; species Carex myosuroides. Next base: position 7,309,680 of record CM051464.1, read on the forward strand.
CACCAGAAGAAGATGACGCACCGCTTTGTGCAGATACTACGGGTATGTGTGCAACAATTGTACCAGTATGGGCAGAGAATGCTGGTACTTGCTGCATTATCATACTGCTTTCTGCAGTAAATGCAGGTAAGTGAAATACAACTCCACCACTGTGGGGAGCAAGTGCTGGTATGTGTTGTGCAACTGCACCGCCTTGTGGAGCGTGTGCAGGCATATACTGTACAACTGCACCACTCTGTGGAGCAAGTGCAGGCATGTACGGTACAATTGTACCGTATTGTGTAAATTGCGGCACAATTGTACCACCTTGTGGTGGGAGTGTATTTAGATGCGGCACAATTGTACCGCCTTGTGGTGGGAGTGGAGTTGAATGGGGCACAATTGCACTGCTTTGCTGAGGGAATGAAGGCAAATGTGGTACAATTACACCATTTTGTGCATAGAGTGTGTGTGGATGTGGTACGATTGTACTAGACTCAATCATGTGTTCTACTGGTGGTACCGGAAAATTGTTTGCCGGAATCGGGAAACTGGTGGCATGGCTGGTATGGCCAGGCATGTATGCTTTTGCCGTAGCAGAAAGCTGGGATGAATTCTGTGCATGGTCCTGAAATATATCGTCCAATTGCTTGAAAAGGCAAAGCGATTACAATTAATGAATTAAGAGTAGAAGTAAAGAAAATTTGGAGTAATTTACATTATGGGAATGCACTAGACTTCTCACTTCTCCGTTTTCACCTCCACTGTAACTCCCAGTTTGTGATATGGAGACTTTAGACGAAGAAGACTCTGTTATATTTGACAGCAAACCCTGAAATAAACAAATATTATAATGTAAACCAGGAGAATTAACTAAGTAATAATAATTATAAAAATGGAAGTAAAATTAATTAACCTACTAATGGAAGACATTATGTAAGTACAAAGAAGTTGTGATACTACCTATCAGGTGAGGGAAGTAATTTTTTTTTCTAACGAAAAAAACGAAAAGAAGTACACCGAAATTAGCCGTTTTACATTGTTTGATTGCATGTGAATCCCTGTGCCAGAGCTACTACTGCAGGCGCCATCTCCACTAGTTAAGCATGACTTGACTAAAGATGGATCTGGTTTACAGAGGAATTCCTGAAACAATTAAAAGAATTATTAAATTCAGTTGTCTAAGTATTCTTTTATAATAGTTTCCCGAAGATAGAAGTTGCGAAACATACCGATAGTTTATCTCAAAAAAAGTTCCATTCAAGATTTCCTACCAACTTCATGGGATAATTGCATAAACAATAAAAATAATTTACAAATATTACTTTTTCAAACTGTCGCCTTGTTAATTATAGTATCTTATCTACACGTGCGCCCTTCTATTAGAGTTCAGGAAGCTAAGGTGAGTTGCATGCTTAAATCACTGCCGACCAAAATAGAAAACTGTCATTTTGCGAAGAACAACTTCTGAATTTCTTTTTTTTTTCATGTATGATGTTTGAGAAATTAACAGAAAATAATAATTTGTCGCTTCTAGCTCATATAGGAATCTTTGGAAAAGATTCTTTAGATGTACAGCATATCTACTTGTACATCACTGGATCATGTTCGATTTTCCAATTGGTCCTTCACCTATCCTCAAGGGATTTTGTCGTACCTGATTTTGTCGTACCTTGATTTACGTCTCATAATAACTAAAAAGTGAAAAAAGAAACTAATTTTGAAGAGTAGTCTGTATAGCGCACGAAATCAAAATTGAAATCCCTTTTACCAATTTCAATAGATCTAATATAAGGAAACCAAAATTATCTTATAAAAAATTGTAAAAAATTCACACAAAAATTGCAGTCCAGTGCCATGTTGCTTTGATATTTTATGTCAATTTGTACTTCACGAGTTACACGGCCATAAAAACTCAAAGAAAAAATCAAATATGAATCTGAAAAAAACACAGAATTAGATCTAAAAAAAATAACTCACCTGTAGATCCAGTTCCTGCAGTGCCTTCTTAGCCTTCTCATATTCTGTTTTATCCTTGAGATCATCAATAGCTTTACGGCAAACAGCTTTCAGAAAATAATTTACACCTAAGAGAGCTTTGTGAGCTGTAGAAGAGTCACTTTTTGCTGCATTAGTCAAAACCTGTTCCCCAAGTGAGCAGATTCGTTTGAGACCATCATCACTCAACGACTGGATAGCGTGAATTACGTCTTTATTTATGTTTTCTTCAAGCCATAGCCAGTAAGATATGATCTTGAAAGCTAAATCGCCGTCTATTTCAAGAGAGGAAGCCATACGAGAGAAGAGGTTTCGCTCCCCTGAGTAGAAGGAGTGAATGAATTCAATGCTAGGTTTTCTATGCTCCATAGGAGCCATGGTTGGGTGGCGAGCAGAAAGGGGAAGTAATTGATGCATTAAATGATTTTTTGGAATAATATAGGAAGGCATTTTTCGCACATATTTAACAGTGGGGATACACCAATAGGTAAACCGGTTCTAGTTAATAATTCATTTCCTGTTATGACTGACAAAATTAAAGTAGTACATGGTTTACAAACTGGAGCAATAGTCCCATTCTAGCAGAGGAGTTTATTCTACGACATAACCGTTTTAACACTTGGCAACCAAAGCAGGAAAGAGGAATTGTTCATATCTGCATAATATGCGCTGATCGTCGTGCACAGCTGTTGCAACCTAGTGAGTATAGAAAGATGGTAGGTTCCACTAGTCGGTGATTGTGTAATATAACTATTACTCATGCTCCAGGAGCAGCTGGTGATTTAGATTTGGCTATATTCACAGAGTCACGCTTACAACCCTTTGAACTCTCACCAAAACAAGAGGGAGGGAGGGTAAGGTGATGTGGTTGTTACAATTGTTGTTATCTTAAGCAAGTGTCCTGACTCCATGCCACGTACACAAGGGGTGCGTGTGTGTGTGTGTGTGGGGGGGGGGGGGGGGGGGGGGGTGGCATTTGTAATGCAAAATAACATCTTTGTGCACTAATAGATCTAGTTTTACAGAGCTTAAGCAGCGCTGTTTGCAATATTACGTTGTTACCAGACATGAATAAATTTTGAACAGATTGTTTCTAATTTCAATTTTGATAGGAGAAGCAGAACGAGTTATTTGAAACACGTGAACCAAATAACCCGAAGAATTCAGTTTGAGTTTACTTTTAACCAAAGGATTCAGTTTCTTGTACGCGCAACACCATATCAACATTCAAACAGCCATATCAAAGCAGCCATGCTTATTATAAATTTTCTTAAAATTAATTTCAATATATAACACACAAATGATAAAATTTGTGATAAAACCATTTTTTTTGGTAGGCAAACAAGGGTTAGGGAAAAAGAAAATATTAAGTATCAGTTAAAATTATGCACACTAGAAATCAATTGTGTGATGTAATGGTAATCCTTGTGCACACATGCAACACAAAAGGCTGCTTCCTCTTTGACTCAGCCACAGAAAATCTTCAATTGTCGAATTAAATAGCAGGACAAATAATAGTAAGAATAGATTATGTTCATTGAATTCTCTACATCATAAATGTACAGGGAAGAGCTAAGAATATGCCAAATGAGGAAACAACCAGACCAATATAATTTATTGTGTACTTATATTAAATAAGATTCTAATCCAAGGAATGCCAATTAGGCAGGCAGGAAATAATCATATACTACTGATCATCATAATATTAATTTTCGTGTAAAATTAATTGAATATGAATGTCAAAACTGATATTAAGTAGGGACATGCAAGGCCCGGTTGAATTTATTTTTCAAATTAGATTGGAAACATCTCCACTGCTCTGTTTGCAAATGAAGCATTGAATCAGAAGCAATGCGAAATGCCATAATACAAGGCACAATATGTATCACCCCCTAAGCAAAGAATGCAAAAGCACCTTGTTTTTTTTCGCATCGCTATGAAATGAGAACAATTTACATATTCAAAGGCGTAGTCAATAGCAAAACAATATGCAGATTGAAGGGCCTTAAAAGAAATCTAATGCTAAATTGAAAACGTGTAATTCAAAGATGAATTAATTAATTAATTATGAGGAGTAATTCAGGAAAAGGGAAGAAGAGATTATTGAAGGAAAAAAGCACGCACAGTTTTTAGCACACTAGACTAATGTAAAACTTAGTCTGAAAAGAAAAAAACTAGATTCGCTATTGAATCATTTCATCGCTACAACATCCATCCAAAACCATGACTTTCGTTACACACTATAAGTATAAAAATTCTAACTTACAAGCACACCAAACAGTTATCTGGCACTGAAGATGGGTTCAGCATCAGCATTAGGCTGCACCCGTCGTGTATATTTAATTAGAAGGCCTTCTGAAGATATACCAGGCACACGTAAATCCCTAAATAAAATTAGAATGGCTTATTAGTTAATTCTTACTGTACAACATTTGCACCAATGGTTGCCAAGACCCTCACATATTAAATAGTTTCCACATTTTTTTTTTTTTTTTTAGATTGGATAAATTGACAACAAACTACCCCTATGGTTTAAATAGGTTGAAAATCAAATTGTGCAATTTGATCAATCTAGCAATTTGAAAATTGAGGGTTCATTTTTAACAACATTTGGTCTTGACCAAACAATTATCATATTACAGCGAATTTAATGAATGCACTATTTAAGATAAAGAACACATTTTTAGTATTTTTATTTCAAAATATTTAACATCAGTTATCATGGTTGCCAAAATAAGTTGGTCTTCATTAAATCTCTTCCCATTTTCTTGCTGTTATATACTCTTACAACTTGCATATTAATATATTCCAACATATTTTTTCTTGCACAAGATATAGTTACAAAGTAATTAAATAGATTTCCCTTATTGAAATAAAAGTTTACCTTACATAAGGCTCCAAATCCTTCCATGCCCACTTGGCACGCTCCTTGAACAGCATTGAAAATCGAGCATCTGGTCTCAATGGTAATTCTGCCACACTAAAGGCCTTGATCCAAGTCTCAGCACCGATATTCTCAAACAAAACCTCTCCTTCAAGCATATTCATATCAAATGACATCCCCTTCAACACATTTCTCATCCATTTTTCTATAAAAATCTCTAACTTCATCTTTCCACCATTGGTGCCCAAAACCTGTTTGGCAAAATGCACAGCCATCCTTTTCTTATCTAACACCCAAACTTTCTGATTCCCATTCTCGATTTTTGTACCAAATGTCTCTAGGCAGTGTTTTACGATGGTAGAATTAAACCCGTCAGAGTCTAAAATTGATAAGACCTCTTCTTCTACAAGTGCATCCCACAGCCAATCATGCAATACCAAATTGGTTAAAACCATGGTTAGAACCATGTTAGTGTATTTCGGGTCAACCATCCGCCAGAAACCATTGATCTCCACGGCTGAGAGGGACCTCAGCCCCTCTCTCAGTTCTTCATCACTGGCCTGAATTGAGGAAATTAGGTCATGCCACGTGTACAACCCCTCTGTACCACAATCTTCTTCTTCTTCTTCATCTAGTTTGTAAGGTCTTTGCAAGAGAAGAAACCGCAACTTGTCAAGTCGAGGTGCAGTCTGCACCAGCTCAATGTTGCCTGGTGCAAGCTTCAGAACAGATATTAACGGATCGGGTCTAGAATCTGATGGGTTCGGGCTTTCCCCATTTGTTATTAAAAATACCGAATTTGAAGTGCCAACAAATTTCATAGCATAGGTTGAAGATTGTGTGCATAGAACAGCCTCTTCGTCAGGTTGGCCTCTTATTGTTACTCTGTGGTATACCAATGTAATATTCAACTTATCAGGGACTAAAATGCAAATCCATATTTCAAAGTAGTCTAAGTAGAAATCATAGCTCGTAATCAAGGAGAGGTAAGAAGCACCTGCTACGGAGAACATCGTCGAGAAGAGTTTCATCAGGAGCTTCTAGAAGAATGAGGTCGTTGTGGGGCCCGAAATCCGGGTGGTATCTCACAGTCACTGACCCGCCTGGACCCACTGTCAGAAACGACTCTGCTCCACCACCGCTTATATCAACTTCGTCGGCAGCCATCTCACTCTCTCCCTCTCTCTCGATCGTCTCTGTGTGTGTGGATCTGTCGAGATCTTTCAAAGCGCGGGAAATGTCAAGTCTCCTGTGTTTTTCCCGCGCTATGGGATAAGATGTGGTTCGAATTTGGGCCTAAATGGGCTGAAGTCAAAGAACCAATTAAGCCCACGGGCTTTAAGTGACTGTTTTAAATGCCTTTTCAGTTACGACAGTTCAGGAGTGGATCTAAAGCCTTGACAAGTGGTGCTTAGCCTTATAATTTTAAATTTTTTAAACATATATATTGAAATTTAATTGGATTGTTTTTTTTTTCAAAAAACTTTATATAATTTGTGCTTCGTAAAATGCTAAATGTATATTTGGAGAAACTTGAATTCAAATCTCACTATCAAATATTATACATTTTACATTTTAACATTCCAATCTAAAATTTCTAATTCCGCCCTTGGAGGGGTTCGAATATGAAACTTTACGCACTTAAAAATTAAGATGGAATAAGAAGAGTGTTTAAAAAAATTCTTATATATTATGCGTAGCATTATATAGGGAATAATTTGACCTCTAGAGATGATGATATCCACATAAGGAAGACGGTATAATATTCGATCTATTTCATAGATGATGCTTTTTATAATAATATTAATTTGTATTTTCGCATTTAGTATAAAATAAGTGGTTAAAAGTAGAGGTTTAATATTTATTTGGATGTATTTATTTTTCATTATTTTCACCGTTTGATTATAGTAGATGAATCATAATTCATAATTAACAAATTTTATTATCAAACAGTTAATATATAAAAGAAGATGAGGGTTCAAATACCCCATTGCGTTCATTTTACAACATACCTCACATCTTTATCTCTAATTCAAAATTCAAGCAGAAGATCCGAACCGCTCAATGTGATATCCACATTAAAATGTGCTTGGAGATCAAATTATATATTTTTTGAAATTTTTTTATTATTTTTTAAGATAGGTACAAAATCACTGTTTTTTCAAAAAAAAATTGGACTATCTAGAACAGTGATTTTGAATCTATTTTAAAAAATAGTAAAAAATTCTTAAAAAATATAAAATTTGGTCTCCAAGACATTTCAATGTAGATATCACATTGAGCAGTTCGGATCGTCTGTTTGGACTTTGAAATCGAAGTTAAAGATGTACCCTGGGGCAAATATCCTCCACCGTACCGTAAAAGATTCCCTTCACCTTACGGTTTGAGATTAACTCCAAGCCGGTTTGGGATTCGGGCTGACAGAGGGGGCAGTATTATTGGGCTTTGAGATTCGTGCCAAGTTAAAAAGAACAATCCAGATAAAGTAATTGTAAAAGATTCCCTATTACGGTACCGGGGTGATCTGAATTATGTACCCTAGGTACCACACTTGATAGAATGAGCTTCCAGCCAAGTAAAGAAGAATGATATCTCAGTGCCTTGGGAGGGGCACGGGGCTAGTCCGGATCCCCTAAAGTAACTCAAAATTTGAGTTTGGATCCAGACTGTCCAAGCAGAATCCGAGCCAATACGGTCACGTTGGAATTCATGGGGCTCATTTAATATTTGTGCGGGATTATAATCAGACGAACCAAATCTAAACTCAAACATTGGATTACTTTAGGGGATCCGAATTCAGGGAGCTAAACCTACTAAATCAACCAATCTCTAGAGTGCCTGTTGATTGACAAAAAGTTAAGCCAGCCAAAGTGAAAACCTATACAAGTCTAGTGCTTTTCTCATCATTTTATTAGTTCCAAGCGGTAAGCAGTTCATGCTCTTCTATGGTTAAAAGGTAACGTTAGAGCTTCGCAAGACTACGAGCCCTTTTCCTCTTCTCTCTTTCGATTTTCCCGTTCTCTCTTCTTTTGTTTTTCTTTTCCTGTTCCAAGGAATTCTTTTTTTCCTTTTTATTTGAGAACTTGGCAGAGGCTGCCAAGCTCTCTTTTTCAATCTCTAAATCTGGCATGCCATTTAGTACCTGCACAAAGCAAGCATCACATTACTGTTTATTTCTCAAAAGAAAAATGCCGAAATAATTAATGAAGGATTGTTGTAGTAGTATTAGCCATGTATTAACTTTTTTTTTTTTCAATTGGTCCTTTTTTGTTATATTTACGTGATATTTCTGCATATAAATTTTGGGTATAAGAATTTACCATATATCAGTCAATTAAATATCCATAAACTCATACAAAATACCTAGATCCTTTGAAAGGAGGACCGAAATTCAGACTTACCTCGTACAGATGCCAACATGCAAATGCATCAGTAGCAGCATACTGGAGTTGCTTTTTTGATAAAATATTTTCCCAGTTTCCGACTCTTATACTACGTCGTTTAGATAGCTGTAGATTGATTAGTCATTCAACAAAAACATAAGAATATTTTAAATTGTACAAATGGAAAACAGGAAAACACCACCATCAGAATATAAAAAAAATGGGAAAATTGTTATCATACCCATCAAAACTTGAAAATATCCCATTTCCCATCAAAACTTGAAAATTGCTTATTTTTCAACTAAAAACAAATATATTTTCTCATTTCTCCTTTCTTTAATCCAATTTTAAACTTTTATTTGATTGACTAGAATAACCTAGTTTTTAAACTTTTAAACTGTTTTCCCAGTATTCCACAAATCCAGTAGCTAAATTTGCACATTAGCATTCAACATTTGATTGATTATAATGCAAAAAAAAAAAAATTATCCTAGTTGAACAGTAAAAATGTGTCTGTATGAAGAGATGGGTAAATTAGTCATTTCATTTTAAAATAAAAGATTAATAATAAGCTCAAATTAAAATTTAAAATTAGCTAGATTAAAGAAAGGGAACATGAGAAAGGTTATTTGTTTTCAGTGGGGAAATTGGAAATTTATAAGTTTTTGATGGATATGACAGCAATTATCATAATTTAAAATGAGATAATAACAATTAAGAATATTTCATTGGGTATAATATATAAAAAGAAATAATACCTGTTTGCACATGACGGTTTCCATCAAATTAAGAAGAGAGATTCCATTTATTTCGGGTACCCATTAGCGAATGCATATTCACGTACGCCATAATCTTTTAAAAGTTTGGTTGCATCTCCTGCTATACCTATTCCAACCTTCAATTAAGAAAGCAATAACTAATAAGATACAAATTAAACCCGAGTGAGGCCATGGTAGTATGGTACTATGCATAGCGCAGATTGGTCCGTAATATGAATCAATATTTCTGTTTTTAAAATCCAAACAGTCGAAATGAACCGTTTAACATGTTCTCCATATGAAAATGTACTTGTACATCAAATGTTATATTTTTACAATTTTTTTACTCTTTTAGATCAAGTGATTTTCTACCTATCTAAAAAAATAATCAAAGATTATAACAAATGTAGAATTTAGTATGCAAGCACATTTTCATATTGAGATAATGTTGAACAGTTCAGATCGACTATTTGAACCTTGAAATCAAAGATATTGATCCATAGTAAGGGCCAATCCGCATAGTATCATAGCCTCACTCATTAAACCTGACAGAATGGTTTTCGTGATTAATATATGATTGCATAAACTACTGTACCGACTTTAATTAACAGACGAGCTGTCTTCCATAAATGACTTTAATATAGATGGAATTCCCGAATGAATTACATGCATCACGTAACAACATGCCGTGTCCATGCAAATTTGCATTACATCTGTTTTTCCTGAACCTACTCCTGCAAATTTCTCAAATTTCCAATTGAATAGATTTGTTGCAGTTTGTTATTTTAAAACATGAACTAATATAAATTAAATTTTTTTTTTTTGGGTAACGAGCATTAGGTCTTAACTGCATTGTTATCCCTATTCAAAATATCAAGAAATCACCAAAACATGACAGATGTGAAATCTGACTGGTGGCAACTAATACGGGTCTGATATGACCTGTTCTATACCAGAAATGTACTGATTTTGCACTAGACTGGTGGTACAGCAATTAGTAATAATGGGATAAAAAAAATATAATGGGAATTTTCCATGAAAGGAGGATAAATTTTCTCGATTGCGGATCCTATAAAAACAGAAATGTTCTCGATTGCGGATCCTATAAAAACAAATTCTCATGAATGTTGGATAAATTTTCCAAATTTAATTCACTAATTTTGTGACTTTTTTTATGTATATCGAAATAAAATTTAAAATTAATTTTTTCTGTATATATATGTTGCATGATATATAATACATTTAATTAATTAGTTCTGTAATTTAAAATTTTAAAAAAATATATTATTTAAAATTAAATTTTATTAACACTGATTTAGCACTATAACCATGAACACTATATCCTCCATAATTTTTGTTTTTGATCATACATAAAGCACAATCGTTTGACATTTAACAACCTATCTAGAAAGGAGATAATTAGATAATAGGAGAAGCATATCTTGGTCAAAAGAAAACAGGCATAATTACCAGAATATATCCGTTACAAAACTTTTCAAAAACGTTTTCAAAGGTTGGTGAGCCCCACCAAACAGTACTTGGTGTATTCAATCTCCTTTTTGTCTTCTTGTGCGGTAGTGTGTTTCAGTTTCAGACTTTCAGTGAGGAGTTGTCGTTGTGCACAGTCACAGAACACAGATAGCAGTTGGTATGCGTTATAACGCCAGTGACAAATAATGACAAACCACCTGAGATTTTATTATCCACGGATAACTTTTACGACCATTTACAAATACAACCACACGGACACGGTTGACGGACCACACGAATGTCTCTGTAGAGGAATCATCGCGTGAGGTGTCGTAACTGATAAGGCATTCAAAAGGAGACACTTGTGGCTTCTTGAGGGAGGTTTTACCCCACGGACAATTGTACGACCTTTTACAAATACAACCACACGATCCAGAGTCAGTCCACACGAATGTCGCTGTAGAGGAATCATCGTGTAGGTGTCGTTAGGCCACATGGTTCTTCATCAATTCAAGCGTACATAAATAAAAGGGAAATTTCAAGACCCCTCAAAAACTTCAAAATTACGTATTTCCCCTCTAAACTTTAAAATTACGTATTCCCCCTCTAAATTTATATTAAAACTCATTCTAAATTTATAAAATACCCATTTTATTTTTTATTAAAAGCATAAAAAGTCCATCGAACTCAAATTTGAATATGGAGAGTTCCTATACCGTCTGATCCACGCGCATCGCATTAAGATATGTGCATGTAGCTTCAATATAAGTGAGTGTTGATCTAGCGCGCATGGATTTTAAAGCAATTTCGATCCGCGCACATCGCATTAAGATCTATGCACGTTGCTTCAATATCCGTGTGTGTTCGCTTCAATATTCGTGCTGATCTAGCGTGCACAAATCTTAAAGCAGTTCGAACAGTAGATGAACTCTTCAAATTCAAATTTGAGTATGATTGGTGTTTTAGGCTTTTAATAAAGGGTAAAATGGATATTTTATAAATTAAGAATGAGTTTTAATATAAAAGACAATAAAATGAGGAAATTTGTGAATTTTTGAAATTTAGAGGGGAAATACGTAATTTCTAACTTTAGAGGGCGAAATACGTAATTTTGAAGTTTTTGAGGGTATACCTGAAATCCCCCCTGAATAAAATGTCAAAAACCCTACACCCTTAAAACCCTGTCATCTCCCCCAAATTCCAATAACCTAAAGTAACTCAAATTTTAAATTGAAATCGGGACTGTCAGATCATTTTTCCACGAATATTAAGGGCCCTGGCAGAACCTGATTCTGATCGGACGGTTCGGATCTAAATTCAAAATTTGAGTTACTTTTGAGACATGTAGCTTCTTCTCTAAACACCGCTTGCAAATTCCAATCGCCATTCACCGATCACCTCCTTCAAATACGATGCTTCCACTGGATCCGCGAAGGGAACCGCGTAAAAGTTTTCGCTCCTCTGTTCAAACAAAACGAGGTCTCCTCTAGTAAGCGAAGACAGAGCTCAGAAACCCAGCCATGGCTGTTTTCATGCGGAGTAGGCCCCATTGGTCAGGGTCATCTTCTCTGTTCTGGAAGCTTCTCCCTTTGGTTCCACAGCCTATGTGCAGTATTGATTGCCCGTCAACCTGTTCTGAAATAAAAAGAAGGTATAATTCAAAATTAGATAAATAAATAAATAAATAGAAGGAATGGATTTAACCTGCTAGTAGCTGATCCTCAATTTTGATTTTTTTTTTTTTAAAAGAAGAAGTAAACTTTGGTCTTTGGTCCCTTTTTTTTCTGTAAAATTTGAGAATTTTGGATGGAAGAAATATAATTTGAGACCTCTGTAATGTGATTGTAAATTGTAAGTAATTACATTTGTATGGTTGGGTTTAGTAAAGTGAATCTATGTTTTCAGTTCTAAAATATGTATACTGCTGCTTTTAACCTGATTATTTCAACCAGTGGTAGTGATAAGTGATTTCATTCTTGTCAAAATTTAACCAAATTTGTTACCAAATTGGTTTCATATTGGCTTGAGATTAAGTGACTAATTTATTTGGTTTCTCACAACCATTGTGTCGGCTACATTGTCACAAACATCTAATTCTCAAGTCTCTTGGTATATACAGTCATCTCTTATAGAGCGAGTCATATTATATCATGTAATGATATCATCTTCTTTTCGTACATAAAATAATCCAAATGGTTCTCTCTCATTGTATTATTTATTGTTAGTGTTGTGTATTTTTCTACAGAAACTTTCTAATATTGAAAAACTCGGTTCTAATAATGGCAGCTTTCGAGCTCACACTCTTTTCTCCTCAAGGGAAGGAGCTCAAGGTGAAATTGAAAGAAATTTGTGTTTGCTTTCAGAAGGCCAAAGCACAAAAGAAGAGAAAATCAATGCATGGTTATATGATATGCGAGATTCTACAATAGAGAAAATACGTGCTGGTCAGATACCTCTACAGTATAGCAATTGTATGTTAAACAATCATTCAAGGAAGGGCATTGCTCCTGCCCCACGCAAAGGTTCTTTCCATTTTTCTATTTTTTTTAATTCAGCTTATAATATTTTTTTCCTCCTTTTTCCTTTTTTTTTTGTAATTTTATATTTTGTTTCTTTGTTCTTAATAGTCAAGCATGGAACTAAGTACAAAGTACTTAAATTTGGGGGGCGCATAGTGTATTGTCGAACAGATAGTGAAGTAAAGAACGCTACTATGGAACTCCTAGACAAAATCAAAGAAAAAAATAGTGCCGGTCGAGTTCCTCTTGGATTTGACCTTGAATGGAAGCCTTCATTTAGAAAAGGTTGGTTTGTCTTATATAGTTTTTATCCCATCATTACTAATTAATTGCTGCTAATGCTGTACCACCAGTCTAGTGCAACATCGGTACCTTTCTGGTATAGAACACGTCATATTAGACCTGTATGAGTTGCCACCAGTCAGACTTCACGTCTTTTTATTTTTATTAATGGTTAAATGGATATTATATAAATTGAAAATGACTTTTAATAGAAAAGTCAATAAATTAGGTAAATTTGTGAATTTTTTAAATTTAGGAGGGTAAATATGATATTATGAATTTTAGAAGAGGAAGTACGTAATTTTGAGGTTTTTGAGGGATATACATGAAATTCCCATTATATTGTTTTTATCCCATTATTACTAATTGCTGTTAATGCTGTACCACCACTCTAGTGCAAAATCAGTACCTTTCTGGTATAGAACAGGTCATATCAGACCCGTATTAGTTGCCACCAGTCAGATTTCACATCTGTCATGTTTTGGTGATTTCTCGATATTTTGAATAGGGATAACAATGCAGTTAAGACCTAATGCTCGTTACCAAAAAAAATATTTTTATTTATATTAGTTCATGTTTTAAAATAACAAACTGCAACAAATCTATTCAATTGGAAATTTGAGAAATTTGCAGGAGTAGCTCCAGGAAAAACAGCTGTAATGCAAATTTGCATGGACACGGCATGTTGTTACGTGATGCATGTAATTCATTCGGGAATTCCATCTATATTAAAGTCATTTCTGGAAGACAGCTCGTCTGTTAAAGTCGGTACAGTAGTTTATGCAATCATATATTAATCACGAAAACCATTCTGTCAGGTTTAATGAGTGAGGCTATGATACTATGCGGATTGGCCCTTACTATGGATCAATATCTTTGATTTCAAGGTTCAAATAGTCGATCTGAACTGTTCAACATTATCTGAATATGAAAATGTGCTTGCATACTAAATCTTACATTTGTTATAATCTTTTTACTATTTTTTTAGATAGGTAGAAAATCACTTGATCTAAAAGAGTAAAAAAATTGTAAAAGTATAAAATTTGATCTACAAGTACATTTTCATATGGAGAACATGTTAAACGGTTCATTTTGACTGTTTGGACTTTAAAAACAGAAATATTGATCCATATTACGGACCAATCCGCGCTATGCATAGTACCATACTGCCATGGCCTCACTCAGGTTTAATTTGTATCTTATTAGTTATTGCTTTCTTAATTGAAGGTTGGAATAGGTATAGCAGGAGATGCAACCAAACTTTTAAAAGATTATGGCGTGAATATGCAGTCGCTAATGGATTTATCTGACCTTGGAAGTGCGAAGCTTACGGGTACCCGAAATATATGGAATCTCTCTGCTTTAATGGAAACCGTCATGTGCAAACAGGTATTATTTCTTTTTATATATAGGGAAAATTTTTGCCCAATGAGATATTCTAAATTTTTATTATCTCATTTTAAATTATGATAATTGTTGTCATATCCATCAAAAACTTCTAAATTTCCAATTTCCCCACTGAAAACAAATAACCTTTCTCATGTTCCCTTTCTTTAATCTAATTTTAAATTTTAATTTGAGCTTATTATTAATCTTTTATTTTAAAATGAAATGACTAATTTACCCATCTCTTCATACAGACAGATTTTTACTGTCCAACTAGGATAATTTTTTTTTTTTTTTTTTTGCATTATAATCAATCAAATGTTGAATGCTAATGTGCAAATTTAGCTACTGGATTTGTGGAATACTGGGAAAACAGTTTAAAAGTTTAAAAACTAGGTTATTATAGTCAATCAAATAAAAGTTTAAAATTGGATTAAAGAAAGGAGAAATGAGAAAATATATTTGTTTTTAGTTGAAAAATAAGCAATTTTCAAGTTTTGATAGGGAAATGGGATATTTTCAAGTTTTGATGGGTATGATAACAATTTTCCCATTTTTTTTATATTCTGATGGTGGTGTTTTCCTGTTTTCCATTTGTACAATTTAAAATATTCTTATGTTTTTGTTGAATGACTAATCTACCCATCTCTTCATACAGACAGATTTTTACTGTCCAACTAGGATAATTTTTTTTTTTTTTTTTTGCATTATAATCAATCAAATGTTGAATGCTAATGTGCAAATTTAGCTACTGGATTTGTGGAATACTGGGAAAACAGTTTAAAAGTTTAAAAACTAGGTTATTATAGTCAATCAAATAAAAGTTTAAAATTGGATTAAAGAAAGGAGAAATGAGAAAATATATTTGTTTTTAGTTGAAAAATAAGCAATTTTCAAGTTTTGATAGGGAAATGGGATATTTTCAAGTTTTGATGGGTATGATAACAATTTTCCCATTTTTTTTATATTCTGATGGTGGTGTTTTCCTGTTTTCCATTTGTACAATTTAAAATATTCTTATGTTTTTGTTGAATGACTAATCTACAGCTATCTAAACGACGTAGTATAAGAGTCGGAAACTGGGAAAATATTTTATCAAAAAAGCAACTGCAGTATGCTGCTACTGATGCATTTGCATGTTGGCACCTGTACGAGGTAAGTCTGAATTTCGGTCCTCCTTTCAAAGGATCTAGGTATTTTGTATGAGTTTATGGATATTTAATTGTTGATATATGGTAAATTCTTATACCCAAAATTTATATGCAGAAATATCACGTAAATATAACAAAAAAGGACCAATTGAAAAAAAAAAAAGTTAATACATGGCTAATACTACTACAACAATCATTCATTATTTCGGCATTTTTCTTTTGAGAAATAAACAGTAATGTGATGCTTGCTTTGTGCAGGTACTAAATGGCATGCCAGATTTAGAGATTGAAAAAGAGAGCTTGGCAGCCTCTGCCAAGTTCTCAAATAAAAAGGAAAAAAAGAATTCCTTGGAACAGGAAAAGAAAAACAAAAGAAGAGAGAACGGGAAAATCCAAAGAGAGAAGAGGAAAAGGGCTCGTAGTCTTGCAAAGCTCTAACGTTACCTTTTAACCATAGAAGAGCATGAACTGCTTACCGATTGGAACTAATAAAATGATGAGAAAAGCACTAGACTTGTAGTACCTGTTCGGCAGGATGGATTTAGCCTCCTTAGCCTTCCTTAAGATCTTAAGCTAGCCGAACAGGTGTGCCTTAGACAGACTTAAATTGTCTCCTTAACATATTTTCTTAGGGAAGCCTCCTCCCTTCCTTAAAAACTGACCCTGCTTTGTGCCTCCTAAGAGGCCAAATTTGTGTTTGTACTGATAATTTTACCCTCAGCAGATCAGCTTCTTAAGGAGCTTCACATACTTTTTTAATATTTTATTATCTTCTTCTTCTCTTGGAGGCACGACTCCCTAGACACGAGAAAGAAAATAGACGATTCTCTCCGGCGTAAATCGGTGGTGATCTAACAATAAAAGATAGAATCCAACAGCTCCGCCTTGTTCGCACCGAGACGCTCTCTCCATTGACACCTCTTTGATCTATATCCATCTCCTCCTAATGATGTTTCTCTATATTTTGTAGTTTCTTTGTTTTTTTTCTCTTTTTTTTGCTTTGGATCAAGAATCTGAGTATTTGAAGAGTAAATGTTGTCATCTCTCTTCATGCGCTAGTCAAATCCAGAAATTTAATGTGGTCTCCATTGTCTTTCAGCTTTCTTGGATTCGAATTTTATTTTTACTTTATTAATTCTTTTGTGTATTTGAGAATTTTTTGCATGTATGACCATTTGATTTTAGATTCTTTTGTTATTTCTTGAATATCATTTTATTTTCAACTTAAATAAACTAGTTGACATAATTGATAAATTTCAATTAATATAGTTGTTGGTACCGGTATGCACTCTTAGGGAAGCGTCTCAAGCTGATTTGTATCGAATCTAGTGGTTTAGTACCAATAAACAAAAATTTAGTGCCAGTGGTTGCTGGCATAGTAACAAATCAAAAGTTCGGGTTCGGTTCGGCGAGGTCGAAAATTCGTGATTCGGGTATAATTCGGGAATGATTCGGTACAACAAGGAAGTAAAAAAAAAAAATACTTCAAAAAAACGTAAAAAAAAAAAAAAAAAAAAATTTTTGAAAAAATTCAAAAAAATATTTTTTTGGCGTTTTTTTCGCGTTTTTCTCGCGAATAATTCGTATCTCGCGTTTTATACGCGTTTTATTCGCGAATAAAACGTATTATACGTTTTTCCGCGTATAATACGGTGTTCGGTGCGGCTATGGTGAAAAAACGAATTATTCGCGAATAATTCGCGAGTTATGTCACTATGGTTGCTGGTACATGTAATAGCACTTAAACTTCCTTAATTAAAAGTTATGTCAGATAACATAATTTTATGAAAAATTTGCAGATCATAAACTATGGATGGATTTGGATTCAATGAACTATTACATTCTTTAGATGACGAGCAAGGTAATAAGAGGCCAATGTCACGAGTTGATTACATAAATTAGTTCAGCATCATCTTCCTCAGAAGAGCAAGGTAATAAGAGGCCAATGTCATGAGCTGATTACATAAACAACATATTAAATAAACCCCCAGCAGTACCCTTATCGATATCAAAGCAATCAATACTGGTAGCTTGATTGAGGAACCGAAAGTGACATTTATTTGGATGAGGAACAAGAGGTCGTAGATGAGGGAGAAGATGATCAAGATGTTGAGCAATCTGGAGTAACCACGGGACTCAATGAAACACAACTTGGAGATTTGCTTCGAACAGGTATTAGAAATGTTTTGTGGGAGAATATGCAAAACCGCAACGGAAATCGTCGAAGGCATGGTGTTACACAATTAAACCAGCCCCTAAAGGTTTACACAAGACGTAACAGAGATACAATTGCATCCAATCATGAACTGATGATGCTAAAATTGAAAAGTGCAATTAATGTCTGATTTGAAATCAGCCAGCAAGAGGAAATCTGGACAGCTAAGCCTTAGGCAGGATTTAAGGATTTGCTTTACATTTCTATTTTTATTAGTGCTTTTGTTTAGGCAATAATCAAGGGCTGATAGCCTATAATTGTATTAGCTGTGAGAGGAAATAAGCAGACAATATTCAACAATCTTCTCTCTTTCTTCTCCCTCATCTCTCTTTCTTCTCCCTCATCTCTCTTTCTTCTCCCTCATTCTACAACGCTTCTGTCTTTACCCTTTATTATATCTCTAATCTATCTCACTGCAGCTACCACATTAAATTTCCTCTAACAATTTGGTGCTTTCGTTGCTTCCTCAACCTCCTCAATGGCGCCACAGACTCGAACACACAACACAAACACAGAGGATGACACTTTTGAGAGACTACTAGCACAAATCAACACAGCTTTTGATAACCGTGACCAACTTTCACAGCAACGTGAGCAAGAACGGGAACAACGTTTCTTGGCCACAATGATCGAGCAAATACGAGTTAATTCCGCTCCACCTCATCAACCTTCATCAAGTGTTCTTGGCCCAGGCCCGCACTCAACACTCCGCACACCAGAAGCTCAACCGGAGACACATACAAACCGCAACCTTCGTTTGACATTCCCTCGTTTTTCCTCTGGCGACCCTGCTATTGGCTTTTTAGCGTTCAGCGGTACTTCATGTACTATGCAACACCACAGGAAGACAAGTTACTCCTAGCCTCCATGCACCTTGACACACCGGCCTCTTGTTGGTTCCAAAGCATGGCTCAAGCAGGCCGTCTTACAGATTGGGACACTTTCGTCTCTGGTCTGAATAAGAGATTTGGTCCATCAGAATACACCGACCCAGCTGGTCAACTAATGAAGCTTTCACAATCAGCTTCAGTGGTCGACTATCAAAATAAGTTTGAGGCTTTGGCTAGTAAAGTGACTGGCTTTACACCTGATATCCTAAAGAGTTCATTTATTTCTGGACTCCAACCCAAAATTCAGCGTGCAGTTACAGCACAACGACCTCACGATCTGGATGATGCATTTGCTTTAGCTCGAGTTTTCGAAGATCAGTTTGCTGACACCCGATCATTACCAAGACCTTGGGTTGCCCGCCCAAACCCACAATCACAGCCTGAAGCTTCTGCCATGTCACAACCAACAAATAAACTCCCTATTCGTAGACTAACAGCAGCCGAGCAGTAAGATCGAAGAGCCAAAGGTTTGTGTTTTAACTGTGACGAGCGATTCACACCAGGTCACCGTTGCAAAGGGCGTGCTTCACTCCTTTATTTAGAAGTGGAAGATAACTCAACTGACGACTTGGAGCCACCAATAGTCGATTTGACTCCGCAACCGGAGGAAGAGCTCAGCCCAGAAATTAGCCTTAATGCCTTTTTGGGGCAACGCTCAGCCAAATCAATGAGTATGAAAGAGAGCATAAATGGCCATACCATTCAGGTGCTGATTGACAGCGGTAGTACAAATAATTTCATTTCTAACCGCATGTCATCCTTTCTGACACTACCCACATCACCTACCCAACCATTCAAGGTCCGTGTTGGTAGCGGCGCTTACCTCCATTGTCATCAAATCTGCAATGAGGTCACCTTGCTTCTGCAATCTCACACCTTCAACCTGGACCTGTTCGTACTGGACATTGAAGGCACAGATGTCATTTTAGGCATTCAATGGTTGGCTACATTGGGGCCGATCTTGACAAACTATGCTACTCTAACGATGGAATTCTGCCTACAAGGACAGCAAATAAAACTCTGTGGCGATGACTCTGCCTTGGCTCATCCACTTTCTCCAGCAGGCTTCAACAAGATGGTCACATCAGGGGGCGTAAGCTCCTGCTACATGTGTTTGCAGGCCACACCAACTACTACGAACACATTGTCTTTAGCCAACAATACAGAACAACAGCCACCATTTTTGGTAAAACTGTTGGATGAATTTCAAGATGTGTTTGCTGAACCCATCGGCCTACCTCCACCTCGCTCTATAGACCATTGCATTCCCTTACATCCAAACACAGAAGCGGTGAATGTTCGCCCATACCGCTATCCTCACTTTCAAAAAAATGAAATTGAAAGGCAGGTCAGCGAGTTGCTCAAAACAGGAGTCATTCGTCCAAGTCGCTCACCTTTCAGCTCACCGGTAATATTGGTGAAAAAGAAGGATGGCACATGGCGTTTTTGCGTAGATTACCGTGCCTTGAATGCAGCCACCATCAAAGACAAATTTCCAATTCCCACAGTGGATGAATTAATCGATGAGCTCCATGATGCAAAAGTTTTCTCTAAGCTAGACCTTCGTTCAGGTTATCATCAAGTGAGAATGTGTGAAACCGATGTGCACAAAACTGCCTTCCGCACACACCATGGCCACTTTGAATTCTTAGTCATGCCATTCGGACTCACAAACGCACCCTCGACCTTTCAAGCTCTAATGAACGAGGTATTCCAACAATATCTACGAAAATTTGTGGTCATATTTTTCGATGATATCTTGGTATATAGCAGCAGCCATGAGGAGCACATTGACCATCTTCGAAAAATATTTTCCACACTAAATGAGCACAATCTGGCGGTGAAAAGATCCAAATGTACATTTGGCAGCCCTTCCATCGAATTTCTGGGCCACATAATCTCAACACAAGGGGTGGCAGCTGATCCCTCTAAAATCGAAGCCATCAGTGCCTGGCCGACTCCTACCAATCAGCGGCAAGTTCGAGGTTTTCTTGGTCTCACGGGCTACTATCGACGTTTCATTCGTCATTATGCATCTATAGCAGCCCCTCTGACAGATCTCCTCACAAAAGATGGTTTCAATTGGTCCGAAAAGGCAAACCAAGCTTTCAACACGCTCAAATCAGCAATGACATCTGCACCAGTGCTTGCATTACCAAATTTCTCTTCACAGTTTGTGTTGGAAACTGATGCTTCCGGTGTAGGCATAGGTGCAGTACTCATGCAGCAATCGCACCCGATCGCATTCTATAGTCGAAAACTCTCAAAAACAATGCAAGGGAAGTCCACATATGTTAGAGAGTTATTTGCAGTTCAATCAGCTGTGGCAAAATGGCGCCAATATTTACTGGGAAATCACTTTCTTATTAGAACCGACCATCGCAGTTTGCAAAATATGCTAAAACATACCATTCAAACTCCGGAGCAACAACAATTCCTATCCAAACTTGTGGGCTATAGTTACTCCATTGAATACAAATCGGGTTCTTCGAATGCCGTAGCAGATGCTCTCTCTCGTGTACCTGAGTTCCCCAACAGCACTCAGACCATGGCAGGTCAAGCCCTTTCCACCTCCACTGATCACAACACAACTGACACAACATCTGTTTCCAAACCTGGCAACCTGATCACCAAAACTGACCAAGTCTTCCTAGCCATTTCTCGACCTGTTAGTTCTGACTTGAAAACCTTGGAGCAAGAAGTGGCTAATGATCTCTACTGCCAGCAAATTATAGCTGAAATATCAGCCAATAAATCCAAAACAGCAGGCTGGTCCTTCTCACATGGTTTACTGCATTATAGAGGTTGCATATACTTACCAGAAAACTCAACCCTAATTCCCATCCTTTTGGCTGAATATCACTCAACTCTTCTTGGTGGTCACTCTGGTGTGCAGCGCACTGTCCAACGGCTAACACCACACTTTTATTGGAAGAAAATGCAGCAACATGTCAAAGACTATGTGCACTCTTGTGACATATGTCAAAAATGCAAACCTACAAATCAGCACCCTTATGGATTGCTGCAACCAATTGCTCCTCCAACTTCCCTGTGGGCTGACCTATCGATGGACTTCATCACTCATTTGCCACCATCTGAAGGGCATACAGCTATTTTGGTAGTGGTTGATCGCTTCTCTAAAGGGGTGCATCTAGCTGCCTTACCACGACGATACAACGGCCCTCGAGTTGCAGCCATTTTTTGGGAGTCGGTGGGCAAAATTCATGGAATGCCTAAATCCATTATTTCTGACCGTGATCCAATCTTTCAAAGTCATTTTTGGAGGGAACTTTTCAAACTTCAGGGAACAAAGCTCAACTTTTCATCTGCATACCATCCAGAATCAGACGGGCAGACCGAACGTGTCAACCGATGCATTGAGCAATACTTGCGGGCCTTTGTTCACGACCAACCGAAAAAGTGGGCCAATTTACTCAGTTGGGCAGAGTACCATCACAACACAACATTTCAAGCTTCAGCAGGCATGACGCCATTCGAAGTCACATTTGGCCATAAACCGCCATCAATGCTCAATTATTGCAGCGGCACCTCTGCCTTCGAAGCGGTTGACACAGACCTCCGTTCCCGTGATGTGATATTATCCCAACTAAGGGACAACTTGCTGAAATCACAAACAGCCATGAAATTCTACGCTGACAAGAACCGCACTGCAATGACTTTTGAACCTGGCCAATTGGTGTTGCTAAAGCTTCAGCCTTACCGTCAAGTGACGGCACGCCAAAGCTCAGCTCACAAGCTCAGATTGCGCTATTATGGGCCATTTAAAGTAGAGAAACATTGGATCAGTTGCATATCTCCTAACACTACCATCAACTACTCGCATTCATCCAGTCTTTCACTATTCTCTCTTAAAACCATACCATGGCCAAGCAACACCACATGTTCATGATCTGCCTAGCCTAACTGAGGATAATCATCCAATCCACCAACCAGTTGCCATTCTAGCTAGGCGTACCATACTTCGAAATGGAGAATCTGTCCCTCAAGCTCTCGTCCAGTGGTCAGGCCTATTGTTAGAAGACTCAAGTTGGGAGGACCTGGTTAATTTGGATGAACTCCGACTTGAGGACAAGTCATCTTCCCATGGAGGTGGGAATGTTACACAATTAAACCAGCCCCTAAAGGTTTACACAAGACGTAACAGAGATACAATTGCATCCAATCATGAACTGATGATGCTAAAATTGAAAAGTGCAATTAATGTCTGATTTGAAATCAGCCAGCAAGAGGAAATCTGGACAGCTAAGCCTTAGGCAGGATTTAAGGATTTGCTTTACATTTCTATTTTTATTAGTGCTTTTGTTTAGGCAATAATCAAGGGCTGATAGCCTATAATTGTATTAGCTGTGAGAGGAAATAAGCAGACAATATTCAACAATCTTCTCTCTTTCTTCTCCCTCATCTCTCTTTCTTCTCCCTCATTCTACAACGCTTCTGTCTTTACCCTTTATTATATCTCTAATCTATCTCACTGCAGCTACCACATTAAATTTCCTCTAACACATGGAAACTAATTTATGGAAGTTGGTTTGTACTATTTTAGCAATATTCAAACTCAGTTTGTACCATGTTGCTATTTGTATCTTTGATTTGAATGAATTAGTTCACAACTAGATCAAATTGTGATGCAGTCTGAGATAAATCAGAATTGAGTTTGTATCTTTTACATTTTGGCAATATTCAAACTTGAAATGCGGTATGGTTAGAATTTAAAAAAAGTTAATGTTAAGGGTACGTATTTTACAGCAGCTTGCAATGACATAGGTACTGTTATAGGTACCAGCTTATGGTTTATTTATGGTTTTATATGGTTGCAATGACATAAGTTTCTGGTTATATTGTAACCTTGGTGCTTCTTATTTATATTGTAAATAGAAAATATAAATGCTTTTTAGCACCTCTCTGTACATTGGTACCAATGATATCGGTGTTTTTCTATTACTGGTACACCTTGGTTTGATGCAATCTAAGTAGTTCCCTTCTTATTTGTTACTCTAGATCAATGTTGATTTTTTATTTGGTTTAAATGCTTGTACCGTTTATTTTTTATTTTTAAATTTGCATCTTGTCAGATGACAATAAAATTAATAAAATAAGTTAGTATATGAGTGCCAAGACTTATCAATGTGCAAGGGTATTAAAGAAGAATATATATGCAAGGGTATTTAAGCCTTTATACACTATAATCAATATTTTACTCATGTTAAGCCTTTGTTCTTAATCTTAGTATCAAACGAACACATGCTCCTTAGTGAGGATTAAATTTTTAATTCTTTCCCCTCAAGGAGCCCATGCCGAACACCCTTGTATAGGTTTTCACTTTAGCTGGCTTAACTTTTTGTCAATCAATAGGCAACACAAAGATTGGTTGATTTAGTAGGTTTAGCTCCCTGAATTCGGATCCTTAAAGTAATCTAATGTTTGAGTTTAGATTTGGTTCATCTGATTATAATCCGCACAAATATTAAATGAGCCCCATGAATTCCAACGTGACCCGGATTGGCTCGGATTATGCTTGAGCAGTATGGATCCAAACTCAAATTTTGAGTTACTTTAGGGGATCCGGACTAGCCCCGCGCCCCTCCCAAGGCACTGAGATATCATTCTTTTTTACTTGGCTGGAAGCTCATTCTACCAAGTGTGGTACCCAGGGTACATCTTTAACTTCGATTTCAAAGTCCAAACATATGATCCGAACTGCTCTATGTGATATCTACATTGAAATGTCTTGGAGGCCAAATTTTATATTTTTTAGGATTTTTTTACTATTTTTTAAAATAGATTCAAAATCACTGTTCTAGATAGTCCAAATTTTTTTGAAAAAATAGTGATTTTGTACCTATCCTAAAAAATAGTAAAAAAATTTCAAAAAATATATAATTTGATCTCCAAGCACATTTTAATGTGGATATCACGTTGAGTGGTTCGGATCTTCTGTTTGACTTTTGAAATAGAGATAAAAATGTGAGGTATGATTGGAAAATGAAAGCAATGAGTATTTGAACCCTCCTCTTCTTTCATATATTAACTGTTTGATAATAAAATTTGTTAATTATGAATTATGATTCATCTACTATAATCAAACGGTGAAAATAATGAAACATAAATACATCCAAATAAATTATTAAACCTCCACTTTTAACCACTTTATACTAAATGCAAAAAATACAAAATAATATTATTATAAAAAGCATCATCTATGAAATAGATCGAATATTATACCGTCTTCCTTATGTGCATGGATAACAATCATCTCTTGAGGTAAAATTATTCCCTATATAATGCCACGCATAATATATAAGGATTTTGTTAAACACTCTTCTTATTCCATCTTAATTTTTAAGTGCGTAAAGTTTCATATTCGAATCCCTCCAAGGGCGGAATTAGAAATTTTAGATTGGAATGTTAAAATGTAAAATGTATAATATTTGATAGTGAGATTTGAATTCAAATTTCCGCAAATATACATTTAGCATTTTACGAAAGACAAACTATATAAAGTGCATTTTCAATAACATCAACAAATCAATCTAAAACATCCATTTATAATCTTATAATTCGAACCGAAAACATAAATACTACAACTTAAATCCGAATAAAATGGACCCTTGTTGCATTGTTGCCAACATATGGGCTTTTCCTTCAAAAAAAAAAACAAACAAACAAAGAGAAGAAAAAAAAAGTTATTATTCTGTTTTGATCTCTAATTTTTGTATTGATAGATCCACATCTCGAGGGTTGACTATTATTCTGTTACCTGTATTATATTACTATCTGTACCGCATCTTTTTTTTTTCTTTTTGCCTGTCAATAAAATTAAGGGGAAATTTCACGTATATCCTTAAAAAATATGGAAATTACGTATTCCCCTTCTAAACTTCAAATTAGGTATTTTTCCCTCTAAACTTCAAAAACTCACAAATTTACCCATTTTATTGTCTTTTATATTAAAACTCATTTTAAATTTGTAAAATACTCATTTTACCCTTCAGTAAATTGTAAAATACTCATTTTACCTTTTATTAAAAGCATAAAAATTTGTAGCATGTTTAAGAAAAATGTCGTTTTTATATTTGATCGGTTTTCGATGGCAGATGATTTATTTTTATTTTTTTACTTCTGACGTATACACGGTAACACCTAGGTATACCCTTGTGTATGCATCAAAAGTAAAGAAATAAACCATTTGCTCTTAGAAACTGATCAATTATAAGTCTAATATTTTTCTTAAACATGCTACATATTTTTTTAGGTTTTAATAAAAAGTAAAATGGGTATTCTAATAATTTAAAATGAGTTTTAATATAAAAGACAATAAAATCGTTAAATTTGTGAGTTCTTAAAGTTTAGAGGGGAGAATACGTAATTTCAAAGTTTATAAGGCGTATACATAAAATTCCCTCTAAAATTAGTCATGGATCATTGGATCTATCTACCTTGCTTCAAATTGGAAATAATTATATCTTTTTTTTTATCTTTTATTCTTCTTCCTGTCGATTGGGGAAGACCAAGAATTATTTAGTCCCAGCTGGAATGGAACTCATAATTTAGGTGTTTCGGTGTCATGTAACGTACCAACTACCAAGTCATTTTTTAGAGTATGGCTACTATAACATCAGTGTCATTTCAGCTTATATAACACCAACTTCAAAACATATCAAATCGACTTCAAACGGTGAATTCAAACCATTCAAACCGATCTACTTCATTAGTTGTGCGTTTACATGCAAAATTTATAATTTTTCGAATTTATTTAGTATCAAGTCAAGCGGTCAAATGTGTGAGTTTTTAAATTAATTTTAATACATTCATTTTTCAGCATATTTTACCGCTTGATTTGATACTAAAATAACTCGAAAATATAAAAAAATTGCATGTAAACGCAGCACTCATAAAGTAAATCTGTTTGAACGGTTTGAATTAATCGTTTAAAGTCTATTCAATCAATTTTGAAGTTAGTGTCATATGACACCGATGTCATACTAGCCGGACTCCATTTTTTATAGTTATTTTCAATAATAAAATAGAAATCAAAACGTTGATTCCAACCATCGATCAGTGTTTAACAATATAATATTAGTTCATTTTATAATTTTTTGTTGCGCATCCCCTGTTGTATCAAAAAATAATTATTACTTTTTATATAAGAAATGATAATCTATAACATGTTTGTTAATAACAGTATGCGCTAGTCGGACGGTTAGAGTACCGTCAAGCGATTAATTGAAAAATAATCGGCTATAATTGAGAATAATAAGCCGATTAATTAGAAAATCTTTGACAATTTGATCACCGCTAACAACTAATCGGTCTAAACGGCTGTTTTTTACAACACTGATCTATAGTAAAAAAATCATTTATTAATCTTGTTTTTTACAGTTTTGGTAAGCGTGCGCTACAAATAATTTTATTAATTAGACAAAAGATTTTCAAAAAAAAAAATTTCAACAAATTAGGTATCAGAAATATGTGCTAATCGCTGGAATTTTATTATCCAATTCGAATAAATCGTCCCAATTATGGGTCATTTAGTGGAGATCCAACCTACACTAGTGTTTTCTTTTTCTAGTTGATTTAGTGAGGTGCTGTAAATTAAATTAGACTAATTATGCTGTAAAATAGAATCGGAAAAAGTGTTGTTTATCAAATACATTTATTGTTTATCAAATACATCAATAAATTATTTAATTGTATTTTACTTTATTTTATACACATTTGTCATTTTTAAACATCCCAACTTCTCATTTCAGAAGAAGAGAAGTACCAATTATTCAATTTATTCATAGATTTTTGTAACTAAGAAGATACCTATGAATAAATTTATTCAATTTATTCATAGGTTTTGGCGGGAAGGTCTGCTATTTTGTTTTTTGTTTTTTTTGTAAAGAAAATGTGAAGGGTTGCTATTTCTAATGGAAATAAATCTGCTGTTTTCTGTTATTCCGATTCCAACTATTCAATCAGAGCCTGTTTGGCAGATTGAAGGGAATGGAAATGGGCTGGGGAATGAAGATTTTTAAATGGCCAAAACACTGTGCGCGTGGAAAAAAAGCATTCACTCTGAGTGAATTTTTTTTTTCCCACAGGCACAATGGCAAGCCGAACAGGCCCTCAATGTTTTTCATGTGCAAATCTGAGCGAAGAAATATTTCATGCACGAATCTCAACGAAATTGAATAATTGGGATCGAAATAACAGGAGCCTATTAGTACAAACAAAGAAAATGTACTTTGGGACCAGTTCTTCAAAAGAAAAATAGGCGGGATCTTTTGTGGCTGTCACCTACAATGTAGCAAATTTGACGTGGACCCTATCAGCAAAATGTTTGGCTTTTTTTTCAGCATGATAATTCTTTATAGTTTATATATACATAATATATTTAAAATAATATATTTATTTATGTGATATATTTTTGAGTTAGAATATAAAGAGTGAGGCTACGGTGCTATGCATAGCACGGATTGAGCCATGCTACGGCTCAATATTTGAGTTTTCAAAATCCTAACGGTCGATCCGAACCATTCAACATGATTATAAAATGAATATGTACTTGCAAACTAAATTTTACATTTTTTCAATTTTTTTTACTATTTTTTTAGATAGGTAGAAAATCACTGTTTTTGGATGGTCCAGAATTTTCAGATCAAGTGATTTTTCTACCTATCTAAAAAAATAGTAAAAAAATTAAAAAAAATGTAAAATTTGGTTTGCAAGTACATATTCATTTTATAATCATGTTGAACGGTTCGGATCGACCGTTAGAATTTTGAAAACTCAAATATTGAGCCGTAGCACGGACCAAACCGTGCTATGCATAGTACCGTAGCCTCACTCGAATATAAAAGTTATTAGTTTGAGAAGTAATGTTACTCGTTTGTTACACTTAAACAATAATGATAAAATGCTAATATTATTTGATTAAATATAAATAGGACTAATTGTACAAGAAAATACATCCAGTCAACCTGAATAGTATCTAGTTACAGTCTTGGATCCATATTTAGTTGTGAAGTGGTGGAGTAAACTCTTTACTCTACCTTTAAGTAGCCAAATGAGAAGTGAATTTAAAAAAGTAAGATAGAGTAACATTGGAGTCAATCTCAAGTAAGTTACTCTACCTGTCGAGCTTACTCCATCTGTGAGTCCCGCAGTTAGAGTAACATTCATCTTACAGTTTTCTCTTGAGTTCCGCAGTTAGAGTAACATTCATTTTACAAGTTTCTTTCTTTTCATCAGTTTACTCCATCAATCTCCAATCAAACATGATTAATTCAATTAATGTACCTTAACGCAGATATATAATTTGATGATCACATAAAATCCCAAGCTTGCAAAGTCAAACAGTCGTATCCTCCCAATCCCAGGTAGAACCTGACCGAGGAAATTAAATTAGAAGTCAAACTCTAATAAAATATAGGAGTCCGTTTTGAGATTCGTGCCAAGTTAAACTGACGACTCAGATCTAATTTTTTTCAGTCAGGTATTGCACTAGATGTGAATTCCTTTAACTCTTATATTTTCTCTCTATATATTTTAATTTTTACTTCTCCGCCATCACCCAATCAATCGCATGCATGCGCACTAAAAGAAGAACAAAGAGCTGATCGGCGATCTCTTCAAAACCTGAACCTTCCATAGTTTTTTTTCCTCTCCCAAAGCAAAACCCTGAACCTTTTGTTGTCTCGTTGATATTTATAGTGATTGGAAATTTGAAATGAAATTTACAAAGAAGTACGAGGAGTACATGCAAGGAGATAGAGAGAAGGGGTTGCCACTCCTGGGATTGAAAAAGCTTAAGAAGATTCTTAAAGCTTGTAGCTAGGAGGGAGATAGAGGCGCAGCAGAGGATTAAAGAAGTTCAAATAGAAGAGACTGTTGCAAATATTGTAGAGAGTAAATGCGACAATAAATGCTCGGGATATTGCCCTGGTATGAAGTTTATATGCATAATTTAAGATATAATTAGGATGATTCAAATGCCTCATATTCTATATCTCCGTTTTTAAAGTTCAAACTGTCGAACCGAACCTCTCAACATGATATATATATTAAAATATATTTGGAGATCAAATTTCATAATTTTTTTAATTTGTTTACTATTTTTTTAGATAGATACAACATCATTGTTTCTATATCACTTAAAATAAGAAGTCACAATTTTCTTTTTGACCAAAATTTAGAGTGGAAGTTAATACAAACACAAAACAAAAAATACAGAATCAAAGTAATCATGTGAATGATTTGACAAATATATATCAAATGCGTCCAAGCTGCAATATGTTCTAAATTTAATTCTCATGACCGCCAAGATCATTTGTTTTGATCATGTTATCCTTTTCCGCTCATATTTTTTTGTAATAAAAACACATGTAGCGTGTGATGGCACCTTCTTTCCATCCCTTCTCCAAGAGATGTCGGCTGTCGTTCGGTGCTTTAATAACCGTGCCAAGAAACTTTTACAAATGCACCTCTCATCAGGTTTCAAGAAGTATGCGTTGTGCATTTTTGGCAACTCTTGCAGCAACCATGGCTCTCTGATAGAAGAGGGAAAAGATTTGGTGACATATGCGATTATTAATGCCGTTGCAATGCGAAAGATTTTGAAAAAGTATGACAAGGCAAATATTATCTTTTTTTTACTCTTTTTGCATCTATGACCCTGGAAATTTAGATCAATTTCATTAATAAAACGAACATGCATGACACTACTAGAATTTTGGTTTCTTGCATGGATGAAATTTCGGTTGTTGCATGAGCTTACTCATGGTACAAGCCCAAAAAAAGCTTGTTGCATGGGTTATACATGTAACAACTACCCATGGTACAAGCCTCGATGCAAATACTCAATTTCAGACTTGTTGCATGGGCCATCCATGCAATAACTTTTGCAAATCTTATTCCATGAGCTTTCTCATGGAACAAGTAACCATGCAACAAGTCTGAGAATTGGCGCCTGCAGGAAGTATTTGCAAGGATATATAGCGTGGGCCCCATCAGAGTATTTGCAAGGATGAAGAGCGTGGGCCCCACCCTAGTATTTGCAAGGATAGACAACTGAGTATTTGCAAGGATAGAGAGCGTGGGTCCCACACGGGTTATTGCAAGGCAAGTGAAGGGAGTAATTGCATGGATAGAGAAGGTGGGCCCCCCTGTTTATTTGCATGGGTATGAAGGTGGGCCCCACCAGGTTATTTGCATGGATGATACTGGTGGGCCCCACCAGATTATTTGCAAGGATATCATTTGGACCTATTGCATGCACTGTATTACCCCATATTTGTAATGATTTTCCGATGTAAATAATTGACGTTGCAGCAACATATTATCGTGCCGAATTTCTATAATCCTCCCTGTACCAATTTGGTACCAACCCAGTGGCAAGCCAGAAATCTGTTTCATTTCCCATTGAAACATAATAAAAACAATACAATAAAACATGTGGCAAGCAAGAAATCTTTTTCATTTCCCATTGAAACATAATATGATCAATTCAACAAAACATGGAGAGTAACATTTTAATTATCCTGAACCAACATTTAAATTCAAGCAAGCATTGTAACATAAGACCAAAAAGAGCAAGACCCAATTGTTTTTGTATAAACAAAATATAAGCACAGCCTATCACCAAAAAATTTACAAAAAGAGCCTACTATTTGTAGCTGCCACATACATTTTTTCTGTGATGGAAGTTGACAAAATCCCACACTAGAAGGGCTAATTGACCAGGTTGTTCTGGTTTTCTCCCCCGAACCATTGGTTGATTGCATCTTCACATGTTTCCACCTCTTGTCCAGATTGCCCATTGAGGAGTGCTTGGAAAGTGCCTCTCCCATCTGATTGTATAAAGTCAGCACCTAGACCCTACATATACCACATTAGCATAGAATAGAAGTTAGTATTATTTGCATTGTACCAACACCAGGTACCTGCACAGCACTAAGATGAACAGCAGAGGTAGCAGCACATCAATAATAGGAATAGAAAGTTAGTATAGATAGTGGTTCAGCACAGCCACTGAAAAAAAACAGCCGGGCTGCCTTATAGAGGAAGGATAATCCTTGGATTAGAGATCACCAAATACAAGCTAATTTAGGTCAGCTATTTTTGTTCTTAAGTAGGGTACGTAAAAATCCAGAAATAAAAGACTTTCATAATACAACATATGTTACCCAAAAAAATAAGGTTCCAACTATAGATATGATACCTCAGAGATGGCCATCGTCAATCGTGAAGCTCCTTCCTGAGTTTGAGGTATAGTTGTGGTACCTTGACCCTAAGCATTAAACATTGGAGAATTATGTTAGAATATTAACATCATCTAGTATTTTAGTTAACAATTTAACATGCCAATTAGTGATTTTCCCCATTACACCAACATGTAGAGGTTCATGACTGTAACCTTGAGCGTAAGTTAAGCATGAATCAATTTGATTGATAAATTCAGCAATCAGAAACCCACAGTAAATCAAGTGACACATGAATCTTGATTGGTAGGCTATGTATAATTTCAGGTATGTATCATTTCAAGTGATGTATCATTTGAAAATAAGGTATGTATCATTTCAAGTGACACAGCAATCAGGTATGTATCATTTCAAGTGACAAATGAATCTTGATTGGTAGGCAATGTATAATCAAGTGACACATAAATATAAAAAATCAGAAATTAACAGTAAATGATATATTTTCATACAATACATTAACACATGAATTTTGATTGGTAGTCTATGTATAATTTCAGCAATATACCCGCAATTACTTTATAACCATGATGTTATAAAGATTGTAAAAATTCCCGAATCATGTGCTGATATTGAAAATAATACCATTTTGTACCTGTAAGTTAGGCCTTTGCACCCCCATCATTGCAAATAGTTTTGTGAACATGATGTTATTTTCCGCTTGTATTCTTTTCATCTCTTCTCGCTCCTCATTAAGACGTTGATCTCGTTCTTGCACTAAGATTGCGTTCATTTCTTCGTGAGTGTAAGTTTTCTGCGACCCATGTTGTGTCACCCCAGAAACAGAAGATGTTGCATGGGTTGCCCTGGCTCGTGTGGTTGCTGTTGGCAGCTTAGGATCTAGCACGCTTCCGAAACCTCGTATCCTGCCACGGATTGATCCCCCAACAGCAGTAATATACAAAGCGCTGTCGTCCTTGTCAACATTTGCCGCATCGGCCCTCCATTCAGTAACATCTTCCTATAAGTTGCAACAGGTGAGTAAAATGAATTTTTGATACATGTAGTTAATAAATAATAACTTGATGTAATTTTGTTCATATGTGGTTTACATCAAGTTCACTTCAATTGGAATTCTATTGCTCAACAAATGCACTGAACAAAGTTGTGTTAAGACATATTCATGTTGCAGTTGTGTTAATTTCATGCCATTCCCATTCATGCCAAAGTGGGTACTGTTAATACAAACTATAAGTGATCAGGAACTGAAGGGAATGGTCAACATCTTAGATAGGTATAACCTCAAGTCCATAGAGATTTATAAGGAATTACCAACCTTATCAGACTCATACCAATAACAAACACATATCATCAGTATACCAATTGATATTGACGATAAATAACCTTGACTATGTTTCCATCCAATAATATTTCTTAATACAAAAAAGAAGGAGAAACATATCTTTGATATAAACATCTTCATAAAACCAACATTTAATACTTAAATTCATGTTCGAACCAGATATGCGTTAAATTGAACAGTTAATATACATATCTAGTTGTATGCAAGACATTACATATACTAATTTACACCCAAAATACCTTTCAATACTCATAGAATACATGTATCATTTATAATCCTTAAAATAATGTGTCTTTAAGGGAGTGTGCTGTTATTGAACTGATACATGAGGATACCAATTTCGGTTTGGGTATCAGCTATCAACCATATCAGCTATCAATAAATATAACTTCGTTTACTCTTCATGCTTGCATCAGATATTAGACTTTAGAAAAAAATCCTCAATTTTCCCTAATATCATTTCCTTTGTAATTTTGCCATAAAACCCCTCAAATATATACTTTTCTCATTTTCAGACATTTGACTCATGCATAAGCTGCTATTCAGTCTTTACATGTGAATATATAGTGCAATTGTGGTAATTTCATGCCATCCCTAGTCTCTGTGTAAATGGGTACTGTTAATACAAACTTAAATGTACAGCAACAAGGTTGGGCATGCTAATAAATACAACATACTAACAAGGTTGGGACTGTTAATAAGAACTGTACAGTAAAAAGGTATTGGGACTATACAAAATTACCACTTACATAAACTTTTTTGGCTCTATCGTTAGTGAATTGCAAAGAGTTGATATCGAAAGTTAAGGAGGGTGTGGTAGTCTCCTCTGTTGATTGGTTCACGATGTCATTAGTATCACCATCTTCAGTGGTTTCAGTCACGCCCTCCGTGGCAGCCTCATATTGAGACAGCACCGGTGATTTTCCATTTTCTAGTCTACAATGCATGTGTAGGTAAATCTCCTCCAATGTTGGAGTTCCTTTTTTTAGTGTTGTCTCCACATGAGAAGGAATAAACAAGAGGTTTGCAATGTCAGATTTACTACTAATCTGTAAATATTGTTAATTTGTTAACACAGTAGTTAATTAAGCTTACCAATTTATCCACATGCTGGAGTGTGCTAGCTGATCCACCGTGGTGCGCGATTTTAAATCCTGACGACATGCGGTTTATTTTGTTTTGTGTCCTCAACCCTTGCCACTCCTCTGTGTTGAAGATGTCACAGAGACCGTGCCAATTTGCGGCTTTAAGACACCAATGCGGCACGTTGGCCTTCCATAAGGGCATGTCCCAACCAAATTTGTTGATGCACTTGTCTCTTGCGGTGTGCAGCTCCTCAGCGTACCTCTTGACTGCTATGGCATCAAAAACTTCTCGGCAATGGTCGGCATCTTCACCTTCTCTGTATCTAAATCTTTCCTGTAAAAAAGAAAAGGGAAGCAGCGACAGCATATTAATTATTATATATGCATCTAATTGTTCCCATATGAAAACCATATTGCGAAACTTGAGGCAGGCTGAAGTTTCGTTCTATTCTTGTAAGTTGCACTGTACTGTTACTTTCAACACAGTGTACTTTCAGTACTGAGGCAGTGCAAAGTATATTACCAAAGTATATTACCAAACTTGAGGCAGTACTGTACTGAAATTTGGTACAATATTGTACTGTACAGTTAATATACATATCTAGTTGCACTGTACTGCCTCAGTTAATATACCAAATTGCACTGGTACTGTACTGAAAGTATATTAATCTATATTACTGGTACTGTACTGAAATTTGGTATATTAATCTATATTACTGTACTGAAAGTATATTAATTTATATTATTGTACTGAAAGTATACTAATCTATATTAATCTATATTACTTGTTGTACTGAAATTTGGTATACACTTGTAGTATCCAATTATTATCCTTCTCAAAGAACACAGATGCGACCCAACTCAGGAACAGATGAAAGTAGTGAAACATGAATTGTGTAGTATTAAGAAACATGAAAGTTAAAGGGTACCAAAAACGCCTTCTCGATGTTATTCTTTGTGTGAGGATCAAAGGCGTTATAACTTCTTAATGGCGACGGCATGTAATTAAGGGCAAGCCTAGTTATTGCAGCAGTAACTCGTGCATCCCAACAGGCCATATCTCCGGCATGTAATTAAGGGCAAGCCTAGTAATTAAGGGCAAGCCTAGTTATTCTTTGTGTGAGTCCTTTCCGCACGAGAACTCGTGCATCCCAACAGGCCATATCTCCGGTCGATCTACAATTGTTAAAAAGGTATCTACCTTTTGCTCACATTATTTTGAAGAAAAACCTCGAAATGGCAAACAACGAGTTACAAGGAGTAACCCTTCGCAAGGAGGACTATCGATATTTGATAACCCGGGTCGGCCCCTTGGAAAGGAAAATCGAATTGTTCTTGATGATAAGGACTATAAAGCAGCACACTACTATGTCCTTCACAACTGTCCCGAGATTTGTGACAAGTATGAAAGGTACAATCTTAATTACCTAGCTATATGTTTTAATTTGGAAAACAACCAATGGCCAAAGTCGGTGTCATAACCTCTTTAAAATCATGTAGTATACTGCCCATGGGACATTTACAGACATATTTAAATTTTTCCAGTTGATTTATCATTTTTTTTTGTTTGAGTTTGGCTTAGAGTTGACTAGTGCTGATTGTTTCAATAATTCTGGACAGCTGACCTTTATAAAATTATTGTCACCAATTGGCTTAACCATATTTTTAGTTCTCTATGTAGAAATGATGGTCACCTCATGTACTCTGTGCCAAAAAAATTTAAAAAAATAGTAAGGCCTGTAGATATGTGTAACTGAGGGATTTGTGAGGGGCAGTTCACATGCCAGCTCACATTCTTTGACCCAGTTTTTCGTGTTCACCAGCTGGGATTTAAAAATCAATTTAAAATCACCAAAATTCATATAAATGGAAAATTTTGTATATCGATGCTTGGCATGTAATGCTTTATATATTGGCACAATATTGGGAAATTTCAAATACTTTCATGCTGGTCAAAACTATCGAAATCTTATTTTTATATATGCTGGAATTTGTAGAGAGTTCGATACATGCATGCTCAACAGTGGTACAAGACCGCAAGATTTGGACAAAATTCGTCAAGAGAGTTATGGAGATTGGTTACGAACAAAGGTACTCTCTGATGATGATTGTGATAAATATATCCGAAAGGCAGGACTCAAGCCATCTAAAATCGCAAGCTCCTACGAAGTGTACGACATCAACGGGTATCGATTTCACACCGAAAAGTATGGGCAAAACAAGGCAACAAAGAGTAGCGGTGTTTGCATCAACGGAGAGTTTGATGAAAATGGCGAGCAACACGACTTCTATGGAATTCTCCAAAAGGTAATTGAGCTAAATTATGATGGAGGCAACAAGGTTGCTCTCTTTAGGTGTATTTGGTTTGACATAACAAACGGGGTAAAAAAGGACAAAAAACATGGAATAGTAGAGGTGAAACACACATCTCGGCTAAAAAGTTTTGAGCCGTATGTATTGGCATGTCAAGCAATTCAAGTAGTCTACATTCCTTATGCATCGGATACTCGTGAAAGAAGTCCATGGTGGGTGGCAATGAAAACAAGCCCGAAAGGGAAGTTTCGTGTCGAGGAGGAATCCGATGAAAACCCCGAATTTTACCAAGAGATAAGGACGGACAATCCGGTATTGGAACCAAATGAAGAGGGCTTTAATTGGGAGAATGTGGTAATTCGAGAAAATGAGTTCGAACTAGTAGACGAAACGATGGAGACTTCACCAACAGTAGCACATGGACCACAAACAGTGGCTGATAACCCCATGGAGGAAGGTGATGAAGGTTATGACACGGAGCAAGAGTATGACATGCATGAAGTTGAGGAAGCACTTGGATGGTCTAACCTCAACGATGAATCCGATGAAGATGGTTATTAATTGGTAAATCTTTTGTGTAATGTTTTGTCTTTTAATTTGGTGAACTGTTTTGTATATTAATTTGGTGAATTATTTTGTATCTCAATGATTTTGTAAGGTTTATTCTTAAGACCAAAATTTAAAGATTCTACAATTTAGTTTTGTGTATCTCATTTAGTTTTTATTATACTGCTATAATTCATATTGCTTGCTGTGATATACAAAATATATTCAATTTGAAAGGAGAGATCAAATATATACAGGAAAGGTTCTGTCCAGGAACTTATAACATTTAACATGGGTAGTCGCATGCAATTAATATTTCTCGACAATCTAGATTAATTGCATGGATAGTGTAGGACTTCTTCCATGGACCTTTGGAATAAAATAATAAAAAACGAATCATCAAAACTTGTTACATGGATAAGCCCATGGAAGAGTTTCGTCTCAATTCTGTAGACTTATTGCATGGATAGTGTAGGACTTCTTACATGGACCTTTAGAATAAAATAATAAACAAAGAATCATCAAAACATGTTACATGGATAAGCCATGCAACTGTTGGGTCTCAGTTCTGCAGACTTGTTACATGGATACTTATTTCGGTTTTTGCATGGACCTTCATTAAAATATACTATCAGGCGTCGCTGGCGGGTCATGGGTCGTCAAATATTAGTTGCATGGGTCGGTAAGAGACAATTGCATGGATGAACATCAAATCTTTTGCATGCGTTACTTTTTGCATGGGACACCCATGCAACAGATATTGTTGTGTCAGAAATGCCAATTCTTTTCCATGAGACATTCACATCCATGTAACAACTAAGTTTCATCCATGCAAGAAACCAAAATTCTAGTAGTGTGAACACTGATGCATAATTCGACCCAAGGTCAAGCTTTCAAGACAGAGACTCAGAATCTCCACATAGAGATACTTCAGTCTCCAGGGTTGTGCGAATTGATGGCATTTTACATAAATTTGAGGCAAAGAAAAGTTGATCACAACAAGGTCCCAATGGAGCTGTTTGCTGATTGCTCGCTCAGGTTTGACAATGACAAGCCGACTCTGTCATGTTGCCTCTTCGAGTCAATGTGGGTCGATGTTAACTTAACGTGCTCTATTAATTTGCTTGGTTAGTTATTCTCTTTATTCATCATCATCATCTTCTTCTTCTAATGTTACATTTCTAATTAAGCATGAGCGGATCTATATATAGCTCAGAGGGTGTTTAACCAGACTCATGATTTCAAAAGTTTTAACTATGTATATTGAAATTTAATTGAATTTTTATTTTTTTTTTAAATTTTTATATAGTTAACCCCTCATAAATTACCACGTGTACTCGTAGCCTAGCAGTTGGAGTTCAAATTTTGTCATTGTACAATTTCAAACTTTAGCTCCTCTTATTTAAATTTTCTAGTTCTGTCCTGTAATTAAGGTCATTGTCAGTTTCATTATTGCTAAATGTGAAATGATGAATACTAGTCCATAAATAAAAATTTAGGGAGTTGAAGAGTGCAATTATTGATTTCCTTTTCTCTGAAAATACAATAGAGACCAATGTTTTATTCCCAATTTATTATCGTACAAACAATATTAATTAAGAACACCAGCAACCTACTTTACTTGCTAAAAAAAAAAAAAGATCAATCAGATATATACACAGTTAGTTTATAAATATCAATCATAATTCATAACTGCCTCAAAGAGCTACATTATCTATCCAATACAGCCACGATCATTCCTTGACGGAACCAAAAATGAAATTTTTTTGCACTTATGTCCTATTTTATAATTCAGAGTAAAAATACTATATGTAAATTGATCTTCATTCGTAGTAAATTTTGTTTATATGATTGACCCCCATTTATGTTTTGACCCCCATAAAAAGTCTGGCTCCACGGCATAACATTTTTCATTCCCTAAGCACTGTGAGAACCAAAAACTAAATAACAGTCCCGTTTAATTTCATTACTGAAGTGTTCACAAGATCATAAATCCAAAAAGAAAATCTTGTTGATAATTAGTTATTAGAAACTTTACAACGATTCATTGAAAGCAACGATGCCACAAATTTGAACAAAGCAAAGTAGCAAACCAATCCATGCTCCATAAAACCACCCTTCAAATATTAAACAGATAAAATTTCTTCATTTTATTGCTGTACAGATTGTTAAAATTTAAGTGGATAACATTATGTCCTATTGAGACATACATATCATGCGCATCAGCGAATTGCTACAATTTGCATTGTTTAGATGTGGTACAAGCCAAGATAAGAAGCCAGCTTTTGTCTCTCTTGCAAGTCTTTGAGATGCGTACTCGGCCAGCATTTGCCACAAATCACCAACTGTCCATTCATGATCCATTATCCATTCCGTTACCTGTCAGAACAGAAAGAAAAGAAAACAAAGATGAAAATTATAGTTTAAATTAGAAAAAAGGAAAAAAAAAAAAAAAAAAAGTAACTTTTTAAAACAAAGATCCACCTGTTTGAGCTGCTCCAAAGATGGTTCTTCAAACATGTAGTAGTGAATGAAAGGCCTGTTCGCCTAATATAAACATAGCAATCCAATAAAAAATAGATATTTAAACCCAGTATTTTCTGGCACAGTAATAAACCCTATATTTACGAGGACATTACCGTATCATTTCATTTAAACAGTTTTGTGTGTCAATTACCTGAGAGGCAGCAAGCCACTGAATCATACTCTTAATTTCCGGGTCTCCTCCAAAAGCACCGCATCCCCAATTTCCAGTTGAAATTCCAACTTTATCCTCATCAATCTCCATATCTTCATGTTTTTCATGTCCATACTCTGAGTTGCAATTATTAGAACATGAATTTTCAGAACTGCTATGAGTTCCAGAACTTTCCTGCTCAAGTCAGAAAGGAAATATAAAAGCAACAATTTAGTTTTTCACTAGAAAAAAAGATTCTGCTGTTTGAATGTTTACAAAATGAAACCTCTATTTACAAGTATTTGCAAATAATAAAATTTATAAAACCAACATGGAAACTGATGGTGTACTAGAAAAATTGACCAATTTGCCCTTTGTTTAGCGTCCAAACATAAGGCCAACCCATTCATTCTACCATTCTGGGGCAATTAATAATTATTTTCTTTGAATCAAAATCCTCTCTTATTAGTTCAATTCTCATATATGTTGGCTCATTTTTCCTGAACCTCTATCCAGGTCACTCATTTAATCAGAAGAAAATTGAAATAAAAGTTGTTTTCTGATTAATGTAACAAAGGTACAAAAATTTTCCAAAAAAAAAAAGAGAATATCCAAAATTTATGCTTGCTTTCTCCAAAGAATTATAATAATAATATTAAACAATTAACCTGACAATTTTGATCACTTGATTGGTAATTTGTGTGCTCCAAAAAGCCACAGAATGCTTTGTTGGCCTCCCTGTAAATTCATAATACACACCAAACGAAAAGTAAAAATCAATTCATTTTCGAGTTGAAGAACTAAAAACAAGTACAATTGGGAAAAAAAGATAGTACCTCAGAAGACACCTAACTTCGTATTGTGCCATCCTAGGGCTGTACAAAGCATCAATAGCTAAAATTCTAGTTTTTCGCCTCCACATTTTATCAAAAGGCTTAGTATCAACATAATCACCAACAAAACGAAATGAGGAGGCATACCTAAGAGATTGTTATTTAAAAAAAAAAAAAAAATTAAAGCTCAGAAGACATTCAACAAGTCTGGTATGAACAAGTTCTCTAGGATTTTTTTACCCCATATATTTTGAGAATCTCTCAACTCCAATGATTTCTATTGCCTCGTTATTTTCCATGCGAGGCATAAAGAGCATGCCTATTATCAGTTCTGGGTTGATCATGAATCTTATCTCTTCCTATTTACCAGTAAAAAGAATGAAGAAAAAAAATAAAAAATCAAGAAGTAAATAAAAAATAATATTTCAACAAGCTTGGTCCTCTATTGATGTTTATTAATAGAAGTTTATAATAGCATTATATCTTACAAAACATACAGTCCAAGAAATTTCTACATGTGTGATTTTCTATAAAACAAGGTTGGTGATAAAAATCCCAAGATTCATCCCAAAGAATCCAGATAATCATTTCATTATATATTTTTTCAGGATTAAAAACATATTCTAAATAAGTACTTTTTTTACTTATTACAACAATTTTTTAGTTTACCGTCTCCTTTTTTATTCTCTTCTATTTATTTTCTACTTGTAACCTATGCCTTTTATTTTATTTAATACAATTTAGGTAGGCTCTTTACCTGCCTATTAATAAAAACTCATTACAACGATATTGTTTCCCTCACAAATTGGATTATAAAATTTTACCCGAAAAATACAGAACATAAGACACAAAAAAGTCAGTTCTGCAGAAAGAAAATGCAACCAAATGCTTTCTTAAGAAAATTCTTAAAATCCAAAAAATTGCATAAACAATTCAAAGAAAGTTTATAAGTATGAACAAAATAATTATAGCATCTACCTATAAGAAGAAAAGAAATACAACCTGCACACAGCCTCTCAAAAGAGCACCACCTCCCAAATATTCATTTGCAAAATCAACCTCTAAGGCTTCGTATTTCTGGTCCTCTATAAACCCAGAATTTACCACCTAGAAATGAAAAGGTTGTAAATAACACCAATCATGACTGTAAGAGAAAAGTGGTGAGTTTTTATGGGAAATTTTGTCAATTTTTATAGGAAAATTGCTTATCCATGCACCAATTCCATTGTTGACTTGATGTGATTTTGTAACTTAAAATAATATTGGGTGCTAATTGTGAAAAAGCGATTTATTAGGTGTTAATTGCAAGTAAAACAATGTTGGATGTTACTTGCCAAAACCCTTATGTAACTCCTTACTGGCACTGTATTGCATAGAAAACAAATAAGATAAGGAATATTTCAAGGATGTCATAGTAAAGGTGCGTAAGGAGAATTTTCAATGTTGACTGTTTAGTATAGGTATGAGAAGCAATCGGTGTTAATTGCCAATACCATGGAATAAAGATTCTAATTTGTACGGAAAAAGAACTATATCAGGGAAAAAAAACAAAGAGTGAGGCTATGGTACTATGCATAGCAAATTTTGGTCCGTACTATGGATGCATATCTTCATTTCTAAAGTCCAAACAGTCGATTTGAACCGCTCAACATGATCAATATTTAAAAATGTGCTTGGAGGCCAAACTATACATTTTTGAATTTTTTTACTATTTTTTAGATAGTTAGAAAATCACTACTTTCGGATGGTCCAGAATCTTTAGATCAAGTGATTTTGTACCTATTTATAAAATAGTAAAAAATTCTAAAAAAATGTAAAATTTGACCTCCAAGTACATTTTCATATGAAGATCATGATGAACAGTTCAGATCGACTATTTGGACCTTAAAAAAGAAGATATAGATCCATAGTACGAACCAAAGTGCACTATGCATAGTACCGTAGCCTCACTCAAAGAACAAAAAGGACAGAAAGAGTTTTAGAAACTTAACCATAAAAGGGCACAAGGAGGAATCAGATTTGCTCCAATAATCAGCCTCGGGATAAGAAACCGAACAAGAACTCTGCTTAAAGGGAAGCACCTTTCTTTCGAAAGATACAAGGCCATTTGGTGTATCTTTACATATTCTTTCAAAATAGTGCACAAGGCACTTAACTTTGTGCTCCTGGCAATGCTTTGAGTCTGACAGAAGGGTCCTGGGTACACATGCAAGTGAAAAAATCACAACAGTATTGTACACGGTATTTTTCTACCTCATGTTAATTGCAAAATAAAGCAAAGTAAATAGATAATTTTGACCTAAATAGAACCCAACTCTAATGCTTACTGTTCTCCTTCCAAAGTAAAACACAGTCAGTCACATTTTTTTTTCTTTCCTTCAAGTTCTCAATACTGAATCACAGGCAGATTTCAGCCTTTTCTTTCAGGAAAAACTTACAGTGAGTATTGACAATTAAAAAGTGAAACTTATTGCATGGAACTGTAAAATAAGTAATGTACAGTTTATACACAAGAAATCATGAGACTCACTCTCTCTACATGAAGAGCCGGTTAGTGTGGCAGTAACAGTTTTCATGTAGGCATATTCATTTTCAATAGTATAATATTTATGTTTCAGCAAAGGCACAAAAGATATTATTCCCAGATAAGTTTTGTCTACGCATAGCAAAGTGCAATAAATGGCCTATATTTTTCAAACTTACGCAAATAATGGGTCAAAATTGATGATAGGTAGATCATTTGCATTCCTGTCTTTTGTTGGGAAGATGCAAAACAGTGCACAAGCAAGTAAAGCAGCTATCAGTTCCTACAATAGATGAGAGCATCTTAAAACACTGCACATGCCAATTGCATAGCAGAGGCACAATTAGATTAAATTGCTACACAATTGCACAACTTAGAATTGATTAAAAGCAAAATTGCAATCTAATTGATGCTTAAATAAAAAATCATCTTAGTTCAGAGAGGGGTTCTAAGATTACAAATTACCTGAGTAAGAAACAATATGCCGGCATCTTGAGAACTCAATATGCGAAGTCCCGAAAACCTCTTACCAGATAGTTCGTTGGATTTACAATAATGACATTCCAAATGGGAAGGGAGTTTTAGTAACAGCTTGGCGAGAGCTGGTATGACCTCATTAAACCACACTCTAGCATCCATTCTAGACATGAACTGCTCAAAACAGGTTAGATTAAAGAAATTTCAGTTAGGGGTGTTCATTGGATCCGGTTTATTTGGTTTTCAACCGAACCAACAAATTTTGGATTAAATGGTTCGGTTTTTGTTTAAATGGTTCGG
Source organism: Carex myosuroides (assembly GCA_028015225.1). Lineage (NCBI taxonomy): Eukaryota > Viridiplantae > Streptophyta > Magnoliopsida > Poales > Cyperaceae > Carex > Carex myosuroides. The sequence goes on from CM051464.1 coordinate 7,353,915, forward strand.
TTCGGTTGAATTTTTTAATTACTTTGGTTTTGCATATTTCGTTCGGTTTAATCTCTCTTATTTCAGTTCAATTAAACAAACCGAAATTTACTTGATATTTACTTGAATTACTTCGTTTTTGTATTTGATTCAGTTTAATCTCCCTTATTTCGGTTCAATTGATATATATGTTGATATTTATTTCTGTGATTATTAAATGTATTTGTGTATGTATTAATGTTTAGACCTTTTGAAATTTAATTTCTTTTATTTCGGTTCAATCAAACAAATCGAAATTTACTTTGGTCTTTTGGTTCGGTTGATATTCGGCTGACAAGTTTAATTCGGTTGGTTCGATTAAATTTTTGAAACCGAATAAAAAATTGGTCTGACAATTTTAATTCCGTTTAAACCGAACCGGTCTTTGAATAAAAATAACAGTATGCGATAGCGATACCTCGTCAAAGAAGAGCGAGAAGCCATGTTGAGCGCGAGAGGCAAGAGGAGGCTGAGAGTAGAGGTCGAGAGAGTCGCGGAGATCTAGAATGAAATCGAAGAGAACTTCGCCGGAGTCGACGTGACTGACAGTAGGTCCCAGGGACAGTGCCTTTAGTGAATCCTCTGCTCTCTTTGACCAGGAGAGAGAGGAGGCTCGAATAGAGAGAGGTAGGAATGGTAGGATTGAATTGAGATCGGAGCGATTCTCCATTGTGGCGAGAAGAACGAAGAAGAGAAGTGGGGACTGGCTGACTGGGGCGGGAGAGACTTTTGTTGCTAAGAAGTGAGAAGGTTTCTTCGGGGTAAATATTTTAACAGAATACATTTGGCTTCACGCAGCAAACTAACCATATACAGGGCTGTTGTGGTTCCATAGTCTGTGCGCTGCATTAAGTCAAAAAAGCTCTGTAAAAATCTTTACCCGTTTCTTCGGCTTGACCCGATGGCCGATGATGGGACTTTACGGGTTTTCCAGCGTGCAATCCGATAGCCGTAAAGTAAACCCATATTATGAGTTCAGATCCAGTGGGTACCCGCATCAATCCGATCCAGTGAGTACCCTATCGTGTAGAATCTGCAGTGTCCGTTTTAACATGCACGAGTTTTAAAAAACCTGACACGAATTTTGAAGACCTTCATGTATCTACGTTTGACTGAAAAAACGATCGCTCGTCTGAGATTTACAGTGCTGCGGTACTACAGAGAACTTAATTATGAAGTACATCTATAAGTTCTCAAATATGATGGTATCGACACTACAAATGTACTCCATAAGTTCTTGAGTCTTAATAAAGAACTTCACTGTGGGCGTGGTGATACACAGCAATGTCCAATGGACACAGTTGGCTTGCACGACGTGGCATCGCACGACCAGTGGGCGTGGTGATACACAGTTGGCTCGAGGAACCTATTCCCTTCACACCTCCAATGGACACCACACCACCCGAAGATTTCTTTCACAAAGTCCATGAGGCTAATGTCCGGGCTGTATCTACCTATGTAGAGAGGCCGGAAGACAGAGGAGAGATGGCAGTAGAGTTTGACACCCTTTTACTCGTTTGGAAAACCTTAGAACCGGGTAAGGAGAAAGACAAGGTGGAGCAGACACTGCGCACAAGCCCCCTTTCTGATAAGCATAACACATCAATGGTTACACACAGGCATCTTCAAGGGGAAAGACCACACGAGCCGCCTGAATCAGCCGAGGAACGACAGAGGCAAGGGGAAGATAAGGTGGGAGAGACGATACTGGACGTCTCAGGTTCGGAACAAAATGGAGGGGGGAAACGCAGCAGAATTAATAGTGGGTCAGAGAATATTTTAGAGAATATTTTGGTAGCCTGTCCTTTACCTCCAAATACCGGGCCCCACAGACAGCCCCAACAATTAACATCTGGAACAGTGCAGCCGCCCGAACCCCAGAGAATTCAAAATTCAAACACAGCAAACAGTAACTGTGTTACCCGTTACCAAAGCCCAACAGCCGCTAGGCCCAATAACTTTGCACAGGCACCACCTCCACCCAATCATCCACCAAGCCCACTGGTTGACCGGGCCCTAGACCTTTCTCACCACACCACTACTGTAGCAAATAACCCAAACCGCAGCAATACCCCAAATGCAAGTCATCCCCATCCCCATCCCCACATATCGGACCGCAGCCCAGCTACCTCCACTAACCGAAACCCAAACCCAAAATTCAGCCAACAGCCCAACACTAACCAACTCCCAAATCCCATCCCTAACCCAAACCCGACAAGCCACACAGACCCAAACCCAAACTTGCCCCGAGCCCCGTCACCTTCTAGACACCATATCCGAAACTCAAACCCGACCCTCTCCCCGAGATCAGTTCAATCCCGATCCCTTCACCCAAACCCACACCCGAACCCTCGTCGCAACAGGATAGTGGGGATGAAGACATGGTGGATGCGCCACCAGGCATGACCACCCATGTACCCGCATATAACGAGGAAGACCCCTTCGAATGTGAAGCTGCCTCCTACGATATGCACCAACTGCCACTCCAACAGTCACCTGGAAGGGAGGAGGACCCGTCGGAACATTACTCAGCAATGTCATCACCGAGGGACCCGAACTTAGACATTCCGGTTGATTCTGTGATTTCCTCACCCTTCAATGAGTACATGGCGGAAGTTGAAGCTTACCAAGCGGAGATTGAACGGCAAGACCAACTCGACGCGATTGAGTCCGCTCGGAGAGAGGAAGAAGCCGTGATGGCACAACTAGCTCAAGAAGAACAAGAATGCCCTGCTGTTATAGAACTAACCTCAAGGGAGGCTGATCGGTCCCAACTTGAGCAAATCCAGCATACCATTTCCCCCCAGTAAGGCAAAGCGAAAGACTAAAAGGAAAGAGCCCCATCAAAACCTACTCGGCAAAAAGAAAGAAGAGTGGGAAAGCAGTAGAGGCAGGTGAAACATCGATCAGAACGAGACTGCAAAATTCTGATCTGGCCCGAGCACTTCGGATTGAAAATCTAGAAGCAAATCCAATACTAGATGAGTTAGCAAGCGAGATAGATGGGTACTGTGGGGTCGTACCCGTCAACCTTGAGTCTGCCCTGGGTATGCCTATGGAGGATGAGACTGTGTTGGATACTTTAGAAGTCCAACAAAACCAATTGGGGGCAGTCAGCGAAGGGGAAGCGGCTGAGCACATGGAGGCCGCACAAAATGAGTTCGACGATACCCAGGGCGATGAATCTGTGCTAGGTGCGCTGGATTTTCAGAGCGACGACGATTACACAGATGATGAGGGGGAGGGAGAGTCCGACTAGGGTAATGTTAGCTAGTATTAGTGGTTATGCTCGTGTGGAGCTGGTCTTTATTGTGTTAGTTATTTACTTGCCTTTTGTGTTAGCACCAATCATAGTGCCTTTTGTGTAATCCATGAATTTTAATATGATGAACCTTTCTTTCTCTTTAAATATGCTGAATTGGAATGTAAGAGGCCTTGGAGATAGGAAAAAATGTGAGGTTGTAAAGGATTTGGCGATTGAGGCTAATCCGGATTTAATTTGTTATCAGGAGACCAAATGGAGTGAGTGCTCGATTTTCCGTGTGCGGCAAACATGCCCCGCGAAAATTAGCCGCTTCGTAGCACTTAATGCACAAGGATCGAGAGGTGGAATACGCCTCGCGTGGAGCTCTGTATTCCAACTCATTGATACCTATCAACATAATTATTCCATCACGGTGGTACTACAAAGAGATCATTTTATTTTTATGTATACGGGTGTGTATGGCCCCCAGGGGGATCGAGAAAAAATTGAATTTTTGGAGGAACTAAAAAATGTACGAGATCTAAATGACCATCCCTGGGTGGTTGCAGGTGACTTTAATATTATAAGAGAAATTAGAGAAACAACAGGGGACCAAACCAATTTAGGAGTCATGCAAGCTTTCAATCACCTCATCGATGATACAGGCCTCATCGACGTCCCGCTCAGGGGCAGGCGGTATACGTGGTCCAACAAAAGACCGAACCCTTCTTTTTCTCGTTTGGATAGATCTCTACTTTCTCACCACTGGGAAGACCTGGGCACCTCCTACTCTATGAAAGACCTCCCGACGACTACTTCGGACCACGTACCATTGCTACTTTACATCCAACCACACATACACAGGAAAAAGAGAACTTTCAGATTCGAAAACTTTTGGTTGCGCTACCCGGATGTTCACCAAATAGTCCACCAAGCGTGGAATATTCCTCAGACGCCTCCTCACTCGCCGGCATGGAACTTCAGGCAGAAAACCTTGGAAACCCAGTGCCAGCTTACAGCGTGGGCGCAGACCAAATTCAAGAATAGAGATGCACACCTCACTAGATCAAAGTGGGTCCTACAGCAACTAGACAGGGTGGAGGAAAGGCGTGACCTAACAACGGTAGAATTTCGACTCCGGATCAGTTTACGGGAACATGTATACAGATTGGTGGCTGACCGGGAGGTGAAGTGGAAACAGCGATCCGGTTCCAACTGGCTCAAATTGGGGGACAAAAACACAAAGTATTTCCATGCGGTAGCCAACGGTAGGATAAACACAAACTCTATCTCGGGATTGCAGACAAGACAAGGAGCACCCATCCCGGATAATGACCTTCACAACCACATCCACCAGCACTTCCAGGACATGCTGGGCTGCCGGGGGCCTAGGAGCAGGCCTTTCGACTTGTCCGGCCTGGTGGGGCCAAATTTGAGTATGGCATTGCGATCTATGGATGACACGATCACTGAACAGGAAATCCTGGCGGCAGTACAAGCCATGCCGACTGACAAAGCAAGCGTCCCAGATGGATTACCAATTGAATTCTTCCGCGCTTTCTGGGCCATCATTAAGAATGACGTCATTGCACTGGTAAACTACATCTTTAACTCGGCAGGCAACATCAGATGCCTCAATCGGGCCACTGTTACTCTGATCCCCAAAAAAACAACGCCGGTGCAAATCACGGACTACAGACCGATAAGTGTCATCAACACGATAGTCAAGATTCTAACCAAAATCATGGCCAACAGGCTACAACCGCATATCCAGGACCTAGTGGACAGCAACCAAACTACTTTTGTCAAAGGCAGATCTATGATGGAATCATTCCTGGTAACCCGAGAGCTTCTGGCTTTCTGCTCCAAAAGAAACTCCCGGCGGTACTATACAAGGTAGATTTCAAGAAGGCGTTTGATACGGTCGACTGGTGCTTTATGGTCAATCTACTGATCGAGAGAGGCTTCCCACCGAAGTGGTTATCAGCGTTGCTGGCAATACTCCGCACATCCACCTCCTCAGTCAGAGTGAATGGGGCCCAGACCAGACATATCGACCACATGCGAGGGCTGCGACAGGGGGATCCACTCTCACCGCTGCTATTTATCATGGTGGCCGACTCCCTGACTAGGTTCCTACATAATGCGCAACCGGCAATGGGGCCACATGTGTTCCTTACAACACGGGCCATTCAGTTTGCAGATGACACGGTGATTATATCGGAGGCGCACCCGACATCACTGAAAGTCATCAGCCGAATCCTCACAGTATATGTAGAGCTATCTGGGCTCAAGATAAATAGATCTAAGAGTGCTTTCATCCCAATAGCTCTGCCTCCACACATGGAGCAGACGGTCATAACAATACTGGGTTCCCAGCCAACTCAGCTACCGGTAAAATACTTGGGGCTACCACTCACGCTCAGGAAACCGAGAAAGGTACATTTTCAACCCATGTTGCAGGTCGTGAGAAGCAGGATTGAGGGATGGAAGGCCAACCTGCTGTCCTACGGTGGTAGGATAACACTCGTCAAGTCGGTTCTATCTGCAATACCCCTGCATTTCATGCAGGCATTGAGGTTGCCAAAGGGAGTGGTGAAACACATCGATAGGATGTGTAGGAGCTTCCTATGGAGAGGAAATCAGGAATGTAAAGGTATCCACTGCCTAGCGAATTGGGAAACAACGTGTGCTCTTAAGAGCAATGGAGGCATGGGAATAATTGACCTTAATCACCAGAATGAGGCGCTGCTACTAAAATGGATCTGGTGGCTTCAGCAACACCCGGAGGGACAGTGGGCCCAGACCCTCGCTCACCTACATGGCATCTCAGACGAAGTCATTTTAGCACAACGAGCATCATAATCTTTCTTCCTAAAAGACCTGGCAGCTCTCTCACCATTCTACACTGACTCGGCCACGGTTCGGCCTGGACAGACAGACCGCTCCTGGTGATGGAACAACAATGGCCTGTTCACGGTGGCATCGGCATACTTAGGCCTTCATGATACAGGAATAAGGTCCACATATCACAATGCGCTATGGAAGCTCAAAGTCTCAATGAAAGTCAGAATATTTGCATGGCTATTACTGTTAGACAGGATTTTGACTCAGGAAAATCTTATCATACGTGGCTGCCAGGTGAATACGGGCTGCAAACTCTGCACGGACCCTGGAGTAGAGACGTCTAATCACATCATGTGGACTTGCCTGTTTGTGGACAGATTCTGGCAAGGTCTATATGCACAACTCAATCTACCGAGACCAACAGCACAAACCATCGGGGCAGCATGGCACAACGGTCGTAGTAGGTTACAAGTGCGAATTAGGTGGGACATGGCCTGGGCAGGAGGATGCTGGACAATGTGGAAAGAAAGAAATAGAAGAACTTTCTCCGGGACGAGCAAAACACTGGGAATATTATTGGATGAAACCACAACCAATCTACATAACTGGGAACATTTTCTATAAAAATAGTTGTGATAGGGGGTTACGAGATTTAGCAAGGGCATACTGTGTGCTCCTAGCAGTTATTTTTACTAAATAATTGGGACAATGAGTAGTCCCTTAGTTTGTAAAAACATCTAAAGTTTCTTTTTTATAATATATTCGTTGCCGACAATTGTCGACAACCATCAAAAAAAATAAAGAACTTCACTTCTTAAATAAAAAGGAAGATCTCAAATATTAAAAAAATATTATCACATCCAGTTTAGTGGGTATTTAAAGTTTTCATACTAAGTTATTAGAGATATGTAAAGCTATCAACTGAACAATTTGATCTTAGTGTAGATACTATCATTTTGAACAAATTCCAAATAATTATTGAAATATTTGAATTTGTTAATTACCCAATATAATGGGTCACGATTCAAGTTTCATCAAATTCCCAAATTTAAACAAAAAACAATGAAATTAAATCATACATTAATTTCATGAATTGTTTTTTTTTTTTTTGGATAAAAGACCTAAGTACGTTTCATTGTAGAAATTTTAAGTTACATAAGAGATGGTCTCAGTGTTGTCTCACATTAAAATGATACCCTGAATCACAAAATACCTGGAGCCACCTAAGGACACGGTCAACATAAGTTCATGAATTGTTTTAGTTTCACATTCAAATATAAACAAACAAAAAAACAATTCTGTTGTAAATCAAATTTAATATGATTTATGTGGATGTTCAATTCATTGCCCCACTTCTTCCACTACTCCACTACTCCACTACTCCACTACTATGGATATTCATTTTCTTCTTTATTATTGTAACATCTTTTTCTAGCCTATAAATAGAGGCTTTGTAAAAGCAAGAATGTACATACAATTAGAAGAGAATAAAATTCTGCTATTGCTCTCTATCTCTCTTGTCATTTACTTTACTTTTGTTGCAACTTTATTTTAATTTTACAACACGTTATCAGCACGAATTGCTCGGAAGAAGTTGCAAAGTTATTATGTAAGTAATTTATATGATTGATTATTATATCTTTCATTAATTTAAATTTCATTTGAATTTTTTTTTATTATGTTTGTTTTAGTTTATAAGAAGCATTCATTGAAGTGAATGATGGAATAATAACCTGAAGTTATTATCAAAACTAATTGTTTATCAAGAACCTGAAGTTCGTATTACTCGAATATAATAATAAGAATAATAACATGAAGTTATTATTATAATTGTTTAGAACCTGAAGTTCTATTTGAAATTTTAATATAAAATTAATATAATAACCAGCTGTTATTATAGGCTACTGGATGAATAATAACCTGAAGTTATTCCCAATTAAAACCTGAAGTTTTATTAGAAATTTTCATATAAAATCAATATAATAACTAGAAGTTATTATAGGTCATTGGATGAAAATATAACCCGAAGTTATTTCAAATTAAATTTTACATAGCGCAGTCAAGCAATTTAATAACCAGAAGTTATTAAATAAGTATTTTATTATAACTTGAAGTTATATAATATTAACCTGAAGTTATTAATACATTTAAATTTATTTATTTATTTATTTATGAAATTTACATATTCTTTTATTTATATTTATTCATCTCCATTTTCACAACCTGAAGTTATGATATTAATAACCTGAAGTTATAGCATTAATAACCTGAAGTTATGGCATTAATAACCTGAAGTTATGGCATTAATAACCTGAAGTTATGATATTAATAATCTGAAATTATTAATACGTATCTATTTTGTAGTACATATGACAAATCTCACAAAGTTTGAATTTATCTCCTTTTTCATTTATCATAACTCGAAGTTATGGTATTAGTAACCTGAAGTTGTATTTTGTTATAAATACGTATTAATGAAAAATGAGAAAGGAAAATATCCTGAAGATGTTTGTTACAGATGTGGGATGACAAATCATTGATTGCGTACCTGTCGTACGCCCAAGCATTTTGTAGGGCTTTATCAAGCCTCAATTAAGAAAAAAAAATGTGGAAACTAAAATGACCCCGAATATGAATGTCATATAGATACACATTTTGATGTATCAGATTTCTTCCATAATGTGGATAAAGAAATAAACACTTTACTAAGGGAGAAAATATAATGTAGAAGTTTATGTTTATAAAAGTTTAGTTTACATTTTTATTTTTATATTTTATGCAAATAAAATTAATGAATAAAGTTAGTTTATTTTTATTTTAATTTATTCTTTCATTCTTTTATTTTAAAGGAAAATGACTGACGCAATGGTAAGTAAAGAAGATCCATGTTTAGTAGACAGCGGGACAACAAATACCATATTGAAAAGTAAGAAATATTTTTCACAATTGCATCTTGGTGAGACTAATATCCACACTATATCTGGCACAACTAATTTAATTGAAGGCTCCGGAAGAGCTTGTATTTTGTTACTTGAAGGAACAAAATTAATAATAGATGATGCATTATATTCAAGTAAATCCAGAAGAAATCTACTAAGTTTTAAAGATATTCGAAAGAATGGTTATCATATTGAAACTATGAATGAGAGAAATTGTGAATATCTTCATATCACATCTATTAAAAATGGCCAGAAAATTATAATGGAAAAGATGCAAGCATTGTCTTCTGGACTATATGGTACTTATATAAGTACAATAAAATCAAATATGGTTACTAACCAGAATTTAGTTGTTACTAACCAGAAGTTAGTTGATCCAAAGTTATTTACTTTGTGGCATGACAAATTGGGTCATCCAGAAAATATAATGATGAGGAGAATAATTGAAAGTGCAAATGAGCATCCCCTAAAGGACCTGAAGATCCTATTATCAAAAGAATTGACATACGAAGCATGCTCTCTTGGAAAACTAATTACTAGGCCATCTCCAAATAAAATTGGACCTGAAGCTCCTTCATTTTTAGAAAGAATTCAAGGAGATATATGTGGGCCTATTACACCTCCATGTGGACCATTTAGATATTTTATGGTGTTAATTGATGCATCAACACGCTGGTCACATGTGAGTTTGTTAGCAACAAGAAATGTTGCGTTTGCTAGACTATTAGCACAGATTATCCAATTGAGAGCTCATTTTCCGGATTATCAAATTAAAAGAATCCGGCTTGATAATGCAGGAGAGTTTACTTCTCAAACTTTTAATGATTATTGCATGTCTATTGGAATTACGGTAGAACATCCAGTGGCCCATGTTCATACACAAAACGGTCTAGCAGAATCATTGATTAAAAGGTTGCAATTAATTGCTAGACCTTCACTTATGAAATCTAGTTTACCGTCTGCTGCATGGGGACATGCCATATTACATGCTGCTGCACTAATTAGGTTAAGGCTAACTGCAGATCATAGGTATTCCCCGTTACAATTGGTCTCCGGAAGAAAACCAAATTTGTCCCATCTAAAGGTATTTGGTTGTGCAGTATATGTTCCAATTTCTCCTCCACAACGCACAAAAATGGGACCTCAAAGAAGGTTGGGAATTTATATTGGTTTTAACTCTCCTTCTATTATTAAATATTTAGAACCATTAACAAGAGATATTTTTACAGCAAGATTTGCTGATTGTCATTTTAATGAATCAATATTCCCAAACTTAGGGGAAGAAAAATCAAAGCTGGATAAACAAGTAACTTGGAATTCATCGTTATCTTATCTTGACCCCCGAAGTGGTCAATGTGAACTCGAAGTTCAAAAGATTATAAATTTGCAAAGAATTGCAAATGAATTGCCTGGTGCATTTACAGATACAAATAGAGTTACTAAATCGCATATTCCAGCTATAAATGCACCTGCTCGAATTGACATTACAAAAATATCTAATGAATCTAATATGCGTAGAAAACGTGGAAGACCACTTGGTTCTAAGGATGTAAATCCACGTAAAAGGAAAGAGTAGAATAAAGCAGTTGGTCCAACCCCAGAAGAGGTTGATGGTTGTTACCACCAAAAAGGTATGCACAAAGTTTCAGTACAGCAAGCTGTACCTTTTAACCTTAAATACACTTCTGGTTCAGACTGCAAGTATACAATCCTATCGCGTAGTATATCATCGGGTATCGATCACAGGGACGGTTCAAGTGTTATCCGGACTATACTTAGGTTAATTAAAAACTAGAAGTTAGAAAAGGGTTGGTTTGAGTTATTTATAATTCCTACAGATTCAAAAGTAGTAATAAAGTGCAAGAAAGAAGATAAAACTGGTTTTAATCAATAATAAAAGGCGTTCCCAGGGTTATGACTTCATCTCAGTTTTGCCTCAAGCTGTCCTGTCCGGGCCGTGTCATTTCCTACACGGGCTGTGTCATTTTGCTACACGGTCCGTGTCAGCCTCGGGTAAATGCATCAGCTATTGTTTCTTTGTATCGTTCCTTTGTGTAGGGTTCTACTGACCAGACCTAATGTTTCTGAACCTCAACTGTCGTTTGTTGGTTCATCAACTTGGTATGGAATTTGCAATATATGCCCTCGTCGGATTCTAGACCTCAACTTTCGTGTGTTGGTCCGAATTACCTAGTTGCTTGATTGGTATACTAAAGGTAACTCCTATCCGTCGATAGAGAGTAATTTTCGCCTTTCGGTTACTACTTGGTTTCACCTTTCAGGTCACAAATCCTACCTCATGTACTTAGTTTGGTTGAGAGACTTTTAAGGGCTAGAATACCTTCTAGATGTGAGCATTCATCTAGTGGTAAACCGATATAGGTCAAACACTTCAATCTAAGCAATTAAAATACTACTCAATCAATCAAACACAAATTTCAATACAAAGATTCAATAACTAGCATGCAAAACAAAACATTCGATTACATCAAAACCCTAGAAACAAAGGAAACTACTCACACATAGTTCTCAAACAGAAAATACAAATAGAGATAGAGTTGATCATGACAAAACCCAAAGCACAAAGAAGATCAATCGAAAACTCGCGTATTTCGCTTCTCAACTTCGCCTCCAAGCTTAGCCGCCAAAGACAAACCCTAGAATATGCTCTCCCTGTTCCAGAATGAGCCCTCTGTTGGACAGAGAGGCCCCCTTTAATGCCAATTCGCGACCTTCCTTCATTAGCCTTGTTTCCAGATTTCTAGATCTGTTTCCAGAAATGCTTGACACGGGCCGTGTAAGATCTGTCCGGCCCGTGTAACCTGTGTCCTTAGCTCAAATTGTAGATCTTCTCGCAAGCTTTCCGAAAAGTGGTCATACACTCAAAACGGAGTTACGAGTCAAAAGTTATGACTGTTTTAAGTTCGGGTGCTGAAACGTGTCTGTGGTCGAGTCGAGGTTGACACGGGCCGTGTAGAATGTGACACGGGCCGTGTAGAAACTTCAGAATTCCAGATTTCTCCTCGATTTCGCCCGAATCTTGCAAAATAAGAATAAACTTGCAGCAGTACCACATTCTAAAGATATTCAATGAAATACAACTGATTTAATAGATTTAAACACAGGTTTGGTACAATTTTAAGGTCGAAATATAGATAAGTTTGCGAGATATCAATGGTAAAACTCCTGAGGAAGTCAATAAAATCCTAGAAGAGGATGATAGTAGAACTCCTGAAGAAGTTGATAAAATCCCAGAAGAGATTAATGGTAAAACTTCTAAAGAAGTTGATAAAACTCTAGAAGAGGTTGATGAAGTTCCAGAAGAAACTCAGGTACCTAATGATTATGAGATCTCAATAAACTATGTACAGAATGGTACAATATGGAACCGAAATGAAACATGTGCTGATGAAATTTTTGCATATGCTATAGCAATTGATGTGCTAAATGAGGAAGATTATGTGCCAAAAACTCCTGAAGAGTGTATGCACAGAATGATTGGCCAAAATGGAAAGATGCCCTGAAGGCTGAATTAGATTCGCTTGAAAAGCGCAATGTTTTTGGACCTGTAGTCTTAACCCCTAAAGATGTTAACCTTGTAGGTTACAAATGGTATTTGCAATAAAAAGGAATGAGAAAAATGAGATTGTGAGATATAAAGCAAGGCTAGTGGCACAAGGCTTTACACAAATACCTGGAGTCGATTATGAAGAGACGTATTCACCTGTAGTGGATGCGATAACTCTCAGGTTTCTAATAAGTCTCACAGTTACAGAAAATCTAAAAATGCGACTTATGGATGTCGTAACAGCATATTTATATGGTTCACTTGATAGTGACATATACATGAAAATCTCCGAAGGATTGAAAATGCCTGAACCATATAAATCAATACCTAGAGAAATGTACTCTATAAAATTAAGAAGATCTTTATACGGACTAAAACAATCAGGCCGAATGTGGTACAATCGACTGAGTGAGTACCTTTTAAAAGAATGATATAAAAATAATATAATCAGTCCGTGTGTTTTCATTAAAAGATCAAATCTAGGTTTTACAATCATTGCAGTGTATGTTGATGATTTGAACATTATTGGATCTCCTGAAGAGATTGAGAATACTGCAAAATTGTTGAGAAATGAGTTTGAAATGAAAGACCTTGGTGTAACTAAATTTTGTCTCGGCCTGCAGATCGAGCATCTAAATAATGGAATATTTATCCATCAATCAAATTATATTGAAAAAGTACTAAAGAGATTCAATATGGATAAAGCTCATCCTTTGAGCACACCAATGGTCGTACGAACGCTAAATGCAGAAAATGATCCTTAAATGTACTGTTTAAATGGTCATTAAATGGTGTTTCGATCGCCGTGAAGTAAGACTATGAAAGAAGCAACAAATATTCATGGCCTTTGATGTTTTCTTTTCTTGAGAATATGAATTGTTTGCAATTATTTCTCACAGTTGGCACTGCATTTGGAGAAGCGCTGGCCTTTTCGTCTTCTCAGACTTAAAATCTTCATCAATTACTTGATCGGACAGTCAGATTCTCATCAATTATTTGCTTTCTATTGTTATTCAGTTTGTATTAAATGTTTGTTGCCAATTCAGATAAATTGATCACTTCATGCGGCTAATGCTTATGTCAACATATAAATTTTCTTTTAGTTATGGCTATTAATTTTATGAATAATTATTTTGGTACCCGCAGTTGATTCATTTTCCAATTAACTTTCATAACGGTATAACTAACTTTGTCAATCATTAAACTACCTTGAAAAACGTGTAAAAGATGAGTCCAGTTTTTTTCTTTAAATACTTGATATCTTAAGTATAAATACTTGATGAATTATATATGAATATTTGATATCTTAGGTATGAATACTTTCTATTTTGTATGAATAATTTTCATATTTGAATATTTGATACTTTGAAAAACGTGTAAAAGTATGTCATCATGGATCTCATTTGAAAGAGAAAATTGTGTAGAACACGTTCGTGGTTTTAAATTTGTAAAATTCCTCATAGATCGTCTCAAAAATTGGTTAGATTGAACGGAGAAAAAAAAACCACCTTGAAAAACGTGTAAAAGATGAGTAGGTATTGTGTCCAATTTTTTTTTAAATACTTGATATCTTAGGTATGAATACTTGATGAATTATATATGAATACTTGATAATTTAGGTATAAATACTTTCCATTTTGTATGTAAATTAATTTAAACCATGAATGTAGCACTGGTGGTGTGATCCACGTGGCTTTTTGGTTGTGGTCCCCAATGCAGTCTGACAGTTACTGCCCCTGAAAAGTAATGGTCTCCAGTTGTGGAAAAGTAATGGTCCCCAATGCAGTCTGACACGTGACTTTTTGGTTGTGGATTTTTCATATATGTAGTTCATTGTATAGATATAAATACTTGTCTTGTATAGATATAAATACTTCACAATGTTACTATTAATACTTGTAAAACAAAATTACAGTTTTGGAACGGTTGTGTGGTCCCCTAATGCGGGTACGACGCGAGAATTTTTCAAAAAAAGTGCGGGTACAGTTATTTAAAAAAATTCATATATCATATATGTAGTTCATTGTATAGATATAAATACTTGTCTTGTATAGGTATAAATACTTCACAATGTTACTATTAATACTTGTAAAATAAAATTACAGTTTTGATAGTTTAGGTCCCCAAAAACAGTTATGACAGTTTAGGTGCGGTCCTCAAAAACAGTTATGATAGTTTATGTGCGGGTACTCAACTGCGGGTACTCATATCAGCTTCCTAATTTTATAAAGCTGAACGCAATTTTCATCCGTCTATATTTGGTTCTCTTTTTATTTATTTATATTTGATGGCTCTCGTATATAATATATGATGTTTCTTTCTCTTCCTTTAAAAGAGATGTGTTCCAGATACTTAAGATGTAATATAACGAGAGTGGCTAAGGTCAAAGTGGTATGACTAAGGCTTTGGTGTTACCAATTAGTTTTTGCGATTTTAAAGTTTAAATAGTCGATCCAAACCGTTAGATGTTCAATCTATATTAAAATCTGCTTGGAGACCAAATTTTACATTTTTTTGAATTTTTTTACTATTTATTAAGCCACTTTGAAAATTGCAAATCCGGATGAACAGTAAAAACAGTGCAACCAAATTCTGGACCATGTGATCAGCAATTTTCAAAGTGGCTTAAAAAATAGTAAAAAAATTCCAAAAAATATAAAATTTGGTCTCCAAGTAGATTTTAATATAGATTGAACATCTAACGGTTTGGATCAACTATTTGAACTTTAAAATCTCAAAAACTAATTGGTAGCACCAAAGACTTTGGTCATACCACTTTGATCTTAGCCACTCTCGTAATATAACTCTAAAAAAAAAAAGTTTTAATTGGATTATAGAAAGGATAGTAATACAGGGAAGCTACTATTCTATTGATCCCAATGTCCTTATAGAAAGGATATTAATGCAGTGCCAACTGGGAGAAATAACTGCAAATAATTCATATTCTCAAGAAAAGAAAAAATCAAAGGCTACGAATATTTGTTGCTTCTTTCATAGTCTCACTTCACGGTGATCAAACACCATTTAATGACCATTTAAACAGCAAAAAAAAAAATTGAGAACCGGCCAATTAATGGCCAGTTGAGAAAAAAAAATGGACTGGCTATTAAATGGCCAGTTTGGACATTTTAAAAAAAACCCAGCTAAGTTAGGTATAATTAATATTTTCTAATTAACTTTGGATATTAATAAAAATGACGGCTCGATTAATGTCAGAATATTTATCTATCTTTTTTCAATAAATAATAGACGGAACAATATTCTAAGAGTGAGGCTATGGTACTATGCATAGCGTCGATTGGTATGTACTAGATATCAATATTTTTTTTCAAAATTCATCCGAAGCGTTCAATATAATCTCTATATGAATATGTACTTGTAAACTAAATTTTAATTATTTACTATTTTCTTAGACGAGTAGAAAACCTCTATTTTTGGATGGTCTAGAATTTTTAGATCAAGTAATTTCCTATCCATCTAAAAAAATAAAAATAAAATTCTAAAAAATGTACAAAAATAAAAATAAAATTCTAAATTTATGAAGATTATATTGAATTGTTCCGATCGACCGTTAGGACTTTAAACCTTAGATTTAAATTCATAACGCAGGCCAATATGCACAATGCATAATACCATAGCTTCACTCATATTCTAATATATTTTTTTTAATCCTAGCCAAGCTGCCAGCGGTCACTCATATTCTAATTGGTTAAAACATCTCTCTAAAGGTGTCATGAGTTAAACACATGTTAGCCTTTTTTTAATTTCTCGTATATTATTTAATTTCTTAACAATCTCCTGAAAACTAAATAAAAGGTGTTGAGCTAACACTGACAGCACCGAAACCTATCTGCCATTTATGCATTTTTCAAACCAACAAAAGAAAGTCCAAATTTCAAGCCAACTACCAAAGCAAAATTTTCATATAAATCCCAACTCATTTTCTTCATTTTTCTCATCACCTATCAAACCACAAACCAAAAAGAGACCCTAACACAGAGAATCATCATGGCTTCAGAGACCAATTTCTTATCATTTTTCATCACTTTGCTCCTTGTAACTAGAGGTGAATCTCGCCGTCTCTTAGAGTTTCATGAAGCCCCACCTGTTCATTCAGAAACACCAACTTTACCTAAACCGACACTACAGGTGCCAAAAGTTGAGCTTCCACCTTTGCCAGAAGTTCCGAAAGCTGAGCTTCCCCCTTTGCCAGAAGTTCCGAAAGCCGAGCTTCCACCTTTGCCAGAAGTGCCAAAAACCGAGCTTCCACCTTTGCCAGAAGTTCCAAAAGTTGAGCTTCCACCTTTGCCAGAAATCTCAAAAGCTGAGCTTCCACCTTTGCCCGAAATGCCAAAAGCTGAGCTTCCACCTTTGCCAGAAGTTCCAAAAACTGAGCTTCCACATTTGCCAGAAGTTCCAAAAGTCGAGCTTCCACCTTTGCCAGAAGTTCCAAAAGTCGAGCTTCCACCTTTGTCAGAAATTCCTGTAGTTCCCAAAATACCCATTCCAGAAGGCCTACCTCCAATTCCTTCCCTACCCCATACTAAGGAATCACCATGAGAGAAAAAAACACAGAAGTGACTCAAGTTTTATAAGCTCTTATTTTTTTTAATTTCTTTCTAGATTTGCATGTCTTTTTCTTCTTACATTTGCGATTAAACGTTTGCTTGTGTTGTGTTATTGTTGTAAATGTAAAGAAAATATAAGTGAGTTTCACTTATATGTCTAATATAAATCCTTCTGTTGATATTAAAACACGTTGTCAATAATCTCATTTGGTGTTGGTGTCATCTATGTTAAAGAAAAGGAAAAGAAAAGAGATTTAGTATTTATCCGCCCCAGCAGTCTGGGTGTGCAAATTTATCGAGCTTAAGTCCAGTGATTCTGCTCCGACGCGAATCTCTTCGCTAACAACTTACCAGCGAGAAGTGGGGATCTGTTACTGTTACTGAGGCTGCTTCATCACCACCTTTGTCTGTCTCCTGATATGATCAGGATTCCTCCTCACAACGTATTCTTTGACTCTTTGCTTACTACCATGAGTACAGCAGCGATTCTATTTTTGAGGAGTATCCCTCGCCTCCGTCCATCTCTTCTTCCCCTTATTAATCTCACCTCCCCATTCACCTCCGCTGCTACTACTCAAGCGCCACCTTCAAATCCCCATTTCGCTGTACTAGACTACCTCATCCAATCGTGCGGAGTTCCTTCTGACAAAGCAATCCAGGCATCAAAGATAATCCAGCATCTCAAATCCCCTGATAAGCCAGATGCGGTTCTCCACTTCCTGAGACAGATCGGTATAAGTGAATCTGACATAAGAACCGCCATATCGCGAGACCCTCGCCTTCTTTGCTCCCATTTAGTGAAGAACTGGACACCTAATGTGGCCAAGCTACAAGAAATCGGTTTATTTCAGTTCAATATTGTACCAAAGATTGACTTCTGGATGCAGGCTATTGGCTCATTAGAAAATATGTTTGTGCTCCTCAAAAAGTGACCGTCACTGTTTTAGAGTAACTAGGAAAAGGTTATTGTGCCCAACCTATCGTTCCTTCAAAAACAATATGGTTTATCTGTTTGTCAAATTATTCGATTGATCAGGTCGGTTCCTAGATTGTTCAAATCAAGGCCTGAAGCTATATATGAAGATATATGTTAAGAGAGCTGAGGAATTGGGGTCAGCTGTTCATCACAAAAGTTTGTATATGCATTAATTACTGTTAGCACCTTGAATAAAAGCACTCTAAATTCAAGGGTACATTACTTGAAAAGTATGGGGCTTTCACAGAAGGAGGTCACCTGTATGATGAGTAAATCTCCTATGGTGTTCAAGCTGTTGGAGGAGTTGTTGAGCCGCAAAATAGAGTTTCTGAAAAAAAAAAAGTTCCATACATACACCCCTAATTAATACTCCTAAATTGATGTATGCAAAAAAGTTCCATCAAATTCGTCCAAAATCCCATTCAATTGGATAGAAACCTCTTCGCAGCTTAAAATTGACCTACCGGCAATGTTAGTGGTGCTCCGGCCACTCAGGCGATCACCGGCCGCAAACAGGTTGTCCAATCAACCCTCCCACCTCTGAAGATGCTAAATGTGCATTCAATTTTATGATTGGTGCTCAAGAGTCAAGAGCAACCCTTAATTTGATCAAGGAAATCGATCGGGTTCATCAATATATCCTTAAATCCCATCTGGTCATCACGAATTGTGATGCACATGCACGGACCTTAAAGACATATGCATTGATCTTGATGAATATCTAAACCTAATGGCTACTAAGAGACTGTCAGTGGGGGTCCACTTGTCAAGAAAATCAGAAAAATGCAAAATAAATCATAAAAATTCAGAAAGGCCCTTGAAACTCTGAAAATTTAAGAAAGAGCATCTATTTACATGATAACAAATTTACACATAGAGTGAGGTGAATGAAGAGAATCTCTCTATTTACTTCTTCAGTAATTTATTGTCTTTCAATTTACCAGGATACAAAATTTAACCTCATCATTTTCATTGCTTCCTTTCCCTTCCATTTTTTTTTTCTAGACTTTATATAAAAATATTCTCCCAAATCATTTGTCTTCATAAACTCATTTTCAATTCATTTCAAATTCAAAACTGCATATCAAACCTAACTGATTACCAGCTCAGATTTTTACAAATAGAACTAAATTTTCGATCGGTAAGTTGAATATATCAGCGTAAATATATCACATATAATTTGTTATGAAATTCCGAACTGATATATTTGCTATTTAATTAGAGAGAAAGATGAATGTCTAATCTTTCAAATTTCAATATTCATAAAAAAAACCTCCATCTAGTTTTAAACTTGAAACCTCCCAGGCAGAAAATATTGAGTTTTGACATTTGTTTAATTTGAATTTATATCAGAATTCATTCAACGCAATGTGAACATAGATATAGTTTTTAGTATTATATGCTCTTACATGTGTTTAATTATCATCCTTACTAAATCTGTTACCATATTAGACACTCCATTTTATTAACAAGCGGCATCAACATGCTCAAATTACATGGGCTGGATTTGGATTTAAATAAACTCTCCTTTCTATTCTAATCTTTATGGATTATGTTCTGATCTTGGGTCATGTAAAAAGAAAATTATATTCTCAAAATCCAATCAAGGCCAGGCCCAAGTTGCTGCCGTGATTACTCAGATAACATTTAAAAAGAAAATTTCAAAGAGTAACAAAAAGTACAAAGCGAAAGCAAAGAAAAAAAACAATCTGCTTAATTAGTTGCTCAATACCATTGAATAAAATGTAAAAGGCCAGAAAATAAAAAACAATATTTATGCATAATTGTTTTTTTTTTCCAATGTTGTTTTAAAAGCGCAAATGTACTCCATCAAGTTCTTCAGTCAAGAGCTTCACTTACTAAATAAAAAAATAAGATCACAAATACAAAAAAAAAATTACATATTAATTTAGTGATTTTCTAAAGTTTTGATACTATAAGTTATTGGAGAAATTAAATAACAAGTTATAAAATATAATAACAATCATAATCTTAAAGGAATGATAAATGTTCAGGTAATTCTATTATATAAATAGTTTTATAAATTTGAAATATATAACAAAATAATTATTAATTAGTTATCTTTTTTTAATATTTACGCATGTCTAATTTTTTGAGTCAAATTGGTATTTGAAGGAGGCAACAATAAGATTCTCTTATTTTAAAAAATGAGATATTAATGTTATATATTCTGAATTTTTATATTTTTAAAATAGGTTCTTGTATTATGAAATTCTCGGGTGGCATCATGTATGGGGCTATTTTTCGTGAATTTTCTTTTAAGTATGTTAGAATAATCTTTGTTGGTGTTTTTTTTGGGTGTCACATCAAACGAGTACTATCATCTTGTCAAAAATGGTTATCCGGCTTCACCGATCGAGCGTCGAGGCATCCCTTCAACCTCCTTTATATTGATGAATACCCTACACATACTGAGGCTCTAGAAGAGTTGGAGGTGCTCAACCGCACAATTCAAAAGGAAGAGTTGGAGGTGCTCAAGCACACAATTCAGAAAAGGAAGAAATGAATAAGGTGAGGTGGAAAGTTGGAGATGTCATATTTGAAGGCTGGTTTGCGCAACGTGTGAAGGGTGTGGATGCGTGTGGATTATTTATTTTGATTACAATATTGAATTTCAATATTGCTGTGGATTATTTTGTTAGATTATGTTCGAATTAGGTTGCACTTTTTTTATTGGTAGTGGCTTTAACTAATTGCTAAGTTTTTGTATGTGTTTGATTATGTTGCACTTGACAGTAATTTGCATAAATGGTTTCTTTCTCTTGTAAGAAATAAAAAATCTATTTCTAAAAATTGTTAGCACAAAATATTTTCTTGTAAATATTATTTCATTTTTGAGATATATTCTGAATTTGAAGTTTAGAGGTACAAAAAGATCTGTCGTAAGAATTTAATATTCTTAGTACAAAATAATCTGTTTGTGAATGTCAAGTAGTATCTTTATTCTTTTTAGATGTAAGTTTTGAATTTAAATTTAAGATAATCCACGGTGACAAGTTCAAACAAAATTGACAAACACGGGTTTTGCCAATCAATATCTGCAAACATACACAATACTTGCACTAATTGAAAATTGTGAATGATACACTGCATTATATATTTGATATATATGTTTGTGCATAAATGATCGATGCATTTCTTGACGTAAAGACTAAAATTAGGACTACTAATAGACTTAATTTAAAATTCTAATTAAAAAAAACTCAAGTTATATATAGAGGAACATAATATCAAGGCCGCGTCAATATAAGCCCAATGTATGTTAGAGCATCTACAACAGTAATTTCTTTTAAATTGTTAATCTGATGTGTTAATTGCTAATATAATTGCTGGGATGTACTACAGTTTTTAAATTAACAAGTTTGCTTTAAAAGCAACTCTTTAGAGCATCTACAATGATGATTTCTTTTAAATTGCTAATCTGATGTGTTAATTGCTAATATAATGGTTGGGATGTAGCACAGTTTTTAAATTAGAGAGTTTGCTTTAAAAGCAACTCTAATAATTAAATAAGCAACTCTAATTAAATTTTTGGGATGAGAGTGATTTAGAAATTATGAATCTCTTTAATTGCTAAACTCAGTGACGTGGTCCAAATTAATTGCTAAACATTTGCTGGAATGGAGATGCTCTTAGCAACTAATTTTGTGATAGAAAATGTCGCTCTATACAATTACAAAAAAAATATGCTTAAAAATGCATCAAATGCTTTTTGAGATCAAATTAAGGAGCATTATGCAATTTTATGGCATAGCAACAACATATCAATAATGTTGTCGAGTTTGTTAAAAACACACAAAGTTTTGAGCAATTAGCAATGTATGTTATTATCTAATTTTGTATAGAACTAAAGGTTAAAAAAAAGGTTTATAAGTTAATTTTAATACATTTATTTTTCGTTTTTTTTTACCGTTTGACTTTAAAATTTATAAATTTGACATGTAAATGCATTTGAAGTAGATCGATTTCAAAAATATAGATTTGTCGTTTGAAGTCAATCGGATACATTTTAGAGTTAAACTCATCAAAAGTGTTAATCAATTCAAGAACATACCAGTCTAGATATTACACATGTATGTATATGTGTATATATATATAGAGAGAGAGAGGCTAATATCAAAACGTTTGCATCAAGGTCCTCGTGCAACCAAGTCGTTTTTGGATTTTCAAAGTCCAAATAGTCGATCCAAACCGTTAGATGTTCAATCTATATTAAAATTTGCTTGGCCAAATTTTACATTTTTTGGAATTTTTTTACTATTTATTAAGCCACTTTGAAAATTGCTGATCCGGGTGAACAGTAAAAATAGTGCAACCAAATTCTGGACTATGTGATCAGTAATTTTCAAAGTGGCTTAATAAATAGTAAAAAAATTCCAAAAAATATAAAATTTGGTCTCCAAGCAGATTTTAATATAGATATCACATCTAACTGTTTAGATCGACCGTTTGGACTTTGAAAATCCGAAAACGACTTGGTTGCACGAGGACCTTGGTGCAAACATTTTGATATTAGCCTCTCTCTCTCTCTCTCTATATATATATATATATATATATATATATATATATATATATATATATATCTGAAGAGCTCAATTTGGGTCCGATGCCCATCGGACTCAATGTGAGTTCGATGGGTTCGATGACCATCCGATCTGTTTTAAGATTCGAGCCAGCAATTTTCACGTCTGTTTTAAAATTCGTGCACATGAATCTTAAAGCAGATCAGACGGTCCCGAAACCCATCGGACCCAACCTGTTCTCATATCTGAAGGCAACAAGAGATCCCAAATGAGTGAAAAAAGGATTATTTCTTTATGATAACCACTAAGGAAAAATCAATTAGCATATTTTATCAAGGGCAATTACGATATTTACATTCAAAAGTCCCCCTCTTGTATTCCCATCCGAAATTTTTATTGTTACCACTAAAAAAAACCAAAATTAATTCATTACCACCGTTCTGGGCCTTTATTCAATACTACCACCCCTGCTAACTCAGTTCGCGCACCAAATTGGCTGGTGCGCGGACTGGGTTGGCGCACCAGCTCGGTGCGCGGACTGAGTTAGCGGAGTCCCTTTTCAACGTATAAGAGCTGTCCGCTGCCCATTCTATTGCGCAAATGGCACTCCGCGCACCGAGCACAGTAAAAGGTAATTTTTTTTTTACTTTTTTTTAGTTATTTGTAGATTACGTAGTTGGTATATGTGTCCAAAATAGGTTCAAATAGAGTAGAATTGTAATAAATAATTAGAATGGTGTCCAAAATATATTCAAATAGAGTAGAATTGTATTAAATAATTAGAATGGTGTCCAAATAGAGTAGAATTGTATTAAATAATTAGAATGGTGTCCAAATAGAGTAGAATTGTTTTTAGCTATATTATGTTGTATTTTAGGCCAAATTATTTTAGTAAATTATTAAAGTACCCTATTTGAGGTACTTAAGACCAAATTTGACTAGAAATGCACCAAATTGTAGTATGGCGTCATCCAGCGGCACCAAGCACACCAGTCTGCATCATGATGATGTGGATTTGGATGTAGTGTTAGCCCGGCCGTCTTTCCGCATTTGACGACCGAGTATATCAGTTCCGTTTGCTGGTTCCCATACAAGGACCACAAGATTAGAAACTCATATGTAAGTTTACATCTCTATACCACTTGCAAATAATATACATTTTCATTTGAATAAAATAATAAATTGTATTTGTGTTTATTTTGAAATTAAATGCAGACTCATACTCTGACGTCGACGAGGAACAACCAGATGAATATCCTCTACGACGAGCGATTTGCACCCGCGTTGCAGAGGCTAGGTCTGTGGCATGTGTCACAGCTCAGTGACTTAAATGCAGATGTTGATCTTATATCTGCGCTGGTCGAGAGGTGGCGGCCGGAGACCCACACCTTCCACTTGCCCGTCGGAGACATTACGGTGTCTCTCCAGGACGTGAGTTGTCTCTGGGGTCTGCCTATTACCGGAGAGGCGGTGACGGGTGTGGAGTACGGAGACTTCGCGCAGCTCATCATCAACCTGCTGGGAGACGGGTTGATGAAGCGGAGAGCGACCAAGAAGGGGTACGTCTTCTCGAAGAATGACATCAGTTTACCACACTTGCGGGAGCGGTTCAGGTAACATTTATTTTATAAAATTAATTATTTAATGTCTATTTTTCGTAATTTTCACTAAATTGGTTCGAATTTACAGTAGAGCCCTAGACGTGGATGCTGATGTTGTGACGGTAGATCGGTGAACCCGGGCTTACATCATGGAGATGTTTGCTTGCTGGCTGTTCCCAGATTCATCGGGGGCCACTGTCCTTGAATGTTTGCTTGAGTGGCTGAGGGACTTGGCCCAGCCAAAATAGATGAACTGGGGTGCAGCGGTATTGGCATGTCTATATCGGGGTTTGTGCACTGCATGCCAGGTATAAATTATTTTGAAATTAAATCTGAATAATTAAATGGTTACACAGAAAAAACCAGAATTTTAACTGTCACTTGTACCTAAATAGACAAACAAGCACAATTTCTACGGTCCAGCTGGTCTCCTGATGCATTGGTCGTGGACGAGGTTCCCGTTCGTCCGTCCACAGCCACGAGTGAGAGGTTGGGCTCCAGATTGGGGGCAGCCTAACGGGATCACATGTCCGGCGTACGCGCAGAGATTCTGCTCGAGGAAGACGTACATCCAGACACCGCACGGCAGACCTATGGGAGTTGATTTCTTCCGGAGTCAGTTCGAGCAAATGACTCCTGATAGGCACGTCTGCTGGCGGCCGTACGACACCCGTATCGAGGTTGAGGACGATGGTGCTGTCCCTCACTCCTTCCTTCATGACCTGCCTCATATATGCCTCGTGTAGCGTCAGTTCTGGTTTGCTCAGGTACCCCTTACATTATTATTGTATTCTAGTTTTGTATCACTTTTATTTATTACGTACGTAGGATTATTTATTTTTATGCAGGTATCACTTGTGTTCTACTAGTTTGTCGAGCATTATTACCCTAGACGGGTTATGCGTTAGTTCGGTATGCGTCAGCCCTTTCCCGTTCCGGATCCCATCTCCAAAGACAAGTGGTATGAGCTTCACAAAGAACTAGCCACTACCAGCGGTAAAAATTGCGGACGTGGTAAAAATTAACTCTCAGAAAGAAAATATTTAGTTTTTTTTAAGGGGAGAAATTTGGGTCCGATGGGCATCGGACCCAAAATGAGTTTGATGGGTTCGCTCACCGTCCAATCTGTTTTAGAATTCGCGCCCGCAACTTTTGCATCTGCTTTAAAATTCATGCGTACGAATCTTAAAGTGGTCGGACGGTCTCGAAACCCATCGGACTCAAATTTGAGTCTGATGGGCATCGGACCCAAGCCTTTCTCTTTTTTAAGATAGTAAAAATAAAAATTTCGGAATAGAAGTATCGTAGTTTGCAGCTCGTTCAAAATTAGCTCGTTTAGACCGGGCTGAAAATAAACTGGCTCCTTAGATAAATTAGCTCGTAAAATGTTTAAAAAAAAGTTTGCTCGTTCGGACTGAGCTGAAAATAAATTGACTCTAAACTGGCTCGTTCTAACTCAGGTCCATATCTAACGATTAAAGAACTCCTCTAGACCGTTGGATATTCTCTGAATTCATATTCTTTTTAACCTTAGAATATTTCTGCTTAGATCTGGACCGTCCGATCAGAATCCGCACAAATTAAAGGGACTCCTTGCGTTCCACCTCAGGCGAATCTTATCCCGGATTCTAATCAGACGGTACGAATCTAAACAGAAATATTCTGTTACCTCAGAGTCTGAACTCATCGTATCTTAGGTTTTAGCTCAAGTCCACAGTTGACAGCCCCGATCCCCCTCCTCACGCGCCGTACGTGGCCCTTCCTCCTCCGCCTCTCCCTAATCCCCTCTTCGCTCCTTTCAACTGGTTTGCTTTTCTACATCTCTCTTTCCACCTTCAATTTTTCGTTGATTTGATTTAGAACGAGATAGATCGGATCTTAGTTAGAATAGTCAAGCGAAGGAGATGTGTTTGAGCTGGAACTGGTAATTTTTTCCTTTTCCTTTGCCAATTTAGAATATAGTGTTATTTTTTTGCTAATGTTTGACTCTTAGTTAATTAGTGGCATTTCCTTGCTCTCTTTTGTTGCCTTGTGCTTGAATCTGGTGGGGGTTTTTTTGTTCCTTTCTTGAAATCATATAGTATTTTGACTTTAGTTTCATATAGATCAACCTGAGACCTGGTAAAAAGGATGAATCAAAACAACTACTTTTCTCATCTTATGATGTGCAAGTTAGTGAATTGTTGGGTTTTGATGGAGTAAAGGTGAGAAAAGCAGTTGAACCACGCAAAGATACTGAATATATTTTTGGTACCCTCATAAGTTTTTACTGTTGTATAATTGAATTGGATTGAATTGCTGTTAGTAATGTAATTATTATGCTTATGAACTGCGTGGGATCTCTAATTTTCAAAGTACAGGCTATAATTATCCAGTTAAAAAATGGAGAAAAAAAAGAATAATGGAAATTATGGTATTTATTATGTTCTAACATTGCCGTGCTTCTATTGAGGTCTCTTTTCCCTACATTGCAGAAAATAAATTAAAGTAGATTTCTTTTGAAAATAATGAAGTAAAAGCCACCAATGCCAGGGCTCCCTTTGGCAATTCGAGAAACAGCGTATGTTATTTCATACCTCCTAAGTCACCTGGTTAAGATTTCATCCAATTATGAATGATGCCCAGCTGTTTATTGGGTTAGCAGTAGATTTCTTTTGAAATAGTGAAGTAAAAGCCACCAATGCCAGGGCTCCCTTTGGCAATTCGAGAAACAGCGTATGTTATTTCATACCTCCTAAGTCACCTGGTTAAGATTTCATCCAATTATGCAAATGATGCCCACCTGTTTATTGGGTTAGCAGTCTTTAATCAAATTTAAAAACTATTAACAATCCAAAGTTTCAATTTCCATCTCAAAGGTTCATTTTATCGATTACTGATTATGTTTACCCCAATACTCCTGAGCTCCTAGTTTTCCCTGTATAAGTGTGATAATGAGCTTAAAAAGTCGAGCAGTTCTACATTAATTTTCCAGAAAAAGTTGGAGGCAACTTTGTTATACTTTGCTCGAGTTAACCTGTGTTTAGCACATTTTTGAGCAAATTTGGTGAAATAGTTTGTGTAATTTGCAAAAAAGCCCTATGAATACCACAGGAGGATTTGAGTGAACAATGAGCCATTTGATATGTAGGAATTTTGGGTGTAGTTGTAGCGATTCAAAGACAGCTGATCAAATGTGCCGACATCAGTCGCGGGCCCATCTAACTGCTGAGGAGCAACTTGCCGCTGAAGAAAGCTTCTCACTGTATTGCAAGCCGGTTGAACTTTACAACATCCTTCAGCGCCGCTCCACCAGAAATGTAACTTCTCTTAGCGCACGATTTCTTAGGGCGGATTCAAGTAGAATGATTGGGTTTTTTTGTAAATGTTTTGTATTTATGTATGATTTTATATATAATTTAGATTAAAATGTCATGAGTACAGTAAAATTGACCCCCATTCTCAGCATAAAAATATTATATGATTGAATCCCAGAGTTTGATTTTCTGGCCTTGTTCATTGCTGTTGACAATTTGCTAATTTTCTTTACAGCCTTATTTTCTTCATCGATGTCTCCTTTACAAGATACATGCAAAGCTTAAAAAGAGGTAAGGCTAAACTTTGATATTGTTAGTTCCAACAGATAAACTGTGTATCAGGCCTTTGACTCTTTAGCACATGGTCGTAATAATATACATTATTTATATGCAGAATCCAAGTTTCTGTTTCTCTCTCATCGAATATAAATGAGGCAATACAATCACAGATTATTTTTCCTGTATACGTGCTTTTGGCTAGACCTGTGCCCGAGATTTCTTCTAGAGAGGTTAGCATTTTACCCAGGTAATGAGATTATGAAATTTGACTTTAAATAAATAATTAAAACTGTTAAGTTTGAATCACAGCAGGCTGCATCCTACCGGCTTAACAAGGCCTACAGGCTTACCTCTTTCTTTGAAATTGGCGAGAAAGATCACACTGAGGCCAATTTTGTAATTCCAAGTTTGCAAAGGCTTGCAACTGATTCTAGGGCTAGCAACCTTCACATAGTCGTTGTTAGTGCTGGTAGAGACAAATTTTACTCACTTATTAACTCTTTTTTTTTTAATTTTTTTTACCTTTTCTGATTCAGTTATTTATATGGCTTATAATATTTTGTGAAGGAGAATGCAAGGAAAACATTGTTGAAAATGGAAAAGCGGAGCTTGGGCAATCTTCCTCTTTGCCAAGTAAATATATAATCCATATATCATGATGGTTACCACCTTGTGTATGATGTTAGCATTACTGACATAAAAGTTACAATACCTTTTGTTAAAATTATAAAATTCTGGCCCGGCAGCAAATAGAAAAATATAAATGTCGTATACACATCAGTTGTGCGACCATTTGGCTATCCTTTTAGTTCGTTAAACTTGCAACTATTTTAATGGGCGGGAATCCATTGACAATAAATTAACTTGATAATCTCGGCAACATAAAAAATCATTTGTAATTTGAAAATCCAACAATTACAATGTAATGTATAATGCACATCATACACATGAAAAATGAATTGAAGTTTGCAATGGACCATATTCTGGCATTTGATGAATTATCAAATGATATTCAGATTGCATGAAAATTGATACACAGCTAATCTATAGGGCAAACAACATGCCTATATTTTTTTTTTTGTAATTTTTATTGACTTGATTTGAAAAGTGTTTTTTTGTTGAGTTAAGTCGTTGCCAGTGGATTCAAAACCATTTTAAAATGCCGTTTTGTTTTTCTATCTATTTGTTTATTTAATTTTTTTATTAATTTGACATAATAGATCTGGAAGGAAAATGCTATTGGGGGTCTATACCTATCAGTTTACTCTCTTCTTCTCTTGAGAATTGCGTGACTTTGAGTTTGGGGCACAAAGCTGAGATGGTTTCAGCAATTAACATGCATCCAAGCCACTCGGAGGTTTGTTACTTGAGCTTCCATTTATATTTGTATAATTTCATGCTGTCCTTAAAATAAAGGGAGCTTGAGATTTTAAAATTTCAGAAATAAAAAACCTATTGGACTGAAAAGTATATACTATTTTCTGAGCTTCTTTTCCTTTGCCTTGTTTTGGAAGATATATTTGGGATTTATACCTGGATTGGATCAATGATATGTATATGTTAGGTTTCGAAAGTGCTAAAAGAGATGGCACCTATAGCAAATTTTCTGCTTTTTATTTGTTTATGCTCGGGTGATATTCATTTCTGTTTATACATATATCCTATTTAAGCACCTAATTAGGTTATGTTAAACTCTAACCTACAGAATAAGCCAGAAATATTGCATGTTTCCTCATTTACACAAGTTTCTCATCTCGTCTATTTTGGAAACTCTTTCTTTGCAGATGAAGTTATCAGAGCAGAATAATCATGTTACTTTCCATGCCCCCAAAGAAGATGCTTCTGTTAGTCACCTTTCGATCTAAATGAAATTGAATTCAATATAATGAAAATTTCTGGTTGATTGATAATTTTTAAATTTTGTACTGAAGGGTCCCTTTCAATTACAAGTAAACCTATCTGCTGTAGAAGTCGGCGCAAGTGGGCGTACCCCATATGATTCTTACTCATATGAAAATATACCCGCATCATCATTGCCTCATATCATGAGGTAAAAAACTTTAATTAATTACTTCATGAGGAAATCTCATATACTCAATACTGTCAGAAGTTATGAAGCGTCCTCTTATGTTAAATTAGTCATACATGTTATATTTTCTATCTATATTTATTGTCTTGGTAATGAATAATTAGAATCTTTCTTCACATAAAAGGTATTGCACTGTTTTCTTCAGTTTGCCACTGCTCTTTTTTCCTTACAATATCTTCTCTGTTGTTCTTTTTTCTCTAGGTTGAGAGCTGGCAATGTTCTTTTCAACTACAGATACTACAATAATACATTGCAAAGAACTGAAGGTTAAGCTCTCTCCCTCTCTCTCTCTCTCTCTCTCAGTTACATTTGCTCTCATATCCACATCTTTTTTCTTTCTCCTTTTGGTTTGCTTCATCTTTTAGTTCATGCAATCTTTTTCACAAACAGTTACTGAAGATTTTGCATGCCCATTTTGCTTGGTGCAGTGTGGAAGCTTTAAGGTAAACTATATGGCGTTCGTGATCTTTTTTTTTTTTTTTCAAGTTATTCAATTTGTATCAATCAGCGTAATTACGATAAGCATCTGATAGATCAAGTTGCTATTGCTTTATTTTGTAGGGTCTAAAATGCCATTTGGTTGCATGCCATGATCTTTTCAAGTTTGAGTTCTGGGTTGGTAATCTTCTGTATTTTCCGGCCATACCTTGTTTAGCAGCTTCAGTTCTCTTTATATAATTTCTTGGACTACTCTTTTGATTTATCATTTGAAGGTTACTGAAGAATACCAAGCAGTAAATGTTTCAGTGAAGACAGATGTTTGGAGATCTGAGGTAAATCAATGTTTTAGTTGTAAATCATCAAATATTATATTTCAACCATGCTAATATTTTAAGCCATGATTTGTACATAAAAAACCTAAATTGAACGATGGCTTTGAAATCGGCCGATTCCGAGTTGACTCGGCTCCCAGAGTTATGTGCAGAAAACCGATAAAATCAACAGTGAATCGAAACAATCGGCCAAATTTCCACTGAGTCTCTTTCCTCCAGAGCAAAATTTCACTGTTTTGGTAATTCAATGGAACCAATTTTGTATTTTTGCATGGCCGTTAGCGAGATTTGGGGGGAGGGAGATAGATGCGAACAGGAATGAGAAGAAGCTTTAAAGCATTATAAAATATTAAATAGACATGGTGTACGTGTGTACTCTTTTTTTTTTTAGAATATAACTTGATTCATAGTGGACCATGTTCATACACACCTGATATGTGTAAAGTATACTTATTGAGTACATCGCAATTATTGAGTATTTATTATTGTAATCTCCAACTTAATTTCTATACTATCGACAAAAAATTCTATATAATTTTTTTCCTGTTTTCTGAATATAAAATAAGGTTTTTCGAAAAAATCCGAGTTTCCGATCTGATTTGGCCGATTCTTACCGATTCATCCGATTCCGATTCTGATTCCGATTCCGTTCTGATTTTCAGAGCCATGAATTGAACAAAGGAATAGAAGGTAAAAAATATATGTAATATCTCTAATATGGAAAAATTGTTTCCAGCTTGTAGCGGAAGGAGTTGATCCAAGACTACAGACCTTTTCCTACTGGTAAATTGAATTCCACCTTTCCTATATTCTTTGAAATATACATGCATTATTATTATACTATCTATGATGTCAAGTGACCTGTGTGTGTATGTTTGCTGGGTCAGCTCGAGATATAGGAGGCGAAAGAGTTTAGAAAACACAAATAAAAGAAAAAGTCGTGTGCAGCTGTGTGCAATGGAGTCCAACTCTCCTGACGAAACCTTAGCCTGCATGGATGAGGAATTACAGCAGAAAGATAATGGCACATGCTCCTCCCATGGTCCTGTTGCAAATTCATACACCATTGCTGGTAAACAGAGAAATAAAGAAAAGAGAAAAAGAGTAAATTACACTTAGGGTCCTCAATCACCTATTTCCAATTTCGGCCAAATATATTCAAAGTTTCTGTTTTGGTCCCTATCGTTATCAATTCTGTACAAAGTTAGCCCTTACGTACAAATGTGTTAAAAATGACTTCAGCATGTTGATGCCGTGATGGTGGACTTTTGTTCATTTTAAAGAAAATGTCATTGGTAGGATCAATTTGGTGCAAATGATGAATGTTAGGGACCATAAGGGAAATTTGGTAACTTTTAAGGTCCAAAATGGGTATAAACGGACTATTTGTGTGATTTACTCAAAAATATACGAAACAAAAAGCTATCATGATTTCGTGTTACATTTTTGATTGAGGGTCCGTCAAGTCATGAAGGATTAACACTTTATTGTCTGTTAGTATTCTGCTCATGATGTTGTAGCAGTCAAGTCAGGTATAACCATACCAGTATATACTGGATGTACTTCAATGTAAATATGCATGTGGACTCATTTTGTTTTACCAGGACCAACCGCGATTAGTAGGGTACTATGCTTTTTCCAACTAGAAATACTTGACATGCAAAAGTAGGAATTCATTACTAAGTAATTGCTTTGTATAATTAACTTTTACTTGCTGTTGGAGGGAAGATAAAATTTCATATATACTCTATGATTGTCAGCGCAACTTTCGATTACAAGTGATATGGCTCAGACTTTAGCTGGAAGTAACCTCGCACCACCCACTGTGCTTCAATTTGGGAAGACCAGAAAATTATCCATTGAAAGAGCTGATCCTAGAAAGTAATTTTTTTAATCATTTTACAAAATTTTGTAGTTGCCATCATCATCATCATTATCATTGTAGCAACTTACTATGAGATTCATCGTCTTCTCTCTTCATGTGACACTTATTATTATTTTTTTTCTGAAAAAAGTGGTATATAATACCACCTCTTTCGTTATACTAGAAACAGCCTAGAGTTTACAATCTACATAGTATATACAATCGAAAGCCAACAAAACAGACAGATAGCTGAACTATAACACAAAAGGAGAACAGTAAAATACACCCTTGAATATATTCTAGAGAGAAGTAGAACAGGTACAAACACAAAAGTGTGTACCAGCTTCACACAAGCTGGTACATCAGGTCCACATAATTACATTCATTCCGAGTTTTTTTTATGTATGAGAAGTACAAATATCAAACAAGTACTTCAATTCTAGGCTCTCTCTCTCGGTGCTTCCCAGTGCCCCTTCCCACAGCCTCATTATTTTTATTATAATTGTTGTTGTTGTTGTTATTGTATGCTTGTACCATACTTGACTATGTTTTCTTATTTTGTTGATAGCCGTGCACTTCTACAAAAACGCCAATTTTTCCACTCACACAGAGCTCAGGTAATTGTTGGCTTTAGGGTTTAGGGTTTAGGGTTTAAATGAAAATTAACAGTCCTGTCCCAAAACTCTATGGTCCATATAAAGCGTTTCTACTATTGGCACAGACTTTTATGTTTGTGCAAGTTAAATGACCCATTGAATGGCATGAGTCTGTAGAAATGAAAAATTGCAGTCACCATCCAAAAACACTGTAAATATTATTAATAAGAATAGGGTTTGCCCCACATCCTTATCTTCGTTTACAAAGTCAAAACAGTGGATCCGAGCCGCTCAACATGATCTCCATATTAAAATGTGCTTAGAGACCAAATTTTATATTATTTGGAAATTTTTTACTATTTTTTAGATAGGTAGAAAATCATTGTTTTTCAGAATATTTTGGACCATCTAAAAATAGTGTTTTTGTACTTATCTTAAAAAAATAGTAATAAAGTTCCATAAAATATAAAATTTGGTCTCCATGCAAATTTTTTTATGGAGATCATGTTGCGCAGTTCGGATCGACTGTTTTGACTTTGACTTCGAAGATAAGGATGTGAGGCATGATTGGGGTAATAAACCTTTCTACCATTTTATCGATAATTGTAGATACGTGCTCATGCTCTTGTTCAATCCTTTTGCAGCCAATGGCACTAGAACAGGTATTCTCAGATCGTGACAGTGAAGATGAAGTTGATGATGACATTGCTGATTTTGAAGACCGCCGTGTCAGTAATTATCGCCTTGTTATGCAAGCCCTCAATTTTGTAAAATTAATATAAAACACTAAGAGTGAGGCTATGGTTCTATGCATAGAACATATTGGTCCATACTACGGATTTATATTTTTGTTTTTAAAGTCTAAATAGTCGATCTGAACGTTCAACATGATTTCCATATGAAAATGTACATGTAGATCAAATTTTACATTTTTTAGAATTTTTTTACTACTTTTTAGATAGGTAGGAATCACTTGACTAAAGATTCTTAGACCATTTCAAAGTAGTGATTTTCTACTTAAATAAAAAAATTGTACAAAAATTCTAAAAAATGTAAAATTTAGTCTATATATTCATATGGAAATCATGTTGATCAGTTCAGATCAACTATTTGGACTTCAAAAACGAAATATTGATCCGTAGTACGGACCAATCTGCACTATGCATAGTACCGTAGCCTCACTCAAACACTAATAATGGAAATGTTAAGTAGTTTCATATTGAAATATTTCTTCAGATGCTTGATGATTTTGTGGACGTGACAAAAGATGAGAAGCAGATCATGCATCTCTGGAATTCCTTTGTCCGAAAACAAAGGTACCATCCTCAGTTCTCGGCCGATGATCTTTTCATAATATCATCCATTCTGCATGGTTGCAATTCGGATCTGAAATCTGTTTTCATAATTTTTTTTATTTGAAGAGTTTTGGCTGATGGTCATATTGCATGGGCATGTGAGGCTTTTTCAAGGCTCCATGGAAAGGATCTCGTGCAAGCTCCCTCTTTACTATGGTTCGTTACTTTCTGTTGAATTTCACTAAGGTTGATTTCAATAGAGAGCTGTATTGTTTCTCTATGATGTGTATATCAATTATTCATATTTCATCATCATCTTTGTTTGCTCCATATATATTATATTCTCCTCTTTTTAGGTGCTGGAGGTTATTTATGATAAAATTATGGAATCACAGTCTGTTAGATGCACGTACTATGAACAATTGCGGTGTGATCCTTGAAGGCTTCAAAAATGAAAGTTCTGAGCAGAAGCAAATTTGATGTATATCATGGCACCTAAGCAAATCCTCAAATTTGATTAATTAGTTCAGGTCACCTGGCAAATCTTCTTTTCTTAGATGCAATTAATTTGTTTGATTTAATTTAGAAACTTCCCTGACCTAGTATTGTTATAAATTTGACTATTTGAGGCCAAAAGGTCGATTTATTACTTGTTAGTATTTGTATAATAGTGCACATGCTACTGTTTTGCGTCAATTTCTGGATTGAAATTTTCTGAAGATGTTCTTTGGTGATTGATATTTCGGCTGCATATGGCAACCAAAATGACCTTGTTTAAATTGCCATCAAACCCAGTTATAGGAAAAGAAAAGTAGGAATAAACTTTATAAGAAAAAAAAATTGTCCCCACAATCTTTTAATACGAAACATATATAAGGGTAATGCAACTCGTTGATTTCTACTTGCACAAATTTGTACATATTCGTGGTCCAAGTCAGAAATTTAAAGGTAATTCAGAATTATATCTCTTAATCCCTCGATTCCAAGGTATAGGAATCATATCATGAGCATGGAACTTGTAAGTTTTAGTAAAGTAGAGAAGAAGCATTACTATTAGGGCCTGTTCGGTGTCAAGAGGGAAACGGGAATGGGCCTGGGAACATAAATTTTTTGAACTGAATTTTACTGTGCTCATGGGAAAAAAAAAATTGAATCTGAGTGAATTTTTTTTTTCCACACATACAGTACTACGCCGAACAGGCCCTTATTAGTTTGCTAATCAAGAACGTACTCGAGAGAAAACAAGGATTTTCCTAAAGTTCTAGGGTTTTCCTAAACATCATCATTAAAATGATTAAAAAATAGGTTAAACCCTTTCTAGATATTAGAAATTTAGTAAAATATATAAGAACTAAATAAAACCACCCAATGAATATTTTCTGGAAACCAAATTCAACGACTCAAAGCAACACTGAAGTTTTGCCATTGTTGTTCACATTAAGCATTCCCCTATTACCATACAAAACGAACTCAACCAAATAATTTCCTATTTAAAATAATAAAATCAAATACGGAGTAAATTTGTTTACCAACAAGCATGCCAAATATGTCCAATCCAAATGTTATATGTTGATTACACTTTGTTGTATACAAGTCAAACTGATCAAATCAAACCAAAGTTATATTTCAAAATCATACACTACAAGTGGTAGCACATTGTTTTTTCTTTGCAAATAGGGAGGTGATAATAGTCCTCCAATATCAATCTTTCGTCAAATCTTTCAACTAATTGCTTTTGACTAAGACCATTTTAATTTCTAAAAGGTGCACCGATATTGATTCTTGTAAAGTCTTTATACTTAGTATATCAAGTATATATGTCACACTTCAAACCGGAAATTTCAGATTAAGGAGTGATCAATTCTCGCCTCGTGCTTATTAAATCAATAAACATGCAAGGAAAAACAAATAACAAGTGCGAAAGCGTGAATAATAAAATAAAAACATAAGTCATACAATTTATAAATAAACATACACATATAATGTCCATACAACCCACATCATAGTAAAGTAACATATAATCTAAGGAAGGAGATACATGATGTAACGAATCCGATGTACGAATAAAAAATATTAGGACTCGTATATAAATAACAATCAAACTACGTGGTCATCGGAGACAGCTCCTGACAAATCCTACTACTGATCACCAGTCTCTGTACTTAAAAATCCAGGAAACAACTTGTGGTTGAGCGACTAATCACTCAGTATGTGACTCAAAATTATCCCTCGAGAGATCCTCTACGGTCAAAGTACTTTTAATTGTAAATCTACGTATGATTTTATAAACAGTAATTTATATGCAAGTGATGTAGTTATATATATAGATATAACCTTGCTTATTAACTATTACAAGAAAATACATATAGTGGATACAACTAGCTAATGATGCGATTATCCTATTATGCCAACATGCAAAAGATTCCCAAAATAAAACACAAGGAGAGTATTATATTCATATCCAAATCGAAGTCCAGTACCTAAATACTGTGTGTAGAAGTTAATACAATAATACAAAAAGAAATTCACCATGTGCCGTGCCAATCGGATCAAAGATCCCATAAGATATTATCCAAGTACACCGGTCAGAAAGTTCAATGATACACGTTGCCTAGTGACATTGAGCATTGAGCCTCTCTATGTACTACGAATGTAGATGTACATATCTCAATTCTGAGTTTCGTACACTAAATCGATCCAAACATGTAAAATAGGAGAAAACTACAAGCATGACGTAAAATATAGTTAATCTCGTCCTTCATGAGCAGGAGAGAATTTCATTTGTCCGGCCAGACTAATGAGACATAGTAACCGGTGCCACAGACTCGAATTGTGCACTCAACTCGCCATGGCCTTGAATAGTGCAGCGAAACGCCACGGCCTCGAACCGTGCAGCGTAAATCCGACCTGCCACAGATCATGATCGGAATCAGGATCTGTGTAGTCTCGAATAAAAAACACCCATATATGGCGAGTAGCTCCTAATAGAGGGGGAAAAATCCCGAATCGATTCGTACACCGGACTCGAACCGGTGCACATAAATGTAAAATGAAATGAGAAAAGTATATAACTCAAAGTTATACAAATAATAATCCTAGAAGACCTCCTGAGGGATTAAGTGATCACTTAGCTCAGTGGCTATCAGGCCGACTCGTACTCCATCCTACGAGACGGAACGAAATCACTCGATTTTTTCTCAGCACTCACCAATGCATGCGTGTGACTACATAATAATATATTGTCTTCTACGAGAAGAAGACAAACTAATAACCTAATATAATATAATATTATATACTATATCTTTAAGTTACCCTACTTCTAAAATATAGTAAATTATAGTTTTTCAGGGATTATGCAAGTCCTATCTACAGTGCAGAAAGGATAAATATGCTCTATAATTTTGAATGCAGCTATTTAATTTAATTAAACATGACAGGTCAGGTGGGTCGACTCGTAAGAGTACGCCACGAAAATAATAATTCAGATATCCCACACCAATAATGAAGGGCAAGCAGAAGGTATGATGAGGCTACTTGTAGGGGTAACTTGTAGATCCTCGCCTGCACTGGTCAAATCGTACTCAGGGTCAGTTTCCTCGTACACAGCCTAATCAGGATAGGTCTGATAACCTACAGGTCGTAACTTTTATTTATTAATAAACTAGGTAAAAATCCCGTATCAATTTTCCCCATTTTGTTACTTTTACCCAAGCTCCTATATTTATTTAATTTAAAAGTAAATTACTAAATTTATTCCACTCAGTGTAATTCGGTCGTAATTAATTATAATAACTAATATATAATTAGTTTGATTACTTTGATTCAGGTTTGCATAATTTAAAATGAATTTAGTTATCAATGTTTATTTTACTAAGTATTTTGCTTATTTATTATGTCACAATTAATTCGTCTTAGGATTTCATTAAATGAATTTATTACTTTTAATTAAGTTACGTATTCTACGTGTCATTAAAATATATGCTAATCTACCATTTTAGATTATAATAAACTAATTACGCTAATTATATTTATTTATAATAATTATACTTTTCAGAATTATATTTGCCAATTAATTACTTTAGTTAATTAATATATAAATTAATTGTAATTTAAAGTTTATGATATATACAGTATTTTATTATTCTATTAAGATACTAATAGTGTCTTCTACAATGGTCATGATTTATTCATCTACAATATAGTAAATCAATTGGGTTTATATATAATATATAATCAATTTAAATTATAATGTTATCGATATATACATGTTAAAAGATATATATACACACAATATATTCAATTATGTGATAAATGATATATAGCATGAGTCGACGGGTAACTTGTCATATTCGATCATGTTTGCGCTCATTTGCGCATTTAGTAAATGTGGTCTAAAGCCTTTTTTGGCTCGAACTCGTATATGTTTGAGTTGCTTGATGTTGTTGCTCGAACTCGTATATGAGTTTCTCTTTATATCTAGCATACAAACTCTCACTACCAGAATTTTCGTTTGTAGCATGGGTAGCACTGGTTTGTTGCATGGGTGTTAAGGGCCCATGGAAAAGAATTGACATTTCTAATTTCGTATACCTTTTTCATGGAGTGGCTCATGTAAAACATTACCCATGTAACTGCTTGCTGCTTATCCATGCAACTGTCTCCCATGTACCCATGTAAAAATTTTTGGGAGAGCCCGCCTCTGCCAATCCACTCAGATAGTATATTTTATTAAAGGTACATGCAAATAGTTGATCCTATGCTCATGGAAATAGGCATAAAGTTGTGAGACATATTAGTAGCATGGGCTGTCGCATGCAATTGTTTTGTGGATCCTTTTTTATATTATTTAATGCTAGAGGTCCATGCTAAAACTCGGCCACCATACCCATGCTAATAGTCTGGAGAGTTCAGATCGACTATTAGCATGGGCTGCGCATGCAATTGTTTTTGTTGACCCTTTTTATATTATTTTATGCCAGAGGTCCATGTTGAAACCCGGCCACCATACCCATGCTAATAGTCTGGAGAGTTGAGATGGACTATTAGCATGGGCTGCGCATGCAATTGTTTTGTTAAAACTTTTTATAATATTTTATGCTAGAGGTCCATGTTAAAACTCGGCCCACATGCCCATGGTAATAATCTGGATTGTTGAGAATTAGTAGTTGTATATCCAGCAATAAGAATTACATCAGTATATTAAAAATGGTTATTTTGCATTCGAGATTTTCCAATCTTATTTCAAAATGGTTATCTTATGTATATGAAATACCGCATTATTTTGCATTCGAGATTTCTGAAGTAATTGGTATACCTAAGTTAGTTGTTCTACTTTCCAATCTTATACAATGCTTCTCATAATGTGCTTATAATATATATTGTCGGGTAAAAATCCCAAATAAATGGTGTTATAAAGCAACAATAATTCACATGCAACACCTATGCATACAAAATTTGCCCAACAACATATTTTCTAACTATCTGCAGAACTATATTCTCAATTATAAAAGAGCTGAGCACTAAAAAATTAAAGAGCAAAATAATCATCCAATATATATCAACATATATACTACTCCAAACATCAGAAAGCAACAATTATATACTCAATTATAAGATAGCTGAGCACTAAAAAATCAAACAACAAAATAATCATCCAATATATATGAAACATATATACTACTCCAGACATGAGAAAGCTTCTTGTGAAGGTAATTACATTATGCTTGAACCCTAAATCGGCATAAAATATATATATCAATGAACCCTAAATCAGCAGAAAACATGAGAAAGCTTCTTGTAAAGGCTATCAACCATATATACTACATTATACAATATATAAATCATCAGAAAATCAATAACCCCTAAATCGGCATAAGTGACTTTTCAGAGAAGGAAAAATAGAGATTGAGACCCACCTGGTGCAGGAGAGACACGATGTCAGCGGCAACAGCGGCAAGGAGAATTCATTATGCGGCTCGAGAAAGAGATGTGGGAGGAGAGGGAAGAGCATGTTCCACTCCATGGATGACCACATTGTCTTCATGAAGGTCTAAGTGTAACCTTAACATACTCATCCTTGTCACTAAACCTAAGATGAAAAATAATAAATAGTTAAAAAAAAAATTGTCCAGTGCACTGTTTGTCCTATGCATATTTTGCACATGAACTATTTGGTAAAATACCCCAAAGAACTATTTATTTGTTAAGTTACATGGTCATGAAGCATGGCATTGAAAGTTGGTAAAACTTCATTTGGAGATCACTAAATTATACTGTTTTATCACTATTTGAGCTATGTGAAAATTGCAACAGCCCACAAAGTTAGGGTACAAGACTAGTAGAGCTAAAACACGGCTCAACTACATACCATAGTTAACACATCCAATTCAAGGGTTTGAGAGTCACAAAGGGCTTAACCACATTCACACAAATCAGAACTGAGCCCGATATGAAACAAAAACAGCCATAGAAGGCATCACACGAAAATCAAGCAATAACTGAAAAGGGGATTTATCAATTACCCGAATACGCTTGAATCCGTAGAAGCCAGTCGGTACCAAGGTTGTGAACCACCTCTCGACTGTCTTTGAGTCCAAATTCACGAATCAGCAGGGCACCCTTTTGATTTTGTATTTCCAGCCTCGTCGTCTTCAAATTGCAGCCGCGTTGCTTAGATACACCTACCAACAAATTTGTATCGCCTGAAGACCATTCATCTCCCATCAGACGGCTATAATTTACAAATCTAA
This sequence comes from Carex myosuroides, assembly GCA_028015225.1. Classification (NCBI taxonomy): domain Eukaryota; kingdom Viridiplantae; phylum Streptophyta; class Magnoliopsida; order Poales; family Cyperaceae; genus Carex; species Carex myosuroides. Next base: position 7,395,161 of record CM051464.1, read on the forward strand.
ATTTAGGTAATAATAGTTAACTACAAGATCAAAAGTTCAAATAATTAAATAACTAGCACTCAAATATAAACCAGCCTGCAAGTTGTTCGAGTAAATGCCTCACTGAAAATTCAACTAACAAGAAATGTTTTAGTAAATGCACCATCTTAATTACAGTTTCTCAAATGTATTACGTGCCTATTCAGGTGTTGGTCTATTTGTGTTGATGAAATTTTGAAATAACATACAAAGTCGGTAGATTGACCCAACTTATTTTAGTCCCATGCTATATGACTTGTATCTCACCACAGCCTAACCAATTTCAAATTCTCAACTCAAAGTGAAAAATCTTGTTCCAACAACTATTGTGAGATAGTCGTTGATGTGAAAGGAGTTTACCTTGAAATTTAGAAAACGTTTGTTGCCTTGGCTTCGATTGGTGTGACAGGAAGACGCCTTGGCTCTTAAAAGACCGACCTGAAATGAATTGGAGCGGGTTCCTCTAATATTGTGGAGGGAGCCAAAAAATGTGGCGGCAGCCAAAAATGTGGAGGGAAATGAAAATGTGGAGCTATCGTTCTCCTCTAGGGAGAAAATGAAGGGAGAGATGGGGTGGGTCCACTTGGAAGAGAGAGAGAAAGAGAGAAAAGGAGATAAAAGTGTGAGGCAAGAAGCATGTGACCATTTGTGTGGTTTGGTATGACAGGTGGACCACTTATTTCATAGACCCGATTTTCATGCATATAAGGAGAAAAAAATGATTTTAATACTTCTAAATCTAATAATTATATGAAATGAGTAAATTAATTTGTAAATTCTTTTATTCGCGGTAAAATTCATAAATTATTATTTTTATTTACATATTGAAAATAAATTTATGAAGACAAAAAAAGGAAAATTTACTATCGGACGAAATATACAAAATAAGATTAGCATATATAATCTATGTTATTCATAGCAGGAGTTTTTTTAAATTCTTAATGTTTTCTAAATCATAAAACCTTCATACTTGATAAAATAAGTTAAGTTGAATGACCTTTTATAAAATCAAATTTGTAAAGTTAAATTAAAATTAAAAGTACAACAAATAATATGAAAAAAAAATTCAAATTTTTACAGTTTTTATGACCAAATCATACTTATAATTATTAGTTTTATAGAATTTATTCATAATTTGCTCCTTCAAAATGTGTTAGTATTTGTGAAATATTTAATGAAATTTAGTCAATTAATCAAAATTCGACTTTAATTGTAGAAAACATTTTATAATTGAAATTATATTAATGAAATTTATGCAATAATTAATATTATAACACGTTTATTGATTAATCAAATGATTTTGACACATTAAATTATATAGCATTACATGTTTGTTGCATATATGACTCACATCTTCAACGTATGAACATGAAACATAAACTCTTGTTTCGTGATCAATGAAGGCGCACAGAAATATGTCGTCCATTGGTCGATCGGAACCGTTTTAATTAAAGAGCACTGCATCTATTGTCTTGCATCCAAGTTTGATCAAATTTTGTTTTTATTTACCCATCCATCTAGTTCATCGAAAATCGAAGCATCGTATGGCCATAAACATTTTGTGTTGGATCGAAGCTCATATGTAATAAAATTTCTGAACTTTTATATTGGTTATGTTCAAGTTCTCCCTTGATCATTTTAAAACAGATTTGGAATGATTTCATTGCAAATCGACCGTTGATTTTCCGTGTGAAAATGAACGGTTTGAAAATGTTTTCTAAATTTGAAGAGGCATATAATGATGAAAGTCTACAAAAATGACATGTATAAGCATTATTTGGCCATATAAGATGTAAATAATTTTATTTTTATTTTTTTGAATTTTTTTCATATTATTTGTTCTACATACATTACCTAATTAGTAAATATCAAGCTCTGAGCCGTTCGATAGATAATGAATGGTTTGATGCCCTTTATTTAAGAGGAGATGAGAAGGAAGTCCCAATTCTCTGAGGTAACATAATATTTTTGTTTAGATTCGACTCTAGATGATGCACAAACTTCTTTAATATTCGTGCATACTTATGATTTAGTCTTTTAGACGACCCCAATTTGAACACAAATATTATGTTACCTCAGAGTATATTAATTGGTGGGTAGGTCTTCCAGCCTCTTCTTCTCCTCTCAGCCTCTCTGGACTTAGTTTTTTTTTCTCTGAACGAGCCTCCAATTAGTTTTTCTCTTCCCGCTAATTTACGCCAAAACCCTAACATTTTTTTTGTCTTTCCCTCCCATTCTACAGTGCTCACCCATATCCCTTCACCCGCTAAATCCCCTCCTGTCCTCTCTCTCGTGGTCTCTTAGACCCGCCTCTCTCTTTCCTAAATCCGATCCGAGCCACCATGGAGTCGTCCAGCCTCAGATCCCTTTTCTTTTTTGCGCGCGCCACCCTCAGATCCCTTCTCTTCTCCTCCGACCCCTCTCTTTTCCGCGCGTGCCACTCTCAAATCCCTTTCTTTTGCTGAGAAATTTCTCTCGTCTGGCGCCGCTTTCTCCTCCCACGCAGCGCCTCAAGTTCTCCACGATGCTCCTTTCGTCTCGATCAGCCAAGCGAAAGCCCAAATAGCTAATCACAAACTGGTATTTCTCTCCCCTCTTCTCTGATTCTGCGCCATGCTATTTCGCCGACCTGGTGTCAGTATAAGAATTTCATAAAACAAGTTATATATTATTCATGTATGCCCCAACAAAACTCAAATATTGTGTGTACCCAGCTAAAGAGAAATACATAGTTTGCATAAATCACCTTTTTTTCTAAATTTTTATTCTTTTTGTTATTTTGGAACAATATTTCTCATTTTACAGGGATGTGCAAAATATTCTCAGTTTTGTTTAGGTAAATATGAATTACCCATTAACTATTATTTTGAATCTGTCTTTGCTGCAATTTGTTGGAAGGGAGGAGCTTAGACCATGTCTCGAAGCGAATGTGGTTTGTGTTCTAATTTGCAGTTATTTAATTCGGTTAGCTTCCTTTTCATTACTAATAACTAAAATTACTAATAATTACTAATAGTTTTCTGAATTTTAATTACAAGTAACTAAAATTCAGAAAATTATATTTTTACTTGTTCAATAAAGTCTTTAATTGAACTTTCTCATCATCATTCAGAAATGAAAAAAAAAAATGATTAGTATTTGGTACTGCATCCACTGATATGGCTCTTTCGACAGCTCAATTTTGAAAGGAGAATGACAATAGAACTGAAATTAATAGGGTAATTGCTTAATGGACCAAAAAATTGTTCTCTTTGTAAATAGTTCAGATTTGGTTCATTAATGCGATTTCTTAATTGGGTGAATTAATATTCATATAGGTAAAACTGTACAGTACCAATACACCAGAAATTTTTAGGTCAATTAAACCAGATTGAGAGGGAAAGAGTAAACTCGGAGCATTTGTTTAGATACTATTAGGTCAACTAAATCAAGGATGGTTATAATTTTCTTTTTCTTTTCTTGTAACAATGCAACTATTCTGCTGTGAGCTTCTCCCCAAAATCAGAAAGAAATAAAGATTTCATTTGGGATTGTTCTTATTTACGATTTTATACTTTAATTAGCTTCTAATCGCGAAAGAAAATGAAAGTAGCACGACTGTTAAATTAAATCTCACTTATTTCTTTTTATTTTGGTTGTTGTTTTCTTTTTCAAATTCAAAAATGGTTTTAAAACTAGTGTTAGTGGCTGAGTTTAAATTAGCCTCTTTTAATTGAAAATCTCACTGTTATCTAGTGGCTAAGTATAAATTATATCCTTCAAGTTCCTTATTTTCTTACCTGATCTTTGAGAGTTGAAAATCTTCCTTTTACTTTTCTTTTCCTTTAGTAGCCAGAAAGCAATGGATTCCCTTAATTCAATTCCAACAAGTATTCACAAATTGCCAAGCAAGTGACAGCAAGGTCTCTCTTCTTTGTTTGGTTGGTAAATGAACTTTGTTTTTGTGGATATCAGTGACTGAACTTGCAGCCTTAATGTGGCATTACATATTTTACTTCTGGTTAAATTTTCAGAAATAAGAAACTGTAGCAAGTTGGTACTATTAGGTATTGTATCTGTTTAAGTATTTGCTTGACAAGATGCCTTAATAATCTCTTCACGCTTCGTTCCAAGAGAAATCCCTCGCTTCCTGATTAGCTTATTCGCTCTCACCTCTCTGCACCTTGTGTTGGCGAATGGTGGCTGTTGGCGGTGGTGCCACCTAAGACTCTTATTCTAGGTCTGAGAAGGCCTTTATCGATTTTCTATTGCATTTCTCAATTATTTTGACTTAGATTGGATCTGTGAAATCGTTTAGACTTATCGATTGAATGCGTGTGATCAATTTCAGGTCTATTCAAAGTTTAGGGATCCCTCTTGAATCAAACACTCCTGCTTCGCTTAATTTGATTATACTTGGATATGGTAAGCTACTTCCTATTTTAGATTATTATTATATCTTACGAAGAAAAGAGTCATGTTTTTCTGAATTTGTTCAACAAAATCCAAAATTATTCAGCCTTGGTTGTAGTATGCCGATATATGCAAGGTGTTTGCACCTGTTAGAAACAACTCCTTAAAGTGGTCCAATTTGGTAGTTTATTGATTTCAATTTGGATTTGGCTCAATAAGATACCAAATACAGAAGTATAATTAAATCAAATTAACACATTGTTCTCTAATCTCTATTCATATGTAACCAAATTAGATTGCCTAATGTTTGATTTTTTGGGCTTGAAATTTACCATGCAAGTCAGTCAAGAATAGTTTATTCTCACTTTATTTTCACCTTTTTAATTAATTCTTATATTCTTAGATGTATGTATTGTGGGTGTTGTGTGCACACCAATACCTTGCTCAGTTCAAGTCTTCTCTCTCCGCAACTAAACTCGGCTCAATTGCAATTAAAAGTAAGATAAGTTTTTATTTTTATATCAATTGTGATGCTTCTTGCCTCTAGAAAAGAGAAGCTAGAAGTGTATATATCATATAATTAGTAGGATAAATCTCTAGCATTCACTCATGATTAATGAAAAAGAGTACAAGGTTTTGGATAAATGAAAGAAAAAAAGAGGAATACACTGCCGCAGCTCAGTTTGTGTTTTTACTCACTAACATGTTACAAATTTTTGTGAATTATTTTAATGCACCCATATTGTGATATACTCTTCTTGCAAAAATGGTACCATAAATGTATGATCTAAACTAACCTACATACTTTGGCAATGTGGTATACGTTGGAACTAGCTGCGGCTATTAGAGAAGTTGATCAGGGAGGGACGTACCAAACAATACTAAGTCGGGAACAAACTGGACAGAAGGTAGCAAGTAGTGAAGCCGCAATGAACCAATGGTTTGGGACAGACACCTAGAACAATGGCGAGGCATTCTACTAAACCTTTTAGCATCAGTATGGTATTTTGAAGTTCTAACATGTGCAAAGCCTTGGTATAATCTTTTGTAAATCTTTGTTTATAGTTTAACCATGTATTTTGGGTACAAGCACAAGTGTATTACATTAATGTGGTTGTTATGCTTGTCTGTTTTTGGTACAATGCATGCTTGATGACAGTGTTTGTTAATGCATATTATAAGGTTTCTCCTTAAATTGCAATGTGTTGTTACTAATACTTATTTATTTCAAATACAAATGTTTAATGGGTGGCAATTGGCATCGTACCGGGATGGTATACTATTGGTACTGGATGGTACAATTAGAAATGGTGATTGTTTTTTCAATTTCGGATCTATTATTTACATCGCAACATCCAACCAAATAAGTACGTACAAAACCCTGACAATTACATAGGTGAGACCCACGTACCTGGCCATGCAATTAATCATGTGGGGCCACATTCACTGCCCATGTAAAAAACCAGGTGGGGCCCACGGCCTCTATCCATGCAAAAAACAAGTGGGGCCCACATGAATTATCCTTGGAAATACTCACGTGGGGTCCATGCTTCTATCCTTGCAAATACTCACAAGCTAGCCTTGCAAATACCAAGATGGGACCCATACTTCTATCCTTGCAAATACTCAAAGGATATCCTTGTAAATACTTAGATGAGACCCACAGTCCTATCCTTGCAAATACTTAGATGGGTCCCACGTTTCTATCCTTGCAAATACTCCAGCTAGGTGCTAGCCCTGAAAGTTTTTACATGCGCAGTTATTCCATGCGTGAGCGCATGCAAAAGGCCGGGAAAAGGTATTTACATGCGTGTCCATGGAAATACTGAGTATTTACAACGGGGGTATAACCATGGGTAGTATTAACATGCGTTGGCGCATGCAACAAGCGTTTTTGGGGCTTGTTGCATGCGTATGCGCATGCAACAAGCCATTTTTAGACCCATGCTACAAACGAAAATTCTGGTAGTGTCTAAGGGGGCGTTTGGTTCGCGCTATAGACCATTCCAAGGAATAGAAGGATTCCTGGGAATATAATGCTAAGGAATATCATTCCAAGGAATGTGCTATTACCATGTTTGGTTTGTGCATGGCTATCACTTCGATATTTCAGGGAATGTGTTATTATCATGTTTGGTTCGCACATAACAATTACAATAGCTATCGAAACATGTCTTCACTTCTTTTAAATTATCAACTAAATTTTTTGTTTCTTTATTTTCCAGAAATGCCATCAAATATAAACATAACTGCACCTGAATTATAAGAAATTGAATCAATCCTGATACTTCATCTGATTCGATACTACCAGTAGTCACTCAAATTAATTGCTTTAAATTGAAATGTAAATTAGGTGAGTAATGTTTATTGAAAATTAAAGTGACTCTGTTTAACTATCAGTACAGTACCTTCCCGGTCAGATTTGGTGCCAGTGTGTCCTGACCATAGTTATCACATATTTTACAAGATGTAGTATTTATAAACAATAAATATTAAATGTACTGAATAAAGATATGTCGAATAAAGATATGTCACCACAAAATCTGTCACTGCTCATCACATAATATGTCGAATAAAGATATCCAATACAATAATTTTACGATATTAAAAATCATTACACAACATTACAAAATATTCAAGAGATCACAACATATTAGGTACAAAAAAAACTGGATATTAATTTTCTCAGCCTTGACAAAAAACAATATTTTCTCACAATGCTAGATTCTATGACCAGCCAAACTTATAATCTAGCACACAAACAAGTACGAGCGAAAACATGTACAGGAGATATGCCACAAAACAATTCCACAGTACCGGCTATTTTCTGAAAAATGAAACATTTCCAACAACAATTTAAGTTGAGGCACAGAGCACTATTTTTTTTTCGAATATTAAATTTTTGAATTTAACTTCTTTGAAAGGACCCAGAAATTACTTCTTATTCAATTTTAGAAGTTGCTCTTATTGCAGTGAAGATGCAGGCATCTACAAACCAAAATTACTATTATCTAGTTTTGCCTTTTGACTGCCCAACATATACATGCTCAAAGTGCAATTGATTTATTAACCAGATACAAGACAACAAAAACAAAAGAAATAGAACAAACTGAGCTATACCAGTACCAGTGGTACCAGAATGTCATGCTACTGCACAATACAACACAATGACAGGAACATTTACCTCTTTATATTTTATTAAGAAAAAGAGCAGTATTTGCACCTGAGTAGGTATTATCTCTGAAAAATGTTTTCTAATCTTTGATCTCCCTTAATTCCTTCTCCTAAAATAACATAAACACAACAGTAAGTGTCAATCGAAAAGAGGAACATATTGTATTTTTAAAAAGGCTATATTCCTTCCCTAATTTCTTTCAACAAAATGACTACTCTGCCCCTCCCTCATTTCTTTACCTATTACTAAGTGACAAAATTAAATATTTTCAGAATTTCAGAAGAATTTCATCTGGCATCAAATTGATGCAAACTTTCACATTATGTTTTTGTCACATTTGCAAAGAGCATCAAAATATACAGTAAACAGTACAGTATTAGAAGTAATTAGAGAAATGAAAGACCTGGAGAGAGCCATGGCGTAAGATGTTGATACTCCCGCCACTAGCCTTGGCGACTAGCCTGCTTCGCCAAGGCGTACACCTCCGGTCTGAACACTTCCCTGTACATCGCCTGAAAATTAATCACTGGTAAAGTGAGTGTACCGTCACTGCCGAACACTACACCTCTCAGCGTCACCTTGGCGCGTGCGCTTGTGCCGACTAGCATGAGAGAGGTGTGAAGGAGGCGATAGGGATTAGAGAGGGAAGGCAGAGAAACGGGGAGAAGGAGAGAGATTGACGACGGGTAGAGCGGAGAGAGACCTGTAATCGTAATCGGAGAAGAGAGAAGTTGGGAGACGGAAAGAAAAAAATAAAAAATTGCACGCTTCGTGTGATTCCCGTCGATCGGGAATGAAAAAATTCCGCAAATTTTTTGGCTATCGCAATAGCCACAGATTTGGTAATCAGAATAGCCAGGAATCACTGATTACCATGTCTATTCCCTTTCTAGTATTGCCAAACAGAGTAATAGCTTTCCAGGAAATTACCATGCCATGGAATCATCTTCTAAAAGCATGAACCAAACGCCCCCTAAAGATTAAGCAAATCAATTATCTATAGCGACTAGGTAACTTGTCATATTGTACATTTTTCAACTGAATCTCTCTTAGTAGTCCAACTATTTATAACCAATATATATATCAACCATAAAGATTAAACATTTGAGTCCTTTACGGTGATTATGTAATCTATGAAGACTTTGTAGTTTTTATAAAATCAAAATCCAAGTCTATATATCTAGCATATCAATTTTAATGATGCAACACATCAAGTCTATATACCTAGTAAGAGATGTGAAGAAGAAATGAAAGAAAGAGAAGCCAGAGAGAGTGAAGAGGATTTTCCAACTAGAGAACTGGTGGCTGAGGAAGGTCGATCGACGGGGGAGAATCGGCTTATAGTGAGAGAGTAGAGGAAGGGTCCAATTGTAATTACAATAAGTAATTGTTGCATTGAGTTCCAGGAATATTATTTTCATTATTTTTATATAAGCACACTATGAATTTTAATGGTTTAGTAAAAAAAAGATAAGATGATTTCCTCCGGAAATTACATAAAGAATCAAGAGAGAGTGACCCAGAAAGAGATAAACTCCTTTATCAGTAGAAAGAAAAAATGGCAAAAAGAACTTTCATCTTTTCTTGTAAATCTAAAAGCTCGAGTCTATTAATCCCCATATAGAAATTAAGCCCCATTAACACATTTTTATCGAATCCAGCTATAGTATGACATCAGTGTCATATGACACCAACTACAAAATTGATTGGATAGACTTCAAACGACTAATTCAAACCGTTCAAACTGATTTATTTTATTAGTGATGCGTTTACATGCAAACAATGTATATTTTCTAGTTATTTTAGTATCAAATCAAGCGGTAAAAGATGTTGAAAAATGAATACATTAAAATTAACTTAAAAACTCACACATTTGACCGCTTGACTTGATACTAAATAAATTCGAAAAATTATAAATTTTGCATGTAAACGCACAACTATTGAAATAAATCAGTTTGAACGGTTTGGATTCACCGTTGGAAGTCAATTCGATAAGTTTTGGAGTTGGTGTTATATAGGCTGAAATGACATTGATGTCATACTAGCGAGACTCATTTTTGTTCTATTGCCAAGATTTTTGTGAATTAACTTCTTTTTTTTCATTCTTGAAAACTTTTCTATTGATTTTCATGAATTGCTTTATTTTTTCCATTTTTTATTAAATTTTTTTATTAAAAATCAGATTCACAAATTAACGAGATATTTATTTTTTTCTGTAATTTTTTTTTTTTGCATCTCAAGAGCGTAGACATTTTATTACATTTCTTGGCTACATTTGATCTAATGTTTATGATAATATTTTGCTATCAAGATATCATTTGATACTTTATTTTAAGTAATAAATTTTAATGTTAGTCATCATTCCTTATGTGTGATTTCTATTCATGTGAAACTTGTTTACTTGGAGTGAGTATATTTTCTAATATAACTGTGTTGAAAGTTGCATAGTATATACCACAAGCCTTGTAAAAATTGAAAACAAAAACACTTACTAAAAATTTCAAAATGAGAGATGGTGTATCCATTTCTTATACTTATCAAACAATATAATTATTATTGAGTTATTGGAGACAACCATTAAAAATGAATAGGTTTGTCTTTTATTTTATTATTGTCGTTGTTCGCGCGAAAGCGCAACGCAAGTTTCGGTACACTTGAGGGCGTACCTTTTAAAACCACGCTTACACTTCACGAGTAAGGGTTGCAAGTGTACAACCCCTATCGAGTAATATAATCGGGTATCGATCCACAGGGACGGGCAATTGCTGGGTTAGAATCCACCGAACTCAATTAAAAACTAGAAGTGAGAAAGATTGGGTTTGGTATTTAAGTTCCTAAAAGATCAATTCAAACAAATCGAACAATGCAAACAGATGTAATAAAGTGCTAGAAAAAATGTAAACTGTGTTTTGATTATGGATAAAAGGCGTTTCCAGGGTTTCAGACTTCATCTGTGATCTGCCTCTAGTTGTACGGCCCGTACCAAGTTGGTACGGCCAGGCCGTACTCTACTTGGTAAGGCAAGGCCGCACCACTCTGGTAAGACCCGTACTGGCTTGCCAGAACAGAGCTTACCAGTTCGAGTTGATGCATTTCTTGCTGGTACCTTGTGCTAAACTCTTTAGAAAGGTTCAATTGACCACGCCTAAGGTTCCTAAGCCTCAACTCTCGTGTGTTGGATCAAGATTTAGGTTGGAATGCAATTGATTGCCTTTTAGGGATTTCTACACCTCAATTTTCATATGTTGGTACAGATCTACCCTAGCTGGTTGATTGGAGACCTAAGGTACCCTCTGATCTGTCAATTAGAGGGGAACTCAACCTCTCGGCTTCAATTCGAACAAGTCTACCCTAAGCACTTGATTTGGTTGAGAGATTGAGATGATCACATGACCTTGATAGGTTTGATCTAGACCTAGAGGTTCACCATACACAATCACAGCAAGCAAAGCAAGAGATAGCAAAGAAATCACAATCAATCAATCAAAAGAGTTCATACAAGATACAAGTCAAAGAAAGTCAAAGCAAATCAAGAATCCATCTCAAAACCCTAGAAACTAAAGTAACTACTCACAGCACATGATCTGATCTAAAAATACAATAAAAGAGGTAAAGAAAGCCATGGATCGAAGGGATCGAGTGGAGGAGGCTTGATCCGTCGAGTTTCGCCTCTTTCCTCTTCCTTCCTTCTTGCTCCTAGCTCCTCAGCTCTCTTTCTCTCTCTTACTGTGCTCTCAAATGTTTCTGGAATCAAAAGCCTTCGAAATTGGAGAGCTCCCCGCCTTAAATAGCCTCTGCCAAGATTTGAATCTGTCAGGCCGCCTTTAGGTACGGCCCGTACCAAAGTGGTACGGCCTGGCCGTACCAGGCGTGATGAGCTGAAATCGGCTAAGTCCGGTGAGACCCGTACCAAACCTGGTAAGGGCCGTACCAGATCATCCCAAATCGCCGTTTCTTCGTGTGTTTTGCTCCAACCTGCAGAAAACAAACAAACACTCAGCAGTACCAAATTCTAAAGATATATCGATGAAATGCCCATGATTCTGGTGAATTAGGGCACGAATCTGGTACTAAAACAGGCCTAAAATAGACTAAATATGCGAGGTATCACTCGTTATCAATAATGAAGAACCTTTCCGCCACAGATCAGGAGGCTTTCATTGCAGATTGTCATTAATCAAAGATTTGATGAATCCTGAGCTTCCAGTTAGCAGTGAGGTATGATTTGTACAATATTTTACATTATTTACTTAATAGTTTTAGAGTATTTATCAATTATTTTACAGGTTTCATGCAATAGTTTCATTCTATTTATTTTACACATCATGTATTGAATTTGTAGCTTGTTGAAATGCTTTAACAGTTTTATAGGATATATCAGTTATTTCACAAGATTCATGCAATAGTTTTATAGGATACATCAGTTATGTAGGATATGCAGCTTTTTGAGATGTTATGAAATATAAATATTTTACATGATTTACGTAATATTTTTATAGGATACAACAGTTAAATTTATTTTACATATTATGGATTGATTTTGCAGCTCGTTGAGGTGGTCCGAAGTTTAATGTAATACGAGACTCCCGTGAAGCATCCATGGTTTTTTATTTCGCCATATTTATCCGTAAGTTGTTATGTACTTTTGTATATTATGAATTAAATTTTCAGACTTCAAATTTTCAAATACTTTAGTAATATTTTAATGTTTGTGTTTTTGTTTATTGCAGATTCTAATGCATCTATATGATGAAAAAACAGCTGTTAAGGCCCTTCTGCAGTTGTTCGTTCCAATCTGCAAGAAAAATAATTGGGTGCTTGTTGCGGTGGATGTTCCTGCTGTGAGGATGCATTATTACACCTTAGCTGGTGAATTTGGAGAATATATGCAATACCACTGGCACATGATTAAATGGCTGAAAGAGTTTCTTTACTGGAGGACTTGTGAGTGTTTTATTTAAAAAGTTTCAGTTAATTTACAGGTTTTATGCAATAGTTTTATACGATGTATCAGTTAATTTATAGGATTATGACTTGAAGTTTGTGTGAAATTTATTGATATCTTTTTTTCTTTCAGCTAAACCAGCTTGGAAAGATATTGGTATTATTCATGAGAGGTGCCCAATGCAGGGAGCAAAATCAATGGATTGTGCAATTTTTGTGTTGCGCTTTGTCTACAATTTGATCACTGAGATGCCTATAAATTTTAAACAGGTAATTTTATTAACTTTTACGTTTATGATGTAATTCCAATTTGTAATTTTATTCTCTCAGCAAGGTAATTCCAATTTATAGCCTTGTTTATTTTTTTTTTGTAGGATGATATTTCGAAAGAACGTGTGGTTTTAGCAATGAAACTTCTCACTCATCCAAATAACGTGCACCAGAGGGTTATGAAGTGACAAACGCCAATTGTTATATTGTATTGATGTTAATGAACAGTTATTGTTTGTGGTTGTTTGTGTTTGCTACTGTTAGTTTATAGTCAACAGTTATTGTTTGTGTTTGCTACTGTTAGTTTATGGTTGTGAACAGTTATTTTTGTGACTAGTGAAATTTTATAGTTTGTATATGTTATTTTGATAGTTTCAGGTGTTCATTTTACAGTATTAAAATCTTGTAGTTCACATATGTTGCTTTTATAGTTTGCATCTGCTAATTTTACAGTATTAAAGTCTTGTAGTTCACATATGTTGCTTTTATAGTTTGCATCTACTAATTTTACAGCTATTGAAGTCTTGTAGTTCACATATGTTAGTTTTATAGTTTGCATCTGCTAATTTTACAGTATTTAAGTCTTATTTTACATGATATAGATCCATATATAAATATTAATAATTGAAGAAAAAAATTATGAAAAAAATTAAAAAAATTAAAAAATTTAATTTTGAAAAAAGAAAAATTTAATTTTGATGCAAAAAAATTAATTTTGCACAATTTTAGGTGTTATTTGTAAATAACTACAAGTTTGAGAAGTGGTTTGTTTTTCAAATCTTCTAGAAGCTGTCAGTTTTTGTCTAAAAACTGGGTACAGAAGTACAGCCGGAAGTACAGGTATTTTGCAAGTTGCTAACTGTTTGCAACTAACTTGGAACTACTTCCAAGAGTCGCTGCTTGTTAGATTTTTAACTACGTATTATACATAATTTGTTGTTGACGATACAATATTGATTATAGAGTTTTACAGTATTCGCGCCAGTCAAATGACAGTTTTTTTGGGTAAAAACTGGGTACAGAAGTTTGGGTACAATTAGTAGCTTCCATAATTTTTTTTGTAAAACAATAAGGAATTGTTGTATTGAGTTTGAGGAATATTATTTTCATTATTTTGATATAAGCACACTGTGAATTTCAATGGTTTAGTAAAAAAGATAAGATGATTTTCTCCGGAAATTACATAAAAATCAAGAGAGAGTGACCTAGAAAGAGATAAACTCCTTTATCAGTAGAAAGAAAAAATGGCAAAAAGAACATTCATCTTTTCTTGTAAATCTAAAAGCTCGAGTCTATTAATCGCCTTGCATATAGAAAGCCCCATTAACACATATTTTTGTCAAATTCAGTTAGTATGACATCGGTGTCATATGACACAAACTATAAAATTGATTGGATACACTTCAAACGACTAATCCAAACTGTTCAAACCGAATTACTTTATTAGTGATGCGTTTACATACAAAAAATTTATATTTTCTAATTATTTTAGTATCAAATCAAGCGGTAAAAAATGTTGAAAAGTGAATGTATTAAAATTAACTTGAAAACTCACACATTTGACTGCTTGACTTGATACTAAATAAATTCAAAAAATTATAAATTTTGCATGTAAACGCATAACTATATATTGAAATAAATCGGTTTGAACAGTTTGAATTCACCGTTTGATGTCAATTCGATAAGTTTTGGAGTTGGTGTTATATAGGATGAAATGACATTGATGTCATACTAGCCAGACTCATTTTTGTCATATTGCCAAGATTTTTGTGAACTAACTTCTTTTTTTTCATTCTTGAAAACTTTTCTATTGATTTTCATGAATTGCTTTATTTTTTCCATTTTTTATTAAAAATCAGATTCACAAATTAACGAGATATTTATTTTTTTCTGTAATTTTTTTTTTTGCATCTCAAGAGCATAGACATTTTATTACATTTCTTGGCTACATTTGATCTAATGCTTATCATAATATTTTGCTATCAAGATATCATTTGATACTTTATTTTAAGTAATAAATTTTAATGTTAGTCATCATTACTTATGTGTGATTTCTATTCATGTGAAACTTGTTTACTTGTAGTGAGTATATTTTCTAATATAACTGTGTTGAAAGTTGCATAGTATATTTACCACAAAGCCTTGTAAAAATTGAAAACAAAAACACTTACTAAAAATTTCAATGAGAGATGGTGCATCCATTTCTTATACTTATGAAACAATATAATTATTATTGAGTTATTGGAGACAACCATTAAAAATAAGAGAAAATTTCCGGTGTACCTATCTAAAATTTTGAAATAGCCAATTTCACCATCAAAATATCATAATATCCAATATCTCCATATAAATTTAAAATTCTTTCTCCTATTCCTTTTTATTTATCTTTCATTTTATTTAATTATTTTAAAATTTAAATGACCATTATGCCCCTCTTATTGTAAATGGATATATCCAGTGCATTTAATTCCTATTCTTCTTCTTCATACGCCATCTCTGCTTTTAATTTTTGTTCTTCATTCTTCATAAGTTGTCGATCTTTCTTATGGTAGCTACCGAGCTCTCTCAAAATCGAAAATCATCGGAAGCGGTCCCCGTGCCGCCCCTCCTCTTCAGGAGTTTTCGCATTGTGTGCTAGGCATTTGCGATATATAGCTTGATGAACTAAGCACTGTTTTGATGTACTGGGCACAACCAACTTTCATGTACATGGCACTTGGAATATCAAAGCTACGGAGATGTTTCCTCCAAAAAAAAGTAGTAAAATCCTAGTAAAAGCTACTGAAAAGAAGTAAAAAAGTAAAATAAATTAAAATAGAAAACTTAACTATTATCCTAGAAATAAAGAAAAGTGTCAAATAAGAAACAAAGATAGATTACATTAATAAATCACAAATGGTGTCAGATGCTCTGTGCTCCCTGTTGCATTTATTTATCTTTTATGACTTTGCATTCACATCCCTGAGCATGCTTGTTTATGTTTCCATATGAATTTGCTGCCCCGTAAACCAACTGTGATACTCTCTCTTAACCTCCATTTTAATTCCATGTACCATTTTATATTTATCAATAAATATTCGCCTATATCTCTCATGCCAAATGACAAAACATATGGTCGTATGCACTCTTCTAACTTGCTGATTTGAAGATATTGTGATTGCTCAGTAATAATCACCGATAATGTTGTACTGGCATGGTGGTATTTGCATTTCATTTCACTGATAACTCTGTACCCTTGAGAACTACAGAACAGTAATGTAACCTAATACAAATTAGCACAAATATAAAACCTCAACATTTTAATATTGTTCTAAACTTGGCTCTATGCAGATAGAGTGGTCAAAATTGCTACGAGGATATTGCTCAATTCATAAGTGATTCCATGATTACTAAAGATAGCTAATTAATGATTATTCGAAAATGAGCACCATCATCTATTAGGTATTATTCATGAAAGCATGGTTAATTTCATAATTCAGATTAGATATTATTAAGGATATTGATGGATTCGAACCATCATCCCCCAAAGATTCAGGGACTCTGTCCAAATATTTGAGCTAAAGATCCATTTCACAAGACAATCTAATTTATGTACATCTAATACTCCTCAAAACTCGTCAAAAGAAATACAAAAAACAAGTGCCACAACTAAGTACTAAAATCCACAACATACCTGATTTTCATAGTTGAGCCCATAATTAGATAGTAACAGTTTACCAGCAGGCCGGTCAGTCAACTCTAATACTGACTGATACCAGTGCCAATTCAAACCCTCTCGTGTTCTCTGGTACAAACAAGTACCAAGTATCACCCCCTCCAAGTTAAAGTAAGAAAATACCTGTGCGATGTGATCGAGATATCCTGTGCAAGAGAGCAGCAAGCAGATTTCGTGTGCAAGGTGGTCCGAGTGCGAGAGGTTCGCCGGCAAAAAGGAGGTGTCGCTTCTGTGTGCGCGAGAGGTAGCGACGTTAGGGATTGAGATGGCGTCGGTGCGCGAGATGAAGGGGGTCAGCGGAGGAGGCACGGGGATCGCTTCTGACAATATTCAATTTTGGAAGAGCCCGGTAGCTACATAAGAAAGATCGACAACTTACGAAGAATGAAGAACAAAAAATTAAAAGCAGATGTGGCGCCGTATGAAGAAGAAGAATATAAATTCAAAACACTGGACATATCCATTTACAATCAAAGGGGCATGATGGTCATTTTAAATTTTAAAATAATTAAATAAAATGAAAAATAAATAAAAGGGGATAGGAGAAAAAAATTTAAATTTGTACGGGGATATTGGATATTATGATATTTTGATGGACAAATTGGCTATTTCAAAATTTTAGATGTGTACACTGAAAATTTTCCCTAAAAAGAAATAGGTTTGTCTTTTATTTTATTATTGTCGTTATCGACGATTTGATTCATAATTAATGTAGCGCTCTTAGCTCTGTAATTCATAATTGTTGACATTATTATTATTATTCTAAAATGCGTGAACATTTATTGTCAATGGATTTTCATTTAAATATCACTATGATTTATTATGTAGGTTTTGGGATTGTAGAGATTATAGGTGTAGTTGTCAAAATATTTGAGATTAGAGATTTTTTAACGGGTGCTATGTTTTATGAAAACTTGTGATACAACGAGTAGGTAAGTTTTTTTTACTATCTTTCTTTAATTAAAAAAAATTAATTAAGTGTGCAATGCACATGTACATGTAGTAATTAATTATAGAATTGTATCATCATCTGATAGGGGTGCGTGGGTCCGACCATCTTTTCCATTGTTAATTTGTTTTAATTTATAAAGAAATTGATTGTAGGCCTGTTAAATGTTAAATGTATATATTTATATATATATATATATATATATATATATATATATATATATATATGAGGAGAGATAAAGTTACAACAATCATTATTTACATTTTGAAATTCCAAATCGTCGATCCAAACCATTTGACATGATATCTACAATAAAATATGCTTCCAGATCAAATTTTACATTTTTTTGAATTTTTTTACTATTTATTAAGATGGGTACAAAATTCAATGGTCTGAATTTGACTAGTTTTTGTAAAATACTTAATAAATAGTAAAAAATTCAAAAAAGTGTAAAATTTGATCTGGATGCACATTTTATTGTGGAGATCATGCTGAACAGTTTGGATTAACGATTTGGAATTTCAAAATGTAAAAAATGATTGTTGTAACTTTGTTGTAACTCAAATTTGTTGTAACTTGATCCCTCCTCTCTCTCTCTCTCTATATATATATATATAGAGCTGGGCTATGGTGAGTTGTGAAGTAAGAGGTTATTTTTACTTCACGCTCATATTTTCATTTTGAAAATTCAAACAACTGATCCGAACCGCTCAACATGTTCTAAATATTGAAATGTGCTTGGAGACTAAATTTTACAATTTTTGGAATTTTTTACTATTTATTATGCCAATTTGAAAATCGCTGATCCGGTGGTCCAGAAAATTTTACTGTTTTTTACTGTTCACAGTGGATCAACGATTTCAAAGTGGCTTAATAAATAGTAAAAAAATTCCAAAAAATGTAAAATTTAGTTTGCAAGCATATTTCAATATTTAAAAAATATTGAGCGGTTCGGATCGGTTGTTTGGATTTTCAAAATGAAAATATAGTGTGAAGTAAAACGTTGTTTTACTTCACAACTCACCATAGCCTATCTCTCTCTCTGTATATATGTTTACAGTATCACAGTTGCTGATTGACATAAGATTATTATTTAAATTATAAGAAATTTTGATTATACATTTTTTTTCATTATTATTCTTAATTACAGGTCTTAACATAAATTGCATTTTTAACCCGTATTTTATACAGTTTGTTGATGTGTCGCTGTTCAACTATGACATAAATTATTGGACATGTCTTCAATAGACATCTGGAAGATTAATATCTACGATAATATTTTCGGATTTGAAGTCACAAAGTTCATTTTTTTAAATATTATGGATAAAAAATCGGATTTTATTATTCTTCGATATAGTGAATAAACAAAACATTTGATAAGCATCAGCTGGAAAATAAAAAATAATATTGTAAAGTTTTTTTAATTCATTTTCCTTCTCTTAATTTGTTGTTTTTTAATTCATAGCATTACAAAATAATAAATTAAATTAGTAGGATTATTTTTTTAATTAAAAGATTGAGTTGCAATAAATTTATTGTGGTTCACAATCAATGAATTATTGCAACTCAAGTTTGTTTATGGATTCAACAGCTCCGAGAGAAAAAGATAAACTGAAAAATAAAAGCAATTAAACATTTCAAAGTCTCACCCCCTGTGGGCTATAACCGTTCAGTGCAGCCACTGAGTCGCAATAATTCACTGCGGTCTTGTTACTTTCGAAAATTTTGAAAACAAAATAACGCTATAAATTTACTCCGGTGAAGTATGTTGGTTAATTTATCAATATTTATTGCTGATTTCCAGTGGGCCTTTCAATCTATTTCTTATTGTGATTTACTCTTGTGTTGTGTCATGAGTTGACCCCAATATTAGATTTTAGAACTTCCTAAGAGCATATATCTTTATCTCTGAAATTGTATGGAATTTTAATCTGATGTGGCGATTTCTATTCCAATTTTAGAGATGTACTCCAGTTTCTTATTTATTATTGAATAAAGTTTCTTATTAAAAAAACTGTTTCTAAATGCCATGCTGGCTAAACAATTCGCTCAAATAATTTAGTACGTCGGGTTATAAACTACGAGTCTAATAAATGTTTTTTTTTTCTTGCATTTCATATGTGCTTACCTGCCGTTATAAAGGGAACAAAAATTTACTATAGCGGGAATTGAATTTATAAAAAAAATAATATTCAACAAGATATATTTCAGAGCATGACATATTTGTTGCTTTATTTAAACAAATGTTTCATTAATAAAAGACAAAGTATAAAATTTTATTAAAAATAGTCGAAATTACACATAAAAATAATAACTTTTTAACTATAAGGACTTGGGCACTCCTGAGCTCCATTTAAATCCACCCCTGCTTACCATAAACGGAAGGTATTTTTCAAAAGAATAAGACTAGCGTGCTACCTATAGCATAGTGGTATATATAGCGTGTGACCCTCTAAAAAATTTATTGGATATGCTTCAACCACGAATCCAAAAACCATTGAAATCAATCTACTTTACGAGTGATGTATTTACAAGCAAAAATTATAAATATTTAAATTCATTTAGTATAAAGTCAAGCCGTAAAAAAAATAAAATTTCAATTTTTAAAACTCAAGAGCAAGAAAGCCTATCATGTATGCTCAATTATCAAATAAAACAAAGATAATTAATTGAAGAGATTTTGCTTGGTCATCCATTGATAAAAGATCTAGACCTTCTTATTCTTGTTTGAAATTCTGATGCCAACAGACGCAAGTCCTGTTAAGTATCCAAGATTAACATCAATCCTGAGAACCTCCACAGTCTAGAGTTGAATGAGAGTGGTGGTGAAAACAGATCGGATAATGGTAAAGTCATATTGATATCTGTTTTTATCTTTCAGATACAAATATAGATCGAATATTAGACATATACATATAAGATACGGGTCAGAAGATCGAATATTTATTAAAAAAAATATAAATATTACTGAAAAATACCATAAGTTCATAATATTTATCTAATTATCATGGTAAATAATATAATTTCTTTTCTAATATATATTAAACTATTTGGTATATATCTGCTATTTGAATACAAATAATTAAAATTTAAAACTATATCTATATGTATCTGCACATATATTAAAATACATATATTTATATTTAATTTTCGAATACAAATCAAATACGGATTGGATGTCAATCCGTTTTCACCCCTAAAACGAGACCAAATACATGGGCCGATGGTATTCTATGATGCCTTGTCACTACATGATATGGTATTCTTATTGGATAAAGAAATGAATGTAAAAGTGTGAGATCTTTTGTTACACAGGGTTTGTTTTAGGATTTTAAATCTTCTTAAGGATATATCTTTCTTTTTGAAAATATATTTGCGCGTGTGTTGAATTTGATTTATGTGTATTTGCTTTGGTTTATATATTTAAATTGAATGTTTGGTTTAATTTGTACATTAAAAAAATGAACATTTGATTTGACTCATTGATGGGTGTAAATGTGATCAAGCTAATAAAATTTATAATTCGGTTTGCTATCGAGTCAGATTACAAGCTCATAATCCTATCGAGTAGTGTAAACGAGTGTCGATCGGCAGGGAATAAGATTTAAGGTCTTGAGCGATTAAATCACAATCTTTTGAAAAACTAGACAAAATCTGAAATCAAAGAGTTGTTGTTTTTGATCCACGTATATGGTGAAAATTAAAAAGAATAAGTAAAATGAAGGTAGAGATGTGAATTCTTAGGATTTTGGCACACAGTTGTTATTTCAATCCATTTTGATTCTTAACTTATTTGATGTTGGTTTTCAGTTATTGTATGAGGGTTTTTTAATCCAATTTAGTGACCGCTTTTGCCTAGTAACCACCTTACTAATCAAGAGATCCCATTAAGGCTTGTCTTGATTAGTGCAAGGAGATATGTGACTAGCCCAAAAGAATTCAGACTTCACTTATTGGGTACGTCGCCCTACTATCTTGGTCATGTTGGGTGTTTCCATGGTAAGATACGACAATGCGACATTCGTCTGCAAATGTCGAGACTCCATGTGTACTTTTGTTGATCCAACTAGTGGTATCTCCGGTTAAGGTCTCCACAACTAATCTAGTATTTTTATTCTCTCTTAATCCAATTCGATTAGACCAAAGATGACTAACATCCATGTGTGGCCATCACATGACGGTCTAGACTAATAAACAAAATCAAGTAAGATAGAACATAAAACACAAAAGCAATCGAACAACAAAAGACTAAACAATGATCAAATAAAAGTATATCAAAGCATCATGAGTAACAAGGTTTATTGCCAACCCTAAAAATCTAAACTTAGCCGTTGAACGACATGTTTACAAAAAAATAAGAGAAAGATACAACCATACACGAAGTACCCTCCTACTTAATCTCTACACACTCCTCTCTTCTCACTTAAGAAAATATAAAAACAAAAGATACATGGATATGATTCTTTTCAGTCCAGAAGACTTATATAGGAGTGAAGGGGCGCTTGGAGATGAGTGGAGTCCAAGTTATATTATTTGGATACAACTGTTGTAGTTTTTCACCAAATGGCACCTCGGGTACGGTCTGTATTGGCAAATACGGACAGTACTCCCACTGTGTCACTGCAGGAGTTAATGCGTATTCGGCTATCTTTGGTCCGTACTGGAGCTCTGGTCCGTATTGGCTAATACGGTCCGTACCAGAGCCTTAGTCGATGAGCTGCGCTTTTTTGATCGACCTGATTCTTGCTCTAAATGATGTAAAATAGCCTCAAAATATGGTTCTTGCACTAAAACATAAAATAGGGCAACGATAACATTTTTCACATAGTAATTAAACATAAAGGTGAGAAAATAAGACAAAACCTAAGGCAAACCCTATGTAATTCACTATCAAAATGAGCTTGATCACTCATATATAATGTATTACATGTATTTAAACATATTTGAGTTTGTTTGGAGTTTATTTGAATTCATCACAAGGTACTAGACATCTTTGAATTTTTCAGAATTTATTTTGGTTTATTTAAGGTTTAAATAAAATTCATTTTATGTTTTTGAAATTCTTCGAGGTTTTGAGAATTTATTTGAGTTCATTGGGATATTTTATGAGTTTGTTTGAATTTATTAGAATATTTCTAGATTTTATATAATTTATTTAAATTTATTTTGAACCATTTTAAAGAAGTAAGCGTATTTATAGAATTTTGTGGTTTTCTGATGATTAGATAAACATTTAAGGGCTTTTAAGTATATTCTGGATAATTAGAAGGTTTATTTGTGATTTTTCAGCACATAAGGACTTCTGTTCAAGCTTTTAAAACTTTCAAGGATTCTTCGGTAAATTCTTGAGTGTTGCGCTTCAAACATTAAATTTTCCTGGGTTCTACTGCATATTAACGAACCGCCATCTTATAAATTTTATCAAGATATATGCGGTGGTCAAGATTTGTGCAGATCATGTTGGATTTTCTGATTATCGGATCAAACTTTAGGTTATCAACCCGATAACTTCTCATCTTCATTCTGTTGTTCCCCAGCCACGGCCGGTCATACTCCGATCATGGCTAGAATCACCGGACAATGGAGAATGGTTTGCACTATTGCACTAGGCGTCGATGGTTGGAGATTGCCGGAGCATCGGAACACGGCCCAAGTTGTCGGATAGGGCACAATCAAGCCTGATGTGAATGTTGATGAAATTGAGTTTAATCTTGATTGAATCTCATCAATACCTCATGTCTCCAGTATCGTTTCATAATTCATAACATAAATTAGGTATGAAATTTGAAGTTTGAAATGTCTAATCAAGTACAGTTGTGAGGAGGCGAGTCTAGTTCATTAGTCTTTGGTATTTTTCAATCAATTGTGTTGATTGGTTGGAAATTGAACCAATTGGAAGATCACTATCAACCACCATTCACTTAATTAGCATACCGTTTAAATTCTACATTAGCCTTTTTTTCTCATTTCTTTTCATCCTTTTATGTTCTGTGTTTTTTTTTTTTTTTTTTCATTTATTACTGGCAGTTGTTGAAGAATCATTTTATTGTTAAACTTATTATAAGCTATTCATTTCAGTAAAACTAGTGATGTTTCTATTAAGAAACTCTAATGTGAATTCATATTCAATTAATCAAGTCATGACATGTGGAAATTGAACATGCTTTGCTTCCTTCTACTCATGGCGTGTGGATGTATGTTTTGGGTACCTGTGAAAGGTTGATACTTAAACAGTTGGCAACACTAGTGCTTGAAAGATTGATATTATTTTTTTAAGTTGTTGTTGATGTCTCTTTTTGTGTGCCCAGTCCTACTTGTTTTTTTTCTCTTTTTATATTTCCCTTTCTTCTCAATCACTCTTTTCATATTCCTTTCTCATTATTTATATCCAAAAAAGACTTCTCCACCACTTCTGCACCTAAAAATAAAATAAAGAAAGATAAGACATAGGGTATAAAGGTTGAGAGGAGAATATCAACATGGAACCACCTAAGAAAAGAATCCATCACTTTAATTTGTGTATAAAGCGTACCAATATGTATTCCATTGTCATTCTTAAAGGCCACAATAACTCCTAATTAATACACTCAGTAAACCAACTATCCACCTTATTTAATTTCTCAGTACAAAGAATTGGCAAGATGCCCATGAAGCTAATTGTCAAACACCAAGTAGGTAACGAGATAGACAAGATCCAACAGAGGATTCCTGAAATATCAGAAAACACAACAAAGTAGGCATAGAAGGTATGAAAGAAACTAGTAGTGGGGCCTCTGTCAAGCTGCCTATAAGGCCGTTCTTTAATCTTGACATAGATGAAATGGAGGTTCTCGGCTTCGAAGTTCTTTCAGACCTTCTATGCCGTACTTTGTTCAGACCTCTGAGGACTATTAAATCAAAGCCACAACTCTGTTTGGAGGAACTTGTGCAAAGGTATATTGTATTTATTATCAGTAAATATATCTTGTCAACTGCAATTATGCATGGTTAGTCTTTCCAGTTTTTTTTTTAATAAACATGGTTTTGTATTCTATGCATCAAATCCACAATATGATACTGGAAATGCTCAAATGCAATCATGCCAAATCATTCTCATGTCTATCTCTTTAATTACTCTTGGTAAATGCAACCAAAAATAATTAAATGTTTCAAATCAATGCTACCGCAATGCAAAGTGCAAAGTGCAAAGTGTAAACCGCAATACAGGGACCTAGTTACAATTGTCTGGCAAAGATCAAACACTTGTGCCAATTGAAGGGTGAGATGACCACCTCTGCCTATGGCACCCTAAACCCCAATCTCTGGCTATGAAAGCACCCCAAACTGAAGAAGAAATAGAAGCAACACCATAGCAAGCCCTCACTCTGTCAAATAGAAAAACAAGAGCAAAAACCCTCTTTTCAATCCCTTTTATCTACAGAAACTTAGAAACTAAGGTAGCTTTTCATAGATGCAATTATGTAATCCCAAAGACCATTAACTGAGGGTCTGGATTTGTATGTAAAAGGCTATGGATTAATAAAGATGTTTGTTATGAAATTGAGTCTTTCTTTTGATCTTTTTCCTTTCCTCTTTGCTGTTGAACTTGATTCCCTATGTTTGATTGTTTCTTTGATGTTTATAGCATCTTTTTGTGTTCATGACTTGCCTCCAGCATTATGGTTTCTGTGAGAGACAATATCTCAAGGTTTTTAAATAGAAAACATGCAATAAAAACTCAATTTTGTGAAAAAAAAAGGTTGCATTTGCAAAGCCAGTGAAGAGAAGGCAGCAAGCATGCTTACTAAGCCTCAATTAGTCACTGGACTAATTGATGAACAATGCCTCGTGATTTTCAACAACAAAAATAATAAATGAAGCTTTGCTGTTTTGTGAAAAACATGGAATAATTGAATAAAAGTGATAAAACAAGATCTAAAATCCTTTTTTTTTCTGTAAATAAAATTCTTTTGGAAGCTAATAAAGAAAGGGATGTGATTGCAAGGTTGAGGCCTTAAGGCAGACCTTGTCAAAAGCATCATTTTCTTATCTAATTTCTAAAATTATGCATATATTCTCCGAAGTATAGAGAACAATGCCTATAGGCTATTATATATTTGGGATTTGAGATTGAGGCCTTAAGGCAGCTCTCCTAATTCCATAATAAAGGATCAATGGACCAGAATGCAAAAAGGCATGAAATGAGGGATTGCTATTGTAAATATGTAATAAAATCCCTGGATTTATAAGCTACATGCAAGTGCTATGATTTTCAATTATGTTCTATGCACAAAAAGGTCCACTGTCATGTTCATAGTCACTAAAAGGCAATAAAAAGGATAACAGGGACCTTCCAGCATAATTCCATAAGCCAAAGACTGACAAGGCAGTAGAGAAATATTCTTGAATTTCATAGTAACTAAAAATAGTTTCTGAGTTTTCATGTATAAAAGCTCTAATCCAAACCCTAAAAAAACATGTGTTAAAGCTTAACCAGACTTGTAAATGTAGTCACTGAGTTTAGTATTAGTGTACTATGCAATACCAGTCTTTGTACCATGCCAATTGACAAAAGAGAAGCAATAGCATGCTTGCTGGTACAAGAAAAGACCTAAAAACAGTGCAAAATGAATTAAAATTGCAAAAATAGCTATAAACTTAGATTCTGACCGAATGCAATAATGCCAAACCATTACTTAGATTCTGACCATGCCACTTCACAGGCAGATAAAACGCCTCTCCTAAGCATTTCTATATAAAATTTTCCATTTTGGCTTAGTAAAATAATTTTAATTTCTTTTTAAGAGTTCATCTTTTCAAAAACTTAAAAAGGGTCTAAAATAGTCATAATGTCCATAATCTGCCCCTTTACTGAACTGCATGTTAAAAATAGCACCTAAGTCCCAAAATTTCTGAAACTTTTTTAGCATTTAGGACAAATATAAAGAACAAAAATTTTGGTTTGGTAGATTGCTCAGAAATAATTTGTGAAGTTTGATTGTTAGAATAACCTAATCTGGAACAACAGTAAATTCAAAGCTCAAAATAAAATACTTAAATACACCAAAAATGCTATAAAAAATTCTATTGTGCTTATAAAGACCCCAGGAACACTACTACATGCTTGAACCATACCCTTATATGAAGAAAATTAGAATTAAAGATCAAAATAGTGCAAAGGCAAAAGCTGTAGCACAGGAACATGATGTGCTATGCAACATTATACACTTGAATAGATGTTCTAATGACTTGGCATTGTATATGGCACTTGATATACTTCTGTAGAACATTGATATAAGCTCAAACAAACATCAATCTCCAAGAATCAAAGAGAAACTGAAATCCAAAACTCCTCTGACCATATTGAACTTCAAATTAAAATTAGAAATGAGTTTTCAAAATTACCCAAAATGCCTTGGACAGACAATATAACATGCCTACATACCTAAAACAATCTTGAACCTCATATAATAAACCATTCTGATAATTTAAAACCCTTTCAAAGATGATGATAACAAACACCCATGCACCAATGATGATCATGACATAAAACATGTTCAAATTTTCTCTCTGAAGCATAATCAATCAAGATATAAGTTCAATTGAAGAAGGAAAGTGGAGGAACCCTTAAAAGCCCAGCCTAGCAGTTGTACAAGCTCAGCTGACCCTCTAAATCTCTCTCAAACTGAGCTGGAAACTCGAATTGATGTCCTCAACTTGCTAAAAATGTTAAATAAGCTTAATATACGAATTTATTGAAGAAGAACACCCAAAAATCGAGTTAAGGGCAAGAAATCCACCCAGAACCCTAAACACAATAAAACACGGGCTGCCGCCATCACTGGAGACTGACCGCCGAACGCCGACCGCCGACAGTGGATCTACTGGATACCTCTCGACGAGACGATTAAGAAGGTGATCGCTACCGAAACCGCCGTGGCCGGCAGCACCGTTGACGTAGAGGAGAAACTCGGCCAGGTTCAAACCCTAGGCCTCCATCAATCTCGCAAGGTCCAGTTCCCCCAGAGTAACCCAATTTTTGAGTTTAGATCTGGACCGTCCGATCTGAATCCAGGCCAATCCGGCACGAGGTGGAGCGCACAATGCCCCTTTAATCTGACGGCCCGATTCGAATCTCACAGTCCTGATCTAAACTATAAAATTGGGTTACTTTAGAGATTGGAACTCAATTAATGATGGCGATAAAACAAAAGTTTAAAATCGCACGATATTTGGAGTATCCAGCACAGATCCTGGTGCTGATTCGAACTCTAACGGGCCCTGACAGGCCAGGCCAGGGCCCAATGACACCTAAATTCGCCGCAAAGGATGTATAATTAAGTATGCAGATAAGAACAAATGGACGAAAGAGGAAGGAAACAAAGGCGTAAATTACATGCATCCATTAACTAGGATGACTAATAAATTATATCTAATAAATTCTAGAGAAATAAAACTATTATAAGTTAAAAGATAAAAGATCGAGGTTCCCAGAAATGCTAAATGTAAATTTAAATGAGTAATATTTTCATGCAAATACACTATGGAAGTTCAAAAGTGTTTACATATGCCGGGTCAATTTGAATATATCCGTTTAATAAAATTGAGGCAGGAAATTGTTAAAATTTGGGGGGGAAGAAAATTTTACCACCTATATTGGACTTTCTATTATAATTTCTAATCCAATGTGGAAATTTCTTTTTCACTTTCTAAAATGTGTGAGAATTTCATAATTTGTAAGATTTCTTTAAAATAAATCACTTTTTAATTCCCACATTGGCAAAATTATAAATTTTCATTTACTGATATTAATTACTAATTGTACATTGGAAATTCAGTTATAATTCTAATCCAACGTGATAATTTCTAATTAACTTTAAAAATTGCTCTAATTAATTTATATTATTTTTATGGCAGCAGGATTGCAACTTTATTGTTTATACTTGAGTCGTTAGTTCATATTCTTTTAATGTGTTTTTCAATGTAAATAAGTTATACAAATAAATGTTTTATTTTTTAAATTGATTTCATGGGTGCCTTATGCTTTCAATTTCATACAAATAATGGAAAATTATCTTAAAAATTACCCATAACAAGGTATTATGCCGAAAATTTTATTCATAAGAAAATAAAAAAAATATTAAAAATAGGAATTGGTGAGTAGAAAATTTAAAAATGGGAAGGCAGTAACGAGCCATGGCACATCACAACACCATGAAAAAAAATGAAAAAATAAATAAATCGAAGTAGGACGCCATCACACAACTCAACACCGTAAAAAAGAAAAAAAAAAGTGGGCCGCCATTGCCCAACCCAACCAAAGAAACCAAAAGAAAAAAACAAAAATGGGCTAAGGTGATACACCGCATGTTTTTTTTTATTTATTTGGTTGGGCCGGTGCCATGGTGGCTGCTTTTTTTTTTTTTTTTTCCGGTGTTGAGATGTTCCATGGCTTGTGTCCGCCTTTCTATTTTTAAATTTCCAAACATCGTTTCTTAGTTTTAATATTTTTTTTCATTTTCTTATGAATAAAAATTTCGGGGTATTATGGGTCCATGCCCCATGTTTTGCCCTGCCACACAAAACCTATTATGGGCCCATGCCCCATGTTTTCTTTCTCATTTTGCATTTCTCTACTCTATAATCCTTGATTGATAAACTCATAAATGGAATCTGAATTTGGTCAACTGAGGAATATCTGAGGCACAATTGCATATATAATACAATCAAAGTTTGTTTTTGGTTTATGAATTATTCCATGTGGTTCAATTAAGACCCTGAACGTTTTTTAATTCAATATATGCGGTTCTGCATATGCGGCTGCATATTTGGCTGCATATTACTACTGCATATTCGGCCGCATATTATTACCGCATATTTGGCCGAATATTACCGCATATTACGTATATTACTGAATATTACTGCATACTTGTTTATATATATATATATATATATATATATATATATATATATATATATAGAATCTGGCTAATATGCTACGCGTATATAAGGGCCCCTCGGTGCTACGGCTCACTTTTTGAGTTTTCAAAATCCTAACGGTCGATCCGAACCGTTCAACATGATCTCCATATGAATATGTACTTGCAAACCAAATTTTACATTTTTTAGAATTTTTTTACTATTTATTAAGCCACTTTGAAAATCGCTGATCCAATGGTCCAGAAAAGTTTACTGTTGTGTACAAATTAGTGTTTTTTCAATGTGGCTTAATAAATAGTAAAAGATTCTAAAAAATGTAAAATTTGGTTTGCAAGTACATATTAATATGGAGATCATGTTGAATGGTTCGGATCGACCGTTAGGATTTTGAAAATTAAAAAAGTGAGCCGTAGCACGGAGGGGCCTTATATGCGCGTAGCACCGTAGCACTGTCCATATATATATATATATATATATATATATATATATATATATATATATATGATGAATTCTCATTTTGAAATCTGCATAGAAATCTGCATATGCAACCGCATACCGCACCGCATAGAAATCGCATTTAAAAACATTAGATTTAATTACCATCATTTACAATTTTAATTAAGGATAGAATTGCAAAATCACGAGTTTTTAATGACACTAATTATCACAATACCTATCTCACATTTTAACAATGAATACAAAAGTTAACATTGTAAAATCATTCATTTGAAATTTCATCTCTAAAAAACAGTTATATATTTTATTGTAAAATAAGTAAACTCATTGTCTATGACAAAATTTAAACTGATATTCACTTATATTTTACAATGCAATAAGAACTAATTAAAATATCAATTTTTTTTATTCTTTTGGATATGTACGTACGTAGATGTGAGGTTTTAATATTTGATGATGGAAAAAAAACTGAAAATTAATGCATTTATTTGTTATTTTGCATTAATAATACATATACAGATGAACAATCAAAATCCAACTCCAACTTAATTTGATAGAGACATAGATAGATAGAAAGAGACAGAGAGAATCACTTGGCGCCAAGTTTTCATAAGAGAAAAAAAGCATTGAAGAGAACGGGGAGGTATCAGTTGGTTAGAAGAAAAGTCCTAAGATTATTGGTTACTCAAAGGTCGAGAGTTTGATTTTCCTCATGACTTCGTAGCTTCTGCGAAGATTTTTCACAAAAAAGAAAAAATTGAATATTTTCTAAATCCAGCTAGAGACGGACAGTGACAATTGGATTGGTAGTTTCGGAAAAAAAAATGCATTTTATTATTTCTAGACTGACAATTGACCATCTCTCTCAGTCTCTCTTGTGTTACAATATCTGTGATAACCAGTAGAGGTGTTGCTCTAATTTTGAGACTATCAATAGACTCAAGTCGGATCAAGCGCTCCTCTACAAAGTCTACAATTTCTTTTGCATGCAGACCATGTAAATCAATCTCTCAAATGCAATATCTTTGGCATTTTTGATCTTGAAAATGGTTTCAGATGCAATCTTCGGACCTCATCCCGGCCACTTGACTTGAGGGTGCTTTTTAAATTGGCAAGATAGCGGGTGATCTCTTTGTGTGAAAGCATTTTTGGCGGCTTATGAGAGTCCAAGAGATTTCTTGTTTTATCGTTCAATTAAATAGGAATTGAGAAATAAGATTTTAATTATTTGGTCTTCTCCAATTTCTTAATTTATTCAGTAAATGAACAATATGACACTTTATCTAGAAACAGCGACATTAGAAATTAAATGAAGAAATGATATGGGGTTCGTTTTTAAATAGAAGGGTGAGCTTTGTATCACAAGGATTCCATTTAATCACACTATTGCAGGTTCTAACCTAAAACGCAATCATGAGTTTCCAACTTCTCAACTAAACGGTAAACACAAGATATAACATGGACCTCCCTGCATAATTCCATGAGCCAAAGACTACAAGGCAGTAGAGAAATATTTTCTTGAAGTTCATAGTATAGTTTCTGTGATTTTCATGTATAGAAGCTCTAATCCAAACCCTAAAAAAACATGTGTTAAAGCTTAACCATACTTGTAAATATAGCCACTGAGTTTAGTATTAGTGTACTATGCAATACCAGTCTCTGTACCAGGCCAATTGACAATTGAGAAGCAATAACATGCTTGCTGGTACAAGAAAAGACCTAAAAACAGTGAAAAATGAATTAAAATGCAAAAATAGCTAAACTTAGATTCTGACCATGCCACTTCACAGGCAGATAAAACACACTCTCCTGAGCATTTCTATATAAATTTTTCCATTTTTGGCTTAGTAAAATAATTTTAATGGATTTTAGAAGTTCATCTCTTCAAAAACTTAAAAACTGTAAAAAATAGTCATACTGTCCCTAATCTGCCCCTTTAATAAACTGCATGTTAAAAATAGCTCCTAACTCCCAAAATATCTGAAACTTTTTGAGAATTTAGAACATGATTAGACATACATTTCCATATAAAGAACAAAAATTTTGGTCAGGGCCGGTCCTGAGGATTTTGGGGCCCGGGGCGAGAGAAAATTTTGAACCTTTTATGTAAACAATTTTTTTTATTAATATGCCATATCATACAAAATAGGGGGGACATAAAACCAATAACCCTCAAAATAAAACATATATAATGATGAGCATACCCACACCATGCTTCTTGCTTGCTTCTTGATAAATCAATTTTGAACACATGTTGTACCTGCACAAAAAACACATCTAAATCACATCTCATCTGAAATGACTCCTTCTTGCATTTTTAGAAGCAAAATCACCAATTATATGTTCAACATCAATATTTTTCAACATATTTTTTTCAATACTTAATATTGTTAATCCATTCAACCTATCTTGAGTCATAGTTGTCCGTAAATAAGATTTTATCAACTTTAATTTTGAAAAACTTCTTTCTGCTGATGCCACAGTAATAGGTACAGTTAGTAAAATTCTGTAAGCAACTAAAATATTCGGAAACATGTCCATCTTTTTTACAAACTCCATAATTTTAATGGAGTTCCATGCATTTCCATCTTGACTCGCTTCATTTGGTAGCATTACCTGCAATATTTGTAATTCTGCAAATAAACGTTGTGCATCAATATCACAATTCTCACCATGTGTCAAAGCATTTTCAAGTTTCAAACAATAATTTTTCATTCCTTCATCATCTAATGAAATTAACCGTGATGCATCAAACAAGAAACCAAATATAGATTCAAAAAGTTCAATTTGTTCAAATCTGATTTTCAATTGAGAAATTGCCATATCAACTAAAACAAGAAAATAGTCTGTTCTAAAATTTTCTTGAGCAGATTGTTGCTCTCTATCTATATCAGGATTTTCATCAAAATGTTTCTTTCTTATAGCCCTACGTTTTACCTGAAACAATGGTTCAATTTCCATTTCATCAGCAATCTCTTTAGCATCAATCATAGCAGAAGTAAACCCATTTTCTCTATATTTTTCAAAAAAAGAAACTAACTCTTTCAGACTTTCAATAGCTACATCAAGATGCATATCTTCAGATTGTAAGTTTTTGCTCACCAAGTTTATTTTGAACAATATTTCATGCCAAATAACCAAACTCAAAATAAATTCAAAGTTGGACAATTCACTTGATACTAATTTTTCAGCATCCCAACTAATTTTTGGATCATCAGAAACTTCAGCTAATTTTATTAAAGCCTTTTTTATTTTGGGAGCTTGATATTTTATTGCTTTTACACTTTCTATACGACTTTCCCATCTTGTTACACACAAAGACTTCAAAGTTAAATCATCCACATATTGAGTAAAATGTTCCATCGTTTTGTTGAATTAGCAAACACATTATACAAAGCCTGACATGCTCCAAAAAAAGATTTTGCTTTCAAACAAGAATTTGCCATATCAGAAAGTACTAAATTAAGAGAATGACAACCACATGGCATATAAAAAGCTCTAGGATTTAGGTCAAGTAATCTTTTTTGGACACCTTGATGTTTTCCTCTCATATTAGAACCATTATCATATCCTTGTCCCCTTACATCATTAATATCTAAATCAAGAGAATTAAGAGCAGCTTGTAATTCACCAAAAAGACCCAACCCAGATGTGTTTTCTACATTTAAAAATTCTAAAAAGTACTCTTCTATTTTTATTGGACAGCTTGCAACATCAACACATCTAATTACCAAAGTCATTTGTTCTGTGTGACTAGCATCAGGAGTGCAATCAAGAATCACAGAAAAATATTTAGCTTCTTTTATTTTATTTATTATTGCATTCCTGACACTTGATGCCAACATGGCAATTAATTCATTTTGTATTTTACGACTAAGATAATGATAATGAATCTCTTTATCTTGAATGAGTCGAAAATGATGTTTCATTGTTTGATCAAACTCAGCAATTGATTCTAGAAAGCCTAAAAAATTTCCATTAGAACCCTCATTAATTTTTTCATTTGTTCCACGAAATGCCAGATTATTCATTGCAAGACGCTTAACAACGGAAATTATTCTAATCATAACTTGTTTCCAATGTTCTGTATCTTTCTTGATTTGTTCTTGTAATTCTTTATCAATAGTTTGATTTGTTCCTAATCTAACTCGTAGTTCAGTCCAAGCTTTAAGATTGGTAAAATGTTCACTACTATCTTCATGTAGTTTAATTTTTTCACTTAGATGTTTCCAATCATCAACACCTATAGTTGCTATTTGACTTTTAGAACGGACATGTCTTACAACTTTACAACAAAAACAAAATACTTTATTTAAATCTTTTGAGTAAACCAACCATTTCCTATCAATAAGTTCTCCATTTCTTAATTTTTGATCAAAATAATATGTGGAAAACCCCCTATTGTAATTATCCTTAGGAAAATTAATATTAGAATCTCTAATAGGACCGTTCTCAATAAGCAAATCTCTCAGTTTTGAATCTAAACCATCCCACACTCTAGGATCATATATATTTATAGATAACGAAGAATCTAAGCACTCAGACACATGATTAATTTCTTCAATATTTTCACTAGTCTCATTTTCAAGAATATTTGTTACTTCTTCATTTACCTCATTTTCATTTTCAGACACATTTGTTGTTTGTTCGTGCACCTGACTTTCAATTTGGTTTTCCAAAGACTCATTTTGCGGTTCAATTTTCTTCCAAAGCTTTTGAATAGAACCTTTTTGAGGTTTTAGTTTCTCTTCTCCCTCTCTTTTTCTATTTCTTTTTTCACTACCTGATGCATATTTTCTAGGAAACATTGTTTTAAATTAAAATAAAAATAAAGTATAGAACCTGAGTGATGAGGCACAGAAGATCCAACTATGACTACGAGTTACTCAAATCTGTCGCAAAATCTAAGTTAAAATTACCTTTGTGCAGTAAATTATTTCAATATCAAATCTGATCCAATTATGAGTTACTCAAATCAAGCCTAGCCTGGAGACAGAGCCGCTAGAGGCGGAGGCGCGGACACAGGTTTTTTTTGAAGCCGCGGAGAGAGTTTTTTGGCTGCCGCGAAGACAGATTTTTTTGGGAAGTGAATCGAGGGTTTCGTTCGGCGGAGTCGCGGAGACAAAAGTGGGCTGCCAAAATAAAAAATTGTTTCTTTTTTGATTGGATGCACTCAGCGGAGACAAAGGTCAAAGTTTGCTGCCAAAATAAAAAACTATTTCTGTTTTAATTGATGATTCAATGGCCCAAATAAACAAAAACAATGGCCCAGATTAAAAGAAATTTAATGGAAAGATACGGCCCATTTTTTAACCCATATATAAATTAAAATTTTTTTTTTTGGGGCCCCCAGGATTTTTGGGCCCAGGGCCATCGCCCTGGGTACCCTGGGCCAGGGCCGGCCCTGATTTTGGTTTTGTAGATTTCTCAGAAATAATTTGTGAAGTTTGACTGTCAGAATAACCTAAACTGGAACAACAGTAAATTGAAAGCTCAAAATAAAATACTTAAAATACATCAAAAATCCGATAAAAAATTCTACTGAAGAAATTAGAAAAAAAAAATGCATTTTATTATTTCTAGACGTGACAATTGATCGTCTCTCTTGTGTTACAATATCTGTGATAACCAGTAGATGTGTTGCTCTAATTTTGAGACTATCAATAGACTCAAGTTGGATCAAGCGCTCCTCTAAGTCTACAACTTCTTTTGCATGCAGACCATGTTAATCAATCTCTCAAATGCGATATCTTTGGCATTTTTTTATCTTGAAAATGGTTTCTTCTTTGATCTTCGGACCTCATCCCGGCCACTTGACTTGAGGGTGATTTTTAAGTTGGCAAGATAGCGGGTGATCTCTTTGTGTGAAAGCATTTTTGGCGGCTTATGAGAGTCCAAGAGATTTCTTGTTTTATCGTTCAATTAAATAGGAATTGAGAAATAAGATTTTAATTATTCGGTCTTCTCCAATTTCTTAATTTATTCAGTAAATGAACAAAATGACACTTTATCTTGTAGCAACGACATTAGAAATTAAATGAAGAAATGATATGAGGTTTGTTTCTTAAATAGAAGGATGAATTTTGTATCACAAGGATTCCATTTAATCACACTATTGCAGCTGCTAACCTAAAACAATATTAATGAAATGATATGCGCGTAATATTTCATCCAATTCTTGCATTTTTATCAATAATGAAATTCCTGGATTAAAAAAAGTTTAGAAATATTTAATTGTATGATATGGTTTTACGAATAATAATATTTGTAACACGAAATCAACAACTTGATAAAACATCTATCGATCCGTGCATGCCTTTGCCACTAAAACCAAATCAACTATGTACAAAGCCTACGTGGCATTTTTCAAAAAATAAAAATCAACTATATATGTACAATGCAAAAGGTTTACAAAACCAAAAATCATTTATATTCATTGCAATTTTAATTACACAATCCACTGAATTTTTTTTCAGCACACTGAATTTTTTTCACATTTCAATCATTCATACAAGGGAGCAAAGGGGTCCGACAGGCATCAGACCAAATTATGTTCCATGTTGGACCGTTTTAATTCGTTTTAAGATTCGCGGAATTCTTTGAGATTCACATACGATTTATAATTTAAATTTTGCACGAATTTCAAAGTGAATGAATGGGTCCTAAACAGGCATCATACCAGATTAGGTCTGATGCTCATTGAAAAGAACCCGCACTCCCTTTATCTAAGCTCAGCAGTGTCGAACTCAACAACCCGGCCGATTAGCAGGTCGGTAGTATCCGGCTGAATCAGGAACCCACGGAAACGGGTCTGCACCCGCAACCTGTTGTCCGGCCAAAACCTTAGTCGTTGCATCCATCTACCACCGCCGCATATCCTCTCCTGTTTGCAATTTTTATAATAAAAACAAAGTTGAGGGGCCACTTTGCAATTTTTGCATTTTCTCATTATGAGTCCTTTCGTTTTTGTTTTTGTATTCAGATTTTCTTTTCTCATTATTACACTTTTTGTTAAGTCTTCAAGAAAATCGCAACACCAATTCTTGTTAATAAAAAAGAAGTAATCTGATGGGAAAATATAGCGTGAATCTCGATAAGTTTCAAAACATAAACCCAGTGCCACAGCCACAGCGTGCCCCTTGTCAACAGAGCAAAGAGAAAATTTAAATTAATCGGGAAAGACCGAGATGCTCAGTCCAACAAAATAAGCAGTCCATTTAGGGAACCCAAAGAATGAAGAAAAAATAAATTTAAGCATGCTCTGTTTGTTCATTCTTTCTAAGCATGCTTTGTTTGTTCATTCTTGTCTTTTTTTCTTGAGCCCTGGTGTAGGATGTTAATTTACATATGGCATTTTACCGAAATTCTTTCTTGACTGTCTTATACATCTAAACAATTTTTCTATAATTAATAGTACTTATATATCATCAAATTGATAAAATAACCAAACAATGTATTTTTGCATAATTGATGAGAATGCACCAAGTTTTCAGGTACCGACACTAGCTATCGCCACATAGTACTAGTGCAATTGTTCCCTTCAGCAATACCACAATGCTACAGTTTGCACCAGGTACATCTTGTACAAGCTGTGCGATGCTCGTTTGATTATCTCAAACGGCTGGCCGTTAATAGCTCATGACAAGCTACTCCATATTTATGTTAGGAGGTTTCTGAACAAGTTGGTTAATTAAGTTTATTTATTTTTCCAGATCCACTGATTCATGAGAATTGTCGGTGTACACTGACGTCTGTCTGACACACTGATTAAGTCAATTTTTCTTTGCAGACACACAGAAAATAATTTTGGTCCTTCAAGTATCGTTTGGGTATATTTCATGTGGGTTTATTGGAATGATGCATGCATGGCCAATATCATGTAGAGTTTAATACATTTAAGAGCCTTTGTGTGTGCTACTGGTTAAATAAATTAATATATTAATAAGTTAATTAACACGGTCCTACAATGCTACTGGAGCCACATGCACATTCAACAATAAACACATTTTCTTTTTTACTTTAGTCAATTAAAAAAAAGGTATACTCTAATACTCTATATTGGTGCACTGTTAATTAGTGCTAGGCTTTAGTCTAGTTAACAATTGCACACATGCTGCATGGCATTTCAATTTTTGTAGTCTGGAGTATAGTCAACAGTCGCACGCCAGAAAAATATAAACTTGATGAGGTTAATAATTTCTTTTTGAGGTAACATTTGGCATTTATTTATATCTTTTGCAAACCGTTTATAGTTGAGAAGTTGGAAACTCATGATTGAGTGTTAGGTTAAAAGCTACAATAGTGTGATTACTTAAATGGAATCCTTGTGATACAAAACTCATATCATCCTTCTATTTAAGAAACGAAACCCATATCATTTGTTCATTTAATTTCTGTTGTCGTCGTTGCTATTAGATAATAAAGTGTTATATATATTGTTCATATGCTGAGTAAATTAAAATATTGGAGAAGACCAAATAACATCTTATCTCTCAATTCTTATTAAATTGAAAGAAACAACAAGAATGTTGTTGTTATATAATGTTGTATTCAAGTGGAGAGGCCACACGTCATCTCACTAATTTCAAAAACAGTCTCAGGTTAAGTGGGATGAGGTCCGAAAATTACAGGAGGTTGCATCTGAGGCAATTTCCAAGATCAAGATTGCCAATAATAGCATTTGGGAGATTGATTTACATGGTTTAGATGCATCAGGAGCTGTACACTATGTAGAGAAACGCTTGTTCCAACTTGATTTTCTATTTTCTAATTAATTGAATAAATGAGGATGATATAAGTTTTATGTGTTGTTTTATTATTTTTATAACAAGTTGCTTGCAACTTTATTTTCTGTACTTGAGTCATTAGTCCTTATTGTTTTAACGTGTCTTTAATGTAAATAAATTATACAAAAATAGTGCTTATATAGAATTAATTTCACTAGTACTACCTTATAGTTTCAATTTAATACAAATAATGAAAACTTATCCTAAAATTACCCAAATCAAGCATGTTTAGTTCATTTGTTTGTGTGTAGATGCATGTAGACAAAGGTACAAAGAGGTGCCAATGTTTAAATGCTTTTGGTTCATGTTAAAATAACAAAATTAAGTAATGATATATATATTTTGTATTATACCAGTTACGTTCGAATAAGAAAAATATTAAATTTTGATTTTATTAATTCGAGAAAATTTTGATCCATTTAAATTTGCTTACTTTTGAAATGTATCAAAATAAAGTCAAAATAAATTATTTTTATAAATTATATAAAATATACATTTTTATTCCATTATTTTTTTTCTATATTTTATATTCCTTGATTGATAATTAACCTGATAAATCGAAGGCTAAATTGGGTTAATGTGGAATAACTGAGGCATAATTGCACATATAACAGAGTATAGATTGTTTTTGGTTTCTGAATTATTTGATGTGGTTAAATTAAGTCCCTGAACTTTTTTTAATTCAATCTACTCATGAAAATTATACAGGTTAATTAGACATGAAGAAATG
Organism: Carex myosuroides; assembly: GCA_028015225.1. Classification (NCBI taxonomy): domain Eukaryota; kingdom Viridiplantae; phylum Streptophyta; class Magnoliopsida; order Poales; family Cyperaceae; genus Carex; species Carex myosuroides. Next base: position 7,434,515 of record CM051464.1, read on the forward strand.
ATGAAAATAGTAAAAAGCTAGCGCACCATGATGAACTACCTTCGTTTACTATTTTGGTTAAGGAGAGGATTGCAGTGTCACAAGTTTCTAATGACACTAATTATCACAATACCTATATGTGTTATATTACTATCTCACATTTTAACAATGAATCCGAAAGTTAACATTGTAAAATCATACATTTAAAATGTAAAATCATTCAATGAATGTGTAAAATCATACATTTGAAGTTTCATCTCTAATAAATAGTTATTTTATTGTACAATATGTAAACTCATATCGAAAGTGTCGGTGAGAAAAATATGAGTTGATCATATTCAGTCACATTTTACAACGCAATGAGAAACTAATTAAAATATCAAATTTTATGTTCTTTTTGCACAAGTAAATGTGAGGTGTTAATATGTGATGGTGGAGAAAACTGAAAATGCATTAATTTAGTGCATTAATTTGATGATTTTATTATTTACCTTAATTTGATGTAAAATACATGATGAAATTCACAAATATTGCGATGATATTGTGTGTTGAGCGGGTTGTGGGTTAGTCTATCAGGCTAGGTCCGACAAGCTTCTGACATGTCTCATGATATATTTTCTACACAGCAACAATGTGAAACATGCAGATACTATACAGGACTCATGATATATTTTAGTTTAATTAATAGTACGGATACATGCAAGATTAAAAAAATATTATTATATTGCTTTAAACTCTATATAGTTTTGGTTAAAGAACATGAGTTATACTTTTAGCTTGTAAATTATTCACTAAATTAAATTACATAAATAAAATCTTATTGTTCACTTTATCCAAGTTTGAGATTAAAATAAATAAATGAAAGTTAGATATTACAAGGCTATTGTTGTAGGAATTTTAGCTAATTTATTTCGTGTGATTATTTGTGTTGAAAATACTATACAAATGAGCAAAAAGGTATTTCAAAAATTGAACGATCTGATTTTTTGGAAACAACCTCAGAGTAGCGCATTTTTTTTTAGGAGCTTAATTATGGTGGACCGCTCTCTATGTTTATTATTTTTTTACACTATGACAGTTCAAAATTACTGTTTACATCCACTATTAATATGTAATCTTTGGGTTAATTGAGATCACAATTTCCAAGTTTTATCATGAAATTGTTTGCCTAGGTCCGCTCCGCCTGTCTCTGCCCAGACAAATTCCTGCGTCGTTAATTATCCTTCCTTCACAAATCGTCCTTAAAAGACTAATAGCCGTGGAAATTAAAAAGTGACTATTTTTTGAGAAATTAGCACGGCACATCATGTGAAAGATCTGGTCACGACACGACATGTGGTCATTCGAGTCACACGTGATTAGAACCGTTATAACCTCATTGAATGGTGAATCTTGAATAAACTAACTTAAATTATGAAAAAAATTAAAATGTGAACAAACGTGACTACGTGTCGTGACTATTCACGTGATGTGACCATCTTTTTTAATTTGGACACAATATGGCATGTAAAAATATAACTTTATCATGACACAGCACGTGACCCAAGTACAGGCGTAACCAGTCATGACACGCCACATATTTAGATTGGACTGCAAACTCAAAATAAGGAAGGAAGATGAAATTAGACTGTAGTTGAAAATTCGAGTTTCGACAGAATTTTAATTTTAGAGTAGAGTAACAATTCAATTACAAATGAACTAAAAAAATATCAAAATTCAAGATGAGGCAGATGCCCAATCCTGTGCTATACTAGCTCCGTCTCTGATTAGACATCAATTAAGCTATTACAGATTTATGTATCTACCATGAGCCCTGACCATTAAGCAGTAGATCCATTCTCTGAACTCAGCAGAGGCCACACCGGTACAAGATTTGATTGCCAAATTTAATGAGAAATCGTTTAGTGCAATACCAGAACCAAGCATTTCAGAAAACAGAGAAAGCCCAGTTGTACCGGCCAATCCGAACTAAACCAGATATAATTGAGGTCCACGTGACAACATTTCCCTCGCATTTTATCAAACAATTCAAATGCACGTTCAAAGATAATCCTAAACTGTTTGATCTGTATCAAGTTTCATGGGGACGGTCAAGATTCAACAAATAGTTTAGATTTGGGTTCTACTAAGTTCACTGCACGAATCATGATGCAGATCTAATGAATTTAAATAGGCTTCGGGTAAGATCTGTCCAAACACTGACAAATCCCAATTGGCACACGGCTATGAAAGATATATTTTTTATTAACTATATGAATTAATTTTTATATTTTTTCGTATTTATAATGATTTTCAGTCTCTTCGAATATTAATTTTTAATTCCCTTATTAAACAGTTTAATGTACTTTTGAATTGTTTGTTTGTAAATAGTAAGGTTAATAGAGGTAATTTGAATTAAAAAAGTAAGGTAGGTGAGATTAGTTTTATATGAATCTCCTTAATTTTTTTTATGGCGTGAGATTCATGGATAATAGATTAACTTTATATTTTAATATTTTATAAATACAATAAAAAATTAGAACAGAAACTATTTTGTAGTCGTACGTGTAGCTGCCTCATTATTTGATTGTGTGTGTATATATATATATATATATCAATTTCATATAATTTTAAGTATCAATTGATATTTAAAAAAACAACGTATATATTTACCATTGTAAATTTCTATTCTTTCTAATAAGCTATTACAAGTCTTGTAAGTATTAATTTGTATTCATTCTCTTTGGACCACCTACAACTTAATCCTTGTAAAAATTTAAAATTGAGCCAATTAGTTGGACTTAATTCAGGTCAAATTGAGTGAGATTTGAATCAAGTTTTCTATAACTACAAAGCAAGTTCTAACCACTAGAGAACAAATGGACATGTGATATTTTATGAGGAATACTGGACTATATAAGAAGTCCTAAAACAATTAAATTAAATTAAATTTTAATATACATATCTAAATTTTAAAATCATAGAAGTGAGTTAGCACCCCTAAAATGAATGTAGATCCTCCCTTGCCTATTTTAAATAAGTAACAAGTATCTCTCATCCATAAGTGGAGGGGTGGAAGGGGCGTCCAATATCAAGTCCGAGTCGTTTGATTCATGTTAAGATTCGTGTTCACTTGATCTGTTCGAATCTTATAGCCTTTCACACAAATTTTGGTGCGATATGAATGACTCCGACTGAATATCAGACTGAATTTGATTTGAGGCTCACCTCACCGGACTGCCTCTAAATCCATCCATAGGCACAATATATAATGTCTAGAGAACAAATGGTCTTATGTGGGCTAATTTATGGTTTGAAGTCAAGGTTGCTAGCTTTTGAGGCCTATGCAGAGCTTAATTACAAGGCCCAAACTCTAATAGTTGATCAATTACCCTATATACATTGTTATAAATTTAGGTAAGCATATGAAACAAGAATGAATTTTTGTGTCAAGGTTGCTAGCTTTCTAATCCTTGTTTTTCCGTCATTATGTTCAAAATTAATTTTGATAAGTTTACTTTAGATTTAATGGCGATTAAACTCAAATATTTTCCGATGATGAAGTTACTAGAATTGTTGTTTGAACTTCGCTCTGAAATTTATTTTATCTATTTTAGAATAAATTATAAAATTTATATAATAAAAACGAATACCATTAACAACATAAAATATTTAATACACAAATTACAAACATATGTTATCTCTCAAATGAGAAGACAAATAAAGATAGAAACATAATTGAATGGGCGGGGGCCGATATTTTTATTAAAACCCCAAAAAAAAAACAAATTATCAAATCTGCTCCCACTTCAAAATTATAATTATTTCTACCCTAACCGCCCGTAAACTGGGCGGTCCACTTTTCCCACCAGACCGCCCAGCAACTGGGCGGTTAACTTTTCAACTTGACCGCCCACAGGCTGGGCGGTCCACTATTACAATCTGACCGCCCAGGGGCTGGGCGGTCCACTATTAATTTTTTTTTTTATATTAAATTGTTGTAATGATTTGTTTGAATGTTTTATATTAAATTGTTGTAATGATTTTTGAATGTTTTATATTAAATTGTTGTAATGATTTGTTTGAATGTTTTATATTAAATTGTTGTAATTATTTTTGAATGTTTTATATTAAATTGTTGTAATGATTTGTTTGAATGTTTTATATTAAATTGTATGATATATATTTATTATTTGTTGACGATTATTTTTATATGTTATGTAATTGTGTAGTTTTAATATAATTGATTAGTTTTATATTAAGTTTGTTAATGTTTAAATGTTTCTAAATGGTAATCTAAATAGTAAGCATAAACAATAAAAGTAGGTAATCTAAATGGTAAGTCTAAACATGAAACATAACAGTCCAAACATGAAATATAATAATCCAAACTAAAATACTAGAAACCTATCAAACTAAAAAAAATATAAAAACCCTAACGGCGACGACGAGGGCGAGGTCCGGAGAGGTCCAACCTCTCAGGTGCACGGTGCTCTCTCTGCGACGGCGGACGCCTCTGGTGAACCTCATCCACCTGCATGTCATCGTGTACGTCCTCACGCGCCCATGGGTCCTCCCCCAGGTGTAATGCATGCTCCCCATGGATCCCCGCCTGTGTACGCAACACCCACGGATCGGCCTCTCAAGTAGGAGGATACGTGGCCGGAGGCGGTGTGCCAAATATAGCAGCGGCAAAGCCATCTGCAGTCTGTGCCCCACTCCCACTGGCCTCGCCGTCGTGCTGTCTGGGCTCCATATACTGCGGTCTGTGGGAGCTAGCTGGCTCCCATCCGCCCTCATCTCCATCGGTGGGAGCTAGGTCATCCAATGAGAAAACGGCATCGTCCGCGGCGGCAGCTCCATCCTGCATGTAAACAATGTTAAATTAGGGACATAGAAGTAACGAGTAAATCTGGTAAATAATGAACTTTTGCTACCTCGGTATGCTGCACTGGAACTCCATACTCGTTGTAGTACGCGCTCCACGCGTTGTTGTTCAATACCCATTGGTGGAACGCCCAAGCTGGGTCATCATCTGCATAAATGAAGATAAATTAATAAGAATGATCTTTTAGAGATAAAACTTAATATGATCATTTGTATTCCATATTATTACCTGCAGGAGGTGGCGGCATCTCCGCAGCGTAGATAGGGGCGACAGGCTGCTCCGGATCTGGTGGTGGGGCCTTTATCTCGCGCCAATTGATGTCCTCCCCGGCATCGTGCAACATACCAATGAGGCGCCCGTCCCAGCCAGAGTCCTCAACGATCGGTGCAATGTGTTGGAGCATTTGACATCCTATCGCTCTCCAACTTCTTCTCGCCATGCACACCAAGCTGTGTGCCACTCCTCTAATACCCGTCAAAATCTGCACACAATGTATTTTCATTATTATTATTAGAAGATGAATAAATAAATACAATTTTTTAAGCATGTCATTTTCATTTAAACATACCGAACGAGCATGGATCGGGCCGAAAGGCAAGTAAGTCCTAGATCCCTCACCCGTGAGTCTCCGTTGAAGAGCATCACCGTAGTCCCCCTGTAGATAAACCGTCGGCATGCCCCATCTCTGGTACCAGACGATATATCGCAATCTCTAAGGCCCGACCGGCATAGGGGCATCTCCTGCTGGAGGCGGGGTCCATAAGTGCAACTGGGGAGATGCAGCACGCTGGTAATGCTCCCAGAAACTCGTGCTCCAGTCGACTTTGGGCTTGTTGTGTTTGGTGCTGCAATATAAATTAATTAGTAACGTGTATGGCTGAATAAGTAATAAAATAGACAAAGGATAAGGCAGTGGGTAGTTACCTGTGCAGCTGGGTGGTCTGCTGCTCGCCCAACTCTGGAAAATCAGGGACAAAGGCATCTAAGCCAAACTGACGGGGCACTCGGTCAGGATAGTGATACTCAACTATCCAGAAGCATACGCACGGCCCCCGATAAAACGAGAGGTGTCTCTGCTCTAATGTCATCGGGCACAGAAGGCCCCGATCGTAGAACACACGATAGGGGTACCAGGTGACGCTCGCCTCGTGAAGCATCTGGAGCTGGCCCCGGACATACGAAATCCCCACGGTCCTCCCTCTGCCCGTGTCCTCGTACGTGAGGGGAGTACTCCATATGGCACCGTACCCCGGACGTCTCTCGGGGTCATCTCCCATCCATAGCCCCTCCTGAGCTGGAGGAACAGGCCGACACACCGGTAGATGTGACCAGGACCACTGCTGGAGTAGAAGAAGTGGTCCGGCAATCTGCCTGTTCGTCGCCTAAATTTTGGACATGCGATTCATTTCTGGTAAATATGGAACCATAATATATGTAATAAAAAAATTAAAATATTTGTACAAACTTACCAGACAAGCATGACACAAGCCCCGGTATAAGTGAGCGAGCACGGCTCCACCCCAATTCCATCTCGACGGCTGCTGAATGTCCCTCAGCAGAGAGAGGAACATAATCGGGACTGCGTCACCTCTGGAATCGACAAACATGACGCTGCCACATAAATCCAAGACAAACGCCCTCACGTACCTGCAATATAAATTAGAAACATAAATAACTACATTTTTTGTTCAATCCATAACATATTTTAATTTGCAACTGTTTGTGATTACCTCAGAACAGCCTGCTCGTCACGTGTCTGAGGGGTGATCCTACGCCGGTGGAAGTGACTGCGGAGCACCGCAAGACTGATGCAGTACTGTGAATACCGGTACTCCTCCTCCTCCTCTCCTTTCTTCTTCTTCTTCTTCTTTTGCAAGTCCGACGGAGCGGCCCCCAGCAGCTCCGGTATCATGTGCATCAGGTCTGGATGGTCTGAGACACCACCGATGGGGTCGCCGTCTATCCGTAAACCCCACAAGGCGCTGACATCACCTAGTGTGACTGTCATCTCCCCAACCGGAAGGTGAAATGTATGCGTCTTCTGTCGCCATCTCTCCACTAGACCGCAAACGAGGGCCTGATCAATATCACAGTGAGGCATGGTGGCCAACTGATACAACCCCAGATGAAGGATGCACTGCTCCATCAATGGGTGACGGACGTATGGTATCTCGGGGGTGCGATGCCTCATTGTCATCATCGTCGTGTCCTGCATGTTACAATTATTTCAATATAAACGTCTAATTAAATAATGCTATTTAAATTAGGAATACAACACCAACGTACCTCCATAGATGCAAGTGAGACACGGTGCCTGACATGTGGGATCCACAGAAGAGGACTAAACGTGTCAGGATGGTGAGGGGGATAATCTCCAAAGGGAGCATCTGCACCGGATGCCTCTGCACCAGATGCCTCTGCACCGGATGCCTCTGCACTGGATGCCGGTGCACCGGATGCCGCTGCACCGGATGCCTCAGCATCGTGATCATGTGAACTCTCCCCCGTCTCCAGAGGGGCATCCCATGCACGTACCCGTCTAGTTCTGACCATACTACATTTCAATAAACAGAAGATTTTATCTTACAAATCCTGATTTATAAACCCTAACTTATAAACTCTAATTATGTCAACCCTAAACCCTAATTTAGGAATTCAACCCTAATCTAACAATTCAACCCTAAACCCTAATTTGATCCATAAACCCTAATTTAACCCCTAAATCCTAATTTAACCCCTAAACCCTAAATTAACAATTCAACACTAAACCCTAAATTAACAATTCAACCCTAATTTAACAATTCAACAAAATTTAAACAATTCAACCCTACATCCTAATTTAACAATTCAACCATAAACCCTAATTTGATCCCTAAACCCTAATTTAACCGCTAAATTCTAATTTAACCCCTAAACCCTAAATTAACAATTCAACACTAAACCCTAAATTAACAATTCAACCCTAAATTAACAATTCAACATAATTTAAACAATTCAACCCTAAATCCTAATTTAACAATTCAACCCTAATTTAAACAATTCAATCATAAACCCTAATTTAACAATTCAACCCTAATTTAACAATTAAATCGCGACAGGAAAATCAACAACCCGCACACGATAATTAACAATTCAACCCTAATTTACAAACTTCAGTTTTGTCAACCCTAAATCCCTAAACTACAAACTCTAATACCGGAAACCCTAATTTTGAACAATTCAATCGTTTCGGGAAAATCAACAACCCGGACACGATAATTAACAATTCAATTCTACCAATCGTTCCAATGCCAATACAAGATACAAAATATAAATTAAAAAAAATAATTTGAAAATTTACCCGAAAATAATCGGACTATCGCCGAGATGGCCGAAATTAGGGTTCGGGTGAGAGAGAGAGAGAGAGCGAGAGAGGAAGAGAGAGAGAGAGAGGAAGAGGGAGAGGAAGAGGGAGAGGAAGAGAGAGAGAATGGCAGAATAGAGAGAGAGAGGAAGCCCTAGAGAGAGAGAGGAAGAGAGAGAGAGAGGAAGAGAGGGAGAGAGAGAGAGCTCTAGAGAGAGAGGAAGAGGGAGAGAGGGAGAGAGAGAGAGAAAAGAGTGGTCTGCTGGTGGGGTGGGGTGCGGTTTCGGGCGGCGACGCGGGAGGCAGAGGCGGCTGGGCTGGAGGCAGAGAGAAGGAGGGCTGAACCGCTGGGGGGGGCGGACCGCTTTTAAAAAAAAAAAAAATTCATAGTGAACCGCCCAGCCTCTGGGCGGTCAGTGTTGAATAGTGGACCGCCCGGACGCTGGGCGGTCAGGTTTCAAAAGTGGACCGCCCAGTGGCTGGGCGGTCTGGTGGGAAAAGTGGACCGCCCAGTCCACGGGCGGTTAGGGTAGAAATAATTATAATTTTGAAGTGGGAGCAGATTTGATAATTTGTTTTTTTTTAGGGGTTTTAATAAAAATATCGGGGGCGGGGGCGTTGATGATGTGGCATAGGTGAAAATTCTTAAAACTTAACTTTTTTTTATTATGAAATATAGATTTATTAAAAGATTCGTTGAAATCAATTCATAGTTAACAAGAACAAGAACTACGTGTAGGAACTCATTCAATAAAATATTGGGAACAAATCAAGATAAAGGTGCAGTCTTCTGTTTCTTTTTTGTTGTATCACTACTACAAAAACTGGCTTTGTACACTGCACATTGTACACGGATTTGGCAATTATATTAAAAACAGTGTATCAAATATGAGTCCAAAAGATCTGCACGATTTCTACACGGATAATTAGTTAATAATCAGTGTAGAATTATTAGAGAGAGCTACACGGTTTATTAGAAACCACAAATCCGTGTGTAAAGAAGTGGGTGTGCAAATAATTGAGAGAGCTACACGGTTTATAACTAAATATCCGTGTAGGAACATTACACACGGCTTTTTGATAATATAGCCGTGTAGAATTCTTATAATTGTACACGGATTTATAACTAAATAGCCGTGTAGAAATAGTTGGAGAGCTACACGGATTTATAACTAAATAGCCGTGTATAATAGTGTAGGGTTTTTATCTCTTCCCTTCCAGAGCGCCGTTTTGATCAAGTCTTTTAGTTAATACATCTCGAACTGAGCTTTTTATTTCTGCGAATTGATCGAGGCCAGCAGCTGAGATCTGAGATCTTTGAATAAAGTTTGTATTTTCTCCTCTCCATCTTTCTAAGGTTAGTAATATGTTTTTAAATCATTTTCTTCCTCTAATTTTCTGTTATTTAGGCTTATTTAATTAGGTCATTTCATGCATGCTTGAATTCTTAATTTTAGATGTAATTAATTAGTGTATTGTGGTCCAATAACCGACCTTTAGATGCTTTTAGGTCCATGCCCGTTCAAAATTAATCCAATAGGGATTAATTTTGGATAGTCCCCGTTTTGGGACTGCTCTTTAAATATTATGTCTCATTTAGGATGTGAACACATATTAGCGGGATTTAATTAGTATTTGAGGAAATTTCGACAGTATTTTCCCATATTGCTCCTACGAGTATGTGGTTCGTACGCATACTTGGGGAGTTAAGGGGAAATGCTGCCGAATTTTTCTCAAATACTAATTAAATCTCGCTAATATGTGTTCACATATGAGACATAATATTCAAAGAGTGGGTTAGGATTGTAAACCGGCCCTTTGTAAGCCCAAAATTTTGTACACGAAGGAGAATGTTGACCATGCATGATTAATTGATCAAATCATTTTTTTAATTTAATTTACAGATGGATCGAAGCTGGATGTATGAAATGCGACGTGACAGTGAAGAATATTTGGTTCGCGTTGATGAGTTTATAAAATTTGCTGAGAGTTATAGAGTGAAGAAAAAAGAAGAAGACATTTTATGTCCTTGTAAAGATTGTAAAAATTTATTAAGATTTTTGGACATCGAAGAAATTAGAGCTCATTTGATTTGTCGGGGATTTAAGAAGAGATATGCATGTTGGTTCATGCATGGTGAGAAATTTGGGGAAAGTAGTAGTGCCAATAAAGATTGTAATCGTGAATTGAATGATGAGAATGTTGGAATTTCTGATAATTTTGAACTTGATTGGAACGAGGATTATGAGAGTGCCGAATATTCTGATATTAACGTCGAACCCGAAAATGACGATGATGAGATGGAGAGGAATTTTGATGAAAATGTAGAACACGAGTTTACTGAAAATTTGGAGGATATGTTACGTGATGTGGAAGATGAAATTAGTGATAAAAATTATGATAAATTTCAAAATTTGTCTAATGAATCCAAGAAGCCGTTGTATCCCGGGTGTACCAAATTTACAAAACTGTCAGCTGTGTTGAAATTATTAAACTTAAAAGCAGACAATGGTTGGAGCGATAAGAGTTTCACGTCCTTATTACAGCTTTTAGGAGAAATGCTCCCAGATAACAACGAGTTACCCGGTACAACATATCAGGCAAAGAAGTTGATATGTCCAATGGGGTTGAAGATCGAAAGAATACATGCATGTCCGAATGACTGTGTATTGTATCGTAACGAGTACGAGGCCATGCATGTCTGTCCTAAATGCGGTGTTTCACGATATAAACGTCGTAAGGACCAGGACACTGATGATTGTAACGAGGACACAAGTGGCCGACCTCCGGCTAAGGTGTTGTGGTATTTGCCGATAATACCGAGATTCAAACGGTTGTTTGCGAATCCCAAAGATGCAAAATTATTGCGTTGGCACGAAGAAGAGCGCAAAAATGACGGTAAACTAAGGCACCCGGCTGATTCTCCTCAATGGAGAAACATTGACAGACATTTCAAAGAATTTGGTTCTGAAACGAGGAACCTTAGGATTGTGGTGAGCTCAGATGGAATGAGTCCGTTTGGAAGTATGAGCAGTCGGCACAGTACTTGGCCTGTTCTTTTATGCATCTACAATCTTCCTCCTTGGTTGTGCATGAAACGCAGATATATAATGATGTCATTACTAATCCAAGGACCCAGACAACCCGGAAATGACATAGATGTATATCTCGCACCATTAATCGAGGACCTCCAAAAATTGTGGTGTGATGGCGTCCCGGTGTGGGATGCGTATATGAAAGAGACCTTTAACTTGCGGGCCATGGTGTTTTGCACCGTAAATGATTTCCCCGCGTACGGGAATTTGTCGGGTTACACTTGTAAAGGAGCAAAAGCGTGCCCGATCTGTGAAGATGACACGCAGGTGCTGAGGTTGAAAAATTGTCAAAAGAATGTATTCATGGGGCATCGTAGGTTTCTTCCTAATAATCACCCATATCGTAAGAAGAAGATGGCATTCAACGGGAAAATTGAGCTTGGAGTGGCTCGTCATCCATTAGACGGGGAGAGTGTCTTCGAACGGGTAAAAAACATTGATGTTGTTTTTGGAAAGTGCGCCAAAGCACTACCGAAGAATATTTGGAAAAAGAGGTCCATATTTTGGGAGCTACCGTACTGGAAATATTTAGAAGTGAGGCATTGCCTAGATGTCATGCATGTCGAAAAAAATGTCTGTGACAGTTTAATTGGTTTATTATTGAACATTCCGGGGAAGACGAAAGATGGTATTAAAGTGAGAAAAGACATGGTAGAGATGGGAATACGACCCGAGCTCGCACCGCAGGAGAAAGGGAAGCGCACATACCTACCCCCGCACTGTGCACAATGTCAAAGAAAGAGAAAACAAGCTTCTGTGAAGGCCTCAATGGTACAAAAGTCCCATCAGGATATTCTTCGAATATTAAGAAGTTGGTGTCGATGAAGGACTTGAAACTGGTCGGTCTGAAATCTCACGACTGTCATGTTTTACTGACACATATAATTCCGGTTGCAATTCGGGGAATTTTACCAAAGCACGTTCGTCAAACCATTACGAAGCTTTGTTCTTTCTTCAATTGTCACACCCCAGGACAACCCGCCGCGCATTTATGCGCCAGGCGTTAAGCACATCACATACATTATCAATAACACAACCAAATAAGCCACTATATTAAAAATAAACAAGGTTCATAAACAAACAAAGGAGAAGATATGTCAGACATGGCTAGTCAAACAGTTACTGCCATATCTGCATCATATATGATTCATACAAATATAAATTAAAAAGCAAATAGTGGCTACTCTTAATAGTTTCCGCTAAATTTTCTCACTCACGTCCTTCCTTCAGGTCTCCTTCTTCATTTCCTGGAACCCACATAAAAGTGGAAACAAAACGGGTGAGAGATCGAACTATCTCTCAGTGCGGGATTTAGTTCCAGCCCGGTGTTTTTACAATTGAATGCAATTAATATCCAAACAGCAGTTAATTTAAAATAAACCCCAATTTCCCACAAATTCAGATATGCAACTTGTAAATCAATCTAAAAACGAAATTCCTGGTTTTCTTTTCTTTAAACAAACTTTTCGTAACCTAGATCGCCACACACGGACGATCCGGCCCCTTTCTGTTCTGTTCACTTTTAAACTTTTGAAATTCCACACTCTGGGAATCATGCCCGTACATGAAACCCGGCGAATCGCCACGCAAGGACGACCCGATTATCACACTCTAGATGGGCCATTTCGGGGACCCATCCGGCGAACCGCCGCGAATTTGGCGGCCCGTTCTGTTCTGTTCTGTTCTGTTCTGTTCTGTTCTGTTCAAAACACTGGGCTGCCACACATGGACCACCCGCTTTTCAAAAACACATGCAGAGCCGCCTCACACGGACGGCCCCAATTTAAAACAATTCATTCAAATTCCCCATTCCCAGATTCACAATTCAATTCCTATCCTTTCAATTTCATGCACCAAGAGTTCCTACCATGCAATTCTACACAAATTCAAACGATTGTTCGACATTCGCAACATGCAGTTTATCCACCAGATCAAAGAAAGAATTACTTACCTCAATCCCTGCATTATGTATTATTTGTAAAAAGACCAGGAACCCGCACCTGTATTCTCAGTAACTGCTGTTGTGCGTGAGTTGGGACCCTGCGTATTCTCAGCGTCTTCTAGCGTCGCGTGATTTACTCCTAGGTTTTAAATACGCTTAATTAGGTTCTTATTTTTAATTGCATCTAAGGACTTTGTCATTTAAAGGCTATGCCCAAGTATTTAATTCACATCGAATTCAACATATAATTAACCATACTTATAGCCCTCAACTTTTCCTACCAATCAAACTTGACACAACTAAATTGGATAAACAACCTTGATTTATATGCTGATTACATCGATTTTAAGAATGCAGGAATACGGTTTAGTTATTGGGTTATTGGGTTTAGGTTTTTGTTCATCGGTTTTCGAGTTAATGGGTTAATAGTTCGTAGGATTTGGGTTTTGTTATTGAATTCTAGGTTAATGGGTTAATGGGTTTTCGGTTTAGGGTTAATGGGTTAATGGGTTTCGGGTTAGGGTTAGGGTTTCGGCCAAGGTTAAGGTTTTCGGGTCTAGGGCTTGTGGTGGCCGGCGGCACAAGGGAAAGGGAAGGGTAGAGAGGGAGTATGGGGTGGCTCGGCCAAGGAAAGGGATAGGGTAGAGGGGGCGGCAGCCAAAGAGAGAGGGGGTTTCGGCGGCTTGGGTTCGGTCCAGGAAAGGGGAAGAGAGGGGGATGGCGGCACAAGAGGAAGGGGGGGGGGGGCGGGGTAGAAGGAAGAGGGCTCGGCTTGGCCCGGTGGCCGGCGGCAGCCAAGAAGGAAGGGAAAGGTTTCGGCCAAAGAGAAAAAGAGAGAAAAAGAGAGAAAAAGAAAGAAAAAGAAAAACTTACAGAATAATTGGAAATGGAGAGGAATGAGAAGAGAGAAAGGATTGGGTTGCTTATATTATTGGATATGGGCTGAATTTAGGTTTGGGCCATGCTAAATTGAGTTTGCTAAATTAAAAGAAAACAAATTTTGACATCTATTAAATATATTTTGCTAAAACGAACCGTCATTTCTTCTCATTTTTACTATTTATTATATTTTTATTCCTATAATTTGCTGATTATTAATTTAATTTCTATTTATTATTTTCTAAATTGGATTTTATAAAAATTAACTCATACCCATATTGAGAAGCGTTACATCCTCCCCCCCTTGGAAATCCTGTTCAGCCCCCTGAACAGCCTCGGCGTCTATGTCTTCGAACAATTCTGGGTATGTGGCACGCATCGTCTCCTCCATTTCCCAAGTCGCTTCTCGGCTGGTGTGTCGTCCCCATTGTACTAAGACCTGTTTAATGGTCTTTCGCCGGAGACTTATTTCTTTGGTGTCTAGTATTTTCATGGGTCGTTCTTCATACACTAAGGTTTCATCTAACCTCAGATTTGAAAAGTCGAGGATGTGGGAAGGGTCTCGGACATATTTCCGTAGTTGAGACACATGGAAGACTGGATGTACTTTATCTAAGGCCGGAGGTAGCGCCAGTTCGTAGGCAAGTGGTCCGATTCTTCTAAGAATTTCAAATGGGCCCACATATCTAGGACTCAGTTTTCCTGCTACACCAAATCGTCTCACTCCCCTCCTTGGAGAGACCTTCAACCAAACATGATCCCCGGTTTCAAACTCTAGTGGTCGTCTCCTCAAGTCTGCATACTTTTTCTGTCTGTCTCGAGCTGTGTCTAGTCGGTTTAAGATCAGTTGGGTTCTATCCGCGCAATCTTTTACCATTTCTGGCCCTGTTGGCAGTTGCTCTCCGTTGTTTCCCCACCACAAGGGGGTCTTCCAGCGATGCCCACACCAAGCTTCAGCTGGGGCCATGTCGATACTGGCATGGTAGCTATTGTTATATGCGAACTCGGCCATTGTCAAATGATCAGCCCATGACCCTTGAAAGTTGATGGCGCACGCCCTTAGCATGTCCTCTAAGGTTTGGATTGTTCGTTCCGACTGACCGTCCGTCTGGGGGTGATGAGCAGTACTAAAATTGAGCCGGGTTCCCATTGCCTCCTGGAAGCTCTTCCAGAAATGCGAGGTGAATCGCGTATCCCGATCTGATATGATGGTTTCGGGAACTCCATGGTATTTGAACTGACATTGAAGAAAGAGCTCTGCCAGTTCTCCACCCGATGTAGGGGTTCGTAGGGGTATGAAGTGAGCTACCTTGGTCAGTGTGTCTACAATGACCCAGATTGAGTCATATCTCTTTTGGGTTCGCGGTAGCCCCGTGATGAAGTCCATGGTGATGATTTGGAACTTCATTTGTGCCCTGGAGTTTGGGTATAGCAACCCTGCCATCTTCCTCCGTTCTGCTTTCACTTGTTGGCAGGTGATGCATCTAGCGACAAATTCTGACACATCTTTCTTCATGTTGGGCCACCAAAATTGGGTACGAAGGTCCTTATACATCTTTACTTCTCCTGGGTGAATGGTATATCCCGATTCATGGGCTTCTCGTAGAATTTCGTTTCTCAATCCCCCCTGTTCTGGGACACAAACCCGCTGGTTGAAATAGAGGAGCCCATCCTCGTTTTCCTTGAAGGTCGACATTGGATTGGTACGGGCCAATTCCCGGTACCTTTGATGTCGCTCGTCGCCTTGGTCTGCGTCCCGGATTCGAGACTTCAGTTCTGGTTGTACCGATATAGCCGCTAGGGTGAGTACCGCATCCTTCGCGGTTCCCTTGATGTCAGTTTGTTCCTGAATCCAGCTGGCCGATACACACACTCCCAAATTCATGTGTCGCATTTCTTTGATCAGTTCTGTCTCTTGGGTTATTGCCTCTGCCAAGTTTGTCGCCCCTTTCCTACTGAGCGCGTCTGCCACCACATTTGCCTTCCCAGCCAAGTACTGTATGTCTAAATCATAATCCTTCATTAGTTCCAGCCACCTTCTTTGTCTCATGTTCAATTCCTTCTGGGTAAACACATATTTTAGACTTTGGTGATCCGTGAATATTCGGCATTTCGCCCCATAGAGGTAGTGTCTCCATGCCTTGAGCGCGAAGATTACTGCTGCTAATTCCAGGTCATGTGTGGGGTAGTTTTGTTCATGGTTCTTCAATTGCCGTGACCCGTAGGCAATTACTTGTCCGTCTTGCATGAGCACACATCCCAGGCCGTTTCTTGACGCGTCAGTATACACTGTGAATTCTTGGTCCGGTTTGGGTAATGTTAATACTGGGGCACTGGTTAGCAGTTTCTTCAGGGTTTGGAAACTCTCTTCTTGACTTTCCGTCCATTTAAAAGTAGTTCCCTTGTGCAGGAGTTGGGTCATGGGTCGGGCTGTCTTTGAGTATCCGGGAACGAAGCGCCTATAGTATCCCGCTAACCCTAGGAAGCTGCGTATATCCGCTACGTTCTTGGGTTGAGTCCATTCTACCACTGCTTTGATTTTATCTGGGTCCACCCGGATACCTTCTCCCGTCACTACATGTCCCAGAAATTTAACCTCTTTCATCCAAAATTCACACTTGGAGAATTTGGCGTACAACTGGTGTTCACGTAATCTTTGCAATACTGTACGCAGGTCCTCGGCATGATTCTCTTCCGTCTTTGAATAAATCAATATGTCATCAATAAAAACGATGACACAGCAATCAAGTAGGTCATGGAATACCCGGTTCATCAAATCCATGAATGCTGCCGGAGCATTGGTTAACCCAAATGGCATGACAGTAAATTCATAGTGCCCGTAACGGGTACGAAACGCTGACTTTTCTACATCTTGCGGTTGGATCTTCAACTGATGATACCCTGATCTCAAGTCAATCTTGGAATAGACCGCCGCCCCTTGGAGTTGGTCGAATAGGTCTTCAATTCGCGGAAGAGGATATTTGTTTTTGATTGTGACTTTATTTAACTCTCGGTAGTCGATGCAGAGCCTCATACTACCATCTTTCTTCCTGACGAACAGCACTGGTGCGCCCCACGGCGATGTGCTTGGTCTTACGAATCCCAGTTCTAGAAGTTCCTCTAACTGGACCTTCAGTTCCTTAAGTTCCGCCGGTGCCATTCGATACGGGGCCTTAGAGATTGGACGGGTACCAGGTAGTATGTCTATGTGGAATTCGATTTCCCGATCAGGGGGTATTCCTGGCAGCTCCTCCGGGAATACATCGGTATACTCTGAGACGATAGGTACCGACGTTATCTCTGGTTTTCCCGTCTCGAGTTTCATCACGGTGACTAGGAAGGCGGGACAGCCACTGTCGATGAGTCTCCTTGCTTGGTTGGCAGATATTGTAGGGGTTCCGCCTCCTCGTTTCCTGAGCCGGATAGTGAGGTCATGGAGACCGGGCCTGTTGATGACCATCCTTCCTTTCAGGCAGTCAATCGTCACGCCGTTTCGAGTGAGCCACTCAAGACCCAACATTAGGTCATAGAGACCCGTCTTAGAGACTATGGGATTTATCGGGAATTCCCTCCCCGCTAATTGGAGTTTTAACCCTACGCTTCGAATTTCCGGGGTAGTATATTGCAATGCGGGGGTACTTACAGTCAATAGTTTACCCGAGTCCCGGGTTGGTACCCTGTGTTTGTCTACCCACTCCCTTCCTATGACTGAATGACTACAACCAGTGTCTATGAGTACAAAAGCAGGAATTCCAGAAAGTTCAAACGTACCAGTTAGAAGGTCAGTAGCCACATCCTCTTCTTCGTAATATTCCTTAGTCGGGTTCACACCCATCTCGCAACTGCAACATTCATGCGCATGCACTCCCACCTTTTGGTTTCCTTGGTTCCCGCTGCGGTTGTTATTGGGAGGGTTGTAGCCACCGGTCCCTCTGCCAAGGGGTGTTCGTGTGGGTGGATCCGTATTTCCCACTTGCTGCCCGGAATAACTCGCGGAGCTGGGCAGTCCTTGATGAAATGTCCCGGTTTGTTACACCGGTGACACACCCCCAAACGGAAACTGCATTGATCAGGCGAATGGTTGCGGCCACAGTAGTTGCACAGGGGTGTTGGATTAGATTGGAAATTAGGCCGGTTACCCCCGTAATTATTTCTGTTCGGGGCCGGTCTCATAGGTTCATCTATCTTAGGTCGCACATTTCTCGATCCCCCGGCTTGGCTGATGCGTCCGTCATAAGACTCCGCGGTGCTTGCCCTTAACATTAAATCTGATAGTTGGTTGGTCCCCGGAATGTCAATGATCTGAGCAAGACGGGGGTTCAGTCCCCCGAGATATTGTTGTCTGAGGCGGAATTCATCTCCCACGATATCGGGTGCATACCTCATTAGGTTCTCAAACTTGGAGTTATACTCCACCACTAAACTGCTCCCCTGTTTCAAGCTTGTAAACCGTTGCCGGAGTGCCTCTCTTGACATGGTGTCCATATAGCGGCGTTCGAATTGCCTTTCGAACTCCGTCCACCCTTTTGCCTCAGCGGTTTCACCCCACCCGCGTTTCACCTCTTGCCACCAGAATCGAGCATGACCCTCCAGTAATTGAGTAGCTAGCTCTACTCGGTGTTCCTCAGGGGCTCTCAAAATTTGAGTTTATCCTTGATATTTGCGACCCAGTTCTCTGCTGCGGCAAAGTCACCTGTCCCATCGAAGGTCGGGGGGCGCAATGAGGTGAACGATCGGTAGTATTCAAAGAACGTGTCGGCCTCTCTAGGCTGTCGCTGTTCGTATTCCATGGCTACCCTGGTCACCCGCTCCAGTCCCTGCAGTAGGGCATTCAGCTGAGGGTTCTCGAGTGGAATCCTAGTGTCGCCATCTGCGTCGCTCGTGTTTGAGTTATTCCTGGTTCCTTTCGCCATCTCTGACTTTTCTGCGTCAATGGTGTTTGATGTGAGTTTTTCATTCTTCCAAGTTTTATATAAATATACTTGCATTGTTATTAGTTACAGAGTTCATCGTATGACTTATGGTTATTTCAACTCGAGGCAATTAGACGAAATTTTAAAGAAGGAATTTAAAAATTACGAATCAAACTTTAATTTATAACTGCTCATTTAAAACATCCAACAAAATTTAAGATACATGTGAGGTTTATAACTATCTCATTTCCTTTTTCCCTAAGGTGCCCTAATCGGTTTCAGAATATCCCTTAAGTATATCTTTCTTAACGTGATACGTCCAGTTGTTCCGAACTTCTGACATTGTGAATGGTTCTGCTTCCATTTCCGCTCTTATAGCTGGGTCTTCTTCTTCTACCTGCTGGGGTTTCTCCCCGATGAGCTTGTTCTTATTTTCCGATATTTTCCGCATTTCTGCCCTGACTGGTTTCTCGTGGGGTGGCCAGAACACGAGGCTGCGGTGTGCGCAGTCTATCAGCACGTGGTGCTCCTTGAGCCAGTCCATTCCTAAGACCATCTCGTACGCCCCGGTGTCTGCCACGATTGGGTCTACTCGCCATTTTCCATTCTGCGTGTTCACGTGAAGATCCGGACAGTATTGTTCTTCTACCCTATGTTCGAGCCCTGCGAAGAAACGGCGTCTTCCGGTATTCTTCACCCTGAATCCGCTAGCCTCCACCACATGTGGCGAGATGACGGAGTACGGACAATTGACGGAGATTGCAGCATTGACAGTGATTCCGGACAAGTCGACCCATCCAACCATCTCCTTGACTTTTGCGGTGGTTGCGAATGTCCTTAGCCAAGTGGGCTGTTCGTTAAATTGATTTGCCATCTAAGGGAAAGGGTCTATTTGGTTTATTTTCTACAAAATTAAATTAGTTCAATCTTCCAAAAAGAACATATCCTTGTTATATTTAAAAATAATTTGTACCGTTATTAAAAGGCATAATCCGTCACTAAGTATCATATACATTGGTTACTACTGGTACGCCTAGGTTTCCTATAGTTTGGTCTATGACCTATTGCCGCATCCTATTGCTAGCGCTCTCTTAGCGGAAGTTTATTGATATTGTATGTGCTGGCTCTGATACCAACTAAGTTGTCACACCCCAGGACAACCCGCCGCGCATTTATGCGCCAGGCGTTAAGCACATCACATACATTATCAATAACACAACCAAATAAGCCACTATATTAAAAATAAACAAGGTTCATAAACAAACAAAGGAGAAGATATGTCAGACATGGCTAGTCAAACAGTTACTGCCATATCTGCATCATATATGATTCATACAAATATAAATTAAAAAGCAAATAGTGGCTACTCTTAATAGTTTCCGCTAAATTTTCTCACTCACGGCCTTCCTCCAGGTCTCCTTCTTCATTTCCTGGAACCCACATAAAAGTGGAAACAAAACGGGTGAGAGATCGAACTATCTCTCAGTGCGGGATTTAGTTCCAGCCCGGTGTTTTTACAATTGAATGCAATTAATATCCAAACAGCAGTTAATTTAAAATAAACCCCAATTTCCCACAAATTCAGATATGCAACTTGTAAATCAATCTAAAAACGAAATTCCTGGTTTTCTTTTCTTTAAACAAACTTTTCGTAACCTAGATCGCCACACACGGACGATCCGGCCCCTTTCTGTTCTGTTCACTTTTAAACTTTTGAAATTCCACACTCTGGGAATCATGCCCGTACATGAAACCCGGCGAATCGCCACACAAGGACGACCCGATTATCACACTCTAGATGGGCCATTTCGGGGACCCATCCGGCGAACCGCCGCGAATTTGGCGGCCCGTTCTGTTCTGTTCTGTTCTGTTCTGTTCTGTTCTGTTCAAAACACTGGGCTGCCACACATGGACCACCCGCTTTTCAAAAACACATGCAGAGCCGCCTCACACGGACGGCCCCAATTTAAAACAATTCATTCAAATTCCCCATTCCCAGATTCACAATTCAATTCCTATCCTTTCAATTTCATGCACCAAGAGTTCCTACCATGCAATTCTACACAAATTCAAACGATTGTTCGACATTCGCAACATGCAGTTTATCCACCAGATCAAAGAAAGAATTACTTACCTCAATCCCTGCATTATGTATTATTTGTAAAAAGACCAGGAACCCGCACCTGTATTCTCAGTAACTGCTGTTGTGCGTGAGTTGGGACCCTGCGTATTCTCAGCGTCTTCTAGCGTCGCGTGATTTACTCCTAGGTTTTAAATACGCTTAATTAGGTTCTTATTTTTAATTGCATCTAAGGACTTTGTCATTTAAAGGCTATGCCCAAGTATTTAATTCACATCGAATTCAACATATAATTAACCATACTTATAGCCCTCAACTTTTCCTACCAATCAAACTTGACACAACTAAATTGGATAAACAACCTTGATTTATATGCTGATTACATCGATTTTAAGAATGCAGGAATACGGTTTAGTTATTGGGTTATTGGGTTTAGGTTTTTGTTCATCGGTTTTCGAGTTAATGGGTTATTGGGTTTAGGTTTTTGTTCATCGGTTTTCGAGTTAATGGGTTAATAGTTCGTAGGATTTGGGTTTTGTTATTGAATTCTAGGTTAATGGGTTAATGGGTTTTCGGTTTAGGGTTAATGGGTTAATGGGTTTCGGGTTAGGGTTAGGGTTTCGGCCAAGGTTAAGGTTTTCGGGTCTAGGGCTTGTGGTGGCCGGCGGCACAAGGGAAAGGGAAGGGTAGAGAGGGAGTATGGGGTGGCTCGGCCAAGGAAAGGGATAGGGTAGAGGGGGCGGCAGCCAAAGAGAGAGGGGGTTTCGGCGGCTTGGGTTCGGTCCAGGAAAGGGGAAGAGAGGGGGATGGCGGCACAAGAGGAAGGGGGGGGGGGCGGGGTAGAAGGAAGAGGGCTCGGCTTGGCCCGGTGGCCGGCGGCAGCCAAGAAGGAAGGGAAAGGTTTCGGCCAAAGAGAAAAAGAGAGAAAAAGAGAGAAAAAGAAAGAAAAAGAAAAACTTACAGAATAATTGGAAATGGAGAGGAATGAGAAGAGAGAAAGGATTGGGTTGCTTATATTATTGGATATGGGCTGAATTTAGGTTTGGGCCATGCTAAATTGAGTTTGCTAAATTAAAAGAAAACAAATTTTGACATCTATTAAATATATTTTGCTAAAACGAACCGTCATTTCTTCTCATTTTTACTATTTATTATATTTTTATTCCTATAATTTGCTGATTATTAATTTAATTTCTATTTATTATTTTCTAAATTGGATTTTATAAAAATTAACTCATACCCATATTGAGAAGCGTTACATCAATGCAATAAATTCCAAAGTGATAGACCCTCTAAAATTGGACTCTTTGCAAAAGGAGGTCGTCGTTACTCTTTGCCAACTTGAGATGTATTTTCCGCCATTTTTTTTCGATGTCATGGTTCACCTTGTTGTTCATCTTGTGAGAGAAATTAAGATTTGTGGTCCCGTGTTCCTTCGGTATATGTATCCATTCGAGAGATACATGGGCATCTTGAAAAAATACGTAAGGAACCGACATCGACCCGAAGGCAGCATTATAGAAGGATATTCTACGGAGGAGGTGATTAATTTTTGCACCAACTACTTGACCGGTGTGGATCCTATTGGCGTTCCAAAATCTCGATACGAGGGAAGGGGTAGACGAAGCTGACTACATGCGGTCCGACCACAATGAAGGATTATGGGCCGACGGTACTGTTCAAATAGTGGAAAAAAGGAGAAAAAGGAAAAAAAAAGCATAATGTGTAATATTTATTTTGTTTAAGACCGTGTAGCTTTTAATATTGCAACTTTAGCTTGTAATATATCAAATAAAAAAGGAAAAAAAGAGGGAAAAAAAGAAAAAAGCATAATGTAGTAATAGTATTATCAAATATTATCAAATATTAGTTTAATGCTTATAATGAAGGATTATGTTTAATGCTTATAATATTATCAAATATTAGTATTAGTTTTTGAAAATATTAGTTAAAACATTTAATAATAAAATAAAATAAATATTAGTTAAAATATTAGTTTTCACTAAATATTAGTTAAAATATTTAATATTAGTTAAAATATTAGTTAAAATATTTAAAATATTAGTTAAAATATTTAAAATATTAGTTAAAATATTTAATATTAGTTAAAATATTTAATATTAGTTAAAATATTTAATATTAGTTAAAATATTTAAGGAAGGATTATGTTTAATGAAAATATTATGTTTAAAATATTATGTTCAACTTTATCAAACATTTAATATTAGTTAAAATAAATATTAGTTAATAGTTAAAATAAATATTAGTTTATGTTCAAAGCATTTTACTGAACCTGGGACCCGCCTGTCGGAACGATTTATACACGGACTTTTAGCTAATAGTCCGTGTAGAAATTGAAGAGAGCTACACGGACTATTAGCTAGATGTCCGTGTAGAAAGGTGATTTGCACACGGATTTTTATGTACAACCGTGTAGAAAGGTGATTTGCACACGGACATTAACTTAACAGCCGTGTATAATGAGGAAACATTGGTTATTTCGAAATCCTTCTCTGCCAAAATTTTCATAAGTCCGAAAACCCTTCTCTGCCAAAAACCTCCCAAAGACACGAGCTCAATCTTCACCGCTCACCGCGCGCCTCACCGCCTCGCCGCCTCGCCGCCTCACCACCTCGGTCTCTCTCACCCGTGGTCTCTCTCTCTCTAACCCGTGGTCTCTCTCACCTAGGTTAGCGTCTCTCTATCTCGTTCTTTTTCTTATTGGGTTTGAACCCGTTAGCCAATTTAATAAAGGTATTGCTATTTGCGGCTTGGCTGTTGTTATCGTGCTGCCCCTTTTTGATACTGTTGTGTTGCTGTACCAGTTGGTATATAGGGTATTTTATAGCAATACTTGTTAGGTTATTGAATACATTGTATACATTGAATACATTGTATACATTGAATACATTGTATACATTGAATACATTGTGGTTTTTGAATACATTGTGGTTATTGAATACATTGTGGTTATTGAATACATTGTGGTTTTTCATAATTTGTATATAGGGTATTTTAGGTTATTTTATGGTACTTGTTAATTTTAGGGTATTTTAGGTTAATTTAGGGTACTTGTTAATTTAGGGTACTTGTTAATTTTAGGTTATTCAAATAATTATGGTACTTGCATGTTAGGGTATTTTAGGTTATCTCTATTTTGGTGAGCACACTTTATGAGTTAGAAATTTCATATCTTGTTAAAAAAATTATTGTCATTCTAACAAATGCCGCTAAATGTAAATTTCAGTGCCCGCAACAGAAGGAGGGTTGGGAATGCGCTTATTACACGATGATATTCATGTTTGACTTTGTCGAAAGAATACAATTCCAATTCCCAAAAGCGGTATGTACTTCATATGAATTTCCTATATAATAAGCAATTGATATCTACCTTTTCTGAAATACTAACTATTATCAAATTATAATTTTGTAGAATGTGACAAATCAAGATCATTACACTTGGAATCAGATCGACGATGTGCGGTGCATGTGGGCAAGGTGGTTTGCCATGAAATTTTGTAATCCTCGATATGGATTTGCATAGATTAATTTGTAATAAAAATATGTTTCGAATGAATTTATTGCTATATGAATTTTGTATAAATTTAGTATATGAATTTCTTGCCAATTAATCTGTTTCGAATGAATATTTGTATTTATGTTGAAAAAATTGGCTAGCAAAGCTGGAGGCTAGCCCAAAAACAAAATATACAAAAAAAAAAAAAGGTATTTATACACGGATATTTCACAATTGTGCGTGTACGATAGAAAAAACAAAAAAAAAATTAGCTATTGCACACGGCTATTTAACAGTTGTCCGTGTGCAATACTAATCATACACGGTTTTTTTGTTAAAAATCCGTGTATGATAGCCTTGCTGGAGGCGTAATACAAAATATCTAAAACTATTTGTACACGGATATTTACCAAAAGTCCGTGTATAATAGCTAAGAGAGCTACACGGACTTTTAATACAAAGCCGTGTAGAAAGAGGAATCGTACACGGTTATTTAGTTGATATCCGTGTAGCTCGCTAGGTCTTTGTACACGGTTAATTAGGGAATATCCGTGTATAAATCATCATAATCACACACGGTCAAATATCCGTGTGTAGTTCCTGACCTATTCATACACCCTGGCTTTAAACACAGCAGGAAATCCGTGTAGCTCTTCCATTAATGTCCGTGTGTAATCTGTTTTTCTGTAGTAGTGTATCGTAAGAAAAGAGGAGAAGATACCAAGACTGTTTTGTGCAGAATCTTTGATGACCAGCAGGATCACATAAAATAGTTCTTTTAATAAAAATATCTAATAAATTAATATCACGTTATCTCAAAAAAATAAAATAAAATCAATCAATCAACGTCCAGCCCTATGTCGTGCATTCGTGGCGGCCAGAAACATGATAAGTTTGAATACATCAAATTAAATCCATGAAATATTGAATTCGGATCTCCCACGTACCTGAGGTGCAATAATTAAATCTTGACGGTTCTTTTAACCAGATACGAATCTGAAAAGCGGACCATCTATAATTTTTATAGACACCAGATTAAATTTGATCTGATTAGAATTAATCTGAGCCGTCCTTTCCTTTATTGCAACCCTCATATATTTGAGGGGACACGCAGCGTTTTTAGATTATCCTAACCGAAAAACTGTAACTTTCCCACTTTTTTCACCTATTTTTTTTCCTAATCTTGGGAGAGTGGAAAGATAATGTTGTATCTTAATTAGTTAAAACAATAATTCCTAATCTTGTACTCGATAAAATTAATAAGTCCCCACAACCGCAAGTAGTTAACAACCACAAATTTTAATAAATAATGAATTATTCTTTTGTGCAAAATTATTACCAGTCAAGCACTAACTAGTTGTCGTGTATGGCTGATCACGTACAACAGAAATATATATATGGGGAGTCATGACATGCCCCCAAATTTTATTTCGGGCAGAGACTTACCTTCAACAATCTCTAGCTGAAGGATTCAAAACCGAGAAGAAAAGTTTTTTAGATAATTCTTTAAGAAGATGAAACCATTTAAGGGCAGTGGACCAGTATCAGTTATTGTCAGGACCAACCTAGCATTCCCTCTTGTCTTCATTGTCTTCATCATTCTCACCCTCCAACCAAATCTTTTCCAGACGAACTTTTCTACAATGGTTTTAAAGGTGTGATATATCTTTCCTTTCTATTCTTTTTATTTTGTTGGGCGTTTGATGGAGGTCTAGAAACATGTAAATCAAACGGTCTCTATGTTTAAAATATAATGTGATCTATTAAATTTCAAAATCTGCAGGTGGAAAACAGAACTGTAAATGGTGGAAACAAAATTAAGCAAATATCAATTCAGAAGGCACCGGAGTTTCTTGATGGTTTAGATGAGAAAACAAGAATTGGGTTGGTCAACTTACAATATGATGATGCAAAATCATGCGGTATCAAGGGCAACATTACGGTGGTAGGCTTCGAGGTGGTATCTAATAACATTACATGGAAGGACTTACTTCCCAATTGGATAGATGAGGAATTCGAGTTAGGTCAACAACCGACATGCCCAACAATTCCAATGCCAAAATTCTCAGTATATGACGAGGTGGATTTAGTGGTTGCTCAGTTGCCATGCCGGCGGCCAGAAGCCAACTGGAACAGAGACGTAATCCTGTTGCAAGTTCATTTGGTGGCCGCTAGCTTTGCGGTCAAGAAGGGAAAAAGAAATGAAAATGGCAAGGTGAAGCTGGTCTTCACGAGCCGGTGTGAGCCGATGAGAGATATCTTTAGGTGTGATGATTTGATGAAGAAGGATGGTACATGGTGGATGTATGAGGTGGATGCAATGAGACTGGAGGAGAAAGTGACATGCCCACCAGGTACCTGTGAGCTCATATTGCCGTTGCGCAATGAAGGTAGCTATTTTTGTTTCAATCATTTAACATCTTGGGTTACCTATGTTGCAAAACTAAAGACTCATGATTTCATTGCTAATGTTAACAAAACTAAAGACTCATGATTTCATTGCTAATGTTAACACAGGGAAAGTTTCTCCAAAGGAAATCTTAATGGATGATAGAGTCCAAAATTAATATTTTTTTTTTTGCGGTGTTTTATAATAATACAGTTTGTAGATGACCTTACGTTAACAATGTGTATTTAGTTATTTTATCTGTTGGAATTGAAATTCGCTTGTGCCACATTAAATCTGGCTTCCTTGTTCTTCATGATCTATTTCAGGTTCAAACAAAGGATTTGATATAGCAAAATTTAAGCCCCTAACACACCATCGCCAACAACGAGAAGCCTATGCGACGGTTCTCCATTCATCTGATGGCTATGTTTGTGGTGCTATCGTTCTTGCCCACAGCATCCGCAAGGCCGGTTCCACACGTGATCTCATATTGCTCCATGATGAATTCCTCAACTCCAACCAACTACATGCCCTTCGCAATGCAGGTTGGTCTCTTCGTCAAATCGAGCGCATCCACAACCCCCATCCGCGTCCTGATGGGTTGTTTGAGTACAACTTCAGCAAATTTCGAATATTTCAGCTTACCGACTATGACAAGATTGTGTTCATTGACGCTGATATTCTGGTCCTTCGTAACATCGACATGCTCTTTAATTTCCCATCCATATCCGCTCGTGCGGACCACGCTTCTATTTTCAATTCGGGTATCATGGTTGTTGAGCCATCTAATTGCACATTCAAAACCATGATGTTGAACATAGAGAGCGTGAAGTCGTACAATGGTGGGGACCAGGGGTTTCTAAATGAGATTTTCGTCTGGTGGCATCGCCTTCCGAGAAAGACCAATTTCTTCAAGATGATTTGGGCAAACACGACTAAGGAGAAATTGACGATGGACTCGATGTTCAAGGCAGACCCACCGCAACTTTACGGAATACACTACTTTGGGCTGAAGCCCTGGATGTGTTACAGGGATTATGATTGTAACTGGGACTTGGAAACTGTGAGAAATTATGCCAATGATGAGGCGCACTGGAGGTGGTGGAGGTTGTATGATGAAATGGATGAGGCTAGGAAGAAAATGTGTAGGCTTTCAACACAACAAAAGAGCAAGCTGAAGCACTTCCGTCGTCAGGCCGAGAAGATGCAGTACAGTGATGGACATTGGAAATGGAATGTTACTGATCCGAGAAAGGATCAATAGAAAGAGAAATTTTGATGTTTGTGTACTTTTATTTTTTGGACTAGCGATTTACTAGTGTTAATTTCATTTGTCAAATTAAATTGTGACAGTAGAAAGTTTATATGGGGATGTAATTGCAAATCATGATGATGTAAATTTGATCAAAAGTCTGGACTCAATATTTTGATATTTCAGTTTTAGAATAAAAAAAAATTCAGAGAAACAAAATTTTAGGAGCGAGAGAAAAATGCCATTGAGAAAATATACTAACGAAACTGTTCACGTACAATTTATCATGTCTAAACACTAAAGCAGCTGTTCCCTTCTCCTTTTAAGTTGAGCATTGAAATCAGAGAAGCAAATCAATTTCTCCGTCAACCTTTGAAATCTCATAAATCTGCCTTGATCGATTAATCCCATGGCCTCACATTTAACTGCCAAGAACACGACCAGTGACGGAGGGAAGTGAGGGAGAGAAAGGGACCAAGTTCCCCTATAAATTAAAATTTGTAATTTTGTTCGCTAAATTTTATTATTTTTGCATGCATCAATATTATTCAGCCTCTTAAAATAAAATTATACTTAATCCAATTATCACTCTTCTTCAATCTTAATTTTCAAACCCCGCATGCAAACAAAAATAAGGACAGTACAGTCGGGACATTTTTATATCTATAGAAATTATTAAATACATATGTACGGAAACAGACAAAGTATCTCGTTTCCAACAAACATAGAAAGATCTGACTCAATGAGTCCGATTCAAATTTATGGATCAGTCTCAATGGTCCAGATCTATCAATAACCAGATTTTCTGTGACATCCATATTCCAGAATTTCTGATCAACGTCTATTTTTCCTTTAAAGTTATGATTCTCACAGAAATAATGTTATGGCTGTTGGATTTCAATGCGATAGAAATTGGATGTATTCTGGATCTGAAGATGGTTTTGTCAAAATATGGAATTTAAGGTAACCAATGCACTGTATTTTTTGTAATGTCATTTTATTTTATAAGGACTGGAACCTGTCAGCGTGAATATGAAAGTGGGGCAGTGTGAATACTGTGGTTCTACATTCGAATCAGGTTAATATTTAAAATATAGTCTTCTTTACATATTTTATTATTTTTTGTTCTCTGGTTATTGCAAAATGACTTATTTCATCGTGCCGAGCTTATTTGTTTATGCAATTATAAATATTAATATTGCAGAAGGAATTAATATATGGGATCAAAATGGAAATATACGAGTCTCGGATTTAGCCGCAAACTCGTGTAGCTATATGTTTCTGATATTTTATTCTTATTCTCACAAAAAGAAAAAATAATATTTAATCTCAGTTGGAATTTACTATCTCTAATTAACTGGAGGTGCCGGTGGTTGACACGGCTTTCAGATCTCTGGCAGTTATGTGGGATGGCAGCATGGTCGTGGCTGCAAACAATCGTGGGACCTGTTATGTGTGGCACTTAAAAAAAGGCACACAGGTACCTTCTCTTAAATTATTTATTTAGGTAACTATAGATTATTTGGCTAATCAAACAGAGATTAATCAAGATTAATGATGTTTCTTCCTTTTTTCTCTCTTTTTATCAGACAATTACCTACTATGAACCCTTGCACAAGTTACAAGCACATGATACAGTGACACACAAAGGTGCATTAACTTTTATATGTCATTAGGTCAAATCTTATTTGGTTTTCTTCGACTTGTGAAGTTGATAAGTTTGCAGGGTTTAGAAATCAGGTTGAGTTGCACTGGTATAAGATTGTTTTGCTATTGACTACTCTAGTGATCATGGATTCATGGTTAATCCTGTGGCAGCTATGACCTTACCATGTATATTTATGTGTTAGAACCCCATTTCATAGATTCTGTTGTATAGGCTGAGGCAGTTACAATTCTGTTATTTCTGTTATTACTTAGAGTCATTAGCTGATGCCTATATAAGGCAGTCTATCTCTCTGTAACAGAAAATGAATAATACAAAACATTTCATCAATTCAACTCTCTTCTCTTTACTTCCTCTCTATCTCTATCTCTAACATGGTATCAGAAGACCTTCTCTAAATTGCTGTTCAGCTTGTCAAGAACCAATGGCAACTGATAGCTCCACCTCTCAAGATCTTCCGCCCTCTTCTCCTCACATTGATCCTGTGATTCAAATCACAATTCCAGTTTCTACTAAGCTGGATCGGCTCAATTTCCTTACCTGGAAGTCTCAAATCGAACCGATCATTGATGGATTTGGTCTCACTAAGTTCTTGTCAGCCGATGTCACACCTCCTGCCACGCACCTTGACACCAATGGTGTTTCCAGCTCCAATCCAGCGTATCTGGCCTGGTACAAGCAAGATAGGTTCTTGCTTGGCTGGCTTCGGTCCTCTATCTCTGAAGGTGTTCTCTCGCAATACGTAGCGTGTAAGACGGCTCGGGAACTCTGGTTATCTCTGCATCAGGTTTATTCGGCGATCTCCACTGCCCGAGTAATGGAGTTGCGCCGCTCTCTCCAAACTACAACTCGAGGAAATCAGCGGTGTGGTGCCTATTTTGAACAAATGCGTCAGATCGCTGATCACCTTGCCTCTGCTGGTGAACCTGTGGCAGATTCTGATCTTGTGCGCTCAATTTTGAGTGGTCTCGGCCCGGAGTTCAATTCTTTCGTCGTTGCCCTAACCACCAGATCGGCGCCGGTTTCTCTCATGGAGCTTCACTCTTTTCTTCTTTCTCATGAAGCCTTACTCTCCTCGCAGTCTCCCTCTTCTATCACTGCTACCTCCGATCTAGTTGCGTTTCATGCGTCTTCTACTAGGGGACGGGGTAGAGGAAGGAGAGGCAGGGGTACTTCCAATTCGGGCCGAACCAATTCCAATCCAGGCCCAGCAGGCTGATATTATTCTAATTCGGGTCAAGGTGGCTCAGGTCCATCTATTTTGGGCCCAGGACAGCCTCATACTGGTGCTTCTCAAGGTGGCCGAACCTATACCTCTTCAGATTTTTCTCAGTCAGGTGCTGATCGACCTTTGTGTCAAGTTTGCAAGAAGAGAGGCCATGAGGCACTTGCATGTTGGTACCGGTTTGATAATGATGCTTATCCCTCTCCTCCACAAATTCATGCTCTCTTCAACACCACCGACTCCTCACCAAATGAAGGATGGTTTCTTGATTCGGGTGCGACTCATCATGTAACATCCGACATCAACAATCTCTCCACCTTCACTCCCTATGGTGGCAATGATCGTCTTCAAGTTGGTAATGGTTCTCATCTCTCTATTCAAAATCTTGGATCTTGCTCTCTTTCTACCTCTTCTAGGTCCTTGATATTGAATGGTGTTTTACATGTTCCGAAAATTACCAAAAATCTTGTGAGCATCTCTAAATTCACAAAAGAAAATAGTGTATTTCTCGAATTTCACCCTTCTTTTTTGTGTCATTAAGGACCTCCGCACGAAGGTTCCACTTCTTCAAGCTTCTCTCATTAATGGCCTCTACAAGTTTCAATTGCCTCCTCAAGCTTTGGTTGGAGAACGTGTCTCCGCATCTATGTGGCATGCAAGATTCGGGCATACTTCTCCTTCCACTACTAGTTTTCTAATAAATGCACATAGTTTACCTACTACTTCAAATAAATTGGGGATTTGTGATGCATGTTGTAAGGCTAAGGCTCATTGTTTGCCTTTTTCTCCTTCTAAATCTATTGCTAAATCTCCTTTACATGTCATTCACTCGGATTTGTGGGGTCCTTCCCCAATTATCTCAAAGAACGGTTTTCGTTACTATGTGCACTTTGTTGATGAGTTCTCACGGTTTTCGTGGATTTATTTTCTTCGCACCAAAAATGAGCTTGTTGATGTGTTTACCAAATTTAAATTGCAAGTTGAAAATCTCTTTAGTTCCACAATTAAAATTCTTCAATCCGATGGAGGAACCGAATACAAACCTCTCTCTCGCCTTTTCCCTCAACTCATACATCAAACCTCATGCCCTTATACCCCCGAGCAAAATGGCCTTGCCGAACGGAAACACCGTCATATTGTGGAACTAAGCCTTGCCATTATGTCTCATGCATCCATTCCTTTACACTATTGGGATCACATTTTCCAAAGTGTTGTCTTCCTTATCAACCGCCTTCCTCCTTCTAAACCACCTTATACTTCACCCTATACTCTTCTCTTTCACCAAATCCCCGACTATAAATTCTTTAGAATTATTGGTTGCCTTTGCTATCCTTTAATTCGGCCTTATAACTCTCACAAGCTCCAATTTCGTGCTCTACCTTGTGTCTTTTTGGGTTATTGCCAAAATCAAAAGGGGTACAAATGCTTACATATTTCCACTAATAAGATTTATGTGAGTAGAAATGTGCGATTCGACGAATCCCAATTCCCTTTTACCAGCTCAGATTCAGATAATTCTCCAATGAAGAAAAATCAGATCCTGGATTCATACACTTGGCTTCCTCTGCTGCCTCAACCTGCTACTGCTCTACCTCTGCCGCACCAGCTAGCGCCTTCTTTGGCCACAGTTAATCCTGGTACACCCCTTTTTCCAAACTCTAATACATCTCGGCCTCTCACCTCTTCAGCTGCACCATCAGGCCCTTTAATTGATTTTTCGGGTCCTTCTGTGATTGCACCGGATCCGCCCACGGCTCCATCTTTTATGGTTGGTACATTGCCTATTTCGGCTCCTACCACCTTTGCAGCGGATCCCTTGCTCACTTACACCCGGCGCCCCAAGAAACCACTGCATCCTCCAGCAGTTGCACCGGATCCGGATCTCATTCAAAATGCCACTCCCGCTGCTCCACTGCTCTCTTCTCCAGTGCAACCCGAACTGCCTCTCTCCAGTTCCGATTATCAACCTTCAACAGAGAGCACTCACATTCCTTCTTTTACCCCTGTTTCTTCAGCTGCAACCAGTCATCTGCCTCAATCCACTCATCCTATGACTACTCGTCATCGAGATAACTCCCGGCGTTCAAAAAAATTTCCGGATCATGTTACCTATCTTACTACCAATCATCCTCTCCCTTCTAGTCCCTCTCTTGATGAACCGACATCCTTTACACAAGCCAATAAACATCTCGCATGGCGTCAAGCGATGTCTCAAGAACTCAATGCCTTAGCCAAGAATGGTACATGGGTTCTTGTTCCGTCTCATCCTAACCGTCATGTCATTGGTTGCAAATGGATTTTTAAAATAAAAAAGAAAGCCGATGGGACCATTGAACGCTACAAAGCACGACTTGTAGCCAAGGGTTATAATCAAGAAGAAGGGATTGATTTTCATGAGACTTTTAGCCCCGTTGTCAAGCCTACCACAATTCGTGTCGTGCTCTCTCTTGCCGTGTCTCACCATTGGCCAATTCGACAACTTGATGTCAACAATGCCTTCCTTCATGGTGATCTCGAAGAAGAAGTCTACATGTCACAACCACCGGGCTATGTTGATCCTTCTTACCCGACTCATGTGTGTCTTCTCAAAAAGGCGTTGTATGGTCTCAAACAAGCGCCTCGTGCATGGTTTCACAAACTTGCCTCGGTCCTTGTCACACTTGGATTTCGAGCTTCTCAATCCGATTCTTCTCTCTTCATCCGTGGGGATTCCTCTTCTATTACCCTTGTTTTGATCTATGTGGATGATATTATTATCACCGGTTCCAATGAGACACTTGTGACTACTCTCATCTCTTCTCTAGCCTCTCAATTCTCCCTCAAAGACCTTGGGTCGCTTCATTATTTCTTAGGGATCCAAGTCACTCCAAACTCAAAAGGACTCGTTCTGGCACAACCACAATACATTCGAGGCCTTCTCATTCGATCGAAAATGGATGGCTCCAAGCCATGTGCTACTCCGTGTTCAAAAGGCGATCCCCTCTCTAAATTCAATGGAAGTCCCATGGCCGACCCTCATCTCTATAGGAGCATTGTTGGGGCTCTCCAATATGCTACTATTACCCGACCCGACATTTCCTATGCCGTCAACAAGGCTTCGCAATTCATGCACGCTCCAACCGATGAACATTGGAATGCCGTCAAACGCATCCTACGATATCTTAAGGGCACCCTTGATTTCGGCCTCCACATTAGCTCCACCTCTACTCTCGATTTACATGCTTACTCCGATGCGGATTGGGCCGGTTGCCCGGACGATAGGCGCTCTACCTCGGGTTTTTGTGTATTTCTTGGCTCGAATCTTCTTTCATGGGGCTCCAAGAAGCAAACCACCGTATCACGATCCACTACTGAGGCCGAGTACCGTAGTATGGCCGGTGCTTGCACCGAACTTGTATGGTTGCAGCAGCTCCTTCGCGAGTTACATGTTCCGATCAAGTCAAACCCGGTTTTGTGGTGTGACAACTTGGGAGCCACATTCTTAGCCTCGAATCCGGTCTTTCATGCTCGGACCAAGCATATCGAAATTGACTACCACTTTGTACGAGAGAAGGTAGCCAATAAAGAGTTAGATGTGCGTTTCATTGCTTCCCATGACCAGCTGTAGGGCGCAGAAAGTTGCACAGCTGGTATGGAAGGTGTGTGCATGTATGTTAAATGTCTCACGGTTCAATGCTCTCGATTGGTTAAAGAACATCAGATTTGAAACATTTACTTTCTTTCTACAATTCCTTCGGTTCACCCTCGACAGACCTACTGTTCATAATCAGTCTATCGAGAGAGTTTATTGATTGTGGGGACGTTTAACTCCCAGCGGGCGCAAGCCCCCGCTGTTAATTACATCAGATGGCCCTTCCAAGCCATGCTGAATACCTCGTTCATTCCGGGATTTGTGCCTATTTGTCGTGAATTGAATAAAGGGGCTAAAAGGGAACTCATGTTTTGACTTTGGTTTGCTTAGGTTTTCTATGCATTTGGATATATGTTTGTGTATGACTTTTACATTAAAATAATGTTTATTGCATTTTTAAAATAGGAACTTGGGTATTTGAGTAGTGTATGTACACTATTTATTTATATTTGATTTATGACATATTTGTTTATATTTTTATTAATTATTTACATTCCATTAAGAAATCATTCATATTTGAAGAAAGGGTATTTTGGTCATTTCAGGGTTTGGCTGATGCTTGGACATGATCAATTTTGATTTAGAAAAATGAAGAATTCAATTTGGGTTCATTTGGAAGTGGTTTGAGTCAATTTGGACTTAAGATGAAAAAGTTATGGTCAAAAAGGACTTATTTGTAAATATTTATATTTTCTCAGGGGCTTATTTACAAAGCTGGGAAGGTGTGGATTTGTGATTTGGGTTTTAGACAAGGTTTTATATGAAAATTGGGCCTTTGGGGACTTGTTTGTGAGAATTTTGGCAGCTTGGGGACCTGTTTGTAACTTTGTAGAGACCTTTCCATGAATATTCAAAGTTAGAAGGGCTTCGTTGTAAACAGAACTTATTTTAAAGATTTTTGTTTATTAATTGGGCTTTGAGATTGGCATTTTGGGTTTTGAGATGTGTAATTTAGGCTTCAGGATTTGTGTTGATTGTTTAATTTAAATTTTGGACTTTGAGATTTGGGCTTGAGACTTTGAGATTTGTGCAGAGGCTTTTAACATTGATTTTGGGCTTTGAGATTCGGCCATATGGCTTTGTTTAATATGACATGTGGGTCCCTATGGCAATGAACCATTAACCATCAGTATTCATTCTGAGACGTTAGACTATTCCATGCTTTGAGATCCGGAGTTTTGTTTGAACTTTCCATCTTGGCGCCGAAATCGAAAGGTCTACATTGCTTTGAAGTCCGTGCTAGTGGATCGGGTTTCACACCCGAACTAGGGTTCTTCCTTGGTCAGCAAGGGTTGGGCTCCGGTAATGCTCCGGTCACGGCTGAGGCAGAGGAGAGCATGAATGGGATCGCCTCCCCTCCCTGAGTGTGCTGCACCCTTTGTCGGCGGTTGCCGGCCACCAGAGGTGGTGGTTCCGAGTCGAAGCAAAATAGAACTCTCAACTTGGTTTTCGATCTTGATTTTGGGCATTAACATGATGATTTTCTTCAATTGTTCATCCGTTCGTGATTATTTCATTGTGTTGGAACTAATAGAGATGTTGATCTTGAGTTTGTTTAACCATTGTTCATTGTTTGGGTTTTTGAGTTTCTCGGCTTGTACCGATTTGGTACCAGTTATGTACCGGTTTAATTTCTGGATTGCCTAAAGCACAATTATTCTTAAAGGATGGTCATATTTGGATTCTTGAAGCATGTCAAGATCTTCAGAGTTTGTTTTAGGCATAGATTTGGATTTTTGGCTTGGGTGCAATAAACAATTTATGAAGTTCACATTTTTATAAATTCGGATTAATCTAAAACTGTTTATTTTCATGAAAGATTATGAGGTTTCTTGTTATCAGTTCATAGGGAGGTATTTATATTAGCTTCAGAATGAATTTTATGATTTTTTGCTATTTTTATTTCTATTTTTAAAGTGTTTATTTCGGCTAAGGGCATTGGAGGTCATTTTGACATTTTATTTGCTGGATTTTTCCTTCTTGAAAGCTGAAACTTTGAGAGCTCATAAAAAATAGGAATAAGATCCAAATAATTTGAAATTTGTGTCCATTTTGTGTATCTTTAAATTTTCTATCCATCTGTGGTATTTATTTTTTTATTTGGCCTTTAAAATATTTTTTTGTGCTCAATTTACCAGCAGGTCCTTTTTCCTTTCAGAATGCTGAACTTTTTGTTTTTCAAAGCTGAACTTCAAAAATTCATAATAAATCGAAATAAAATCAGAAAAATATGCAACTTGAGTCAATTTTGTGTGTCTTGATGTCCTCTATCTGATGGTGATGTTTATTTTTTATTTTGGTCTATATATCAGTCCAGATTGTACCATTTACCAGCAGAGGTCATTTTGGCACTTTTGAGTGCATTTCTTGTACCAGTGGTACAGGCTTTGGATTTTGGTGCTGTTACTGCTCATTGGCTGGTACCAGGAGCTATGGGAAACCTTTACCATGACAGGTTTTGAGTTCTAAACAAGTTTGAGTAGCTTTTAGGCTACAATTTGGTGCAAACAAAGAGAAAGAGGGAAAGGAGAAAGATCCAAAATTCCAAGAATTCATTGCACTAACGTTTTAAACATCAAACATCTGTTGAAATTTGGTTTTATGCAGGGAAGCCCCTGGTTTTGTTTGAAATCACATTTTTTGTATAATCTCACTTGACAAAGAGACAAATCATTAAGAGATCATTGATTCAAATGTACAAATGATATTTTCAACATGGTTGACATCTATTTGCAATTTGAACCTCATTCTTTCACTATTTTGCACAAATGTCTATTTGATCTCTTTATTTTGTGCCTTTTATACACATGATATGCATTTATGCATGAAGAGATCATCTAGAACTTGTTTGTGCACCATAGGCCCCATATCAAGGAGATTATAATAGGAACTATACAGCTCAACCATTATAACTCATTTTTTTGTTTTACTTTCAATCTTTTCTAATAAAATAATCAAATAAATTAGATGCAATAGGAACTATACAGCTCAACACATGCATCCTCATTATTTGATTATTTTATACAAAGATTAGAAGCATGGAAAATCAAGAAGAAAGTTCAAGAAAAATCAGATTTGTATGTTTTCGGTTTTTTTGCTTTATTTTATACTAAAAGTGCAAAAGAAGAAATAAAATACATATATATATTTATTTTGTTTATAAAAGGCAGCAAACAAAGAAAGTAGAGAAGGAAAGCAAAGATTTTTTATTTAATATTTATTTATGCATATATATATATATTTCTTTTTGGTGATCATTAAACTTCATGCTTGCTTATAAAATAAGCTTAGAACATCATGAAGCTTTCTCATTTTGTATATTTTTCATAAAAATTCGGAAATAAAATAAAATAAAATAAAAGAAAAGGAAGTGAAAGAGAAGAAGCTCCAACAGTGAACTAAAAGCAACAAAAATTCAAAATAAAAGATTTAATTTCACCAAAGAAATCTTTATTCATGAGAACCCAGCCATCAAGGCTTTACATTTTCATAGGTATTTAATTACCTAATCTTCGGTTTTCTCTATTACAAAGGAGGAAGAACACTAGTCTTTCTTTTCTCTCTTTCTCTTGCTATCTCTATCTTTTGTATATTATCGTGGTCTTTCTATTCCTCTTTCGTCTCTTCCTTCAACTGAGCTCTAGGTGCCTCTTTATAGGCAGCCAAGGGGTCTAGGGTTTAGGGCTTGGTGATGTGGCTTTCATCATGCACACCAAGTGTTTGTTGAATGGTCTTGATCTTTTCATCACCATCCACATGTTCTGTTGGCTAATGAACATCCAATAGCATTTGAACATGTCATTAATCCTTTGCTAAACCTTTCTTAGCCCTTGGATGACCTCGAGAGCAGTGCATGGTATTCTCCACCCTTGATTTACTGCCATATGAAGAATGGAAGGTTGTATTGCATGCTCCAGCCTTCTGGAGAAGATTCTCCTATTTTGGCATTACCCTATGGTCACGGGGCACGTGTCCTGGGGACCTTTTGGCGTATTAACAGCTTCCAGCGCCAATTTACACTGTACCGGCGGTATACCGGTCTTATCATGCCTCCTTCTTGGTATTAATGCATTGGATACTGAACACGAGCCAGATAGCGTCGCAATGTAGTATTTAAAGTGTTCCAATGCGCATTATATCCATCACTGAGCTAATTTGTCACGTTCTGCTCAAACCCGAACTGCACCATGTCATACTCGGGCACAGGATCAATTCAATGCACCTCCAATTAAATTGAAGCTTCTGGTGGCATCGCAAAGGCCTGAATATCATCCCCATAAATTCTCAGAGCCCAATTTGCATTATATCTCAAGTTTCCATTTTCTATTTCTCTTCCCTTGTCGGGTTCGGGTTGTACAACACATCAAACTCCTCTTTTTATAATAAGGTAGAGGTGAATGATGATACGGTTTGCTCTACTCCTCTAGGTGAGCTTCAATCCGGTAGCTTCTTCATTTTAGTCAAATTCGGAGCTCAAAGTCGGGTATTGGGCGCAACAGAGAAGAGGGAGGAGAAACTGGCAAGTAGGGCCCGCTTGTCAGCCTCTTTAGTCTGAGTACTGTGCTACTCCATTTTTTTCTTTTGTTTATGCGGCTTGCTCTCGGTGTTAGCTGGACCGTGTAGCAGCTTTAATACGGTGCACTAAACACCGGGCTTACGCAAGACGAAGGGGTCAAAGGCGCTGGATTTAAACTCCAGCGACCTCATGCGGGTATTACATGAGCGCGGCTCACAGTGAGCCATGCGGCTGATGCCTCGGTCTGTGGAGCTCACTGTGCATGCTCCGGACTTATCTAAACCGAGCCCCTAGCGAAATTATAGATGAACCAATGACATGTGGGCCCGGTACCATTGAGACTTGTTTGATAGCACCAGTTTGTACCCAGAAACAGTTTAAGTATGAATTTTGCTAAGTATGACCAGAATTTGCACACAGCACACCATCCAGTCATTGTTTCACTCATAGGAAATTAAACCTTTGGTGATTTTGATCAAACCACACATCAAAATTTATGATTTTATACGTAGAATGCTACCACGAATTTTAGTATGCCATGCCAATCTGCTTTGAAAAGCCTGAATGTACCCTTGGCATTTTAATTGCCTTAGACTTGCCATTTGTCGTGCTAGGTTTTGAATGGCAACTTTTTAGGGTCAAACACCAGCTGGCCGACATTTTCACAAAGGCTCTGCCTTCGGTCCGCCTAGCCTTCTTGCGCACCAAGCTTACACTGGCAGCAGCCCCAGCTCAGCTTGCTGGGGGATGTTAGAACCCCATTTCATAGATTCTGTTGTATAGGCTTAGGCAGTTACAATTCTGTTATTTCTGTTATTACTTAGAGTCATTAGCTGATGCCTATATAAGGCAGTCTATCTCTCTGTAACAGAAAATGAATAATACAAAACATTTCATCAATTCAACTCTCTTCTCTTTACTTCCTCTCTATCTCTATCTCTAACAATCTGGAGTTATTTGTAGGTACCTTGCAACTGCCTCTGTTGATCATACTGTAAAAATATGGAATGTTGACGGCTTTAAATTAGAGCAAACTCTCATCGGTACAGTATTAGTATTCTATTTTAAAAAAATTGAATCAAGTTAAAATTTTGTTTTCTTTCTGTTGCTTTTGAAGCCCGTAGGCAGTACAGTCAATCTCAGTTGGGGATTTGAGAAATTAGAACTTGCAATTTGGTGCCTTTTAACTACAAAGTTTTTTTTAATTATTATGCAGGACATCAGCGTTGGGTCTGGGATTGTGGTTTCTCAGTTGATGGTGCTTATTTGATCACAAGTAAGTTTTTCCGGAAAGAGAGTGCTGAAAACTGTTTGTGATTCAGAAAAAAAATGAGATTTGTATAAGAATATTGAAAGTAAGCTCATTATATTTAAAGGAGAAAAGTGTGTGAAAAATGTATCTGTATTACCTCTACCTGATCCGTCCCTGGTATCATATCAGGTATATATATATATATATCTTTACTCCTAATTGACTTTTCCTTCTTCTTCTTTTTCTCATAGTTCATGAAACAATTCGAAGAATTGAATGTACAATTTTCATTGATCTCCAGTAATATTGGTTTTATAGAAACTAAAATTTGAGAGATTTGAGATTTACTTATTATTTTGTTCATGTAAAGTGGACTCTTTACGAACAAGTAGCTGTCGCTGCTATGGATTGCCAAATATTGATGTTGCAAAGGTAAATTGTACTACACACTCCATTCTTTGCCCTAAATAATGTTTGTACCTTTTCCTGACATGATATATTTTTAATTTAAGTTATAATTGGATTATTACTCTCTCAAGTAACTTCTTATTTGTGGTGCCAGAT
This sequence comes from Carex myosuroides, assembly GCA_028015225.1. Lineage (NCBI taxonomy): Eukaryota > Viridiplantae > Streptophyta > Magnoliopsida > Poales > Cyperaceae > Carex > Carex myosuroides. The sequence continues at coordinate 7,475,625 of CM051464.1, forward strand.
CTAACTGTCTTCAAATTGTTTAATACACGCGCCGACCTCCACCATAATGTCTACACCCATGCGAAAGTAAAGGTACTGCCCCACAGCAAAGGATCTGTTATTTTTTAAGTTTTAGAGACTGGTACGTGCCAGTACCAGTGATTGTACTCTGCATCTTTCTAACAATATTTAAATTTAAAGGCAGTGGAGTCGATGCTTGTGGATGCACTTGATAAGGCAGGAAGAGGAATCAAAACAGACTTTCGATCTCCATGACAATATAAACATCACATTTAAAGAATGTTAAAATTATAGAAGAATTAGAGTAGAATTGATCTCAGAGATTCATCATTGATCAAAGGGCTAGGATTAGATCAAATAGGAAATCCTATTTAGAGAAAGAAAATAAACGGTATGCAACAGTGTAGGTACCAAAAGTAGAAAAGATAGCATAACGGTAATATTCTCTGTTGTAGTATAAAAGAGATTGTATTATGAGAATCAATAATAAGAAAGATATTAATCTCCTCAGAATTCTTATAATTTCTACATGGTATCAGAGCATGTTCTGATAATCTCATAAATTCCAAAATCGCAACAGTGACAGTTACCAGTTTACTGAGAGACCGAAAAAACCAGATGCCAGTAAACTGATACATAACCATCATACCATAAACCCATAACAGAAGCATAACAGAAACCATCAACAAATCAGAAATGAGTCAAGAAGGGCAGCAATCTTCCGATGCTACATACTCCTCTCGACTCACCCATAATTTGCTAAATGGCAAAAATTATGTCTCATGGTCGAGAGCCGTAACCTTATCTCTAAGCAGCCGAGAAAAACTAGAATTCATCATCGGAGAATGCAACAAACCAAAAATAGCCAATCCAGACAACAAAACCGAACCAGAAAAACAATCCTTACGAAAATGGCAAACCACAGATCACAGAGTCATGACTTGGCTCTTTGATTCAATGGAATCAGAAATTTCTGATTTGTTTCATCACAGTTCCACATCACGAGAGCTATGGGAGGATATACAATCCTTTTTCAGCCAACAGCAAAATCATTCCCATGTCTTTAGACTCATGCAAGAAATCGAACAAGAAAAGCAAGGGGCTAAAACCAACACAGAGTACTACGGTGCCATGAAAAATAAATTCGACGAACTTCGAATTTACAGACCTTTCACAACAGACCCAATAGAGCTCCGAAAAAGAATCGATCAAGATGAGTTGTTCCATTACCTTGCAGGTCTCGATTCGAGCTACGAGGCAATCCGCTCACAAATAATACTCGGAGCCGAACTCCCCAAAACCGCATCCGCAGTTGCCATGATTCAAAGAGAAGAAACAAGGCGCCTCACTATGGGCGGTCCACAAGCCTCCTCCGGCGAGGGACACGAAACCCAAGCTTTCGCCGCTCAATTCCGACAAAACCCTAATTCTCAGTTTCGGCAAAATCAAAAGAAAGGCGAGGTGTGTACTCACTGCAAAAAGGAAGGCCATACCCATGAGAGGTGTTGGTTCTTGCACCCCCACCTCAAGCCTGAAAAGTGGAAGGCGCAAGATCGGGTCAGAGGAGGAGGTGACGGGAGCAAAGGGGGCGAAAGAGGCGAAAGAGAGAAAGAGAAGAGAGGGCTTGCGGTTGGTGCTGCTGGGGCTCAATCCGAACCCAAATGGGTTGAGTTCGAACCCAAGTCGGGTTACATGACCGACTTTGGCTCTGCCTCCAACCGAACCGGGTCAGATGGGACATCACAGGATTCGCTGCAACATCTATTCCAGCAATTCTCTGTGTGGTGTAAAGATCAAGGTGCCCCTAACTCTTGCGGTATCGTTTCTCACTCAAGAAATTTTAATTTATATGACCAAATAATTTTGGATAGTGGAGCAACAAACCATATGTTCGGTAATAAGAAATTTTTTACCAAATTAGACTTGACTAAAAACGACCAATTTGTTTTAGTAGCGAATGGTACGAAAGTACAAATAGATGGCATAGGAGAAATTAACGTGTGTAACCATAAAATAAATAACGTATTATATTTAAAAGCATTTCCTATAAATTTAATTTCTATAGGAAAATTGACACAAGAATTCAATTGCAATGCAACCTTTTCTTATAAAAATGTTGAATTTCAGGACCGGGAAACCGGGACGAAGATTGGGGAAGGAACTCTTGGAAATGGGCATTATCTTTTCAAATTGCAAAAGTTATATTTTTGTGCTTCCGCAAAATCCATTAATTATGATGTTTGGCATAGGAGACTCGGGCATCCATCCGACAAGATTCTAAATAGTGTATTAGATTTTCCAAATTCAAAATGTATTAATTGTGACATTTGTAAGTTGGCAAAACAAACAAAGCTTCCATTTTCTCAATCTTGTAGTAAAAGTGAAGCGGTGTTTGATTTAGTCCACTCCGATGTATGGGGTCCGGCCCCAATTGACTCTTATAATGGATTTAGATATTTTGTTATATTTATTGATGACTTTTCTATATCCACTTGGCTATATTTATTAAAATCAAAAGATGAAGTTTTTAATTGTTTCAAAGAATTTCTATGTCTCATAGAAAACCAATTTAATTGTAAACTTAAAATTTTTAGATCGGATAATGGAACGGAATTTATAAATCAAAACTTTACAAATCTTTTTAAAGAAAAAGGAGTCATACATCAAACAACTTGCATAAATACTCCTCAAAAAAATGGAGTATCGGAAAGAAAAAATAGACATTTATTAGAAATGACACGAGCATTATTATTTCAAAATAATGTTCCAAAAAAATATTGGTCGGATGCCCTTCTTTGTGCCACACATCTAATTAATAGGTTACCAAGCGTCATTTTAAAAAATAAAAGTCCACTAGAAATTCTCTATCAACAAAAAATTAATCTTGATCATTTAAGAGTATTTGGTTGTACATGTTTTGTAAAAATCAAAAGAAAAGACAAACTTGATTATATGTCAACAAAAGCTATTTTTTTGGAGTACTCTACTTACAAAAAAGGTTACAAGTGCTATGATCCTATTAGCAAAAAATTATTTATGTCTAGAGATATCATATTTTGTAAAGAAGAACCATATTTCAAAAAATTATTTAAGACACCATATACACAAGAGCAAGTAAAACCTATAATATCTCATTTTGAGGAACAAGAAAGTGAACAAAATATTAATCATATTTTTGATGATATTCTTGAAGAAGAGACCAACATAAATACTCTTGATAATAATAATCATGAGATAGAAGAAAATTTAGAAGTTAGGCGGTCCTCACGAATTACTCGACCATCTACTAGACTTAGGGATTATGTAACCTATACGGTACAATATCCTATTGAAGAGTTTTTATCATATGAAAATATTTCGCCTCTACATCTTGCATTTTTGACTACCATCCAAAAAGAATTGGAACCGAATAATTACCAAGAGGCTATTACAAGTCCGGTATGGTGTCAAGCCATGAAAGAAGAGCTAAAAGCTCTAGAAAAAAATGAAACTTGGGTAATTGTACAATTACCAAAGTTAAAAAAACCGGTGGGTTGTAAATGGGTTTATAAAATTAAGTACAATAGTAATGGTACCATAGAACGGTATAAGGCAAGATTAGTTGCAAAAGGTTACACTCAAACATACGGAATTGACTATAATGAAACCTTTGCACCGGTGGCCAAAATGAATACCGTTAGAATTCTATTTTCCATTGCGGTAAACAATAATTGGAATTTATACCAAATGGATGTCAAGAACGCTTTTCTTCAAGGAACACTTGAAGAAGAAGTATACATGAACCTACCTCCCGGACATAAATTGGAAAACAATTCTAACCTAGTGTGTAGGTTAAATAAGTCGATTTATGGATTGAAGCAATCTCCTCGAGCATGGTATGGCAAGCTTAGCTCTTATTTAATTTTGTGTGATTTTAAAATTAGTAGTTCGGACCATTCTTTATTCACAAAAAATAATGGTAAACACACTACCATCATTTTAGTATATGTAGATGACATTATAATTACCGGAAACAACATAGGTGAAATCAAAAAAATCAAACACCAATTGAAGGAAAAATTTGATATCAAGGACCTTGGATATCTAAAATACTTTTTAGGAATAGAGGTAGCCTACTCAAAATTGGGACTCTTTATTTCACAAAGAAAGTATATTTTAGATCTCTTAGAAGAAACCGGAAAATTAGGGTGCAAACCGGCCTCCACACCTTTTGATAGCAAATGTAAATTAAATAGTGAAGATGGTGAATTGTTAGAGGATATAAATCAATTTCAAAGAATTGTAGGAAAATTAATTTACCTTACCGTAACCCGTCCGGATATTTCCTATTCGGTAAGCCAAGTTAGTAAATTTATGCATTCACCTAGAACACCGCACTTAGAGGCCATAAATAAAATTTTGAGGTACCTAAAGAAAACACCCGGTAAAGGGATATTAATGAAAAACAATAATTCTAATGTCATATGTGGCTATTCCGATGCAGATTGGGCCGGGAGTTTCGATAGGAAGTCCACTACCGGCTTTTGCACATTTGTAGGCGGAAACTTAGTCACATGGAAAAGCAAGAAACAAAACGTTGTGGCACGATCTAGCGCGGAAGCGGAGTATCGAGCCATGGCGTCAACCGCAAGTGAATTAGTGTGGCTCAAACAACTTCTTAAGGATATCGGCATCGAAGTCAATCGACCAATGAAAATGTATTGTGACAACAACTCCGCTCGACACATCGCATTAAATCCGGTGTTCCATGAGCGGACCAAGCACATAGAAGTAGATTGCCATTTTGTGAGAGAAAAAGTCCAAGCCAAAGAAATAGAGACACCGTATATACAATGCAATGAACAATTAGCGGATGTCTTTACGAAAGGGTTGGATCCAAAACAATTCGACAATATTGCAAGCAAGCTAGGATTGTACGATATATACATTCCTAGCTTGAGGGGGAGTGTTAAAATTATAGAAGAATTAGAGTAGAATTGATCTCAGAGATTCATCATTGATCAAAGGGCTAGGATTAGATCAAATAGGAAATCCTATTTATAGAAAGAAAATAAACGGTATGCTACAGTGTAGGTACCAAAAGTAGAAAAGATAGCATAACGGTAATATTCTCTGTTGTAGTATAAAAGAGATTGTATTATGAGAATCAATAATAAGAAAGATATTAATCTCCTCAGAATTCTTATAATTTCTACAAAGAAAGTTATCAAAACAGACTTTCAATTTCCACGGCAACACGTGGCCGGTACTTGACTAGTTTTTTTGAGGAAAAATAAGAGTCGAGCTCTCATTTGATTAGTAGTAAAATGTTACATAAAGTTTGTAACAAATAAGAAAAATACAAGGCAGCTCATGATGGTGAGCTTATCGCTAAAAGTAACCTAAAATGGTAAACCAAACAAGGAGAAAATAAAACTAGGAAAAAAAGGAAAACAAGGGCAAGTAAATGAAAAAAGGAAAAAAAGGAGAGTAGATTGAAATGCAGCTTCTTGCCATCTCTCTGTCAGCTGGAGGTTTTACCCACTGGCCCTATTATATATCATAATAGTGAGATGTCAGAGTCAAAATAATGAGGTTTGCTCAAACCAGCTTTGGCGCACCTCTTGTCAGCTGCACTTTTGCAAATCCGCCCCTGTGTTTTATCATAATAGTGAATAGGTCTATGTTAATGAATGTCTTGCTGTCTTCATGGTACTTGCCCACTGATCCTGTATTTATTGTATGAGTTGCCCTATTTCATTCGATTTATCTGTGAAAATCCTAGAACAACGTTCCCGCCAAATTACAAATTGTGCGATCAGCAGCAGTGACTGTTCTTCCTTGGTAATCTCCTTGTTGGTGAGTGCTTGTCTTGCATTGTGTACCGGCAGTTTCATTCCCATGGTTGCTGACAATTGTCGGTATAGCTCCTTTGTGACCCGGCATTCATCGAACATGTGTTGCACTGTTTCTAATTGCTCCTTGCACATTGTACATCGGTTGACAATGTGCATTCCTCTTTTCATAAGATTATCTATTGTTAATATCTTATTCAACAGCATTAACCATGTAAAAACTTGCATCCTTGGAGGTGCCTTAATTTTCCAAACCTTGTGGATTGGTGATTCAATTGATTCAATGGTTGGTTTGATCTTTATGGTTTGGTAATATGACCTTACAGTGAATATTGCCGAAGTTGACCTTTTCCATCTTGCTTCATCTGGTAGGTTGGTAAGAAGGGTCGGTTGATAAAAACTTATTTCCAAAAGATGAGCTTCTCTTGCATTTCAGATTCAAATTAGTTTTAGGTTTATGTGAAGACAGATTTGTTCAACGTTCACTTAAATCGAGTTTTAAATATGTTGTACTCACTCGTCGGTTCAAATCTCAATTTGCTGTCGGTTTTTGAACCGATGGTGATCGGCTCGATAATAATGGTATACATCTATGCCATCTGCTAAAAATCAATGGCGTGGACCATTCTTGCCAATGGTGGAATGAACATACTAACAGTGTTGAGCAGCTAACGCCATTGGTTCGTAGTGATGAACAGGTGTTAATCGTTGTTCAACCATTAAATAAGTTGTTGAATGCGAGTAATGGGACCCATAAGGTCAGAGGTGTCTCTGTAGACACACACACATTTTTGTGTATATATATATAGAGATTGACATGAAAACGTTTGTTCCTAGGTCGTAGAACAGATGTTTCGGTTTTTATATTTTCAAAATCCAAATGGTCGATCCAAACCGTTCAACATTTAATCTATAATAAAATGTACTTGGAGACTAAATTTTACATATTTTGAAATTTTTTTACTATTTATTAAGCTAGTTTTAAAATCACTGTTTTCAATAATCCATAACTTTTTCATTGTTTATTAAAATCAGCGATAAAACTGACTTAATAAATAGTAAAAAATTCTAAAAAATGTAAAATTTGGTATCCATACACATTTCAATATAGAGATCACATCTAATTGTTTGGATCGACCGTTGGGATTTTGAAAATCAGAAAACCAATTGATTTCATCATAGCTCCGGAACAATAATTTTGGTAGCACTTCAACTAAATGCCAGTCAAATTTCAAGATTTCTATTCGAAACGTCGACCTAAGTAGCTCCATCTGTAAAAATTCATAATAAATTGTAAACTAATTTCAAAGATAGTAAAAATTGAAATTCTACAAATTTGTATAACCAAATTTAGAGATACTAATTAGTCAGCATTTCAAATATAAAGTATTAAAATTTGATTCTATGGTATTCGACCAAAGTTGTACCGAAAACATACTAGTGAGACTCTCTTTGTATATATATATACACACACTTTCCATTTCTTTTATTGATCATGTGAAAGCATGTGAAAGCATGTGAAAGCATCCGCACACCCGTCCTTGCATCACACATATTAAAACGAAAAGTCAACTCTTCTTGGTTTTGCGGCCGATAAGGGACAAGATTATAATCGAAGCACTTGGATTAATTTGCGGATCGGTTAATTATTAAATGCTACCTGAAACGCGTGCAATTATTCAAATTTAGTACCTGATAAAAACATATTTCCAAAAGATAATCTTCCTTGCCTTTTACATCCAAATTAGTTTTAGGTGTATCTGAAGACACATTTGTTCAATTTTCACTTAAATCGAGTTTTAAATATGTTGTACTCACTTTACAGAGAAACACTTCACCGTTGGTACAAATCTCAATTTGCCGTCGGTTTTTAAACCGATGGTGATCGGCTATGATATACATCTATACTATCAGCTTAAAATTGATGGTGTGGACCATTCTTGCCAATGGTGGAATTTAACAGTAAGACGGTGTTGAGCAACTAACGTCATCGGTTCGTGGTGGTGAACAGATGGTGTTAATCGTTGTTCAATCGTTAAATAAGTTGTTGGATAGAGTAATGGGACCCATAAGGTCAGAGGTGTCTCCGTAGAGATGAGGAATTCATGTAATTAGTTACATCGATAGGACATGAAAGACGAACCAGAGTAAAAACCATTTTTTACTAAAGAGTCGTTAAGATTTACAGTAATTTTTGTTTGTTTCAGGCTCTTTCGGCATGACAACCTGTTTTGCATGGGAGTCACACTGTTGAGAGAGAGATTTTTTTTTCTTGAAATTTTTTGGAAAAATATTAGACCATATCAATGGAATACACATTTCTCGTATTGATAAACCCTTACTCTATTTGTCCAAATCATTCTTTTTGAATTGTAAAATCATACATTTGAAGTTTCATCTCTAGACACTAATAAATAGTAATTTTATTGTAAAATAAGTAAACTCATATCAAAAGTATATGTAATAAAGATATGAGCCAATTCAATGAGAACTAATTGGAACATTAAATTTTCTAATTTTTGCACAAGTTCATGTGAGATTTTAATATGGGATGCTGGAGAAAACTGAAAATGTTAAAATTTTGATGGCTCTATTATTTTCTATTGATATGACTCTCATGGTATCCGATAATTCTATGCTTGTTTGGAATTTTAATTTCGGACCATTTCACCTGAACTAGCTAGTGGAATACTACACCACAGAAATGTGGCCCAATTATTTTTTTGACACGTATTTCCTTTTTGACCTTGTTTTCTTTTCTGTTTTATTGAACATTAAAAGGATTATCTTGGTGAGAATGTATTTGATCTAAATAATATAATGATTCGTCCATGGCGTAACATAAATAATAAACTGTCGGCTGACACAAGATAAACCTGAAAAAAAAAATGCATCCAAAATAAATTCTAGGGAAAATAAAAAATAAGTTAAAATCTCAAACCAGTCCATCAATTATTTTATCCCTAAATTAAAAGAATCGAAAAAAATTCCGATTTCTTCTATGAGATCAAAATTTCAAGCCAATCAGTCTATTATCTTATTTTTTTTAAATAATTTCCATAAATAAAAATTATGCTCAGAAAAACTAACATGCATGCATGCTTGCTTGACCAAAAGTATTTGCCATAATCAAAGTGCTCACACTTTTTTTTGAAACCTTGACAGTGGCATCTGCATTTAGGCCAACTGTAACGCCATCTGCATTTAGGCCATAGTTATGGACATCCATAGTAGTGGAGGTCACCGCCAGCCTCCTCGCATTCTATTCAATTGCGTATAACAAAATACACATTAGCTGTGCCAACATCTTCACATATCTTTGCCTCCATTTCTTTTGCCTCATTTATTTCTTTAAATTTAATAAGAATTGAAAGATAAGATGTTATTTAGTCTTCTCCAATATCTTAATTTACTCAGCATATGAACAATATAACACTTTATCTAAGAAGAAAAAAAAAAAAAACATTACAAATTACACACAGAAATGTTATCGGGTTCATTTCTTAAATAGAAGGATGAACTTTCTATCACAAGGATTCCATTTAATCACACTATTGATTTTTCTAACCTAAACCACAATCATGAGTTTCCAGCTTCTCAATCAAACTGTAAACAAAAGATATAGATGCCAACTGTTACCATAAAAAAAAAATTTAATTATCTTCATCAAGTTACTTAAGTTTATTTTAATAAGTTGAGCCGAATAATTTTCAGAAATGAAGAGGACATCTTAAATATTAATGCATGTGCCCACTACTTCTGAAAATATTTTTTGTACATGATGATTGACACAAGGACATTTAAAAGACAAAATATTCTTTTTACATGATTGATACTTAAAAAACAAATTTAAGATGTGGAAAAGTCACACGTAAAATATATTAATAAGTCACGCACAAACTTCCTACAAATTAATTTTATTTTTGTATGACTCGCACTTGTGAGCATTTTTCCCACCAACTCCCATCGGTCAACAAATTAAACTTGGACAAAGTAGATGTTGCTGTCACAAAGTATATATTTCTCTCTTTAGAAAATCCGCTATTTTCCGATAATAACCAGTAAATAAGCTTAAAAGTATTTATATCCAAAAAATGATTGAGCCTATGTATTGCATCCAAAAAATAGGAAGAGTGCATATATAACTATTTTGGTGAATTAACTTGTTTCGTCGATTTGGTCATTGTTTGCCAAAAGTATTTGGTCTTAAAATGTACCTCATTTAGGTACAATGATATATATTATTACTTGTTTTTGAAGGCTGGTCTATATTATTTTTTATGTGTATGATTTACAAAAATTCAGATTAATTAATAGATAAAGAAGTTTTGCCTACAATTAATATTTTTATGGCACGAGTTGTCAAGGCAATAAGCCTGATCAATTATAACAGGAACATATATAGATCTGATCAAAAGAAATGTATGTGGATAATTTATAGAAAAGTTAGATTCCATTCCAACTATTAAATTAAAAAATTAAAATTTATCTTTTACAATAAGATTATAAACTAACATTATTATTAATAAATTTTAACTTCTCGTATTGGTAAACTTAAAAGTTCTCTTGAAAACAATACAAAATATTGGAAAAGTCGTACTTCATGGCAACATCTCGTACCTCCATTCAGTAGCAAACCTCCATCCTAATTTTGCAAAAGAGATATATCCATCAGAGTGTAGATAGACATTATAGAAGTATTTCTGTTTCAAAAAGATAAATAAAAAGGAGCATGCTCTCAAAATAAACTTCAATAACAAGCTTAAATATTTTCACCAACAATGCTTTGTTTCAAACCACTGCCACGAGATTTGAAATCTTTATTCTTATTTTGTGAAGAATAACAAAAACATTTAATTTTATCCAAAGGCTCTGGTTGGTTGAGCCCATCAAATCTTCAGACTATACTCACGATTAATTGGCACTTGTGACATAGTTTAAGGAAAACAAATTTCTCTGATACAATGGGCCCGGCCTATCTAATTATGAATATGCAAGAATATCAAGAACTAGCTAGGGCCCAAAAGGAGAGTCAATGCAATAATTTGTTCAAGGATCAGAGCCTATAAAAATCGCCTAATATCTACATATGGTATTTAACAGAATGGGGGTAGAATGACGAAAATATTTGATCGATTTTTCAGCACGTTCATATTTCTCCATGTGTATATCTATGTCCCATATATAGGACAGCCTAAAAAAAATACAGATTTATTAAATCAATAAAATAATTTTGTGTACGGAAATATTCATCACAAGGATTGTTGACCTTTCTCATCCGGATATTCTCAAGGTTATTCCTTTCATTTTAATAAGAATTGAGAGATAAAATGTTGTTTGAGAAAATTCTCAAATATCGTAATTTACTCGGCACATGAACAATATGACACTTTATCTCTATTAGCAGCAACATATAGAAATTACATAAAAATGATATGAGGTTCATTTCTTAAATAGAAGAACGAACTTTCAATCACAAGGATTCCATCTAACCACAATATTGCAGTTTGTAAACTAAAACAGAATCCAACTTCTCAACAAAACAATATATTATAATGACAATGCCTCGTACTGCAATGACACGATCGATACACTTGTCAGTGGCCACCGTGCTTGGATGTTTGCAAACAAAAAAGCCTATGTCGGGTTGCCAAGTCCACGCATCGTTTTTCATTTGTTGCAAAAAGAACACATCTGCTCAATGTCGACATTCCTTCCTTGCAGTATACATCACTAATATTGCTCACACGAGAATTGCCCTGATTGATTACACAGACCAAAATCCACATTAATTCAAAGCCATATCCATACGGACAACGAAAAAAAACGAGTTATTAAATAGATACAATAATTTTGTTTACAGCATCGTCATCTCAGAGGTTGTCGAGATAATAAGTCTGATAGATGATGATATAGCCGTTATCATTTCTCATCCGGATGTTCTTAAAGATTATATGTAGGTGGCCGAGGCACAATATGATTGACTAGTGTTAATTTTTTTGTTTTAATAAGAATTGATAAAATGTGATTTTGGTCTTCTCCAATATTTTAATTAATTAACTCAGCACATGAACGAGACGACACTTTATCTAGTAGCAGCAACATTTTGAAATTACATGAAAAATGATATGGAGTTCATTTCTTAAATACAAGGATGAGCTTTGTTTCACAAGAATTCCATTAAATCACACTATTGCAGTTTCTAACCTAAAGAGAATCATGAGTTCCCAACTTTTCAACTAAAATGAACAAAAGATATAAATAAATGTCAACTGCATGTTACCTTAAAAAGAAATTATATATTAATTATCTCAAGTTATTAAGTTCATATAAGTTGGGCCGAATGATTTTCTTGAATGAAAATTAAGACATCTTAAATAATGCATGTGCGCACATCTGAAAATATTCTTTTTACATGATTGCCACAATGACACTTAAAGAAAACAAAATAATCTTTCTACATGATTGACGCTTAAAAAACAAATCAAGGATGAGCAAAAGTCACACTGAAAATATATCTCATTTACGCACAAATTAATACATTGATTCATGCACGAACATCCTAAATATTTATATTTGTTTATGACTCAGTGGGTGGCAATGTCACGTCCCAACGACAGGATTGAAAACCCGCCGCGTTCATTAGCGCAAGGCGATTCAATCATTAAAAATAATCATTTACAATGACAAATCCGGCAAACCTTCAAGTTCTACATGTCGTTTTGGTATCTTGCTCTTTGCCTAGAACCCACAAAGTGGAACGGTGAGCGATTGAAAATCTCCCAGTGCGGTATTCAGTTCTAATTGAGTTATCCCCAGATCCAACCAACTGCAACCAAAATAACTCGAGCACAAACAATATAGACTACAACAATAATCTAACAGTCAAGTAGCTAGCGACAATATCCCTGCCACTTCAGTGAAGATTTTTTAAAACACCTCGAACTAATGCATGAAACTGTATTGAAAAATATATCTAAAAAAAGCACAGATGATCAATTGCAAAGAGTTGTGAGTTTAAGTCTACAAAATGAAAACAGTATGAACCACATATTGATTACTGAAGCCTTAGAATTAATGTATTTCCTAAGTAAAACCACTAGCCCAACTTGCTCTCTGAAGAAACAAAACAAACAAAAGTGCTATAATCAAGACGGAAAGAATGTGTAATCAATCATGTGCTACTTATATCTAATTAAATTCTTTAACCAATATAATATAATTCTATCAACAGTACAACAAGAGATTTCTCTCCTTTGTGTGCGAGATGAATAGGAGAATATTTAGAGCGGAGCAGAGAACGGTGCAGTGATCAAAACAGACTCTTCTATATATCTAAATAGTCACTATATTACTTTTTAACGAGACCAGAGGATACAGATTGCTCCAGTTTGTGCAATCAATAAAACTCCTATATTCAAGCTAGTGCCTAATTGAAGTATGAAACCACCTGCTTCATTAAATTAATTAATTATATATACTGGTGACATAAAACTGAAATTATTGAAAAAAAATGCAACGGAACAAAAGCAAAATCTCAATTAATCCAAACTCAATAATTATTTTATTATTTTGTTAGAGTTGAACTCAAACATGTCTCTCCAAAGAAAGACGAATCTCGTGCCATTGCGCTAAGTCTGTGGTTCAACTCAACCAAATTATAAAATTCCATAGTATAGCAAAGTAGGGTACATCGCTCAGCTCAACTCAATTATAACTATTTTTTTTTTTTTGAAAAAGAATTATAACTATTTTAAATTCATGACATAACAATTAGTGAGAATTAAGCATAAAAATCGAATTTAACTCATAAATTATTATAAACAAGAAAATTATTTATACAGCTAGAAAGTCAACAGAATAAAAGCAATCCAGGTCTAAGACAAAAATTAAATGACAATTCCCGAGAATAATTAAACTGTTTGTAAAGGTTTCTGGATTTGGCTGTTATAGCTTGTAACATTCGTAGTGAATTCCATAGCACAATCTCAGTGGTTTCTTTATTCCCTTAACATTTATAAAAGAATTTATTCCAGATCCATACTCGATTGCATAACACAATCTCAGCCATCTCTATTTCCTTTGCAGCTTTTAGAAAAGCCATTCCCGATCCAAAAGCTCTCTTATATCCTTTCGATACTCTGATCACTAGCCTCTTCAGCTTCTTGCATCAAGGTGCCTCCATTTTCCTTAAATGACAGTGATTCCTCTTGTTCTTTACAACACAATGTTGCCTGTCTAGACACACTGTAAGCTTCAGCTTCTTCAGATTTCGTGAATTCTCAAGGAACCATGCCACTGGACCCAAATGACAAGCCATGCACCAACCGTTCAGAGAAAAACTCTTCAAATTGTGGAACCTTGGTAGCTTCGTTAATTCTTTGTCCAATACAGTTCATATAAAGCACATATCAAAATTCAGCGACAAGTACTCTCGAAATAAAAAAGTCTATGCTTATTTTCTTTTTTAATTTTTTTTCCAAAAAGAAAAATCATTAAGATGAGATGTATAACTTCATTGTTTTGCCACACAAGTCGAGATGTTGAACGTAAGAAAGGCCAGTAATAGTGCCGTAAGGACAATAATAATAACTAAGACGAGCAAAATCTAATGATCGCTTGTTCATCAGTGTTGTTATGTTGCCCGAGCTAGCGTACTCCAAAGATACCAGATTAGGAGCACAAATAGAAAAGCAGAAATAAGTACATCCTTCCAAAGACAAGAACTTTAATGTTGAATTAGAAATGATACAGTCTCCTGGAATGATGCAATTTTTTAAGGACAGGTCTTCTATCACAGGACAACCTGAGAGGAGTTTGCTAAAGCTTTCACCACCAATCTCTACATATATCTATTAGGCACATTTTTTTAAGGCTGAGAAGTGTTACAACATACCTCTGGCATTGCAACAATATCATCACGCAAAGACACGGCCAGGGACCTGATTGATTACACAAACATCGAAATTCACATTAATTGAAAATCATATTGATGTATATATCTAGTACAAAAAATTTCAGATTCATTAATAAATAAAGGAGTTCTGCGTACAGATACTGCAGAGGTTGTTGGGACAATAAGTCTTATCAATCATAATCGGGTTCTTAATTGACGTTTCTCATTCGGTTGGTCTCGAATGAAATGTTGGTGAAAAACTTTTAGGGGAGTCATGCCACATTGATTAATGTTATTTATTTCATCTTAATCAGAATTGACAGATAAAACGTTATTTGGTTTCCTCCAATATCTTAATTAACTCAGCACTTGAACGATTTGGCATGCTATAATGAAGTAGCAGCAACATTACAAACTACACGAAGAAATGATATAGGGTTCATTTCTTATATAGAAGGATGCATGGGCTTTGTATCACAAGGATTTCATTTAACCACACTATTACAGTTTCTAACCTAAAACAGAATCATGAGTTTACAACTTATCAACTAAACTGTAAACAAAAAATATGCCAACGGTTACTCAAAAATAAATTATTATTCATCAATCAATTAAGTTTCTTAAAGTTGATATTAATAAGTTTGGCCGAATGATTTTCTTGAATTAAAAGACACCTTAAATAATATATGTGCGAACTTACTGAAAAAGCAAAATTTTGTCGAGATCTGCAGCCTGCTCATTATGTGTGACTTCAGTTAGAAAGTTTGTTCTTTATTTTAATAACAAATAAGGGCGTATTAACTCAAAACTTTTTAAATCATAAAAAAAAAATTAAGAGTGACATTATCCTTGAAAAAAATAGAATAAAAGAACATTGCAATCCTTTTGGTACTGCCATGCGGCCTTGCCCTGGTCACAGATGGTGCAAGCTTTTACATAAGCTACTGTGTTATCTAATCCGTGCCATTTGTTGATTCACCTTTACTAAGCCGTGTTATAAACTGATAATTAAGATAAATATATCCCTCACAGTGTAGATAGACCAAATAGAAATCTTTCTATTCCAAAAAAGGAAAAAAGAAAAGAAAAAAAGAGCATGCTCTTAAATAAACTTCCATAAAAAGTTCAAATCTTTTCACCAACAATGCTTGTTTCAATCAAGCCAAGCATTTGGTGTACATGCTATAACAATATTTGTCACTATTTGAATCACAGCCACCAGATTGGAATCCTTATCTTATTTTATCCGGAATAAGAAATGCATAAGAATTTAATTAATTTTTATCCGAAGGCACTGGTTTGTTGGGCCAAACAAATCTTAAGAAAAAAATATCATTTGATACAATAGGCCCGGCCTATCTATTTTTAATTATGGATATTTCTAGGAATATCATGAACTAGACCCAATAAGGAGAGTCAATGCAAGAATCTGTTCAAGGATCAGAGCCTGTAAAAAGCGCCTAAAATCTACAAACGGCTATTAACAGATTGGGGGTACGTAGAATTATGAAAATACTTCCGGTGGTCTCTCTCACCCGTGGTCTCTCTCTCTCTAACCCGTGGTCTCTCTCACCTAGGTTAGCGTCTCTCTATCTCGTTCTTTTTCTTATTGGGTTTGAACCCGTTAGCCAATTTAATAAAGGTATTGCTATTTGCGGCTTGGCTGTTGTTATCGTGCTGCCCCTTTTTGATACTGTTGTGTTGCTGTACCAGTTGGTATATAGGGTATTTTATAGCAATACTTGTTAGGTTATTGAATACATTGTATACATTGAATACATTGTATACATTGAATACATTGTATACATTGAATACATTGTGGTTTTTGAATACATTGTGGTTATTGAATACATTGTGGTTATTGAATACATTGTGGTTTTTCATAATTTGTATATAGGGTATTTTAGGTTATTTTATGGTACTTGTTAATTTTAGGGTATTTTAGGTTAATTTAGGGTACTTGTTAATTTAGGGTACTTGTTAATTTTAGGTTATTCAAATAATTATGGTACTTGCATGTTAGGGTATTTTAGGTTATCTCTATTTTGGTGAGCACACTTTATGAGTTAGAAATTTCATATCTTGTTAAAAAAATTATTGTCATTCTAACAAATGCCGCTAAATGTAAATTTCAGTGCCCGCAACAGAAGGAGGGTTGGGAATGCGCTTATTACACGATGATATTCATGTTTGACTTTGTCGAAAGAATACAATTCCAATTCCCAAAAGCGGTATGTACTTCATATGAATTTCCTATATAATAAGCAATTGATATCTACCTTTTCTGAAATACTAACTATTATCAAATTATAATTTTGTAGAATGTGACAAATCAAGATCATTACACTTGGAATCAGATCGACGATGTGCGGTGCATGTGGGCAAGGTGGTTTGCCATGAAATTTTGTAATCCTCGATATGGATTTGCATAGATTAATTTGTAATAAAAATATGTTTCGAATGAATTTATTGCTATATGAATTTTGTATAAATTTAGTATATGAATTTCTTGCCAATTAATCTGTTTCGAATGAATATTTGTATTTATGTTGAAAAAATTGGCTAGCAAAGCTGGAGGCTAGCCCAAAAACAAAATATACAAAAAAAAAAAAAGGTATTTATACACGGATATTTCACAATTGTGCGTGTACGATAGAAAAAACAAAAAAAAAATTAGCTATTGCACACGGCTATTTAACAGTTGTCCGTGTGCAATACTAATCATACACGGTTTTTTTGTTAAAAATCCGTGTATGATAGCCTTGCTGGAGGCGTAATACAAAATATCTAAAACTATTTGTACACGGATATTTACCAAAAGTCCGTGTATAATAGCTAAGAGAGCTACACGGACTTTTAATACAAAGCCGTGTAGAAAGAGGAATCGTACACGGTTATTTAGTTGATATCCGTGTAGCTCGCTAGGTCTTTGTACACGGTTAATTAGGGAATATCCGTGTATAAATCATCATAATCACACACGGTCAAATATCCGTGTGTAGTTCCTGACCTATTCATACACCCTGGCTTTAAACACAGCAGGAAATCCGTGTAGCTCTTCCATTAATGTCCGTGTGTAATCTGTTTTTCTGTAGTAGTGTATCGTAAGAAAAGAGGAGAAGATACCAAGACTGTTTTGTGCAGAATCTTTGATGACCAGCAGGATCACATAAAATAGTTCTTTTAATAAAAATATCTAATAAATTAATATCACGTTATCTCAAAAAAATAAAATAAAATCAATCAATCAACGTCCAGCCCTATGTCGTGCATTCGTGGCGGCCAGAAACATGATAAGTTTGAATACATCAAATTAAATCCATGAAATATTGAATTCGGATCTCCCACGTACCTGAGGTGCAATAATTAAATCTTGACGGTTCTTTTAACCAGATACGAATCTGAAAAGCGGACCATCTATAATTTTTATAGACACCAGATTAAATTTGATCTGATTAGAATTAATCTGAGCCGTCCTTTCCTTTATTGCAACCCTCATATATTTGAGGGGACACGCAGCGTTTTTAGATTATCCTAACCGAAAAACTGTAACTTTCCCACTTTTTTCACCTATTTTTTTTCCTAATCTTGGGAGAGTGGAAAGATAATGTTGTATCTTAATTAGTTAAAACAATAATTCCTAATCTTGTACTCGATAAAATTAACAAGTCCCCACAACCGCAAGTAGTTAACAACCACAAATTTTAATAAATAATGAATTATTCTTTTGTGCAAAATTATTACCAGTCAAGCACTAACTAGTTGTCGTGTATGGCTGATCACGTACAACAGAAATATATATATGGGGAGTCATGACATGCCCCCAAATTTTATTTCGGGCAGAGACTTACCTTCAACAATCTCTAGCTGAAGGATTCAAAACCGAGAAGAAAAGTTTTTTAGATAATTCTTTAAGAAGATGAAACCATTTAAGGGCAGTGGACCAGTATCAGTTATTGTCAGGACCAACCTAGCATTCCCTCTTGTCTTCATTGTCTTCATCATTCTCACCCTCCAACCAAATCTTTTCCAGACGAACTTTTCTACAATGGTTTTAAAGGTGTGATATATCTTTCCTTTCTATTCTTTTTATTTTGTTGGGCGTTTGATGGAGGTCTAGAAACATGTAAATCAAACGGTCTCTATGTTTAAAATATAATGTGATCTATTAAATTTCAAAATCTGCAGGTGGAAAACAGAACTGTAAATGGTGGAAACAAAATTAAGCAAATATCAATTCAGAAGGCACCGGAGTTTCTTGATGGTTTAGATGAGAAAACAAGAATTGGGTTGGTCAACTTACAATATGATGATGCAAAATCATGCGGTATCAAGGGCAACATTACGGTGGTAGGCTTCGAGGTGGTATCTAATAACATTACATGGAAGGACTTACTTCCCAATTGGATAGATGAGGAATTCGAGTTAGGTCAACAACCGACATGCCCAACAATTCCAATGCCAAAATTCTCAGTATATGACGAGGTGGATTTAGTGGTTGCTCAGTTGCCATGCCGGCGGCCAGAAGCCAACTGGAACAGAGACGTAATCCTGTTGCAAGTTCATTTGGTGGCCGCTAGCTTTGCGGTCAAGAAGGGAAAAAGAAATGAAAATGGCAAGGTGAAGCTGGTCTTCACGAGCCGGTGTGAGCCGATGAGAGATATCTTTAGGTGTGATGATTTGATGAAGAAGGATGGTACATGGTGGATGTATGAGGTGGATGCAATGAGACTGGAGGAGAAAGTGAGATGCCCACCAGGTACCTGTGAGCTCATATTGCCGTTGCGCAATGAAGGTAGCTATTTTTGTTTCAATCATTTAACATCATGGGTTACCTATGTTGCAAAACTAAAGACTCATGATTTCATTGCTAATGTTAACACAGGGAAAGTTTCTCCAAAGGAAATCTTAATGGATGATAGAGTCCAAAATTAATATTTTTTTTTTTGCGGTGTTTTATTATAATACAGTTTGTAGATGACCTTACGTTAACAATGTGTATTTAGTTATTTTATCTGTTGGAATTGAAATTCGCTTGTGCCACATTAAATCTGGCTTCCTTGTTCTTCATGATCTATTTCAGGTTCAAACAAAGGATTTGATATAGAAAAATTTAAGCCCCTAACACACCATCGCCAACAACGAGAAGCCTATGCGACGGTTCTCCATTCATCTGATGGCTATGTTTGTGGTGCTATCGTTCTTGCCCACAGCATCCGCAAGGCCGGTTCCACACGTGATCTCATATTGCTCCATGATGAATTCCTCAACTCCAACCAACTACATGCCCTTCGCAATGCAGGTTGGTCTCTTCGTCAAATCGAGCGCATCCACAACCCCCATCCGCGTCCTGATGGGTTGTTTGAGTACAACTTCAGCAAATTTCGAATATTTCAGCTTACCGACTATGACAAGATTGTGTTCATTGACGCTGATATTCTGGTCCTTCGTAACATCGACATGCTCTTTAATTTCCCATCCATATCCGCTCGTGCGGACCACGCTTCTATTTTCAATTCGGGTATCATGGTTGTTGAGCCATCTAATTGCACATTCAAAACCATGATGTTGAACATAGAGAGCGTGAAGTCGTACAATGGTGGGGACCAGGGGTTTCTAAATGAGATTTTCGTCTGGTGGCATCGCCTTCCGAGAAAGACCAATTTCTTCAAGATGATTTGGGCAAACACGACTAAGGAGAAATTGACGATGGACTCGATGTTCAAGGCAGACCCACCGCAACTTTACGGAATACACTACTTTGGGCTGAAGCCCTGGATGTGTTACAGGGATTATGATTGTAACTGGGACTTGGAAACTGTGAGAAATTATGCCAATGATGAGGCGCACTGGAGGTGGTGGAGGTTGTATGATGAAATGGATGAGGCTAGGAAGAAAATGTGTAGGCTTTCAACACAACAAAAGAGCAAGCTGAAGCACTTCCGCCGTCAGGCCGAGAAGATGCAGTACAGTGATGGACATTGGAAATGGAATGTTACTGATCCGAGAAAGGATCAATAGAAAGAGAAATTTTGATGTTTGTGTACTTTTATTTTTTGGACTAGCGATTTACTAGTGTTAATTTCATTTGTCAAATTAAATTGTGACAGTAGAAAGTTTATATGGGGATGTAATTGCAAATCATGATGATGTAAATTTGATCAAAAGTCTGGACTCAATATTTTGATATTTCAGTTTTAGAATAAAACAAAAATTCAGAGAAACAAAATTTTAGGAGCGAGAGAAAAATGCCATTGAGAAAATATACTAACGAAACTGTTCACGTACAATTTATCATGTCTAAACACTAAAGCAGCTGTTCCCTTCTCCTTTTAAGTTGAGCATTGAAATCAGAGAAGCAAATCAATTTCTCCGTCAACCTTTGAAATCTCATAAATCTGCCTTGATCGATTAATCCCATGGCCTCACATTTAACTGCCAAGAACACGACCAGTGACGGAGGGAAGTGAGGGAGAGAAAGGGACCAAGTTCCCCTATAAATTAAAATTTGTAATTTTGTTCGCTAAATTTTATTATTTTTGCATGCGTCAATATTATTCAGCCTCTTAAAATAAAATTATACTTAATCCAATTATCACTCTTCTTCAATCTTAATTTTCAAACCCCGCATGCAAACAAAAATAAGGACAGTACAGTCGGGACATTTTTATATCTATAGAAATTATTAAATACATATGTACGGAAACAGACAAAGTATCTCGTTTCCAACAAACATAGAAAGATCTGACTCAATGAGTCCGATTCAAATTTATGGATCAGTCTCAATGGTCCAGATCTATCAATAACCAGATTTTCTGTGACATCCATATTCCAGAATTTCTGATCAACGTCTATTTTTCCTTTAAAGTTATGATTCTCACAGAAATAATGTTATGGCTGTTGGATTTCAATGCGATAGAAATTGGATGTATTCTGGATCTGAAGATGGTTTTGTCAAAATATGGAATTTAAGGTAACCAATGCACTGTATTTTTACCAGTATCTTTTTCAGGATAGAGGAAATTTTTATTTGTTTTTTGTAATGTCATTTTATTTTATAAGGACTGGAACCTGTCAGCGTGAATATGAAAGTCGGGCAGTGTGAATACTGTGGTTCTACATTCGAATCAGGTTAATATTTAAAATATAGTCTTCTTTACATATTTTATTATTTTTTGTTCTCTGGTTATTGCAAAATGACTTATTTCATCGTGCCGAGCTTACTTGTTTATGCAATTATAAATATTAATATTGCAGAAGGAATTAATATATGGGATCAAAATGGAAATATACGAGTCTCGGATTTAGCCGCAAACTCGTGTAGCTATATGTTTCTGATATTTTATTCTTATTCTCACAAAAAGAAAAAATAATATTTAATCTCAGTTGGAATTTACTATCTCTAATTAACTGGAGGTGCCGGTGGTTGACACGGCTTTCAGATCTCTGGCAGTTATGTGGGATGGCAGCATGGTCGTGGCTGCAAACAATCGTGGGACCTGTTATGTGTGGCACTTAAAAAAAGGCACACAGGTACCTTCTCTTAAATTATTTATTTAGGTAACTATAGATTATTTGGCTAATCAAACAGAGATTAATTAAGATTAATGATGTTTCTTCCTTTTTTCTCTCTTTTTATCAGACAATTACCTACTATGAACCCTTGCACAAGTTAGAAGCACATGATACAGTGACACACAAAGGTGCATTAACTTTTATATGTCATTAGGTCAAATCTTATTTGGTTTTCTTCGACTTGTGAAGCTGATAAGTTTGCAGGGTTTAGAAATCAGGTTGAGTTGCACTGGTATAAGATTGTTTTGCTATTGACTACTCTAGTGATCATGGATTCATGGTTAATCCTGTGGCAGCTATGACCTTACCATGTATATTTATCTGTGTTAGAACCCCATTTCATAGATTCTGTTGTATAGGCTTAGGCAGTTACAATTCTGTTATTTCTGTTATTACTTAGAGTCATTAGCTGATGCCTATATAAGGCAGTCTATCTCTCTGTAACAGAAAATGAATAATACAAAACATTTCATCAATTCAACTCTCTTCTCTTTACTTCCTCTCTATCTCTATCTCTAACATGGTATCAGAAGACCTTCTCTAAATTGCTGTTCAGCTTGTCAAGAACCAATGGCAACTGACAGCACCTCTCAAGCTCTTCCGCCCTCTTCTCCTCACATTGATCCTGTGATTCAAATCACAATTCCAGTTTCTACTAAGCTGGATCGGCTCAATTTCCTTACCTGGAAGTCTCAAATCGAACCGATCATTGATGGATTTGGTCTCACTAAGTTCTTGTCAACCGATGTCACACCTCCTGCCACGCACCTTGACACCAATGGTGTTTCCAGCTCCAATCCAGCGTATCTGGCCTGGTACAAGCAAGATAGGTTCTTGCTTGGCTGGCTTCGGTCCTCTATCTCTGAAGGTGTTCTCTCGCAATACGTAGCGTGTAAGACGGCTCGGGAACTCTGGTTATCTCTGCATCAGGTTTATTCGGCGATCTCCACTGCCCGAGTAATGGAGTTGCGCCGCTCTCTCCAAACTACAACTCGAGGAAATCAGCGGTGCGGTGCCTATTTTGAACAAATGCGTCAGATCGCTGATCACCTTGCCTCTGCTGGTGAACCTGTGGCAGATTCTGATCTTGTGCGCTCAATTTTGAGTGGTCTCGGCCCGGAGTTCAATTCTTTCGTCGTTGCCCTAACCACCAGATCGGCGCCGGTTTCTCTCATGGAGCTTCACTCTTTTCTTCTTTCTCATGAAGCCTTACTCTCCTCGCAGTCTCCCTCTTCTATCACTGCTACCTCCGATCCAGTTGCGTTTCATGCGTCTTCTGCTAGGGGACGGGGTAGAGGAAGGAGAGGCAGGGGTAATTCCAATTCGGGCCGAACCAATTCCAATCCAGGCCCAGCAGGCTGATATTATTCTAATTCGGGTCAAGGTGGCTCAGGTCCATCTATTTTGGGCCCAGGACAGCCTCATACTGGTGCTTCTCAAGGTGGCCGAACCTATACCTCTTCAGATTTTTCTCAGTCAGGTGCTGATCGACCTTTGTGTCAAGTTTGCAAGAAGAGAGGCCATGAGGCACTTGCATGTTGGTACCGGTTTGATAATGATGCTTATCCCTCTCCTCCACAAATTCATGCTCTCTTCAACAACACCGACTCCTCACCAAATGAAGGATGGTTTCTTGATTCAGGTGCGACTCATCATGTAACATCCGACATCAACAATCTCTCCACCTTCACTCCCTATGGTGGCAATGATCGTCTTCAAGTTGGTAATGGTTCTCATCTCTCTATTCAAAATCTTGGATCTTGCTCTCTTTCTACCTCTTCTAGGTCCTTGATATTGAATGGTGTTTTACATGTTCCGAAAATTACCAAAAATCTTGTGAGCATCTCTAAATTCACAAAAGAAAATAGTGTATTTCTCGAATTTCACCCTTCTTTTTGTGTCATTAAGGACCTCCGCACGAAGGTTCCACTTCTTCAAGCTTCTCTCATTAATGGCCTCTACAAGTTTCAATTGCCTCCTCAAGCTTTGGTTGGAGAACGTGTCTCCGCATCTATGTGGCATGCAAGATTCGGGCATACTTCTCCTTCCACTACTAGTTTTCTAATAAATGCACATAGTTTACCTACTACTTCAAATAAATTGGGGATTTGTGATGCATGTTGTAAGGCCAAGGCTCATTGTTTGCCTTTTTCTCCTTCTAAATCTATTGCTAAATCTCCTTTACATGTCATTCACTCGGATTTGTGGGGTCCTTCCCCAATTATCTCAAAGAACGGTTTTCGTTACTATGTGCACTTTGTTGATGAGTTCTCACGGTTTTCGTGGATTTATTTTCTTCGCACCAAAAATGAGCTTGTTGATGTGTTTACCAAATTTAAATTGCAAGTTGAAAATCTCTTTAGTTCCACAATTAAAATTCTTCAATCCGATGGAGGAACCGAATACAAACCTCTCTCTCGCCTTTTCCCTCAACTCATACATCAAACCTCATGCCCTTATACCCCCGAGCAAAATGGCCTTGCCGAACGGAAACACCGTCATATTGTGGAACTAAGCCTTGCCATTATGTCTCATGCATCCATTTCTTTACACTATTGGGATCACATTTTCCAAAGTGTTGTCTTCCTTATCAACCGCCTTCCTCCTTCTAAACCACCTTATACTTCACCCTATACTCTTCTCTTTCACCAAATCCCCGACTATAAATTCTTTAGAATTATTGGTTGCCTTTGCTATCCTTTAATTCGGCCTTATAACTCTCACAAGCTCCAATTTCGTGCTCTACCTTGTGTCTTTTTGGGTTATTGCCAAAATCAAAAGGGGTACAAATGCTTACATATTTCCACTAATAAGATTTATGTGAGTAGAAATGTGCGATTCGACGAATCCCAATTCCCTTTTACCAGCTCAGATTCAGATAATTCTCCAATGAAGAAAAATCAGATCCTGGATTCATACACTTGGCTTCCTCTGCTGCCTCAACCTGCTACTGCTCTACCTCTGCCGCACCAGCTAGCGCCTTCTTTGGCCACAGTTAATCCTGGTACACCCCTTTTTCCAAACTCTAATACATCTCGGCCTCTCACCTCTTCAGCTGCACCATCAGGCCCTTTAATTGATTTTTCGGGTCCTTCTGTGATTGCACCGGATCCGCCCACGGCTCCATCTTTTATGGTTGGTACATTGCCTATTTCGGCTCCTACCACCTTTGCAGCGGATCCCTTGCTCACTTACACCCGGCGCCCCAAGAAACCACTGCATCCTCCAGCAGTTGCACCGGATCCGGATCTCATTCAAAATGCCACTCCCGCTGCTCCACTGCTCTCTTCTCCAGTGCAACCCGAACTGCCTCTCTCCAGTTCCGATTACCAACCTTCAACAGAGAGCACTCACATTCCTTCTTTTACCCCTGTTTCTTCAGCTGCAACCAGTCATCTGCCTCAATCCACTCATCCTATGACTACTCGTCATCGAGATAACTCCCGGCGTTCAAAAAAATTTCCGGATCATGTTACCTATCTTACTACCAATCATCCTCTCCCTTCTAGTCCCTCTCTTGATGAACCAACATCCTTTACACAAGCCAATAAACATCTCGCATGGCGTCAAGCGATGTCTCAAGAACTCAATGCCTTAGCCAAGAATGGTACATGGGTTCTTGTTCCGTCTCATCCTAACCGTCATGTCATTGGTTGCAAATGGATTTTTAAAATAAAAAAGAAAGCCGATGGGACCATTGAACGCTACAAAGCACGACTTGTAGCCAAGGGTTATAATCAAGAAGAAGGGATTGATTTTCATGAGACTTTTAGCCCCGTTGTCAAGCCTACCACAATTCGTGTCGTGCTCTCTCTTGCCGTGTCTCACCATTGGCCAATTCGACAACTTGATGTCAACAATGCCTTCCTTCATGGTGATCTTGAAGATGAAGTCTACATGTCACAACCACCGGGCTATGTTGATCCTTCTTACCCGACTCATGTGTGTCTTCTCAAAAAGGCGTTGTATGGTCTCAAACAAGCGCCTCGTGCATGGTTTCACAAACTTTCCTCGGTCCTTGTCACACTTGGATTTCGAGCTTCTCAATCCGATTCTTCTCTCTTCATCCGTGGGGATTCCTCTTCTATTACCCTTGTTTTGATCTATGTGGATGATATTATTATCACCGGTTCCAATGAGACACTTGTGACTACTCTCATCTCTTCTCTAGCCTCTCAATTCTCCCTCAAAGACCTTGGGTCGCTTCATTATTTCTTAGGGATCCAAGTCACTCCAAACTCAAAAGGACTCGTTCTGGCACAACCACAATACATTCGAGGCCTTCTCATTCGATCGAAAATGGATGGCTCCAAGCCATGTGCTACTCCGTGTTCAAAAGGCGATCCCCTCTCTAAATTCAATGGAAGTCCCATGGCCGACCCTCATCTCTATAGGAGCATTGTTGGGGCTCTCCAATATGCTACTATTACCCGACCCGACATTTCCTATGCCGTCAACAAGGCTTCGCAATTCATGCACGCTCCAACCGATGAACATTGGAATGCCGTCAAACGCATCCTACGATATCTTAAGGGCACCCTTGATTTCGGCCTCCACATTAGCTCCACCTCTACTCTCGATTTACATGCTTACTCCGATGCGGATTGGGCCGGTTGCCCGGACGATAGGCGCTCTACCTCGGGTTTTTGTGTATTTCCTGGCTCGAATCTTCTTTCATGGGGCTCCAAGAAGCAAACCACCGTATCACGATCCACTACTGAGGCCGAGTACCGTAGTATGGCCGGTGCTTGCACCGAACTTGTATGGTTGCAGCAGCTCCTTCGCGAGTTACATGTTCCGATCAAGTCAAACCCGGTTTTGTGGTGTGACAACTTGGGAGCCACATTCTTAGCCTCGAATCCGGTCTTTCATGCTCGGACCAAGCATATCGAAATTGACTACCACTTTGTACGAGAGAAGGTAGCCAATAAAGAGTTAGATGTGCGTTTCATTGCTTCCCATGACCAGCTGGCCGACATTTTCACAAAGGCTCTGCCTTCGGTCCGCCTAGCCTTCTTGCGCACCAAGCTTACACTGGCAGCAGCCCCAGCTCAGCTTGCTGGGGGATGTTAGAACCCCATTTCATAGATTCTGTTGTATAGGCTTAGGCAGTTACAATTCTGTTATTTCTGTTATTACTTAGAGTCATTAGCTGATGCCTATATAAGGCAGTCTATCTCTCTGTAACAGAAAATGAATAATACAAAACATTTCATCAATTCAACTCTCTTCTCTTTACTTCCTCTCTATCTCTATCTCTAACAATCTGGAGTTATTTGTAGGTACCTTGCAACTGCCTCTGTTGATCATACTGTAAAAATATGGAATGTTGACGGCTTTAAATTAGAGCAAACTCTGATCGGTACAGTATTAGTATTCTATTTTAAAAAATTGAATCAAGTTAAAATTTTGTTTTCTTTCTGTTGCTTTTGAAGCCCGTAGGCAGTACAGTCAATCTCAGTTGGGGATTTGAGAAATTAGAACTTGCAATTTGGTGCCTTTTAACTACAAAGTTTTTTTTAATTATTATGCAGGACATCAGCGTTGGGTCTGGGATTGTGGTTTCTCAGTTGATGGTGCTTATTTGATCACAAGTAAGTTTTTCCGGAAAGAGAGTGCTGAAAACTGTTTGTGATTCAGAAAAAAAATGAGATTTGTATAAGAATATTGAAAGTAAGCTCATTATATTTAAAGGAGAAAAGTGTGTGAAAAATGTATCTGTATTACCTCTACCTGATCCGTCCCTGGTATCATATCAGGTATATATATATATCTTTACTCCTAATTGACTTTTCCTTCTTCTTCTTTTTCTCATAGTTCATGAAACAATTCGAAGAATTGAATGTACAATTTTCATTGATCTCCAGTAATATTGGTTTTATAGAAACTAAAATTTGAGAGATTTGAGATTTACTTATTATTTTGTTCATGTAGAGTGGACTCTTTACGAACAAGTAGCTGTCGCTGCTATGGATTGCCAAATATTGATGTTGCAAAGGTAAATTGTACTACACACTCCATTCTTTGCCCTAAATAATGTTTGTACCTTTTCCTGACATGATATATTTTTAATTTAAGTTATAATTGGATTATTACTCTCTCAAGTAACTTCTTATTTGTGGTGCCAGATCTAATTGTCTTCAAATTGTTTAATACACGCGCCGACCTCCACCATAATGTCTACACCCATGCGAAAATAAAGGTACTGCCCCACAGCAAAGGATCTGTTATTTTTTAAGTTTTAGAGACTGGTACGTGCCAGTACCAGTGATTGTACTCTGCATCTTTCTAACAATATTTAAATTTAAAGGCAGTGGAGTCGATGCTTGTGGATGCACTTGATAAGGCAGGAAGAGGAATCAAAACAGACTTTCGATCTCCATGACAATATAAACATCACATTTAAAGAATGTTAAAATTATAGAAGAATTAGAGTAGAATTGATCTCAGAGATTCATCATTGATCAAAGGGCTAGGATTAGATCAAATAGGAAATCCTATTTAGAGAAAGAAAATAAACGGTATGCTACAGTGTAGGTACCAAAAGTAGAAAAGATAGCATAACGGTAATATTCTCTGTTGTAGTATAAAAGAGATTGTATTATGAGAATCAATAATAAGAAAGATATTAATCTCCTCAGAATTCTTATAATTTCTACATGGTATCAGAGCATGTTCTGATAATCTCATAAATTCCAAAATCGCAACAGTGACAGTTACCAGTTTACTGAGAGACCGAAAAAACCAGATGCCAGTAAACTGATACATAACCATCATACCATAAACCCATAACAGAAGCATAACAGAAACCATCAACAAATCAGAAATGAGTCAAGAAGGGCAGCAATCTTCAGATGCTACATACTCCTCTCGACTCACCCATAATTTGCTAAATGGCAAAAATTATGTCTCATGGTCGAGAGCCGTAACCTTATCTCTAAGCAGCCGAGAAAAACTAGAATTCATCATCGGAGAATGCAACAAACCAAAAATAGCCAATCCAGACAACAAAACCGAACCAGAAAAACAATCCTTACGAAAATGGCAAACCACAGATCACAGAGTCATGACTTGGCTCTTTGATTCAATGGAATCAGAAATTTCTGATTTGTTTCATCACAGTTCCACATCACGAGAGCTATGGGAGGATATACAATCCTTTTTCAGCCAACAGCAAAATCATTCCCATGTCTTTAGACTCATGCAAGAAATCGAACAAGAAAAGCAAGGGGCTAAAACCAACACAGAGTACCACGGTGCCATGAAAAAGAAATTCGACGAACTTCGAATTTACAGACCTTTCACAACAGACCCAATAGAGCTCCGAAAAAGAATCGATCAAGATGAGTTGTTCCATTACCTTGCGGGTCTCGATTCGAGCTACGAGGCAATCCGCTCACAAATAATACTCGGAGCCGAACTCCCCAAAACCGCATCCGCAGTTGCCATGATTCAAAGAGAAGAAACAAGGCGCCTCACTATGGGCGGTCCACAAGCCTCCTCCGGTGAGGGACACGAAACCCAAGCTTTCGCCGCTCAATTCCGACAAAACCCTAATTCTCAGTTTCGGCAAAATCAAAAGAAAGGCGGGGTGTGTACTCACTGCAAAAAGGAAGGCCATACCCATGAGAGGTGTTGGTTCTTGCACCCCCACCTCAAGCCTGAAAAGTGGAAGGCGCAAGATCGGGTCACAGGAGGAGGCGACGGGAGCAAAGGGGGCGAAAGAGGCGAAAGAGAGAAAGAGAAGAGAGGGCTTGCGGTTGGTGCTGCTGGGGCTCAATCCGAACCCAAGTCGGGTTACATGACCGACTTTGGCTCTGCCTCCAACCGAACCGGGTCAGATGGGACATCACAGGATTCGCTGCAACATCTATTCCAGCAATTCTCTGTGTGGTTTAAAGATCAAGGTGCCCCTAACTCTTGCGGTATCGTTTCTCACTCAAGAAATTTTAATTTATATGACCAAATAATTTTGGATAGTGGAGCAACAAACCATATGTTCGGTAATAAGAAATTTTTTACCAAATTAGACTTGACTAAAAACGACCAATTTGTTTTAGTAGCGAATGGTACGAAAGTACAAATAGATGGCATAGGAGAAATTAACGTGTGTAACCATAAAATAAATAACGTATTATATTTAAAAGCATTTCCTATAAATTTAATTTCTATAGGAAAATTGACACAAGAATTCAATTGCAATGCAACATTTTCTTATAAAAATGTTGAATTTCAGGACCGGGAAACCGGGACGAAGATTGGGGAAGGAACTCTTGAAAATGGGCATTATCTTTTCAAATTGCAAAAGTTAGATTTTTGTGCTTCCGCAAAATCCATTAATTATGATGTTTGGCATAGGAGACTCGGGCATCCATCCGACAAGATTCTAAATAGTGTATTAGATTTTCCAAATTCAAAATGTATTAATTGTGACATTTGTAAGTTGGCAAAACAAACAAAGCTTCCCTTTTCTCAATCTTGTAGTAAAAGTGAAGCGGTGTTTGATTTAGTCCACTCCGATGTATGGGGTCCGGCCCCAATTGACTCTTATAATGGATTTAGATATTTTGTTATATTTATTGATGACTTTTCTAGATCCACTTGGCTATATTTATTAAAATCAAAAGATGAAGTTTTTAATTGTTTCAAAGAATTTCTATGTCTCATAGAAAACCAATTTAATTGTAAACTTAAAATTTTTAGATCGGATAATGGAACGGAATTTATAAATCAAAACTTTACAAATCTTTTTAAAGAAAAAGGAGTCATACATCAAACAACTTGCATAAATACTCCTCAACAAAATGGAGTATCGGAAAGAAAAAATAGACATTTATTAGAAATGACACGAGCATTATTATTTCAAAATAATGTTCCAAAAAAATATTGGTCGGATGCCCTTCTTTGTGCCACACATCTAATTAATAGGTTACCAAGCGTCATTTTAAAAAATAAAAGTCCACTAGAAATTCTCTATCAACAAAAAATTAATCTTGATCATTTCAGAGTATTTGGTTGTACATGTTTTGTAAAAATCAAAAGAAAAGACAAACTTGATTATATGTCAACAAAAGCTATTTTTTTGGGGTACTCTACTTACAAAAACGGTTACAAGTGCTATGATCCTATTAGCAAAAAATTATTTATGTCTAGAGATATCATATTTTGTGAAGAAGAACCATATTTCAAAAAATTATTTAAGACACCATATACACAAGAGCAAGTAAAACCTATAATATCTCATTTTGAGGAACAAGAAAGTGAACAAAATATTAATCATATTTTTGATGATATTCTTGAAGAAGAGACCAACATAAATACTCTTGATAATAATAATCATGAGATAGAAGAAAATTTAGAAGTTAGGCGGTCCTCACGAATTACTCGACCATCTACTAGACTTAGGGATTATGTAACCTATACGGTACAATATCCTATTGAAGAGTTTTTATCATATGAAAATATTTCGCCTCTACATCTTGCATTTTTGACTACCATCCAAAAAGAATTGGAACCGAATAATTACCAAGAGGCTATTACAAGTCTGGTATGGTGTCAAGCCATGAAAGAAGAGCTAAAAGCTCTAGAAAAAAATGAAACTTGGGTAATTGTACAATTATCAAAGTTAAAAAAACCGGTGGGTTGTAAATGGGTTTATAAAATTAAGTACAATAGTAATGGTACCATAGAACGGTATAAGGCAAGATTAGTTGCAAAAGGTTACACTCAAACATACGGAATTGACTATAATGAAACCTTTGCACCGGTGGCCAAAATGAATACCGTTAGAATTCTATTTTCCATTGCGGTAAACAATAATTGGAATTTATACCAAATGGATGTCAAGAACGCTTTTCTTCAAGGAACACTTGAAGAAGAAGTATACATGAACCTACCTCCCGGACATAAATTGGAAAACAATTCTAACCTAGTGTGTAGGTTAAATAAGTCGATTTATGGATTGAAGCAATCTCCTCGAGCATGGTATGGCAAGCTTAGCTCTTATTTAATTTTGTGTGATTTTAAAATTAGTAGTTCGGACCATTCTTTATTCACAAAAAATAATGGTAAACACACTACCATCATTTTAGTATATGTAGATGACATTATAATTACCGGAAACAACATAGGTGAAATCAAAAAAATCAAACACCAATTGAAGGAAAAATTTGATATCAAGGACCTTGGATATCTAAAATACTTTTTAGGAATAGAGGTAGCCTACTCAAAATTGGGACTCTTTATTTCACAAAGAAAGTATATTTTAGATCTCTTAGAAGAAACCGGAAAATTAGGGTGCAAACCGGCCTCCACACCTTTTGATAGCAAATGTAAATTAAATAGTGAAGATGGTGAATTGTTAGAGGATATAAATCAATTTCAAAGAATTGTAGGAAAATTAATTTACCTTACCGTAACCCGTCCGGATATTTCCTATTCGGTAAGCCAAGTTAGTAAATTTATGCATTCACCTAGAACACCGCACTTAGAGGCCATAAATAAAATTTTGAGGTACCTAAAGAAAACACCCGGTAAAGGGATATTAATGAAAAACAATAATTCTAATGTCATATGTGGCTATTCCGATGCAGATTGGGCCGGGAGTTTCGATAGGAAGTCCACTACCGGCTTTTGCACATTTGTAGGCGGAAACTTAGTCACATGGAAAAACAAGAAACAAAACGTTGTGGCACGATCTAGCGCGGAAGCGGAGTATCGAGCCATGGCGTCAACCGCAAGTGAATTAGTGTGGCTCAAACAACTTCTTAAGGATATCGGCATCGAAGTCAATCGACCAATGAAAATGTATTGTGACAACAACTCCGCTCGACACATCGCATTAAATCCGGTGTTCCATGAGCGGACCAAGCACATAGAAGTAGATTGCCATTTTGTGAGAGAAAAAGTCCAAGCCAAAGAAATAGAGACACCGTATATACAAAGCAATGAACAATTAGCGGATGTCTTTACGAAAGGGTTGGATCCAAAACAATTCGACAATATTGCAAGCAAGCTAGGATTGTACGATATATACATTCCTAGCTTGAGGGGGAGTGTTAAAATTATAGAAGAATTAGAGTAGAATTGATCTCACAGATTCATCATTGATCAAAGGGCTAGGATTAGATCAAATAGGAAATCCTATTTAGAGAAAGAAAATAAACGGTATGCTACAGTGTAGGTACCAAAAGTAGAAAAGATAGCATAACGGTAATATTCTCTGTTGTAGTATAAAAGAGATTGTATTATGAGAATCAATAATAAGAAAGATATTAATCTCCTCAGAATTCTTATAATTTCTACAAAGAAAGTTATCAAAACAGACTTTCAATTTCCACGGCAACACGTGGCCGGTACTTGACTAGTTTTTTTGAGGAAAAATAAGAGTCGAGCTCTCATTTGATTAGTAGTAAAATGTTACATAAAGTTTGTAACAAATAAGAAAAATACAAGGCAGCTCATGATGGTGAGCTTATCGCTAAAAGTAACCTAAAATGGTAAACCAAACAAGGAGAAAATAAAACTAGGAAAAAAAGGAAAACAAGGGCAAGTAAATGAAAAAAGGAAAAAAAGGAGAGTAGATTGAAATGCAGCTTCTTGCCATCTCTCTGTCAGCTGGAGGTTTTACCCACTGGCCCTATTATATATCATAATAGTGAGATGTCAGAGTCAAAATAATGAGGTTTGCTCAAACCAGCTTTGGCGCACCTCTTGTCAGCTGCACTTTTGCAAATCCGCCCCTGTGTTTTATCATAATAGTGAATAGGTCTATGTTAATGAATGTCTTGCTGTCTTCATGGTACTTGCCCACTGATCCTGTATTTATTGTATGAGTTGCCCTATTTCATTCGATTTATCTGTGAAAATCCTAGAACAACGTTCCCGCCAAATTACAAATTGTGCGATCAGCAGCAGTGACTGTTCTTCCTTGGTAAGCTCCTTGTTGGTGAGTGCTTGTCTTGCATTGTGTACCGGCAGTTTCATTCCCATGGTTGCTGACAATTGTCGGTATAGCTCCTTTGTGACCCGGCATTCATCGAACATGTGTTGCACTGTTTCTAATTGCTCCTTGCACATTGTACATCGATGTGCATTCCTCTTTTCATAAGATTATCTATTGTTAATATCTTATTCAACAGCATTAACCATGTAAAAACTTGCATCCTTGGAGGTGCCTTAATTTTCCAAACCTTGTGGATTGGTGATTCAATTGATTCAATGGTTGGTTTGAGCTTTATGGTTTGGTAATATGACCTTACAGTGAATATTGCCGAAGTTGACCTTTTTCCATCTTGCTTCATCTGGTAGGTTGGTAAGAAGGGTCGGTTGATAAAAACTTATTTCCAAAAGATGAGCTTCTCTTGCATTTCAGATTCAAATTAGTTTTAGGTTTATGTGAAGACAGATTTGTTCAACGTTCACTTAAATCGAGTTTTAAATATGTTGTACTCACTCGTCGGTTCAAATCTCAATTTGCTGTCGGTTTTTGAACCGATGGTGATCGGCTCGATAATAATGGTATACATCTATGCCATCTGCTAAAAATCAATGGCGTGGACCATTCTTGCCAATGGTGGAATGAACATACTAACAGTGTTGAGCAGCTAACGCCATTGGTTCGTAGTGATGAACAGGTGTTAATCGTTGTTCAACCATTAAATAAGTTGTTGAATGCGAGTAATGGGACCCATAAGGTCAGAGGTGTCTTTGTAGACACACACACATTTTTGTGTATATATATATAGAGATTGACATGAAAACGTTTGTTCCTAGGTCGTAGAACAGATGTTTCGGTTTTTATATTTTCAAAATCCAAATGATCGATCCAAACCGTTCAACATTTAATCTATAATAAAATGTACTTGGAGACTAAATTTTACATATTTTGAAATTTTTTTACTATTTATTAAGCTAGTTTTAAAATCACTGTTTTCAATAATCCATAACTTTTTCATTGTTTATTAAAATCAGCGATAAAACTGACTTAATAAATAGTAAAAAATTCTAAAAAATGTAAAATTTGGTATCCATACACATTTCAATATAGAGATCACATCTAATTGTTTGGATCGACCGTTGGGATTTTGAAAATCAGAAAACCAATTGATTTCATCATAGCTCCGGAACAATAATTTTGGTAGCACTTCAACTAAATGCCAGTCAAATTTCAAGATTTCTATTCGAAACGTCGACCTAAGTAGCTCCATCTGTAAAAATTCATAATAAATTGTAAACTAATTTCAAAGATAGTAAAAATTGAAATTCTACAAATTTGTTATATAACCAAATTTAGAGATACTAATTAGTCAGCATTTCAAATATAAAGTATTAAAATTTGATTCTATGGTATTCGACCAAAGTTGTACCGAAAACATACTAGTGAGACTCTCTTTGTATATATATACACACACTTTCCATTTCTTTTATTGATCATGTGAAAGCATGTGAAAGCATGTGAAAGCATCCGCACACCCGTCCTTGCATCACACATATTAAAACGAAAAGTCAACTCTTCTTGGTTTTGCGGCCGATAAGGGACAAGATTATAATCGAAGCACTTGGATTAATTTGCGGATCGGTTAATTATTAAATGCTACCTGAAACGCGTGCAATTATTCAAATTTAGTACCTGATAAAAACATATTTCCAAAAGATAATCTTCCTTGCCTTTTACATCCAAATTAGTTTTAGGTGTATCTGAAGACACATTTGTTCAATTTTCACTTAAATCGAGTTTTAAATATGTTGTACTCACTTTACAGAGAAACACTTCACCGTTGGTACAAATCTCAATTTGCCGTCGGTTTTTAAACCGATGGTGATCGGCTATGATATACATCTATACTATCAGCTTAAAATTGATGGTGTGGACCATTCTTGCCAATGGTGGAATTTAACAGTAAGACGGTGTTGAGCAACTAACGTCATCGGTTCGTGGTGGTGAACAGATGGTGTTAATCGTTGTTCAATCGTTAAATAAGTTGTTGGATAGAGTAATGGGACCCATAAGGTCAGAGGTGTCTCCGTAGAGATGAGGAATTCATGTAATTAGTTACATCGATAGGACATGAAAGACGAACCAGAGTAAAAACCATTTTTTACTAAAGAGTCGTTAAGATTTACAGTAATTTTTGTTTGTTTCAGGCTCTTTCGGCATGACAACCTGTTTTGCATGGGAGTCACACTGTTGAGAGAGAGATTTTTTTTTCTTGAAATTTTTTGGAAAAATATTAGACCATATCAATGGAATACACATTTCTCGTATTGATAAACCCTTACTCTATTTGTCCAAATCATTCTTTTTGAATTGTAAAATCATACATTTGAAGTTTCATCTCTAGACACTAATAAATAGTAATTTTATTGTAAAATAAGTAAACTCATATCAAAAGTATATGTAATAAAGATATGAGCCAATTCAATGAGAACTAATTGGAACATTAAATTTTCTAATTTTTGCACAAGTTCATGTGAGATTTTAATATGGGATGCTGGAGAAAACTGAAAATGTTAAAATTTTGATGGCTCTATTATTTTCTATTGATATGACTCTCGTGGTATCCGATAATTCTATGCTTGTTTGGAATTTTAATTTCGGACCATTTCACCTGAACTAGCTAGTGGAATACTACACCACAGAAATGTGGCCCAATTATTTTTTTGACACGTATTTCCTTTTTGACCTTGTTTTCTTTTCTGTTTTATTGAACATTAAAAGGATTATCTAGGTGAGAATGTATTTGATCTAAAAAATATAATGATTCGTCCATGGCGTAACATAAATAATAAACTGTCGGCTGACACAAGATAAACCTGAAAAAAAAAATGCATCCAAAATAAATTCTAGGGAAAATAAAAAATAAGTTAAAATCTCAAACCAGTCCATCAATTATTTTATCCCTAAATTAAAAGAATCGAAAAAAATTCCGATTTCTTCTATGAGATCAAAATTTCAAGCCAATCAGTCTATTATCTTATTTTTTTTAAATAATTTCCATAAATAAAAATTATGCTCAGAAAAACTAACATGCATGCATGCTTGCTTGACCAAAAGTATTTGCCATAATCAAAGTGCTCACACTTTTTTTTGAAACCTTGACAGTGGCATCTGCATTTAGGCCAACTGTAACGCCATCTGCATTTAGGCCATAGTTATGGACATCCATAGTAGTGGAGGTCACCGCCAGCCTCGTCGCATTCTATTCAATTGCGTATAACAAAATACACATTAGCTGTGCCAACATCTTCACATATCTTTGCCTCTATTTCTTTTGCCTCATTTATTTCTTTAAATTTAATAAGAATTGAAAGATAAGATGTTATTTAGTCTTCTCCAATATCTTAATTTACTCAGCATATGAACAATATAACACTTTATCTAAGAAGAAAAAAAAAAAAACATTACAAATTACACACAGAAATGTTATCGGGTTCATTTCTTAAATAGAAGGATGAACTTTCTATCACAAGGATTCCATTTAATCACACTATTGATTTTTCTAACCTAAACCACAATCATGAGTTTCCAGCTTCTCAATCAAACTGTAAACAAAAGATATAGATGCCAACTGTTACCATAAAAAAAAAAATTTAATTATCTTCATCAAGTTACTTAAGTTTATTTTAATAAGTTGAGCCGAATAATTTTCAGAAATGAAGAGTACATCTTAAATATTAATGCATGTGCCCACTACTTCTGAAAATATTTTTTGTACATGATGATTGACACAAGGACATTTAAAAGACAAAATATTCTTTTTACATGATTGATACTTAAAAAACAAATTTAAGATGTGGAAAAGTCACACGTAAAATATATTAATAAGTCACGCACAAACTTCCTACAAATTAATTTTATTTTTGTATGACTCGCACTTGTGAGCATTTTTCCCACCAACTCCCATCGGTCAACAAATTAAACTTGGACAAAGTAGATGTTGCTGTCACAAAGTATATATTTCTCTCTTTAGAAAATCCGCTATTTTCCGATAATAACCAGTAAATAAGCTTAAAAGTATTTATATCCAAAAAATGATTGAGCCCATGTATTGCATCCAAAAAATAGGAAGAGTGCATATATAACTATTTTGGTGAATTAACTTGTTTCGTCGATTTGGTCATTGTTTGCCAAAAGTATTTGGTCTTAAAATGTACCTCATTTAGGTACAATGATATATATTATTACTTGTTTTTGAAGGCTGGTCTATATTATTTTTTATGTGTATGATTTACAAAAATTCAGATTAATTAATAGATAAAGAAGTTTTGCCTACAATTAATATTTTTATGGCACGAGTTGTCAAGGCAATAAGCCTGATCAATTATAACAGGAACATATATAGATCTGATCAAAAGAAATGTATGTGGATAATTTATAGAAAAGTTAGATTCCATTCCAACTATTAAATTAAAAAATTAAAATTTATCTTTTACAATAAGATTATAAACTAACATTATTATTAATAAATTTTAACTTCTCATATTGGTAAACTTAAAAGTTCTCTTGAAAACAATACAAAATATTGGAAAAGTCGTACTTCATGGCAACATCTCGTACCTCCATTCAGTAGCAAACCTCCATCCTAATTTTGCAAAAGAGATATATCCATCAGAGTGTAGATAGACATTATAGAAGTATTTCTGTTTCAAAAAGATAAATAAAAAGGAGCATGCTCTCAAAATAAACTTCAATAACAAGCTTAAATATTTTCACCAACAATGCTTTGTTTCAAACCACTGCCACGAGATTTGAAATCTTTATTCTTATTTTGTGAAGAATAACAAAAACATTTAATTTTATCCAAAGGCTCTGGTTGGTTGAGCCCATCAAATCTTCAGACTATACTCACGATTAATTGGCACTTGTGACATAGTTTAAGGAAAACAAATTTCTCTGACACAATGGGCCCGGCCTATCTAATTATGAATATGCAAGAATATCAAGAACTAGCTAGGGCCCAAAAGGAGAGTCAATGCAATAATTTGTTCAAGGATCAGAGCCTATAAAAATCGCCTAATATCTACATATGGTATTTAACAGAATGGGGGTAGAATGACGAAAATATTTGATCGATTTTTCAGCACGTTCATATTTCTCCATGTGTATATCTATGTCCCATATATAGGACAGCCTAAAAAAAATACAGATTTATTAAATCAATAAAATAATTTTGTGTACGGAAATATTCATCACAAGGATTGTTGACCTTTCTCATCCGGATATTCTCAAGGTTATTCCTTTCATTTTAATAAGAATTGAGAGATAAAATGTTGTTTGAGAAAATTCTCAAATATCGTAATTTACTCGGCACATGAACAATATGACACTTTATCTCTATTAGCAGCAACATATAGAAATTACATAAAAATGATATGAGGTTCATTTCTTAAATAGAAGAACGAACTTTCAATCACAAGGATTCCATCTAACCACAATATTGCAGTTTGTAAACTAAAACAGAATCCAACTTCTCAACAAAACAATATATTATAATGACAATGCCTCGTACTGCAATGACACGATCGATACACTTGTCAGTGGCCACCGTGCTTGGATGTTTGCAAACAAAAAAGCCTATGTCGGGTTGCCAAGTCCACGCATCGTTTTTCATTTGTTGCAAAAAGAACACATCCGCTCAATGTCGACATTCCTTCCTTGCAGTATACATCACTAATATTGCTCACACGAGAATTGCCCTGATTGATTACACAGACCAAAATCCACATTAATTCAAAGCCATATCCATACGGACAACGAAAAAAAACGAGTTATTAAATAGATACAATAATTTTGTTTACAGCATCGTCATCTCAGAGGTTGTCGAGATAATAAGTCTGATAGATGATGATATAGCCGTTATCATTTCTCATCCGGATGTTCTTAAAGATTATATGTAGGTGGCCGAGGCACAATATGATTGACTAGTGTTAATTTTTTTGTTTTAATAAGAATTGATAAAATGTGATTTTGGTCTTCTCCAATATTTTAATTAATTAACTCAGCACATGAACGAGACGACACTTTATCTAGTAGCAGCAACATTTTGAAATTACATGAAAAATGATATGGAGTTCATTTCTTAAATACAAGGATGAGCTTTGTTTCACAAGAATTCCATTAAATCACACTATTGCAGTTTCTAACCTAAAGAGAATCATGAGTTCCCAACTTTTCAACTAAAATGAACAAAAGATATAAATAAATGTCAACTGCATGTTACCTTAAAAAGAAATTATATATTAATTATCTCAAGTTATTAAGTTCATATAAGTTGGGCCGAATGATTTTCTTGAATGAAAATTAAGACATCTTAAATAATGCATGTGCGCACATCTGAAAATATTCTTTTTACATGATTGCCACAATGACACTTAAAGAAAACAAAATAATCTTTCTACATGATTGACGCTTAAAAAACAAATCAAGGATGAGCAAAAGTCACACTGAAAATATATCTCATTTACGCACAAATTAATACATTGATTCATGCACGAACATCCTAAATATTTATATTTGTTTATGACTCAGTGGGTGGCAATGTCACGTCCCAACGACAGGATTGAAAACCCGCCGCGTTCATTAGCGCAAGGCGATTCAATCATTAAAAATAATCATTTACAATGACAAATCCGGCAAACCTTCAAGTTCTACATGTCGTTTTGGTATCTTGCTCTTTGCCTAGAACCCACAAAGTGGAACGGTGAGCGATTGAAAATCTCCCAGTGCGGTATTCAGTTCTAATTGAGTTATCCCCGGATCCAACCAACTGCAACCAAAATAACTCGAGCACAAACAATATAGACTACAACAATAATCTAACAGTCAAGTAGCTAGCGACAATATCCCTGCCACTTCAGTGAAGATTTTTTAAAACACCTCGAACTAATGCATGAAACTGTATTGAAAAATATATCTAAAAAAAGCACAGATGATCAATTGCAAAGAGTTGTGAGTTTAAGTCTACAAAATGAAAACAGTATGAACCACATATTGATTACTGAAGCCTTAGAATTAATGTATTTCCTAAGTAAAACCACTAGCCCAACTTGCTCTCTGAAGAAACAAAACAAACAAAAGTGCTATAATCAAGACGGAAAGAATGTGTAATCAATCATGTGCTACTTATATCTAATTAAATTCTTTAACCAATATAATATAATTCTATCAACAGTACAACAAGAGATTTCTCTCCTTTGTGTGCGAGATGAATAGGAGAATATTTAGAGCGGAGCAGAGAACGGTGCAGTGATCAAAACAGACTCTTCTATATATCTAAATAGTCACTATATTACTTTTTAACGAGACCAGAGGATACAGATTGCTCCAGTTTGTGCAATCAATAAAACTCCTATATTCAAGCTAGTGCCTAATTGAAGTATGAAACCACCTGCTTCATTAAATTAATTAATTATATATACTGGTGACATAAAACTGAAATTATTGAAAAAAAATGCAACGGAACAAAAGCAAAATCTCAATTAATCCAAACTCAATAATTATTTTATTATTTTGTTAGAGTTGAACTCAAACATGTCTCTCCAAAGAAAGACGAATCTCGTGCCATTGCGCTAAGTCTGTGGTTCAACTCAACCAAATTATAAAATTCCATAGTATAGCAAAGTAGGGTACATCGCTCAGCTCAACTCAATTATAACTATTTTTTTTTTTTGAAAAAGAATTATAACTATTTTAAATTCATGACATAACAATTAGTGAGAATTAAGCATAAAAATCGAATTTAACTCATAAATTATTATAAACAAGAAAATTATTTATACAGCTAGAAAGTCAACAGAATAAAAGCAATCCAGGTCTAAGACAAAAATTAAATGACAATTCCCGAGAATAATTAAACTGTTTGTAAAAGTTTCTGGATTTGGCTGTTATAGCTTGTAACATTCGTAGTGAATTCCATAGCACAATCTCAGTGGTCTCTTTATTCCCTTAACATTTATAAAAGAATTTATTCCAGATCCATACTCGATTGCATAACACAATCTCAGCCATCTCTATTTCCTTTGCAGCTTTTAGAAAAGCCATTCCCGATCCAAAAGCTCTCTTATATCCTTTCGATACTCTGATCACTAGCCTCTTCAGCTTCTTGCATCAAGGTGCCTCCATTTGCCTTAAATGACAGTGATTCCTCTTGTTCTTTACAACACAATGTTGCCTGTCTAGACACACTGTAAGCTTCAGCTTCTTCAGATTTCGTGAATTCTCAAGGAACCATGCCACTGGACCCAAATGACAAGCCATGCACCAACCGTTCAGAGAAAAACTCTTCAAATTGTGGAACCTTGGTAGCTTCGTTAATTCTTTGTCCAATACAGTTCATATAAAGCACATATCAAAATTCAGCGACAAGTACTCTCGAAATAAAAAAGTCTATGCTTATTTTCTTTTTTAATTTTTTTTCGAAAAAGAAAAATCATTAAGATGAGATGTATAACTTCATTGTTTTGCCACACAAGTCGAGATGTTGAACGTAAGAAAGGCCAGTAATAGTGCCGTAAGGACAATAATAATAACTAAGACGAGCAAAATCTAATGATCGCTTGTTCATCAGTGTTGTTATGTTGCCCGAGCTAGCGTACTCCAAAGATACCAGATTAGGAGCACAAATAGAAAAGCAGAAATAAGTACATCCTTCCAAAGACAAGAACTTTAATGTTGAATTAGAAATGATACAGTCTCCTGGAATGATGCAATTTTTTTAAGGACAGGTCTTCTATCACAGGACAACCTGAGAGGAGTTTGCTAAAGCTTTCACCACCAATCTCTACATATATCTATTAGGCACATTTTTTTAAGGCTGAGAAGTGTTACAACATACCTCTGGCATCGCAACAATATCATCACGCAAAGACACGGCCAGGGACCTGATTGATTACACAAACATCGAAATTCACATTAATTGAAAATCATATTGATGTATATATCTAGTACAAAAAATTTCAGATTCATTAATAAATAAAGGAGTTCTGCGTACAGATACTGCAGAGGTTGTTGGGACAATAAGTCTTATCAATCATAATCGGGTTCTTAATTGACGTTTCTCATTCGGTTGGTCTCGAATGAAATGTTGGTGAAAAACTTTTAGGGGAGTCATGCCACATTGATTAATGTTATTTATTTCATCTTAATCAGAATTGACAGATAAAACGTTATTTGGTTTCCTCCAATATCTTAATTAACTCAGCACTTGAACGATTTGGCATGATATAATGAAGTAGCAGCAACATTACAAACTACACGAAGAAATGATATAGGGTTCATTTCTTATATAGAAGGATGCATGGGCTTTGTATCACAAGGATTTCATTTAACCACACTATTACAGTTTCTAACCTAAAACAGAATCATGAGTTTACAACTTATCAACTAAACTGTAAACAAAAAATATGCCAACGGTTACTCAAAAATAAATTATTATTCATCAATCAATTAAGTTTCTTAAAGTTGATATTAATAAGTTTGGCCGAATGATTTTCTTGAATTAAAAGACACCTTAAATAATATATGTGCGAACTTACTGAAAAAGCAAAATTTTGTCGAGATCTGCAGCCTGCTCATTATGTGTGACTTCAGTTAGAAAGTTTGTTCTTTATTTTAATAACAAATAAGGGCGTATTAACTCAAAACTTTTTAAATCATAAAAAAAAAATTAAGAGTGACATTATCCTTGAAAAAAATAGAATAAAAGAACATTGCAATCCTTTTGGTACTGCCATGCGGCCTTGCCCTGGCCATAGATGGTGCAAGCTTTTACATAAGCTACTGTGTTATATATCTAATCCGTGCCATTTGTTGATTCACCTTTACTAAGCCGTGTTATAAACTGATAATTAAGATAAATATATCCCTCACAGTGTAGATAGACCAAATAGAAATCTTTCTATTCCAAAAAAGGA
Source organism: Carex myosuroides (assembly GCA_028015225.1). Lineage (NCBI taxonomy): Eukaryota > Viridiplantae > Streptophyta > Magnoliopsida > Poales > Cyperaceae > Carex > Carex myosuroides. Next base: position 7,519,842 of record CM051464.1, read on the forward strand.
AAAAAAAAAAAGAGCATGCTCTTAAATTTTTTTTTTTTTTAAAAGAGGCATAAAAGCCCATTTCATTGCTGAAACATATAATTACAAAAATTCAGTTCAAACTAGCTATTGTGCTAGACTGATATGTCCAGCTGCATAACAGGCCCGCAAGCATATTAACCAAATACAAGAACTGTCCAGACACCAAAAGTACGGTAGATTAGATTTAACTAGATCACAAAGTTTTTTGTTTGCAGCATGCTCTTAAATAAACTTCCATAAAAAGTTCAAATCTTTTCACCAACAATGCTTGTTTCAAACAAGCCAAGCATTTGGTGTACATGCTATAACAATATTTGTCACTATTTGAAACACAGCCACCAGATTGGAATCCTTATCTTATTTTATCCGGAATAAGAAATGCATAAGAATTTAATTAATTTTTATCCGAAGGCACTGGTTTGTTGGGCCCAACAAATCTTAAGAAAAAAATATCATTTGATACAATAGGCCCGGCCTATCTATTTTTAATTATGGATATTTCAAGGAATATCATGAACTAGGCCCAATAAGGAGAGTCAATGCAAGAATCTGTTCAAGGATCAGAGCCTGAAAAAAGAGCCTAAAATCTACAAACGGACAGATTGGGGGAGAATTATGAAAATACTTCCCGCTCCAGATATATACTCTCCACGTCTCAGAAATCAGAATAGTCAAATATGGCACACTAATTTGGTGAATTAACTTTTGTCTAGTTGATTTGGTCATTCTTTGCCAAAAGTATTTTCACCAAAGGGAGGGATGTAATTTGTCTTCATCTTACGGAATTAATTTGGTTGTGAGTCTTTTTTATTGGGCCCATTTGTCAACAAATTAGCAAAAAGAGATGAAAAGTACTCCCAATTATGCACCTGCTTGTTTTGAACGAACAAACATGTTTCAATGATTTACATATTCATACTGGTACGATGTCATCGTTTACATTAACTACTACCAACTTGCAATTATATGAAACAACAGTTTTCTTGTTAATCCTAATAGAGATGAAATTCTATCATAGCTTATCTACACCTATCCCGTTGGGTTGTTATGCCGTTCCCACTTGAAGCCACATATTCCGTACAATGAAGAACTAGTTACAGGGCACAGGGAGAGCATAGGGTCTGAGTAATGTGTATTGCCATTGTGCAGACAGCGGTAGGCAGCTCGTTGCCGACATATTTGAGGAGAATAGTTTTGTAGATGTATGTTCTGGCATGGAGTACCCCGACTACAGTTCAGAGTCACGGCAACCTACAATGCTGAAATCCGTTTATTTCCTTTAAATATATATACATCGCTTATGCTCACCTGATAAGGGACCTGATTGTATATTAATTTATATTCTTTCTTTAAGGTGATTACAGTTTGTATGTATTAATTTCATTACGTTTTCGAATTTCTCACCCAGAATTTAATCCTTGTAGAAATCTAAATTTTAGTCTTGAAATTGAAAGATATGCCACGTTCTAGTCAAATTGAAAATTCACGAGGCAGTATATATTCCTTTGAGCATGTACCTTTAAAACCGAGTAAGAACCAGGTGTACCTTTAAAATTTGCGTTTAAGAATCCAGATAGACCGAATTCTTTACCGACAAACTTTTTCTGGCAAGTCAGAGGATGTGAACTCAAATTAGGTACGGTGGTACTGTTAGTTGAACCGAAATTTTTATACATAAGAAAATAAAAAAATAAATATTAAAAATAAGAAATGTAACGTGGGAATTTGAAAAATGGAAACGCAGTAGGGGGCTCGTGTTACGTTAAAAAAAAAAAAAAAAAAAAAATGTGCTGCTGGACCCTAAAACGTTTCAGACGTTTTCAAAATTCAAACTCGATTTTTCAATTCCTGCGAGTTTAGTTAAATCGTTACCAACGATTATAAAATGTTCCCAACGTTTTAAAACGTTTCAAAACGATTGGCTCTGTAAAAATTTGATCAAAAACAGGATTTCTAAATCTTAGAATTTAATTAAAACGTTACAACGGTTTCGAAAACGTCCAAAACGTTTTATGGTATTTCCTGCTCGATCAGGGTCTATTTTGCAAAATTCTCTCTCTCTCCGTTCATTTCTCCCTGTGTGGTCCGATCCCCTTGTGCTTGTGCGTATGTGTGTCCGCCAAAACAAAGAGAAAGGAGAGGGATCTCCCTTCTCCTTCCAAAAATTCATCAAAAGCTTTGAGAAGTTGAAGAAAGAAGTGGAAAATCTTGATTATTTCTCTCTCTAGTGCTCCATTGGTATTTCCCTTTCCCTCATCTCTTCTCAAAATTCGAATTTTTCTCCATTGTTAGGGTTTTGTCCTAAATGCAAAATTTGTGTATAAATTGGGAGTAATCCCTCCCCATTAAACTTCTATGTTGTTCATTTGGCAATTTATTTCCCAAATTGTGCTAAATCTCGATTTTCTATCTAGGGTTTGGTTCAAACCCGAAAATTGAGAAGAATTGTGATTAATCTAGTTTAATCCAACCAAGAGAGGTGTTAATTGGTGTAGGCTCGGTTGAGCAAGATTTTGCGGGACCTTTCGAGACGTCCGAACCATAAGTGCGAGATACGCTCTTCGTAATCAGGTGCGAGGTTCTTGGACTTGTTTGATGTTTCATTTTCAGAAATTAAATTCTTATTTTCTGATTGTCATGTCGTATGTTGATTGTTGCATAATTTGAATTGTGTGAATCATGTGCATAAACCAATCTGGTTAAAACTGAATTGTTGTGAAAAGGTAGATTTGCATATTCGTATGGTTGTCGATTGATGTGTTCTTTTTATTGTTCTATATGTGAAATGAATCTGCCATGCTGACCTATATAGGTGGCTTGAATAAGGTGACGGTGACCTATCCGTTGACCTGTTTCTGAATTTTCCATGCTAACCCGTAGAGGTAGCTTGGATAAGGTGACGGTGACCTATCCGTTGACCTGTTAATGAATTTGCCATGTTGACCCATAGAGGTAGCTGGATAAGGTGACGGTGACCTATCCGTTGACCTGTTTCTGAATTTTCCATGCTGACCCATAGAGGTAGCTGGATAAGGTGACGGTGACCTATCCGTTGACATGTTTCTGAATTTGCCATGCTGACCCATAGAGGTAGCTTGGATAAGGTGACGGTGATCTATCCGTTGACCTGTTTATGAATTGTTGCAAGGCTTTGAGCTGATTTTGATCCTATGTGAATGAGACTGGCAAGGTTGAGCCGTATGGCTGACTTTGATTCCGTGTGAATGCATTTGAAAAGTTGAGCTGTATAGCTGACTTGGAACCAGACTTTAGTAAATGGTTAAGCCAAAGCACTACAGATGGGTGTCAGATAAAGGGTCTAGCTCGGTGGAACATCTGTAGGTGTCAGTAACCCTACATATGAGGGTTTGATAAAGGGTCCAGCTCGAGAGAACATCTGTAGGTGCTACCGGTCATATTAAAATGAGTTAAGCCTAATATGTACTTGTTTGAGATTCATCTTGGAAATTTTGTATGTTGTGATTCATTTGATTATTGTTGTCGAGCATACGCATTCATTTATATACTGATATAGAACTGTTAATATACTTTTGTATGGGTTTCATTTTTGGACATGGATTCTGATTGCAAGTCCAATAACCTGATTGTGGCAAATTCGCACTGAGAAATTATTTCTCACCCCCACCCTTTGGGTCCTTTTTACAGGTTGCGGTACGACTGATTCTGGGGAGGCACACGAGTAGTAGGCCTTTGGTATATGTCACCATATTACCTTAGTAGTTGTTTTGTTATTTGACTAGAGATGTATATATATTTTTGTTGGATAGTTCTCTAGGTCATACCCTATGGTCGGTATCCGTATGAGATACGTTTTGTATATGCCACTGTTACCAGATGTTGGGTACTTGGATTGTTATATATAAACTTGTTTTAATCTTTTATTGTGCTATGATGAGTTATATCGTAATTGCCTTGTAAGCATACATGGAGTTGTATGCTTACGGCGGGGCTCTCTCACTACTCATGGCTGCGGGGTGTGACACATCGCAACCCAAGAAACAAAAAAAAAAATATATATATATATATATATATATGGGACGCCATGGTCCATGGCTCCCACAGGTGATTAGTCAAAATGTAATTTATTATCCTTTACAAATAAAATATTTAGAAAACGTTTAATTAACTTTCAAAAATAAGTCAATGACTCCTCAAATGAAAAAAGTACCAAATCTAATAACATGTTGTATTTGTTTATAATTTTAATTACATATATTTGAACACACAAAATTTTATCATCTTTGTTATTATTGAAATAAATTTCGTTGAATCAAATAGAAAAAAAATTGTTCTACCAAGATTTTTTGACTAATTCCAATGAGGTGTCATCATTAGAGATAAGAATTAAGTCATTTACACAAATTTAATGACTTAATTCCAATGAACAAATCCCAATAACTAATCCCAAAGACTTAATTCCGTTGCAAAAAATTTTGAAATTTTGACTAATCATGCACATGTGGGAGCCATGGGCCATGGCGTCCCATATATATATATATATATATATATATATATATATATATATATATATATATATATATATATATATATATATATATATTTTTTTTGTTTCTTGGGTTGAGATGTGTCATGGCGTCCATGGCCACCTACTGCCTTTCATTTTTAATATATTTTTTTTTATTTTCTTATGTATAAAAATTTCGGTTAGTTGAAACTTTAAAGTCACTGTAATTTGATAACATAGTTAAAATTATATCAAAATAAATGTATGTGGATAATTTATATACAATTTAGATTCCATTCCAACTATTAAAATTTAAAATAAAAATTGATCTTTTTACGATAAGATTATAAAATAAAATTATTATTAATAAATAATTTAACTTCTCATATTGGTAAACTTAAAAGTTATCGATCTTGAAAAAAAATACAAAATATTGGAAAAGTCGTATTTCATGGCAACATCTCGGATTGATAAACGCTCATCTTATTGGGAAAGTCATACTTCTTGAATGCAAGTCATATTGTAATAAAGAGATTTTTTTTTTTCTTAAAGTTCTTTGAAAAAATATTATACATTATCAATTGAACAAGCACTTCTTGAATTGATAACCACTCATTCCATTTGTTCAAATCATTCTTTTTGAATTGTAAAATCATGCATCTACAGTTTCATCTCTATAATTATATTTTGTAAAATATAAACTCATATCGAAAGTACTGTATGTTACAAAAATATGAGCTGATGTTCACTTACATTTTATAGTGCAATGAGAACTAATTAAAATATCAATTTTTTTTTATTCTATTGAATAAGTGAATGTGAGGTTTTAAAATGTGATGATGGAGGAAACTGAAAATGAATTAATTTGATGATTCCATTATTTTGCATTAATTAATATGACTCTTTCAACCGACCATAAATCTATATATGCTTGCTTGGCGCGCGCAACAATTAATCTTATTGACAGGTATTTCTTCTTCGACTTCGTTTTCTCCTCCGGTCAATTGAACATAAAAAGGATTGCATACCTAGGTGAGACATGCATGTATTCATGTGGAGTATAGTTACTAATATAATATCTTTATCTTTACTTCCTATAAAACCACCTTGAATTTTAGAGGGGTGGAGAGGCTATCTCTCCAGATAAAATCTCAGCCTCACATTCAATCAATCTCAGCCATTGATCACTGTTTGATTTTATACTTTTTATTTTATGTAGTCTTACGTGTAGAAGTATAAAATTAGTTATAAATTTATCCATTCTAATACAAGCATCCTCTTAGCTATTGGTACTGGCTACATATTTTTTTCTTTTTTCTCTCTATTGCCGTGCGCGGAACGCGCTTTTCTCTCTCTATTGCCGTGCGCTTTTCCTTCACGCTCTTTCTCACGCTCTTCTTGGAGAATAAGTCTCTTATATCTCAGTGAATTTGGTGCAATAGGACCTGAACGAATCCTTTGAATTTGATGAGCATATTGCTACGCCGCCCTCTACTCTAAGAAACTTGAGGAACCGACTCTGGTGTCGCGCGTCACTTTTTAGGAGCACCTCCTTCCTCGCCAGGCTCCTGTGATCGGTCTCATGCAAGCACTCGGAGCACCTCCTTCCTAACCCTAGCCCGATCGGCACGCGGCCTGACGACGCGACGCTGCCACCGCTCCCGTACGAGTACGACGCGCTGGAGCCGGTGATCAGTGGCGAGATCATGAGGCGAGATCACCGCTCCCGTCGGTCCCATCCTCCGCCTCCGCTCTACTGCCGCCTCCGAGGCGGAGACGAACCGTGAATAGTTTCAGTTGGAATCATACAAGTAATTTTTCACTTCATATGCTTGCATCTATTGTTGGTTTTCTTTCATTTGATTTGATTTGGGAGATTTAGGTGTAGAGGGTTTATTTTCTTACAATAAACTTTGAAATGTAGAAATTTATCGGCCTTGAATCATTTCGGATTTTTCAATTAGGGGTTTGCGCGGCAATCAATTGGAGGGTTCTCTCTCTCAAGACATGTGCCAATTAACCGGGCTTTGGTACTTGTAAGTTTGTACTTCCCTCGACACTTTATAAAATTGATCCGATGTATGACATATACAATGTCTTCTTAATTTCATCATCCATTCATCCCTTCACAGCCTACAAATAATAATACTGTCAAGCATGACATTAGATCACGCCCTCATGATATCTGCAAAGCCCAATAGCTTATCAGTTAATTGTTTATAAATACAGTGATTATTATGTGCAATAGGTCATTCTTTGCTTGGAGGTCTTGCTACCAGTCTGGTCGGAGTCGGTTGAGCTACCTGTGAAGCGACAGCTAAGGTTAACTAGAGTGATATCTTTTCTCAGGTATTCTTCGCTTTACTTGAATTTTCACTTTTTCTCCTTGGGGCACTTGAATTCTAATTGTAATTGTTTCTACCTTTTATGATGTACAGATTTTTGTAAAGTTTACCAAGTAAATTTAGAACCTTCTTCCTTTAATGTATGAGATATGTGTTCATATGTCCGCATCGTGTTCATCTCTTATGTTCTACTCGCATTTTAAGTTATAAGTATTTGATTAATAAAAAAATCAAGGTTCTAAATAGCGATTATCGCGTCATCGCAGAAAGGCTACAAAAACAGCTATAGCGCAGATGGTGCCCAAATGCCTATCAGATGTATCATGCTGTGCAGGCAGTTATATTTTTCCAAATTACTTTCTTTTCCCAAATACAAGAAAGTGGACTAATCTTAAATAGACCATCATGAATCTTGCTGGTCCAGTATATTGACAAAATTGCCCCTGATTCTGCTAATATCAATTATATTTGTTCTCTTTAGGTATCAAATTGTGGGATGAGTGGCACAATAGATCCTGTACATATAAAAGATGGGTCAGGTGCTGAGATGCAATCACGCATTGATGCCGAGGTATTAATAGTATATAATGGTATGAGGTCTATGATTTTGGTACAGTTGGCATTTATATGGACTCGAGTAGGAGGCTTCTCTACGCCCAAGCAAAAGATGGAATATGGGGTGCTGTCATGCTTGTTCTACAGAAGACGCCCTTGTACTAGATTCTCATAATGAAATTTTTATTTGGGTTGGATTGCATTCCAACTTCAAATCAAAAGATCAAGCGCTTCTTCTAGGGAAGGTAATTTTCCGAGATTTGACCTGATACTTGGTAAAATGTCAAAGACTTCATGCATTCATCCTGCAAAATGATAAATTATTAGCCAAGTCTCTGCAGAATGATTCCTCAGTTTCCCATTTACTTCCAAAGGTGTTTAAAGTTTAACCTTCCTCTCTTTTGTGACTGTTTATCTACATGAAGAAGAGATGGGCAGTTTTGCTTTTTCTTCCATTTAAGTAGAAGGAAATTAGTAGAGGAGGGTTTTTTGGTATTTCCATGTTTAGAAGTAGGAAATTGACATTTCTTAGCTTCTAGGATACACATCATATTTAATGTTTGCGGATGCACATCCAAAATTATTCCTAACATAACATCTATATGTAATGATTTTTAGAAATATCTATGTAATTGGTGAAGGCAGCGAGCCCCCATTCTTCACTTGCTTCTTTGACTGGGATCCCTCTAAAACAAATGTAAATATTGTTATTGTTATTGCTATTTACTAATTTAATATTTGCAAAAATAATACACTTGATCATGATTGTATTTTGGCCTCTACTAAATTTGTATTCTTGATCATAGAATGATGCCATAATTAACTTTTCCTGCTATTCAGCATTCAAACCAGTGGCCATCAACTCTAATTTTGCACGAATTCGCTCTAAACTTGAGCCTTAATTGCAACTCACTAGATGAAATATCTAATTCAAAAAACTAATGTCCGCTGTATACACTTCTTTCTTCTTTAAATTCCAGTACTGCAAAATTCTTTTCCAGTCTAAACTGTTATGATCTCTCTTCACATTTCATATTGCATTGTATCTAGGGCTGACAAGGGAGAGACACTAAAAGCTTCTTACATCCACTTGTATAATCCCAAAAGAGGAGATGCGGTTGCTGCTGAACTAACCCACAGGTTCAATTCTGGGGACAATAATTTTGCCCTTGGTAGTTCTCATGCAATCGATCCCCTAACCACACTTAAAACTAGGGTTTGTGATAGGGGGAGGGTTGCGGTTCTGCCAACATTAGTGGAGACCGAAATCATTTATCACTCTCTCAGCTGAGTATGACCCAAAGGCGTTTAGTGAGCCTTCTAAAGTTGGCCTTGCTCTAGCTCTTAAGCCTTGAATCAACAATGAATGATTGGATAAAAAGTGGTGAATTGGGTTTTATGACCTTGGTCAAGAACTACATCCTTTTTTTCTTTTCTTTTTTTCATTTTTGTTCAATTGGAAATTCTTAGAGTTGGGACAATTGAAGGATGAATATGTGAATTGTCAAAGAGTTTTTGAGTTTCTAGATGTTTTCTCTGTATATTTGTTTGGGTGGAAAGCTAAAATTCACTTTCAAAGTGCTTACGCATTTGCTGTAAAAGAGCAGGTTGTGAGATCTATTTGATCAAAAACCGTACTGCTATTGCCTCAAATAAGAACCGCATAGCAGGGGATACACTTCAATTTGCTTAGGCATTCAAGTTTGTACTGGATTCTGTGTTACATGTGTGAATCATGTCTTTTTACTAATGTTGGCTATCTGCTTTTCTATTTTTTTTTTTTATATGAGTAGGATCTACTAAGAATAGCTTAAGATGACAATTCTGTACTTTTCAAATAAAATCAAATCTAAGAAATATTAAACATAAGGAAAAAGTTTGTAGACATGTTAGTTTTTTTAAATTGTTATGCACTAAATTTTATATAATTTGTGTGTTATTTGATGGGTCATGAAAGATCATTAAATATAAGTTGTTGTAGCTTTGAAGTTGTTTGATCAATTAATAATATTTTTTTGGAAAAAGGTGAATTGGTGTCACTCTTTTCATTGAAATTTGAAAATGAAACGAAATTTACAGAATTAAGAATGAACAAAAATCCTTGGCACCTCATCTCAGCGACACAAATCTGCTTCATGAAATTCTGTATGCTCTACCGTTCTGTCATCATGTATCAGGCGTAATTTGTTGCAACAATCTCTCTATTTTAAACTACTAATTCAAGAGAATTAAAATAGTACATAAAATATAATCCCTCCACAATATACGCCATAATTTGTTGCATCTTAATTTATGTTTATTAAAAATGTTTCAGATCGATGTTTGACGTATCACTTAATTAATAAAGTGAAACTTCGAGTATTAAAAACCATCTAAGCTTCACGTGTCTTAGAATCAAAGCGATAATCGAAGTTAAAACACGTTCAGAATCCTTGCAATGCTATGGACATTCTAAACAAAAATTTGCAAATTAAAAATATAGTAAAAAAAAAACCCTGTAAACCAGCCCGAGAAGATAGTGCCCAGCTGCACCATTTGGAACCTACCAATAAAATCAAATTAATATACTAACCCTAAAATAATTATATTCAACAAAAGAATCTGACTAGAACAAAATCTGAATTAATGGACATGTCCATTTTATCTCTGAAAATCTGATTTAATGGACATCCCCAGTCCCTTAGCCCCTTATCCCCTAGAAGCAAGGTCCGTCCCTATAACCTATACTGAAAATTATATCTAACTTGGCGAGATGGCGTCTGATTCAAATCTAACGGCAAGATGGCGTCTGTCCTTCTCCATTTTTAACATACGCCATTGATTTAGCTTGACTATTGGAAATTTTAATTCAGATTTTCTATTAATTAATGAATACGAAACTCCAGGTACAGTAATTCTAACCTATGACTTGTTCAATATTAGAAATAAAGTTAGAGATAAACAATTGACTTGTTCAATATTATATTTTTATTCTAATTCTAACCTATGTCAATATTATCTCTAACTAAAGTGACACTCAATTATATATGAATTGATGCAATTTCATTTTCTTTATTTATTTTATCTGAATAGATTGAAGAATGATTGATCAGTTAATATTATTTCTTTTGATTTAATAAATATCAGAATTAGAAAATGTTGAGGTTGTTTGAATGCAAATATAGTTTTCAAGCAAACTAATTCAAAAAAAATTGAACAAATATTGCTGTTATTTAGATATATTTTTTTTCTTTATCATAATTTGGGTTTTTAAGTTTTTTGTGCTCATCTTAGTTTATGCATTAAATTTAAAAGAGTTAATGGAGGCACCATTTGTTTTGTTCTGTTAAAAATGGAGAAGGACAAAATATTCATATATTTTTGCTTTTTGAAATTCGAAATGAATAAAGAGGGATATTTTCCAAGATGTAATTTAATGGGCATGTCCATTTTATCTAACAACTGATGAATAAATATTACTTTAAAATTAAAAGGAAACTACCTAGACTGAACTCTAAAGTTCTTAAAACTACCCGCCCTTTTCCTTTATGTGTGAAAAGCGAAAAAGGCTGAGGGGCTGTTTGTAAGAAAACCTATCCCCTCCTCTGACAATAGTTTGTATTTTTTGTTCTTAAAATTAGGCTGATTTTGGGTACCTTTGTTAGAGGTCTGTTGAACAGTTGACTTGGAGATTTGTAAGTTTAGAACTAATTTTTTTCATCTACCGCTCAAAATTTGAGAGATGCTATATTGATATTAGATAGAGGGCAAATAACAAGTCTAATTTTATTTTTTGAATTTAAATATTAAATTACAGGCTTGTGTGTTTTATCTTGTTTTCATCTTGAATACAAATTCAAATCTGAAACAAGGACAGCGAGAGAAATAGAAGATATGAAGAAAAAAGACCAATACGAAGAATATTAAGGACATGCAATATAGTAATTTATAAAATAAAAAAGATTTAGATGGGGTATACTTTCTCTTATTAAATTTCGGTTCTGGCCCAAGAGTATTGCACTGATGGAAGTTAGGCCCAAATTATTATTTAACTACTAAATGAGAACATATGTTAAATAGCTCTCTTGACACCTTAATACCGTTCAAATTTCAGTGTATTTTTCTATCTTGTTTTCGAAAAGTACGTACGGAGGAATTGAATGAGTGCATTATAATCTAAATTATATTCTTATGACAAGAGCCTGATAAGGAATTAAGGCACCTGCTCAAATCAAAAGATGCACATTTTCTCATATATATATTAGGCAAGTGCATGATGGAGAAATTGTTTTAGGTATATGTAGGCTTGTTTTATTGTCTGTCGAAGGTTCAAGATTGTTTTAGGTTCAAGATTGTTTTTGAGCATTCAATTGTTTTCTATTTCTGATATACCAGAAGATCCGCAACAATTAGTATAATAAAAAGTTAAAGCAAATGTACATACAAAGTTCACATTTTTAATTAAGTACATATCATTTTTACTTGTATTTTGACTACCTTCAGTGTGCCATAAAGTGTTTCATTTCACACAGTGCAGCTCATAGGGCAAAAAAGGTATTTATGTATTTTAATCACAGCTCTGGAGCAGTTAATGACAACACAAAAAAATGACACTAATAGTCAATTTCATTATTTATTTTCGACTAAAAATGACAAATTCAGCCTATTATGTAATTTCATTATGTATTTTCAACACAAATTCAGCCTATTATTTCATTGTCTCCTTCCTAAGTTTTGTAATTTAATGGATGTGGCGTTTATTTGATTAATTCACTGTCCCACTAAAACCAGTAACCAAGAAGCAAACCTTCTTGGTACTGTACCAGTCACCGCATGTACCAGGTACACACTGGTACTTTCCAATAACATGGCAATGTGGACCCCACTGCATTGAATCCATTTGGAAAAAACCTAGGGTTTAATTTATCAAAAGGCTATAAAAGGGAATCAATATTTGGATTACAATTTACCTTTTTGATAGAGAAATATACAGATAAAACTACATAAGGTGGTACACTAAATGCATCTTTGATGCTCTTAGAATAGCGTTCCCCATGGAATAATGTCAGTAATCAAAGTTTCAATCTCTTCTTCTATATTTGGATGTGATTTCTTTTATTTATTGTTGTTGTTTGCCTACCTATGAATCTCTGCTTTTTTATTTGAATGTGATTTGCTGGATAATAAATTGCAAGCTGTTTTAATAAATTGCATCATTACATTATTGTACTTCCAATTTTGTGTCAATTAGCTGAGCATGACTCTAACGGTGCAAATGTGCAAGTTGGAAATGTAGCTGGTGCAGAGGAAGATGCTATACCAATTGTTGAAGGTATATAACAAGCTATTTTAATAAATTGCATCATTACCTTATTGTACTTACAATTTTTTGTTAATCATTGTTAGAAAGGGCTCTTGGATCAAAAGTTATTGGCATTGATCTTAATTTACCAATTGTTGAAGAACTTCTGACGTTGAAAGGGTAATGAATAAATTTAAGATTTATTGATTTTACTATTATCATATATGTTTCCTTTTATAAGAAAAAATAACATAGTTTCACTTCGATGCTTCTTACTATAGGTCGATTTGCCTGACCCTGCACCGGTAGATGTGAATGCTCCTCCAATGTCAGTAATCTATCCTTTTGTTGTCGTTTATATTTTTTCCTATATTTTTTCCTATATTATAATTTTTTCATAACTTTTAGGAGGAAATCTGGATATTTATCTATTGAGTTGGTCCGTCCAATGTTTAGAAAACTACAAAATGAAGCTGCAAAAGAGCTCCGAGTGAGCCAGACCACGCTAAAGACGTGGTGCAGGATTAAAGGTATAAAGCGATGGCCCTATCGCATTCTAACAAGCATGGATGGTCTGGCAAGGAATGTTGAGGTACTATCTATTAATAAATCATTTAAAGTCTTACCGAGCTTTAATTTTGTGTTATATATTATTGACTTTATATGTTAGTTACTTGAATATTACATTTACTTTCATCAAGTACATCTTTGCATTGTGTTGTAGGAATATGGAATGGACTCATACTTGAAAGTGAACGGGATTCATCTGACTCTGAGTGAGTTAGAAGAGAAAAAAAGAAAGTTTGAAGAAGATCCCACCACGCCAATAGATGATGAAATATTTTTGTTAAGAAACTATATGTGTAAGAGGAAGTCTAACAAGAGACGCTATGTCAAGCATATGCAAAGCTAAATGTGTATTACTTGGTTTTGGGAATCTGTTTTGTATGTTGTTCTCTTAAAATTATATATTAGGCCTTTTTGAATCTTGAAATTACGTATGTGGCCCTTTTGTCATTGGAAATTATGTATGAGAACAATGTTTTTTAATGCTTATGTTTTTCATTATACAATGTTTTTTTATGCTTATGTTTTTTATTTTGACTTGTATTGATGAATTGTCAATTAGAATTAGGATAACTTTTGTGTATTTTATATCATTTGTGATTGGAATCCAATTAGAATTACTAACGAGAAGAAGAGAATAAAAATGAATTCTCCTTTACTTTTATGTATTCTCCTTTACTTGTATATTGCTTTGTCATTTCATTTTTATTCTCCTTTACACTTAACTAGCATAGTATTTGAGTTTGATGCAAGTCATTAAAGATTTATTTTCTGCTATTGTTTTTCAGGAATGCAAGCTCACTGCTAGAATTATACCACTCTCTGGGAGGCTTGCTAAGTGCTAAGGTAATTGTTAGGAATTTATCTATTTGATTTTTAATTTTTTTTATTGCATTTCCGTTGTTGCGAAATTGCAAAAAAAAGTGTGTAATTTCATGTAATTTAGGGGTCCTGTTGCAAAATGCACTCTCAGATTTCAATTAGGAGCTGAGGAATTGTCAGTTTTTTATGAAGGGTTTGGATAACAATTAGGAGCTGAAGCCTGGTATCTGATTGCGTTAATGTTGAACTTAATAGACAATATCAGAAATCTGGTACCAGGTACCAGAGCTTAATGTTTTGAGTTAGCCTAAGGTGGGTGGTGCCAGTGATGTTTCTTTTTTTCTTTTTTTCCAACTCGAATTGAGCTGCAAATCTTCACCTGTAAAATCTGCATTAGTATTTCAGTAAGGGTTTGAATAGGCTTTTCTGTTACTTCGATGGGTATGGTTGTTTTGTTTAATAAATTTATATAAGCATGTACCTCAGTTATGTGGGGGTACTAACTTTGAAAGAGAATACAAATCAGAAAATCTCATAATTATAATCTTTTCATTTATATTCGATCGTTTTCTATTGTCTTGGCATAGGCTATGGCAATTGCAGTTGGGATTGGCAGTGTTGCTGTCGGTATTGGAATCCCCATCTTTTATGAAACTCAGATCGATAATGTAGTAAGTTAATTTTTTTTTTAATTTTTACCTTTGTTTGAGTTTGTTCTCTAAACAATTTCAAATCACTATTTTAATCTTTGTTAAGGTAATTTGTCTATTTGATTTTAATTTTTTTTATTGCATTTCCGTTATTGCGAAAAGAATATATTATTTTATTTTTTTCCTTCTGAAAATTGTCTTAAAGGAATAATAGTTATACTTCTGAAAATTTAATTTTACAACCTTGTATGTATAAGTCAATGCAATATTGTGTTGTTAATCTCAAATTTTTTGGGGTCGAAATTAATAGTGCTAACTGTTAAGAGGTGAAAGTGTAATTCTAATTTCTGACTCTCAATCTGAGAATATTGAGATTTGGGTGAATTTGGTGACATATATATAGTTTTTCTTTTATTTACCATTATTTAACATTGTATATATTTGTAGTTGTGTACTGTTTTACTTTGAAGAACCTATAGCTGTGCAATGACGTATATATTTGTAGTTGTATACTGTTTTGCTTTGAAGAACCTATGGCTGTCCAAATCCAATTTTATTTGGCAAATTTATTTCTGTTTTTGTCGTCAGTTTTTATTTACCCATTAAGGATTTTTTTTGTACACTTCCATTACTATTGCTTAGAGAAAGGATTATGTTACAAGTTAAGTATGTTTTGGATGATGTTTCGTGTTGAGATGTTTAAATGTTGTTTTTTTTTTTAAATTATTATGTGTCATTTTTTTATTGTAATTGTTATGGATGTATGAGAATAATGTTTTTTTATTATAATGTTTTGACTTGTATTGATGAATTGTCAATTATAATTAGGATAACTTTTATGTATTTTATATCATTTGTGATTGGAATCCAATTAAAATTGCTGACGAGAAGAAGAGAATAAAAATGAATTCTCCTTTACTTGTTTTGTCATTTTATTTTTATTCTCCTTTTATGTATTCTCCTTTACTTGAACATTGTTTTGTCATTTCATTTTTATTCACCTTTACACTTAATTAGCATAGTTATTACGTGAATAAATATTTGATAACTAAAATTTTGTTTTTCCGTTGCAACGCACGGGGGCACTTGATTAGTTAGTATAAAATAAGATTGAAAGATCAATTGTATGTAGGTACAATCCTTTTTTATAATCCTGTTATTGTATGTATTATGATTAAAGTACTAGGTACAACTTCTTGTAATCATTATACTGTTTTAATTCTATATATAGTTTTGGTCCAATTGTATCGTAATATGTTATTACCAAATTTTTTTTTTGAATTTATTATTATATTTGAATAATGAGGAGGGTTCCAATAACTCATGCCTATTATTTGAGATATGAAAGGCATGAGGTATTGGAACCCTCTTGAATAATTTAGCTTGTAAAAATTCTTAACTAAATTGAATGGTTTTTCACTTATTTATTTTAGGATTAAAAAGAAAAATTAGCTTGTTATGTTTTATAAGATGTCCAACTATTTCTCAAAATTAGTCACGCAGCCACATAAAATCAGAGAAGGGGGCAAGAACGACGGCTAAAGAAATATTTAAAAATATCCTTCTATTTATACATTTTCTCAAAAATATTATATTATATAATTAAGATATAAAATAATTATAAATTTGTGCCTCACTCTGAAATATTTCTTCAAATATACTTCTATTTCTATTCTTTTCTCATAAAATATTATTAAAAATATACTTATTATATACTAAAAATAATTCTTAAATTTTGTCCAACCTATAAACATCTCTTCTCCGCCTCTTAAATTTTGTGCGCTACTATATATCTTGTTAAATCATATTTCCGGAATTTTTGTTGCACCTTAAATGACTTATATTTTCCAGGTCCCCATTGCAAATGATAATATGTCAAATATTTTATTAGACAACCAAACAGATTGATGATATATAATAGAAATACTTTACAGTTAGAATTCCTTTTAGATGTCATGGTTAATATGAATGCCCTTTTTTTCTTGGCTATGGCATGTTTTGATCTAATTATATTTTCATGTGTTATTGTTAGTTTTTTGGTTTGAATTTTTAGCATTGTATTGGAATATTTTTATGGATTACATTTCAGTCTGGATGAGGCTGAATTTTTCCCATTCAGTGACCGAGCGAGCATATATTATTATTTAGTGGGTCAACCAGTAGCTGAGTCATTGCACAACCCAATAAAGATAAATATTTGTCTACTTTTGAATTTTAAAACGAGCAGAATTCAAATGTCTCATGTCTTTCAGACCTCATTCGTGCTTTATATTTTTATTTTTGTTTTAAAAATCAAGCAACCGATCTGAACCGCTCACAATGATCTCCATATTAAATTTTATTTTGAGACCAAATTCTGTATTTTTTCTGGAATTTTTTTTACTATTTTTTTAATAGATACAAAATCACTGGTTTCATATATTCTTGACCAATTTAAAAACAGAAATTTTATCTTTTTTATTTTCTCAGTTTTCTCAGTTTTTTTTTTTAAACCTGAACCATCTTCTTTATCAATATATATAAGAAATGAGGACTTTGATCCTCATTTTTCATTAAAACGAAATTGTTCTGGTAGGAGCACATGGTGTACCCCTCCCTGCATCATCAACAAATCTGTGTTATCTTTTTCAATATACCAATTTATAATTTTGTTTTGAAGTTCTCACAGGTGTAACATATATAAATAATTGGAAGCGACTAACTATATTCAAGCTTTTGTACCCGGTTTGTATTCAAATCCAACTGTACTTTACGAAGAAGTACCGATACTGTAAAATACAATACTAGATCCCATAAAAATCAATACCAATACTGTAAAATAAGCATCAAATGTTCTCAAAAGTAGCGACTTTTCAAAGTAGTTCCGAGTTAGTTGCTAACTGCTTTAACGAGGACCACTTGGACAACTTGCAGAACTTTGACCGGAACCACTGGGACCACTTTAACCACTTCTCTAATGACTTTATATTTGCATTTAGATATATCATGTAAAAAATCAAGATAGATATTGTAAAACAGCTAGATGGATACTATGAAACAACATGATGGATACGATAAAACAAAAGGTTGGTACTGTAAAACAACAAGGTTAATAATATATTTTTTTCAAAAAAATTATTTTATATATTTGCATCAATATTATGTAAAACAAGAAGATGGATGTTGTAAAATAACAAGATGAATATTGTACAATCATAAGATGGATACTGTAAAATAAGAAGATGCATATTGTAAAACAACAAAATGAATACTGTAAAATCACAATATGAATACCATAAGACAACAAGATTGATACTGTAAAACAACAAGGTTAATCATGTAAAACAAACATAACACAAACATAACACGTCTTACAAATTAAAATGAAAAATATTATTCACCAAACACATTACATCATCCCCAAATTATGTAAAACATATTCTGCTTCTAACCAAAACATATTATGTTCACAAATTTTGTTCACCAAATACATTACATCATTCCCATATTCAAAAGTACATAACAATATTGTTTCAGAAAAATTGTTAATTCAAAACTCTCTGATGCAAATTATTAGAATGAGACAGAAGTCTCATCACTAGAACAAGACATTTCTTGGATATATCATCCTGTAAAAAGATAAAAAAAGTTATTAATTGCAAATAATTCAAACTTCAATAATATAATAACGAGAAATTTTACAGAATAAACTTACAAAGAATAAAAAAAAGTTACCTTGCTGAAAAAAATTGGAGTCTCGGTGATTATATTGTACACATAGCGCAGAAGAAAAATTGCACAATCCATCAAGATGAATACTGTAAAACATCAAAATGAATACTGTAAAACACATCAAGATGGATACAAAATACAATATGATGGATATTGTAAAACAACAAGATGAATACTGTAAAACTTTAGTCTAGTGAACAATTGTACATGCTTTAGTGATCAAGATGAATACTGTAAAACTCTTCTTCAATGTCAATATTTTTTTATTTTTTTTTCTATTAATAAAAATATATTTCGGTAAGCTTTGGTCTAGTGAACAATTGTACATGCTGCAAGGCAATTCATCTTTTTTTTGTACTCTGGAGTCTAGTCAACAGTTGCACGCCAGAAAAATATTAATTACTTGAGTAATTACATGATGAGGTTAATAATTTCTTTTTGAAACAACAGTTGGCATTTATTTATTTCTTTTGTTTACCATTTAGTAGTTGAGAAGTTAGAAACTCATGATTGAGTTTTTAGGTTAAAAGCTGCAATAGTGTGATTAAATGGAATCCTTGTGATACAAAACTCATCCTTTTATTTAAAAAACGAACCCCATATCATTTCTTCATTTAGTTTATGTTGTCGTTGTCGTTGCCATGCCATTAGATAAAGTGTCATCTTGTTCATATGGTGAGTAAATTAAGATATTGGAGAAGATCAAATAACATCTTATTTAATATTTCATATTAATTGAAAGAAATTACAACAAAGGTGCTGTTATATAAAAATGCCTACAAGTGAGCTCGCTAACTTAGAATACAGACTCATGTCTAGTGGGATTAGCGATCAAAAGATTACATAAGGTGTTGCATCTGAAAAAAAATTAAGATCAAGAATGCCAATAATAGCAATATTTGGGAGATTGATTTACATTGTCTGGATGCATCGCAAGCTGTGATTTTGTAAAACAGTGCTTGGTCCAACTTAATTTTATATTTTCTAATTAATTTAATAAATGAGGATGATCTAAGTTAATTTCTATTGTTTTATTATTTTTATGACAGTTGTAGGCAATTTTATTTTATGTACTTGAGTCATTAGTTCTTATTGTTTTAACGTACGTGTGTCTTCAATGTGAAGAAATTATACAAAAAAGTGCTTATGTGGAATTAATTTCATGAGTACCTTATAGTTTCAATTTCAAACAAATAATGCAAACTTATCTTAAAATGTACCATAACATGGTTTTAGTGCCCATGCTTTGCGCTACATGCACAGCAAATCAAGCTTGTTTAGTTCATTTGTCTGAGTGCAGATGCTTGTATAGAAAAGTACAAAAAGAGGAGCCAATGTTTAAATGCTTTTAGTTCATGTTAGAATAAAAAATTTAAATAATGATATATGTTTTGTATTATATCAGTTACGTTCGTATAAAAATGAATTTTGATTTTATAATTCGAGAAAATTTTGATCCATTAAAATTTGTTTACATTTGAAATGTATATATCAAAGTAAAGTCCAAATAAAATATTTTTATAAATTATATAAAATATACTATTTTGTTTCTATCTCATTTTTTCTTTATTTTATATGCCTTATTGATTGATAATTAAGCTGATAAATCGAAGGGTAAATTAGGTTAATGTGGAACAACTGAGGAATAATTGCACATATAACAGAGTACGTAAAGTTTTGTTTTGGTTTCTGAATTATTCGATGTGGTCAGATTAAGTCCCCGATGTATTTTTAATTCAATCAACTCATGAAAATTATACAGGTTTAGACATGAAGAAATGATGAAAATACTAAAATACCCTGCATGCTGTACTGAAAAGCTAGCACACCATGATTTTACTATACCCTGCATGTGTTATATTACTATCTCACATTTTAACAATGAATCCGAAAGTTACAATTGCAAAATCATTCATTTAAAATGTAAAATCATTCGTTGGAAGTGTAAAATCATACATTTCAAGTTTCATCTATAATAAATAGTTATTTTATTGTACAATAAGTAAACTCATATTGAAAGTGTATCTGTGAGAAAAATATGAGTTGATATTCACTTACATTAATATTTTACAACGCAATGAGAACTAATTAAAATATCAAGTTTTCTTTTCTTTTCTTTTGCCCAAGTGGAAGTAAGGTTTTAATAAGTAAACATCAATATGACTATTCGGCAGAAGATAATGTCAAACTCGTTTAAGAGTTCAATTTCGGACCGTTTCATTTCCCAATCGAGATGGAAGATAGCTCCATGAAATATTATTTAAACTCGTTTTCTCTTCAGAAATATTGAAAAATTAAAAGATTATGTTGATCATGTTTGACATCATATACGAGATTTATGATTTTTGAGTGCGAAATATGATTATTGGTATAAATAATAGATTAAAATATCGATTATATGTACATACAAGTTTTTTTATATAATCTTGCTATTGTATCAATTAAGATTAAAGTGTTTAAGATATAAACTTTTTGGTTGTCGTTGTATTGCTTTTTATACTCCATATCGTTTTGATTAAAGAACATGCCTTCTACTTTAGCTTGTAAATTATTAACTAAATTAAATGAAAACAACATATATAAATAAAATCTTAGTTGTTTACTTTATATAATTTTGAAATAAAAAATATTATAATATCACAACTGTGAACTATCGTTTTAATTTGAATTTTCTGCAAATATGTTTCCAATAAATTGGAAAATTCTAATCGTTTGAATCTATGTAACGACAAGTGAGTGCCTCATGTTTAGATCGATCTGAACGGTTCATCCTCCGTCAAAATTCAGACATGATCGAAAACGGATGAAAAGTGATCCTTTCTTCCTTGTTTTACGTGAAATACAATTAATGTTTGATGTTAATTCAATTGTATATTTTGTTTGTATTATGTAAATTTTGTTTATATTGTTTCAATGTTTATATGATATGTTGTTAATATTGTGTTGTCTTTTGTGTATATTTTAAAACTATTTGTATGATATTTTGTTTAATGTCAATGAATGTTCAATGGTAATATATATGACTAGCAAAAATATAGAGGCTAGCTCTAATAGAACTATGCCAAAATATTTATACCAACACTGATGGTTATAAAATCAACAAGGACTATTTTTAAGATCTACATTGACTGTTTTCAATTTGACGGTGTTGCACTAGTACAAAAAACCCTTTCACCGACTGTTCAAATACCCCTACACCGACTGTTATAGAGGCGTCGGTGATGGCGCCGTCAGTATAGGTATACCTTTACTGACGGGTAAAAAACAGTCAGTGTAGGTCATTAACACTGGCGGATTAAAAACAGTCGGTGTAAGTCACCAACACCAGCTGGTTTTGTTAAAAAACAGTCGGTGTAGGTCACCAACACCGGCTATTTTCTAAAAAAGTCGGTGTAGGTCACCAACACCTGCTGTTTTTTCTAAAAAACAATCGGTGTAGGTCACCAGCACCAGCTGTTTTTTCTAAAAAACAGTCGGTGTAGTTTCTAAAAACAATAAGTGTTGGTATACAAATTTTTGTATAATTCTATTTGTATTGGGGCTAGCCTCCATATTTTTGCTAGTCATATATTACCATTCGACATTCATTAACATTAAACAAAATATCAAGCAAATAATTTAGACAATATAAAGAATATACAACATAACATATTTATTCACAAAAGACCACACAATATAACAATATTTACATAACACAAATAAACAAAATATGCAACTGAATCACAACCACCATTGTATTTCATGCATTGTAGCTATTTTGTATTCTCTGGATCACTTACAAACTCAACCTCAATTTCCTAAAGAGAAAATCATAAAAAAGTGTATATTCTTACTATAAAGTAACCCCTTTCCTGTGTCTTTCGCTTGTGATTTTTTCAGCTTCCTGTACCTCAACACAGTAAAAGAAATAGCCTGACAAGTGAAATTTTACCAGTTACTATAAAGTATTCAGTTTATTTCCCTGCATTCTTTTGCAATTACTCTATGCATCCTACAGATAATGGTGATCATTGCTATCACTTATGTGTGAGCACTGAGCAGTAATGAATCAAAAGGATAATATAAGATTAATTAAGCTTGAAAAGTGAGACAAAAAAAGGCATCTGAATCTTTTCAAGCATACCTTAGCAGCAACTATGAAAATATCATTCGTCTCTGAAACAAGAAGCACAGGAAAGAAGCATGTTAATCAGGTATTACTATGAAAATTTGATCTGCACAGAAAAAAGATTGATTCATACAAAAAAGATTGATTCATACCTTTTCACACAAGAATATCTTAAAGGCCAAGAGAGTAAGAAACTGGAATAGACCAGGCATCAACAATTCCTCAGACAATTTGATCTGCAAAGCAAAATCAAAAGAATATCACAGTTGTATTTTTTTATTAAGAAACTAAATACCAGAAGAGAGACCTGTTGTATTTTTATATTCCCCAATAAGCAATTATTACATACCTGTTGATTCGAATCCTTTCTCTTACATCAATCAAATGGGGGGATGTAAACAATCCAGTCCTTAGACCACATTCACGTAAAATTGCTTCAGAAAATGTGCAAGTTGAACCCTGGAATAATCAATTACATAGCAACATTGGCACCTAATTTATAAGTATATAAGAAGACATCAAACTAGATCAAACTATAGATGAAACATTAATGCAATCCGATCTAGGTCAAAGATGTACATAGTTCTTTTACCTTGCCTTTAGTTCCTGCAACATGTATGATTTTAAGTTCACCGATGCTTTGCTCCAAACCTACCATCTGTATATTCCCACAGCAAAATAAACATAACTATTATATATAATTTCTTTAAGCAAACTATAACACTGTATAAGAATCCTAAATTTACAATCCCTGGGAATTAAAATCTTTGGTCTTGAATTCACTAAAGTTAATTCCAGAGTTGAGCAAACCAGCAAGGCAGCAACAGAAAGGCAGGTTATACTAGGTGTTGTTTTTCTTGTTTTCTGGTTAGTATACTAGGTGCTTTGCTTGATATACTAGGTGCTATTGTGTCCGAGGTTTTTCTTTGTTTTCTGGTTATACCAGTAACAGAACAGCAAACCAGAAAGGCAGCAACGGAAATACATGAAAACAAGCAAAGATCGGCCAAGCCGGGAACCAGAAAACAAGCAAACAAGGGAACAAGAAAACAAGGGAACAAGGGCAGCCTGGTACAAGGCAGCAAAGAGCGGCCAAGCCGGGAAAATCCAGCACCCCACAGCAGCAAAGATCGGCCAAGCTGGGAAAATCAACAACCCGCGCTCGGCCATCAAATCCCAAAAAATCATCCCGCAATCAATCTAACCAAATTCAAAATAATTTCCTAAGCAATCAATCTAACCAGATGATCTAGAGAACATTGAAAATCATTTCCTAAGCAGCACAAATACCCAATAACAAATCTCGAAAGAAATTAGTTTATATGTCGCAAATTGCAAATCACACAAATTCACAATTAAAAAAAAAATTGGTTTTGCTTTTGGTACCGTACCAGTGGCAGCAGTGAGCTCCTCAGGCCGCCGCGCACACCATCTCCTATGCGATCTCCTCAGGCGGTCTCTGATGAGGCCGCGCACTCCTCCGCGCACAACGCACTCCTCAACGTGGGATTTTAGTGCGGGGCTCCGCTCAGGGCTATCGGGTACAGGTTTGGCTAGCGGGTGGGAAGTCAGGGGTGGAGCTCCGCTCAGGGCTGGAACTGAGATGAGTACCGGGTCAGGAGAAGGGTTTGCCGGAGAAGAGGTTTGGCGGAGAAGGGTTTGGCGGAGAAGGGTCAGGAGAAGGGTTTGGCGGAGAGTAAAATTGAGAAGAAGGAAATTGAGAAGAGGGAAATGAAATATTTCGCGGCAGATCGAAAGTTATAAACCGGGGAACGAAAATTTTCCTAATTGTCTAAGTAGCACGGACTGAAATTCATTTGTCTCAATTCTTCAGCAACTATTTTTTAAAAGAACAGTCGGTGTAGGGTATGAGCAACACCGGTATGAGCAACACCGACTGTTTTTAAAAAAAACAGTCAGTGTTGGTGACTGCTCAACAGCGACTGTTTTTTTTTAAAAACAGTCGGTGTAGAGTGTGAGCAACACCGACTGTTTTTAAAAAAAACAGTCCGTGTTGGTGACTGCTCAACACCGACTGTTTTTTTTTAAAAACAGTCGGTGTTGGGTGTGAGCAACACCGACCGTTTTTTAGAAAAACAGTCAGTGTTGGTGACTGCTCTACACCGATTTTTTTAAAAAAAAACAGTCGGTGTAGGGTGTGAGCAACACCGACTGTTTTTTTTAAAAACAGTCAGTGTTGGTTCACTGATGGTTTTTTGTAATGATTTTTTGTAAATGAACAGCCAGTGTTGAGAACTTGTTATTTACGATTTTACCACGCAGTCTCTACACCAACTGTTACATATTAAACAGTCAGTGATTGAGGGTCGGTGAAGGAGTTTTCTGTACTAGTGTTGGGACCTACACTGATTGTTTTTGACCCGTCGATGTAGAGCACCTACACTGACTGTTTTGAAACCGTCTGTATTAGAAACTTACACTTACTGTTTTTTATCCATCGGTGTTGGGTACCTCCACTGTTTGTTTTTAAACCGTCGTTGTTGACGACCTACACTGACTATTTTTTACCCGTCAGTAAAAATATATCTATACTTACTGCGCCATTATTGATGCCTCAATAACAATTAGTGTAGGGGTATTTAAAGAGTTAGTGTAGGTGTTTTTTTGTAGTAGTGTGTACAGTGAGTTAATTCATAAACTTAAATGGGTAAAAAAACAAAGCATACATTATGATGCACTGAATGCCGCCGCAACAAAACAGGATAACAGGATAAAATCCTACACATGCGCATGGCGGGTTCCACTATATTGTTTCTCACATTGACATGTGTCTTGTTAATGGAGAAGAGGAGATAACAGGGATTATCCATTACATTTAATTGGATGAGTGGACAGTTATCGGTACGAACAAACTCAAATAACTCATAGAGGATGTGAACTCTTGATGGGTTTGGTGGTTACTGTTGTTTTCAAACTTAAAGTGTACAGTAATTTGACAATATAATTAAACATATTAAAATGTATTATTTTTATGTTCATGATTTATATAAAATTTAGTTTACATTCCAACTAATAAATTTTAAAATTATTATTTGTTTATTTATCATTCTCAGCCATTTTATTTTATTAGATCATTCTCAGCCATTGATAATTAATGAAAACGAACAAAATATTGGGAAAAGTCAATTTGCATAGTAATTTGTCTTGCATTTGAGTTATATTGAGAGGGGTTTTATTTTTTACTTGTCCTTCAAAAATAGTAGGCATTATCATATTTTTAGTAAAAGTTAGAGGTTAAGCCATCCAACTATATTTTAATATGCATAAAAAGCAGTGTTCTAAATAGCGCGCTATAGCGTTTTTGGACCCTAAACACTAAGCTATGGCATGAAAATACGCTAATTGCGCTACGGCCGCTATAGCGGTAATAGCGGTCCGCTATAGCGCATAGCGTGTAGCGCGCTATGCATATTGGGCTTTTTTAGACAATTTATATGGGCTTAAATAAAGATCCATAAAAAATTTATTTTGTATAGAAAAAAAAATAGAATGAATCATGATGCTTAAGATATTTTGTATAGAAAAAGATCGATAGTTTATGATATTATTATGGATATTTTGAACCATGGACTTTTGTACTAGTTCAATATAAATATTATAATTTCTTAATTAATTTGGTGTTATTTATTGTTCTATGAAACTTTAGATAATGTTAATATATAGTACAAATATATAATATAATTTTTGTAAAAAAAAAAATGTTATTTGGAATAGCTTCCGCTATAGCTACGCTATTCGCTATAGCTTTTTTTGTAGCCTTCTCGCTATGACGCTATAAACGCTATTTAAAACATTGATAAAAAGTAATTCTCCATTTAAATTTTGAATATGCAATCTCTCACACAGATAGCATTATCTTTGTCATTAAACCAAAGGCTGATTCACAGTAGACATTATTAATTGAATACACATTAATTTTCACGAGTGACAATATAAATGTTCACTCCATTTGTCCAAAACATGATTTTTGAATTGTAAAATCATGCATTTGAAGTTTCATCTAGTGTTATTTTACCCGAAATTTTTATTTTTAACATTTTAATAAAATTCATTAATAAATTAACCATCGTTTTCGGTCAATTCGAAATTTAACACGGCCGCAGAATGCCGGAGCGGACACATATGGGGGTACCGCAGAATGCCGGAGCGGACCCCCATATGGGTCCGCACAATGCCGAAGCGGCCCCAGGGCCGCATAATGCCGGAGCGGTCCCCGGCCTATATATAGGGCCGCAGAATTCCGATTTCATTACATCTCTTTTGAAGTTTGAATCCCTTCGACCTCGGGTAAGTTTTCTTCTTCTTCTCTTGTTTTAATTTTTAGTGTAGAGTAGTAATTAGGTGTAGGTTTAGGGTTTAGGATTAGGATTTAGGTTTAGAGTTTAGATTTAGGATTTAGAATTAGAATTGTACCAAAATTTAATTCGATTGTACCCAAATTTAAATAGAATTGTACCTAAATTTAATTCGATTGTACCCAAATTTAATTAGAATTGTACCCAAATTTAATTAGATTGTACCCAAATTTAGTTCGATTGTAACCAAATTTAATTAGAATTGTACCCAAATTTAATTCGACCGAGGTGCCGAGTTGATGCGCCGAGCCGCACAGGACGCCATGGGATCCCAGGCTAGGATGCCTACCGAGGTATAATTTAAATTAAAATACATAACTGTGATTTTTTTCTTATTCAATACATTATCTAATTTGTAAGTTACTACAGGGTGGACACGAGGAGGACCTGGGCTTTGATATCTCCACTGATTATGGCACAGAGGGAGATGGACTGTATTCCCCAGGTTACAGTCCCACTCAGACAGTACCTCCTGCCTATGAGCCAGGGTATGTTCAGACAAATCCCATCCCGCCGTTCCCTGGCCAGTCCTCACAGCAGGTACCTCACCCTTCCCTCCTCGATGACCCTATTGCCAGACAGGCGTTTTTATTCACGCAGGCTGAGTCTGGACAGACCACAGTTTTTGGTCCTGGGGTCCAGCAGACATCCGAGATTGAGGAGGTTCTCCAGGAGCCGGTTCAGTCTACGGATGTCCAGGCATCCAGCTCAGCATCCTCCGGAGATACAGACGAGACGCCACTATACAGGCGAGGTCGGGGGTTTAGGAAGAAGAAGGCGAGGACGGTGTTTAGTCCAGAGCCGTAGATTGTTAGATGTTTTGTTAGATTGGTAGATTCTTATTTGGAGTATTGGTAGATGTTTTGTCAGATACTTATTTATTTCGTTGATTAGTTTCTTGTTTGTTTGATTTTGTTGTTATTTATTTATTTTGTTGATTTTATTTTCTCAGAGTACACAAAAGAATTTCAAAGAAATCACATATCTAAAATATCTAAAATATTTCAAACGAACGACCAAAAATACGATACGACCAAAAATCAATTTAAACTGCATTCGAAACTAAATAACACTTAACATATATACAATTTCATATTTCTAAAATAAAAAATAAAGGGACCGCTCCGGCATTATGCGGCCCCTGGGGCCGCTTCGGCATTGTGCGGACCCATATGGGGGTCCGCTCCGGCATTCTGCGGTACCCCCCATATGGGTCCGCTCCGGCATTCTGCGGCCGTGTTAGATTTGAAATTGACCGAAAACGATGGTTAATTTATTAATGAATTTTATTAAAATGTTAAAAATAAAAATTTCGGGTTATTTTACTATAAATAAGTTTACACATGTCCAAATTAAGTGCCTATAACAAAAATATGAGCTGATAATCACTTACATATTACAAATGCAATAAGAACTAATTAGAATATCAAATTGTCTCTTTTATTTTGCATCGGATGTGAGATTTTAATTGATGAAGGAGAAAACTGAAAATTAATTAATCAGAACCTTTTTAATTCTTATGTTTTATTAGACGTTAAGAATTATTTGAGATTCAATTTGTACATCAGGGAGATTTTCTTGGTATTCTTTGGTTTGCTTTGGTTCGAGACTTTTCTCTCTGTGATTTATAGTTTAGTTACCAAATATTACTTAATTTTAATAATTGGAATTATATTATTAAATATTTCTAATCTGGTCTGAATATTGATACATGACTTTAGTAGCTAGCATTTTAATGTTTATCTGGTCTTGTTTTGGTCTGAATCTTGATACATGACGTTCCTAGCTAGCATTTTAATGTTTATCTGGCCTTGTTTTGCTGATCCGATAAATGAGGAATGTGTACAACACTACTACAGAAAAATACTTCACTGTTGGTTCAAATTTCAATTATCTATCAGTTTTCAAACCAATAGCTATCGCTCCGATAGCGAAGATTATAAATCCTCAAATAACCTCAAAGCCTTAAGATAATCCAAAATTTAAGTTAATATCATAAAATCTAGATAAACTTGAATAAATTTCATTCCAATCAAATATCCAACTTAAATATATACCAAGTTAAAGTAAATCATATCAAATGTACTCTAAATGAACTTAAATCAAACGAAGAAAAAATAAAATTTGAATCTAGACAAACTCCTTAAACTAAAAAGCTCAATGTCAAATAAAATATGAATCAAATCAAATTTAAACTAAATCTAAATTAAACTCAAACCCAAATCAAATCTTAATCAAATCAAACTCAAATTATACTTACAGAAATTCATACCCAAATCAAATCTGAATGAAATCAAACTCAAATATAACTTAAATAAACTCAAACCCAAATCAAATCTGAATCAAATCAAACTCAAATTATACTTAAATAAGTTCATCCCCAAATCAAATCTGTAAAACAAGGATTACATTTAACCACACTATTACAATTCCTAACATAAAAAATAATTATGTGATTCCAACTTCTCAACTAAACTGTAAAACAAAAGATATAATTAAATGCCAATTGTTATCTCAAAAAGAAATTATGTATTATCTTCGTCAAATTACTTAAACAAATTTAAGAAATTTAAGAAATTATATATTATCCTCCCAATCAGTTGTCATCCCAAATTAAGAAAAAATGTAAGCAAATGTAAGTTGAACATTCAAAGTTCAAACTAAATCTGATAAATCCTTGCAATATGCGCTAATCTGTCAGCCTCGGCATTTATATTCCTGGTAACATGAATACATTTATAACCCCGATTATGTGCCAGCATTAACCATATCTGCATAATTTCGCGGTGGGCCCTCCAGTCAGCGCCAATTGGGTTTGTTAAGGTATAATTAAAGTGAGTGTATTAATTGTTCAGAATCGGTGAAAAAAATAAACTCCTTGGCGTTGAGAGCCACAACCGACTACATCCCGGTTAACAGTTCAAAAGCTTCTATATATATTGTCAAATGAGTGAGGCTATGGTGCTATGCATAGCACGGATGGGGTCCGTGCTACGGCTCAAAATTTGACTTTTTAAAATTCTAATGGTCGATCCAACCGTTCAATGTGATAACCATATGAATATGTACTTGCAAACTAAATTTTATATTTTTTCGAATTTTTTTACTATTTTTTTAGATAGGTAGAATTTTGATGGTCCAGAATTTTCAGAAAACACTGATTTTTCTACTTATCTAAAAAAATAGTAAAAAAATTCGAAAAAATATAAAATTTAGTGTGCAAGTACATATTCATATGATTATCACATCGAACGGTTGGATCGACCGTTAGAATTTCAAAAAGTCAAATTTTAAACCGTAGCACGGACCCCATCCGTGCTATGCATAGCACCATAGGCTCACTCTTGTCAAATAATGTAATAAGCTCCACCCACATTTGGCGCAAAAAAAGAGCAATCAACCCAACATGAGAATGGAGTTTACCGGCCTGACCGACGTCATAATGTCCTGTCAGGTCTCGATTGACTGGTTGCTGTGGCTGTGCCATACCCCTGAGGAGTGCGGCTCGCTGCATATTGTCAAATAGGTATTGAATGGTTTAGATAATTTGGGAGGGTGCATGATTGGTAGAACCATATATATAGATGCGAGCATCGAGATTTCCAAATATACCAAATCGTAAGCATCAATAAAGAGAGCCGCTGCATCCCTAGCTAGGTTCTGCCAGAGGTCTTTGATCCTGAGGTGCAAATCCTGAGAGGGGAGCATATCTGTACCAGAGAGCTCAGGCTTGGGAACAAAATAACAGCATGTTCTGACAAAAAGAACAAAAGGTTGTAATACTTATCTTATTTTGTATAGAATAAGAAACACACAAGAATTTAATTAATTTTCATCCAAATGCACTGGTTTGTTGGGCCCATCAAAATCTTCAAGCTCCTCATGATTGGAACCTGTGAAAAAATTACGAAAAAATGATCCTCTGATACAATAGGCCCGACCCATGCATCTATTTGTAATTATGAATATCTCATTGAATATCATGAACTAAGGTCCAATTAATAAAGATCATGTACAGTTTACTACCAGTCTTCTCATTTTTTATGTATGAAAATATTTCATCTTCTACACTCCAAATAATTGATCTGTCAAAATAAGGCACACTATAACTGGGAAGAGTTTAACTATTTGGTGAATTTACTTTCGTATAGTTTGGTCACTGTTTGCCAAAATTATTTTCACCAAATGGAGGGATCTATTTTGCACTCATTTTAAGGAATTCGGTTGTGAGTCTTTTGATTGGGCCAATTCGGCACCCACTAAACAGAAATAGATGAAAAGTATCCCCCATTATGCACAATTTTTTTGAATGAACAAACATGTTTCAAAGTTTAACATTATTTAATTTACTATCAACTTGAAATTATATTAAGCGTGAGTCTGCCGTGGACCAAAAAATACAGTTTACTTGCAATTAATTAATATTTTGAACTGAATTTTCTTGTATAACACAACTTTAGAATGAACTAGTTGCATGGCAAAGGGAGCAACGGAGCAGAGAAATACGTGAGGCGGAACTAGAAAAAAAAATTTTTTTTTTTTTTTTGGGTTCTTACATGCCCCGTAGGCCTACAGCAAAACATCCAAACTAAATATCCGATCACAACAACCACTTCTATCCCAACCGTATTCCCTTCCCTGATTAGCTAACCTATGTGCTATTACAAGGTCCTCATGCATCCTTTGACAGTACACAACCTTGATTTTGGAATTTGACTGAACCCTTATTTTCCAAGAGTGCCAAATTTCCAAAAAAGATCTTGATAGGGGAGGCTAAAAATTAAAATGCACAATATGTAGTGAGTGAGAATTGAACTCAAGTTCTCCACAATAACAAAATAAGCTCTAAAAAAAACGTTCTACATGTATACACAACTAAAATTTTAGTACACACAATTAAAATTTTAAAATCATAGAGGTAGCTTAGCTATCTTTTGAATGGCTTTAGATCTGCTCCGGTCTTCTACATGTATGTTATGGCATGCATGGATTCCCCTGACTACAATTTAGAGTCAAAGCCACCTGCGACGCCGATGTGCCGTTTATTTCCTTGAAATATACATCACTTATGCTCAAGTCAGTCGACGCCTTTATATATCCCTGCATGCGTTGGATCAAAAAAAAAATTTCTTAATTAATCACTAATATCCTTCCAGTTAGAAATTATATGGTTGATCATATAAGGCTCTATTACCTCTTGATATGCAGTGAGTGTGTTAACATTTGGACAAGCACCGCTGAACTTATCTATAGGTTCCGAGCGGTATGAGCAGCTTGACGTCACCGCTCGACGCGCATGCCACTCCCCATGCTTCCAAGAAGGCCTAATATCATTACAATATTATTATATGTGTATTCTTTCAAATTAACCAATAAAAGAAATTAACAGATTAAAGTCAAAGAAAATACACAAATAAGATGAAAAGAGTATCATGCTATCAACAGTAACATCATCTGCATGTAGGCAATAGTTAGGGACATAGATAGTAGGGGAGGTCACTGCTAACCTCCTCGCGTTCATATCAATTGTGTATAACAAAATCCACACTAGCTGTGCCAACATTTTCACATATCCTTGCCTCATTTTCTGTTGCCTCATTTATTTCTTTAAATTTAATAAGAATTTAGAAATAAGATGTAATTTAGTCTTCTCCAATATCTTAATTAACTTA
Organism: Carex myosuroides; assembly: GCA_028015225.1. Lineage (NCBI taxonomy): Eukaryota > Viridiplantae > Streptophyta > Magnoliopsida > Poales > Cyperaceae > Carex > Carex myosuroides. Next base: position 7,552,436 of record CM051464.1, read on the forward strand.
GCACATTAACGATATGACACTTTATCTAGGAAGAAAAAAAAACATTAGAAATTACACACAAAAATGTTATGTTCATTTCTTAAATACAGGGATGAACTTTGTATCACAAGGATTTCATTTAACCACACTATTGCAGTTTCTAACCTAAACCACAATCATGAGTTTCCAGCTTCTCAATCGAACTGTAAACAAATTAAAGATATAGATGCCAACTGTTACCTTAAAAAAACACTATTAATTATCTTCATCAAGTTACTTAAGTTTATACTAATTAATAAGTTGAGCCGAATAATTTTCGGGAATGAAGAGGACATCTTAAATAATGCATGTGCTCACTTCAGAAAATATTTCTTTTATATGATTGACACAATGACATTTAAAAGACAAAATATTCATTTTACATGACTGACACTTAAAAAAACAAATTTAAGATGTGGAAAAGTCACACGTAAAATATACCTCATTTACACACAAATATATTAATAAGTCACGCACAAACTTGCTACAAATTAATTTTATATTTCTGTATTACTCGCACTTGTGAACATTTTTCCCACCAACATCAATGGTGTACACACTTGGTAGCTACTACCAAGTTTTTCAAGAAAACAAAAAAAAAAAACATCAACGGTACGTGTACGTGCATCCCATTGGTCAACAAATTAAACTTGGACAAAATAGATGTTGCTCTCAAAAAGTATTTCTCTCTTTAGAAAATCCTCTATTTTCTAATAATAACCACTCAATTAGCTTGAAGTGTGTGTAGATATATATATAGAGAGAGAGATAGGCTATGGTGAGTTGTGAAGTAAAACGTCGCCATATTTTCATTTCGAAAATCCAAACAACCGATCCGAACTGTTTAACTTTTTCTAAATATTGAAATGTGCTTGGAGACTAAATTTTACATTTTTTGGAATTTTTTTACTATTTATTAAGCCACTTTGAAATCGCTGATCCACTGTGAACAGTAAAAACAGTAAAATTTTCTGGACCACCGGATCAGCGATATTCAAGGTGGCTTAATAAATAGTAAAAAAATTCCAAAAAATGTAAAATTTGGTCTCCAAGCACATTTCAATATAGAGAACATGTTAAACGGTTCGGATCGGTTGTTTGGATTTTCAAAATGAAAATATGAGCGTGAAGTAAAAATGACATCTTACTTCACAACTCACCATAGCCCAGCTCTATATATATAGGACAGTGCTACGGTGCTACGCGTATATAAGCCCTCCGTGCTACGGCTCACTTTTTGAGTTTTCAAAATCCTAACGGTCGATCCGAACCGTTCAACATGATCTCCATATGAATATGTACTTGCAAACCAAATTTTACATTTTTTAGAATTTTTTTACTATTTATTAAGCCACTTTGAAAAAACACTAATTAGTTTACTGTTGTGTACAAATTAGTGTTTTTTCAAAGTGGCTTAATAAATAGTAAAAAAATTCTAAAAAATGTAAAATTTGGTTTGCAAGTACATATTCATATGGAGATCATGTTGAACGGTTCGGATCGACCGTTAGAATTTTGAAAACTCAAAAATTAAGCCGTAGCACGGAGGGGCCCTTATATACGCGTAGCATATTAGCCAGATTCATACATATATATATATATATATATATATATATATATATATATATATATATATAGAGCTGGGCTATGGTGAGTTGTGAAGTAAGATGTCATTTTTACTTCACGCTCATATTTTCATTTTGAAAATCCAAACACCTGATCCGAACCGCTCAACATGTTCTAAACAGTGTTGTAAAATGCGGTTCATGCGGCCGCATATGCGTATGCGGTTGGCAACCGCATGAAAAATGAATATGCGGTCCCAATATGCGGTTCCGCATATGCGGCCGCATATTCGGCCGCATATTACCGCATACCGCATACCTCATACCGCATATACCGCATACCGCATATACCGCATATACCGCATATACCGCATATCACCGCATATTGACCGCATATCACCGCATATTGACCGCATATCACCGCATATTACCGCATACTTGTTTATATATATATCAATTCTCATTTTAAAACCCGCATATATAAGTCCGCATGAAAATCCGCATATGCGGCCGCATACCGTATATGCGGTATGCGGTGGCCTTCCGCATACCGCATAGAAACCGCATTTTACAACCTTGGTTCTAAATATTGAAATGTGCTTGGAGACTAAATTTTACATTTTTTTGAATTTTTTTACTATTTATTAAGCCACTTTGAAAATCGCTGATCCGGTGGTCCAGAAAATTTTACTGTTTTTTACTGTTCACAGTGGATCAGCGATTTCAAAATGGCTTAATAAATAGTACAAAAATTTCAAAAAATGTAAAATTTAGTCTCCAAGCACATTTCAATATTTAGAAAAAGTTGAACGGTTCGGATCGGGTGTTTGAATTTTCAAAATAAAATATAGCGTGAAGTAAAACGACATTTTACTTCGCAACTCACCATAGCCTATCTCTCTCTCTCTATATATATATATATATATAGAGAGAGAGAGAGAGAGAGAGAGAGATAGACTATGGTGAGTTGTAAAGTAAAACGTCGTTTTACTTCACGCCATATTTTTATTTTGAAAATCCAAACAATCTATCCGAACCGCTCAACATGTTCTCTATATTGAAATGTGCTTGGAGACTAAATTTTACATTTTTTGTAATTTTTTACTATTTATTAATCTACTTTGAAATTGCTGATCCATTGTGAACAGTAAAAAACAGTAAAAATTTCTGGACCACCGGATCAGCGATTTTCAAAGTGGCTTAATAAATAGTAAAAAGTTCCAAAAAATGTAAAATTTAGTCTCCAAGCACATTTCAATATGGAGAACATGTTGAGTGGTTCAGATCGGTTGTTTGGATTTTCAAAATAAAAATATGAGCGTGAAGTAAAAATAATCTCTTACTTCACAACTCACCATAGCCCAGCTCTATATATATATATAGCTGAGCTATGGTGAGTTGTGAAGTAAGATGTCATTTTTACTTCACGCTCATATTTTCATTTTCAAAATCCAAACAACCAATCCGAACCTTTCAACATGTTCTAAATATTGAAATGTGCTTGGAGACTAAATTTTACATTTTTTGGAATTTTTTTACTATTTATTAAGCCACTTTGAAAATCGCTGATCCGGTGTTCCAGAAAATTTTACTGTTTTTTACTGTTCACAGTGGATCAGCGATTTCAAAGTGGCTTAATAAATAGTAAAAAAGTTCCAAAAAATGTAAAATTTAGTCTCCAAGCACATTTCAATATTTAGAAAAAAGTTGAACGGTTCGGATCGGTTGTTTGAATTTTCAAAATGAAAATATGGCGTGAAGTAAAACAACTCACCATAGCCTATCTATCTATCTATATATATATATATATATATATATATATATATATATATATATATATATATATATATATATATATATAGTCCAGCTAAATAGAAGTATTAAAATTACTAATATTTTTTATAATCTGACTTTATATCAAATTAATATTAAAAAATGTATAAATTTGACATGTAAGCACATTATTTGTGAAGTATATTAAATTATTGAAAATATAGAATAATTTGCTAATGTTTGCTGACAAAAACAAAAGTTGTTTTACATCTTTATTAAAAGAAAAGGTAGTTAATTAAATAATTGAAAATATAGAATATCGCAAATCCAAATAATTCTCGAACACAAAACAGATAATTATTGCGAATATTTTGAAGTTTGATAATAAAAAATTACATTCTAAAACAAAAAATAGAAAAATAACAAATTAATCATCGTTTTCATTAACTCTAAAAGGTCCGTTTGCAATTGATGATTTCTTGATATGTAATCTTCATAATCCACAAGATAGCTACGACGAATTTCAGGCATAGATATACTAAATAAAGCTAAAAATTGAGGGCCGCACAAAAAAACACGGGCCTAATGGGCTTAATGAAGAGCAAAACCCTACAGGTCCCGAATAATCTCTAGCCGCTTTCTTACATAGTTCCGGTTTTGTAGTTTCATTTATCCCACGAACGTAAATAAAATTTCTTAGTGAACGCTTATATAGTGAGATAGGAGCAGCTGTTTCACGACCTTACTTGAACAGGATCTGTTCTATAGGATCGTACTACTGCTTCCTTGAGAGCAAAGGAGACAGGCACCAAAGTCTGGTTGATGAGCAATGACTACTGTACCAGAGCGTGATTAATGGCTCTGGTTTCTCCTTAGGGAGAGATCCGTGGCTGTAGAGGATCGTTCCCAGCTCACTCCGGTCTGCTGGGGTGGCCCAGTGGTTGTCTGACAGACTCCTCCAACATTTTTATTTTTTTAATTTTAACTCCTTTTTTGTGAAATTAGTGTTTGATGAATAAAGGAATCAATATGTTGAAATATATCAGCGACTCAAGGGCATCAATTGCGTCAGGATTTCAAGTAAAAGAAAAGAAAAGTACTACTGGTACCGTGTGCAAATTCACTTAATTCAACATTAAAACACCAAGTTAATGAACAATTATGCCTAAAACGCAAAAACGATCATGAAAGCATACGGAGAAAGAATGAAGAAGATTGAGAATATGATGGGAGAGATGGTGTTCCGACCAGCCTGAGGACCAATCGTTGTCCAAATGCAGAGGATATGGATTCAACAAAGATGCCAATAGACTCTGAGTACTGACGATGCTAGCCATGCTCAGACCTCGAGCCGCCATGGCCGGCAAACCCTCTGACAAGGTCGGAACCCTATCGGATCATAATTCTAATCAGGACCTAAAAGATTTACAAAATATAATTGGTTGACTCTGACTGATATGTACAATTTTTCATCTTTCATTTTTCACACATCTCAAGTTTTGGTGGTTTGTTTTTTCTATACATTTCTTATTCTAATTTATTTATATTTTCTGTAATAATTCTTTAATTAATTTTTGACCTTATTGTTTACTTCTTTGTTTAGGATCTATAAAATCCAAGTCTGAATATTATCCAGTTGTGATGACAGAAGCTAATTCTAAAGACACGATTAACTTGTAGTAACCAATTCTTGCGCTCGTTGCTTAATTTTGTATTTGGATATGCCGTGATGAGAATTGAAAATGGATGAAACGGTTGCAGTTTACTAGAAAACTTGTCTACACAACAAGTCGAACTGAACCGGTCCTAGGAGTCATTTGGGAAATTTGATAAAATAACCCATCTTTCCAAAATATCAAACAATATACCCTCCATTAAAAATTCTTGTCAAAATAACTTTGTGGCCCAAATTTCCCTTCCTTTCCATTCCCCTTTAGATAGTTCTGTGTTATACAAAGAAAACATATTTTATTGTAGATTGGATTGAACGGCTTACCGACGACCCTTCTCTTAAGTTCACTCACGAATTCCCGAAATTTTTATTAATAGATAAATTCTTGTCAAAATAACCTTATGGGCCCATATTTCTCTTCCTTTCCATTCCCCTTTAGATAGTTCTGTGATATACAAAGGAAACATATTCTATTGTAGATTGGACTGACCGACGACCCTTCTCTTAAGTTCTCTCACGAATCCCCCGAAATTTTTATTCATAGAAAAATAAATAAAAAAATATCGACAATGGTAAGGGATTTGGAAAAATTCGATATATAAGAAAAACGTGATGGTCCATAACGTTTAGGAGACGTTATAGATCAAAACATCTAGATTAGCGAAATCACATTAACCACTAATTAACGAAACCGCAGAAAAAAAAATTCGACATGTTATTTTCTACGTCCAGACATTTTGAATTTTTTTTGCTGGACACCCACGTCTTGATTTCTTGAAGGAAAAAAAAATTATGACCCGGCTCATTATGGGTCCGGATCCCCTAAAGTAACTCAATTTTTGGATTTTGGATCGGGACCGTCCGATTCGAATTCATCGCTCGGGATTATTCCAGAATTCGAATCTGTCGTAGGGATGTGTGCGCTCCACTTCAGAATGAATTGTCGCGGATTCGAATCGGACGACGGTCCCGATCTAAAACCCAAAAATAGAGTTACTTCACTGGATCTGAATTCGCTCATTATGCCCCTGCCCCTTCCCTTTCCCAAAATTCAATTCCTGTAGGCTTGAATTCTGCTGTGGCAACCTTGCTCCTTTTCCCTTTATGTTTCCTTGTTGTGCGAGAAGAGTGTCACCCACTACATCCGGCCGCACAGTACCCTCTTGGTTTGAATCTTCTCTTCTCTTAATTAATTTCTTTTCTTGAAAAAAAAAATTCAACAATATATCATTTTTTTTTCAAGAAATCAGGAGTAGAAACCAACGTCCATAATTTTCCCTAGTCATTTGGTCAGTTTGGTTAAAATAGTCAAATTAAAAAATTATTTTGTTGTTGTTTCCTACTCATTTGAACAAAAGTATTGGTGAAATATTTTCGCCGCTATTTTTTTTTATTTTGTTGTAACATAAGTTATTATTTGTATAACGCGTGTCTTTAATTAATTGCATTGTGTATTTTGTTTTCATGCGGGATGCATTTTCTAAACATCATATGTGTGAGTAGTGTAGTATATCTAATTATTTGTTCATGCAACATGCTGAAGGGAAAGAGGTTTTTAAAATTATCAATTGAGCATATTTAAATACGATTTCTGATCATAAAACCACCTGCGGCAGCCACTGCCAAGCCATTTCAAAGAAAAAAAATTTGAGTTCTTTTTAATGAATATACATATTTAAATTATCAATTGAGCATATTTAGAAAAATTCTTATATTTTGTTCTTTTTGGTTTTTGGTATATGATATTGGAGAAAACTAAATTTATTATTTTATTATATAATTTATTATTTGATTAGTTTATCAAATTAATTGAAACCTTAAATCGTTTTGCCATATAAAAACAAAACATTTTCAATATTTTTTATCATTTGTAATTCTAGTTTGTTTTCTTATCATTAATTTGTTTTTGCTCAATTAGCTTTGGCTAAATCCCTTTTTTTTTTGAAATTTTTTGTATTATGTATAATTTTCTATATAATTTATAGTAAAATATCATAGATAATGTAAATTAACCTCTATTCTTAATATCAAAATTTTATATGATGACTCTCATTATGTGTCTAATTCTCATAATTCGGAAATTTGACTCGCTCCTGCTTTTGTAATAATCTTGAGTCCCAAATTCAAACGCATAGATCAATTTTGACTTTATAAAACTACCACCTAACTAAAAGACAACTAAATTATTTATGTATTATTCAGAACACTTTATTTTGTTCCGATGGCTTTATGATTAAATCCATATATTCTTGAGTTGGCGTTAATGATCCAAAGGCTAACATATCTGTCTCAAATGTATAAATCAAAATATGAGAGCTAATTTTTGTGGAAATAAGTATATGTAGTATATTTGAAATTCGAATATTTCATAACTATTAAATAGTTGGCTGACTTTACTTTTAACTTTTACTAAAAACGATTTATTTAGACAGGTCTTACCTAGCATCACTAGAACCGAGTTAAAGATCTTACATAACCTCAAAATTTGGAATCAAACTTTTTTTTTGAACTCAAAGTGTTTTTTTTTTCCTAAAAGGGTGGCTGATTTTTTGAAAATAGGAAGAGTACTGTATTTTTTTCTAAAATGGTAGTCGAGATTTTTTTGAAACAGTAAGAGTAGCTGAATTTTTTTCTAAAATAGAATGAGTGTTGGAATTTTTTCTGAAACAAAATAAAACACTTTGAATCTGATTTTTTTTCGGATCCACCTATATCATCGGCAAACACATAATCTTCATGTTTCTCTTTATTATTTAATAATAATTTATATAAATAAAAAATTCCCCCAAGCCAATTCAGGTTTGTTTTTTCTTAAAACAAATCAGATTCTTTTAATAATCAATGTATAGGACTATAGAGATAGGGGTGCAAACGGATTGGATACGGATCGGATAGTGGTAAAATCATATTCGTATTTGTTTTTATTTTTTAGATACGGATACCAATCGGATATCGGATATCCATAGATATATACATAAATATTTTCATAATATATATTAAACTATATGATGTATATCTACTATCGGATACGGATAATTAAAATTCAAAATCATATCTGTATTCAAATCCGCACGAATATTTGTATTTAATTTTCAAATACGAATTCGGATATGGTCGGATAATATTCAACCCGTTTGCACCTATATAGGGAGGTCGGAGTGGTCGGTTTAATCTGACACGAATCTTGAAATGGACCTTGAATTTTGTTGGGCTGTGGGTATTGTACGAATCCATATCCTCGACGATACCGTAAAAGATCCCCTTTTACAATTAGCTATTTACGGTTTGAGATTAACTCTCAGCCGGTTTGGAATTCGGGCTGACTGAGGGGCAGTATTATTGGGATTTGAGATTCGTGCCAAGTTAAAAAGAACGTAATTGTAAAAGATTCCCTTTTACGGTACCGTCGGTGATATGAATTCGGTATTGTACTCGGTGACAGGATATTCACTCTACACACTCTACAGGAAAGAAGTCAAAAGTGAACTGAATTTTTTTATTTTAAAAAATATATCAATAAATCGTCGATGTTTATTATAAGTATTCTAGAAACATAGATTATTTTTTTTTCGTTGCAGACGTTCTACAAGTATTCATACAAGTTTTCAATCGTGGCTACATAAAAATCAATATTTCTGACTAGATGTTTATTTATTATAAATGCTTAAGGAAACCGAATCAATATTTTGGTGTCTTTAAATTCCGGATTTTATGTGGCGACAAAATATTTTATTTATTTCTAGAAATGTAAATTTCTGAATATGTACAAATGATTTTTTTTTTTGTTGGTTTTCCATACTCATTTGAATGACAGCATCATGAAGCTGTAATATAATATTTTTGTCAAATAGTTTTTTTTTTTTTTCAAATACAATTGCAACCGAACTTATTATTTTCAATAACATTTGTCTTAATCAATAACTATTTTTTTTTCTACCCATTTCTTATTGTAGTTTATATTATTGTTGTTATAATTCTTTAATTGATTTTTGACCTTATTGTTCACTTCTTTTTTCAGGATCTATAAAAATTCAAGTCTGAATATTATCCAGTTGTGGTGACAGAAGCTAATTGTAACAAAACGATTAAGTTGTATTACCAATTCTTGCACTCGTTGCTTGGTTTTGTATTTGGATATGCCGTGATGCGAATTAAAATGGAGGATTAACTAATTAAATTAATAATTAATGGAACAATGACAGTTTACAAGAAAACTTTGGCACTTGTACAAAACTTGTCTACACAACAAGTCGCCGAAATACGCAACTGAACTGTCACTGTTACCTACCGAACAGAAGTGTCTAAATGTTGAGTTATCCTCTAAAGTAATTCAAAATTTGAGTTTAGATCTGGACCGGATGGAATGCAACAATCCCCTTAATATTTGTGCAAAATCAGATCGGACGGCCAGGATCAAAAATGAAAATTTCTGTTACCTCAGGTGATATGAATTCCCAAGTGTTCACTACACCACTCAAATTTGAAAGCGTTTTTGACAGTTTTGCCCTTATCTCTTGCAACTTGAATTACTACGCAACAATGCCTCTTATCTCTCTTCCACTTTCATCCTTCTACTGTACTATCTTTTTAACAATAATTAGACCAACCAGATCTCCTCTGCTCTCTCTCAATGGCAGCAGTAGCCATAAACCCAAAGTGGCGAGTGTCGGCCGGTGTTGCCTGGCAGTGGCAGCAAAGGATGAATGAATACAGATACAGGCATAGTAATGCTAGGCAGCTCCAACTCGCGTGCTCCGTCTCGATCTCGATGAATGGATGTGAATTATGCGGCGATGAGGTTCAATTCCCCATCAGCATTTCTGAGACACACACGCTCCCCACCGTGCCTACACTGCACTCGGCACCAGCACAACTCATCTTGGCACTCTCTGCTCTGCGGGCCCAACCTCCGCTTTTCGCCTCTGGCATTATTCGCCTCCAGGTTACTCTCCTCTGTCTTGTTTAATTAGACGGCTAAATTTGAATTGAAATTAAATAATTAATAATTTATTAATGCTGTCCTGTCCTGGTTGCTTTCTTATCTACTCCTGAGATTTCTGATGAGCTAGTTTGACTATGAGGATATATATAATTAAAATAACATATATGTATATTTAAAAAATGAAATGAGAAAGAGCAGGTGCCGATAAGGGAAAGGGGGGATGCGATCGAATGGCTGCACGCGCAGAAGCACGAATCATTGTTCCCACGCTGCTTCTTCTCAGCCCGCTCCGGCACCGGCACCATTGATTTCCCCATCAGTACCAGTACCAGTAGCAATCCTAATAATTTGGATCCATGTAATAATCCTGTTAGTGTTGCCGGAGTTGGGTCTGCTGTTTTTTTCCGGGGCTCCGACCCGTTCTCCATTCACCACTGGACCTCCATCAAGAGGTAGTTAGGTGCCTACTTATTAATTTCTTGTCTTAATTTGTACCTATCTTTCATGCCGGTTACACAAAAGTACATATCTGTGAAGGTTTTTGTCGAGAGAGAGCCCACTAATCCGCGCATATGGTGCCATTCGGTTTGATGCGAGCAGTAATGTTTCCCCTGAATGGGAGGATTATGGTTCTTTCTACTTTATTGTCCCTCAGGTACATGCAATATTTTCATGGAATATTGGTATTATTGAAATTTGAATCACAATTAATTAACAGAATACTAAATTGGTATGATTCATGATGGATGTGATAAAGCACAGGTGGAGTTTGATGAGCTAGAGGATGGTTCAATTCTTGCAATGACTATTGCGTGGGATGACTCTCTTCAGTACACTTGGCACACAGCCATTTCTCAACTCCAAGCAACACTTCATCAGGTCTCGCCTTCTTCTTCTCCATGCTTCCTAAGCAATTAATTTTGAATTTTGAATTTGAAGGTTAATATATATTATTTGTTGCTCATCTCTCTTAAAATTAAAGCAGATATGTCCATACTTGACAAAAATTAACAAGGAGTCAAGCCTTGGAACAAATATTGCGAGCCTGAGTCACGTTCCGAAGAAACCTTGTTGGGATAACTCTGTTAAGAAAGCTCTTCAAATGATTAGAGGCGGCGATTCTGATCTAGTTAAGGTGAACAGTTATATGATATATCTTTTTCTGTGATTGTATTGAGTCGTTATTTGCTTCTTTGATTAGGAAAATATTAATGGAAATTAATTAATTAATTAATTAATTTTCCATTATCCAGGTAGTGTTAGCAAGATGCAGCAGATACCTCACCGACATATGCATTGATCCGATTGAATTACTCGCTTGTTTGAGGGTACTTGATTTATTTTACTAAATATTTTTTTTTCATTGCAATTAATGATACTGGTAAATAATGCTATCTCCAATTAATGATACAGGTGGAGGGTCAAAATGCATATCAGTTCTGCATCCAGCCACCTAATGCACCCGCTTTTGTCGGAAATAGCGTATGCTCTTCTAATCTATTTCAACAATTTTGAGAACATTCAAATAAGTAAAACAAAATATAAGAAATTTGTAAAACTAAATAAAGGTCTGGTTCTGAATAGCCAGAGCAACTATTTCACCGCAAGAACTTAAAAATTGCAAGCGAGGCTTTGGCAGGCACGCGGCCTCGAGGTTTCACAAACTTTGAAGACCTTCATATCGGTCAAGATTTGCTCTTCAGGTTTGCTTTCTCTCTCTTGTTTTAATCTGCCTTCTACACACGTACCACTGAAAATGAAGTTAATTCTTGATTAGTAAATGTTTTCGCATTTTCAGTCCAAAAGATAATATTGAGTTCACAATTGTCAGAGAGAACATACAAAGAAAGCTAGAGGTATGCTGATTTTCTTTCTGACTTACATATAAGCCCCTGCAAAAGAAAAATTCCAAGCCTACCCCTGCAAAATTTTGCAAATATCACATATATGCCGCTGAAAATCCATGCTTATACACGCTCAAGTTTATTTTCTGTATCCTAGCTAATTAATTACATGAGGAAGAAAAGAGGATATATTATTTTAAAGTTGAGAAATGTTTTTGTATGAGATGTTATATCTATTTGCTAATTTAAGTCCATATATTTGTGAAATTATATATATATTCCTTATTTGGTAAAAAGAAGAAGCATGCATCTTGTGCAGGCTATATGTAATGAAGTAGTTGTAGAGCCTAAAAAGGCACTGAGAAAACTTCCTCGAGTACAGCACTTGTGCGCACAGCTTTCTGGCAAGCTACCTACAGAGGATCACGAGGTAAACTGTACCATTAAGCTTGGAGATTTCAAATATAATGTGTTAGCTGATATGTATATACATACGTATACATAATATGTTAGCTTGATTGTCACTCTACATAAATAAATCAAAAAGAATTAAACTTGGTTTAGTACTGTTTTCACCTTCATTTTAATTAACTGTTAAACAGTTTGAGGTTTTAAAAACTCTTCATCCTAGCCCAGCTGTTGGTGGATTGCCTACAGAGGAGGCCCGAAGATTCATAGAAGAAAATGGTACCTACAATTATAATTATACATAATATTTTGTTTGTTTGAACAATTAATTTATATGCAAATTTAACAGGAATGAAGTACTTACAAGAAATATAATATACAAACATGAATAAGAAAGAAATCAAAAGACTTGGATCTGCTTAAATTTTGTAGAAATGTTTGATAGAGGAATGTATGCGGGACCTGTCGGGTGGTTCGGTGGAGCAGAAAGTGAATTTGCAGTCGGTATCAGATCAGCTTTAATTGGCAAAGTAAGATATCATATATCTCCCTACTATTTTCACTTTTCTTACAGTAGCAATCTTCATCACCAAATTTCATTGTACTTTATATGCACAATTAATACAGGGCAACAGCACACGAGTTTATGCGGGTGCTGGTATTGTTGAAGGTACCAATCCTTCTTCAGAGTGGGAAGAACTTGATCTCAAAGCATCCCAGGTCAAAAAGAAATCTTTTTGTGTGTTTTATTTTGTTTATTTATTATTTTCTTTCAAATGAGTACTTTCTTTGATTTTTGATTTTTTTTTCTTTTCAGTTCACAAAGCTGTTGCAAAGTAAAGAGCCTGAAATTTGCTATCAAGAAACAGAAAACATCACCACCTCCCTCTGAAAAGGTAAAGAGCCTAAAATTTCTATGATTGTATTCCTTTCATTTGATGTAAATTACGAATTTGGCATACAAAATTTAAGGTGGAATTAAAGGTTTTAATTTTTTTGCAGGTAGTATATCTTCTGGTCACTTATTAGATGTGAATGATTGATCCCAATTTTGGAGCACGCATTTATGCATGAAAAGAAAATTAATATTAATTTGATAATTGTTTAATTAGTAAAAAAAGATTCAAGATGCTAGTTTTGATTGATTGTAATTAAGAATCCAATTGGTGCGTGTATGTAATATGTATATCCCATTTTGCCCCTGCAATACGAGAAATTCACATTTCCTTTTCTTACTGCGTAAATATATACCAACAAAATTATAGACTTATAGTACAAGAATAATGTATTTGGACCAACAAGAATATGTATTTTTATCCCAATGAAACTATTTTGCTCAAAATATTTGCCCAAACTCTCAGCATCATGCAAATACTCTTTTGAAGATTGCAAAACAAGAAAAATGAGCCACTCTTTTGAAATACAACTGACACGTGAGAGTAATTAAGCTATTGTTTTTTTGTTGGAAATTGACAAAAAAAAATAATTACACTTTACTGCCAACGGGATATACCGAGAGCTTTTTCGTATCATTATTTCTAAAAAAGCTCCTCTTACTTCGGTTGTATAAATTCAGTGCAATACTTGATCGTGTAGAATAAGATCTGAACCGTTCATTATGGTTTGCCATGCATCTTAAAACGGACACTTCATATTCATATAGATTTTGTAGTGGCTTTAGTATTCTATCTACAGATTTTTAGCAATTTAATTATAATTTTGGCAAATAAAACAAAAACAGTGGTCGTGCCGGAGTGGTTATCGGGCATGACTAGAAATCATGTGGGCTTTGCCCGCGCAGGTTCGAATCCTGCCGACCACGATTGTTTTCCTTCGCTTTTATATCTTATCAACATATACTACGCTTCTCATAAAAATATATATATATATATATATATATACTACGCTTTTAACGTTATGAATTAACAGTTAGTTTAATTATTAATTGTCTTGGGGAAAGCAATTCTTCTTTTGAATTATTAATTGTCGCTTCAACGTTATGAAAGGTAATTGATTTACCCTAGTTTAATTTAATTTTTCGATTATGAATTGAGAATCATGCATGAATTAACAAGTTAGTGTAATTCATCTCTTGATCAAAGCATGCTCGTTCATATTTTCTTGAACATAGTCAAGCCATAGATCTCTGCCATCTATGATCTATCCCCCTCTCATATGGAATCCATATCCTCTCCGGTACTGCGCCAAATTACAAATAAAAGTGGCACGATCTCAACCGAGCAATTGAAATTTAGCGCCTATTATAGATATAGGAGTTGGTTTGAGATTCGTGCCAAGGTAAAGAATCGTTTGAATTTAGAAATTCTACCATCTGTAGCGAATTAGATTTGAATTCTCTCATTTGCAGGTCATATTTCGGCGAGAAATAGATCTCTCTAAATTAGGAATGACAAAATATCTAGTACTTCGTGACTTGTTTGAAATTGATTCGGAAAAAGTTTGGTAATTAGCTCATTTGCTTTTGGTTCGTTTTGGTATAAGCGAGTTCAAGTTTGTCTCAATTAGCTCATTTCTCGGCTCGTTGTAAGAAGAAAGAAAAAGAAGAAACTCTTTTTTAATTTTTTTACTATCCCAATTTGTGCCCATCATGATATTGATGGAACTTGTTGTTAAAAAAAAAAAAAAAAAAAATCTTTTTCGCCTCGTGATCTATGTATGGCTCATATCGAATCAATGAAAATCTTTAGTTTATATATGCTTTACAGCACGAACGAGCTGTTAACGAGTTTGTTCAGCTCGGCTTATGGACTTGACTAAAATCAAACTCTGGATCAACTTGTTCTAGCACAAGCAAATTTTAAATTAACTTTGTCTAGTTCCACTCGACTCGTTTATAGATCTCTCTCTCAGTTGTCCTACAAATATTTGGATAAGTCATTACCTATGCCAGAATTAGACTTCGATTTAGACTAATTGCTAATATAAACAAAATTTAAGTTTCAATTTAAATAAAATCTTTTTTTTTGTTTGTACAATCTCTAATTTTCTCAATTTACAAGTGTAGAACTAGGATGTTCTTAAGTTCATTAAGCTTCTTTGTGAACTCAATTCTAAAATTTATTGGATCGGCTTCAAATGATGAATCCGAACCGTTAAAACCCGTCTATCTTATGAGTGATGCGTCTACATACGAAAATTTTAAATTATGGAATTAATTTTATATAGTGTCAAGTGGTAAAAAAGTTCAAAAAATAAATGCATTACAATTAATTTATTAACCTCCTAATTTTGACCGCTTGACTTTATATAAATTTATTCGGAAGTTGAAAATTTTCGCATGCAGACGTAACACTTGTAAGATAGATGGGTTTTAACTGTTCGAATTCGTCATTTAAAACTAATCCGATAAATTTTAAAGTTGAGTTCACAAAGAAACTTGATAAACCTAAGAACACCCAAGTTCTAAACACTTACTTTAATTTCTTGCACAGTCTCTATTTTGATCAATTTACAATATGCACACTCCTGAGTCTAGAGTGGGAAAAATGGCACGCCGGAACCGGCTCCGTCACGGAACGGCACGGCACGCGTGTCATTCGCGTGCCGTGACTCGCGTGTCCCGTGCCGTGACCATTCGCGTGCCGTGACCATCTTTTGAAACTTTGGCACGGCACGGCACGTGAAAAATTTAGTCACGGCACGGCACGACACGTAATCACGCGAGTCACGTATAATTAGGACCATTAGATATTGATTTAATGGTGAATCTTGAATAAATTAATTTAAAGTATGAATAAATGGCCACGCGAGTCACGCGAGTCACGCGGGTCACGGCACGTTTAGGCACGGCATGACTCACGTGGCGTGACCATTCGCGTGCCGTGACCACCCCTTGACATTTTAGTCACGGCACGGCACGGCACGTGAAAAATTAACTTGATCACGGCACGGCACGGCACGAGACCAAAGTCACGACGTGTTAGTCACGGCACGGCACGGCACGTTTTTCCCTCTCTACTCCTGACTCTAATCCTAACTTATTTTGTACAATCTCTAATTTTTACAGTTTACAACATACACATCAAAATATAAAATTTAAATTTAATTTACAATTTGTGCTAGATTAGTATCAAAACGCTGTCAATGACAACATTTGTGCTAGATTTTAAAAAAATTATAATTCAATTTCATGGTTTATTTTTTTTAACATTATAGATAAAAAAAACGAGTTATTGGATACTTTGGTTTTTTTAACCGAGATATGACAATTAATTCTAAAACCTATCATTAAATTATTATTATTATTTTTAATAAAGTGAGGTTATACCTCACCAATTCTATCAAAAATCATCAGAAGTTAAAAGGACTAGATAGCAAATCACAGGTACAGATATTAACAGAGTAGTTTTTCCTTCACGCATTACTGTTTTGCCTCTATTTGTACGAGCACTGTATGAACCAAAAGTTGCTCTGTCAATATCTTTACCCGAATTAAACCACTGGTATCAGCCTTCCTCCAATGTTTACAACTACAATCATTAAATTATGATTAAACTAATAAATTGATTGCAGAGGGAAAGGCAAGCGTGAATTCATTTCACCTGTAGTAACTCAAATTTTGAGGTTAGAACCAGATCGTCAGATCTGTTTGGCACGAATTTTAAAGAATCCCTTGCATTCCACCTCTGATCGGACAGTCCCGATATAACTCAAAATTTGTGTTACTTCAGAGGATCCAGACTAAAGGAGCGCGAATTCATATTACCTGAATTAACTCAAATTTTGAGTTTAGAACAGGACTGTAAGATTTGTTAAGCACGAAATTTAAAGAAACCTCTTGCATTCCATCTCTGATCGGACGGTTTCGATCTAACACAAAATTTGAGTTACTCTAGGGGTGTTCGGCAAGCCTTCTTAAGGAGGTGAGGATTAAACATTTAATCCTTACTAAGGAACACTTGTTCAGTAAGTAGTAGAATTAAGAATGAAAATTTAGTATAGATAAAATATGTATTGTGGTATGTAAAGACATAAATATCCTCCTCTGTAATATTTTCTTGTTTATACAATAAATAAATTGGAAAAATATAGTTTAGAAAACAGACAAGACATAATTTAGAACTTCATTAATTCAGTGAGCAATTAAATTATACAACATGTCAAAATTGTAGGTTTCACTAACGACCAACAATACCTAGTTTACTTG
Source organism: Carex myosuroides (assembly GCA_028015225.1). Lineage (NCBI taxonomy): Eukaryota > Viridiplantae > Streptophyta > Magnoliopsida > Poales > Cyperaceae > Carex > Carex myosuroides. The sequence continues at coordinate 7,569,825 of CM051464.1, forward strand.
ATAATTGACTTTTTGTTTCTTTTCTAAAGTTCTTCAATTGCTCTTCTGAACTGTGAGAATCCTCATAAAACAAATCGAATTACAAACAGAGCTTTATGTTAATGGTGCACCAATACTATGCATAACCAACCAAGCTAGTAGCAACGATCTGATCTGTGAACTAATTCATTTAAGGAGTTAATTTCTTACTTATGCATATGATCTCTTTTTTTTTGTTTTGTTTGTTTGAAATGCCTTGACAGGTGCTGTCAGGTGTGAATTAATAAAAATGGAGTAGAACTAGGGTGTTCTTAAGCTCATCAAGTTTCTTTGTGAGATTAACTCAAAAATCCATCGAATTGATTTCAAGCGACGCATCTAAACCGTTAAAACCGATATACACAACTGATGAGTTTACATGTCAAATTTATAAAATTTTAAACTAATTTAATATAAAGTCAAACAGTTAAAAAAATGATGAAAAATTAACTTATAAACCATCTTTTTTTTACCGCTTGACTTTATACTAAATTAGTTCGAAATTTTATAAATTTAACATGTAAACGCATCACTCGTGAAGTAGATCGGTTTCAACAGTTTGGATGTATCATTTGAAGTCAATTCAATAGGTTTTTGAATTAAGCTCACAAAGGGACTTAGTGAGCTTAAGAACACCCTAGTTCTACTCATAAAAATGTGTAAAACAGTTGCATCACTCTTTATCTAGATCCACTCCACTAATTCCAGCATTGAATCCCCTATCCAATTACAACACACTCTCTATTTTTCTAAAGATTACCAGTATACTGACATACTACACCAGCACTGAAATTACAGCGACTCCCTATTATTTTTTAAAATTACCAGTATGACATACCCTTTCCCTTGCTATTACCCCTTCGCCCTAACCATCAGTTCTAGCACTTATTCATAGGATCTCAAAGCAAATTTCACGAGATCGACGAATTCGTACTTCCGATTGAAAGTGCGAGTCAGGCAAACATGGAAATCCATTCAATAATTCTGGCAAAACGAATTTTCCACTGAGCAAGAAAGATATTGAAAAAATTCAGAAATTAAAAATTAAACTTCTCACATTTATAATGAGAATTACTAACGAGAAATATAATACCTATCAAATGAGATGTCAATAAAAAGAGCATCTCGAGACGAATCTATCTATAACATTAACTTCACAAACTTTTCATTGTAAGACTGGTGATTTTGGTTGGAGACAGAGGAGCGTTTTTATTTTCGTGCCTCGGGTTCTGAGCTACTGTTTGAGGAAGAAAAAACAGAAAAGTGAAATGGGAGCGGAAATGGGAACGGGATTGAAAATTTTTTAATGGCCGAAACACTGTGCGCGTGGGCTAAAATTGTCAAAGTTAGGGCCTGTTCGGAAGCCTTAAATTCATGGGAATTTGAAGGGAATTTGGATCTTGTGAAAAAAATTCTCTGCACCCCGTTCGGTTATCCTTTTTCTTTGGAGATGGGATTGAGTTTATTCCCAGCTTTGTTCCCAACCCTTCGTTATTTGACGGGAAAAAAAAAATTTGATCAGACTTCATTATTATTTTCCCACGCTCTATTGATGTGTCTCTCCAATAAACAAATACTAATCTATGATGTCACGTGAACTTTAATTTTTTTAATTGAACATGGTTGCTACAAAACATATTTGTGAGATCATTTCTATTCTTTTAATTGTAATAAAAAGTATTATGTAAAAAAAAATATTATGTCAAGTCAAAAATATTTAAAACTATTTTAATCTAAATTAATTTTCTCTTTTGTACAAATGTCCGAATATTTTTTTTTGCTATATATTTTATACATAAAAAATATAAAAAATATCAATAAATGCCAATATTAAAATTGTTTAATATTTATTAATTGATGTTTTTAATGATAATAAATGTAAGGTTATTGTAAATAAATATTTAAATTGATCATATAAATACTAAGAATAAATTTTTCGCATTTCAAAATTTATATGTTGCTTGACGTGATATTTTTATTTTAAATAAGTGAGAAATTTAATTTAATTTACTAATATTAATCAATTTATTATGTTATTATGTTATTATGTTATTATTAATCAATTTATTATGTTATTATTTAAATTGATATTATGTTATTATTTAATTTACTTTATTAATCAATTTATTAATAAAAAATTGCATAATAGCAAGCATTTAGAAAGAAAAATACGATTTCCCACAACTAATTCCACAGTACAACCGAACACTCATTTCAACACATTCCCATAATTAATCCTATGCGTACCCGCGCCCATGGGTTCCTGCTTTTTCAAAAGTGGGTTCCCATCCCCGTCAAATCCCATCCCGTGTAATCCCGTGACATCCGAACAGGCCCTTAGTGAATTTTTTTTTCCCACGCGCACAGTGTTTGGCCGAACAGGCTCCAAGGGATCTGTACGGATCAAGGGTATATGGGTTAGAAATAGTCTAAAAGTTCTTCTAAAGGAAGCTCTAAGGAGCCTCATTTCTTAAGGAAGGGGGGACAGTGGATTAAGAATTGAGAGCTAAGGAGGTATCTAAATCCGGACTAAAAGCAAGTGTTCAGCTGGATTAATTGAGATTAAGAACTAAATGACACTAAAGGAGCTGTGTCGAACAGGGAATAAAGGCCGAAATTTTTATTAATAGGAATATAAATAAGGAAGGGTTTTGCAGAATTTTGACAAATAACAAAAACGTGATAATCTATAACATCCAGGGGACGTTATAGACTATCACAGTCAGCTTAGTCAAAAAATTATCTCTTAACTAAACAGCGAAAAAACGAAAAAAAACATAATCTCTAGAAGTCTTTGTCCATCACGGCCAGAGAGACAGAAAAAAAAAAAAACTCTGAACTTCATAGTCCTTCACGGCCAAAGAGCTAGAAAAAAAAAACCTAAATGTACTATGAAGTCACTGGATATATATGATAGATGAAGTGGTTTTTTGTTTCCAGCTCTCGACCGTGATGGACTATGAAGTTCAGAGTATTATTATTATTTTTTCTGCCTCTCTGGCCATGATGGACAAAGACGTCCAGGGATTATGTTTTTTCGTTTTTTCGTTGTTTAGTTAAGAGATAATCTTTTGACCTGGACGTTATAGACTATCACGTTTTTGTTATTTGTCGAATTTCAGCAAAACTCTTCTTCGTTCTCGATAGTTTTTTATTTTTTTTGCTATTAATAAAAATTTCGGGAATAAAGGAGCGCGAAATAATATCTAAAGTAACTCAAATTTTGAATTTAGAACCAGACGACAGATCTGTTTAGCACGAATTTTGAAGAAATCCCTTGCATTCCATCTCTGATCGGACGGTCTGTATCTAACTCAAGGGAGCGCAATGGACGAGGGTGAATTTGTAAAAGTGCCTCTCTCTCTCTCTCTCTGAAGTTCTCATTTCCAGAAGCGTCGATCTCTTCATTTTAAACCAATACCTCCCCATTTGTTTGTTTTGTTGAGACTAGCTAAGTAATGCTTGCAGTAAGAAGCCATATGACTGGACATAGACCACAGCTGTCGCCGCAACATCAAGTGTCACAGCAAATCCAGAGAGCACCTGCTCCTGCAGCTGCAGCACCTCGGCAAGGAAGTGTCAGTGTAAAATTGTAAATGCAAATGGATCTCTCAGACCACCATCTGTTGCATCGCTTCACATCCCTTCTACCTCCTCCCCACTATGGCCTTCAACTGCTTCTCCAAATCCCAACCGGGCTACATTCAGCCCGGTTACTCTCCCTCCACGGCCTGGCCCACCACTCTGTACTGCACCTGCACCTCATCTTGCTCGTGCCCGGCCCCACATGTCAGCCCCGGCCCCCACTTCAACCCCCATGCAGCAGCTCAAACTCAAACTCAGAATCAGAATCAGAATCAGAATCAACCTGTCGAATTTTTTTTTTTTTTATTATGGTATATATAAAAATTTCAGCTAGTATATATGCAAAGTGTTTATAAAATTGTTTTTGTTTGAATAATTATAAGGAAGTTAAATTACATACCTTTTGAACAATAATAAATTTTAAATTCAATCAATTTTATATAGTATAGGTGTTTGTTCAAATAACTTACCCAACTTTCAAATGGAAACACCACACAAAATTATCATACGAGTTTATAATACAATTGAAGAAAATCTAAGAACCATTCTGCAAAAGTAGGAACAAACATCAATGTGGGAAATAATGTGTGGTAAAAAAAATGTTATAAACCCATGCCATTCATTGAATGTAGCTATGCCTAAACACCGGCTCGTTGAAATTTGTTTGGTCCTATGAAATGGGCTTTGTACAAATTTGATTTAAAATCGGAATCTAAATCGTGAATGTAATTTTGACGAGAATCAAACAGTTTAGATCCAGTTTGGATAAGACTTTGTCTAAAGGACTTTGAACCAAACTCTTAACTATTTTAGAAACCTATGTTAATTGATTACAATGTGGTATAATTTATATCAAATATATTCTCTTCTCTCTATCTTGAATCATGTGAAATATAGTTGCCATGGATCTAGCTAGATGAGAATGACATCACCGAAATAGATGATATTACAATGATAGTAGAAACAATCGAAAATTTTCTTGGTGCATTTGTAGCAATAATAGTACATGAGTAAATATACTTGGAAACTTGGCTTTATTCATCAAATATTATCACTGAAAACACTATTTCAAGCCGTAACAAGAGTGCACCCCAAATCTTAACAAACTTGAGTACAACTTCAACTGTATGACAGATTAATTAGATTGTGGGTGCTGCTGAAGCCATTCCTGGATGGCAGAACGAAGATCATGATTTGGAATCAGATCGTGATGAGGAAGCACCAAGTTTGTCATAGGTGATGTGTTATGTCCTCTGTTCAACCATGTCTTGATTGCCTCAGCTTCATATGTAAACCCATCTGCTGCGACGCATGGGTTCTTCATGATTTCCTAATGGGTGAAAGACCCCAAAAACAAAAATAAAGGGTAAAATGAGGCAGTTTAACAAGTGCAAAGGAGTTTGTGAAACTGGAATGTGTTCTATCATTTTTGTTTCAATTTTTTTCTCTTTTTCTAATTGGATTTCACTTCACCCGGCAATAGATTAAAAAAAATTATGTTGCATTTATTTGGATTGCACTTATATAGTTGATATACCATTAAAATAGAAGGGGAAACTATATATATATACCTGCATTATTGGACATATAAAATGTGATGGTACATGTTCTTCATTAGAAGTTGAAGATCCAACAGACAAGAGTGAAGCATCCTTTACCAAGGGTTCAATCGTGGCCCAAACCTGACTCATATCAGGGCGTGTTCTTCTCGATATATCAGCACATCTCAGACCTAGTTTAGCTAACTTTTTGGCTAGGTCAAATGGCCATTTTCCGGCAGATTGGTCGACTATAGACAACAACCTACCAGCTCGCATGCCTTCTTGCACTTCATTTGCAATATTATACCAAAGGAATTTCATGGACTATAATTTGGCTTGGTTGACACCTCAATTAGGCTTCCATTAGTACATGAATTGCTGCCTTAAATGTTATGAGTTGTAGCAAAATTAATGTAGTATTACTATCTTTAGCATAATCTGTTACCTCTCGCTGGAACTCTGATAACCCTTGTAAGCTCTCTGAATTCAACTTCTTTATCGCCACCGTGGTGTTACGAAGAGAGCCCTTGTAGACGCATCCAAAACCACCTTCTCCAATCTTCAACGAATCACTAAAATTTTGAGTTGCTTGTTCCAGCTCACGCAATGAAAACTGGGAGCCCAGTACCATATCAGAATTACCAAAAGAGTGCTCTTTCTGTCTTCTCAATTCTTGAGCCTCTTTAATAGCATTATCACGCTCTTGCTTTAACTTGTTTTTTGAAATGAACTCTTGCTTTAGCTTGTTATAACCTATTTCTAAATCAGAAATGAGTTCTCTTAATTTCTGCTTCTGCTTATCCAACTCATTTTGTTGAAGTTGGTTCTCCAATTTAAGTTGTTCGATTTCCCTTTTAAGAAGATCATTCTTGTCATTTTCTCTCTTTTGGATTTCCTCAATTTCTTCTTGATGTCGTTTCTCCCTTCGAATTTGCTGCAATTGTAAATTTTTTTTGCTTAATTCTTTTTTCGTCTGATAATATATTTACTAACAAAATTTCTGCTATGAAAAATATAATATTCATTCAATATTTCTGTGTAAGTTTCTTCAAGCAGGAGACAAAGTGCCAAATTTAATTCCAAATCAATCTATAAATCAGAATGTTGAATTACATTTTTATTGAATATATATATATATATATATATATAGGACAGTGCTACGGTGCTATGCATAGCATAGAGGCCTCCGTGCTACGGCTCAATTTTTGAGTTTTCAAAATCCTAACGGTCGATCCGAACCGTTCAACATGATCTCCATATGAATATGTACTTGCAAACCAAATTTTACATATTTTAGCATTTTTTTACTATTTGTTAAGCCACATTGAAAAAACAGTAATTTGTACACAACAGTAAAATCTTCTGGACCATTGGATCAGCAATTTTCAAAGTGGCTTAATAAATAGTAAAAAAATTCTAAAAAATGTAAAATTTGGTTTGCAAGTACATATTCATATAGAGATCATGTTGAACGGTTCGGATCGACTGTTAGGATTTTGAAAACTCAAAAATTGAGCCGTAGCACGGAGGGGCTCTATGCTACGCGTAGCATATTAGCTAGATTATATATATATATATATATATATATATATATATGATGGGCTATGGTGCATTGCAATGCATAGGCCCCTCCGTGCATTGGACTAAAATCGTTGGATTCAAAGTCCAAATGACCGATCCAAACCGTTCATCTTGTTCTCCATATTAATATGTGCTTGGAGACCAAATTTTACATTTTTTGGAATTTTTTTGCTATTTATTAAGCTACTTTGAAAATTGCTGATCCGGGTGAACAGTAAAAACAGTGCAACTAAATTCTGGACCATGTGATCAGCAATTTTCAAAGTGGCTTAATAAATAGTAAAAAAATTCCAAAAAATATAAAATTTGGTCTCCAAGTACATATTAATATGGAGAACAAGATGAACGGTTCGGATCGACTGTTTGGACTTTGAATCCAACGATTTTAGTCCAATGCACGGAGGGGTCTATGCATTGCAATGCACCATAGCCCATCCCTATATATATATATATATATATATATATATATATATATATATATATATAGTAGAACTAGGGTGCTCCTAAGCTCACCAAGCCCTTCGTGAGCGCGGCTCTAAAACCTATCAAATTGACTTCAAACGACATTTCCAAACCGTTAGATGTTCAATCTATATCAAAATCTACTTGGAGACCAAATTTTACATTTTTTGGAATTTGTTTACTATTTATTAAGATGGTTTGAAAATCTCTGTTTTTATTAAAATTCTGCACCATTGGAAAACAGCGATTTTCAAACCATCTTAATAAATATATAGGGATGGGCTATGGTGAGTAGAACTAGATATATATGGATGGGCTATGGCGATTTTCAAACCATCTTAATAAACCCTAGTTACTTTGGATATATACAATATATATATACAAGATGAGTAGAACTAGGGTGCTCCTAAGCTCACCAAGCCCTTCCGTGAGCGCGGCTCTAAAACCTATCAAATTGACTTCAAACGACATTTCCAAACCGTTAGATGTTCAATTTATATTAAAATCTACTTGGAGACCAAATTTTACATTTTTTGGAATTTTTTTACTATTTATTAAGATGGTTTGAAAATCGCTGTTTTCCAATGGTGCAGAATTTTAATAAAAACAGCGATTTTCAAACATGATCTCCATATTGAAATGTGCTTGGAGACCAAATTTTACATTTTTTAGAATTTTTTTACTATTTATTAAGCCACTTTGAAAATCACTCATCCGGCAGTCCAGAATTTTTTACTGTTTTTCACTGTTCACCCGGATTTTCAGATTTTCAAAGTGGCTTAATAAATAGTAAAAAAATTCTAAAAAATGTAAAATTTGGTCTCCAAGCACATTTCAATATGGAGATCATGTTGAGCGGTTCGGATCGGTCGTTTGGACTTTCAAAATGAAAATACGGCGTGAAGTACAAACGCGTTTTACTCCATGTAATAGCATAGCTCTGTTGTTTCAAGCAATTCTCTTATAGTCTATTTGACTAATTTGCAAAACATATAATTATTGAATTTTACGATTTTCCATATGATTAGAAAGAATGCAGGTTCAAGACAATTGGAATTGCAATTTAGAGCACTTGGACTGAAGAAATCATCAAGTTATTTATCAAGTATTTAAACTGTAAATTTATAATTGGTAAAGTAGCTTTGATGTTGAAAAACAGGGATAAAACGTTGGAACGATTGATAAAACGTTTCAGATGTTTTCTTTGTACAAAATCTGGAGATTAAATCATCTAAAAGCTGGAAAAACAAGTTAAAACGTCCCAGACGTTTTGTAAATCGTCTGGACGATTTAAATTGTTTTTCAGACTTAAAATTTGCATTTCAATCGATAAATCTCCAGAATAAAACGTTTTGAAACGTTTTATAATCGTTTGGAACGTTTTATGATATCTCACAGAAATTTGAATTTTGACCTAATTTGAGTTAAAACGTTTTCTGCGTTTTACAAAACGTTGGGACGTTTTATGGCAGAATACTCGTTTGGAAGCTGCCACTATAAATAGAACCTTAGGGTTCTCCTCAAAATAAGATAGCCGACCCTAATCTTTTTAAAACTACTTTTCTGTGAGAGCAAGTTTCTCCATTGTTGTGAGAACACGAAATTCAATATCCCTCAACACAACCTCAAATCCACTTCACTAATCTTGAGTTAGATTAGATTAGAGTGTTTACTTGAGTGTTTCTCTTGAGACTTCGAACTTAGAGACTTCGTTCTCTACTCTAGTTGGCCGTGTGACTTCCCGTTGGTTGTAAGGGCTCACCGGTTCACAAGTTGTAACCTTTCTTTTTGGGTAATAGAAAGGCGCACCGAGAAGCGGTTGCGACGCCCCGGAGACGTAGGCATTTTAAGCCGAACTCCGTTATCACTCCTTGTGTTAAATTTCTCTAAACTCTTTTACTTTATTGTATTTGCAATTATTTATTTATTTCGAATTTAGTGGTACCATAAGGGACAACAAAGTGGTATCAGAGCGCGTTACTCAAATTAAGACTCACTTAATTCGAGTTTACCGATCTTAAAATGGCAACCACTAGATATGTGAAAGAACCTCCAGTTTTTGGTAGTGCTACCAAAAATTTCAGTCATTGGAAAAGGACCATGATAAACTATCTAAATATTCTTGACCTTTGGAGTGTTATTGAGAAAGCCTATAAACCGGAATATGATAATTCTGTTGGAAATGAGGCCAAAGTTGAAGTATATGCATCTACCGAAAGAAAGAAACTAAATAACCTTGCCATTAATGCAATATATAATGCGGTAAGTGAATCGGTTGCGTTACTTTTCGGTAACACAACAAATGCAAAAGAAATGTGGGATACTCTTATTGATCGATATGAGGGTAACACCCAAATCAAACGAACCAAAATAGCCGGTCTAGACACCAAATTTGAAACCTTCAAAATTGAAAATGGTGAAAATGTAGAAGATATGTATAATAGACTTATGCATATTCAAAATGAATTCATTGAACTAGGAGAACCGCTTTCTAACGATAAAATTGTAGGAAAGCTTCTTCGAGTAATGCTAAGGAGACCTAGGTGGGATGGATTGGTGAGCGCCCTAGAAGCACTTCATGGGGCACAAAAATCTTTCACACCGGATGAACTCTATGCTCATTTCCGGAGTTTTGAAGAAAAGCTCATACAAGCCGGTGAACTCAAGCAAGAGTCAAAAACAAAAACCGTGGCTTTTCCGGCTCAAAACCACCGAAACCACCTAAGCTCCTCAAATAATCGTCAATCAAATGACTCACTCATGAGTCAACTTGGACATGAAACCTCTCTTGATGCCGCCACCATAACCAAAATGTTTCAATCCATGCTTAACTTTGAACGAAAATACAACAAGGAGCGTGAAGATGGAAACAAACGGGTAGTTTGCTTTGCATGTGAAAGAGAAGGCCATACCATCCAAACTTGCTTCAAAATATTTCCCAACTTGAAGAACAAGGATAATGAAGGGCAAAATGACCGAAGATCTAAACAAAAGTACGAAGGATATAAAAGCAAAAAGAAGGCCAAGGCAATGCAAGCCTTATTTTGCATCGACTCCGATGAAAGTGGTAGAGAAGAATCCGACTCGGAGTCGGGCGATGAACAAGAGATCAACATTGCCTTGATGGCAATAGTGAATGAAGAATCGGCAACTATTGATGTGGATACAATCATCGCAAGCAAGAACATAACCGATTAGATCACCATTGAATTCCTCAAAAATCTCATCAATCCGCCTATCAACAAGGAATTGGAGGACTCTACCAAGGCCACCATACAATCCATCATTGAGGTAGCAGTTGATCCCGTCAAAGCATCAACTAACACCATTATCGAGGTAGAGGATGCTTCTATAGAAGATGTAACAAACTCTCCAAATAAGGTACATCTTATCTCTTCTCCTAATCGGTATATGTCTACCATTGATTTGACCAATCTCGATTACCATTTGAATGGTTACAAAGTTAGGAAAGATGAATCCAAAATAGATATGAACAACAATTATATAAAGACAAATGAGACAAGCACGTTCATGGATGAGGCTCTAATTAATTACAATGCGCCTAGGTTGCTTGAGGAATCTAAAAAGGCCATGCTTGAAAAGGAAGGTATCATATAAAAATTGACATCTCAACTTCTTGAATTTGAGTCTAAAATCAAAAACTTAGAGTTAGAATTGCTTAAGTCACACACTTGTCAATCACACATAGGAGATATAGAAATGTTAAAAGTGAAAGTTCAAACTCTAGAGACTGAAAACAGGGCTTTAAGATCGCCTAGTGAATTCTCAAATGTCACTAGTCTCGATCCCTACTATGTAGAAAATTTGATCAATGCCAATTTGAATCGGAAATCCGGTAAAATGGGCATTGGATACAAGAAGGGTCAATCCTCATTTGAATCAAATTTTTCACAAAGCCCAAAAGAAAATGGGGAACTTACTCAAAATTTAAACAAAGTTAAGTTCAATAGCAAAGAGTATTTTGATTACCAATTTCATTTCAAACATGGTAAAACACCCTTAACAAAGGAGTCAAATAAAGGGACCACTCCTCAAACCATAAATGTAAAACAAAACAAAAAGTCTCAAAATTATGCATTTAGATACAAATTTTCTAACAAAAATTACAAAAATGAAAACAAGTTTCAGAATAGTGATAGGAACACATTTAATCCAAAAAGGTCAAACAAAACTTATTTCAAGGGACCGGATGGATGGTTTTATGAAACTCACAACAAAAATTCTTTACAAAACAAAAACCAAAGAAATGGTTTGACTAGAGATGTTCCCCAACATCACAACAAACTTGATTCACACAAAAATAAGTCTTATGCACCTAAAGTGACAACCTATAGGAATCAAATTCAAGAGGTGAAAGATAAATATCAAACCACCTTCAAGCATGGTTCAACTAATGTCAAGCAATCGGTCACATTTTGTAATTATTGTTGTAAGATTGGCCACACCTCATTAGAGTGTAGCTTTAGGAAAGGAAGCAACAAATCAAAAGTTGTTTGGATTCCTAAAGCTAAACTAACTTAAAGTTGTAATTGAAATCTCCCCAACCTAAAACGAAATTACTAAGGAAGGGGGAGATTAAAACAAGGTATATATTAATTGAAAATATATATATACTCTTGTAGGTATGTTTGATTACAACACACCAAGAAAATGCTTGGATCATTGATAGTGGATGTTCACACCACATGACCGGTGACAAATCTAATTTCAAATCTTTAGAACTATATGATGGTGGGTCGGTTACTTTCGGTAGTAACCAAAGAAAAAGTTCAATTATTGGACTAGGTTCGGTAGGTAACCAAAACTTGACCATATCGGATGTCTACCTTGTTGACGGCTTGAATTATAATTTGCTTAGTGTAAGTAAATTATGTGAAGCCGGATATTATGTTAAATTTAACACTAATGCTTGCTTCTTGTTTAGAGAATCCGATGACTCTTTAGTCTACACCGGTAAGAAAAAGAAAAATGTTTACTATCTAGATTTTGATCATTTCGAGTCCGGTGAAATATGTTTGAATGCCACAACAACTGGTTCTAAACTATGGCACCGAAGACTAGGTCATATTGCAATTGATTCTATTAAAAAGTTGGTTAAATTAGACCTAGTGCGTGGTTTACCAACTCACAAATTAGAATTTGTAGGGTTATGTGATGCATGTGTACAAGGTAAACAAACCAAAAGTAGTTTTAAGTCCAAAGAAATGGTCTCAACCGATCAACCATTACAATTACTACATATGGACTTGTTTGGACCAATTAGTATACCAAGTTTGGCTAGAAAAAGATATGCATATGTGATTGTAGATGACTATAGTCGCTTTACTTGGGTCATATTTTTGCAACATAAGGATGAAGCAATTGAGAACTTCATTAAATTTTGCAATCGTGTTGAAAATGAAAAAGGAACAAAAATCATTCGTATTCGAAGTGATCATGGGGGTGAATTTGAAAATGCAAAATTTGATGAAGTATGCTCTAAAAGGGGATATAAACATGAATATTCGGCTCCTCGCACACCTCAACAAAATGGGGTTGTTGAGAGGAAAAACCGAACATTACAAGAGCTTGCTCGAACCATGCTAAATGAATACCCTTTACCCAAACACCTTTGGGCCGAAGCGGTCAATACGGCTTGCTACGTTATTAATCGCGTTAGCATAAGGTCGATATTGAAGAAAACACCTTATGAATTATGGAAGGGGTATAAGCCAAAAATGTCCCATTTTAGAGTATTTGGATCAAAATGCTTTGTGCTTAATGAATCACCTAAAATTACAAAATTCGATTCTAAATCCATTGAGGGAATATTTGTGGGGTACTCTTTGACAAGTAAAGCCTATAGAATTTACATTGCATCTCATCAAATTGTAATTGAATCAATACATGTCAAGTTTGATGAAGTTACTAATCAAAAGGCCGAGAAAGGTATTCAAATTGTAGGTGTTGAAGATGCCGAGCTCGAGCATGATAAGGTTGAGAATACAACCAACAACATTGAACAATTACTCGAGCAAGAACAACCCGAAGAAAATCCATTGAACGAGTCAATGCACATCGAGGAGAATCAATCTCCACCAAATGTATATCAACCTCCCGAAGACCTAAGGGAAGTTTCCTCTCATCCTCTCTCTAATGTGATTGGGGATCCTAGGGAAGGGGTTAGGACTAGATCGGGATTAAATCAAATGATTGCCCATTGTGCATTTGTATCAAATGTTGAACCAAAGAATTTCAAAGATGCCAATGGGGATTCAAATTGGATTTGTGCCATGCAAGAAGAACTTGCTCAATTTGAAAGGAACAAAGTTTGGGAACTAGTACCTAAGCCAAATGACCGAATGATTATTGGAACTAAGTGGGTCTTTAGAAATAAGAAAGATGAAAATGGAAATGTTGTTCGGAACAAGGCTAGGTTAGTAGCTCAAGGGTATAAACAACAAGAGGGCATTGACTTTGAAGAAACCTTTGCACCTGTAGCTCGTCTAGAATCCATTCGAATGCTTTTAGCATTTGCCTCAAATAAAAACTTTACTCTATTTCAAATGGATGTTAAAAGTGCATTTTTGAATGGATTTATAGATGAAGAAGTATATGTAAATCAACCACCCGGTTTTGTTGACCCGGCATTTCCTAACCATGTTTATAGACTCACCAAAGCACTTTATGGTCTTAAACAAGCTCCTAGAGCATGGTACGGTCGACTTAGTTCCTTTCTAATTGAAAATGGATTCATAAGGGGAAAGAATGATACAACTCTTTTCACAAAGAAGAAAAACAACTCAATTTTAATAGTACAAATTTATGTCGATGACATTATTTTTGGTTCACCTAATGCGGCACTTGCCGAGGTATTTTCTTCTCTTATGAGTAGTGAATTTGAGATGAGCATGATGGGTGAATTGAACTTCTTCTTGGGGCTACAAATCAAGCAACTGTCGGATGGCACCTTTGTGAGCCAAACCAAGTATGCCAAGGAGCTGGTAAAGAAGTTTGGAATGACTGAAAGCAAGACAAGCCCAACACCAATGGCTGCAAATGCAAATCTTGACTCGGATCCAAGCGGCACACCCGTGGACATCTCCCAATACCGAGCTATAATAGGTAGCCTCCTTTATTTAACTGCTAGTAGACCCGATATTATGTTTGCGGTATGTCTATGTGCTAGGTTTCAATCAAATCCTAAAGAAGTACATTTGAAAGCCGTTAAACGAATTGTTAAATATATCAAAGGCACTTTGAATTTGGGATTGTGGTATGGCAAACAATCGGAATTAGATTTAATAGGATATACCGATGCCGATTTTGCCGGAGACAGAATGGATAGAAAGAGTACAAGTGGTACGTGTCAATTCCTTGGCGGATCACTTGTCTCATGGTCAAGTCGCAAACAAACCTCGGTTGCGCTTTCCACCGCGGAAGCCGAGTATGTTGCGGCTGGTAGTTGTTGCACACAAATTTTATGGATGATCCAAACTTTAACTGATTATGAAATTCGCTTCCGCAACGTACCAATTATGTGTGACAATACCAGTGCCATTATGATATCAAAAAATCCCGTTCTTCATTCTAGAACTAAGCACATAGAAATAAGGCATCATTTTATTAGGGATCATGTTGAGAAAGGTGAGGTCCAACTCATTCATATTGATACCAAAAATCAAATTGCCGATATTTTTACCAAGCCCTTAAACACTCAACAACACAATGAATTGCGGTTTAAATTAGGCATGCTTGAACTTAAGGAGTGAGCATTTTTATTGGAAGCATAGCAATCAATTAGCTTATTTTAAGACAAAAACGCCAGAGACAAACGTCTCAAAACGTTTCTGAAACGTCAGAACGTTTATAAAATTGATTCCAGATTCTATCTCCCTGACCTAAAACGTCCCAGACGTTTTGTAAAACATCTGGACGATTTGCTCATTCAAAATACTTCGAAAATTTCATCTGAAAATTGACCTAAAACGTCCAAAACGTTTTACCAAACGTCTGGACGGTTCATTGTTTTTGATCTTCCAAATTTTCTTCAAATTTCCTGCATGACAACTATCTTGAAACGTTGAAACGTTTAGTCAATCGTCTGCACGTTTGTCTGCGAATTTTTTTTGACTCATCAAACATCATTTAAAACGTTTCAAACGTTTTATCAAACGTCAAAACGGTTATTACTCAATATTAAATTCTCATAAATTTCAAATAACTCTGACCTAAAATACAAAACGTTTTCAACGTTTTGTAAAACGTCTGGGACGATGTAAATGCAAAATCAATATTCAGTATCGAAATTTTTGTCTCAAAATGACCAGACTAAAACGTTCTGAGACGTTTTATAAACGTCCAAGACGTTTTCGGCGCAGCACCTTCAATAAATCTGCGAACCGACGCCAATTTTTTTTATCTTCTCAAGCCGCCTTCTCTCTTCTTCTTCTTCTCTTCTTCTCTTCTCCTATCCGCCACCTTACCTCTTCTTCACCATTCCCACCTCTACAAATCTCCAAATCACTTCGTTTAAAGTGATTTCTCCTCTCCTCTCAACCCCCCTTCCATTTCTCCTTTCAAAACCAAGTCTTTCTCCCTCCTTTGCTCTCTCCACCAAAACCCTACATCTCGCCACCTTTAGAAATCCGGCAATCCGACCGTTAAATCGACGATCCGTCTTCACCAACGCACTCGTAGAATCGTTCTCTTCAAGGATTTGTGCTTCCTTCTTCAATCGGTACTTTTTCATTTCTCTCTAAATTCATGTCTCTCCCTAAATCAAAAGCCTCGAAAATGGCTATCCTTCGCAAGAAGAGGGCTCGCAATGATTCGGGTCAATCTAGTGCCACTGAAATTGAACCCGACTTCAATATCTTTCGATCCAACACCTACTTGTTTAAAAACCCAATTGCTCATACCAATTTCACGGGTCAATTTTCGGATCGAAAACTATCCAATTGCTATTATTTCAACAAAGCCTCGGTTACCTTTCAATACCCCGAAGATGACAAAGTCATCGGGTTTATTCGACATTGGTCATGGGAATCTTTGATTACGTGTGATGAACCTTATAGTGAGATGATTACCAAAACATTCTATTGTAATCTCACTTTTACCGAAAACCCTTTTCTTGTCAAATCCTATGTTTGCGGTCGAGAGATTATTCTCTCTTTGGACAATGTAGCCAATTGGCTTGGGTTGGTAAATGAAGGTGAAGAAACCTATATCCTTAGAAATTGGCCCGCTCAAGCCTTAGAAAATGCCGACCATTACAAAACCTGGTTTGCTCGCCGCAACCTTGGTGGTGCACCCCTCTATGCATCCTCTCTCCCTTCCTTACATCGTTTGCTATTTCTTCTCATAAATAATATTCTCATACCCAAAGCAACGATCAAAGCAAACATTGAGTGGGGTCCAATGTACTATTTGAGGCACCTCATATCTATGGATGAGAAACGACTCAACATTCCTTTCATTATTCTTCGTCACATGATTACTTGCTATTCTAGCTCCGTTGCCTCTCTACCCTATGGTCATTTAATTCATCGTATGATTCGCCTCAATGGCATAACCGTCCCCAGTCATCTCATTCAAAATGAGCCTAAACACTTACTTGATATCCTACCCAAACATGGTTGGTTGCACGGTACCTCGGCCTCGGGTTTACCACTGCTTAAACCTGATTATAGGCCTATCAATAATTGGATCAATGCTGTCAATGCCCTACCCAACCAATATTGGGATCCGTATGAACCAGAACGGCAGGCAGAAGAAGATCAACCACCAATACCGCCAATGGCTCAAGGTGAGCTTTCTCAAGGAGCGGAAAACCAATTGGCTTGGCTTGTTCAACACATGCAAGAATATCAAATAGCCAATACCAATCAATTTACCGCAATCAACAACGATATTAAAATCTTGAAGGCAAATCAACGCAAAATCCAAATTCGTTGTCGCAAAAACGCAAAAGCATTATATGACATTGATCTCACCACTTCTGAACTCACTCGGCGCTTTGTGAAGCAATATGGTGCCTCTGGTGGCGCGTCCACTAGTGCTCCTTACATCCCTTCCGAAGATGAGGATGAGGAAGATGATGAAGAGGGTGCCGACGGAGATGATGATGATGATCCCGAATTTTAAATCCATTCAACTTTTTCTAATTAGAATTTGCTAAGTGATTGCTATGCTATGCTATCTGTGTTGCATGAACTTTTATTGTTTCTATGTTGTGTGCTTGAACTTTTATCATTATGATGTTTCAACTTGAACTTTGCTAGGTATAAAATTGCATGCTACATTCTAAATTGATTATCTTCCATGATTGTATATTTGTGATGACATGCTTAATCTTCTAAATTTATGTCATATATTATCAAATTGAGGGGGAGTGCATATTTTGAGGGGGAGCACTCTTGATTGTGCTATTTGATTGTATTTTTGTCTCCCTTTCGTCGATTTCCAAAAAGGGGGAGAAAATGCAAGACATGCAAACACCGATTATTTGAAAAATTGAAATTTGGGAAAAATCGATATATGCACTTACTTGCGTTGTATGTTTTGCAAATCGTCAAAAGGGGGAGATTGTTGTTTCAAGCAATTCTCTTATAGTCTATTTGACTAATTTGCAAAACATATAATTATTGAATTTTACGATTTTCCATATGATTAGAAAGAATGCAGGTTCAAGACAATTGGAATTGCAATTTAGAGCACTTGGACTGAAGAAATCATCAAGTTATTTATCAAGTATTTAAACTGTAAATTTATAATTGGTAAAGTAGCTTTGATGTTGAAAAACAGGGATAAAACGTTGGAACGATTGATAAAACGTTTCAGATGTTTTCTTTGTACAAAATCTGGAGATTAAATCATCTAAAAGCTGGAAAAACAAGTTAAAACGTCCCAGACGTTTTGTAAATCGTCTGGACGATTTAAATTGTTTTTCAGACTTAAAATTTGCATTTCAATCGATAAATCTCCAGAATAAAACGTTTTGAAACGTTTTATAATCGTTTGGAACGTTTTATGATATCTCACAGAAATTTGAATTTTGACCTAATTTGAGTTAAAACGTTTTCTGCGTTTTACAAAACGTTGGGACGTTTTATGGCAGAATACTCGTTTGGAAGCTGCCACTATAAATAGAACCTTAGGGTTCTCCTCAAAATAAGATAGCCGACCCTAATCTTTTTAAAACTACTTTTCTGTGAGAGCAAGTTTCTCCATTGTTGTGAGAACACGAAATTCAATATCCCTCAACACAACCTCAAATCCACTTCACTAATCTTGAGTTAGATTAGATTAGAGTGTTTACTTGAGTGTTTCTCTTGAGACTTCGAACTTAGAGACTTCGTTCTCTACTCTAGTTGGCCGTGTGACTTCCCGTTGGTTGTAAGGGCTCACCGGTTCACAAGTTGTAACCTTTCTTTTTGGGTAATAGAAAGGCGCACCGAGAAGCGGTTGCGACGCCCCGGAGACGTAGGCATTTTAAGCCGAACTCCGTTATCACTCCTTGTGTCAAATTTCTCTAAACTCTTTTACTTTATTGTATTTGCAATTATTTATTTATTTCGAATTTAGTGGTACCATAAGGGACAACAAGCTCATCTATATATATATATATATATATATATATATATATATATGTGAGTGAGACTACGGTACTATGCATAGCACGGATTGGGTCCGTGCTACGGCTCAATATTTGAGTTGTCAAAATTCTAACGGTCGATCCGAACCGTTCAAAATGATTATAAAATGAATATGTACTTGCAAACCAAATTTTACATTTTTTCGATTTTTTTTACTAATTTTTTAGATAGGTAGAAAATCACTGTTTTTGGATGGTCCAGAATTTTCAGATCAAGTGATTTTCTACCTATCTAAAAAAATAGTAAAAAAAATCGAAAAAATGTAAAATTTAGTTTGCAAGTACATATTCATTTTATAATCATGTTGAACGGTTCAGATCGACCGTTAGAATTTTGAAAACTCAAATATTGAGCCGTAGAACGGACCCAACCGTGCTATGCATAGTACCGTAGCCTCACTCTATATATATATATATATATATATATATATTATATATTATATATAGAGAGAGAGAGAGTTGGGCTACGGTACTTCGCGAAGTAAAGCGAGTGTTTTACTTCACGTCTATATTTTCAATTTCAAACTTCAAAACATCGATCCAAACAGTTCAAATTGATCTCCATATTAAATTGTGCTTGGAGACCAAATTTTACAATTTTTTAGAATTTTTTTACTATTTTTTTGGAACCTTTTAAAATAACTTATTTTTATGGTCCACGAATTTCTGAAAATCAGTGTTTTTAAAAAATTCGAAAAAAATAGTAAAAAATTTCTAAAAAATTGTAAAATTGGGTCTCCAAGCACAATTTAATATGGAGATCAATTTGAATTGTTCGGATCGATGTTTTGAACTTTGAAATTGAAAATATAGACGTGAAGTAAAAAACTTGCTTTACTTTGCGAAGTACCGTAGGCCAGCTCTCTCTCTCTCTCTCTATATATATATAAATTTAGCACCATACTGTTATCATTATCATTTAATTTAAAGAAAAGATATTAAATTTACTCCAAAAACTGATCACATTTTTGTGTGGTTGTTTTAATTGGAATAATGCTTCATGACCATGCTAATATTCCAATCGCTCCTTATCTTGTATTGATCATGCTAACCTTTTTCAGTTATGTCATCAAGGTACATATTTTTCAACACAATCCAGTATATTTAAAGAATAACAGTTCAGAAAATAATCAAAACAACAAAGATAGAGAGGGGCCGAGGTCATTCCCTTTGATATATTAGACTTTCGGTAGAACAAAAATTTAGGGAAATCTTATTTATGATTTTTCTTAGGTAGTAGAGCAAAAACTTAGAAATTCAATAGAAAGAAAAGAAATTGAAATCAATTTAAAGAAGTAAGAAGGAAAGTGAAAATTAAAAAATTGAAATAAAATGAAGAATTATGATCAAGAATAAGTGGAAAGATGCACCTCTTCAGATGTGGCCTTTGGATTTAATCTGGGTAACCTAGTGAATATCTTTTGATGGTAGAATTTTGATGGTCCAGAATTTTGATAGGTAGAATTTTGATGGTCCAGAATTTTCAGAAAACACTGATTTTTCTACCTATCTAAAAAAATAGTAAAAAAATTCAAAAAAATATAAAATTTAGTTTGCAAGTACATATTCATATGGATATCACATTGAACGGTTCGGATCGACCGTTAGGATTTTAAAAAGTACCATATTAAGCCGTAGTACACTAGCCATTGGTGCTATGCATAGCACCATAGCCTCACTCTTTTATAAACTATATATCTCATATGATATCTTTTGATCTTCTCTTGTCGTATTTTAATACAGGCCCGGTCCATGAACTGTATGATATTTTAGATGTAATTAACATATGAATAGAAAAGGTGAAAACCAAATTAAGATTATTAGTATCCGTGATCAAATGAGAAATAATCATAAGACCGTGCCATGTGTAAGTGCAACTGCATGCAACCGGGCTTAATTTGGTTAAATCTTGGTTAGTTAGTTTCATCCATTTTCAGCTCTAAAATGGACTTAATTTCAAATCATGTCCTAATTAAGCTCATTTTTTTTAATTAAATGGGCTTTGGACAAATTTGATTTAAAATCAGAATCGAAACTGTCTATATAAATTTTGACAAGGATCAAACAGTTTATATCTGTCCAAAGAATTTTGATCCAAACTCTTAACCAACTATTTTAGAAACCCATGTTGATTGATTACAATGTGGTATAATTTATCTCGAATATATTCTCTTTTCTCTATCTTGAATCATGTGAAATATAATTGCAATGGATCTAGCTAGATGAGAATGACATCGCCGAAATAGATGATATTACCATGATAGTAGAAACAATCAAAAACTTTCTCCGCACAGTTGTAGCAATGATAGCACACCTTTCTTTTATGCGACACAATTTCTAAAATTTAACCAATGTATTGGTCACTCTCTACAATTTTTATACCTATTGGTTCTAGTGCAGGAGGAAATTACCATTATAGATATTTCCAATTTCTAAGTTTTGTCTCGTCAAATTTGGAAAATTTTATGTTTGGAATGTTTGAGGTAATGGTTGTATTGGAACTGCTATTTAGATCCAGTTTCATATACGATTTACCATTTATAATGGAGCTTTCATCGGCCACTTGTTTTCCAGAGATTCTATCAAAACTATTAGATCTAAATCTAATTTAGTTATAAATTGATTACTCATAGTTATATAAACTCATCAATTTTTTTCACATTTCTCGTTAAATTTTTCAACTTGATCTCTCAGCTTGTGATTATTAGATTGTGAATACCATATAGTTTGATATTATATTTTTTGTTGAGTACATTGATATCAATACAAGATAAAAACTAAACACAAACTACATGAACCTTAACACAAACTACATGACCTAAACACAAACTACATGAGACGATATATGCTAGAATTATTCTATTAATGCTAATATAACGAGAACTACACGGTACAACACGATATACGAACTAATCTGATCACAACATGACACGGCACAATACCAAATGTGACCCATTGTGACCTTGATTAAAATAACATAAACTTGTGTCAATATTTATCTCAATAACAATTTAATTTCCGAACAATTTATTTATTTTTTAATACATAAATTTCTTTTACAATTATTTTACAATTTTTCTTATTTAAACTAACTTAAATTTGAAAAAAGAAGTTAAATACGATAGACATGATCAAACATATTCAACCAAGTTAAGTTTGGTCATGAAGTAATTAGCATACCGTGATTATTTTTATTATTTTAATTATGACACGACATATGAAAATTTGACTTAATCACAGCACGACACGTGACTCAATTAGTCACGCACGGCACGATTAAATTTACATCCATACTAGCAAGGCCCGGTCCATGAACTTCGATAATTTATAAAATATATATATATATATCATATGATTTATCTTTGATCTTCTCTTGTTGTCTTTAATACAGACCCGATCCATTGTCTATATATTATAATCAGAACGGAAATTAAAGACGTGTTGGTTTGGCACCACAAAAGATGACAAGTATTCTCTCCATTACTGTAAAAGATTCCCTTCACTTTATGGTTTGAGATTAACTCTCAGGCGCTTTGAGATTCGGACTAGAGGGCAGTATTATTGAGCTTTGAGATTCGTGCCAAGTTAAAAAGAACGGTTCAGATCCAGTAATTGTAAAAGATTCTCTATTATGATACCGGAGAGGATGTGAATTCGATGATCGAACTGTATGATATTTTAGATGTAAATAATATATGAATAGAAAATGTGAAAACCAAATTAATATTATTAATATTATTAGTATCCGTGATCAAATGAGAAATAATTATAAGACGTGTTGGTTTGACTTAATTTGGTCAAATTGTGGTTGGTTAGTTAGTTTCATCTAGGGGTGGCAACGAGCTGGCTCGTCCGAGTCACGAGCAAGCATATTTTAGGGATCTGAGCTGAAATTATAGCTTAAAATCGTCACAAGCTGGACCGAGCTAGCTTGCGAACTGACGAGCTGGCTCGCTGGGTTTGGCTGGATCTTATTTTAAGAAGAAAATAAATTTTACAAACTTTTTGGACCGAGCTGGACCAAGCTATTTTTACAAAATTTGCAAAATTTACAATTAAATTTTAAAAAGAATTATTAAGTTTCAATATACAGCATAAAATGCACACAAATTCACAAATTGATGTCTAGCCGAGCTAGCTCGTGAACTGGCAAGTGAGTTAGGTCCCAACTTGAACTCGTTAATTCTGGACCGAATGAACTAGTGGCAAGCAAGCTAGACCCCAGCTCAGTCCAGTAACGAGCGAAATGTTAGTGAGCGAGTCAACTGCGAGTAACGATCGAGCTACGATCCACGAGCTTTTTTGCCAGCCCTAGTTTTATCCATTTTTGGGTACTAGACCAAGAACATAATTAAATTTATTAAACACGGAAGGAGTACCACGGAATGACGGAAATGTTTTAATGATAATTTAATTGTATGTATGGGTAATGGGTGACATAACTCGCGTATTATAAGCGTATAATTCGCTTATAATTCGTTTTTTCGACGTAACCGAACCGAACTCCGAATAAAACGCAGAAAAACGATAATACGTTTTATTCGCGAATAAAACGCATATAAAACGCGAGTTACGAATTATTTGCGATAAAAACGCCAAAAAAAAAATTTGAATTTTTTTCAAAAAGATTTTTTTTTTTACGGTTTTTTTGGGGTTTTTTTTTTTTTGCTTCCTTGTTGTACCGAATCATTCTCGAATTATACCCGAATCACGAATTTTTGACCTCGCCGAACCAAACCCGAACTTTTGATTCATCACTATGGTAATGGGTGGGGTACGACAACTATACATTTTGGCAGTTCTGAATCTGCTTCTTCAAATATTTGTTTATCTAAGCATACATTATTTCAAAATAAATTAAACCTCTAAAAAAATATCAAACGAATTTCAAAATATTAGAATTTGAAATATAGATTTTAACCATTTTTTTTTCTAACTCAAATGATTAAAAAAAATAAGCCCATCATTTTATTTTTCAGCTCTAATGTGTTAATTTCAAATCATGTCCTGAGCTCATTTTTTTTTATTAAAAAGGTAAAAAGACGAATTTTTAAACCATAGCTCTTGGATGGCCTGAACTTTTAAATCACGACTGTTTGTTTTTATTTCATTTAATTTGTTTTTTTATTTAAAATGTGTAAGTACGGATTATAAAATTGCGTCCTTCCTAAATTTCGATTTTTTATTTAATATAATAAAGATAATTAAATTACTCTTGTACTTCATATTGTACATAAAATTTCAGCTAGTATGCATATATAAAAATTTGAGCCAAGGGAGGGCACAGCTGCTGTTAGTCAAGCTCAAACTCAGAATCAGAATCAACCTGTCGAATCTTTTGGCAATGGTAGTGGTTTTGGATCGGGACAGGTGGCAGTTGGAGATGGTGTGGTGTACTTGTCAGATGATGATTAGGGTTTAGAATATTGCTAACATTTTGTACAGTCATTATATATGAGAATTTAGTGAGCTGGGGCTTGACCATGTAGAAAGAGAGAGAGAGAGAGAGAGAGAGACACCACACCTATGTGATCTTACTGATACAGTCGATTATACAGAATTCTGAATAACAAACGCAAGGTTTACTAATTTTAGTTTTCAACACTCGCTTCATACTAGGGCGTCACAGAAAATCTAAAAGTCACATATCGACCCGCCACACCATACTACATTTTCTCAACAAGATCGCTGTTATTTAATTCGTAGAAAATAGTAAAGAACCAGACAAAAATCTGAGAGACGAGGAGAATTGGTCGGCGAATTATACATGTTAAATTATACAGTGCTTTATCTAATTTGTTTTTACCAAAGAAATTATTTACTTGCAACCAAATTAAATTATACAGTGCACATTATCAACAAACTCGGTTCCCAACTCACAGCAACCAAATTAAACATATTACAACAATATTCTAATCGATATCAAACTAGAATGTCTTCAAGCCAAACCATGCAAGCGCACACACACTAAACATCAATTGACCCTACTTATCGGTCTTCCCAGCCGCCTCTTGTGCCTTGCTCGGTATCGCTTGCGCCGTATCCTTTGCTTTCTGGCCTATAGTTGCGCTGTATCCTTTGCTCGGTATCGCTTGCGCCATATCATCCGGCGCCTTAGTTACCAAGTCCCTCGCCACTCTTGCAAAGCACGCGAGAGATGAAAGCCCTCCCAGACCAAGTGCCCCTAGGGTTAATTTGCAAATCACAGCACTTGACATTGTCAATAATAAATTGCAGGTAACTACACAAAGTATATGTCATCATACCATAGATTCAAAACATTCCTATTTCCTACCTCAAATCTGTAAAGGAAAGCGCAGTACATTCAATTTAATTTTTTTTTTATTTGAACTGAATTAGAAAACACATTTTATCAATAACACAAACCTGAGTATATATATTGATCATACTTGGGATTGGTTCTTTTTTTTATCTGGCATGCATGTAAACTATTAACTGGAACTGCATAATCAAATGAAAATGATCTGGTGCCACTTGGTAGTTGGTTCAAACTTTTTTATTTTTTTTAAAGTAGGAACGGAACAGTTCCGACTAAAATGAGTGTCCAAACACTGACCCGAAGTAAGGAAGCCAGTGACAGCAAGGGCCATCAATAGCGCAGCCGGAACCAGGACCGGGCTGAAGAGAAGGAAGATCGGAGCAAGGAGGCCCAAGCCGACAACGCTAGCTGCCAGAGCCAAACCAGAGAGGGAGAGCAGGATGCCACCGGTCGGAAAAAGCGTGGCGACAGCAAGGGCTTGTGTTTTGGTGGGGCCTCTGTCAGGGACGATGCTTTTCACGCTGTCGGTAATTCCGCCGGTCGGCTGACGGTGCTGCCCGCGGTCTGCCATTACTGGGATCTTTTTTTGAGGGGATAAGGGTTCGAGGGTAGGGGAAGCTGGAACAGAAACTTAAAAGGACAGAGAGAAGGGGGAGGTAAGGCGACGCGTGGAGAGGAGGGGACGCGTGGGAGGTGTTGTGATCGGCCGCTTGTGCTCCAGTTCGCTTGGTGGTTTGTACAGAGGGGTGGTGGGTTTAGTAAGCGGTGGAATTTATGAGATCAGTAAAGAAAGTTCAAGTTCAGTTTCCTCTTTTACTAGAATTTTTGTTGGAAAGTGATCGGTCAATCCAGAGAGTCAAAACACCAAGCTAACCGTTGCATTTGATGCAATTTAAAAATTGTTGAACATGTAGAAAAGATTTTGAGGATGATAGTATTGTGTTTTTAGCAACTCCAGTTCGTTTATAAGTATTGATTAACATCTAACAAATTTTATTTTTGTCTATTATGATTTTTAATTTTTTTTTAACAGCAATATTTTACCTGGGAAATGCTACCGTTGCGATAAAAAAAAAAAAAAAACATTCGTTTCAACGATCTCCTGAACTCTGTCAACATCAACATGCCGGAATCGATCGGTGTAGGTCTTATGCCCATCGGACCTAGTTTTAGTTTCGACATCAAAATCTACCGTAAAATTTAATTAAACAGCTCAGATTAAAGAATCGTGCATTAACGAATATTTCTAAAATGAATTTGATTAATTCGAACTCTTAAACCGTTAACACCAAAAGTCCGAATTTTTAGCTCTCACCTACTCTCGCTCTTTCCCACGCAGCGTTGATCTCCTCCCTCTCGCCTCCTCTCGCTCTCCCTCTTGCGCGCCAACTCTGCCGTCTCTCTCGCGCACCGTGTGACTCAGGCCGGGAGGTGACAGTGAAGATCCTCTTCACCGTGCTTTGTCACACCGTCGACTCAGATATTCTTACATGTAAAATATCTCTGTTAAACCATTCCTTGTCAGCTGCTGACAAGATTTCAAAAAAAAAACAGAGAGAGAGAGAGGCATCAGTTTTTTAAATCACGTTATGATCTGCTTTTCATTTTTTGTGGGTAGGAAGGGTGAAGAGGTTTTAGCTATGCTATGTATATATGTGGTGCCTTCTAATTAACTGAGATTAATCATAGGAGATGATCAGATCCCAAATTAAATATTAGTGATGAGATTAACTGATCATTTATCTCTTTACAATATAATAGCATAACAAAATTACTAACGCATCAATCTTTAATTAATTGTTGACAGTTAATAATCTCGTAATATGAGAAATATTAGAATTAAATAATGAATGAAAGATATTACCCAGCTATGTGATCGGGAAGATTATGTTTAGAATTAAGCCCAGCTTCACTAACAGCAAATATGTTATCATAAACTAGATAGGAATATCATGGAATATAAACAGCTACTGCCAAAGCAAAGCGAGGCACCTAGCCAAGATTCGATACCGCACAAATTAAAAGTTGATATTATTGCTATATATATTTCTTCACTTTTTTCTTGGCATATGAATGAAATTTCTTGTACGTTAGATCCAAATCAAATAAAAGCCGAATTACATGAAAGTTGTGATGCCATCACAAATTCACAAATTAATATATACGAGTATCATTGGAGAAGATCATTATTGGACAAACAACAAATTAATGGCATCAGTAAATTCAAGGGCGTAGCCATGATAATTAGCTGGATGGGACGCATCATTTTGTCACTATCTTAAACATTAAGTATATTTTTATTATTTTCTTTTTTGAGAAAAAATTAATTAAAAGCATGTTTGAAAAAAAAAATTAGGGGTAGGCAAGATTTTTTTTTAAGCTAAGTATATTTTTATAATATTTTTTCAATAAAGCACATAAAAAAAGTATATTCTTAAAAAAAAATTGAATCAAGAATAGAAAGTGCCCACACCTAACTCTACTTGGCTCCATCCCCAAGTAAATCACATGCAAAGGATTCATTCATAAATATTATTCTCTCAACATCATTTTTTTTTCTAAGTAAATATTAACAACAAGAAAAAATAATGAAAATGTTTCCTGCCATTGAAATGTTATCAGCCTTGTTGGCACTAATTCTTTTCAACCTAGCACACCTTTTTAGTAACTCGCATCTCTTTTCCTCTCCATTTCTTACAAGTACAATCAGTTGGCAAAAAATTGGGATCAAGAACATACTTTTTAGAAATTAATATTACAATTCAACAATCAAGTTATGTAGTAAATTACAAAAAAAAAAACACTATACAAGTTGGTGTGCAACACTATCATCATTGCATCTTAAAAGAACAGAAGTTATGTACCAAATAATTGTACCAGCTCTTAAAAGAATGATTTGGCACACTAGAAACTATCTGCTTACAGGTGGGTCCCCCATAGAAAGAAGTCGGTCTTCATCTATAGAGAGTCTTTTAAGGGCTGCTGAGACAGAAGTGTACCGGTTCACCAATTGCTTGTATGTACCAAGTAGTTGGTTCACATCTTCACGGGTTAATTCCCCTGGATTTGCATCCATAAATGGAAACCTAAATTCTGAAATTAACAGGAAAAAAATCTACTCTCAATATTTAAAAAATAAAAAAAAGGTTTATTGCAATGCTAACACTTGCTACTTGTCTTAATTATTTGCAAAGAGAGAAATAACTGCCTGTCTCTTGTTCAACTCTTTAAACCTTGATTTCTTATTTAATTTAAAATATCAAATACTACATAGATAGTAAGTGTTTTGCCTATTAGTTCAAAAAAGAAAAACATATTTCAAGGACAAAGGAGATCCCAACACCTTTTAATAGGATGTATCTCACCAAATGAAATGTGATATCAGAAGCATTCACTGCCGTTTTGCAAATATGGCAAAACACAGGGTCTCGTTTGCAAACCAAAAGAAACTAACTTATTATAAATGTACCTTCTTTAATGATCTCCTTCCCCTTCCTTTTTGAACCAGCAGCACCATCCCTATCTGCCGAGTGGGGCCCACCGTCAGTTGTCGACTGTTCAATCGCCAATTTTGCATCTCTCATATGTTTTTCAAACTCAGCTTCTTCCATTGAAAGAGAGTGCATATTTATATTTAAAATGAATGTTTTTGCCGATATGAGATTCGTCAGGTAATATTCTATCTCCGATACGAGCTTGGTTTCTCTTCTGAATAATTGAACATATTTCAAATTCGAATGCAGCTGTGGTGGATTTGCCTATAAATATTTAGACATGTTATATAGTTATCAGTTATGTTATTACTAACTTAAAAGATTTCTACAAAACAAAAAACAACTTTCTGGAAGGAATATAAAAAAACTCTAATTTTCAAATTTTCACCATTCGCAAGAAATACCTAGCTTGTAGAGCATGACAATTAACTTTATAATTTTTTACATGGGCATAATCACAATTACTACTTCTAGTGAAGGAATTAGGGTAACGAAATGATGAGATTGACCTTTCCATGACATGTAGTATATATGCTCTTCTACCATTACTTTATTCATAAAGCGGCACTTAAAATACCCTATCTATTGGTGATAATAGTATAATACAGGAGTAGGGTTAAAATGCCCCATAGTTTTTGTGCCCCAATCATGCCTCACATCCTTATCTCCGTTTTCAATGTCCAAACAATCTATCTGAATTGCTCAACATGATCTCTATATTAAAATATTCTTGGAGACCAAATTTTATTTTTTTTGGAACTTTTTTTACTATTTTTTTAGATAGGTACAAAATCACTGGTTTTTTTTGGTTCGGTTGTTATTCAGTTGGTTCGGTTAGATTTTTGAAAACCGGATATAATTTTGGTTTGACTATTTAATTCGGTTTTAACTGAACCTACCTTTTAAACACCCTAGGAGGTACAGTTACTGGACATGAGTAAACAGGAACGTATATAAAAAAAAAATGAAAAAAATTGATAGTTACCAAGAGGAACATGAGCTTGCCTTGATAGTTAAATAAATTAGAACTGGTAAAAATTCATCTGCGCCAGCTGGAGAATGGTGCAGGGATTCTGATGCATTAAGTAGTAAATTGTTTATGACTTGACAACAGTTCATGATGCACATCAACTTCTCTCTTGGAGCCTTGTAAGCATTAACCTTTTGCAACTCTTTCACCGCTAACTGGTTTCAAAATTTTGAAGTAGCATCAGATAACAAAATAATTTTATGCGCCCCCCCTGTGAAGCATACGAATATCATGCATAACCCTACAAATGAATTAGAAATAACTCATGATCTCATTTAAAATACTCAAATTAATCTGCTTTTTATCCCATTGGAAGAAATTGTTTTTTTGCCATTTTCTAGATGCGAATGGAAAAATTGAAGGGTACAGATGCAATCATATCTGTAGCGGCATATTTGGCATTCCTATGCTTTTCAGAGGTATGCATGATTTCAACATTTTGCAGGGGTATATAAGATAATAAAATAATTTTATGCGGCCCCGGCAAAGCATAAAAGCATCATGCATAATTCTACAAATAAATTAGAAATAACACATCATTTCGTCTGGAAACTGCCAAAACACCACATATGCCCCTCTCAGATTTCTTGATATACCCAAATTAATCTGCCTTTTATCCCATTCAAAGAAATTGTATTTTTCCATTTTTAGAGGTATGCAAGATACAACGACAATAGCAGGGGTATACAAGATACTACGACAATAGCAGGATAACAGCAATTAAGACATAAACACACAGTGTAAGTATCAGCCTTGAAAACATGTATTAAACTAAGTAACAAGGAAATATACCAGCCATGAGGCCTCATTATGCAAAAGTCTAGGCACATCCAAATGATTGGGTTTGATAAAGCATTGTAACAATCGAATTTTCTCCGAAATATCTGAGTCTATTTTAGAATCTTCCGGTGATGAGGCAAATGTGCGATTGAATAATTTTGTCATGATAAATTTTTCAAGGCCCTACATGCACAAAAGAAATTCATCACATTTTTAAACATAAATATGTAAATCAGAAAGTAAAGAAAAAAATTTAATTCATGATGAAAACTACTGGTACAATATAAATTGTTTGGCATGCAGTTCCTTCACATCCTAACTTTGCAGTGTAGTCCTTATACATTCAATTTTTGCACAGTGAACTCTGTCACTCAGTAGAACTTAAAACAGCAAAACTATGAAACATAATACAATTTGATGATATATATCAATTTCTTTATAATGGATCCAGAGTAGATAGATGTCTCATCAACAGATAGAATTAGGGGATTTTCCCTTAACTATTTAGAGATTTCCGTTAGCGAAATTGAGTATATAGACACAATTATTAGATAAGCAACAGAATTACCTCGATTGCATTATCTATTTCTTCATAAGATGCATTAAGCCACAAAGGATGATCTTTGATTGTACCCTCCACAGTCAATAGAAATTCTTGTACTCTTTTACTATCTTCTTCCGCATCAGTTGCGTCTAATGAAAATGATACAATGAAACTGCATATGGAAACTTATTAAATTAGAATTTCATCTGCAATCAATTAGTAAAAGCATCTACTTTTCAGTTTGAATTTCTGAAATGAATGAGCTTCTTCATACTTGAATTTTACAGTGTACAAGTGTAGTAAGGTATGGTTTTTCAATTAACAATTAAAAAATCGGAAGGATGGAAATAAAAAGAAATTTATTTTGAAGGGCTAAATTGAAAAATGTCGAAATCTTAGACTGGGAAAGATACAGACACCTCTTGATGGAGCGAATGAGGTCGGCGGCGGCGGGTCGGCGCATGCGATCGAGAAACCCGTAGTAATCCGGCGCAGATGAACTGGAGCAGTCCATTTGACCACTCAAGAGTTTGCTATTCTTTCCCTTCCTTCGTACTGTCGAAGCTCATAGTATAAAGGGGAGATGATTCCTTCCCTTGTTAGTTGTTTCTCTTCGCTTCTTTTGATAATTTTGTAACTAGTATTGATTGTACCTTGAATTTCAATAATTCATATCACCTAAAGTAACTCAAATTTTGAGTTTAGATCCGGACTGTCAGATCTGTTTCGGCACGAATTTGAAGGACCCGTGCATTCTACCTCGGGCCAATCGATTATGATCGGACGGTCCATATAAAACCTCAAAATTTGTGTTACTTGATTTGATCCTGACTCGAATTTCAATCGGAGACTGAGAGCGATCTGACTAGTCAATCAATTAGATCCGGATCATGCTGATTAATCTTTTAATATTCGTCCGATAGAAATGAACGGTCCAGATTGGAATTCAATGTTTGAGTTACGGGATCTCTATTCAGTCAGTCAAACCATGGATTGGATGCACGGTGGAGTTCAGTTGTCTCCAGTCATTGAAGAAACAGGAGACGTCCTTTTTTTGAGAACAATTCCGACTTTTTTTAAGGCAAAATATCATACGGTAACAATAAATTTTCACTGATGTTTGATTTTGACAATTGCAAGTTATGCAATCAAATAATCAATTGACATTACTTTTTTAAATAGAATTAAATAACAAAAAAAATTAGAATAATAAGATAAAATCGTATAATTTGTTAGATGCAGAGTTTTCTGTGAACGAGCGAATTGTAGCATTTCAAATTTTAATTTAATTTTATAGATATTAAGGGTGTGTTCATTTGTCACGGGATTACACACATTGAGATTTAATGAGGATGGGAATGAATTTACAAGAACCCATGGGTATGGGTCTATACAGAAACGAATTGTTAAAATAAATATTCAGTTATATCATGGAATTAGTTGTGAGAAATTTTAATTTAAAATTTTCTCATCTGTATAGAATAAGAATAAAATTTTAAAAAATGATTAGATAAATAATGTGTTGTAATATGTTAGGTTTGAAGACTTGCGCACGTAGGTTTAAATACTTGCACGTGCCAACTAGCATCAGCTGTAAATGCACTAGTGATATTCTAGAAGATGGTTCCCGTCAAAGATAGATAGAGTTGGAAGATTTGATCGGGGATTGAATATGGGGCAGCTATTAGGTTCCAATTTATAAATATTGTTGATAATATGTTATTTCATTTTTTTTAAGTTAGAATAAATTTGGGGGAAAACAAGGATAGTTATTAGAGATAAATTAGTATTGGATTAAGAAGCCGAAATTATAAATGATTATGTGAAATTATCTCTTACTTTTATGTGTTTACTAAGAATGGATTTTGTACCAACCAGAGACCGACATTTTTATTAATATCCAAAGTTTAATACAAATTATTAATTATGTCCAGACTTTCAAACTTTCGCTAAAAATATCCAAACCGGCCATTTTCTAGCCGGTTTACTCCCCCCCTAAACCGGCCAGAAAATGACCGGTTTACTCTTTTTTTTTTTAAAACCCGCAAAAACCTCTATATATACCTCTTTTTCTCTCTCTCCTCTCACAATTCTCTCAACCGAATTCTCTCTTCTTTGAGGTAAATTTTTTTTTTATCTAATTTAATTTTTAATTTATTTATTTTAGGGTTTAGGATTTAGGATTTAGGTGTTCAAATTTAAATTATATTGTTGTAATTTAGTGTAATTAGCTAAATTGACCAATATTTAGTGTATTTTGGTCCTTTTTACCAGAATTAGGCTGATTTAGCGTAATTTTACCGAAATTAGCACGGTTGACCAATATTTAGTGTATTTTGGTCCTTTTTACCATAATTATGCTAATTAAGCTTAATTTTACTGAAATTAGCACAGTTGACCAATGTTTATGGTATTTTGGCATTTTTACCATAATTAGACTAATTAAGCTTAATTTAGTGTAATTAGCACGGTTGACCAATATTTAGGGTATTTTGGTCTTTTTTACCATAATTAGGCTAATTAAGCGTAATTTTACCGAAATTAGCACAATTGACCAATATTTAGGGTATTTTGGCCATTTTTCCATAATTAGGCTAATTAAGCGTAATTTGACCGAAATTAGCACGGTTGACCAATATTTAGGTTATTTTGGCCTTTTTTACCATAATTAGGCTAATTAAGCGTAATTTAGTGTAATTAGCACAGTTGACCAATATTTAGGGTATTTTGGTCATTTTTACCATAATTAGGCAGATTAAGCGTAATTTAGGGTAATTAG
Organism: Carex myosuroides; assembly: GCA_028015225.1. Taxonomy (NCBI): domain Eukaryota; kingdom Viridiplantae; phylum Streptophyta; class Magnoliopsida; order Poales; family Cyperaceae; genus Carex; species Carex myosuroides. The sequence goes on from CM051464.1 coordinate 7,603,575, forward strand.
CACAGTTGTCCAATATTTAGGGTATTTTGGCCTTTTTTACCATAATTAGGCTAATTAAGCGTAATTTTACCGAAATTAGGTTATTTTAGACATCAGGATGCCTAGAGCACGGAGCACATCAGTCCTCTCCTGTGGATTCCCCACAGCGAGCACCGAGTCTCACTGGCTTCTCGTGAGGTACGTTCCTTTTCTTAGATTTTCTTTAAATTTTGTTGGGTTTAAATTTTATTATTTTATCACCATGCGGATTACCTTTTTCAACGCAGGACACGGATCTGTTAGATGTGAAGTTGCGGTGCGTTCATATGCAGTATTACGATATGATGGCCCCGTACCTCATGAACCTGGGTCTCTACCAGGTTGTGGACATCGTGCGGACAGAGAAAAGCATCATCAATGCTTCTCTCATCGCTGGACTGGTGGAGCGATGGCGTCCCGAGACGCACACGTTTCACATGCCATTTGGAGAGATGACGATGACTCTCCAGGATGTGAGTGCTCTTTGGGGTTTGCCTATCCGTGGCACACTCGTCTGCGGCGTCTCTGACAGCACCAGATTCGTAGGTGATGTCAAGGAGTTGTTGGGAGCTGATCCGGACTATATCATTGGGGACAATGGGAGGTCCAAATTTCATTTGCGGATGACGAGGTTACGACAGCACTTCAGCACGGGTCTCTCGGCAGATTCCACCGCGCTGGAGATTCAGAGGTAAATTTTATAACTTGTTTCTATTAATCAATTTATAATATGAGGTTAATATACCAATATTTTATATGTTTTGTATTGCAGATATACACGGGGCTACGTGATGGATCTTTTTGGTTCTGTCATGTTTCCTTATTCCAGCAGTGACCATATGCCGATGATGTATCTACCGCTGCTGCGAGACCTTGAGCAGCCGGAGCAGTACAACTGGGGTGGAGCTGTCCTGGCGTATCTGTATTCCCACCTGTGCCGTAGTAGTGCGGTAAGTCACCAACTCTTAATTTAGTGTAAATTATTTAATCAATCAATCCATCATGGTACACTGACGTCTAATGTTCTTGAAAATGCAGCCGAATGTGAAGCAGATGTACGGGCCGGTGCTCCTGCTTCAACACTGGTCGTGGTCACGGCTACCGGTGGGCCGTCCTATCCCCAATGCGACGCCGTAATGGGGAGAGCCGAGTATGTGGAGTTGACCGGCATACGGCAAGAAGTGGCACGGTGGCCACAACTACCAGAATCGGACCCACGGTGCTACCGTTGGGATCAGGCCAGTCCGGTCAGAGATCCAGAGTTTGCCATCCGTTCTAGTTGAGTGGACGCCCTACCAGCAGTTCTACTTGGAAAACCTCTTGCCGGTCACGGTGATTGACTAGCAGGAGCAGGCGATGTGGTTCTACCGAGGTCCACTCATACACTTCTGGACAGTGGAGCACCACTACCCAAATCGGGTGCTCTGCCAGTTTGATCGACCGGCATTTATTCCCGCAGACCCATCTTTGCCGATGCACACGCACAGAGACCTGCACAGGTAAGTCGTAGTCTATTGTCAAATTTCTCATATTACTTGATAGCTTTGTAATGCAACTAACGTCTTCCTTACAGGATGAACCACCGAGGGCGGCTGGATAAGGACTGGAGCACCCATTTTGATGCATACTACGGGACAGCCCAGGATCCTCAATATCTGGACTTCTATCACGAGACAGATCCGATTCAGCAGACCCAGGGAGATCCCCAGTTGAGGTACGATACTTGGTACATGCAGATCTGTATGGCCAGTGTCTATCTACGGGGCAATTACGGTGCCCATCTCCGCGACATGATCCAGACTAATGATGGTTACCATTCTAACGGCCGTTCATTCGCTCGCAACGTAAGTCACCTAAAACTACATAGTTTTTCTCTAACTTAATAGTTCATCAAGGTTTGATCTGACATGACAATTTTGTTTCAGCTTTTGGCGGGGATCAAGGAGTGCGCTCATGGGATCTCCACGATGGGCAAGAAGAACTGGCGATATCTTGGGTACCGCATCCTCAAGAAAAATACAAATGCGGTTGAGGATGCCGGGCACGGTGGGATAAATCTGATCGAGCCTGACCCGGAGCCGATTATTGGACAGGAGTTCCCACCTTCTCCCGATTCGCATCCAGAGTGGGACTACCATGAGTGGTATTGTCCAACGTTGCATGGCAGGCATGGTACAACGAGCATGGACGTCCGGTGGAGCCTTATGTATGTCATACTTCAGTATCTGTCAGGTTTTAATAAATTTCTTCATTCAGATCAAATTTAATAATTTATGTGTATGATTGCAGGGTCTGGCGGAGATGCCGTCACAGCCACCACCTGCGGGGTTCGATACTTCTGATATGGAGTCCCTCTCGTACAGTCTCCAGGACTACTACGGGATAGCCAATGATGAGTTCAGCTCGGCACCGAGGGTACCCCGATATGGCACAGAGATGCCGCATGATGGAGAGGCGAGTGGTAGCGGGTCTCATACTCAGCCTGCCTTTAGGACTGAGTTCGCTACATCTATCTTTAGTACACATCCGCCAGTACCGACAGTCCCTACGGGTGATGCCATATGGGATACTGCCGATCAGATACTCAGGTCTGCCGATGAGCCCGAGAGAGACAGAGCCTGGCCGCGCTGGCGCCGGGCGAACGCCGGAGTACCGCCTCAGCGATATTCCCCCTCTCCGTTTTAGTTGTATTTTTACTAGTTTTGTACTATTTATATTTGATATGCTATTTATGTTTGGTATATTTGGATTATCCTATATTTCGGTTCTTGTGTATGTGTGCTTTTATGGTACTATTTTTATATTTTACAGATAAAAAAAATTATCATGATAATGCTAAACATAAAATATTACAACATTAAAATAGTAGCACAACATAAAAAATAAACAGAAAAATATGTTAAACGGCAAAAATAAACTCATCAAGATTAAACCGACATTTTTATTAATATCCAAAGTTGAATAAAAAGTTTGAAAACCATCATCTGGGGTTTCAAAAGTTTGAATATGAAAATGTGATCACGCCTTGGTTGTAATTAACAAAAAAAAGGCTGAAATTTTGTAAAAATAAATAAAATATGAAAATAATGCAATTAAGTCAAAATTCACCCTTTATTTATCATTTTACTTTCGAAACGTATCATGTTATAAATTATTTTGAAAAAAAATTCGATTATAAATCGTAAGTCGTAAATTATAGAATGCCGTATATCATGTAGTTATAAGAGTGTGCTATATTGTTTTATGGCAAATTTTTCTGTGGACTAATACCCGACATTTTATTTAATATCTAGAAGTTGAATAATGCGGGTTAAAAAAAAAAAAAGTAAACCGGCCAGAAAATGGCCGGTTTGGGTATTTTTAGCGAAAGTTTGGAAGTCTGGACATAATTAATAATTTGTATTAAACTTTGGATATTAATAAAAATATCGGAACCAGAGACTTAATTAAAAACAAAGACAGAAAAATATAGCAAGTTGTAGTCTTGTAGAGATATTGTACTTGTATTTTGCGAATGTCTTAATTTCTTTAAATTTAGTATTCTTTGTATTACTTTCAAAGCAACAAAATATGAATAAAATGAAAAATAGAGGAATCACTTCGAATATCTTGAATAATTTCTTTAGATGAATTTAATCTAAACATGGACTATACAATTAATTTTTCTTTTATAAGCTTACTATATTCAAATCGAAGTTAGAAAAAAAAATTAGAAAAAAATTATAAGGAAAAATTGAATTAATTTCCAAGATAAATGACTAAATTAACTTAAGGTAGGGTGCGAACAGATCAGATACGGATCAAATAGTAGTAAGATCATATTTTTCAGATACAGATTCGGATTGAATATTACACGGATACATATATATATATATATATATATATATATATATATATATGCAAATATATAAATAAATATTAATCTATATGGTATATGTGTACTATTCGGATAAGGATAATTAAAATTTAAAACCATTTGTATCTGTATCAGCATAGATATTTAAATATCAGATATTAGTATTTAATTTTTGAATATGAATTCAGATACGGACGGATAATATTATCCGATCCTTTTGCACCCCTAACCGTAGAGGAAAATATTGAAATACAAGAATATGCATGGAAGGTACTGTAACTATTAAGTGATTGATCCTGATAATGAGATTGCGTAGTACAACAACTGGCCAATTTAATTATTTAAACAAGCAAAACTAGCTTTACTTTTCAGAAACTTCACTAAGCATGAAATATTAATTAAATTTGAAATTCGTCAGAATAGTTTTAAAAGTTTAACATCAACATGTATTTGATAAATCAAATTCGTAAATCATGTGTTTGAGTTCTAATTTTTTTTTTTTTTTGAATTTGGTTTGAATGTGATTTAGAGTTTCAAAATAAAGTTAAGAAACTATTTTGAAGTCGATTAAACAACTAACTTTACTCCATTTTCAAATAATAAATTTCAATTTTTCATAGCTATTTATTCTTTCTTTGTTATCTTTTATCTGTTCTTTCTTTGTTTTTTTTTTCTTTCTTATCTTTAAATTATAAGCAACATCAAAATTAAATTGGTTTTAAATAGAAAAGCTACTACCGACTACCGTGACCCTCATTAATTGTAGGTAGTGGATTTCAATGTTAGATAATGGATTTTAATTATGCAAAATTCAGAAACCGAAAGTTATATCTTTAATTAGGTATTGTTAGGAGTGGGGAAGATATAATTTCCTCATAGAGATTTTATTTCGTGTAGTTTGCTACTTTGTCTCAATTTTGTAGTTCGATATTAATTTCAGATAATGAAAATTGGTAGTTGTGTGCTTATTTAAAAAAAAAAAAGAAAATTTAGCCCTAAAAATTACATCATCACACAAAGTACATCAATTATTTAAAGGCATGCATAGCTTCAACCGAAACTAAACAGACACAAACAACTCACAAACTTCTCAATATACTCTCATACATTCTCTCTCTCTCTTTCTAAATATGAGTTTTGTGCTTAAGAGTATGTGTGATATGAGTGGTGACATGCATATTTCTACAAGCTTCACTGGTACGTACATGGATCTCATGTTGTGTGCCACTATCTGCGCGCTAACCTCATCTCATCAGCTCGAATCTAGAACCGATGAAGTTAGCAGACGGCGGCACACAACATGAAATACATGTTCCAGCGAAGCTTGTAGAAATATGTATGTCATCACCGGCTAGAATTTAGAACTGACGAGGCTAGCAGATGGCGATATACAACATGTTTGATATCCACAATTATTATTTCTGGCCACCGAAGCATTAGATTAATGGTAATTTTTATTCTCTACTCAGAAGCTATTGTTTAATTATTTTTGTGCTTCTGAGTAGAGAATAAAAATTTCACACTGATTAATTACCATTAATCCAATGCTTCGGTGGCCGAAAATATGGGAATCTCGAGTGGATTAATCCAATACTAAACAAATTTCAACTCCTCTTGTCTCTTTTGAACTGAGAATCTCGAGTATGGGCTGAGATCTCAGTTGGGCCTTAGACCTTTTCTGTTACAGTTTGGATTTTTTTTTTTTTCTAAGAGCAAGAGATCATATGGGAACAATAATTTTACACTGATTAATTTGCATGGTAAGGTGTTTTGATGCTAACAATTGCAAGATATACAATCAATTAACATTACTTCTTTTTAATCAAATTAAATAAACCTAGAAAATTAAGATTGAGATCCTTAAAAAGTTATATGTAATATAATTTCATTTTCAAATGGAGCTGAAAACATTAATACACACAAAAATTATAAAATTTAATATATAAATTATAAACTTTTTAATATATAGGAAGGCTTAGCTGCCTTTTCTTATTATCATCCACCCCCAATCCACCCTTCATTAAGTAATAATAATTTTATAGTTAAGATAACAAAGTAAAATTCTAAAATATGTTTATATGTAATCAGGGGCGGAGCTAGACTTCTATAGGAATCAAACACATAATAATGGTCAATCATATAAATGTTCATGCTAATAATGGAGTCAATTTACAGTACTGATGATAAAATCTAATATAAATGTAAAAAATTTAAAAAAATGGAGGTCAACCCCATTCATACAAGTTACATTCGCCTCTGTATGTAATGTTCTCCGTGAACGAGGAAATTGGGGCATGTCAAATTCTAATTTAATTTTTATAAACATTAAAAGGTTTGTAAAATCCTAGTTATGCTCATAAATTTCTCTGTGTCACATTTCTTACACTCTTGAGAAAGAGATGATAATACTATATGATTTATATTTTTATTTGAGATTTAGATTAGCTCTAGTCCACAATCAAACAAATTCGGATCCATTGAAGTAACTCAATTTTTGGGTTTTGGATTGAGACCGTTTAATTCGAATCCACGAAAATTCATCTCCGAAGTGAGCGCACACATCCCAACGACGAAATCAAAATCCGAGACAATCTCGAGCGACGAATTCGAATCGGACGGTCTCGATTTAAAACCCAAAGATTGGGTTACTTTAGGCGATCCGGACCCCAATCAAACGCCATCTGTAATCTACGTAGATTTACTGAGCCAGGAAGGCACACAGAGAAACTCCGTTACATCAGCTTGTCTCCACGTGGACACGCAATCAAATAAAATAGAAAAAAGAAAAAGAATAGAAGGTTCCAATAAAGTAACTGAAATATTGCGCTTGGATATCAACCGTCAGATCAGAATCCGGGCCTCTTCAATACGTGCTTGAGCAAAATGGACGGTACGGATCCAAACCCAAAATTTTGGTTACTTTAGGGATCCATATTCCGATTGAGAAAGGTTTCTCCTTCCAGTCTCCACTGTCCACACAACTCAGCCTCTCTCTCTCTCTCGAGCGCGAACAGCGCAAGTACACTCTCCCACACACAATCTATTTCTTTCCTTGTCAGAGAAGCCGCTGGAGAAGAAGAAGATTGCCATTGAAGAAACTGTAGTTCCAGCAAAGAACGGTGCGTTCTCTTTTCTCTCTCTCTCTCTCTCTCTCTCTATATATATATATACATATAATCGATCTTTGTCTCCGAGTTTAAGTTAAAACGATACTAAATTCGACCTTACGACATTTCGTTTGTCTCTGTTGTTTAGGCGATTTCAATCCCCCATGGAGTGGCTACGCACCGAATTCACGAGGTAACAATCAATCAATCAATCAATCTCTTTTGATAGCTTTGCAATATCTCTTAAGTGTGGGTTTGAATTTGACAAATTGATAGAAGTAGAACCCTAGTAGAAAGGGAATCGCTGCCTTGTGAGTCCCAATGCTGTAGGCTTTGTGCTGGTTTTGTAGGGTTTTTGCTCAGAATTTTTTATTTTTATAAATCCACCAAAATAATATAGGAAAATGGATGGAAGGTTTTGGTTTTTTGATTCCATAGAAGGAACCGAATCAATGATTTGGTTCCTTAGAAAATGTATGCAGTGGTGTACCTTGGCCAATGGTCACAGAAAATCCTGTAGAAATGCCAAAACACTCCACCGAATCAATGATTCGGTCCCTTCAAATAAATTAAAACACAAAAATACTCAATCTATTTATTGATAATTTTTGTATTAATTTCTAAAATAAAACATTACGGTTTATGTTGGGTCAATATTGCATGTGTTTCAGTCAATTTGGGTTACAAGAAAAGTTAGGATCTTAATAGTAATTTGAAAGCAATGCTGAGGTAAAATTTGTGTATATTTTTCCCTTTTTCTGTAATTTAGCCAAAACTGTTCCTAATTTTTTATTTTTGCTCTTAATTTTCATATTTTGATGTTGGCTGCTTTATGAATTCCTAATTTTGAATTAACCTTTTCCTTATGCTGCTTACAGACAACTTGGGCCGCAATGCTGCTACATTATGGAACCCAATCATTTAAAAAGAAGAATTTCCAGCATCCCTTGCTACACTTCTAAGGATACAAGTTTCCGTTTCAAACTCGCTAGTGTTGTGTGTCCGATGCACCCGGTCTATGTAAAAAATAAGAAATGGAAAGTATTTGCAGCTAGTGTTGATTTGGAGGAAGAAGAACCAAATCTAACTGATGCACCTGGTACTGATTCAGAAGTTGTTTCCATGGATGCTTCTGGTCGCGTCATCTCACGAAGGCTCACTTCAGATGAGGTAATATGTGTGTTCTTTTTAAAAAAAATAAATCAAGTGAGCATATTTGAATGAGTAGGGTTCAAATGCCTCATGTCTTTCATGTCTCAATCGTGCCTCACATCCTTATCTCCATTTTCAAAGTCCAAATTGTTCCGAACTGCTCAACATGATCTCCATATTAAAATGACCTTGGAGACCAAATTTTATATTTTTTGAAATTTTTTTACTATGGTTTTAGGTAGGTACAAAAACACTGAATATTGCTGAGCGGTTCGGATCAACTGTTTGGACTTTGAAAACGGAGATAAGGATGTGAATTACAATTGAGGCATGAAAGATATGAGACATATGAACCCTGCTCTATTTGAATAGTTATTTCTGCCTTGCATTTGTTAGTAATTGTATAATAAGAAACCTGCTCCCCCAATTTCCAATGAAGACTCAATTAGTATATTGTCCCCTAAAGCCTCAATTTGATTTATGTGTGCCTTAAGCAGTAAATTATTATGCAATTGTGCCTAAATTCACACTCGACCGTACACCTTAAGTGTGCAGTTAAACCTCAATTTGATTATTTGTGCCTGAAGTAGTCAATTGGTTATGCATTTACACCTCAATTTCACACAATTCACAATTAACTGTGCAATCAAATAATACTACAAGTGACAAAAAGCAGCTTGTTGTATGACTAGTTTGATTTTATATCATCTGCTCATATCTTGTATGGAATTGACAATAAATTGAACTGTAATTTAATTGGAAGGGTCCTCTTTTGCGTTTTACTGCAAGCTGTAACACATGAATTATTAAACCAAATTTTTTCTTACTTGTTTGAATTTTTTTTTTTTCCAATTAATTATATGCAGATGAAGGCTCTTTTGGCTGACTCAGCAAGACTCAAGCTTACAAAGAAACTTAGTGAAGCTAATCAGTATAACCGATTCCTCAAAAGACTGGTTCCTTTCCTTTATTTTTTTTCCTTTTTACTTCATTACACTCTTGTCATAGTTAGAGATAATCATAATTGTGTAGAAGGGGTAATGCCATCACTGCCTATCAAATATTTTTGCTTCTGACATTCATCTCACCCCCTCACAATCAGTTTAATTTCATTAATTCAGAACTTTGAGAAATGACAAAAGTTTCTTCATAATTTGAATGGAAAACGTTTCATATTGCTAATAGGAATTTTTTTTTTTTTTATGCTTTTATCATTTGGAAGAAGTGAAAAATTTAGGTTGCAATCAATTACATATCAGTTTGGAATTCTCCACTGAACATGCTAAAGAGTATCAATTGGTAATTAAAAGAAGCCCCATTCCTAAAAGAATGTGCTGGTTTTTTGGGGGGGGGGGGGGGGGGGGGGGTTGAGCTTGTGTGGTATTCAATAAAACAAAACCTCACACCAATGTTGGCAGGGACAGGGGTGCGGATTGCCTTTGTTCATAAATTTTGAAAAACTAAAATTTAAGTTCAGTTATATTTTGTTGTAATCCGAATTCAAATTCTGTAATGATGGGAGTTTGTGGTTTATACATTTCCTGTTCTGTAAACATTTAATTTGTTTGAATAAAGTCACTAGTCATCTTTTCTGTCTATAAATTGACGCTGTTCATGTCAGCAATAAGTTCATTTCACATTAGCAAAAGAACATCCATGTCAGCATAAAATATGTCCGTATGCTGCAAAAAAGGTGGTCAACTCAAAAAAAAATTGTTCATGTAATCAAAAGATGTGCACATTGTCAAAAACTTTTGAATGGCGTGACCTAATTGGTTCAAATTGATGTTCAGTGTGTTGAGGGGGCACAAATCAAAGCACGGTCACTGATTTGTGATATCGAGCAAATTAGGGACTTTAGAAAAAATAGCCCCTTCTTATTCAATAAGTTGTTCTTTAATAAGGTGTTTATTGCTAAATTGTTTGTTGTAAATTGTTGTAAATTGTAGTTACAAACAAAAGATGACGCCTTAGTGGATTTCAAAAACGAATTAGCTGTCTTGGAACTTGAACTCCAGGTTAACTCATTTTTTTATTTTTTTATTTGCCCTTTTACTTTTTGGTTATTCGCTAGTTAACCTAGAAAATATTCGGTTTGTTTCTCTTGATAGACATTGGTTGGCTTAGCAGAAGAGGTGGTTAATTCAGGCATTCCGCCAAATTCTAGAAAGATTAATGGAAATTATATCCATTCACATCTCCTCTCTAGATTACAAGGTTTTTTTTTTTTTCTAATTAACCGGGTAAATATGTTGTATTGCATCTTTTTCTGGTGAATGATAACCGTAAAAAACTGCTTTTCTCTGTATAGCTGTGCACGAGAAAATAAAGGAACAGATTGAGGATGTTGATTCATTCAAGTTCCAAGATGTCACTGTGACATGGGTCGGCATGGCTGAGGTAAATCATCCCAACAACGTAAAATTTAATAAAAAGGAATTAGGGCACATTTTTAAGGATCAATTTCAGGTTTGTTTAGTAATCAATATAAATATTCTTCTCAAAACGAGACATCTTGTATCCTGTTTTGATGCAATAAATATCATAATAAAGAGTGAGGCTATGGTACTATGCATAGCGAATGCATATTGGTCCGTACTATGGATCAATATCTTCATTTTCAATGTCCAAACAGTCGATCTGAACCGTTTAACTTGATCTCCAAATGAAAATGTACTTGTAGGTCAAATTTTACATTTTCTTAGATTTTTTTTACTATTTTTTAGATAGGTAGAAAATCACTTAATCTAATGAATCTAGACCATTTAAAAGTAATGATTTTCTACCTAATTAAAAAAATAGTAAAAAAAGTTCTACAAAATATAAAATTTAGTATGCAAGTACATTTACATATGGAGATCATGTTGATCGGTTCAATTGACTATTTGGAGTTAGAAAACAAAGATATATATCCATAGTATGGACCAATTTGCGCTATGCATAGTACCAAAGCCTCACTCCATAATAAATATCACCTATGGCACTGCTGTCCTCGCATAATCTTCTCAAAAGTTGCCAAATATACCCTCTCTATGGTTCTTAAGACAGCAGCTAACGGATAATCTCCACTCGTCCAAATTAAACAATGAAGGTGTACAGATTAATAATTTTAAATGCTTTGCTGGTGCATACTAGTTGCCATTTTGCAAGGATATATGTCTTTTCCCAAATTTAACTTAAAATTTATTATTTTACAGAGTGTCCAAGTAATGGGCTCTTTTGATGGTTGGAGTCTCGGTGAAGAGTTGTCTCCGGAATATTCCGGAGCCTATACCAAGTTCTCTACCACACTAAAACTTAGACCCGGAAGGTATCTCAGATCCTCACCAATTTTTATTTTGATTGGAATCAAATTTCCAACTTTGATAATAATACACGAGTCGATCCCCTCATCTCCATTTTACATTCAAATAGTCGATCCGTACCACTCAACATGATCTCCATATTAAAAGTATTTGGAGACAATAATACACGAGTCGATCCCCTCATCTCCATTTTCAAAATTCAAACGGTCGATCCGCACCGCTCAACATGTCTCCATATTAAAATGTGTTTATTTTTTTGGAAATTTTTTACTATATTTTTAGATAGTTACAAATATCACTGTTTTTCAAAATATTTTGGACCATCATGATTTTGTACCTATTTAAAGATATAGTAAAAATTTCCAAAAAATATAAATTTTAGTCTCCAAGCACATATTAATACGGAGATTATATTGAGCGGTTTGGATCGAATGTTTGGCCTTTAAAAACGGAGATAAAGATGTGAGGCATGATTGTGGCACGGAAATAATGGGGCATTTTAACCCATTTGATAATAATGCATGGTTTTTTTATTTCTTTTTAACCCTCTTTTCTGTTGAACTGAAGGTATGAGATAAAGTTCTTGGTGGATGGTGAGTGGCACCTCTCCCCCGAATTTCCAACCACTGGAGAAGGTTTAACGCAGAATAATGTCCTGGTTGTAGAATAGTTAGTGTATTTTCTTTCGTATTTTCCAGTGAATAAAGTTTTAGGGAAATACTTCTCGAATAACCCCGTATTTGGAGAATTGTTTTTGTGAATAGTAGGGTTTCAGAGTTTAGAATGTAAAAGCTTAAATTGGACTAGCAATGTACCAATGTAGCAGTGATAAACAATTAATTTCGTTTTATTCTAGTAAAAAAATTTGACCGAGAAAAGAGGTTTTACCAATTTAACTTTTGTTACCAGTATATCAGATGCAGTTCTGAATCAAAGCATAGAGGTGCACCAGTTTTGAAAGCATATACAAACCCGTCTCTCTTCTTAATTGCATGCTATTATTATTTTATTGGATCACAGCTAGGGGCGAAATCAGAATATTATTATAGTCGGAGGCTAAATAAATAAGTGTCATAATATAATTTTATTTTATGAGTGGAGCTAATAGTAATATATTTGCAAAAATTAAAACTTCTAAAGAATAAAAATGAATTTTTTTAATTTATAGGGTCTTAGCCGAGTCGGGATCCTTTGAAGTAATTTGAGTTTAGATTTGGAAGTTGGAACGCCTGAATCCGGACAAATCCGGTCCGACATGGAATGTACTTTAAAATTAGTACCAAAACAGATGTGACGGTCAGGATCTAAACAAAGAATTTGAGTTGCTTTAGGTGATATGAATCGGGCTTAGCCCCTCTTTCCCTCTATCTATCTTCGCCTCTGATCACACACCACATGACAATAAAAGTTCGTGATCCAAGAATAATTTAAGTATTATTGAGGAATAATTCAGAATTATACGTTGAGAGCAAAAAAAAGAAACCACGAGAGAAAATATTTTAAAGAATATAGCAAATAATTCGTAAAATTCGTGAATTATTCACGAATAATTTGGAAAATTTTTAGAAAACTGAATAATACATGAATTGATTTGGCAACCGCTTGAATCTAAATTTGCGAATTTTGTTACTATGGATAACATAACATATGGTTAGGGTACTATCCTTGCCAGTAACCAGTATCTGATTGCATCAGGTTAAGTCAAAATCAAGCTAATTTTTTTTTCCGGACCTATTTGAAATTCTAGGAAGCTCACTTTAAAACTCGTGCTAATTTAAATTAAATGGTTTAGATCTAACTTGATGGTATCAAACTCTTTAACTATGTGTTCTGTCTCAGCAAACTATATATATTATTTTCCTTAGAACGATTTGATTTTATATATAATTATTGTAGTGATATTATCATACAAACAACGTTCTATATTGTTATTTTTAATATCAATTAAAAAAAACTTGCTCTACTCGACATTTATTTATACCATATTCCCAAAAGAAATAAACCAAAAAACTAAAAAATCATGATTTTGGGAGAATTCTAAAAACACCCAGACCGCCAAGCCAATCTGCGGCCCCAAAAACAGAGGGCCACCAAATGCTATAGCGGACCCAAATAAACCTCAAATTTGTTTGACTTCATAATAATTGTTTAATAATTTTTAGAAATAGAAAGAACATAATAATTTCTATATTACTAGAAGTGACTTTTGAATAGGGATCAATAATTCAGATACAAAATATTTTTTTTTTCAGTAACACACTAAGAAATAGTTTAATTTTTTTTACAACCGGGAAAAATCTTACTTGAAAAATATTTCGGAGTCCTTCTAGTACATCTAAATTATAAGATATTTTATCTATTTTATTTAATTTTCTTTCTAACATATTTAAATTATTATTATTCTTTCTATTTATGAAAAGTATTAAACAATTGTTATTTTCATTCAAATCAAATTCTGAGGTTTAGTTTGTGTTGTCGGGGTCCGCTATAGCATTTGACGGTCCTCCGTTTTTAGGGCCGCATATTGGCTTGGCGGCTTGGGTGTTTTTGGAATTCTCCCAAAAATATGATTTTTAGTTTATTTTTTTTGGGAATATCGTATAAATAAAACTTTCGGAAGTTTTTTTAGTCAAATATGTTATTTATTTCATTTGTATTTTTTTTATGTATAACATATTGTTACTTCAAATTATACGGATTTTTCTTCAAAGAAATTTGCATAATATGATAACACAAGTTGGATTTTTTTCAATTTCTGATTGATTAATTATGAATTGAAAATATTAAACCTTATTATTATTATACAACCCAAATTTACAGCTTAGCAATAAATTATGCGTCATTTTCGTAAGCAATGTGAATTCATGTTTATGTTTCGTTACTTCTCTACGAATTTGTTTGCATCTAAGAAATAATGTGAGAATATAGTATCAAAATAGTGCTATTTTTCTGCTAATTTAAAATAGTACAAATGTTTATTTCAATTATTTTATTCGAAGCTACAAAATATGAAGTTAACAAAATAATACCAATTCAACAATTTTTTTAATTGAAAAATATAATTAAATTATGTTCAAATAAAAATGGACGTATTATTGCAGAGTTTGTGCTATTTTCCGGACATCCAAACATTACACAAAGCACGCCAAAAAAAAAACATCTGAGCAGTTTTAATTTCATGCAGCGCACAAATCATATGCAGTGTATTTTAATTCAATAGACCATGCGCTGCATTAAGCGAAAATTGCTCTTTTTAAAGCTCTACCCAAAGGGATCTACTCTCAAGTGTTGTAAATAAGGCGGTTAGGCCCAGGCCCAATAAAGAAAATCCGGATTCCTCGGATGCGATCCAACGGACCTCATCCGGTCTTGACTTGATCTACGGTCATAATTTGTTCTTGCATCCTATAAGAGAAACTCCTCATCGTTAGGGTTCTTCTCTCTTGCTCGATTTCTCTGGTCGCCGCCGCGCAATCTCTAAACAGAGAGAAATCCGAGGCTTCGCCTAACGCTCTTCGAGAAATCAACATGGTGGGTTTTGTTTTAGATTAGAGAACTTTGAATCTGAACCCCAATCTCTCGTTTGGTTTGATTATTCCTGGATCTCTTCAATTGTGCTCCCATGTTAAACCTGGATTCGATTTTCATTGATTTTGTGGTGAGAAATGTTATTTGGAGAATTTGAATTATGATGTTAATATTTCGTTTTAATTTGTGAAAAGGTTCTCCAAAACGATATTGATCTGCTAAACCCACCAGCTGAGTTGGAGAAGAAGAAGCACAAGAAGAAGAGACTTGTGCAATCTCCCAATTCCTTTTTCATGGTATGATTTCTCTGATGTTTCCTTTGTAAGAAATTACCATAAAATTGGTGAAATTATCTATAATTGTAATTAGATTCATTGGAATTTTCCTGGCAAATTGATACTCTTATAGATAGCAAATTTGTTTGCATCTCCGAGTTGGAAAATTGTACAGTTTTCATGTCTGGTATTTCAAATATTTGTTTAAGCATCTTATAAGTTGTCAATTTCTCGCATGAATGAATATTGTATAGATGCTATCTAAGCATAGTTGTGTATACTGTTATGTCATGTAAAAAGTACATTTAAGTATACTCTTGTTATTAGGAGATGCCACCCCCTTTATAATTTATGGTCTACAGTGAAGTAAAAAAATGTGATTGATTTTGCAAATTACTTGCAACTTGCCTTAATATTGTCAAGTCATGCCTGTACAGTTAAGGATTTACCTCAGTTCTCTCTGGTATTGTATTTCTAATTTATATTTTTTTTTCTTTATGTTTTGATTGTGTAGGATGTTAAATGCCAGGGATGCTTCAACATGTAAGTTGCTTTCATATATATTTCACAAAACATTGTCCTTTAATTTCATGTGTTCAGAAAACATTCATAAGTAATGCCGTTTATGCAATAGTTTGCATTTGTATTTATCCTTGACCTTATTTCCTAAATTTAAACTTCTAAACCAATTCTGTTGTCTTGTCTGTCAAATCAAAACATGTCAAATGGGAAATTAACACTAATGAGGGACCAAAAAGTACTTTTGGTTGATGTCAAAACGGACCAAAACATATTTTCAGTGTCAACTTGGATTCACGGGGCAGTATTAATATAAAAATGCTTGCTTTAAGATTCGTGCTGAACGGTTTAGATTTTGTATCTTAGGGATGGGAATTTGGTACCACGATTATGTATGATAGTTTTCAATTTAATACTAAGGCACTTGTTGTTTTAAAAATTGTTCATATAGTTCTATATTTTGCAACTGTGTTCTTATTACGAAATTGTGAAAATTTGTAGCACGACTGTGTTCAGCCACTCTCAGACAGTGGTTGTGTGTGGCAACTGTCAACAGGTGCTGTGCCAGCCGACAGGTGGCAAGGCTCGTCTTACCGAGGGCTGCTCCTTCCGCCGCAAGGGCGATTAAGTCATTTCCTAATGCCCCCCTTTCTTTTTTTATCCCAGTTTTAGTGTTTGTCTAAGAACTCTTAGAGTTGAATTATTGGTGTAGGGTTTTGAAATTTTGGGGCTGGTTAATATGTGAGAATGATGAGATATTTTGTTGCTTTATGGAGAAAAATTGAATGTTCTTGTTTAAGCTGAATTATTATCTTATTTGTATGTGTGTCTTTGACATTTTGCTTAGCAAGTAGAATATAATTAAAATTTTGGAGAATTTTTATTTGTGTGATAATTTGTCAATTCACAAGTCCTGTGCACTTCTAAATTGTACATCTGTTCAGATTTGCACGATTTAGATGCTTTTACCAAATGCTTGATTTAATTTCAAAATTGGAATTTTCTCATATTAATATCAATTTCTGTATAGTTCAATGCACTGTTTTAAGATTCAATTTCTGTTTTTGTTCGTTCAAATCCTACATATTCTTCCAAAATGGTCCAGAATTTTTAGATCAATTGATATCCTACCCTTCTAAAAAAATAGTAAAAAATCAAAAAAATAGTAAAAAATCTAAAAAATGTAAAATTTAGTTTGTATGTACAAATATTTTTGGAGATCATGTTGATTGGTTCGGATTGTTAGGGTTTCTGGGTTTAGGGTTTGTGCCTCTTTTTGTAGCCCAGTTTTTGTGTCAGTCTTGTTCTTAGAGTGTCGAATTTCTGGGTTTAGGGTTTTGAAATTTTGGGGATGGTTAATATGTGGTGAGAATGATGAGATATTTACATGGAGAAAAATTGATTACTCTTGTTTAAGCTGAATTTTTTATGTGTGATTGCCTTGACATTTTGCTTAGCAAGTAGAACTTAATTAAAATTTTAGAGAATTTTTTATTGTTGTGATTATTTGTTACTTTATTGTTTTGGGGATAAAATTATTCAAACCGAGTTATTCTCAAGTTACTTGGAACATTTAATGTTTTTGAGTAATTAGGATGATTAAGTTTGTAGTGCACCTGCAAAATGTTCAAATTTGTTTTGAATTTTCACGGTCACTATATATAAGAGATTTCTCAAATGCACATGTAATGTACATTCCATGTTTTTTCCCTTCAAAATTGATAAAAAAAAAATATAAAAAAAAAACAGCTGAAGAGTTTCAGAGAGAGACGAGAGTATATGAGGTGGAAATGTTCAAATTTGTTTAGGGCCGAATGAGCTCGTAGAAAATAGTTTGTGATAAATTTAAATGCTTTTGCATTAAAATTCCAATTTCCCATGGAACTTATATTTTCACTTATTCTTCCTATTACATTAAAATTCCAATTTCCCATATTAATATTAATTTCTGTATAGGGAATGCACTGTTCTAAGATTTAATTTCTTTGTTGTCCGTTCAAATCATACATATTCTAAAGCAACACCAAAAAAGTTATTATCGTTCGCTTTCTATGAATTGTGTGAAATAAGATCCAGTTTCTCAAGTAAAACGCCTGGTCAAATTACAAAATGTTCCTAGAGACTACTTTTTAAAAGACAAACAGACAAGAATATTTCTTTTGAAGTTCTATTAACAGCATGTACAAAAATAGATTTCTAGGTGCATTATACATTGCCAACTGCATTATGAACATACAATAAAAAAAATTCATATATATATATATATATCTTTCAACTTTTTAATTAGTTAGAGTCTACAAACTGAATTATAACAGAGAAAAGAGCATGTAATCTGATTTCTAGCAACTTAAAATGCTAGATGAAATTAGGTCTAATGGAGCTTGAATTAGTTTGTGGACCTATGTATGTATGATCAATAATTACAGAAATTCAATTTTATGCCTCAAAATATTATTTAGCATACCCAAAATATTATTTAATGCTCCGGCACTGCTATGTGGAAATACCAGTTTCAGAAGTTGGTAACTTCAGATCGGCTGTGCACGCGGTATTTTTTATTTCACCAAACCAATCGGATTTATCTGCATTTGATGCTGTCAAACTGGTTTGATTCGAGTTTTTAAGAAACCGATTAGTAGAGTCTAATCCATAATTAACCTGCATCAGTAGAAAGAAATGCATCAGAGAGAATTTGGAAATTCTAACACATAGCAGTCCACAAATAATTACAAAATAAAAAATAAACACACATGCACACACACCATGGATTCTACCATTGAAGAGGAGAACTTGACAAGTGATTTTACGATTGGCAATACACAAAACCTGAAATAAACATAAACCTCTTAACTTTGTTGTAAACATGACGAATATCAAATTAATGTTACACCGTTTTTTGAAATAGTATAGCTCAAAAAAGGTATATCCTAGAGCGCAAAAAGGTCATGACCTAAAATCCATGGAAAGCTTTAGAACTGGCAAGCTTTGCACCACAAAATTTGCCAGGGGAGATAAATATAAATTTTTGCCAAGGTAAATAAATAGGAATATAAAAATGATGAATCATATATTCAGTTATTTTTTGGGATAAAAACTAGTATGTACCAAACTGAGCAATATACACAAAAGAACTACTTAAAACCCAAGAAAGCAATCGATAGTATAATTTATTGGCATATTTGCAAGGGGCATTTTCATGTGAGGTCATCCAAAACATCAAATATCATGTATATCTTTGCAAAACTAGAAATATCATATGCACCCTTCCAAAGCACAGACAATATGAAAAGAAAGCCAATCTCTGCAACCCCCAAATGACTGTTCTCTGTTACAGATTCTCTGAACAAAACAAGAAAAGAAAAGAAAGCCAATCTCTGCACCTTAGGAGTTGAATAGATTTTGTATTTCAATTTTGTAAATAATTGTTGCCTTTTTTTTGAATCAGGAGTAGGATTTTTTTTGAGGAAGCTTTTTGATTGATTTTCAGGGTGTAACAAGGAATTTTTTTTTTCAATATAAAGAAACAGCCGGTACTGTTTGTACCATTCTTTATAAAAAAAAAATCGGCACTTCAAAAGGAGTATCAAAGGTGTAAATGTGATAAATTGTTCCTGTTAAAACCAAAAGGGCACAAAAGTATTTCTAGTTTTGTAAGGATACATATGCATGATAGTCTGATTTTTTATCATTGCTGTCTTGCCAAAGGGAAATCTCAAAAGAAATTGCATCCCCTGAGATATCTCAAACTGATTTGTGGAAAATCCTGACCATTCAAATCATTTCTGCACGAATCTCAAAGCACAATAATACTGCTCCCCGCATTCTGAATAGGTACCAAAAAAAAAAAAATTGACCCGGCTTTAGATAAACTGAAATTTTGAGATATCTTAGAGGATAAGGAAAGGGGGTGCTTCACTATTTGTAACATGCTACTTAATTTGGATATAAATGCAAAATTTGAGTCCCAAATTCACATAATAGCAATAAATATTGAAAAAATATATATAAAAAGGAGAAGGAATAAGGTACAGACATTCCTCTTCCACCAGCTAAGGCTTCTTCAGCGGGATCCTTCCACTCATCAACTCTGAATTACAAAATAATTAAAGAAACAAATTGGAACACAAGAGAGAAAACAATACCTCATTTAGTGAACTCAAACAAACAACGACGTACATCCAGCCATAGCGGCGGTCGAAGAGGAGGCGCTTGGACGGCCGAGATGAGTCGCCTTTCATCATCAGATTCAGCGGTGCTCACACTTGAGCAGGGGTGAATTTGTTTGCAACTTGAGATTGGGAACGAAAGCACAAGCAAAGAAAGAAAGGGAAGGCGAATTAGGATTTAATGGATTTTAATATTTGAAGAGAAATTTATGGTGACTGAGAATGGGCTGTGGGTTTCTTAGCCCGGCCCAAAATCCGAAAAATCTGGCAATTCTTGACCCGAATGGAACTGTTTGATCCGAGTTAGAATGGCCGTCTGATCAGGATTTGGATTAATGAACTGGTCTGTTCTTAGTTTTTATTTTGGATGTTTGTAATTTTTTTTTCGGCCCAAAGCCCGTAGGCATGGATGTTTCTAATTTGGAAGCCCAAAGAGGCAAAGATAAATAAATAAATAAAAAGACAAAAAAAAAACATACAACACGTAATTACTGATAAGCAACAAAAAAATATCACAAGAATTACAATAATCCCAAATCAATAATAAAGTAAAAATAATTAAACCTCAAATTTATCGAATACAGAAAAAATGTAAAATAGGAAGAGTAACGAATTATTTATTTTAACATCTAACAATTTTATTTGAACGCATATAATAATTTTATATTAACATAATAGACTAATAGTTCTAAAATTTTATTATTAAAAATAAAATATAAAGGAATGACGAAGACAACCAAAATTGAAAGCATTTAAACATCTTCAAAAGAAAATTAATAGAAATGCATCCGGAAAAAAAGATAAATTCTAAAATTTGGTTCCAATATCCAAGCATTGACAAACTTAAATACGAAAGTTTAATTAGGTCCATTTTCTTGTCATAATTTATTTAAACACCACCATACACAAAACATCCAACAACCAAATACTCTATAACTGCACAGCATACATATGTAGCTTCTCTCACAAAGCACAAATTTATCATTCAGCCCTACGAGGCGATGTTGTGGCCGGTTTTCTACGAGGCGATGTTGTGGCCGGTTTTATGACAGGTGGGGCCTCTAGAAGAAGCGGTCGACCAGCAGCAATGCTGGCATCTGGGAGGAGAGAATGACGTCTGGGCCCGGGCGATGAGAGTAGAAGCTGAAAGGTCCATCCAAGCACATCCGGGACAAAGACGCGGTACAAGAGAAATGTGTCGTACCAAGTAGGGTATTTCACGTAAGTATCACCGCGACATGCGCCGGCAACCATCATTCGCGCAAATTCCCCGACATGTCCATTTGTCAAAGATACCTGCACAAAGATGTTACAAATGCACATAATATGATCTATAATTAAATTTTATCCAAGGTTGATTTAGCCTAGCTAGGAGGGTTCTATTACCATGCACAACCAACCTCAGAAAGATGAAACAAAGTTGAAGTGCCTTTTTTTTTTTACTAGATTAATTTGAGGAAATTTTGTTTGATTCGGTAAATTTTTATTTGATTAAATTTTGAATTTATTTTATTTTCTTTCATTTTGTTTCAATTTTTTTGTAAACCTATGACACTTCTGGTTTCCATATTAATGGAATCTGGAGGCCTGGCCTCCACATTTTTTTTTAAAATATTGAATTTATTGCCCTGAAATAATGTTCTCTTATTAAAAAGCTTAAGCATATATCTTACCTCCTTTTCCTCTCTCCATTGCATCTCGGATCCCTCTTCGAGCATGAATTTGCCTCTACTCATATCACCTCCTATCCACCCATGAGTTGCAAGAGTGATTCCGACACTATCATTCACCTCATACCTTAGTGAATCATAGAAATTTATCACCGCCGCCTTGGCCGCCTATCAAATTTCACCCAAAACAAAAGAAGAATTACATCTCTTGCAATTATTGCAACGTGTATTGGTTTATTAATCAAAATCAAAATTATCTTGTGGACTAACCGCATATAGGCCCATTCTAGGTATCGGCAACCAGCTTTCGATAGATGCATTAACAACCACACGACCGTGGCTCTGTCGGAGATAAGGGAGAGCGGCATAGGTTGGGTATACGTTTCCCCAGAAGTTTATATCCTAGCACAAGTACATTAGATAATTAATAGTACCTTTTCAAATGCATCCAATGACAAAATAAAAAACATGGTATTTTTTGTCCATTTTTTACCATCAAATGAGGAAAAATCGAGGTGTCGACTGCATCTTCAAAATAAAAGTTGTGGCCTAAGCTTGCAGTATTGACAAGATGGTTCACTGCCAAAATATAACTAGTATCAAAATAAGAAATGCTATCCACAACAAAGAACTATATCTTAAAATTACTTTCTCCTTTTTCCTATAATACCATTTGTCTGGAAAGGTAACTAAGGCCCCCCTTTGAATTGTAATTTTTCAATTTAACCCTTCAAATTTTTTAATTTTTACAAAAATTGTTACTATTAGCCCTCCTCACCTCATAAAACGAAATTACATGACATCTATTCATCTAGTCCACCCTTTCTCAATTTTCTGCTTCTGCCCGTCTGGCCTTTGCATGTTTTTCATAATGTACAGGGGTAGAAATGCATGAATTTGCCTAAATTGTAAGAAAGAAAGAACTTAATTACACTGTCCAAAGTAGCTAATGGTGTCGCTGACAAAGCGCCTACAATCGTCTTCTTTAACCACATCTGCCGCAATAACCAACACTTGTCTTGCACCGAGAATGCGTGCATTTTCTCTGATGCCGAACAGCCTGTGCTCCCTCCTCGCCACCAAGACCAAATTGGCCTTTCTCTTAGCATACTCATATGCTATTTGCTGCATTTGTGGGAAAATGGTTTATGCGTGGCAACATGCGTGCATGCATGCATGATTAATCAATAAGTATTTATATTTGATTAAATAATCCAAATGCTGATGAACAAAATGAACTCTGAGCTTATTAATCAACCAATTAAATCCCACAATTGTACTCTGAATGGATCATTTTTATATTGATACAACAAAAAAAAAATCACACATGCAAACTTTTCAAAGAAGGGAATATCAACAACTTTAAGTATACACAAACTGTTAATTTAAGGAAGATGTGATCCAAAATTTCTTATTGAAGGAGACAAACCTTTTGAATTATGCATGCATGCACTAACCTAGGTAGCTACCACTAAACCAAAAATAAATGAAAAATTCACATAGCCACCACCTATGATAATTAATTAAATTGCAAGGATCAAACAACATATATATATAAGGGACTCAATAAATCCTTCAAAATTGACAAGTTAAAATTAAACAACATAATTTCCCTTTCAAAAAACTGAAATTAATTAGATCACTGGTAATTAATTAATTGGGGTTGAATAACCAGTTACGTATACCTCGCCGATAGCAGAGGAGGCGCCGGTGATGAGCACGACCTTGTTCTCCATGTCCTCCCGAAAGAAGGTCTTGACAGCCCACTCGGCAGCACGCAGAATCGACAGCGTCGGCCATGCAAACGCCATCATCACCATGCTTGCCGGCGGCACCACCACATTCATCATGCTGTTTAGGATATACTCCATGTTTTTTTTTGCAAAGAGAAATCAATTCAAGAGGGGGTATACACTATATAAATGTTAATATGATACTAAGGTTGAATAGATTTGTATAAGATTTGATCAGAGTCATGCATATCTTTCTCCCCCTTGAGAGAGAGAGAGAGAGACAGAGAGAGAGAAGAGAAGGTTAGCTTGGGAGTGTGATTAAGTAGAAAGGAGATAAGAACAGGTACCGAGAGAGAGAGATGGCATGTAAAGCATGCACACGTGACAGGGTTAGGGGCTTGATGGGCTGACACGTGTGAAGCATTCCTCTTTGGCTTCTTGCTAAGCTGAGTTAAAGACTTTGTTTTTTTCTGTAGTTAGCAGTGTAACAAAATACGGTTCATGCGGCTGCATATATGTATGCGCTTGACAACCGCAAAGAAAATCAATATGCGGTCTAATATGCGGTTCCGCATATTTAGCCGCATATTCGGCCGCATATTTTTATCGCATATTCGACCGTATATCACCGCTTATTACCGCATACTTGTTTGTATGATACCGCATATTACCGCATACTTATTTATATATATATATTAATTTTTATTTTAAAATCCGTATATATAAGTCTGCATAAAAATCTGCATATGCGGTGGCCTTCTGCATACCACATAAAAATCCATTTTAAAACATTGGTGGTTAGGTTGGGTAGAGATATTGACAGAGTAAATTTTACTTCATGCAGCGCATAATAAGGTCGTTAAAAACACTTGAGAGTATGTCCGATGGGCATCGGACCTACTTTGGTTCGATGAGTTTAATCACTGTTGATTTGCTTTAAGATTCGTGCAGAGCGCTTTAAAATTCGTGCGTGTCTGTTTCAATTTTTGTGCGCACAAATCTTATATTAGATCGGACGGTCATCATACTCGTTAAACCTAAAAATAGATCTGATGAGCATCGGACCTACTCCGTTCTCCGTTAAAAAATGATCTATACATATATCCACCCGTTTAGTTTACCGAGAGCATCTCTTAATTTTTTTTTTTTTTTTAAATAGAGCGTCACTTAAATTTCTTTTTGGAGGAAGAGCGTCACTAAAATGATCAACTGTGAGTGTGTGACTTAAATGAGCATTCTAACCTTTCAAGTGGAAATTGAATTTATTAATCGCTCTTGTTTTCTACTTGTACCCCTTTTTTTTTTGTTATAATCTTATAGGCACCTCTATTTTTGGAAGGTCCTGTAATTTACGATTCACAATTTTTTAAAAAATGACTATTTTGTAATAAAAAATTAAACGACAAATTTTATCCAATGATCATTTCTTTCATACAAGATGAAGAACAATAAAAAGGAATACAATAGAATTTATTTATTTACTTATTATGATTAAATTAACTAAGATTTATTTATTCAATTAATTTAATCCACTTGAATTTATTTATTGATTTCTTCTTTCATACAATTGAATTTATATAATTAATAATTTGATATCCAAATTTGTAGCTAACAACAAAGAGAAAACTATACAAAATCATCTAAGTAAGCCAGATTAATTCATTTAACTATACACATACAAAATCATATCTAAGTAATCCAGATTAATTCATTTAACTATACACAGAACCTTCACATCAAAATTTTTTAGGCAGGCATGTAAAAGCAGAAAAACAAATTATAATTAACAACAAAGCATGACCTCTATTGCAAAAATTGACAAGGATTGTTAAGCAATTTCATATGAAATCGGCGCACTAGTGCAAAGTCAAACTGAATGAATCAAATAAAATAGAAAGAACCAGAGCAGAACTGACATAAAAGACTGGACCAAAGTTATATGAGGCCATATAATCCATTATACGAAGACTACTAATTGATCCAGCCTCTAACTATATTTTTAGTTTTCAATAAAGAATAAAATGGTAGTTTATAAATTTAAAATGTGTTTTAATAGAAAAACAATAAATTGAATAAATTTGTGAGTTTTTGCAATTTAGAAGAGTAAATATGATATAATGAAATTTAGAGGAAATACGTAATTTCAAATTTTTTGAGAGGTGTACGTGAAATTTTCCCAAAAAGGAAAATAAATTGCTTTTGCTAGAGCAACTTTTAATTTCTCTTTATGCTACTGATTAACAGTAAGAAGACCAATTGTACTACTAATAGACACTAAATAGTTCAATTAGATGGACTTGAATTACACTGATTATAAGTTTATATCAGCTTGATTTAGTCTAAGCTAACTCAATAGTAACTGGCTCCTCAAATTACTGGCCATTACATGATGAATTTTAAAATCAAGTTGATGCATTAAGAAAAGAAAAATAAGAGTGAGGCTATGGTACTTTGCAAAGCGCGAATCAGTCCGTGCTATGAATCTATATTTATGTTTTCAAAGTCTGAACAGTCAATCTGAACTGTTCAATATGATCTCCATGTAAATATGTACTTGGAGATCAAATTTTACATTTTTTAGAATTTTTTAACTATTTTTTATTATGATAGAAAATCACCTAGTCTAAAGATTTTTGAACCATCCAAAAATAATGATTTTTTACCTATTTAAAAAAATAGAAAGAAATTCTAAAATATATAAAATTTGATCTTCAAGTACATTTTCATATGGAGATTATGTTGAGCGGTTCAGATCGACTATTTGGTCTTTAAAAACACCGGTCCGTGCTTTGCAAAGTACCATAGCCTCACTCAGAAAAATAATTCCATCTTGAGAAAGAGAAGGAATACAGTACTTCTCTGTTTATGCTGAGTGATATAATGAAATCTAGTAATTAAGGAATAAAATCTGAGAACGCACATACACTGATACACATCTGTTCATTTACAGAAATAACAGCATTACTAAACAAATTTCATGAATTTCTTTCCAGAATTTTGAAGTACAATGTACAATTTGCCTTTTTATTCCCTTTATACAAACCAACAAAACAAAAACCACTACACAAACTCCAAAACTGAGTGATTTTTCACTTTTTAACTCATATACAAATAATTTTGTATTCAGAGATTAACACATACACTTTCTGAGTACAATTACTTCACTCTGAACCTATGAGAGATTTATTGACCCTTGAAATTTGCAAAACAGCCCCTAAGTTATCAAGGAACTGTACAATGCTATGTTTGTTGAACAAAGCAAGGAGACTTTTTGCAAATGTTGAAAAAGGGAAGGACCTCTTTTGCAAATTCTACTGACATGTTACTAACCAGAGCAACACTTTGACATGTACCCACCATTGTTACTGCTTGAAACCGAAATTGTTTTCCCCTCCTTGACCCCACCAATCTCCTTCAACTCACTCTCTGTAACAATCGGTTTCTTACTAACAACACGATAAATCTCAGTTAAATTTACTTCAAATGCCTTCTCCACATTTGTCGAGTCAAGAGCAGAAGTCTCTACAAACGACAACCCTTCTGACTCGGCCATGGCGGCCCCATCCTCTGTGGGGACCACACGTAAGTGCTTCAAGTCAGTCTTGTTTCCTATCAACATGACTACTATGTTGGAATCGGCATGGTTGCGTAGTTCTCTTAACCACCTCTTGGCATTTTCAAATGTGCTTGCTTTGGTCACGTCGTATACTAAGACTGCGCCTAGGGCCCCACGGTAGTACGCACTTGTTATGGCACGGTACCTCTCCTGGCCTGCGGTATCCCATATTTGTGCTTTTATGTTTTTCCCCTCAATCTGAAATTTGACAAAGACTTGGAACATGAGTTTTTTGTTCTTTAAATATAAGTTTTGCTGTTTTATTTGGATTTTTTATTTTACTTCCTAATTTTGCTGTTTTGAAGAAAGAATGCTTTCCTTGTACTGTTTGCCCTTGGCATGAATCATGATTGAATGATGCAAGATAAAAGTTTTTGAGAAATGTACTGCACAACAAAGTCTTAAATATACGATTTAATGGGTATTGGTATGGTGTTTTTTATTTCTATACATGAAAATATTACATTAGATAATTACTTGCAGCAAGGAATATCAATTAACAGGACTGCATCTATCAATGTGCCCAATACGATACATGAATTTCGGCACATAAGAGGAACTACCTGACCAATTTATCCGCTCTGTTTTTACAGCCTTTAGTGCAAAAATTGGGGGGGGGGGGGGGGGGGGGGGGGATTTGAGTTTAGTTTGAGCTCTAAATGAGCGAAAACTAGACCGAAGCTCAACTGAATCTTAATCGGGGATTAATTTAACTATCGGAAAATGGTTTTCTAAGCATAGTTAAGAATCTAACTTACTTTAAAAGGTCATAAACTTATAATACAACTTATTTTAAAAAGGTAATAATTACAACATATTTATGAAAACTATCCATTTCAGTCCACACAAAAAAACCTCCATAGATGAGTTTTAATCTAATTTTTTACCAGAACAAACTTTAGTTGGTCGATGGATATTTGAGTTTTGAGTTTAGTTTGAGCTCTAAATGAGCGAAAACTAGACCGAAGCTCAACTGAATCTTAATCGGGGATTAATTTAACTATCGGAAAATGGTTTTCTAAGCATAGTTAAGAATCTAACTTACTTTAAAAGGTCATAAACTTATAATACAACTTATTTTAAAAAGGTAATAATTACAACATATTTATGAAAACTATCCATTTCAGTCCACACAAAAAAACCTCCATAGATGAGTTTTAATCTAATTTTTTACCAGAACAAACTTTAGTTGGTTGATGGATATGAAAAGAGAATATGTTCTTCTTATTCTGATCATTACTTATTCTTGTAAAGTTGCTAGTTGCTACCACACAAGAATAGACAAAATTTTCAATTGAATTAGGAATCTCATTCCTTGCTAAATACATAACACTCAAAAAAAAAATTGTACTAGTAAAGGAGATTTTTTTTTTCAAAATATATTTCTTTTGTCATGTTTCTTTTAGTAAAAATTATAAAAATTACACTTGTGTTTAAAACCGAAATTTTTATTTATAACATTTTTAAAAAATAAATTAATAAAATAACCATCGTTTTTGGTCAATTCTAAATCTAACACGGCCGCAGAATGCCGGAGCGGACCCATATGGGGGGTACCGCAGAATGCCGGAGCGGACCCTCATATGGGTCCGCAGAATGCCGAAGCGGCCCCTGGGGCTGCAGAATACCGGAGCGGTCCCCAGCCTATATAAGGGGCCGCTGGGTTCCGATTTCATTACATCTCATTTGAAGTTTCAATCCTTTCGACCTCGGGTAAGTTTTCTTCTTCTTCTCTAGTTTTAATTTTTAGTGTAGAGTAGTAATTAGGTGTAGGTTTAGGGTTTAGGGTTTAGATTTAGCATTTAGAATTAGATATTAATTTAGGATTTAGAATTAGTACTGTACCCAAATTTAATTAGAATTGTACCCAAATTTAATTAGAATTGTACCCAAATTTAATTCGATTGTACCCAAATTTAATTAGATTGTACCCAAATTTAATTAGAATTGAACCCAAATTTAATTCGATTGTACCCAAATTTAATTAGAATTGTACCCAAACTTAATTAGAATTGTACCCAGATTTAATTCTATTGTACCCAAATTTAATTAGAATTGTACCCAAATTTAATTAGAATTGTACCCAAATTTAATTAGAATTGTACCCAAATTTAATTAGAATTGTACCCAAATTTAATTCGATTGTGCCCAAATTTAATTAGAATTGTACCCAAATTTAATTCGATTGTACCCAGATTTAATTAGAATTGTACCGAAATTTAAACCGGACTTTGACCAAACTCTCATATTTGACCAAAAATTATCCAATACAGCATGAGTACCAGTAGACCATCCTCCAGTAGGGGTACACAACATGCTCCTACAGCCACGCCATACGAGATGTCTCAGTACATCGAGACAGCATTGGCGGATGTTCCGGGTCTCCGGAGTCGCACCGACAGGGTCAGCGACTTCTAGTGGTATCCGAATGCGGAGCATCGGATTTTAGAGGCTGCCACTGGGGTAAGTAAATTTGTCATATTTATAAATTTGTCATTCCGAATTTTTGATGAATGAACTTGATCTGATTATTTAATTAAATGCAGAGTTTGGATGCGGTTACGGTTCGTCACAACCGCCAGCATCTACGGTACCAGCCGGCGTACGGGGGGATTTTACGCTCGATGGGATTGTACCAGATATCCCAGATGGCCGAGGAGAATGCTGACGAGGGTTTATCTTCTGGCCTCGTTGAGCGATGGCGTCCCGAGACGCACAACTTTCATCTCCCCCATGCTGAGATGACAGTCACCCTACAGGACGTCAGTTGCCTGTGGGGTATGACCATTATTGGGGAGCCGATCACGGGTGTCGAGTACGGAGATTTTCGTGCATTGTGCTTGGAGCTATTGGGTATCCCGCACGAGGATCTCCAGAAAGAGAAGAAGAGCGTTGAGAAGACTGTGGTCTCGCCCAGCTGCATCAGCTTGGCAAAGCTGCGGGCGAGATTCCAGGTCTTTCCGGATCGACCAGATCAGGTATTTGCTTGTACAAGATTTAATTTAAATAGTATTATATTTATTTTCTTGTAAGTAATGTTCTAATTTAAATCTATAACAGGTGGTTATTGACCGATATCTACGCGCCTATATTTTGGAGATGATCACCTGTCGGTTGTTTCCGGATTCGCATGGAGATCAGGTGCGGCTGTGTTACCTCGAGCTTCTGCGCGACCTGTCCACTGCGGGCAGGTTCAACTGGGGAGGTGCCACGCTGGCATGCCTATATAGGTAAGAAACACCTTCTTATAAATATTTTCAAATAGTATACATCGTAGTGTAGTAACAATGACTTTGTTTTCTTGTAAAGGGGTCTTAACACAGCCTGCCTGAAGATGAACAAGACCTTCATAGGACCGTGCATGTTACTACAGCACTGGTCCTACGCACATCTGATCGTTGGCCGTCCAGTCCTGGCCAGCAAGACAGATGTGCCGCAGTGGGGCAAGCCCGAGCCGGACAACTGCCCTGCATTTGCCGCCAAGTACTGCTATCCCAAGATTTGGGTGGGTGCAGGGCATGGCGCGTCTCTCGGCATCACATTCTGGAGACAGGAGATCGAGCATCTCAGAGATGATGCCGAGTTTGTCACTTGGGAGCCCTACAGAGATTATGTAAGTTTACTTTTATTTTTATTTTAATTTAAATTTTTTCCAGTTCGAATTGATATATGATATTAAATCTATACTTCCAGGTCGAGGTGGATGGCGCACATCGGTCATTTCTTGAGATATTGCCGGAGCGATGTCGTCAGCAGGAGCGTTTCTGGCGTGCACAGGTGCCGCTCATATGTTTTCAGGTACCGTAATTTCTTTATGCTAGTTATTTACACAAGCAACTTAATTTAATAAAAACAGTCTAACGTATTAAAATATATAGATCATCGAGCACCATTACCCCGGACGGGTCATGAGACAGTTCGAGATGCGCCAGCTTGCTCCGCCCCCGGCACCGATCAGCGAGGATGTCTGGCGAGAGCTCCACCATCCCAGGGAGACCACTGCAGGCAAGGACTGGGGGATTACCCGTGCCGATTACGTGTTCGAGGCAGGACAGGCAGATCCCCCATTGGCCGAGCCCGACCGTCAGATGGATGTCGTGCCAGTGTAAGAAATTTTATTAATTCAAAACTTCAACTATGGCTTTTTGATTGGAATATCTAACATTTGTTGTAATTCGTACAGACCTTACAGAGATTGGTATCAGGATCACGGCGCGTACACCATATTCATTGAGGGATACATCGCCGACAACCCGCAAGAGCGGGTACCGAAGCCGAGGGATCGTAGAGGACAGATCCACGGTATTATCCCCGCCGGCGCACCTCTCGCAGCCACGGTATTTTTGATTTGAAATTTCAAATTCAAAACTATTAATATTTACAATTGTACAACTTCTTCATAATTTTTTCAATTTTCAGGCATTATATCTTGTCAAGAGTTGCGTCATAGGGGCTACGATGGCCGTCACCAGGGGATGGAAGAGGCTCGGGAAGGTCATCCTCAAGCACAACGTACCCGCGGTGTGCCAGTGTGGGTACAGGGCGCGCCTCGACTCTCTACTGAGGTGCGCTGGCTTGGGCGGTATTGATGCGGTCGACGACATATCTGACGAGCCCGATGTCTATGTCCCCTACACTGGTGATGAGGACGTGTTTGCAGGCGTCCATGATGCTGAGACGGTCGGTCAGGCGTTCGACCGAGGTGCCGAGTTGATGCGCCGAGCCGCACAGGACGCCATGGGATCCCAGGCTAGGATGCCTACCGAGGTATAATTTAAATTAAAATACATAACTGTGATTTTTTTCTTATTCAATACATTATCTAATTTGTAAGTTACTACAGGGTGGACACGAGGAGGACCTGGGCTTCGATATCTCCGCTGATTATGGCACAGAGGGAGATGGACTGTATTCCCCGGGTTACAGTCCCACTCAGACTGCACCTCCTGCCTATCAGCCAGGGTATGTTCAAACAGAGCCCATCCCGCCGTTCCCTGGCCAGTCCTCACCGCAGGTACCTCACCCTTCCGTCCACGATGACCCCATTGCCAGACAGGCGTTTTTATTCACGCAGGCTGAGTCTGGACAGACCACAGTTTTTGGTCCTGGGGTCCAGCAGACATCCGAGATTGAGGAGGTTCGCCAGGAGCCGGTTCAGTCTACGGATGTCCAGGCAGACGACTCTGCATCCTCCGCAGATACTGACGAGACGCCACTCTGCAGGCGGGGTCGGGGGTATAGGAAGAAGAAGGCGAGGACGGTGTTTAGTCCAGAGCCGTAAATTTTCATTTGTTGTACTGTTAGATGTTTTGTTAGATTCTTATTTGTAGTATTGGTAGATGTTTTGTCAGATACTTATTTATTTAGTTGATTAGTTTCTTGTTTGTTTGATTTTATTGTTATTTATTTATTTTGTTGATTTCATTATCTCAGGGTACACAAAAGAATTTCAAAGAAACCACATATCTAAAATATCTAAAGTATTTCAAACCAACGACATATCTAAAATACGATATGACCAAAATCAATTTAAACAACATTCGAAACTAAATTACAATTTTGTATTTCTAAAATAAAAAATAAAGGGTCCGCTCCGGTATTCTGCGGCCCCAGGGGCCGCTCTGGCATTCTGCGGACCCATATGAGGGTCCGTTTCGGCATTCTGCGGTACCCCCCATATGGGTCCGCTCCGGCATTCTGCGGCCGTGTTAGATTTAGAATTGACCAAAAACGATGGTTATTTTATTAATTTATTTTTTAAAAATGTTATAAATAAAAATTTCGGTGTTTAAAATAATTATATAATTATGTCTTATCCCGAATATTTTCTCCTACCTTATTCTATTTTCTGGCCCCGTCCCTAGTGCAAATATATTTAAGATATGCTGAAAATTACAATCATAAATTAACAGCAAGTATACCCAAATTATATATATTTTTTAAAAGATAAATGAAAATAAACAAAAATAAAAATTGTATTTCCATTCCGACAGATCAGATGATTATTTTTCACTAGAAACTACTTGTAAAAACAAAATCGTGATATTAGAAATTAAAAAAAGAATAAATACTAGCAAAAGGTACTTAAACATTTGAATTGGAATTACCTGGACGGATTTGGAAGCGAACTCAACACCGATTGTGGATTTGGAATCGAGAGTGAAGATATTGCGAGTGAATCGAGAGAGAAGGTTGGATTTCCCCACGCCTGAATCCCCAATCAAAACCACCTTGAATAGATACTCGTAATCTTCATCGTCTCCCCACGACGACGATCGATTTGCTCTCGCCATCTCTCTCTCTCTCTCTCTCTCTCTCGGTCTAAAGCACAAACAAGCTTGTTTCTGGATATAAATTCTAGAGGTCAAAGCTGAACGAATTCATATCACCTAAGGTAACAGAATATTTATGTTTACATATGGACCGTCCGATCTGCTTTGTCACGAATATTAAAGGTCGGATTGGATTGGACGGTCCGAATCTAAACATAAATATTGGGTTACCTCAGAGGATTTGGATTTTGAACGAATTCTCTGGTTTCAGTTGATTTTGACGAGGGAAACTATTGGATTACACTCTCCATTTCTAAGAACAGGAGATGTCCTGTCTAGGAGAGCGCACTTTGAAGATGGTGCTCTAGAAATTGGAGGGGA
Source organism: Carex myosuroides (assembly GCA_028015225.1). NCBI lineage: Eukaryota > Viridiplantae > Streptophyta > Magnoliopsida > Poales > Cyperaceae > Carex > Carex myosuroides. The sequence continues at coordinate 7,637,173 of CM051464.1, forward strand.
CCAATCAGATATATATTACGGGTTTTACAGATGAACCCTTCAAAATTATTTATTCACCTCTTAGTTTACAAGCAAATTGCTATTCGCTAATAATTCCCCCTGATAGCAGGTCTGATTACATTTTTGAGAAAAATTAACATTAAATATTGATCCGGCTAGACACTTTCAACATTAATTTCTGAACTATTTATATTTATTGTCTGAAATTTGAATAGTCAGATAGATACTTGGTATATTTTTTTATTGCTAAATCATTGGTGGTTGGCTGTTTTGCAATGTGATAATTAATAAAAAATTATGATGCAACTAAGGTTAGTTGCTGACTTAATCTTCTGAATTATTTTTACTAATAGACCACCAAAAGTCAATGACATTTCTATATACTTTCCATTGAACCGCATAACATTTCACATTTTTATTTTATGATTGAAGTTATATGTTCCTTCATACCTAATCCCCTCCTCTCCAAATTGAAGAGACCAAATTCTTCCCGGATTAAAGAAGATAAAATGAACCATTTATCAATTTTATAAAAATTATTTTTTTCCATTACAACAATTAAATTTGCATGCTTGAAATTCGAGATGATAATTTCAGAGTAATTTTATTGGAGGGATAAGAAAAAGTTGACTAAGATGTTAGATATTGTGTATCGTCTGGTAAGAATTACCGACACTTTTATTAATACCCCCAACAAAAATCAAAATATCAAATCTGCTCTCGATTCAAAATAGTGGACCGCCCCCAGTGGCGGTTAGGGTATTTTTAGTAAAAAATTTGAATCGAGAGCAGATTTGATATTTTGATTTTTGTTGGGGGTATTAATAAAAATGTCGGTAAGAATTATATCTAGTACAGTGAACTAATTATTCTTCATATAAAATGCGACATGTTTAAAAATTGATGTGCTGGATGATTTAACTTTTTTTTAACGTTAATCATACTAAAATATTGTGTCGGATACTCTAAAAATTTAAAATAAAATAAGATACAAAAACTAAACTGGTTAAGAGCAAAAATAAAGGAAAAATAATAATAACTAGCCATCTTTTAGAATAATATATTGACCGAAACCAAATTCTATTAAAATATTTCACAAACATTAGAACATATTTAATTTTTTGTTTTGGACTATTGATGAAAAATGTCTATGAATTATAAGATTATATTTTGTGCTTATTAGCGTGATAACATGATTTGCGAATTATTTATTTTCAGCAATTCTTGAATAAATAGATGAACTAAATGTATTTTCAAAATTTTCTTCGAAAATCCTAAATTATTTGAAATTTTTTCAAATTATTCCTTAATTATATTCAAATTATTCTCAAAATCTGTGATTTTTCTTAAAAATTCAGAATTGAAATATATATTTATATGTGTTATAAAAAAAACGAACAATTCTTGATTGCATTCAGATACTCAACTAATGAATTTTTAACTTCACAAAATTATAACAAAATATTAGATTTGTTAGATTATTTAATTTTAGACTTCACAATTTAGGTTTTCCTCATTTTTTGAGTTTATTAAATGGAAGTTAAGAAAACAGGGGATCTGACCTGAGGTGTCAATTTCAACCCAAAATTAAATGTTCGTACAAACAAACATGTAAAACAAGTCAAGAAATCATAAAGTCAGAAGAAATCTTCCAGACACTCTCTTACTCCCTCAATAAAATGATATATAATTTTTTTATTGTGACTCCGACTGATACTTCTTTGTAATATTTTAAAATATTTGATCAACATATAACACAGCACATATTCGATATGTAGATGTATATTTTGAAATATTTTAAAATTTATAATCTAAATGAATTAGTCAAAAATAATAAAATCAATAAGATACTAACATATTTAGATTTAATAAATAATAAATATCACATTATTAATTTTATATATCAAACAAGATTAAAATTTAGCAAAATTTTATTTTGTTATTAAATATGTGATGCATGCTATTATGTATACGATTCATATACATATAAGCATATACGATTCATACAATCGATTTTAAACACTACAAAATGCAAAAAGTGAATAATAAGTAAAATACATAAAAACTAAAAAAATGCAAGAAGTGAAACTGTTACGCTTCAACTCAAATCTAGAAATATACAATAACATCTTTTCAGCGCTTCCTAAATTTCGTTTGTATCTTATTCTTAAATAGAAAATCTGAAAACTATTCGATAAGAAGAAAAATGAAAACATTTTTCAGAATTAAAGTCCCTGAAACAAAATAATATCATAATAAGTATAACATGATACAATACGAAAACATTAATTTCAAATTAATATGAACTAAATAGATATATTTATGTTTGATATTTTGATGTATATAAAATTAACTCGAAATTTCACTTTTTACCAATATATAATTATTGAAATAATTTTCAGTTTTCTCCATCATCACACATTTAATATCTCATATCCACTAATTCAAAAGATTATAAAATTTGATATTTTAATTAGTTCTTATTGCAATGCAAAATCTAAGTTATTATCAGCTCATATCTTTGTTTGTTACATACGCTTTCGACATGAGGTTACTTATTTTACAATGATACGAGTATTTATTAGAGATGAAACATCAAATGCATGATTTTACAATACAAAAGGCATGACTTGAACAAATAGAGTTAACATTTATCTTGTCACTCATGAAAGTGTGCGTTTAATTGACAATAATATTCAATTGCGAATCCATTCACAATGAATTATAAACTTGACTCTCAATTTTTTTATAAAAATTTTATATGATTGACTTTATACGAAACTTCTCAAATTTGACTCCTCCGTAACTTCGAAGTCTAGCTACATCCGCCCTTGATAATATATTATATTTTTTCAAATTAAAAACTTCATGAAAAAGAAATCTCTTTATAGTAGGACTCACATATAGGGGTGCAAACGGGTCGGATATTATCTAACCATATCTAGATCCGTATTCAAAAATTAAATACGGATATTGATATATGAATATCCGTGCGGATACGGATACAGATATGATTTTGAATTTTAATTATCTGTATCCGAACAGTAGATATATATCATATAGTTTAATGAGGAGGGATCAACTTACAACAATTTTGAGTTACAACAAAGTTACAACAACGATTTTCAACATTTTGAAATTCCGAATCGTCGATCCAAACCGTTCAACATAATCTCCACAATAAAATATGCTTCCAGATCAAATTTTACATTTTTTTGAATTTTTTTACTATTTATTAAGTATTTTACAAAAGCTAGTCAAATTCAGACCATTGAATTTTGTACCAATCTTAATAAATAGTAAAAAAATTAAAAAAAATGTAAAATTTGATCTGGAAGCACATTTTATTGTGGAGATCATGTTGATCGGTTTGGATCGACGATTTGGAATTTCAAAATGTAGAAAATCGTTGTTGTAACTTTGTTGTAACTTGATCCCTCCTCTAGTTTAATATATATTATGAAAATATTTAAGTATATATCTACGGATATCTGATATCCGATCCGTATTCATACGTATCCGTCTAATATCCGATCCGTATCCGTATCTGAAAAATAAAAACAAATACAGATATAATTTTACCACTATCCGATCCGTATCCAATCCATTTGCACCCCTACTCACATGCAAGACATGTTGCTATGCGGTATGATTTTGGCAATATTTTGTACCTTTTCAAGAAAAATTTAAGCTCATCAATACAAGGATGAGGTTTTTGTCCAAAGGGCTTTGTTTCATTATCCAAAATCGAACCTAAACTGTTTGATCTGTGTTAAAATTCAAGTGGACGGTTTAGATTCATGGAGCCATTTAAATTTATTAAATTTGAAACTGTTCGCATGACTCTTAATACATATTGGACGGTTTAAGTCCAACTTTGAATGAGATTTTGTTCAAACTCTTTGAAAAAAAATCCAATTCCCAATACGAGAAGCATTAATTTTTTTATTAATTATAATTTTTTTTATAATCTTGAGCTTTCAAAAAAATTATAATTTTAAAATTTAATAGTTGGAATGCCATCTAAATATTATATAAATCATACACATAAAAATATATTATCAAATAGGGATAATTGCTGCTCATAGAAATATCTAAAATTTCTATTTTTTTCATCAAAATATTGAAATTTCTTATTTTATCATTTTAAATTGCGATTCTTTATTTTTCCTCCCTTAAGTTGATTAAATCTGAACATTTAAGCTGAATTTCAAATTTGACTCAAAGAGAAATACTGAGTTGACTGCTGCCCCAGCCTCCACTCTACAATCTAATAATGTCATTATCTTAAAATTAAAATAAATTATCATTATAAAGTAAAAACTGTGGTAATTAAAAAAGAAGAGCAAAAGAGAAATGCTGAACACCTGCAGCAACAAGTTTCAATGGCGTATCCCTTTTTTAATTCATATATATATATAGTTTTTTTAATGATTATTTGTTTTAATTTTAAGATAATAACGGTAGGTTGGGCCAACAGGCAGCTCTGTCTGTATTCCTCTTAGGGGAATGACCATGTATTGTTTAATTTTGGAGATAGTTTAAGAAGGGTAAAATAGAATTTTAAACTTAAAAATAAAATAAAATTAGGTTGATTCGGCTAGACACTTTCAGCATCAATTTCCTAACCTTTTTTTAATTAATTATTGTTCGTAATTTAAATAGTAATAGATACTTAGTATAATTTTTATTGCTAAATTAGCGGTGCTTGGTTGTTTTGCAATGTGGTTGCTCACGTAATCTTAATTCTAAACTTTTTCTTTCTTCTATTTGACCCCCAAACAAACTTATCTTTATTCATTGAACCGCACAACATTTCACATTAATTTTCTCTTTTGTGATTAATACCCTCCTCCCAAATTGAAGAGGCCAAAAATAAAGCACTGACAAATGGAGGAATTTTTTTGAGAAGTTCTGATGGTTATGTAAGCATTTATATTAAATAAATGCCTATGTTTGCGAATATTTAGAAAAAAATTGACGGATAAAAGAAAATAAAATGAACCATTTTTCAATTTTATAAACTATTTTTTTTCATTACAACAATTAATTTTGCTTGCTTGAAATTCGAGATGATAATTTCAGACTAATTTTATTGGAGGGATAAGAAAAAGTTGACTAAGATATTATGTAGGGAGAGCCTAGCTATCCCCCGGAATCCATTCCCCATTTTATCCCCCAGTCAATAACTACTTTAATAACTACTAACTATTTGGGAGGACCACTTACTATTTGGAGACCGCCTAATATTTGAAATATTTTACAACTGGCGCGAGCAAGTATTCACATATAATAATTCAAGTATTAATCTATAATACATCAAGTATTCACACCTAAGATATCAAGTATTTTAAAAAAAAACTGGACACATCATTCACCCATCTTTTACACGTTTTTAGAGGTGGTTTTTTTTCTCCGTTCAATGTAACCAATATTTCTGACGATCTGTGAGGAATTTGCAAATTTAAAACCACCAACGTCGTCTACACAATTTTCTCTTTCAAATGAGATCCATGACGACATACTTTCGAGTTGTCTGTTGCACAAGTATTCACACATCGTCATGCAAGTATTCATCCCTCATCGAGCAAGTATTCATACTCGTCGTGTAAGTGTAAATAGTTCATGTATCAAGAGTATTACAAGCATATGTGCATACCTCGATTAATTTTACAAGAGCGCGCAAGTATTCACATATAATAAATCAAGTATTCATCTATAATACATCAAGTATTCACACCTAAGATATCAAGTATTTTAAAAAAAACTAGACACATCACTTACCCATCTTTTACACGTTTTTAGAGGTGATTTTTTTCTCTCCGTTCAATCTAACCAATATTTCTGACGATCTGTGAGGAATTTTGCAAATCTAAAACCACTAATTTCTTCTACACAATTTTCTCTTTCAAATGAGATCCATGATGACATACTTTCGAGTTGTCCGTTGCACAAGTATTCATACCTCGTCATGCAAGTATTCATCCCTCATTAAGCAAGTATTCATCATCATCGTGTAAGTGTAAATAGTTCATGGAGGTGGGAGACGGAGGCGGAGGTGAGAGAGGGAGAGGGAGGCGAAGGCGGAGGTGGGAGAGGAAAAGGGAGGCGGAGAGGGAGAGGTGGGAGAGGGAGGCGGAGGCGGAGAGGGAGAGGTGGGAGAGACGGGTGGAGGCAGAGGTGGAAGGTGGAGGCAGAGGTGGGAGAGAGAGGAAAAAAGAGGAAAGAAATAAAAAGAGAAAATTTGCTAATTAATTTGTAGGGACCATTAGGTAGTTAGAATTTGTAATTATAGTTAGAAGATGAAGTTAGTTAGTTGGGGGATGAAATGGGGGATAGATAGATGGGAAAAAATATAATTACCCTATTATGTATGGTCTAGTAAGAATTATATCTAGTACAGTGGACTAAATTATTATTTTTCATATAAAATGTGACATATTTAAATTAAAATTGATGTGTCAGATGTTTTAATTTTTTTTAACTTTATTGTCATACTAAAATATGTGTCGGATACTATATAAATTTATAAATAAAAGAAGATACCAAAACTAAATTGGTCAAGAGAAAAAAAATAATAACTAGTCAGTTTCTAGAATAATTAATATATTGACCGATACCAAATTCTATTAAAATATTTCACATACATTAGTACATATCTACGACTGTTGTTCAAGGCACTAAACGAGAAATAATATTACTTTTGTTATTATTAGCATAGTAATAGTAATAAAATTCACAAATTATTTTTTTTCAACAACTTTTTGAATGAATAGACAAATTAACCTTATATTCATTTTTGCCACAACTTTCTGAATTATTTGCAAATTTTCCAAATAATTCCTTCGTTATAAAAATATAGAATTATAATATATATATTTATATGCATTCTAAACAACAAAATATTCTCGAATACGTTTGAAGACTCAAATCATAAATTTTAGACTTCACAAAATTATATTCGAATTATTTTTGTAATTTTGTTAGATTATTTAATTTTAGATTTCACAATTCAAGTTTGCCTCATTGTATTAGTTTATTAAATGGAAGTTAACTAGTTAATAGAACAATGGGTCTGACCTAAGGGGAGATGATATTCATGTCACTACTAAATTTGTAATGACACAACACAACCTAAATTTAAAATTGATTGACAAATATGCCCCTACTTATTAGTCCAGCAATTATTGCGTTTATCATATCAAATTAGCACAGCTTTAGTTTTTTTTTTTTGCTTACATTTCCTTTTATTTCAATCAAACAAAATAAAAAAAACTCTTATACTGTTTTCATTGTGATTAGATGCTTTTGATTTTTTTTATAAAACATTTTAATTCTCCTAGTTAATAAGCGCAAAACAAGATAACTATTAACGAGAAAAAAAGTTGCATGATAATGGAATATCAAATTAAATAAAAGAAATAACTGATAAAATATATAATAGTTATGGAACAATCATACTAGTTGGACCAAAATTAAGTTAACTACACAATTTAGAAAAAATATAAAAAATTTTCTGTAGCAAATATATTTTGTTCTCAATTAAAAAAAATTTAATACTAAAATGTTAGACATAATAGATTTTTTTTTTTTTTACAAAATAGACTGATCCGCTGCGCAAAGCATATATTTTAATCTATTTTCTCTTATTTTCATTGATTATATTCAAATTCCAATTCTTGATCTTGCTTTTAGTCCAATTGGGCACTATAAAAGAATACCACTTAAATATTGCCCAACAGTGAGTATTGTTAATTAAGAAATTAGAGGTAAATAACACTCAACTATCGAAATTAATACAAATTATATAAATGTGTTTCTTGTTTACTTTTTGGTTTTATATAAAATTAACTCAAAATTTTACTTTTTCACCAAAATACTATTATTGAAATAATTTTTCAGTTTTCTCCATCATCACATGTTAAAATCTCATATCCACTAATGCAAAAGAATATAAAATTTGATACTTTAATTAGTTCTCATTGCAATGCAAAATGTAAGTGATTATCAGCTCATATCTTTGCTTGTTACATAAGCTTTCACCATGAGTTTACTTATTTTACAATAAAATAACTATTTATTTATTAGAGATGAAATTTAAATGCATGACTTTACAATACAAAAAACACGGAAATTTTTATTTATACCATTTTAAGAAAATAAATTAACCAAATAACCACAGTTGTCTGACAATTCTAAATCTAGCACGGCCGCAGAATACCGGAGCGGACCCATATGGGGGGACCGTAGAATGCCGGAGCGGTCCCTGGGGCCGCTATATGCTGGAGCGGACCCTTTATTTTTTATTTTAGAAATACGAAATTGTAATTTGATAAGGGTTATTTATTTAGTTTCGAACGTGGTTTAAATTGATTTTTGGTCGTATCGTATTTTAGATATGTCGTTCGTTTGAAATATTTTAGATATTTTAGATATGTGGTTTTTTTGAAATTCTTTTGTGTACTCTGAGATAATGAAATCAACAAAATAAATAAATAACAACAAAATCAAACAAACAAGAAACTAATCAATGAAATAAATAAGTATCTGACAAAACATCTACCAATACTACAAATAAGAATCTAACAAAACATCTAACAGTACAACAAATCAAAATCTAGGGCTCCGGACTAAACACCGTTCTCGCCTTCTTCTTCCTAAACCCCCGACCCTGCCTGCAGAGTGGCGTCTCGTCAGTATCTGCGGAGGATGCAGAGTCGTCTGCCTGGACATCCGTAGACTGAACCGGCTCCTGGCGAACCTCCTCAATCTCGGATGTCTGCTGGACCCCAGGACCAAAAACTGTGGTCTGTCCAGACTCAGGCTGCGTGAATAAAAACGCCTATCTGGCAATGGGGTTATCGTGGAGGGAAGGGTGAGGTACCTGCTATGAGGACTGGCCAGGGAACGGCGGGATGGAGTCTGTCTGAACATACCCTGGCTGATAGGCAGGAGTTGCTGTCTGAGTGGGACTGTAACCCGGGGAATACAGTCCATCTCCCTCTGTGCCATACTCAGTGGAGATATTGAAGCCCAGGTAGCACAGGGTTACACGGATCTCCATGCGAATCCAGAAACAACCGACAGGTGATCATCTCCAAAATATAGGCGCGCAGGTGTCGGTCAACAACCACCTATTATAGATTTAAATTAGAACATTACTTACAAGAAAATAACTGTAATACTATTTAAATTAAATCTTGTACAAGCAAATACCTGATCTGGTCGATCCGAAAAATCCTTGAATCTCGCCCGCAGCTTTGCCAAGTTGATGCAGCTGGGCGAGACCACGGTCTTCTCACCTCTCTTCTTCTCTTTCTAGAGATCCTCGTGCGAGATCCCCAACATCTCCGAGCACAATGCCCAGAAGTCTCCGTACTCGACGCCCGTGATCGGCTCCCCGATAATAGTCATACCCCACAGGCAATTGACGTCATGTAGGGTGACTGTCATCTCAGCATGGGGGAGATGAAAGCTGTGCGTCTCGGGACGCCATCGCTCAACAAGCCCAGAAGATAAACCCTCGTCAGCATTCTCCTCGGCCATCTGGGATATCTGGTACAATCCCATCGAGCGTAAAACCCCCCGTACGCCGGCTGGTACCGTAAATGAGTGCGGTTGTGACGAACCGTAACCGCATCCAAACCCTGCATTTAATTAAATAATAAGATCAAGTTCATTCATCAAAAATTCGGGATGAAAAATTTATAAATATGACAAATTTACTTACCCCAGTGGCAGCCTCTAAAATCCGATGCTCCGCATTTGGGTACCACAAGAAGTCGCTGACCCTGTCGGTGCGACTCTGGATACCCGAAACATCCTCCAATGCTGTCTCGATGTACTGAGACATCTCGTATGGCGTGGCTGTAGGGCCATGCTGTGTACCCCTACTGGAGGATGGTCTATCTCTACTGGATGTCATGCTGTATTGGATAATTTTTTGTCAAATATGAGAGTTTGGTAAAAGTCCGGTTTAAATTTGGGTACAATTCTAATTAAATTTGGGTACAATCGAATTAAATTTGGGTACAATTCTAATTAAATTTGGGTACAATTCTAATTAAATTTGGGTGCAATTCTAATTAAATTTGAGTGCAATTCTAATTAAATTTGGGTACAATTCTAATTAAATTTGGGTACAATTCTAATTAAATTTGGGTACAATATAATTAAATTTGGGTACAATATAATTAAATTTGGGTACAATCTAATTAAATTTGGGTGCAATTCTAATTAAATTTGGGTGCAATTCTAATTCTAAATCCTAAATTAATATCTAACCTAAACCCTAAACCCTAAACCCTAAACCCTAAACCCTAAACCCTAAATTCTAATCCTAAACCCTAAACCTAAACCTAATTACTACTCTACACTAAAAATTAAAACTAGAGAAGAAGAAGAAAACTTACCCGAGGTCGAAGGGATTGAAACTTCTAAGAAATGATATGAAATCCGAAACCAGCTGCCCCTTATATAGGGTTCTGTAGGGGTCCGCTCCGGCATATAGCGGCCCCAGGGACCGCTCCGGCATTCTGCGGACCCATATGAGGGTCCGCTCCGGCATTCTGCGGTACCCCCCATATGGGTCCGCTCCGGCATTTTGCGGCCGTGCTAGATTTAGAATTGTCAGAAAACAATGGTTATTTGGTTAATTTATTTTTTTAAAATGTTATAAATAAAAATTTCGGCAAAAAACATGACTTGGACAAATAGAGTGAACATTTATCTAGTCACGCATGAGAGTGCGCGTTCATTGACAATAATATATAATATTTTTTCAAATTAAAATATCATGAAAAATAAATCTCTTTATAGTAGGACTCACATGCAACATGATTTTGTCAATATTTTGTACTTTTTCAAGAAATTTTTAAGCTCATCACTAAGGGTGCGTTTGGATGACCCAAGAATATATCTAACCTTGGGTTAGCTCCACTTTTCTCAAACCTAGATAATCCAAACACAAATTAGCAAATTGGGTTAGCTCAAGAATAGCTCAATTCTACTAACTCATAGAAATAGTGGGTTAGCAAGAATAGAGCTAGTGGGGTTAGTGATATTAATAAAATATTTGATTCCTTTCATTTAGAATTAGTTTAAATATTAAATTAGTATTAAATAAAATATTTAATTAGTATTAAATATAATATTAGATTAGATTAGTACTAAATAAAATATTAGTTTAAATATTAAATGCAATATAATATTAATTTAAAATATAGATTAGTATTAAATAAATATAATATCAAATTAGATTAATATTAAATAAATGTTAGATTAAATATCATACTGTAGTCATTTAAATATTAAATGTAATATAATATTACTTTAAATATTATATTAGTATTAAATAAATATAATATTAGATTAGATTAGTATTAAATAAAATATTAGATTAAATATAATATAATATTATTTTAAATAATAAATGTAATATAATATTAGTTTAAATATTAAATATAATATTATATTAGTTTAAATATTAAATGTAATATAGTATTACTTTAAATATTATATTAGTATTAAATAAAATATTAGATTAAATATAATATAATATTAGTTTAAATATTAAATGTAATATAATATTAGTTTAAATGTTAAATGTAATATAATATTAGTTTAAATATTAGAATAGTATTAAATAAAATATTAAGTTAGTGTTAAATAAATAAAATATTAGATTAGTATTAAAAAATATTAGTCTAAATGTAATATGATATTAGTTTAAATATTAAATGTAATATAATATTAGTTTAAATATTAGATTAGTTTAATCATTATTTTATTCATTTCCTCCATCGCTATTCCAAAAATACAATCCAAACGACATTTTTACTAACCCGAATAGTCCAATGTTAGCGCTATTCTCAAACCACTCGGTTAGCACTATTCTCAACTACTAACCCAAAAATTGCTATTCTTGTACTAATTTTTGCACGATCCAAACGTACCCTAAGAGGGATGGGGCTTTTGTCCAAAAGGGTTTTGTAAAAAGTCTCATTCAAAGTCAGACTTAAGCCTTCGATTCGTGTTAAAATTTCTGCATACAGTTTAGATTCATGGAGCCATTTAAATTGTTTAAATTTGAAATCTATTTGTACGAATCTTAATACATATTGAAAAGTTTAAGTCTGACTTTGGATGAGGTTTTTTGTCCAAATAAGAGTCAAAACTCTTTGGACAAAACCCAAGGGGTTCACATTTTCAGTTTTTATAAAAGATGAATTTTCTTTATTTAAGTATTTTATAATTCCAAATAAGAGTCAAAACTCTTTGGACAAAACCCAAGGGGTTCACATTTTCAGGTTTTTTTAAAAGATGAATTTTCTTTATTGAAGTATTTTATAATTCCAAAATATGTAAAAAAAATCTAAAACATATCTAAAGTCATGTGGGATAGTTTATGGTGGAAATTGATTTTTTATTTGATAAAAAATAAATTTTATTAAATTTTTTCACTGTTTTCAGTTTTCAGCATAAATTCTCCTGGTGGCATTTTGTGAATTTTTCATATCTTTTTACTGGTTTATTGGATTAAGTTGGAACTTGTTTTAGTTTGTTCCATAGACAACACAAATTTGAGAATTTATTTCAAAACCTACATAATGTTATCACCAACCTAAGAGCATATGCATCCCTGAAACTATTAGAGTTTCTAATCTGATGTAGCAGTTGCTAAACCAGTTTTAGAGATGTAGATGGATTTCTTATTTAGAAATTTTTCTCAATAATTTCTTATTAAGAAATCGTTTATAAACTCTGACGTGGCAAAATAATTGGCCTGTATTCACTAAAATTAGTTTAATTTACTGCTGATGTGGCTTATTAATTTTAATTTACTGATAATATGACTTATTAGAAACTCTAAAATTAGTTTCAGGAATGTGAATATTTAGAAACTACAGAGTCTATAATTTCTTAAAAGCAGTTAACAATTATTCAGAAACTCTAAGAGTTTCACAAATGTAGATGCTCTACGACAACAAGATGGCTCCGATTTTCTATAAGATTGTTTTTCCAATTTTTTTCGCTGGACTTCATCTTCTATGATGTTCAGGAGTAATTATTTTTTTTTAAAAAAAAACCGCTGTGGACTTCAATAGACGGGTGGACGCCATAGAAAATGGTTGCCTTTCCATTTTTCAAATTCCTTCTCTACCGAGTCTCTTTTTAATTTTTTTTTTTTCATTTCCTATTAATAAAAATTTCAGCAAATATCTCGTGTTTTGATCAACTTGAGGGGCAGGGTAGGCCTCGGCAAGTGAAAACATTTTCGTCTTTGTCTTGTGTGGCTGGACTAGTGATTGGGCTCAAAAGTTATAAATTTGTGGGTTGTCATGGAAAGAAAAAAGTGGGCTCAAATCGGGAGCCTTCTGGGCCGTTGGGGTTTCTCAATATATACTGGGGAGTCTTTAAGAGATTTTTTTTTTAACAAATATAAATATATTTTAATAAAAGAGGTTGATTGTTTTTTTTTTCTTTCAAAAATAACAAGACATGAAATAAATTGAATAGGATAAGCTAAATTATAAAATGTATAATATGTGAAAAGACAAAATTAATATTGCTACTGATAATTGAATCAAAGACCTGTCAAACATAAAATGAAACTCTAATTACTAGACTACAAACACACAATTGCTATTTTAAGCAATTTTATGAGGTGGACTAAATATTTACCAATTTTGAAAATACAAAAATTCAATTAAATTTCAATATACATAATTAAAATTTTAAAATTATAGGGGTGGTTTATCCACCTATGGCTAAGTCTGAGATCCGCCTCTCGTCACTCCCGGTGAACCGAAAATTTGTCTCGGACTCTCGGTATGCCCCTAGTCTCGGTACACCACATGTAAGAGAAGTGGTATGATGGTAAGAAAATGTCATCTTGGGTGTTGAGGTTGGATTGTCAACTAAGACGGCGTGGAGCCGACGGAAAAGACAGTTATTAGCAAGGTAGCTGTCTGCTGGTGACGCGGGTCATGAACTAATGGTCATTTGTTGGATCAAGGTAAACTCCGTCCTTGATTGCTTATAGTTGGCAATGCTGTGTGGTTAGTGATGTGTGTCTATTATAAATTTGTAGCAGAGTATTTTCAATTTCAACGCTCAAATGAGGTTGTTTGGAGGCAATTTAAGGATGTCTCGAAGGGTATACCAAATTTCACAATGATTATATAAACTTGCCTACTACCAATACAAGCATGCCTCGACAAGTTGGACCTAATTAACACAATAGGAAGAAGAGGGGGTGCAGTGGGTTGGGGGCGGGGGGCTGATACCCATCGGACCAAACAAAGTTCTATGGGCAGTTCTAACAGTCCGATTCAAATCATGATAGTATTTTTATTAGCGGAAGTGCTATGCACTGTGTTTGGATGGCTTCGGAATAGCAATAGATTGGGTTAGCTCCGGAATAGCAAAAATAGATCGCTATTCTGTGTTTGGGTGAAAAAATAGCTGTTCCGAACTCTTGGGTTAGCTCGCTATTCCACTATTTTATTGGATTTTTTTAGTTAGCGGCGGTTCCAAATCTTGAGTTAGCTGCTAACCTCGCTATTCTATTGATTCCATTTTAGCCTGTTCAAACCCAATTCATTACTTGTCCTCTCCCTTCGTCCCTTTGTTGTCTTCCTCAATTAAACCCATTTTCTACCTCTTGCTCCAGTTCGTTCCCCCGTCGCTCGGCTCTCTTTCTCTCTATCGATTTTTTACTTACGCGCAATATTTAACCCTTGGATCAATTTCTCATTCGATCCAACGACGACTAACTATGACTGAAGATTTCGAGAGGGGTTTTCTTGATTGGAGGGGTTGCATTCACTACAAAGTTTTTGGTTGATGGAGTGGTTCTTTTAGCTAGAGTTCGACCATCTAAACACCACAAATCCTTCTGATTTTGTATAAAATTGTGGAAATCCAATTCTAGGATCCAAGAATCATAAAGTCGGACTATCAAGAATCTAGAACCTCTGCCAATTTGTATCTCTTCAAAACCCGTTTATTTCTTTTGGTTTGACAAAGATTGAAGAATTGAAGTAATCCAAGTGTACCAGCCATGCCTGTGGTTCTGGTATGGTTCTCCTACAATTCTGGTATGGTGCAAATTTACCCATTTCCTTTATAAGCAAGACATTTCCAACTATAAACCTATATAAGTAAGACATTTTCTTTACCTTGACATTTCCTCGTAGGATAATCCTAAAGTTTTTACATGCTAAGCATTGTACTGTACTACTATTGTGCTAGTTCAGTACCAGCTTGTACCAGGACCAGGCAAAACACAAATAAGCCACAATTTCTCGAGTTTTAATTTAGTATAGCACTTATATGTTAAGTCATATATATATATATATATATATATATAGAGAGTGGCTAAGATCAAAGTGGTATGACCAAGGCCTTTGGTGCTACCAAGTCGTTTTTGGATTTTCAAAGTCCAAATGGTCGATCTAAACCGTTAGATGTGATCTCTATATTAAAATCTGCTTGGAGACCAAATTTTACATTTTTTGGAATTTTTTTACTATTTTTTAAGCCACTTTGAAAATTGCTGATCACATGGTCCAGAATTTGGTTGCACTGTTTTTACTGTTCACCCGGATCTGCCATTTTCAAAGTGGCTTAAAAAATAGTAAAAAAATTCCAAAAAATGTAAAATTTGGACTCCAAGCAGATTTTAATATAGATTGAACATCTAACGGTTTGAATCGACTATTTGAACTTTAAAATTGCAAAAACTAATTGGTAGCACCAAGGCCTTGGTCATACCACTTTGACCTTAGCCACTCTCTCTCTATATATATATATATTCTCAAGCAGCAATGGTGATTTCTAGGTAGATAATGAAACATGTTCTTACTGGCATGAGTCGGTACCAGTTGTTTTGTGCTTACTAGCATGAGTTATGTGTTGTTTAGAAAAGTTCTCTTTGACATCCAGTGGAAGCACAGTTTCAAATTTTTTTTCAAGCACAGTTTATGACGCACAGGGTGAAACTTTTTTAGTGCTGGAACATCGAAATCATTACAAATTAAATTATTACAAACTGTTAAAATTGGCCCTCAGAAATTTTACAAATTTGATAACGGATGCAAGTGGTACAAAATACTACTTTAGATGAAGATTATTGGTCTTGTATGTATTCTTATTTTAGTTTTTTGTCCAGTAATTATCAGGCAATGGATAGAGCAGCTGGTATGAGACAAATGCTTCTGTGGTCTAATTTGTAAAATTTGTAGCTTTCAATTTGTATGTACCAGGTTAATACTTTGATTATTTATCCTCCTTGAATTTGTATGTACCAGGCGGTACCATATTCAAACTTGCTTATGGAACTAAAGCTGAGTTCTTTAGCAAGCAGTACAAATTAAAAAATTATGTAAGATATTGAACAAGAATTGTGAAAGGAGGAAGAGGGGTATTTAGGTCTTTACATATTATAACATATATTTTACTCATGCTATGTCTTCATTCTTAATCCTACAAGTTACCGAACAAGTGCTCCTTAGCAATAATTAAAATTTTAATCCTCCACCCCTTAAGGAGGGTTGCCGAACACCCTCTTAGAGTTTTGGCCCTGCTCGATCTCTTTGAAAGCTCGCTGTCGAAACCAACACCACTTTTTTTCCCACACTATTAGAGGCTCCTTGGGACTGAAAAAAATAACCTTGCTTGTTTTCTCAAAGATACTTAATTAAATAAAGGAAATAGTGTCAAGTGCTGTGGAATTTATAACTGCATATAACACGGTAATATAAGATATATAGTCTTTCATGTAAAAATTTTATGTTTATATTTTACTGTCAGTTTATGGGAGCGATTTAAACCTTTAAGCCTCATTTTATTTATATTATGTGTTATTGAAATTTATTAGCTAAGAAAAATTATATTTGGCATCAACCAGCAAAAAGATGCTAGTTGGGACTGAAAATATAACCTTGCTTGTGATATTGAAGGCATGAGAAACAGATAAATAACATTATTGATCAAACGAGCAAACTATTGTATTGTCATATCGAAGGCATGAGGAACCTTCTTGAACTCCATGTACACCCGAACTCTATTGTATTTTATTAAGCACCTGCTTCATGGGATAAGGATCCATATACATGCATATGAAACAAACATAAAACAATGGAAATAAGTATTATAATTGATGAATTCTTAACTTGGAATCCGTACTACAAATTACATAAAAGTGAAAACTAGGCGACCAAAACCGGGCGACCTCAACAAGATTCTGTCACTTTGTACCGGCCCAACCAGTACCAGTTGAACCACCAGTGTTCCCACTGTCACTTGATCTGCCCGTCATATTATCAACCTACCTCACAAAAAGAATCAACAAGATATAGTGGATCAGTTATTTAGCATTTATATGGAAATGCTTCATTACATCCATTAGAAAAAAGCAAATTAACAAAACACTTTGCCTTCCTTTTCAAGAAAAAGAAACTTAATAGAATACGAACATGCAAAAAAGTTCTACTTTAAACATAAACCAGCAAAAAGATGCTCAGACCAACTAGAATTAATTAGTTAGTAATCCACATAATATACTAGGGCATATGTAAAATCAAGTAGACTAAAAGAGACAAGAAAAACCAAAAAAGAAAAATAATATATATACAAACAATGACAATACAATGAAATATTTAACTTTTGAAAACATCAAGTGAAGTATCCTCCTTTAATTTTATTAACGACATACCCATTTAATTAGGACTCAAATATACACCATGTCATATACCCTTTTCCCTTCCTACTATTGACTCAAGCCCTGGAGCTGATTAAGTGTGAATTGAACAGACCTGGTAGTGGTGAACAAATCTCTCTCTTGACTGTAGCAATTCCTTGATTGCATCTTTCAAATCCTTCTCCTTAGTCTGCATTAACTCATTCTCGTTTTCTAGATCCATAATCTATCAATAGATAAATCAATGCATATGCAGCTCAATATAAATTGAATAACCAATTTGAAAAGTATGCAAAAATAATACACAATGAGTACCTTGGATTCTAGCTTCTTTTGTAAGTCATCTTTGTAATCCGACTCGGCTCTTAATACTTGCGAGTGCATCAAATACTCCACCTCTGTGTGTTTGAACTTAGTATGCAGTAACTCATTCTGGTTTTCTAGGTACTCATTCTATCAATAAATAAACCAATGCATATGCGGGTCAATCAAAATTGAATAACCGATTTAAAAATTATGAAAATAATACATAAGGACTTACCTTGGATTCGAGCTTCTTTTGCAAGTCATCTTTGAAATCTAACTCGGCTCTCAATTCTTGCAAGTGCATCAAATGCTCGGCCTCTGTGTGCTTAAACTTAGTCTGCAATAACTCATTCTCTTTTTCTAGGTACCCAATCTATCAATACATTAACCAATGAAAATGCAGGTCAATCAAAATTGAATAACCAATTAAAAATTATGTAAAATAATACACAATGAGTACCTTGGATTCGTGCTTCTTTTGCAAGTCATCTTTGGAATCTAACTTGGCTCTTAATTCTTGTGAGTGCATCAAATGCTCGGCCTCTGTGTGCTCCAACTTAGTATGCAGTAACTCATTCTCGTTTTCTAGGTTCTCAATCTTATTGGCGTATATGGCAATAAGATCAGCTGGCTGTATCTTTGATATCTCCAGAAGAAGAAGGATATTCTAGGCTAGCTGTGTGTGATATTATTTTGTACTAATTAGGAATATGAAATATAGTATGAAATAGAGAAGAATAGGGAAAGATATTATTTTGAGATATTGTGCTAGGGCTATTTAGAGAGCACCTCCCTGTTGTAACCAGTAGCAGAAAATTCAGATTGTAAAAAGGGTTTTACTAGATGAAATATATTCGGGTGGGAAGGGAGTTTTCTTGGGAGTCTTGTGTCTCTATTCTTTGATTTCATATCTCTATTATTTAATTACATGGTATCAGAGCATGGTTCTGATCTTGATCCGATAGTTGGGTGAAACAGAGTCTTCTTCCTCCTCCTCTCCTGACTGATTACCTTGTTTTCTCAACAATGGCAGAACCTGAGAAGAATACTGGAGAGAAATATGTCCCTCCCGAATTCATTAAAGAACTGACAGTTACACTAACCGAACTATTTTTACAGAACCAGCAAAGATCTCAACCGAGTAGCCTTGCAGTTGCAGATGGATCAAACTCACCGATCACCGTGAAGTTTGATGGAAGGAACTACGGGTTGTGGTCTCAGATGGTGGAAGTCCATCTCAAATCCAAGAACAAACTCGGCCATGTGTCGGGTAGCCGAACTGCCCCTCAACCAGAAGAGCGCGAGTACAAGCAGTGGGAAATAGACGATAGCACGGTAAAAGCCTGGATTCTCAACTCTCTCGATTCCAGTTTGCTAGGTAATTTTCTGTTCTTTCCTACCGCTAAGGAGGTGTGGGATGCCATTAAGACCTCCTTCTTTGATGAGAGTGATGGTACCCAAGTTTATGAATTACAAATGCGGGTACGTGGATGTACACAGTCCAGTGGGAGTCTAGAAGAGTATTTCAATACTCTTCAGCGGTTATGGAGGGAAATTGACCTTCGTAGGCCTAATAAAAACATCTGTGCTACAGATATTAGAAATCGAAACCAGGAAATTCAGGAAGAAAGGTTATATATATTTCTTGGTGGGTTAGACCAGCGTTTGGATAGTATACGGGCTGAGATTTTACGAACCACACCATTTCCCACTATTGAGGAAGCATTTGCACGTGTGAGGCGGGAAGATGTGAGGCAGTCCGTCATGACAGATAGAATTGAGAGCACTAATTCTATGGCAATGTTTGCAAAAACATTAAGAGGTGATCCTGGTGCATACCCCAACTTGGCATCCGGATCTGAACTGACACAGGGGTACAGTGTTGAGCAGCAAGCAGGTGCTGCAAATTTTGCAGCAAGGCAGCAGACAAATCTTGGCTCAGGTAAAGTAATTAAATGTACCAAGTGTGGTAGTAAGAAGCATACCATAGAACAGTGTTTCCAAGTGATCGGATATCCTGAGTGGTGGCACGATCTGAAGAAGAAGAAGCAAGGTGAGAAGGGCAAGGCAAAGGCTAATATGGTAATGACTGGTAAGATTGAAAATGAACATGAATCAGGTGAAGGTAAAATTTTTTACTCCTCTTGTTCTTATGATAAAAATAGTACGTGGGTCATAGATTCAGGCGCCACTGACCATATGACATTTTCTATGGATGACTTGACAAATAAAACGAAACCACGAAAAACAGAGATTATGAATGCAAATGGTGTTTCTCACCCAGTTTCAGGAGCAGGGGATGTTTGCTTATCACCATCTCTCACATTGTCCAACACCCTTGTTGTTCCTTCTTTATCCACCAAATTAATTTCTGTTGGACAACTTGCCGAGGATTTGAACTGAATGGCACTAATGTATCCAAATTGTTGTGTTTTTCAGGACATTTCTACGAAGGAGATCATTGGGCGTGGTATTAAAAAAGGTCGTTTGTATCACCTCGAAGACTTAAAGTGTGGGAAGGCAAATTTAGCAAAAGGATATTCAAATCTGATGACAAAAGTATGGGAATGGCATCGGCGGTTGGGACATCCTTCTTTCGGTTATTTAAAAAAACTGTTGCCAAAGTTATTTTTAAATATTGATATCTCTATGTTAAATTGTGAAACCTGCATAAGGGCGAAAAGCCATCGTGTGTCCTATAAACCAAGCTTGAATAAATGTGTATTTCCTTTTAATCTTATTCACTCGGATGTGTGGGGACCCTCTCCAGTAAGCTCAATTGGTGGTTATAGGTGGTTTGTTTTATTTATTGATGATTGCACGAGAATGACGTGGGTATATCTCTTAAAGAGAAAAGAAGAAGTTGCTGAAATATTTAAAAAATTTTCTACCATGATCCAGAACCAATATGGGAGGAATATTAAAATATTTAGAAGCGATAATGGGGGTGAGTTTGTTAATAAAGTGTTAAAAGATTTTTTCATTCAAAAGGGAATTGTTCATGAAACTTCGTGTGTTGGAACACCACAGCAAAATGGGGTAGCTGAGAGGAAAAATAGACACATTTTAGAAACCACTCGAGCCTTACTACTTGAGTATTCTGTTCCACAAAGTTTTTGGGATAGTGCCATTACTATGGCAGTATATGTGATAAATCGGTTGCCCTCAAAAATCAATAACTTTACTACTCCCCTTAAAATGCTAGCCACTTTTGTGACCATTCCATCTATTCTTAGCCTACCTCCAAAAATCTTTGGTTGCGTTGCCTATGTTCACGTCCCGAAAAACCAACGATCGAAACTTGATCCATGTGCCATCCGTTGTGTATCCCTTGGACTTGGTCTCAATCAGAAGGGGTACAAGTGTTACGAGCCCATTACGCGGAAATGGTATACCACTATGGATGTCACCTTTGTGGAGAATGAACCTTTTTTCCGTCCAACTCAATATTTGTCTCAGAGGGAGAATTTGGAAGAAGAGACAAAATATTGGGCCACTATTCCGAACTCATTTCCTGATCCGGGTCCTGATTCGGGTCAAGATCTAGATCCTGTCACTCATCTGGAACCACTAATCCATGATTTTGAAGATCCACTACAGCACTTTTTAGATGATGGATCTTCTGGAGATGATACTCACCAACCAACTGTGCAGAATTCGAACTCAGTTCAACAGGCGTCCAATCCAACCACACAACCAGAAGCAACTTTGCAAGTCTATAAAAGGGATAGAAATAGACAACTGTTTGGAAATACAATTAATAGAGAGGAAGAGAAGCAAAGTGATACAGAGGTATGGACGGATATAAATGGTGAAACTGAAGAAATGATACAAACGGACCCAAGACCACGTAGCCCGGGATCTCCTGAGGAATGTCCTAAGGTAAGTTCTCATGACTCTGTTTATGTACTCCCACCAAGGAAAAATAGAGGAATACCAGCCAAGAGATATGTCCCTGAAAATGGAACGAGTTCTGAGTATCCAATTGCAAATTATGTGTCCACAAAACATTTACCAGAACCGCTTAAGCACTTTAACGCTGAACTACTGTCAATAGTTATACCTAATACTGTTGAAGAAGCAAAAAAGGATCCAAAATGGGTACGAGCTATGGAAGTAGAAATGGAAGCGTTAAACAAAAATGGTACTTGGACCCTAACCGAATTACCAAAAGGCAAGAAGCCAGTAGGATGTAGGTGGGTCTATTCCGTTAAATTTGATGCAGATGGAAAGGTTGATCGATACAAGGCAAGACTTGTTGCAAAAGGATATACTCAGACGTATGGTATAGATTTTCAGGAAACTTTTTCTCCTGTTGCTAAACTAAACACAATTCGAGTGTTATTGTCTCTTGCAGCAAATCTAGAGTGGCCTCTACATCAATTTGACGTGAAGAATGCTTTTTTACATGGTGACTTGGAGGAAGAGATCTATATGGAGGTTCCCCCAGGATATGAGAACTTAGGATCGGGTCCCTTGGTGTGCAAGTTAAAAAAAGCACTTTATGGACTCAAGCAATCACCACGTGCGTGGTTTGGTCGCTTCTCCCAGGCAATGAAGAAATACGGATTCAAGCAAGGCGATTCCGATCACACACTGTTTCTAAAAAGGCAAAATGGGAAAATTACTGTTCTAATCATTTATGTTGATGATATGATTATTACAGGAGATGATATGACAGAGATTACAAAGCTGGAGAAATGCTTGGCACAAGAATTCGAGATGAAGAACTTGGGAGGATTAAAATACTTTCTGGGAATTGAGGTAGCTCGATCAAAACAAGGTATTGCTTTGTCTCAAAGGAAGTATGTACTAGACTTACTGGCAGAAGTGGGATTGCTTAATTGCAGACCAGTTGACACACCCGTTGCTCAGAACATTAAATTAGGAGAATTTCAAGACCAAGTACCTACGAACAAAAGTAGATTTCAGCGACTAGTGGGAAAGCTAATCTACTTGTCACACACGAGACCTGATATTGCATATGCCGTGAGTTTGGTAAGTCAATTCATGCATAATCCAAGTGAGGAACACATGGAAGCTGTGACTCGTATTTTAAAATACTTGAAAGGGGCACCTGGCAGAGGGATATTCTTTAAGAAACATGGACACTTGAATATATCTTGTTTTACAGACGCAGATTGGGCTGGAAGTATAACAGATAGAAGATCAACCTCAGGATATTTTACCTTTGTTGGAGGAAACCTTGTCACCTGGAGGAGTAAGAAGCAGGATGTGGTGGCATTGTCCAGTGCAGAGGCAGAGTTTAGAGGAATTAAAAAGGGCTTATGTGAATTACTTTGGTTAAAGAAACTAATGGATGAATTGGGATTCGCATCAAGTGAACCAATGGAGCTGTTTTGTGATAACAAAGCTGCTATCAATATTTCACATAATCCAGTTCAGCACGATCGAACAAAACATGTGGAGATAGATCGACATTTCATAAAGGAGAAGATTGAGTCAAGAGTTATTCGGATTCCACATGTACGATCTGAAGAACAGTTAGCCGATATACTCACAAAGGCTGTTTCAAGCAAAGACTTCATTGCCATACTTGACAAGTTGGCCATGACAAACTTGTACTTGCCAACTTGAGAGGGAGTATTGGCGTATATGGCAATAAGATCAGCTGGCTGTATCTTTGATATCTCCAGAAGAAGAAGGATATTCTAGGCTAGCTGTGTGTGATATTATTTTGTACTAATTAGGAATATGAAATATAGTATGAAATAGAGAAGAATAGGGAAAGATATTATTTTGAGATATTGTGCTAGGGCTATTTAGAGAGCACCTCCCTGTTGTAACCAGTAGCAGAAAATTCAGATTGTAAAAAGGGTTTTACTAGATGAAATATATTCGGGTGGGAAGGGAGTTTTCTTGGGAGTCTTGTGTCTCTATTCTTTGATTTCATATCTCTATTATTTAATTACAAATCTATCAATAGATAAACCAATGCATATGCATGTCAATCAAATGTGAATAACAAACTTAAAATGAAAAATAATAGACAATGAGTACCTTGTATTCGAGCGTCTTTTGCAAGTCATCTTTTGAAGAGCTTAATCCTTGCAATTGCTTCAAAAACTCAGCCTCTTTGTCCTTGAGCTCGGTCTTTTGTAACTTATTCTCCTTTTCTAGGTTCTCAATCTATCAATAGATAAACCAATGCATATGCGGGTCAATTAAGATTGAATAGCCAATTAAAATATATGAAAAATAGCTTAACATTATAGGATGGCGTCCAAAAGAGAGAAAGCATGGGCGACTCGCGAGGCGACTCTAAATCTCATTGCCAGCCGGCTGAAGATCCGACAACCCACCTACGTAGAGGTGACACAGAAGAAGTGCACTGAAGTGACTGAACTACTTAAGCAACATCCCTACGACCTGCATAGCCTCTTCAAACCAGTACTATCCCCACAGGCCATGCTCCAACTCTCCATGCTAGAACACATGCGACACAACCTTATTCGAGATAAGTCAGCAAGACAACAGCCAGACGAATCACAATGGAAGCCTTCCACGCACTGTCAGTTTACAGTGAAATATGCTTACCGCATGCTATGTAATGGCCCAAGGATAACATCGCATGTAACAACAATTTGGAATTGAAGTTTTCGTTGGCTATTGCACAATGACAAAATCCTCATGGCAAAAAACCTGAGAAGCAGAGGTTTCAACATTGTGGGCATTTGTTATTTGTGTAGAGCAGAGGATGAGACCATGAACCACCTGTTCGATATATATCCCATCACCATGAGTATATATCAACAGGTCAGACACAGCTTAGGATGCGCTGATCAGACAATGATGCCAGAAAACGCGCTACAACTGATGGTCAATTAAAAGGTGCCCAAACGAGAGTGCGAGATAAATATAACATATCACACTTCACAGTGTGGATGTTTTGTGAGAATGATATTCAATGCTAGAACAAAGAAAGAGCAAGAGATAGTAACAGAAATAAGACAACTGGAAAGCCCTAAATGACCCACAACGTGCACAGATCAATCAAGATGGATAGATAACACCCCCAAATACCTCATCTTATTTTCTTGTAATTTTCTTTTCTTTTTTCACTCACACAGGGCTTCCAATCGGAACCCCAACACTTGTTACCAATCGAGGTTAATACAAAATGAGGGCATGGTCCTTATTTATTTCTCCAAAAACAAGTATGAAAAATAATACACAATGAGTATCTTGAATTCAAGCTTCTTTTGCATGTCCAACTTGGAATTCAACTCAGCTCTTAATTTTTGCAATTGCTTCAAATATTTGGCCACTTTGTGTTTCAACTTTTTTGTCCAGGAGAGAAAAATCAATATCGACAATCTTGCAGTAAACAATATAAGAAATATATTTGTGAGAATATGGTCAGAAAAATCCTAGGGTGTACACCACCACATGCGGGTCATTTCGATCTAAGGGGGAAAGTCGGTCCGGCATTAGCAGCGGATCTTAGTTTCCTCGACGACCCCATTACGGAACCAGAAATCTTGTCGGCATTGAAGGGCATGCCACGAGGCAAGGCTAGCGGCCCGGATGGCATTCCGGTGGAATTCTTCCTCTTCTTCTGGGATACGGTCAAGACGGATATCGTTAATCTCGTCATGGACTTCCACCAAAACCGTACCTCATTACGGTGCATTAATAAGGCCTCCATAACTTTGCTCCCCAAAAAGAAGAACCCGATCCACATCTCGGACTACAGGCCTATCAGCGTTATCAATACCATTGCAAAACTATTTCCTAAAATCCTGGCCAACAGACTCCAACCGCTGCTCTCAAAACTCATCTCCCCCAGTCAGACTGCTTTTGTCAAAGAAAGGTCCCTTATGGAATCATTCCTCTCCGCCAGAGAATTCCTAGGGTTCCTCTCAAAAAGAAAGATTCCCTCGGTCATCTTCAAGGTGGATTTTGAAAAAGCCTTTGACACGGTGAACTGGTGTTTTTTGGTAAACCTTCTGATCGAGAGGGGTTTTCCGCCTGCCTGGATCTCTTCTTTCTTGAACATCCTGCAATCATCCTCCTCTTCAATAAAGGTTAATGGCTCACACACACCCTCCTTCCCTCACAAGCGAGGCCTTCGACAAGGTGACCCCCTCTCCCCGATGCTATTTATTCTAGTGGCGGATGCCCTCACCAGTTTTCTGAAGAATGCACAACAGCTTATGCCGCCGCATTTGATACTTCCACCAGAAACTATCCAATACGCAGACGACACCCTCATAATTACTGAGGCAAACCCGACTACATTGAGAATAATCTCTCAGGTCATATCGGTTTTCTCCAAGCTCTCAGGATTGCGCATCAACCCGGCCAAGTCATCCTTCGTTCCAATCGCAATTCCTTCCGACCTTATCGCACCGATACAGCAAATCCTACCGGCAACAAGATCTGAGCTACCAATCAGATATCTAGGACTACCATTGATGGTCAGGAAACCAAGAAAGATGGATTTTCAGCCTATGTTGGAAGCAGTTCAGGGCCGACTGGAGAGTTGGACATCGAACTTCCTGTCATACGGAGGCAGAGTTACCTTAGTCAAAGCAGTGCTTTCGGCCATGCCACTGCATTACATGCAGGCCTTGAGGGTTCCAAAGGGTGTCATCAAACATATAGACAAGATGCGGCGTAATTTTTTATGGAAGGCCAACGACCCCTGCAAAAGCATCAATTGTCTCGTCAATTGGGAAAAGGTGTGCACTTTGAAGGAAAATGGGGGCCTGGGAATAATCGATCTTAATTGTCAGAATGAGGCGCTGCTGACAAAATGGATTTGGCGATTGGAAACAAAACCGAACAGTTTATGGGCGTCCACAATTAATAGGCTGCATGGCGTATCCAACTCATCCCACATTCAGACATACGCCACCGACTCCCCTTTTCTCCAGGTTTTATCTTCCTTGATTCCTTTTTACTCATGCTCAACTCGAATGGATCACGAGCTCCGGTGGAACTGGGAACCATCCGGATCCTTCACCTGCGCATCTGCCTACCGAATGTTACATCAGAAATGGGTCATTTCCAGCTATCACAGACCGTTATGGGAAATCAAAATCCCAATGAAGGTCAGGCTCTTCGTTTGGCTCATGTTGGCAAATAAAATCCTTACACAGTCAGTACTCTGGTTTCGAGGATGCACGGTCCATCCAGGGTGCCAGCTTTGCGACTCTCAGTTACTGGAAACAAGGGATCATATCATGTGGCGATGTCGGTACGCAACTAGGTTCTGGACAGGCCTCTTCGCGCATTACAACATGAATATCCAACAGGGAAGTGCAATTGTCGACAGATGGGATCTCAACTGTCCCCAAGGCTCCGCGAAGATAAGATCGCAATGGAATAGAGTTTGGGCGGCAGGAGTATGGGCGCTTTGGCGAGAAAGGAACAGGCGGTTCTTTTCTAATCAGGCTAAACCGGTGCAGCTTTTGATTAATGCTACAACTTTGGAAATTCAATTCTGGTCTCAGCTCGGGTAAGAGCACCGGAATTCCGCAACATCTAGGGAGCTTCCGGGTGGGAACTGTTTAGCGGGTTTTAGCTTATGTTAAATAATTTCAAGATGCTACCTTAGCATACTTGCTTTGTAATTAAACTTTTTTATTATCAATATATTGTTGGCAGTTTTACTGCCAAACTTCAAAAAAAAAGAGAATATGGTCAGAAAAAGAGACCTGCTTGGAATCCTCAAGTTCTTTAGTGACGCTTTCTTTTCTTTCCTGGGGTGAAGTAAATTGGAGTGATTAATTTCAAAATGCAGAAAATTGAATGCATATAGAGAGAAAATAATTGGAGGTCGACTATACATTTTCTATTCGACAATTCAAGGTGGGAGGAGAAAGGAAGCATGCTAGGATATATATTTGGGGTTCAAGAAGAATGTTTTGTTTATAAATTTAATTTGAAGGCGTTTTTGGTTTAGTAGTTAAAAAAGTAGAATATTTTATAAATTGTCCATGCTAGTGAACTTTTTATCTGCATTTTATGATGAAACTATGATCTAATTGCATGTAACTTAATTTGAGAAAAAGAAAAAAATGATGAGTTTTTTATCAACAATAATAATTTTACACACCTGGACGTAAACTCCAAGTGCGTACAGAGATTCTCCAGAGCATGCATGGAAGCCAATAATTTGACCCATACTTGCAGGAAGTTCAAAAGCATATCCATCTTCTCTTCCATATGGCCCAAAACTTCGGAAGTTTGTCTCAAATTTAAGTGAACAGATGCGATAATTCCAATTGTAGGTACCGACGTGTCCTTTTATAGAGGTAATGTATTCAGAAGCCTGAAGATGGAACTACAAGACCAGTAACATATAACAAATATCATAAACTACTCTTTTAGTGACTACTTTAAACAAACATGCACTAAAACCAATCCTACATTATTTTGACTTCAGCAATCAGATAAAGTTGTACTAAATAGCCTTTTACTTGACTTATCAAATTGCGTTCTGTTTGCTGCTTTTAGGTGTTTGAAATTACAGTGAAACAGGCTGGTCATATTTCGATGGGCATACTAGTGTAAAGGGTTAAAGGCAATAGATGAACAACTTAATGTACGTTCAAAATTTGTGATGAAATTCTCAACAAAATTCATTTCATTGAGCACAAGTTTAGGTATTCCATTTGAAAGTTACTTTTATATTCTTCAAACCAATTTGCAAAGAAAAATTCCTGTGTCACTACATTTATTCGGTATTCATCACTTGGAAGCCGCATTGGTACAGTTATCAATACCATTCAAATGGTCCTGGTAACAGTTGGATAACATGTACTGTTTTTCACAATTTCTTCTTCTGTTATTATCTCGCAATGGGTCTATGTGGCCAGTTTGTTTAACCAAGAAATAAAACTTCTCTTTTTTCACTCACAAATTTGAAATCTATATATCAGAATAGAATGCAAAAATGTGGTACCTCTGTACAAGTTCCTCCCTGTGTGCCCCACTGCTCGGTACTCTCCTCATGGCCATTACGTAGAAAAGTTATAGTAAGAGCATCAATAGCACTAGAATGGTGAATATTGATCTTAGAAATGTGAGTGACGCCACTGATATTCATATCTTTTACTGTCCCAGCAGTTCCGGCAGTCCCGCCACATGGCCCGACCTTCTTTGTGAGTACTTCATGAGTCGACGCCTTCATTAAATCAACAAAGTACCACACTTGTATATTTAGTAAATGATTGATAAATTAGAGAAATTTCTCGCTAATTAGTTTCTGAACACTCATTTTCCATTGAAAACCAACATTTTGACCTCTGTATAAAAAAAAAATAGCACGTACCGTTCTGGAAAAATTTGAGCACACCAGCGAGGATGAAATTATTGCTGCATTTGTTGATTGCGGTGTATTGGCTAGAGGCTCCTGAACGAGTATATATATACTTGAGATGTTGCAAGTTTTCAGATTTGTCCATTTAAAACTTATAATTTGCAAGTATCCAAAAAATCATGGGCAAATTTAATAAAAACTTTTGGCATGTTTGGAAGATATTATATCATTGACCATTAATTTAGGATGGCCTGTGACAACAATAATAAAAATACTGCGTTTGAGTGGTTGACCTGTCAAAGTCCACCCTTATATATTTTTACAAACATAACCAATGGGAAACCCCAAATTGATATTCGACATTCACTTATTATT
Organism: Carex myosuroides; assembly: GCA_028015225.1. Classification (NCBI taxonomy): domain Eukaryota; kingdom Viridiplantae; phylum Streptophyta; class Magnoliopsida; order Poales; family Cyperaceae; genus Carex; species Carex myosuroides. The sequence continues at coordinate 7,666,848 of CM051464.1, forward strand.
TTTGTGTTAGGCAAACCCCTAAAATTTGGATTTATATTTGCTTTTTATATGTTGGACACCATTTTATTAACACAAATTTAGTCTGACAACATATTTGTTAATGAAAAAAACCCAACGTCAATATATGGTCATTGTTATCAAACGATGCCATATCTTTTTTATTCATAAAAAACTTATCCAAATTAGTAAGCCACCGTCTAATTTTGTTGGCTAGCTTGTAAAAAGTATTGTTGTGCTCTGAAAGACAGATTATAATATTGAATTCCATTATTCCAGTTGCCTTGGCAAATGAGATACTAACTAACATAAGGGGTCTTATATATGTTCACCTTAGAATATTTTAGGTATAATTTTTCTATACTTATTCTTTGGTCCATCCATATCTCTGTCAACGGAATTAGTAAGCTTCAGTTTGTCTGTTTTTTTATTTTGTCTAAGTTAGGAGCATAGTTTAATAATTAAGAAAAATTATCTCTAGCTATCAACGGAAAGACAGGAATATTTTAATATGGAACCATATAATTGAAAGAGACACACCTAGTCAAAGAGGAGCTTTTATTGGGAAAACAATTTATTGTTCCTTTCATCATTATTTTTAATTAGACACGCAAAAGCAAGTCATCTCTGCGCACTAACGATGGAACTAATAAAAAAGACCTAGTTGTATTGTTGAGCTTAAGTGTCCGCTGCATTTTTGCATAGACACCAATGCAAATTGCAAAATTTTGTATTGGCGCATTTACTTTTTAATTATTCGCATGTCAATTAATGTACATTTTTTTAATTTGATCTGCAGTACCACTTAACAACAGTAATCTGAGCACAAAGAAAACTCCTAATGTAATTTTATATCAACAAAAATTGTAATTTTACACACCTGGACATAAATTCCTAATGCGTAAAGACAACTTCTAGCGTGTGCATGGAAGCCAATAATTTGACCCCTAATTGCTGGAAGTTCAAAAGGAGACCCCTTTGCGTGTCCATATCGTCCAATACTTCGCAAGTTTGTCTCAAATGTAAGTGAGCTGATCCATACATATGAATTTTCACTGTTGGTACCAACGTGTCCTTTTACGGAGGTAATATACTCAGAAGTCTCAAGATGGACCTACAAGGCCGATAAAATATAACAAATATCAAAATTGATGGCTAATTTAACAAACATTTACTAAAAACAAAATGAAACTTGCATTGGAACTTCTCGGTTATGTCATTTTATTTACATCAAATAACAAATAATGATATACTTCCCAACTGCAAATGGATTAGAAAAAAAAGAGGGTTGATATTACCGCAAGCCACTGCAAATGAAATCCTATTTTTCAAATTGGTCCCCTACATTTTGACTTGTACCTCAGCAATCCGATAAATCTTTAGTTAGTCTTTCACTAATTGACTTGTGAAATTGCCTTATGTTTGCTGATTTTTTTTATGTGTTTGAAATTACAGTAAAACAGGCTGGACATATTTGGATGCGGGCATAAACAAATTAATGGAAGTTGACAATTAGTGATGAAATTCATTTCATTCCGCACAAGTTTTAGGTATTTATTAGAAGTTACTTTTGTATTCTTCAAGCCAATTTGCAAATAAAAGTTCCTCTCTCACTACTTAATCTGTTTTTTGCAAGCAGCTAGCATTGGTACAAATAATTATCAATCCCAATTCAAATGGTCGTCCTAGGATAAATGTTCTGCTTTTCACTTCTTCTTCTTCTTCTCTTGTTATTATCTCGTAATGGTGTTTAACCAAGAAAAACAAATTTTCACTTTTCGCTCACAAAGTTTAAATCTATCAGAATAGTATGCAAATAGGTGGTACCTCTGTCAAAGTGGACATTCCCTGCCTACCCCACTTCTCGGTACTCTCCTCTTGGCCATTACGTAGAAAGGTTATAGTAAGAGCATCAATAGCAATAAAATGGCAAATGCTGAGCTTAACAATGCGAGTGATGCCATTGATATTCATATCTTTTACATTCCCGTAAGCCCCGCCGCATGGCCCGACCTTCGTTGTGAGAACTTGAGTCGACGCCTCAATTAAATCAACAAAGTCCACACATGTAATTATACAAGATTATTAATAAATTAGAGGATTTTTTCGCTAATTAGTTTCTGAACACTCATTTCCATAGAAAACAAATAGTTTGACCTCTGTATATAAAAATTTAGCACGTACCATTTCGGGGAAAATTTGAGCACACTAGCGAGGATGGAGTTATTGCTCCCTTTGTTGATTGCTTTGGTGTTTCCGGTAAGAGGTTCCTGGATGAGTATATATATACTTGAGATGTTGCAACTTTTCATATTTGTCCATTTGAAAATTACAATTTGCAAGTATCCAAAAAATCATGGGCAAATTTAATAAAAACTTTCAGCATATATTGGAAGATAGTATGTCATTTACCAACTAGGATGGCATATCACAACAATAAGAAAAATACGGCATTGGAGTTGTTGACCTGTCAAAGTCCACGCTGATATATATATATATATATATATATATATATATATATATATATATGTAGAGGAGGGTTAAAATGCACCCTCTTTTTGTGCTCCTAACGTGCACCCTCCCCTCATATCTTCATTTTCAAAGTTCAAATAGTCGATTCGAACCTTCCAACGTGTTCTTCATATTAAAATGTGCTTGGAGACCAAATTTTACATTTTTTGGAATTTTTTTACTATTTTTTCAGAATTTTTGAAAATCATCACTTTGATGAATTTTTTATTATTGTTTAGTATTTTCAAAAATTCTGAAAAAATAGTAAAAAATTTCCAAAAAATGTAAAATTTGGTCTCCAAGCACATTTTAATATGAAGAACACGTTGGGAGGTTCGAATTGACTATTTGAATTTTGAAAATAAAGATATGAGGGGAGGGTGCACGTTAGGAGCACAAAAGGGAGGGTGCATTTTAACCCTCCTCATATATATATATATAGAGCTGGGCTATGGTGAGTTGTGAAGTAAGATGTCATTTTTACTTCACGCTCATATTTTCATTTTGAAAATCCAAACAACCAATCCGAACCGCTCAACATGTTCTCTATATTGAAATGTGCTTGGAGACTAAATTTTACATTTTTTGGAATTTTTTTACTATATATTAAGCCACTTTGAAAATCGCTGATCCAGTGGTCTAGAAAATTTTACTGTTTTTTACTGTTCACAGTGGATCAGCGATTTCAAAGTGGCTTAATAAATAGTAAAAAAATTTCAAAAAATGTAAAATTTAGTCTCCCAGCACATTTCAATATTTAGAAAAAGTTGAACGGTTCGGATCGGGTGTTTGGATTTTCAAAATAAAAATATAGCGTAAAGTAAAACGACGTTTTACTTCGCAACTCACCATAGCCTATCTCTCTCTCTCTCTCTCTATATATATATATATATATATATATATATATATATATATATATATTTGCAAACATAACCAATGGGAATTAATCCTAACGGTCGATCCAACCGTTCAATGTGATAACCATATGAATATGTACTTGCAAACTAAATTTTATATTTTTTCGAATTTTTTTACTATTTTTTAAGATAGGTAGAATTTTGATGGTCCAGAATTTTCAGAAAACACTGATTTTTCTACCTATCTAAAAAAATAGTAAAAAAATTCGAAAAAATATAAAATTTAGTTTACAAGTACATATTCATATGGTTATCACATTGAACGGTTGGATCGACCATTAGAATTTTAAAAAGTCAAATTTTGAGCCGTAGCACGGACCCCATCCGTGCTATGCATAGCACCATAGCCTCACTCTTCACTTATTATGTTCGCATTAGGGAAGCTCCAATTTTTTTTTATTTATATTTGCTTTTTTATAGGTCGGATACCATTTTATTAACAAAATATAGTCTGACAACATATTTGTTACTGAAATAGACCCAATGTCCATGGTCATTTGGTGTCAAACGATCCATCTTTTGCAATCAGAAACAACTTATCCAAATTAGTAAGCCATGCACCGTCTAATGCAGTGGGCTTGTAAAAAGTATTGTTGTGCTCTTAAAGACAAATATAATATTGAATTCCATTTTTCCAGTTGCATTTGCAAATGAGTTACTAACATGACTCATAAGGGGTCTTATATATGTTCCCCTTAGAATATTTTATGTATAATCTTTCTATACTTATTCTTTGGTTCTTCCATTATACTGGGCTTAATTAATTTTAGTTTATAAATTGACAATTTCAAAAGAAAAAGAAAATAAAAAAATGACATCACTGCCACCAAATAGCTACTAATCTTTACTTTTATAATTAGGATACAGCTCATAGATTAAACATCATCAGCGTGTTTGTTTTTTGTTTTGTCCAGTTAGAAGCAGTTAATTAATTAAGAAAAGGGAAAATTTCCAGTGTACCCATCAAAACTTTTGAAATAGCCAATTTCCCTATGAAATTGTCATATATAATATCTATTATCCCATCAAAAATTAATTTTCTTTCTTCCATCCCCTTTTAATAATTTAATTTTCTATTTAATTATTTTAAAACTTTAAATGACCATTATGCCCTTTATAATTTTAAACAGAGGTGTCCAGTCCTTTCTATTTTTTTTTCTTTGACCTTCTTCATACGCTAGAAACAATCCCTCCCTAAATCGCCAGAAGATCCTCGTGCGGCCATGCCGTCCATCCTCCGTCGATCCCTCATCTCGTGCACCAAAGACATCTCACTCTGACGCGAAATCTGAGAGAATACTAGTGTGAAGATACAACGCACCAACAAATTGTTTCGAGCTTGCCGCTTCTCTTCTGATTCACTGCCTCACTGTCATTTCATTTGTTGTAGGAGGCACAAAACTTTACTGAGGCTAGATGGATAATACTATCAAAGTGAGTCCACATATTCCCACTCGATTTCCCTTATTATTTTCATTGTGTCTAATGTACCTCATTATGTATCAAATAAAGTAACGATAAGGTAGGTGGGTTGGTTTTGTTCTTTAACTTGCAGAACCTGGTGTTATCTTGGCAATCATCAAAAACAAAATCTATATATATACTTAAAAATGAAATATTGTGCAAAGAGAAAATTTCCGGTGAATGGATCTTTGCTCAAACATTTGGACAGAGTTCCTGAATCATCAGGGGGATGATGGTTCGAATCCATCAAGATCCTTAATAATACATAATTTGAATTGTGAAATTTTATCCTTGAAAATGTACTTTAAACACAATGGTCAATTGCAAGACATTTTAAGATTGAAACTAAATGTTCGTTAATTTAATTTGAAGCCATCATATTCTTTGTTTTTTTCACTGGTCAATTGCAGGTTTTGACCTTTATTTTTTTTATTTTCAGATTAAGATTAGTTTAGTTATTACTCTTAATATGCTTATCTAAAAACTCTGTCAAATTCAGAATATGTACATTTGAACATCCTTTACAAGCTGTAGAAGTTTCAAAGCAAGACTCAAAAACAGCTTTGATTTATGATTTTTCTTGTGTTTATTCCATTTTTACCCCTGGCAAAGGTGTTTAACCTTTTTATTTTATTTTTCCACCTAGTGCACTCCCCCATTCAATGTTTATGCAATTGCTAAAAAGGTGTCTCATGCACCTAATGCTACTGGTTGCAATTTTCTCCTACTGACACCTAATGCTGTGACATTTTCAAATAAAAAGGATCAGTCATTTGAAAATACAAGTACAAGACTAAAGAGGAACTATTAAAGTCTGTATGCATTGCTTTTTTTATAAGCAACATGCTTCCAGTTTTGTTTAGATGCAGAAGTCTGCAATGACACTAACTTATACAGATTTCATTTCAAAGTTTATTTCACCATCCTTATTAAACATAAATAAATCAAATGTGCAAGACTTATACTTCTTTAATTAAGCTTAATATAAAATGGAAAGAAAACAGGAAAAGACTGAGACTAATATGTCTAGTTACCACTTAATGTCTTTTTTCGATGATTGATCCTTCAAATCCAGTCTATTTAATGTCTTTTTCGGGAGCTATGGGAAATGCATCTCAGATACACCAATTAGTAGGTATAAGAGGATTAATGTCAGATCAACAATATAGTATTTTAGGTTGTGTACTTTGGTATATTTATTGAAGGCATATTTAAAATTAACCAACATTTAGTTTCAATCTTGAAATGTCCTCAAAGCTGGATTTCTCACTCGTACTGTAGCATTCAAAGTTATATTTTTTTTTTCTAAATTTTTATCCATTGTGTTTAAAGTTCCAAGGGTAAAATTTCATAATTCAAATTATGTATTATTAAAGATCTTGATGGATTCGAACCATCACCCCCCTGAAGATTGAAGATTCAGGGACTCTATCCAAATATTTGAGCTAAAGATCCATTTTACACGAAATTTTCCCGCACAGGTTTTGGTCGCACATGTTATTTTGGGAAAAAAAATTTCATCAAACTTTGTTCTTAATTTGTGTTGTAATTACACTTATGGGGAATTATGTGCTCACGTCATCTCAACCTTTTTGACTAAATCAAATCACTCATCCTTTAACTTTAACTGAAACGAGTGTTTGCATTTATATATAGCTGTGGTATACTTTTGGTTGATTGTAAGTGTTTTACTAGCACATGGTACAAGACAAACTAATGTATGTATATCTTATACCCGTCAAAAGAACTAAAGTACTAAAATCCAGTTAAACATACCTGATTTTCTCATTGAATGAACTGAAACTAATCTTTTTTCTTTGGGATCAAAAGACCTTGTGCAAGAGAGGAGCGAGCAGATTCGTGTGCGACGTGGTCCGAGTGAGAGAGGTTCACCGACAAGAAAGTGTCTGGACGCACTGCAGTGTGCTTCAGTTCATTCAATTGACTTGCTGTTCATGGTGGTTTAATTTGGGCCAAGACCGGTACCGTTCAGTCAGTACCAAAAACAAAATGCATGGTTATGACCAGTTTGTTGTTGATGCCGAGTTGATCCCAATTAAGTACTTCAAGCAATTCATTCCATACCCTCCTACGTGATACAAATAGTTATAAAGTTGATCAAATAAATTCATGAAATTTATGGTTATATGATATTTTGATGGTTTTGAGGGCATACATGAAATTGATGGTTTTTGGGAAATCAAGTGGGAATATGTGGACTCACATTGATAGTATTATCCATTGAGCCTGAATAAAGTTTCGTGCCTCCTACAACAAATGAAATGACAGCGAGGCGGTGACCCAAAAGAGAAGCGGCAGGCTCGAAACAATTTCTTGGTGCGATGTATCTCTAGTATTCTCCTAGATTTTGCGTCGGGATGAGGGTGCGCGAGATGAGGGGGTCGGAGGAGGAGGGGCGGCATGGAGATCTCTTCTGGCGATTTGCGATTCAGGAGGTGAGTGAGGGACAGAGGATACGAATTCGCGAGTGAGATCGCTGGTCTTAGACTCTTAGTACGAAGAAGACAGTTAGAAGAACAAAAGAATTGAAAGGACTGGACGCTCTGTTTAAAAATAAAGGGTATAATGATCATTTAAAGTTTTAAAATAATTAAATAAAAAATTAAATTATTAAAAGAGGATGGAAGAAAGAAAATTAATTTTTGATGGGATAATGGATATTATGATAATTTTATGAGAAAATTAGCTATTTTAAAAGTTTTGATGGGTACACTGAAAATTTTAGATTGGAAAAAATATATATGAAACCATATTAATTGAAAGACTAACACCAATTCAAAAGAAAGTTTTCGGTGGCAGAAAGTTATTGTTCCTGTCATCGTTATTTTTTATTATTAGACAAGCAAAAGCAAATCATCTCCGCGCACGAACAATGGATTGAATAATAAAGGGCCTAGTTGTAATGTTGAGCTCAAGTCCCTCCAGCAAGCAGAGGCAGAGTCAGACTTTCAGACTATATGGGAGTCAAACATATAAAATTTATATGCTGCGAATGGGTATCAATTTGATAGTTTCATAACATTTTCTACTAAATTATATATAAATTTATCAATAAACACAAAAATTTTGAAAATAAATGGAGGTCAAATTTGACCCTCATTTATTACGAGTCCGCCTCTGCCTGCAAGGGCCTAGGTGTTAGAGGAGTACACACTACAAGAGGCTACCAAGTTCTCTCTCTCTCTCTTCTGAAATCTTGATAGAAGCTGAGGCTGTCAAGTAGTCTCTCTCTTTCTCTGAGGTTAACGGAGCTTCCTTTCTCTAGGTATGTTGCCTCGTAACCTCCTTTCTCTATTTATTTACTTTATGTCAAATATATTGTATTTTTTTTTACTTCCATGTTGGTAAATATATAAATAATTAAAGAAACAAAAAACAGAACAAAATTTGTGGTCCTCTTTGTTTTTTGAGGTAAAATTATGGGACTAATATCTTGATATCTGACGCTTATGCATCTCTCTGTCCCTGATCTTTTCTCATAGTTCATTGTCTTCTAACATTCATATCATGGCTATGTAACTGTTTGATTGCTTGGCATGAAAACGAAGACATGTTGTTCATTTGATCGTTTTCCTAGTTTCAGTAACAGTCTCAATTACCACAAAAAAGGAACTAAGAAAAAACAATACACAATAGATTACTAGTATTTTATAGCTTTTGAGGAAGTTTTTTTGTTTATAAAGCTAAGCTAAAATTTCAATGATCAGTGTGGCAAAGAAGGCATTTTTTATCCTTTATGTTTTCATATCCTGAGTGGTTTTGATAGGACACATGATGATATGATATCCTTCAAATTTTAAGTACTTCATGCTTTTGACATGATTTTCTTTTGTTTGTACTAATTAATTATTCCTTCTCAGACTCGGGCACATAATTACAAAATCGTTTTCCTGAATAGAGAATTTATTTGTCTACAAAGAGAATTAATTATCTCAAGGAAATGTTGAGACATTCATCTAGCGGAAACAACAGATACAGAGGCATGATACCAAAAGATGCTCTTCATATTTCTCTAATACTCGCCTTTACCATTTGGATTCTCTACCACCTCACATACACTTATGATACCAATGCAATTGTCGACGGTTACATGCAAGTTATAGCACGCCAGCAATACAAAATGGTACAAGAAAGTAGAGATATTGAGAGAAAAATAGTTGATACAATGCATGAAGATAGAGATGATTCAGAGGAAGGAGAGATAGAGAAAAGAATCAAAGAGAATGAAGCTAGAGAGAGAAGCTTTAAAGATGACGACGCATCGAGTGCGGTGCTTCATGATAACCAAATAACGGGAATTAAAGAAGAATTACCAAGCGAAATCGCAACCGAATTTGATATTATTTTGGGTAATGGAACTATCAATCAAACTGATGTACAGAAGAACATTTCACATTTGGGAAGTTTCTCAGAAAAATCAGATGAGATAGAGGATGTAGATAAAAATGAAAATGTATTGTTGGTCAATTTGAACGAAACTTATGTTCATGGTGAAGAAGCAACAGATAAACAGAACAGGATAAAAAATTGATTTGGCAAAGAGCAAATAGGGGAGGGGGAGCTGTGTAATATACTAAATTAGAGGGGGTTGATCCAGTAAAATTAATGTATTTTTGTATTTAGTTAATAGTTTTGAAAGATACTTGTCTATTTAATACTTTGAAATGCTTCCCATTTGAATTGGGAAATTTTAGGAACGAGTAAGAAACGTGTTGCACTTGCAGTCTTGCACAAGGCATAAATTATATTGACCAATCTTTTTATTTCAAGTAGGAATTTCATAGGAGTGCAAAAGCCTTAAATTATCCGGTAAGCCTTTATAAATATACAAGTTCACATCACCTAATCACCATCCACTTAAATATGATTTTTGTACTGGAGCGGAGTAATAGACAATCCATGCAAAAAATTGATCCCATGTCCTTGCAAATAAGTCTAAAATAGTGAGACAAATTATTTTCATAGACTTACCCATGTAAATGTTTTAATGATTTTGTTTATATTATTTTATACTAAAGGTCCATTTAAATACTCGACCACCATACGTATGAAAATAATATGAATTGTCGAGACTTAGTATTTCCAAGAGACTACTCATGCAACTCTAAAACCTTCAAATTGTGAGAATGCCACTACAAAACCTTCAAATTGTGAGAATGCCACTCTAAAACTTCAAAATAGTAGAAATGCCACTCTTATACAATTTTTATACTATTTTTATAAAAAATAATCTGAAAAATTCTGTTTTAGAATACGTATTTTTGTATTTCCAATTATACCCTTGAAGTGAAATTAAGAAAGAAATGGCCTCCTCCAGTCTATCCCTGCCTCCCTCTCTCGCGTGAAACTTCCCTCTCTCGCCGAGCTCTCTGAAAACTCTCTGAGCCAAGCACTAGCGAATAACACTCTAGTTCCTCCCTCTCCACCATCTCTCTCGCACGTTCGAGCAACTCCGCCCCACCTGCTCCCCCTCCCTTTCTCTCGCAGGGACTGCTCCGGATTTACTGAGCCGGTTCCTCTCAAATCCTATCTTGGGTTTCGCCCGTTTTATCTCAGTGGCCTGAGCATTTACACTATGGGTTGTTACTCAGATTGAGAAGAAGAAGCGTGATTTCTATTGAGATTTGTGATTCATGGTATTCCTCTATTTCTTGATTGATTTCCTTTCCATCTGAATTTAGAGTTTTGAAAAATTGAAATTGAGCAAGTTTAGGCACAACTTATTATGATGAATTAGGGGTAAACGATTTTATATTGCTTTTACACCTAATTATTTCCAACTAATTACTCATCGTCAGATCAAGATTCGAGGAGGGATCGATCGTCCAGTTGAGCGAACCGACGAGGGTCTCGATTGAGAAAGAGGTAACATCATTCTGGCATGTAGGAATTTGTTGATTTGGTTTTTGCTTACTTCCTGCTAAAAGATTCTTTTAGTGCTTTCCTTGTTGTCGAACAAGTTAAAAGCAACGCTCATTATTTGAATAATTAAGAATTTACCTGATTCAACACTATCCAAATTATGATATAAAGTACTCTCATTGTCTGTTTCAGAAGTGATTGCATAAATCTTTTTTGAATGCTCTTTTGATCAATCTAACAATTTTATTTGAAAGAAAATACATATTTTTGAATATTATATCATCTTGCAAATTGTGTTTCTACTAATTAGCAGAAAAATATTTTGTTGCTTAAATTATAAGAAAATACGTGAAATCTTTTTCGAATATCTTTCATTCGATAAATCTTTCAAATAAGAAATTATCTTTTTTCGAGTGTTTCAGGCTGTCTTAAAGTCAAATTAAGCCTTGAGATAAGATTGTTTTTTTAGAGTTACTGGTAAAGGATTCGATTGTCATTTTGTATATTACTGGATCTGCAATTTACTGTTTGTAAGTGGAATAACAGAGCTAAGACTGTGATATATTATTGTAGCAATCGACCTTGTTAGGCTGGGGAGCTGGATGAAACCACCATGTGCTCTTTTTAATGATGGTTTTGGTGGATCAACAAAGATAGAAATAGGTTTTGATGATATTATATATTCTCCAACATTTATTCTCCAGTCTCGTTCTCTCCCCTGATGACAGCTGATATCGGACTGTTTGGACTTGAAGTGTAGTTTACTGTATGAATTTAATTTGTATGTACCTTCAAAAGGACTTAATGATGTATGATGTATCAATGTGGTTTAGTGTTGTAGCTTACATGTACACTAGTAACATGGAACTACGAGGCACACTTGGGTCAATTTCACTGTAATGCAATCTCAGTTTTTTAATGTTATTGTGGCAGGATATAAATCCATGTATGTATGTATGTTTTTTCCATTTCCTAAACATATTTTAATGTAGCAATTGATGTATAATGGCTAAATTTTTTTTAATGTGGCAGGATATATATCATTTTTTCAATGTCTACATGAATCCATTTGCATTTAGTTTGTTAACGCATCTTGTTTGCACAAATCATACCTATACAATGTTAAATAATGATAACAATGATGTGTAATCAAATTGTATATACAAACATGAAGCTACACAGATAGCACACAATTCCAAATTTTGTATGAAGCTTTTTGAGCTGAAAATTTATGTAATTGGTATACTCATTTTAATTTCATAAACAATCTGAAAGCAAGAAACATAATTTCTAGAAGCAAGAAACTAAACTGTTTATATCTATGAAAACTGAAATCACAAAAAAAAAAAAAACTCAATTTGATATTTCTACAAAGTGTTTATAATTTCTAAACCTCTATGTACATCATCGATAACATTAGCTACAAAGTGAAAAACTAGACAGTATTGAAGCTTGATGCAATCCAACAATGTCTATGCTCCATCAGCAATGGTACCAGTGGTACCACCCTCTCTTCATCTTCAAGCATTGGCTTACAAGGGGTAGCCCTTATCTGGGGTGCTTCAACAAAAATGAGAAGAGAAACTATTTCTAAGAAATTGACTATTCTTAATAAATGCTTAATAGCTACTTGTCATTTGTAACTCCATTTCTATAAATATGCTTTCTGTCTATTGAGAGGATTCTTGAGGTACTAGGGAAACACTTGTGTACTTTCATTTATTATGAAGCCAGTTATCTTATCAAGCATGCCCTTAATGCCCCTCTTATAACAGCTGCATTAGTCCCTGATGCACCTGATGTGTATATATGGTTTTCCTGAATCAAACAAGAGAATAGTCAGGGCAAGAACGGGAATAATGTGAGATAAATAACATACCAGATACGATGTTCTAAAATTGCTCGTCTCATACAATTTCATGATATTAGGTAATATTAAATAAATGTTTGGTGGCTTTTCTGAACTTTTTTGTCCAAATCCATACCATTACATATTCTAAAGACATGGGAAGGGAGAGACAAATGCTTCTCATTTTTGTGCTTTTTGGGTCTTTTGGTTTAATTAAGATATAATTGAAAAAGATAACCAAAAAATCAATTGCCAGAAGTATATTATAAAGTAAAAGCTATGAAAGAATCCAATAAAAAATATTCACAAATTGATCAAAGAGCTTACTTAATGATGAATCAACACAATAATCTACCAAAAGCTGAGAGAAAAGAGCGTATAAAGGTAAACAAAGAAAGGGAAAACGAGGTTACCCAATTCATCGAATTGAGAGAAGATCGAAACAAAGATGGTCCCTTTGACCCGACCCACTGTGCAGTGCTGGGAAATGGCGATTTGGGGAGGAAAGCTAGGGTTAACGAGAGTCTCCCACTGTGCTGGCGAGAGCAATGTAAACCTCGTCTCCCACTGTGCTGGCGAGTCTATCCAATTTCTTAACGAAAGCTAGGGTTCGTGTTTTTTTGATGAAGGGTATTTCAGTCATTATTTTTATTTTTATTTTTTAACAGGATTAATACAGTATCAGTGGCAAATTTAGGATTTAAACAAATTTGTAGTGGCATTTCTACAATTTTGAAGTTTGTAATGGCATTCTCACATTTTGAAGGTTTTGTAGTGGCATTCTCACAATTTTCCCTTAAAGCAAATGAAGACCTGGGAGAGGAGAGAAACAATGGTGGTTAGTGCAATTTAGCTCCCCACTCTAAATCCAGTAGGAGTGTCAGAATAAACTCATGATCGTGTTCACGGTTATTGGAGCACATTCCTTTTGACACTGTTCGCTTTACATTTCTGCCCTCCTTTACCCATCATGGTCCCTAATCGCCTAATGATTTCCCAACCAAGTGCAAAAAGTAACCGAGAGACCCAAACCCGCACTACAACTCGCAATCCGATCCAAATTGTTGCGAATAAAAAAAGCTCTCCTAGAGAAGCAAAGGAGAATCTAAAAAATGGCCTTTCCTCTTCATCCTTCGCCTCACCATTGTCTCTGTCACAGGACTTTCATTTGCTTTAATTGAAGGAGGTGAAATAAAAGAGGGATATAATGAAAAATATTAAAATTAAAGTGTGTTGACTAACTATAAGGGGTAAATAAAAAAGAATGAGAAGAATTGAGAGATAAATATAATATATTGAAGTCTTGAAAGAGTAAATAAGGAAATAACGAAGAGTTGAAGGACATACAAGAAATTAAACATATATGACATATCTTTTAATTTAGCAATTAAAAATGCAAATCCAATAAAAAGATAAATAATTCTATTACAGGTACCATATCGGTATGGGTCAATACTGAACTACCTCCTCATAAGTGAATTGAAGTGTAATATCTGACTGAATAGAATCAAAATACAAATTGATCTTCACTTATAGAAGCAAATATGGATTATTTCAGGGAAGAAATGCTGATACAATGGTAGCATATTTTGGTGAAGACCCTGCAAAATGTCCATTTGAAACAGGTAATTTTGGTTCCACTCAAGAAAGCTTTAGAAGTGTTTATGTATACTTGTATAGTGCGCCATTTTGTTCATATTCAGTTTTCACCAGTGGTAAAGCGACTCAGACTCCACTTTCTTTTATCTTGAATTATTACTCGGCCTTGAAGTTGTATTTACATGTTTCCATTTGTACTATGAGCTAACATATATACCCTAAAAGACCTAAAAGAAGTATACTTCCTTCGATGAAAGGAGGTCAAAACTCACAAAGATACAACTGCCAACCTGTCTTTTTTCTTATTTGAAAGATTTATCGAATGAAAGATATTCGAAAAAGATTTCACGTATTTTCTTATAATTTAAGCAACAAAATATTTTTCTGCTAATTAGTAGAAACACAATTTGCAAGATGATATAATATTCAAAAATATGTATTTTCTTTCAAATAAAATTGTTAGATTGATCAAAAGAGCATTCAAAAAAGATTTATGCAATCACTTCTGAAACAGACAATGAGAGTACTTTATATCATAATTTGGATAATGTTGAATCAGGTAAATTCTTAATTATTCAAATAATGAGCGTTGCTTTTAACTTGTTCGACAACAAGGAAAGCACTAAAAGAATCTTTTAGCAGGAAGTAAGCAAAAACCAAATCAACAAATTCCTACATGCCAGAATGATGTTACCTCTTTCTCAATCGAGACCCTCGTCGGTTCGCTCAACTGGACGATCGATCCCTCCTCGAATCTTGATCTGACGATGAGTAATTAGTTGGAAATAATTAGGTGTAAAAGCAATATAAAATCGTTTACCCCTAATTCATCATAATAAGTTGTGCCTAAACTTGCTCAATTTCAATTTTTCAAAACTCTAAATTCAGATGGAAAGGAAATCAATCAAGAAATAGAGGAATACCATGAATCACAAATCTCAATAGAAATCACGCTTCTTCTTCTCAATCTGAGTAACAACCCATAGTGTCAATGCTCAGGCCACTGAGATAAAACGGGCGAAACCCAAGATAGGATTTGAGAGGAACCGGCTCAGTAAATCCGGAGCAGTCCCTGCGAGAGAAAGGGAGGGGGAGCAGGTGGGGCGGAGTTGCTCGAACGTGCGAGAGAGATGGTGGAGAGGGAGGAACTAGAGTGTTATTCGCTAGTGCTTGGCTCAGAGAGTTTTCAGAGTGCTCGGCGAGAGAGGGAAGTTTCACGCGAGAGAGGGAGGCAGGGATAGATTGGAGGAGGCCATTTCTTTCTTAATTTCACTTCAAGGGTATAATTGGAAATACGAAAATACGTATTCTAAAACAGAATTTTTCAGATTATTTTTTATAAAAATAGTATAAAAATTGTATAAGAATGGCATTTTCACAATTAATGAAGTTTTAGAGTGGCATTTCTACTATTTTGAAGTTTGTAGTGGCATTCTCACAATTTGAAGGTTTTGTAGTGGCATTCTCACAATTTTCTCAAATAGTTTTGGATTCCTAGACAGAGAGAAATTTATTTATATTTAATCTCTCTCTTTGAATGAATATAATAATAATATTTGATTTTTTAAGTAGTTCTCATTGCACTGCAAAATGTAAGTAATTAAGTGATTATCTACTCATATTTTTGTTACGGATACTTTCGACATGAGTTTACATGTTTTACAGTAAAATAAATAACTACATATTAGAGATGAAGCTTTAAATGCATGATTTTACAATGTAAAAGACATGACTTAGAACAAATGGAGTGATGTTTATCTTGTGATTCATAGAAATCCGCATTCAGATAACAACGTCTGATATATTTTCAAATTAATTAAAAACTTAAAAAAAATCTCTTTATAGTATAACTCACATGCATGACAGGTTGCTATGTTGTATCACTTTGTCCATATTTTGTACCTAATTTAAGTTCATCAATACAAGAAGCATTCGATGTTTTATTAATTATAATTAATTTTATAATATCGAGCATTGTAAAAAATAAATAAATTATAATTTTAATATTTATAGTGTGAATGTAATCTAAATATTATACAAATCAGACACATAAAAATAATAAAATTTAACATAAGTTTTACGAGTGAGGCTATGGTACTATATATGTAGAGCACAGATTGGTCCATATTATGGATTAATATGATTATTTTTAAAATCCAAATAGTCATTCTGAACCATTCAACATGATATATGATACTCACCGACTAAATTTTAAATTTTAGTATAATTTTTTACTATATATTAGATAGGTAGAATCACTACTTTTGAATGGTTAAGAATTTCTAGATCAAGTGATTTTACACATGTCTAAATTAAATATTAAATAAAGTCTATAAAATATAAAATTTAATCTACAAGTACATATTCGTATGAAGATCATATTGCATGGTTCAAATTGAATGTTTAGATTTTAAGAATAATTTAACATTAATAACGTTGATCCGGCTGAACACTTAGTAATTTCCGAACTATTTTTAATTTATTGTTCAAAATTTAAATAGTCAGATATATTTAGTATTGTTTTTATTGCTAAATTAGTGGTGGTTTGACTGTTTTTTTTTTTAGGGTTAGTGGAAATTTTCCACTAAGAAATATATTGATGCTAACAAAATATATACAATGCCATTACTTGTTCAAAGGAACCAGTAATGACTCATAAGGGTTTAAGAAGAAGAACGAAAAAGAAAAAGAATTTTAATCTACACACACGCTATCCAACCGCTAACGGCTACGACACAGTTTAGTTGTTACAAAGGTTCACTAACTGAATTAAAAAAGCCATAGCTATAAGTAAGCCACTACTCCTGTGAGTCCGATTGCTAGATGAATAACATCCAGTTGTGTATATCCATTGCCACTGCATTGATTAAGAAGTGCTCGGGTTTGACTGTTTTGCAATGTGGCATCAATCGTTATGGTAATTGATAAAAATGCATGATGCAACGAATGGTTAGTTTCTCACGTAATCTTGTAAACTTTTTTTTTTCTATTTGACCCCCAAACTTATATTTATTCATTGAACCGCACAACATTTCACATTTTCTCTTTTATGATTGTAGCTAGTTATAGGCCCCTTCATAATTAATCCCCTCCTCTCCAAATTGAAGAGAAAAAAGAAAGCACTGGCAAAAAGGAGAAAAATTTAGAAATTTTGATGGTTATATAAATAATTATATTGAATAAATGCCTACGTTTGCGAATATTTAGAAAATTCGTCAAGAGAAAAAAAAATGAAATAATAATAATAACTAGTCAGTTTCTAGAATAAACATTGACCGATCGATACCAAATTCTATTAAAATATTTCACAAACATTAGTACATATCTACAACTGTTGTTCAAGGCACTAAACGAGTAATAAGATCATTTTCGTTATTATTAGCATAGTAATAGTAATAAGATTCACAAATTATTTATTTTCAACAACTTTTTTAATGAATAGACAAATTAACTCTATATTTATTTTTCTCACAATTTCTGAATTATTTGCAAAATATACAAATAATTCCTTCGTTATAAAAATATAATAATAATAATAATAATAATAATAATATATATTAATTATATGCATTCTAAACAATGAAATATTCTCGAATACGAGGGATGGGGTTTTTTTCAAGAGAACTTATTTTGTACTTTTTCAAGAGAACTTCTATATTTATTTTGTACTTTTTCAAGAGAACTTTAAGCTCATCAATAAGAGGGATGGGGTTTTTTTCCAAAGGGTTTTGTAAAAAGTCACATCCAAAGTTGGACCTAAATTTATAAAATTTGAAATCATTTGCACAAATCTTTACTGAGAAGGAACAGTTTAAGTCTGGCTTTGAATGATATTTTGTCCAAAACTCTTTGGACAAAACCTAAGGGGTTCACATTTTCATTTTTTTTTAAAGATGAATATTATTTATTTAAATATTTTGTAATTCAAAATATATGTAGGACAAAAAATATAAAACATATCTAAAGTCATGTGTGATAGTTTATGGTAAAACTTGATTTTTATTTGATCAAAAATAAATTTTATTTAAATTTTTCACTGTTTTCAGTATTCAGCAGAAATTCCCATGGTGACATTTTGTGAATTTAATATCTTTTACTGGTTTATTGGATTAAGTTGGAATTTGTTTTATGCTGTTTGTTCTATAGACCACATAAATTTGAGAATTTAGTTCAAAACCTACAGAAAGATGACTCTAGTTTAGAGTTTAGGGTTTAAACGTTAGACCACATAAACGTTATCATCAGCCTAAGACAGCAAGATGACTCTAGTTTTCAGGTAGATTGTTTTTCCGATTTTTTTCGCTGGACTCCAGGAGTTTTTTTTTTTTAATTTTCTATCAATAAATTTTTTGGCAAATATCTCCTGTGTTTTGATCAGCTTGAGGGGCAGGGTAGGCCTCGGCTCAGTGTTGCCTCTGATGGACTAGGCCTTTAGACCAGACACAAGACTTGTCATTTTAGGTGAGGATTCTTGGGCTTCATCTTACTCTGTGGGGAGTGACCTACTATCTAAAGATGGAGAGGGGTATCCTGGTCAGGCATGTCAAAACATTTTCGTCTTTGTCTTGTACTCTTTGTGTGGCTGGACTAGTGATTGGGCTCAAAAGTTCTAAAATCGTGGGTCTTCTGGGCCGTTGGGGTTTCTCAAATTATATATACTGGGGGGGGGGGGGGGTCTTTAAGAGATTTTTTTTTTAACAAATATAAATGATATTTTAATGAAAGAGGTTGATTGTTTTTTTTTCTTTCAAAACTAACAATACCTGAAATAAATTTTTGGTCACCCCCTGGTGAACCGAAAATTTGTCTCGGACTCGCGGTACACCCTAGTCTCGGTACACCACATGTAAGAGAAGTGATATAATGATAAGAAGATGTCATCTTGGGCGTTGAGATCTGTGATTTTTTTTTTTTTGGAAAAATAACTTTCAGCGACCGACGACAACACTGATAGCTAATATTAATAGTTCCTGACCAAACTTGCTGTAGTGTTTGTTCCCACATTTCACAAAACTAATATTACAGATTCACAATTATTTTTTAAAAATGTATTAGATAAAAAAGTAGGGTATTGAAAACGGTCCAGTCCGGTCCACGGGTTGACACGGGCACGGGTTGGCACGAGTTGGCAGGTTGGCACGGGTCGGGTTCCACGGGTTGGGTTCCACAGGTTGGGTTTGGTTCGGTCAACCCAAACCCGTGCTCAACCCCCTAGTTCCATGGGTCCACGGGTCGGTCCGGTCAGGGTCCACGGTTCGGTCCAGGTCCTGTCCGATCTTTTTTTTTTTTTGCTGTTTTTTTTGTGCTTTTAAAGCAACCTCAAACTATAAATCAAATTTATAATACATACATAATTGTCCTTTATTCGCACTATTTAATACATGGTACACTCTTTTTCACTTGTTAATATATTGTTTGAATAAACTAATTAATACAAGATATACACTAATTGATACATGGTAACAATTAATATATTGTTAGAATACATGATTTTTTTTATTCGCACTAATTATCATGGTTTGCAATTTATTCACACTTATTAGTACATTATTCACACTAATTAATACATGATTATACAAGATCTTTAAATATAAACCTTGTATAATTTTTTTTCTGACATGTGTCATCCCGATATATTTTATATGTATACCATGAACATAATTCAAAATAAAAAATAATTAAAAAGCACATGTCAGCACAAGAATGGCAGACGAGAATGGGGTGATAAAATTCTGGACAATGAAATGCATTCCCATAATTTTGATACAAATTTATACAAAATTCTAGAGAAATCAAAATCAAAGTAAAGAGATCCGAAAATCTTATTACAATGGAGCCAAATCCAATATTGGAATATTTTACAAACTGCTTCGTCTCCAGAAAAGAAAAGATCAAATAAAATATCTCCTTTTGAATTTTTTTGACAAAATATCTCAAATTTCTCTTCCTTCCTCTCCCTACTCTCTCTCCACAATCCACATTACTCTCCTGTGATTTTAAATTTGAAAAGTACCAAAATAAGAAATGCTCCACCATTTACTTTGATATTGTTAACTTTATCATATCACATTAATTTAATTTCCTCCGCATCATTCATTTTTTATAACATCAAATGAGTGTCTCAATTTTATTAGGCATATATTAGTATAAAATATTTATAATGTCTCAAATGATTTACAGATCTGAAGTCTTATTAGTATAAAATTTAGAGTGAGGCTATGGTGCTATGCATAGCACGGATGGCTAGTGTACTATGGCTCAATATGGTACTTTTTAAAATCCTAACGGTCGATCCGAACCGTTCAATGTGATAACCATATGAATATGTACTTGCAAACTAGATTTTATATTTTTTCAAATTTTTTTACTATTTTTTTAGATAGGTAGAATTTTGATGGTCCAGAATTTTCAGAAAACACTGATTTTTCTACCTATCTAAAAAAATAGTAAAAAAATTCAAAAAATATAAAATTTAGTTTGCAAGTACATATTCATATGGATATCACATTGAACGGTTCAGATCGACCGTTAGGATTTTAAAAAGTACCATATTGAGCCGTAGTACACTAGCCATCCGTGCTATGCATAGCACCATAGCCTCACTCTAAAATTTATATAATGCGAACTACTTATACTTCTTAGCAATACTCATATACTGCATATAACATATTAAGTATAAAAAAAATTTAATGAAACTTTTTATTAGATAAAATCATACTGATATAGGTATGGTATTAGTTTATTTTGTAAAATATTTTTAACATCTTAATCCTTATAACAATCGCTGTAATGCATGGTATTAATGAGTCCGGCTACTATACCACTAGTGTCATTCCAAACTAAATAACACCACATCTTAAACCATTGGATCTACTTTAATATTCGTACAAGACACTAGTGTCATTCCAGCGCTATCTTGTACACGAATATTAAAGTAGATCCAATGGTTTAAGATGTGGTGTTATTTAGTTTGAAATGACACTAGTGGTATAGTAGCCGGACTCGGTATTAATTTATTATGTAAAATCTTTTGAATTAACATATGAATATTTTTAATTATGTTAATTCGAAAGTAAAGTAGTTTGCATTAAATATTTTTAAAATCTTTAAGATGTTAATTCTGTAAAAAAAATTGTAAATTTTTTGAATTAACATATGAATCTTCTTAATTAAAAAGATTTTAAAATCTTATATTTTGTAAAATATTTTTAATTAAAAAAATAACATATGAATCTTCTTAATTAAAAATATTATAATAGACAACTATTTACTGATATGTAGTCTTATATATTGAGTATAAAATTTCCTTAATGCAAACTAATAACACTTCTCTCTAGTACTCATATATTGCATATAATTAATAGTATAAAATATTTTTAATTAAGAAGATACATATGTTAATTCAAATTAAAGTTTATAGAATTAACATATCAATTAACATATGAATATATTAATTTTAATTAAGATGTCAAATAATATGTATATTTCATGTAACGAGTCAAAAACGATTGATAAAGTACACCAGAGTACACTCGTGGTGGGACCTGCCTTTCAGTGGCTCATTATGCAGTTCTCTTCAGTATTGATAAAAAGGTCACTCAATTTCCCTCCATTATTTACAGGGCAACTTTTCCATACAGATCTGGTCCGTTCATTTTGAAGTACAGGGTCCAGATTCTACCAGAGCCCTAGGTGCATTGGTTAAAGGACAGTGACCCAAATGAGAACAAACTGTTGGAACTTGAGTTCTAAAAATTTGGCCGTTTTTTTTAAAAAAATTTGAATTTTCGGGGATTCAAACGAGTTCAGACGATTCGGGTACGGGTTGGGTCCGGGTTGGCATGGTTCGGTCCGGGTTGGCATGGATTGGGTCCGGGTTGGCACGGGTTGGTACGGTTCGGCACGGGTTGGCACGGTTCGGCACGGGTTGGGTCCGGTCCGGTTCGGGACGGTCCCGGGGGTTCAAACGGGTCGGGTAATCACGAATTGGGTAAAAAAAAACCGGTCCCCACCTTGCTAAACCCGGCCCATCCGTTTTGGAGGTCCGGTCCACGGGTTGACACGGGCATGATCCGGTCCAGATACGGACCGCAGGTGGGCCGGTCCGGTTCTGGACCGTCCGGTTTTTTTCAAACCACTATAAAAAAGTCAGCAAAACAAAGCGATCTAGAAAGTCATCGCCAGAACTCAGAACAACCAGTCAACCAGTACCATGCATTACATTTACATCAAGGAATAAAAATAAAAAAATTGGAAACAAAGTGGCGAGTCGTACCATCTCAGCATAAATTTCGGCCGTAATACTGGGTTTTCCTATTTTCTACATGACGTGCGTCTCTCGTTAGGAAATTTCCCAAGAGAACTTTGACATTAATTTGGCAACAATATATATTTTGTCCTACTTCAAAAAGACAAAGTAGACAATTGACAACAATTTTTATCCAGGAACTTGCAAGTTGCATGGTGAATTGCAAATTTTTAATTTGTTTTAGTTTCGTTTTGATTCTTTGGTAATATATATAAGTTTTGCTTAATATATACTCACTACTGCAAAAACATAAAACATACACGGCATATTATATACGTTTACTCAAAATTTCTATTAAATGTGTGTCCAAAACAAAACAAAAAACACTATTTAAAAAAAACCGTGTAAGATGTGTGTTTTTATACACAGTTTTACTTTAAAATACTTACATGATGTGTTTTGGTGAAAAAATATTAATTATACATGGTTTTTAATAAGACAAACGTTTATAATTAGTGTTTTATACACGGTTTTAGAACTGTGTACAATTTATCGACTCTATTGTACATGACTCCCATAGACCCGATTAGAAAACCATGTATAAGCTTTTTTTCATCATTTCAGATATATTCATATTTAATACTTTCGTTTTGCTTAATTCTAGATGATCATGCATGACTTTCCTCTTAATTTTGTCTTCGTTATCGCTACTACTATTTTCTTTGTAATAGCTTCCTTAATTAACTCCCGTCTTCTTTCCATCTCTCTTTATAAATCTCAAAAAATAAATTGAAAAAAAATCTATCATATATGTTCATGTCCTTTTGTTCCTTTATATTTCTTTTCTCTCTCTTCGTCTCAAGAAAAAAAAAGGAGAATGAAAAAAAAAAAACAAATTGAAATGAAAAAGTATTACTGCAATCTGTCATAGGCTGTTGAGGATTTTATGGGTCAGGACGACAAAAGAAGAAAAACAAATTTAAATTGAAGTTTCTGATTAAGTTTTGCTTGCAAAATATTTTTTGCAAGTGTAACAGAGGATGGCCAATGGAAGAACGCAAATTTCTTGTTTTATCTCTTTAGACAGTTATTTATATTTTCTGTTATTCTGAACCAATATAGCCTTATAATTAAGGAATAACTGGATATATCTTTTCATAATATCTAAAAATTAAGAATTTTTTTTCTCTCTTTTGTAAAAAAAAGTGTGCTTGCAAAAGCAATTATTCACGCTACTCGTTGCCTAACTTATTGTGTAATTTTCAATACGTCTCTCCCTCAATTGGTCTAAAATGTAAGTTTTTCCACAAAACTACTATTTTTTCCACAATTGGTCTAAAGTGTAACAGAGGATGGCCAGTGAAAAGATAAAAAAATGATATCTTCAATTTATAAAAAAAACTACTATTTTTTCCACAATTGGTCTTTAATGTATTTTCCACAATTAATTGGTCTTTATGAGACTTTGAAAAGTCGTTAGAAATGATATCTTTAATGTATTTTCCACAAAACTTCTATTTTTTTTTTTTTTTTGTTTTGAAGTCGGTAGATGTTGAGAAGATAAATAAACAACAAAATCCCCCAAGTCATATAAGAAATGATATCTTTGCTGAACTGCTGATCGATGCAGGTTTCTAAGGCATCTATTTGAAGGATTAAGTATATTATAGTTTAGTATGCAAATTAAGATGCTGATATGAGAACAGTTAAAATTTGTTAAAACAACGTGCATAAGTCGGGTATATAGTCTTCTTAGTGTGTTAAGTTTTTGAAAGTATTATGCCTCATTATGCAAGATTAAATAGTTCATGTGTAAAAAAAAAATTAAAATTTCATAGAATATGTTAGGTAAAATCACTAGACACATGAACTATTTACGTTTGCATGATGATATATAAATATTTGCCCGACGAGGTATAAATACTTGCGCGATGAATAACTTGAAAGTACTTCATCATGAACTTCATTTGAAAGAGAAAATTGCGTAGAAGACGTTCGTGATTTTAAAAACGTGTAAAAGATGTGTGCGCAGGCGATGAGAGAGAGAAAATAAAAGAGTTGTTATGTCCAGTTTTTTTAGATAAACATATGTTTGATATAAATACTTGATATGTTAAATACCAACACTTGCGCGCATATGTATGAACATTTGCATTTTGTCAGTTGTAAATTCGCTAGTGACTTTGTAAAAGGTGGTCTCGATAAGATAGTTAGAGTGCCATTCTTGTAAACTAACAGTCATCCAATCAAGTCAACAATGATCATCCTCATCTTTCAAAGAAATATTTTTCGTTTTTCAAGCAATATATACCTAGACTTTTCTTTATCCATCCTCGCTATAAATACGTACCCTCAACGAGCCATTTGGTCATCCTTAATTACCAATCAACAATCACATTCTCTTTATAGTATTCCCAAAATTAAGTTAGCAACAAACATGAATGCTCTCTCTTTGGCTTGTGCCATGGTCCTTGCCATATTAGCGCACACAACACTAGCCCAAAATACCCAACAAGATTATGTCAACACCCACAACACAGCACGAGGTGCTGTTGGTGTAGGCAATGTCTCTTGGAACAACACAGTGCAAACGTATGCACAAACTTATGCCAATTCAAGGAAGGGCGATTGCAAATTGACCCACTCTGGTGGTCCATATGGTGAGAACATTTTTTGGGGCTCTGCTACGAGTTTTACTGGGGTAGATGCAGTAAATTCTTGGGTAGATGAAAAGCAATACTACGATCATAGTACAAATACATGTGCATCTGGACATCAATGTGGTCACTACACCCAAGTAGTATGGCGCAGCTCGAACCAAATTGGGTGTGCAAGGGTTGTGTGTGATAATAATGCTGGCGTATTTATAATATGCAATTATTATCCTCCGGGAAATTACGTAGGACAGAGCCCTTATTAAAAGGGTAAAAATAACTATATATTGTATTATGATGAAATAAGGAGGCTAGTTAATCCAGGAGGCAATAATTAAAGAAGTCCAGGGCTTTTGTTTGAATATATATAATAAGGAAATAAAGAAATAGTTTATGTATTGGATCGCTTCTTTGATCTTTTGCACTATTTCATGTCACAAGTGTGTTACAGTTAAATGCTATACTATGCTTCCCCGAAGGTTTTATTTGCTGATGATCACTATATATTAATTCCTTAATTCTGCTCTTATGCGATCCAGGACACCAGAGTGAATCCCATTAACAATTATAATATATATCAAGCAAGATTATGATCATTTCTGGTAATTTCTTAGAACCAATATATGACCTTTTTATAAATAAGTAGTACTAGGTGATAACATACTAATAACCTAACATGAGAAACGAAAATTAATGGTATACTGACAGTTTTCTTATCTTGGTATGATGTAAGCTTATCTCATGGGACAAATTAAAGAATAGGGTTAATTTTTTATTTACCCCTGAAAACTTGTCTAGTTTTCTATTTACTTTTGAAGTATATATTTATGATATCCAATAAATCCCTCAACTCTGTTTAACTTTTCTTATTTACACTTATAGTCAATTACCCATAGTCAGAATTTATCTTTTCCAATTGTACCCTTATTAACCAGCAAAGTAGAAGGGATCACTGAAATACTTCAGTGTACCAGTATGGAAGCACCATTTTACAATACCAAGATGAGATTTGGAAACTAAACCTGAGTTGATTTGTACCAAGTTCAAGAATTTCTAAGGAATGGAAATGGTTCAACGCCCCCATTCTCAGCACTTCATTTTTGGAGACATAAAGCTCTTTTATTTTCGAATACACCTTGGAAAGTCCCATCAGAGATGTTATCTCATTAAATGAGACATCAAACACTAGGAGACTCTTGAAATATCACGTAAATACTTCTCAGGTTCAACAACACACTGGTATAGTGGTACCCTTAAAAAATGTGACGACAAGAAAAACTCCGTTAGGTCAGTAAATTTTTTTTTAACATTCCTTAGTTCTTAACTGAGAAAGTATATTTTTATCTTTTATTATTTTAACCAGAGATTTAATTATGGTTAACTTCAGAATTATTATGTGTAATGGGGTAAAAAGGAAAGAGTTTTGAGAGTTAAGAGGCAAATTAGATATATTTTAAGTGTGTTTAGGGGTAAATAAGAAATTGAACAATTCTTGAAGGGTGCATGAGAAATTAACCCTAAAGATTAATGACAGCTTACCTTGGTATCCAACATGATCTGACTCATTTATCACGTGCAACCCCCCCCCCCCCCCCCCCCCCCCCCCGAGTCTGTACAGGTACCTGATTGAGTACAATTACTCCCATTAACTCCAGCCGAGCGATTGAAATTCAGTACCTATTTAGATATTAGGGGTTTGTTTTGAGATTCATGCCAAGTTAAAACTGACGACTCAAATATAATTGTACTCAGTCAGTATTGCACCCAAACTGACAAAATTAAAGGTATTAGCCCTCATTTTGTTTATTAATGCAACAAGAATTCGATTGTTGGAACAATTTGAGCTCAGGAGCAATGGGCAGTAAAAAATCAGAGTTAAAGAAAGCAAAAATAGGAAGAAAACCAAGGTGCCAGTAAATTAAAGCAGGAAAGCAGAGCACTAAGATCTAGACATCATGCAGATCACACCGAAACAATATCTATGGTTCTGTAAGTTTTTCTGCTGCTATATGCTGTAGATTTCGATTTCTTCCATGAATATCCTATTAAAATCTCCCCTGCCAGACCGTAAAGCAATTGAGAGGTATATATGACCAGGGATGGATCTAAAGCCATTCAAAGGGTGGCTAAGCCACCCCTATGATTTTAAAATTTTAGTTATGTGTACTATGATTTAATTGAATTTTATTTTTTAAAACAATTTATATAGAGCTAGCCCCCCCTCATAAATATCACATGTCTACTTGTAGTTTAGTGGTTAGAGCTTATTTTGTGTTGGTGGAGAACTTGGGTTCAATTTCCACCAACCACAATATGTGCTTTTTAAGTTTTAGCCCCCTCTATTAAGATTTTCTAGTTCCGCCCCTGTATATGACTTGCCAAATTTATTGTGCATGGAGGAAAGCAGCAGATCTTGCGCATTGTTGTAATGACAAATAGTGTTAATGCATGTACACCAAAGGCTTGGCATGTTTGAAACGAGCATTGTTGGTGAAAAGATTTAAGCTTTTATTGAAGTTTGTTTTGAGAGCATGCCCTTTTTTTGTCTTTTTTTTTTTTTGTAACAGAAATACTTCTATATATATTGTCTATCTATACGGAGGGATATATCCCTCTTAATTATATCACAAGGCTAAAGGTAAATCCACAAGTAGCTAGCACGGATTGGATTACTAGTAGCTTATGTAAAAGCTTGCACCTTAATTATAGGCAGAGGGAAATGGGGTTTGGCAAGCTAAATATTGAACAATATTTCAATGATAAAGAGATTTGCAACTGAATGGAGATGGCACCATCTACAGCCAGAGCTATGCCGTTTCGCAGTACAATAGCTGCTCTAAGCAAAAGGATTGCAATGTTCTTCTCTTCTATTTTTTGGTTCGTAATATGGAGAAGTGGATTACTTGTTTATTGCAATGTACTTATTTTTTATTTTTATTTTCAAGGGTAATGTCACCCTTAAAAAAAAAAGGTGATTATATTGTTTGAGTTAATACTCGTTTCATTGATTAAATAAATGCACTGGCATTTATTTAGCTTTTTTACAGTTTAGTTGAGAAGTTAGAAACTCATGATTCTGTTTTAGATTAGAAACTGCAATAGTGTGGTTAAATGAAATCTTTGTGATACAAAGCCCATGCATCCTTCTATTTAAGAAAGGAACCCTATATCATTTCTTCGTGTAATTTATAATGTTGTTGTCACTAGATAATGTGTCATTATATATCATTCATGTGTTGAGTAAATTAAGATATTTGAGAAGACCAAATAACATATTATCTCTTAATTCTTATTAAAATAAAATAAATAACATTAATCAATGGGGCATGACTACACCAAAAGTTGTTCGTTGGTCGGCCCCAATGGGCAGCATCCCCAAGCAAAGCAGTTCTTGCCGTAGTCATAAATGTAGCAACAGGTGGTGCTCTCAAGGCAGGAGCAGCAGCCTTTAATTAATTAATTAATTAATTTTGAATAATTAGCAGGCGGTATTATGATAGAGAGTATGGTCGACACAAGGGTACCAAGCATGGCAAGGGAGGCTATAATCACAACGAACTTCGTTATCTGGCGAGAACGGTGCAGCCGGATTTTCCGAGGTACAACCAAAACAAGGCAACAACGTCTGATAGCAGAGATAATTGAAATGCGACGACTAGATGGAAGGCTACAAAGAAGCAACAGTACAAACCATGGCTGAGGATATTTTAGGCTAGCAATAAAGCTATACAAAAATAACAAATCTGTTTTTTACTTTCTGTTTTCTTCCTTTTCACTGAGCACGTAGCATCTTTTTTTTTTTTTTTTTTTCTCTTAACTTTCTTCCAAACACACACCGCTAGGTTTTCACTCTGAGAACCTTCACCATTGTAACCGTATATGGTTAATATAAAGTGGGGCTTGACCCCTCTTGTTTCCTCAAAAAAAAAAAATCTCAACCAAATTCCATAAATGAAGACAAAATAGATTTCGCCATTTGTTGAAAATGCTTCTGGCAAACAATGACCAAATCGACTAGACGAAAGCTAATTCACCAAAATAGTTATTGTGAAATTTAGAGAAAAGAGAAATGATGAACAATTGATTTTATTGTATTGTTCTGATCTTTTCATGTCTCTGTACATGAATATATATAGCCTAAATATCTCTACTAGCCGTTTGGCTATTACCTAAATTACATTGGTCTGATCTGTTGCCTAATTACATCATGATTATATCCTATAAATCAGCTAGGTACCAAATATGGATGCTAGCTGATTTGTTGCCTATCTATGCCTATGATGATTATTCTGAGGCTGATATTCTAATTTATCAACACTCCCCCTCAAGTTGGACTCGAACAAATTAATTGAGCCCAACTTGCTAAGTATATTATTGAATGTTGTTTTGTCGAGTGCCTTGGTGAAGATATCAGCAAGTTGCTCTTGACTTTTGACAAATGGTGTCTCAATTTCTCCTGATTGCACTTTGTCTCAAATAAAGTGACAATCAACTTCTATGTGTTTTGTTCTTTCATGGAAGACCGGATTTGATGCAATGTGCCGTGCTGCTTGATTATCACAGTACATTTGCATAGTTTCTTTGCACTCCACCTTCATATCTTGAAGTAACTGTTTGATCCAAGTAAGCTCGCTTGCTGTGGATGCCATAGCTCGGTATTCTGCCTCCGCGCTTGATCTTGCCACAACGTTCTGCTTCTTGCTTTTCCAAGTTACTAAGTTTCCACCTACAAAAGTACAAAATCCTGTGGTTGATTTTCTGTCACAGCTTCCAGCCCAATCTGCATCAGAATATCCAACCACATTGTTAGTAATATTTTTCTTCATCCAGATTCCTTGACCTGGAGTACCTTTAAGATACCTCAATATCCTATCAATGGCACTCAAGTGACTGGTACGTGGAGCATGCATGAATTGGCTTACAACACTAACTACAAATGCAATATCAGGTCTGGTAACAGTGAGGTAAATCAATTTTCCTACCAACCTCTGATACTGTCCTATGTCAGATAGTGGTTCACCATCTTCTAACCCAAGTTTAATGTTGGTTTCCATTGGGGTACCAGCTGGTTTTGCTCCTAACTTACCAGTCTCTTTTAACAGGTCAAGGACATATTTTCTTTGGGATAGAAATAATCTTTTGCTTGAGTGAGCTATTTCTATTCCAAGAAAATATGAGAGTTTTCCAAGATCCTTGATATCAAATTCATTTTTTAAGGATTGTTTAACTCTTTTAATTTCTTCATTATCATTTACAGTGATAATAATGTCATCTACATAGACAAGGATAATGGTGGTAGATTTTTCTAAGTGTTTGACAAACATGGAATAGTCGGCTGTGCTTTTAATAAAATTATTTTTTAGAAGGAAAAAGCTTAGCTTGGCATACCATGCTCTTGGAGATTGTTTCAGACCATAAATTGCTTTCCTTAATTTACACACCGACAATGGATCTGATGTGATTTTATGTCCTGGAGGAAGAGTCATGTAGACTTCTTCTTCTAGGGTTCCTTGAAAGAATGCATTTTTTACATCCATTTGGAATAGACTCCATCCTAAGTTGGTAGCCACTGATAACAGGATTCTAACAGTACTCATCTTAGCCACTGGTGCAAAAGTTTCTTGGTAGTCAATACCATAAGTTTGGGTGAATCCCTTGACCACTAACCTAGCCTTATACCTTTCAACCGTACCATCACTATTATATTTAATCTTGTATACTCATTTACAACCTACAGGTCTTTTTCCTTTTGGTAAGTTGACAATGTCCCATGTGTCATTTTTTTCCAAGGCATGAAGTTCTTCATTCATAGCCTTACGCCAAATTGGGTCCAAATTGGCTTCATTAAAACTGGTTGGTTCGGTTTGGTTAGTTATGTTACCTAAATAGGCCTGGTATTCAGGAGATACCCTTTCATAACAAACAAAATCTTGAATTGGATACATAACCTGATGGGATACATAATCCCGCAATTTTGTAGGAGGCCGTGTTTGTCTTGTAGATCTTCTTACACCAATTCCTTCTTGAGTTGGTTCTTCATGAGTTGAGTCTTCATGTGACTCAGTTGTTTCTTCTCCCCCTGAAGGAATTGCACTTGATTCGCCGACCTGTTCTTCATTTGTATGCTCAACCTGTGCCTGTTTTTTTTCTTTAGGAAACATGAAATTATTTGGGGACAATACGACTGGTTTACCTTGTGTATTTCCTTGTTCACTTGTTGGATAATATGGTTCATTTTCAAAAAATGATACATCTCGTGAGATATAAAGTTTATGATTTTTTGGATCATAACATTTATACCCCTTTTTTTGGGATGAGTATCCTAAAAATATGGCTTTAACAGCATTTTTATCTAGCTTATCATTCCTTTTTATGTGTACAAAACATGTACACCCAAAAACTCTTATGTGATCAAGATCTACTTTCCTATTCTTAAGAATTTCTAAGGGACTCATATTTTTAAGCATGACACTTGGCAATCTATTTATGAGGTATGTTGCAGTTAGCACAGCAACGGACCAATAATATTTTGGAACGTTAGTTTGGAAAAGAAGAGATCTAGTGACTTCAAGTAAATGTCGATTTTTTCTTTCTGAAACTCCGTTTTGTTCAGGTGTATGAATACAAGTGGTTTGGTGTAAAATTCCTTTTTGTTTGAAAAATTCTATGAAATTATTATTTACGTATTCTGTCCCATTATCGGATCTAAAAGTTTTAATTTTTGCATTATATTGATTTTCGACGAAGTTATTAAATTCTTGAAAACATAAAAAAACTTCATTTTTTCCTTTTAAAAGATAGACCCAAGTGGTGCGAGAAAAATCATCAATAAATGTAACAAAATATTTAAAATGATTATAAGAATCAACAGGAGCTGGACCCCAAACATCAGAATGAATTAAATCAAAACATTTTTCTGACTTATTAGTAGATAAAGAAAATGGTAATCTAGTTTGTTTGGAAAACTTACAAACATCACAATTTTTAGAATCTAATTTATAACAAAAAAGTTTATTCAAAACTCGATCCGATGGATGACCAAATCTCCAATGCAACAATTTATCACGATCTACTAAATTTAATGACATATGACATTTATTGGTATTTTCATCTAGATAATAGAGGCCATTTTTCAACCATCCCTCACCAATCTTCTTCCCTGATTCTCGATCCTGAAATGTCACTTTATTTGGTGAGAATATAACATTGCAATTTAATTCTTGGGTGATTTTACTAATTGATAACAAATTTGAATTAAAATCAGGCAAATATAAAATATTTTTCACATCTTTTGTAAGAATTTTTGTTGTACCAAAACCGTGAATTTGAACTTTATCTCCATTAGCAACAGTTACATGTTGAGAATTTTTATTTTGTGTAATATTGATTAATTTATTTTTGTCCCATGTCATGTGATCACTAGCACCTGAGTCAATTATCCAGCTATTTATATTTTGACACATATTTGCTGTTGTAACATTCTTGCTGAGTTTGGATAAATTAAAACTAGTGTTAGAATGTACAAAACCTGAATTTTGGTGCTGTAACAAACTGTTTAGCTGAGTTAGCAGCTGATTCAGTTGCACTGCTTGCGCCACAGAGGATCCTGCTGGACCGGAAGAGAAATTATTTGGCTGAGTCAAGTGAACCGATTCGGATCCAGTTCCTTCCGTCTCATTCTCTTCTCCTTTGCTAAGACCCCCGAACTTCTTCTGTTTTGCGCCGCCCCACTTACCCCCTCTGTCGCCTTTCTCTCGGACCGGCCGGAGGTGTGGATGGAGAAACCAGCAGCCGTCGCGGTTGTGCCCTGCTCTCTTGCAGTGGTCGCACTGCTCGGTGCTGGAAATTCCTTTCCCTTTGGCAGTGTCCCTGAAACTGGGGTTTGAGGGTTTTACCTGAAACGCCTTGTTCTCTTGGTTGTCCGACTGGCGAGGGTTCATGAGGGCCCGCCTGGACTGTTCTTGCTCAATCCTTGCCACAACATCATCAAAACTAGGCATCTCGGCTGATGCCAAGACTTGAGACCGAATCGACTCATAGCTCGGATCAAGGGCCCCCAGGTAAGTGAAAATTAAGTCTTGTTCGGATCGTTTTTGGGTTTCAATTGGGTCTGTTGTTGGTGGAAGATATGCATTGAGCTCTTCCCATTTTGACATGATTTCGGTCACTAGTTCATTATTGCTTTGGGTACTCTGTTTGATTTGGGCAAGTTCCTGTTTAAGGCTAAAGATATGAGCAAAATTTTTTTGTTGGCCATACCTTCTCTTGGCTTTGTCCCAAACTTCTTTTGATGTGCTGGAGTACATGAGTACGTTTGAAATTTGTGGTTCCATTGTGCTGAGTAGCCAGGACATGATTAATTGGTCAGTTGTCTCCCATTCTTCAATCTTTGCTTTTTCTTCGGGAGTTGGCTCTGTTGGTTTTGCTGCTTTCGGTTTTTCCTTTTTTCCAGTGACAAAGGTTAATTTTCCTTTGCCACCGAGGCCAATTGTTACTGACCTAGACCAGGGAATATAATTCCTGTTGCCATTAAGTACGATATTGGTGAGTTTGGTGTTGTCGGATTGAGACATGTTGGCTTGTAGGTTGCTGAGAAAAAAACTGACAAGAGCAAGGTTCTGATTTGCTTGGGATTTTTTTCTGTTGGCCTTTGGAGTTACTGGTAAAAAAAACTGATAAGAACAAGGTGCTGATTTGCTTGGGATTTTTGCTGGTAAAAGAGAAAAGACTGATAAGAACAGATTTCTGATTTTCTTGGGATTTCTGGTAACTGGCTGCAGTTCTTTGTTATCTGCAGACTTTGATGTTGTTGCGGAATTCTTTGTTTTTGAGTCAGGATTTCTCCCGCTCTGATACCATGTGAAATTTAGAGAAAAGAGAAATGATGAACAATTGATTTTATTGTATTGTTCTGATCTTTTCATGTCTCTGTACATGAATATATATAGCCTAAATATCTCTACTAGCCGTTTGGCTATTACCTAAATTACATTGGTCTGATCTGTTGCCTAATTACATCATGATTATATCCTATAAATCAGCTAGGTACCAAATATGGATGCTAGCTGATTTGTTGCCTATCTATGCCTATGATGATTATTCTGAGGCTGATATTCTAATTTATCAACAGTTATACACTCTCCTATGTTGGATTCGATAGGCTAAATCAATTTTCGAATATATATATATATATACTTCAACAAGCTTATTTACTTGTTTTCTGAAAATTGAGGATCTTAAGAGGGAAATACTTTGTTGACAGGAATATCTACTTTGTCCAAGTTTAATTTCATTGATGCACGTACACTGTTGATGTTGGTGGGCGGGAAAAATGCTCACAAGTGCGAGTCATACAGATATATAAATTAATTTGTAGGAATTTCGTGCGTGACTTAATATATTTGTACGTAAATGAGGTAAATTTTAGCTATGAGATATTTGATTGGATGCGGTTCTTCTACTTACTAAAGTCCGGCGCAATTTTCGACAAGATTTATTTGGAGTACCATACAAATATTAACTTGCAAAACACTAAACCCAGTCCATTATAAATTTTAATTTTCGATGAGCTTTTTTCTTTAAGATTGTTTTTGTAATTAAGTAGTAGCTGATGGAATGAATTAAAGTTGAATGCTTCTGAATATATATCGTTATTCTCCCGAAAGACTTGTATTGTACTTCAAATTCTGTGGAACTAGTGTTTTGGTAAAAATAAAAAATAAAAAAAATATATAATAATTCATGAGAAACTGTACTTGCATTTCAAATGGTACGTACTAGTCATATATAAATGGTACTTCACGAGAAATTGTACTTGTATTTAAAATGGTATATCATCACACAAATAATTTGCAACTTTATATTTTTATGTGATGGTCATACCTTGCATTAATGAATGAATAGACGAAGTAGGTCCGATAGACATCGGACTTACTTTTGGGTTTGATGGGCTCCAAATCTGTCTGATCCGTTTTACAATACGTGTGCTCTGCTTTAATATTTGTGTGCTCGCTTCAATATTCGTGAGCACGGATCGTAAAGCAGATCGGACAACTTGGAGCCCATCAATTCCAAAGTAGGTACGATGCCCATCGGACCTACTCCAATCTAATTAATCAAAAAAAAAAAAAAGCTGTTCCCACAGCAATTTATGAATCCAACAATACAATCTACAAACAAATTGTAATTAAATTTCTCAATGCCGTGTGGAGTCAAATTTGAAAGGCCTTGTTCTCATGATAATTAATTAGTGAATCCGGCAAATCAAATTTCTTCCACACAAATTTGGAATGTAATTAATAAGATATTATCATGTTCACCTAAGACTTCAATTATATTGCTGAATTCTCCACAGTGAAACCTACTATTAAGTGTCCGACAGCCGCATAATAATTTTAAGTGATTGCACCACTTTGACTAATTAATGTTACACATGAAAACTACATGTTCTTCAAACTTTGATTAGTAAAGATCCGGTTGGAAAATATAATGACACATTTAATTACTTGATAATGACACATTTAATTACTAGATGTGAAGTCTGGTTTTGATTCAGCCCATATTATGGTTCATTTTTATAATTATAATGGCACATCGTTGATAAATTAAGGTTTTTTTTTTAGCAAAATTACGAATATTGTTCTTGAGAAATGAGAACAAGTATGTCCGTGAAAATTCTCCCTAACAAATTTAATCAATAAAATATTGTATGAGAAAAAACAACAACTTCAAATAAATTTTAATTGGAATTAATGTTTCAGAATTTTAACTGAAAAATATTGCAATAAGCCATTAATAATCATAATCAATAAGAACTCAAAATATTTTGTAATGAGGAGACAAATTTTTTTCAGTAATTTTAATGCATACTTAAAATATGCACAAACGACATGAACAATAAAAAATTGGGACTAATATGCAGCACAAAATATGTATACAGAACTAAAAAAAGCGATGCACAATCAAAAAGAGGCTAAAGGAATTTTATGAATATTTTTTTAATATAATTTTTTTTAGTAATACATCATATTGTAAAAATTAATTACATAGGAAAATTAATATATAGCCAAATTTATGGAGATTAAAATAGGGTACCAAAAAGTGTCAAGAAACTAACAAAAATATGCTCAAATAATATTAGACTCGTTTTACTTTTAGAAATTAGTGAAATATATATTAAGGTGAAAAATTTAACTCGATCAAATGTTCGTAGTAGAAGATATAAGTGTTCAAATATATAAACAAAATTATATTAATAATAATTTTATATTTTAAAAAAATTTAGGTCATTTACAAAATGAGGATTAAAAATTATTTTCTATTATACGGAATTTTTTTTATGTAGAATTTTCATATTTTTAAATTGAAAAAAAACTGTATATTAAATACATAAAAATACCAAAATTTGATATTAGAACAAAAACCGTCACCAAATGTGAATATTTACCTGAAATAAATGCACGCAAGGTTGTTTTTTTATAGTAAAGTTAGAGATCAAACAATCCAACTATTTAATATTCTTGTTATTTCAACAAATGATTACCCCATCTGGGTTTCGAACCCATAACCTGAGAGACCATGTGCATTCATTTGTCCCTAGATCAAAAGCTAGTTCTCAAACGCAAGATTGTTTGATGAGTTGCCAACACAATATGCAGTACATTAATCAAAATTCACAGCATGATTGGAATTGTCCTCTCATATTTTTTTCTTCATTAATCTCACGAGACATTTCTTATTATTGAGTCGACTATTTTCTTGAGTGCATATTATGTCAGCTAAAATTATTAAGAAAAATATGGGAAACTAGATATTTGTGCAATCAAAGACGGAGCAGATCGCTTCAACATCATTAATTTGTTCTCACACTTCGGAAAGCCCTGTTTTTCTTCCTTAATAATACTAATTAAGTTGCCATATAGATCACTACTACAAAAATACTAATTACACACTGTAAATCATGTGTTTTCTCAAAACTTTCACTAAATCCGTGTTTTCTCAAAACATTCTATAGTTATAATATCTTACAATACGATTTTCAAAGTCCAAACAATCGATTCAAACCGTTCAACATGATCTCTATGTTAAAATATGCTTGGAGATCAAATTTTACATTTTTTTTTGAATTTTTTTACTATTTATTAAGTATTTTACAAAAATGTTGTTTTCAGACCATTAAATTTTGTACCCATCTTAATAAATAGTAAAGTAATAAAAAAAATGTAAAATTTGATCTCCAAGCACATTTATATATATAAAGATCATGTTGAACGGTTTGGAAGAGTGTTTGGACTTTAAAAAATCATGTTATAAGATGTTGTACCTATAGAATGTTATGTTGTAAGTGGATCCCTCCTCAAGTTTAATAATTAAATTTTATCGTAATATAAGTACACTCTTTCATGGTGTTTTACAAATTGCTAATTTTTAAGTGTACGTAAAAATCTGAATTAATTTCAAAATTTATAACAAATTCCATAATACTTTTATACATGATCATATGTATTAAGTCATATTTCAAATTTAAATTTTATATTTAAGATTATTGAAATTATTAAAATAAATAATTTATCAAGTGATCTCTCTTTATATATTATATTGCCCGTACTTGATGTACTTCTTTTGTAACATTCATATACATCTTTTAAACCTTTAGGTCAACGGTTGAAAACATCAACATCTACAACATTATCTAAAATGCACAATTACGAAAATAACATTAATTAGCAATAGATTAAAAGAAGTTTTATCTTATATTTCAAACATAACACAGATCTAAAGAAACACAAGTTTAATATTGAATATCAAAAATAAGAAACACAAATCTATTCTCCTTTACTCCTGTTTCTCCAAGCAGAACGGAGCCTCGGCATTGGCATCGCTGCAGTAGAGGCAGGGATGCTGATCGAAACCTTCTGCGGTCAGCAGCTGTCTCACCTTCGTCACCAAATCCTTGTTGCAATGAGTGGGTAAACGCTCCACAGGGCTTGCCATCTCCATCGTCCGAGCCCACATCTACTGATGTATGGTTCGTCTGGCATCGGCTCAGCAAAATTCCATTGGCGGAAGTTGGTTTCTAATGTTGTACATAGAATAGCATTTTTAAATTAGTGTATTGAAACTAATTTTCTATACTATACCGACATCAAACAGTATTCAAAACTAATACTTATCTTTGTGAATGTTATTATAAAGTGCTATTATCCTTAATTTGAATTAACAAATAATTCACGTACTGTATGGTAACTCTTCTGCAAGAACTTGTCACTTGCATCATCAGAAATAGGTTTGTACGTATCAAGAAAGAAGTATTGCGAGTGACCGAGTCAGTAACATTCTATGGCAATTCTTCAATGCATATGATTTAGTAACATTTTTTAGCTTCATTAGGCTTATCCCCCATATCAACAAGAAAACAAGATTCAAACAATTTAAATCCCGCCTTTCCTTTTCCAGCAGGAAACATTTTCTTTTTTCTATATTAAAAAAATCACCAGTTTAGGTGGGATATGTTTCTTTTTTGTGTGTACTGATATAGATGTGTGCGTTTTGGGCCTCTAATAGAAAATTAGTGCCAATTACTATGCCACTAGAATAGAGGTGTAAATGTTGCTGTACTATTTTTAGTAGATACCAATACATTATTGTATTGTAATTCAATATGACATGGTTTTGGGCTAGACGGGAACTAACAATGAGATGATGACCTTTCAGTCTAGACATGTTATATATGATTGTGCAGAAATTTTGTAGTCATAGTCATAGAAACACTATGCTTATACATGTTTAGGTTAACAATATAAATGATGTGGTTAAAAGATTATTGTGTGCTGTCTTATTATATATAAGAATGATTTTTAGACATATATATATATCATGCATACCATATAAGTT
Source organism: Carex myosuroides (assembly GCA_028015225.1). Lineage (NCBI taxonomy): Eukaryota > Viridiplantae > Streptophyta > Magnoliopsida > Poales > Cyperaceae > Carex > Carex myosuroides. The sequence continues at coordinate 7,705,863 of CM051464.1, forward strand.
AATAACCTTCTAGCAGTTATTAAATTAACTAGATTTAAAAATATTCGACATTTGTCTTTAATGATAAAGATATTTGAGAAAATCAATATTGAAATGCGTATTCATCATATTTTACTTCAAATCCACTGGTATGATAATATTAATTTTTTTATTTTTACGGTCAAAAAATTTATCACAACAAAAATGAATTATGAAATATCTTGTCGATATGCTGTATGCATTACCTGTAATCCACGAATGATTAAAATGTATATATATGTATATACAAAGTTAATTGTGAAGTATTAATTGCGTTGCAAAGATTTCATTAATTGTTAATTATACCTATTGTATTGATTGCAATGAATCATATATAGATTGGTTAAGATGGTCTATAACATATATTGATTAAGTTAATAAATTCATCAAATATTGTACATCTAGTACATAACTGTAGATACAACACAGGAAATAAAAAAATATCCTACAATGGTTTATTTATAGATTGATTTTGTATAACAATAGAGGCGGTAATCTGTTTTTTTTAAAAAGCTTATATTGTTTTATGAAATAATAATATTGTTTTGGCCTTCAGTATTGTTCAATTTTAATGGAATATGCAACTTAGACATGAGAAGTATTGTACTGTCAATAAGGATTATTATGTTATATTATCATTGATTTTATTTGAATATATTGTATTTTTACCATTAACAATATAATTTGAACTCATAATTCTTACATATATGATAATAATTCTTAACAGATGTGATTATTGCATTAAGATTATAATGCGAAACAGAAAATGCATGTGTCTGTTGTGTTTCAAGAATTGCAACAGCTCTGCAAAATCACAGTCCGGCTGAGCAGTTGGCACGAGAAATGACGACAAGTAGTCTGCATTGCTGCCCGTAATGCAGTAATCTACCTTTAAATGGTCTATTTATAGATTATTAATGTACAGTTGATTATGGATGCAGTAATCATCTTTAAAAAATATTAAACTATTTTTTGGTAATTATGCATACTTGTTTAGCTTAGTAATAATCAGGAATATTGTTTGGTCAATAAAGATTATTATGGTATACTTTCATTAATTATAATTGAATATGTACGTAGCAGTTTTATCATTCACAAATATAATTTGTAATATAGCGGAATTTCGGTGATTTTAACTCTATGGCAAAAGTTTAGTGAGTAAACATTTATGCAAACATAAATTTCATGATATTTAATTTATGAAATTTTAAACATGTTGAGATAAATTTTCTTAATCCGTTCGAAGACCATTTTGGATTTGATTTATTTCCAGTCTTTTCCTTCCATCTCATACAAAATCATGGAAAAAATAACAAGCAGTTCAAAATCAATTTAGTTGTCTCTCTATTGTGTTTCTTGCTCTCTTCCTCTTCTCAAACTCTAGAAACCCTAACAACTATAATTTTTTAGCAATTAATTTCGGTATTTTGAACTTTCACTAAGCTCCTAAGGCTATAGAAGATCCACATGATTAGTATTATTTAACTCTAAACTAACTTGTGATTGTTAATATAAAAACACTACAAAAAAAAGTATGTGAAGAAAAGGAACAAACTAAATTGCAATTTATTTCTTAATTGCATGTAGAAAGGTCACAGAAACTAAGCTAAGGTCAACACGACATTATGAAAGAAAGAAAACAAGATTCAAGCGATTTTAACAATTAGAAATTTAGCAATACTCTATATTGTAATCATCTCTACAAATATACTTTAAAAAAGGTCATTACTGATTTACTGTAGAAATTCATCTCAGTATCTCACCATTGAATTGCTTATCCCACGGATCATCAAATATCAAATCCCAAGAAACCAAGAAACAAGAAAAAAAGTATCAACAAAAGTAAACACAGAACCATTTACACCAACAGACTATGCTCATGTTTCGCAAAGAGGACAATGATCATACATGTCGTACAAAAGATCGCAAAATGGACAATAGTCTGGCAAAACTGGTCCCCGCTCAGCCGTGATGCCCTCCACTGTCTCTTCGGCCACCTCTACTGTCTCTTCAGCCGTGTCGTCCTCCATTGTCTCTTCAGCCACCTCTAATGTTTCATCAGCCGTGTTGTGCTCTACTTCCTCTTTAGGTGCAATCATGTTTTCACAACGTGGACAATGATTACACATGTCATACAAAAGATTGCAAAATGGACAATAGTCTGGCAAAACTGGCAGTGCTTCCACGTATCGAGCATCTAACTCCAAGTGTTCTATCTGCTCAGCTATGATGCCCTCCACTGTCTCTTCAGACATGTTGTCCTCCATTGTCGATCTCTTGGGCCGCTTCTACTGTCTCATCAGCCGTGTTGTGCTCTACTTCCTCCTTAGGTGCAATCATGTTCTCCTCCGCTATTTGGTCCCCACCCCCATATCGAGCATCCAATTCTGAGTAATTAATCAGTTCACAAAGAGCCAGGTTCAGCTCAGCAGTCGGGCTGAAAGGCCCCCCAGCTCACCTGCATTGCTGTTGAAGGCCGCCTCTTGCTGCTCGATCTCAACATTATTACATGTTGAGATGAAGACCTCATGATGGTGTATGTAGCTTTCCAATGCCAAGACAGTGGCCTCGGTATGGCGGCCATCATCAGATTTGTATGCGGTCAGCAATGTTGAAATAGATCTATACACGGTCTGTATGTCTCTATACACGGACCGTGTACCTGCATTGCCAGACCAAAGAAGGAAGGCGGCAGCTGGCTCTCAGAATTAATTTCCTTTATTTTGTTTCCTTATTCTAAAAGATTGTTTCTCTTTCTCTATATATTATTCTCTCCCCCTCCTGTAAAAGTATCATTGAAAAGAAAATAAATAAAAGAGTGTGTGTGGGTGTGGAGGACGTAGGTACCAAGTTGGTACCGAACCTCGTTAAATCTTGTGTCTGACTCAATACACATGGACCGTATACCTCTATATACGGACCGTACACGTTACTTATACACGAATTGTTACATGGTATCAGAGCAGTCCAGATCTAGGGACTTGTAATGGAGGCAATCTAAGGACGGGCAGTGGGAAGGACCAAGACTACAGCGTTGACATGACTCTACTTCAAGTGCTGAAGGAACTTCTAACCACCCAGAAGGCGATGGCTCTGCCGGTTGAAGTACCGGTTCATTTGATCTCCGTCAAGTTTGATGGAACTAACTACGGGCTGTGGTTGTCCATGATGGAGACGTACCTGGCCAGCAAAGGCAAGCTAGGCTATATACGTGAAGGTAATCCGGCACCTTCGATATGTGAGGCCGGGTATGAGCAATTGAAGATGAATGACTCAATGGTGAAAGGTTTGATTCTTAACTCTCTCGACTCAAGCCTTATTGGAAATTTTCACTGATATTCTACTGCAAAGGAGGTTTGGGATGCCTTGGCTACCACCTTCTTTGACGGTTGTGATTCTTCTCAGATCTATGACCTCCAACAAAGGGTCCACCAGTTAAAACAATTGGGTGGATCTTTGGAGAAGTATTACAATGAGTTGCAGGGGTTGTGGAAGGAGATTGACTTCAGAAGACCAAATCCTATGGTGTGCATGATGGATATTAAGAAGCATAACTCTTGGGTCCAACAAGATTGGGTTTACAAGTTTCTAGCCGGATTAGACGACCGTCTAGATAGCACTCGAGCGGATATCATCCAAACTGTGCCCCTACTAACTGTTGAGCAGTCATATGCCCGGGTCAGATGGGAGGAGATGAGGCAGAAGGTGATGTGCAGCAATGACAGTATCTCTCAGCCTGCAGTCATGGCAGTTAAGGGTGCGAGCCCATACACGGACCGTGCATCAGAGGTATCACTTTCTCTTAAATATGAAATAAAACAGGGAAAGATGGTTGAAGGAGGATGTAGTCACTGCCGCAATCCAAAACACACTAAGGAAACATGCTTCAAGTTGCATGGGTATCCAGACTGGTGGAGCGAACTCAAGGAGAAAAAGGCCGCAGGGAACAAGAGGGGACACGGTGGACAGGCGCACCTAGCAGGATGCTTGGACCGCCACTCGGGAATATGGACCATGCACACGGGTATGCGGACCGTGCACTCAGGTATACGGACCGTGCAGAGGACAACACAGGCTGAGCATCCCTGACACTTTCGACTCATGTCAAAGGTACAGACAGGTCTGTAGAAAAAGGTAATGCTCTTGTCACTCATAATTTAGAAAAGTGAGTGATAGATTCAGGAGCAACTGACCACATGACTTATTTAGATTCGGACATTGATAAAATTGGGGAATCTAACCAAAAAGAAATTGTGAATGCGAATAGAGTTCCCTCACAGGTTATGGAATCAGGAGTCGTTAAGGTGACAGACACTTTGTGTCTAAAAGACACTCTACTTGTTCCCTCACTGACTACAAAGCTTATATCAGTGAGTTGATTAGCTGAAGATTTAAATTGTGTGGTATTAATGTATCCAAATTTCTGTATTTTTCAGGACATCCTAACAAAGGAGATACTTTGGCGTGGTATTAAACGAAATGGACTGTATCATCTTGAAGACTTGAGTACTGGTTTGACTTGTCTAGCTGGAAGAAACACTCAGAGCGATACCATTTTGTTGTGGCATAAAAGGTTGGGACATCCGTCTGTGGGATATATGTGGAAATTTTTTCCTTTCTTATGGACTGGTATATCAAATTTTGAAATTCAGTGTGAAACTTGTATTAGAAGTAAAAGTCATCGAAACTCTTATCCTAGTGTTTGTTATAAAAATTTGGATTTTGTTGATCTAATACATTCTGATGTGTGGGGTCCAGCCCCGGTTAATTCAGTAAACGGGGAAATGTATTTTGTTCTTTTCACTGATGACAGTACTAGAATGACATGGTTATATCTCTTGAAACAAAAAAGTGAAGTTGCAAATTATTTTTTAGATTTCTCAAACCTGATTCAAAGACAATTTGGAAAGAAGATTAAAATTCTTCGAAGTGACAATGGGGGGAATATGTGAATAATTCCTTAGGAAGTTTTTTCAAAAGTAATGGGATTATACACGAAACATCTTATGCCGGTACCCCTCAACAAAATGGTGTGGCCGAAAGGAAAAAATCGGCATATTTTGGAAATTGCTAGATCCTTGTTATTTGAAAATGATGTACCCCAGATTTTTTGGAATCATGCTATATCTACAGCTGTATGCCTTATGAACAGAATGCCATCTAGTACCTTAAATTTTCTTACCCCTTTACAAAAACTTTCCTCGTTTGTGAAAATTCCCTCAGCAATAAATTTGGCACCCAAAGTGTTTGGATGTACAGCATATGTACATGTTCTAAGAGAGAAAAGGACCAAGCTCGAACCTTGCGCAATTTGATGCATGTTCGTCGGGTATGGTAATAATAAAAAAGGATATACATGTTTTGACCTAGAGACCAGAAGAACCTATGTGACCATGGATGTGTCTTTCTTGGAAAATGAACCTTATTTTCAGAACCAGCCTTTATCCTCTCCGAGGCAGGAGGAAACCAACCACACTATATGGTAGGAGGATACACAGGGATACACGGACCGTGTGGAATCTAACCCAGAGGTCACGGCCCGGATGAAAAGGTACACGGACCGTATAGAGGAGGACACGGACCGTGCACCCGAACCTGAGAACACTAGATTGGAAGCAGAGGTGATATAGTCAGACAAGGAAGAAGAAATACCACGCTCGAGCTCTCCAGAGGATGTTCCTGAGGTAAGTTCTCTTCAAACTGAACCTGAAAGACGGTACCCTCTAAGAACCACCCAGAATATACCACCAAAACAGTATAAAGACGAGGGTAATAGACAAGACAGATATGCAATATCTAATTATACCAGTACGGTTGGGTTGTCCAATATGGTGAGAAATTTCACTACCGAACTGTCCAAGATTCAGGTACCAACCAGTGTGGATGTAGCCTTGCAAGATCCCAAATGGGTTCAAGCAATGGAAGTAGAAATGGAAGCCCTGAAAAACACACAGACACGGAAGTTAGTGCAACTACCAAGTGAAAAGAAAACTGTTGGATGCAAGTGGGTGTTCTCGGTAAAATATGATGCTACAGGTAAAGTTAAGAGGTATAAGGCAAGGTTGGTTGCAAAAGGGTGCACCCAGACATATAAAATAGATTTCCAGGAAACTTTTTCCCCTGTTGTAAAACTAAACACAGTTCGAGTCTTATTGTCTCTTGCAGCAAATTAGGATTGGCCACTACATCAATTCGATGTGAAGAATGCCTTCTTGCATGGCGATTTGGAGGAAGAGATCTATATGGACATTCCACCGGGCTACACACACCAAGCACAGGAGAAGTTGGTCTGTAAGCTGGAATGAAGTCTGTATGGATTGAAACAGTCACCCCGGGCATGGTTTGGGCATTTTTGCAAAGCCATGAAGAAGTACAACTACACTCAAAGTGACTCTGATCATACTCTGTTCTACAAGCATCGTCAAGACAATGTAACTATCCTAATTATCTATGTTGATGACATGATAATTACAGGGGACGATAGTGAGGAGATAGGTTGCTAGAGCAAAGATTGTCACAGGAGTTTGAGATGAAAAATTTGGGTGAGTTGAAATACTTCCTGGGAATAGAGGTGCTCCGCTCCAATGAAGGTATCTCTCTTTACCAACAAAAGTATACACTTTACTTACTTGCAGAGGTGGGGATGCTAGACTGTAAGCCAGCCAATACACCCATTGTTCAAAACCTGAAGTTTGAAGGTCTTTCAGATGACCCAGCTATTGATCGGGAAACCTATCAGAAACTGGTAGGTAAACTTATCTACTTATCACATACCAGACCCGACATTGCGTATGTTGTAAGTATGGTAAGCCAGTTCATGCATGACCCAAGGGAACAGCATATGGATGCTGTGACAAGAGTTCTAAGATACCTCAAAAAGACTCTAGGAAAAGGTATCCAATTTAGAAAAACCAGACACTTGGATATTTGGGGCTACACAGATGCTGATTGGGCTGGAGATAGAATCGACCGTAAATCTACATCTGGATACTTCACCTTTGTGGGAGGAAATCTTGTTACTTGGAGAAGTAAGAAGCAGAATGTAGTTGCCTTATCAAGTGCAGAAGCAGAATTTAGAGGAATGTCCAAAGGTCTATGTGAACTCCTATGGTTGAGGAAACTCATGATCGAGCTAGGCTTTAAGTCGAAAGGAGAAATGCAACTGTATTGTGATAATAAATCAGCAACTGAGATAGCACACAATCAGGTACAACATGACAGAACGAAGCACATAGAAATCGATAGGCATTTTATCAAGCAGAACTTGGAAGAAAAGATCATCTCATTCCCATTCGTGAGATCCGAGGAACAACTAGCAGATATGCTAACAAAGGGAGTGTCGACAAAGTGCTTTGAAGAATCGATTGTCAAGTTAGGTATGGTAGATATCTACCTACCAACTTGAGGGAGGCTGTTGAAATAGATCTATACACGGTCCGTATGTCTCTATACACGGACCGTGTACCTGCACCGCCAGACCAAAGAAGGAAGGCGGCAGCTGGCTCTCAGAATTAATTTCCTTTATTTTGTTTTCTTATTCTAAAAGATTGTTTCTCTTTCTCTATATATTATTCTCTCCCCCTCCTGTAATAGTATCATTGAAAAGAAAAGAAATAAAAAGAGTGTGTGTGGGTGTGGAGGACGTAGGTACCAAATTGGTACCAAACCTCGTTAAATCTTGTGTCTGACTCAATACACACGGACCGTATACCTCTGTATACGGACCGTACACGTTACTTATACACGAATTGTTACAAGCAATGCCTTTAAGGCATCCAGGCACCTCTGATAGGCCTTCCTATAGTGGAAAGTATGTGTTTTGCAAAAGAAGCTTTCACAGGACTTGTGACATTCCATGGTTACTACGAGTGGAGGTGGAAACACACAAGTTGGATGGGTTTATATAATGAAGCAAACGGGGTTTCGGCATAGGTTCAATGGTTTTAATTTTGTTTCTTGAAGTCTTGAAGATTTTTTTTTTTCAAGTGTTGTTGGCATTTGGATATATTAATGGGTTATTTATATTTCAGCAGCTGTTTATGGGTAGTAAACTAATTCTATGCATGCATATATGGAATTCACATCACCTCAGGTTACCTGACTCAAGCAAATTACGATCGGACGACTCATTTAACATGGCATGAATCTCAAAACAGACCTCCTACAGTCTCAATAGGCACCGGATTGAGTTTTATTTTTTGGTAATTATCGCTAAGCCACCAACCACAATATGTGCTTTTTAAGTTTTAGGCCCCTCTATTAAGATTTTCTAGTTCCGCCCCTGTATATGACTTGCCAAATTTATTGTGCATGGAGGAAAGCAGCAGATCCTGCGCATTGTTGTAATGACAAATAGTGTTAATGCATGTACACCAAAGGCTTGGCATGTTTGAAACGAGCATTGTTGGTGAAAGATTTAAGCTTTTATTGAAGTTTGTTTTGAGAGCATGCCCATTTTTGTCTTTGTTTTTTTTTTTTTTGTAACAGAAATACTTCTATATATATTGTCTATCTATACGGAGGGATATATCCCTCTTAATTATATCACAAGGCTAAAGGTAAATCCACAAGTAGCTAGCACGGATTGGATTACTAGTAGCTTATGTAAAAGCTTGCACCTTAATTATAGGCAGAGGGAAATGGGGTTTGGCAAGCTAAATATTGAACAATATTTCAATGATAAAGAGATTTGCAACTGAATGGAGATGGCACCATCTACAGCCAGAGCTATGCCGTTTCGCAGTACAATAGCTGCTCTAAGCAAAAGGATTGCAATGTTCTTCTCTTCTATTTTTTGGTTCGTAATATGGAGAAGTGGATTACTTGTTTATTGCAATGTTCTTATTTTTTATTTTTATTTTCAAGGGTAATGTCACCCTTAAAAAAAAAAGGTGATTATATTGTTTGAGTTAATACTCGTTTCATTGATTAAATAAATGCACTGGCATTTATTTAGCTTTTGTTTACAGTTTAGTTGAGAAGTTAGAAACTCATGATTCTGTTTTAGATTAGAAACTGCAATAGTGTGGTTAAATGAAATCTTTGTGATACAAAGCCCATGCATCCTTCTATTTAAGAAAGGAACCCTATATCATTTCTTCGTGTAATTTATAATGTTGTTGTCACTAGATAATGTGTCATTATATATCATTCATGTGTTGAGTAAATTAAGATATTTGAGAAGACCAAATAACATATTATCTCTTAATTCTTATTAAAATAAAATAAATAACATTAATCAATGGGGCATGACTACACCAAAAGTTGTTCGTTGGTCGGCCCCAATGGGCAGCATCCCCAAGCAAAGCAGTTCTTGCCGTAGTCATAAATGTAGCAACAGGTGGTGCTCTCAAGGCAGGAGCAGCAGCCTTTAATTAATTAATTAATTAATTTTGAATAATTAGCAGGCGGTATTATGATAGAGAGTATGGTCGACACAAGGGTACCAAGCATGGCAAGGGAGGCTATAATCACAACGAACTTCGTTATCTGGCGAGAACGGTGCAGCCGGATTTTCCGAGGTACAACCAAAACAAGGCAACAACGTCTGATAGCAGAGATAATTGAAATGCGACGACTAGATGGAAGGCTACAAAGAAGCAACAGTACAAACCATGGCTGAGGATATTTTAGGCTAGCAATAAAGCTATACAAAAATAACAAATCTGTTTTTTACTTTCTGTTTTCTTCCTTTTCACTGAGCACGTAGCATCTTTTTTTTGAGATATTTGAGAAATTTGAGAAGACCAAATAACATATTATCTTTTAATTCTTATTAAAATAAAATAAATAACATTAATCAATGGGGCATGACTACACCAAAAGTTGTTTGTTGGTCGGCCCCAATGGGCAGCATCCCCAAGCAAAGCAGTTCTTGCCGTAGTCATAAATGTAGCAACAGGTGGTGCTCGATCTCAAGGCAGGAGCAGCAACCTTTAATTAATTTTGAATAATAATCGAACGCGCGCAATCTCAACCAAATTCCATAAATGAAGACAAAATATCTTTCGCCATTTGTTGAAAATGCTTCTGGCAAACAATGACCAAATCGACTAGACGAAAGTTAATTCACCAAAATAGTTATACACTCTCCTATGTTGGATTCGATAGGCTAAATCAATTTTCGAATATATATATACTTCAACAAGCTTATTTACTAGTTTTCTGAAAATTGAGGATCTTAAGAGGGAAATACTTTTTTGACAGGAATATCTACTTTGTTCAAGTTTAATTTCATTGATGCACGTACACTGTTGATGTTGGTGGGCTGGAAAAATGATCACAAGTGCGAGTCATACAGATATATAAATTAATTTGTAGGAATTTCGTGCGTGACTTAATATATTTGTATGTAAATGAGGTAAATTTTAGGTGTGACATTTAATTTTCACATCTTTAATTTGTTTTTGTTAAAGTGTGATCATGTAAAAAGAATATATTGTCTTTTAAGTGTCATTGTATCAATCATGTTATTAAAACGAATATTTTCACATGCTGGGGATTCGGATACAAAAGCTAAACAAGCCAATACAATACAAGAATTGTTCACATGTACATAGGCTAACAGATAAGGCATGCGAAGAGTTAGAAATTTTGAAACACAAATTGGCACACGTCACGCTAAATCGGCTGGAGGAAGATGGAACTCAATGGCAATGGTCGGACACAGGGGTATATACAGTTAAAAGTGCTTATCAAAGGTTGAAGGATGGATCGAGAATACAAACATCTATCCACAGAATCTGGAAACTGCAAGTACCACCACGAATGAAGGTATTTGGATGACTGTTGATAAGAAATAAATTATTAACGGTTGACAATCTCAAAAAGAAAGAGTTCCTAACTTATGTAAGGCAACTCAAGAAACAACAATACATTTGTTCAACCACTATCCTTTCTCAAAAGCTCTACATGAAGAGATGGCAAGGATGGTACCCGAAAGAATGACATTGGTGAATGCAAGTATGTCAATTAACAAGGGCAAGAGTTCCAGTACTAGGACAGAAGTCAGTCATATTAATGACACATTTCATCTATGGCGCGAGCGGTGTGCTCGAACATTTATAGAAGGAAATAAAGGCATTGAAGAACTCAAGAATGAAATTCTTTGACATATATGCAATTTTTTGAAGCAAGATCACACTAGACAACAACACCTTAGCATAAATATACATTTCTTTTTTTTGTTTACTCTTTTCTTTACCGCTTTCTCTTTATTTTCCCATTTTTTTCTGTTTTTCTTTTCACTCTTTTTTAAGCTCAAATGTTTTGAGCTATCTTGTCTTTTTCTATTATGTGTTACAAAATTCTTGTAACTGATAATTTATCAATGAAAATATGGGCTAGATCCATATTTTTCTTCAAGAAAAAACGAATATTTTAAGTGCGTACATACATTATTTAAGATGTCTTTTCATTCCAGAAAATCATTTGGCCCAACTTATTAATAAGAACTTAAGTAACTTGATGAAGATAATTAATAATTTTTTTAAGGTAACAGTTGGCATTTATATCTTTTGTTTACAGTTAGATTGAGAAGCTGGAAACTGGTGATTGTGTTTTAAGTTAGAAACTGCAATAGTGTGGTTATAAATGGAATCCTTGTGATACAAAGTTCATCCTTCTATTTAAGATATTAAGCCATATCATTTCTGTGTGTAATTTCTAATGTTTTTTTTTTCTTCCAAGATAAAGTGTCATATCGTTTATGTGCTGAGTTAATTAAGATATTGGAGAAGATCACTAAATAACATTTATCTCTCAATTAGTATTAAATTTAAAGAAATAATTGACTATTGAGGCAACAGAAAATGAGGCAATGATATGTGAAGATGTTGGCATAGCTAGTGTGTATTTTCTTATATGTAATTGATCTGAACACGAGGAGGCTGGCGGTGATCACCTCCTCTACTATATCGATGTCTGTAGCTATGGCCTACATGCAGTTGGCGTTATTGATGATAGCATGGTACTCTTTTCATCTTATCTGTGTATTTTCTTTGACTTTAATTAATCTGTTGAATATCCTTTACGTACTTGGTTAAAGGATATTAGTAATTAATTAAGAAAATTAATGATTGATGCAATGCAGGGATATATAAAGCCGTCGACTGACCTGATCAAGTACGTGACCGGAAATGATTGGGTACAATTTGGGAATATGATCAGCCAGTACGTGTCCTACATGAAAAACACACAAGGATTCCATGTGTCCGATGCCTATTCAGAGATATCTTATATTTTGATTATGGGGGCGCTAAACGAGTGCGTATCCTCTGAGATATCTTATATTTTGCGTGACCAATGTGTCCGATGCCTATTCAGAGATAGCGCAAGGGGCCAATATTATTTGTGCTTTGAGATTCGTGCAGAACATATTTGAACGGTTAAGATTTTCTAAAAAAACACACAAAATATGAGATATATCAGAGGATGCGAATTCGTGCTAAGCATCATTTTAAGAAAATTAATTACAATTAAATTTATATAACACAAGATAATAAATTTTTTTACCTTGAAATAAGAGTCTAATGTTTTTCTCTTAGACATAATTTTATGTATGTACAAATTATACATAAAGAAAAAAATTATTATTTTCATAACATAAAGTGAAATTAACTTTTATCTCAAAGTTATAACGAATAATAATTAAAAAATTATAAACAGACACAAACCTCAATTAAAATAAATTTTGCTAAAAAATATTGTATTGCGCTTGCGTACACTTTATTTTTCTTTATTTTTTTTAATTTTGCGTAACTCTTATTTTTTAAAGATGGTTGAATTGTAGAATGCTGTGATTTGAAGATTTCATTGGCTGATTGGACACTTTCTTTTTAGTTTCTTCTATATTGTTTGATAGCTTTCCAAAAACAAAAATATTTATTTTTTAATGTAAATAATGCGAAAACCGAAGTCTATATGGAAATGAGAAAGCTATCACAAGTTTGTTTTTCAAACTTTCATTCAAGATCTTATAAGTTTGTAATGTTTTATAGGGGGCTACCACATATGAAAAGTAAAATTCAATTAAACTTTTATATACTTGATAACAATTTTTTGAAATGATAGGGTGGCTTAGCACCCTCCAGCTTGTACTATGTTCCGCCTCTGCTACTGAAATATGCATAAATATACGTTCTTTGGTTGCTTTACCACTTTGACTAGCTATAACTCTTTTCCGAAAATTTGTTTATAAATATAAGACAGTCGAGAAATAATTTCTGTAAAATGTAAGATTTAAAACATCATACATCAATAAAATAAAATGTAATGAACAAAAAAAGCATGCTTAAATTTGTTTACATTTTTCTTAATTTGGAATGAAATCAATCGACTATTAATATTTCATTTGGCAATATCTTTATTTCCTTGCCAAATTTTACATGAGTTGCTTGCTAAATTAATTATTAATATATATTTCCTAATATACTCTTTGGTGGTGTTTGGTTGTGGACTAAAGCTAATGAGGTCTAACTTGGTTATTCCAACTTAGGCCGAATCTAAATTATTCATGTTTGGTTGATGCCTAAAGTTATACCTTGACTTGAGTTATTTCTTATTTGATAAGAATTTGATGGCTTAAGGCTTGATTTGATATTACAAATTATTTTGTTTTACAAAAAAATTTAATATCAAAAGAAAATGAGTTATGTACAAATTAATTTTATATCTTAAAGATGCACATAGCATTTAGTGAATCTTGTTTAATTAAACTTATATGTATACCAATATTATTTTGTTAAAAATATGTTGAGTTGCTCAACAAAAAAATTATTTATTTGTAGTACAATTTTAAAATATTTAATTATTTTCTAGATTGCATATTTTGTTAATTTAGAAAGTTGTGCCATTTTAAAAAAAATTGTTGATTCTATAATTGATAAAGTTATAAGTTCATTTATGCTTAAATGGAAACAAAATTAATTGCTTATTTTACATTCCTTAATTAGTGCTTGAAAATAATAAAAACAATGAAAAGTTAGACCTCTTACCCAAATAAAATTAAACCATCTGGTGGATTAGTTTAGGCTAATTTAGGCCAGCCTAAAGGTCGGCTTATTCCATCTTATTCCGGCTCAATTAAATCACAATTGACGGAATAAGTGAGACATAAAGCTCTTATTCCATTGTTTAGTCCACAACCAAACATTACCTTTAAGCCTCACACCTTTTTTTTAAGAAAAAGTTCTTCTAGATTGAGCGAATTCTAGTCGATACGGGTAGCTCTACAGATATCATGTATTTATCGGCTTTCAGACAAATAGGGTACAAAGTATTGGACCTGGGACCTGTGCGAACTCCACTCAGGGGTTTCACCGGAGATACCTTACAACCAGAAGGATACATGCAAATGCGAGTAAATTCGGAACGTATCCCTGGGTCACATCCATAATGACTGAATTTTTAATTGTCGACCTCCCCTCAGCATACAATGTGATCCTAGGCAGGAATACCCTCAATGAAATTAGAGACGTCATCTCCACGTCCCACTTAAAAAATCAAATTTCACACTGACAGAGGAGTAGGCGAGGAATGTGGGTACCAAGAGAAAGCCCGAGAGTGCTATGAACTATCCCTCAAAGGAAGCTGCGCAAATTACCAAGTCGACAAACACCCGAAAGGGGGAACGGGGGGTAATAGCTCGAGAAGTAACTAAGATCAAACCAGATGAGGAAATTATGTTGGGGTAAGATCAAATGAGTTGAGCCAAATCCTCAACTCGAACCAGTGGACGAGATAGAACAGATAAGCATAGAAGAGGGAAAATGGTGAATCTCGGGAAAGCCATACAAGGACAGTCGCGGGACGAGTTGATAGCGTTCTTGCGAAAGCACAAGTCAGTATTTGCATGGTCAACCGCCTACATGACAGGTATCCTCAGAAACATAGGTGAGCACAAACTACATGTCAAATCAGGCACCAAGCCAGTGCGACAAAAGAAGAGGGCAATCGGGCTTGAAAGGAAAAATGCAGTACAAGCGGAAGTCGAGGGACTGCTGAAAGCAGGGTCCATCAGAGAAATCACTTGCCCAGAGTGGACATCGAACACCATTCTAGTAAAGAAATCAAATGATGATTGGCGCATGTATATCGATTTCACGGACCTCAACAAAGCCTATCCAATGGATCCGTTCCCCTTGCCAAAGATAGATCAGTTGGTGGATTCAACCTCGGGACACTCGTTTCTCAGTTTCATGGACGTTTTCTCAGGGTATAACCAGATAAAGATGATCCAAGAGGATGAGGAAAAAACCACTTTTGTCACAGATCGAGGGCTATACTGCTATCGGGTCATGTCTTTTGGATTGCGTAATGCGGGGCCTCATACCAAAGGATGGTGAACGAGGTATTAGGCCACCAGATTGGTAGAAACATGGAAGTATATGTTGACGACATGCTGGTCAAGAGTATGTCAGAGACAGAGTATATTCGAGATCTTCGAGAAACATTTGATACACTGAACAGTGCAAACATGAAACTTAACCCAAAAAAAGGTTTTTTCGGGTAAACAGGAGGAAAGTTTCTGGGGTTTATGGTGTCAATAAGGGTAATCGAAATACACCCTTCAAAGTCCCAAGCAATTCTTGACATGGCACCCCCAAAAAACGTGAAAGAATTACAATCGTTAACAGAGAGTCTCGCGGCATTACATTGGTTCATTGTGAAATCGGGAGAAGTCTATCTCCCATTTTTTAAAGCGATGCGGAAGCCAAACAAGTTTGAATGGATAGAAGAATACGCAAAGACGTTCAACATAATTAAGGAATATTTTATGGACCCCCCGTGCTTGAGCAGACCACTGCCAGGAGATGAACTCATAATATACCTAGCAGCTACAGGACATGCGGTCAATGCGGTGTTGGTCCGAGAAGAGGAAGATAAGCAGTTACCTGTGTATTTCGTCTCTCATATGCTGAGAGATGCAGAGACTCGATACCCCCCTTGGAGAATGCGGCTTATGCACTAATCGTAACAACGCGAAAGTTGAGACCATACTTCCAAGCGCACTCTATCAAAGTAATTACCGAGGTACCACTCAAAAAGGCCTTAACCAATTTTAATTGTTCGGGAAGGCTATTGCAATAGGCACTCGAACTCTCCGAGTTTAGTGTTACGTACCACCCTCGTATTGCTCTAAAGTCACAAATCTTTGCGGATTTTATCACTGAATACTCGGGACCCAGTGACCCACCGAGCGACAAGTGGACGATACATGTTGATGGGGCGTCTTCATAAAATGGCGCCGAGGCAGGTGTCTCATTGTCAGGACTGAATGGGGAAACCTTGAATTACGCACTTCACTTCACATTCCCAAACACCAACAACACGGCAGAATACGAGGCCATGATAGCGGGATTAAAGATAGCCAAGGATTTAGGTACTAAGGAAGTGTATATGCGTAGCGACTCTCAGCTGGCTGTGTGCCAAGTAAATGACGAGATCATAGTAATAGATGAAAGATTGATCCTCTATTATGAGCTGTTGAATAGAATGAAAAGATTCTTTGACAAGGTGGAGATGACTCATGTTACTCAAAACCATAACTGCCAAGCTGACGCTTACTCTAAGCTAGGAGCAGCGGGAAATCTCGACAAAGAACGGCCAGTTATTGTCTTGGAAGTCCCGGAACCCAACATTGAGAGACGAATAATTGATATATTCCCTGTGGAAGAAACAGGGATGAAACTTTCTCACAAAAGGGTACTACCAGAAGATAAGTTGGAGGCGAGACGCATCAAGCGGATAGAACCGATGTATACTATCCACGACCACTAGTTGTACAAAAAAGGGTACTCCAGACCCTGGCAAAAGTGTATTCAAGCAGAGAAAGCTCAAGATCTGCTAATCGAGACACACACGGGACTCTGCGGTAGTCACCTAGGGACCAAAACATTAGTGAAAATAATCCTCAATGCGGGATTTTATTGGTCGACTGTTACCACTAAAAAGGTATAGTACAAAGTTTCAGTACAGCAAGCTGTACCTTTTAACCTTAAATACACTTTTGGTTCAGACTGCAAGTATACAATCCTAGCACGTAGTATATCGTCGGGTATCGATCACAGGGACGGTTCAAGTGTTATCCGAATTCTACTTAGGTTAATTAAAGACTAGAAGTTGGAAAAGGTTTGGTTTAAGTTATTTATAATTCCTACAGATTCAAAAGTAGTAATAAAGTGCAAGAAAGAAGATAAAACTGGTTTTAATCAATAATAAAAAGCGTTCCCAGGGTTATGACTTCATCTCAGTTTTGCCTCAGGCTGTCCTGTCCGAGCCGTGTCATTTCCTACACGGGCCGTATCAGTTCACACGGGCCGTGTCATTTTGCTACACGGTCCGTGTCAGCCTCGGGTAAATGCAGCAGCTACTGTTTCTTTGTGTTGTTCCTTTGTGTAGGGTTCTACTGACCAGACCTAATGTTTCTAAACCTCAACTGTCGTTTGTTGGTTCATCAACTTGGTATGGAATTTGCAATATATGCCCTCGTCGGGTTCTAGACCTCAATTTTCGTGTATTGGTCCGAATTACCTAGTTGCTTGATTGGTATACTAAAGGTAACTCCTATCCGTCGATAGAGAGTAATTTTCGCCTTTCGGTTACTACTTGGTTTCACCTTTCGGGTCACAAATCCTACCTCATGTACTTAGTTTGGTTGAGAGACTTTTAAGGGGTGAAATACCTTCTAGATGTGCGCACTCATCTAGTGGTAAACCGATATAGGTCAAACAATTCAATCTAAGCAATTAAAATACTACTCAATCAATCAAACACAAATTTCAATACAAAGATTCAATAACTAGCATGCAAAACAAAACATTCGATTACATCAAAACCCTAGAAACTAAAAAGTCTACTCAAACATAGTTCTAAAACAAATAAAAGAGATGATAAAGATAGTGCTCATGGCAGAATTCGAAGTAGTAAGAAGATCCGTCGCAAATCTCTCGATTTTCGCCTCTCTTCTTCTTCTCCAAGCCAAGCTGTCAAGCCCCAACCCTAGGTCTCCCTTCTCAGATCCAGAATGACCCTCTGTTGGACAGAGAGGCCCCCCTTTAATGCCAATTCGCGACCTTCCTTCATTAGCCTTGTTTCCAGATTTCTGGATCTGTTTCCGGAAATGCTTGACACGGGCCGTGTCAAATCTGTCCGGCCCGTGTAACCTGTGTACTTGGCTCAAATTGTAGATCTTCTCGTAAGCTTTTCGAAAAGTGGTCATACACTCAAAACGGAGTTACGAGTCAAAAGTTATGACTGTTTTAAGTTCGGGTGCTGAAATTTCAGCATCATATGGATGGTGTCCTGGTCGTGTATGTGGTCGAGTCGAGGTTGACACGGGCCGTGTAGAATGTGACACGGGCCGTGTAGAGACTTCAGAATTCTACATTTCTCCTCGATTTCGCCCGAATCCTGCAAAATAAGAATAAACTTGCAGCAGTACCACATTCTAAAGATATTCAATGAAATACAACTGATTTAATAGATTTAAACACAGGTTTGGTACAAAAATTGGTCGGAATTATAGGTCAAATAACGAGACATCATCGACAATGAAAAAAGATGCGACCAACCTTGTGAGAAAGTGCAAGAACTGCCAGTACAACAGTAAGTTGTCAAAAATCTCGGCTTATGATAGAATCACCATTACGGGGGCATGGCCGTTTGACTTATGGGGGATCAACATTGTGGGGCCATTCACTACAATAGTTCAGAAAAAAAAAATGGATCATAGTGGCTGTATAATACTTCACAAAATGGGTGGAAGCAGAAGCCCTCTCAACCATCAACTCTCAGGTCACTGAGAAGTTCATTTGGAAGAACATTATTTGTCGATTCGGGGTCCCGCATGCCCTGGTCTCGGACAATGGTACTAATTTCAATTCATATCACACCATTAGTTTCTTGAAAAAACTCGGGGTTCAGAATAATTTCACATCAGTCAATCACCCTACGAGTAATGGGTTGGCCGAAGTGACAAACAGAACCATACTGGAAGGGTTAAAAAAGAAAATGTAAGAAAACAAGAACAACTGGTCTACACTGTTAGATGAGGTGTTGTGGGCCTACCGAACCACCCTGAGAGAAGCCACACAATGATCTCCATACTCGCTAGTGTACGGAATGAAAGCAATCACCCCTCTTGAATTTATAGACCCTTCCCTTCGTAGGACCACATATGATTCCAAGTTAAATAGAGATGTGAGAACCACAGAACTCGAGCTGATTGATAAGGCTCAAGAAGAGGCGCAAAAGAAAATGAAGGAATATCATAAGCGAATCAAAAAAGCCTTCGACAAGAAAGTTGTACCCAGAGGCTTTCAGGAGGGTGACCTAGTCCTCCGTAGAATTGAAGAAGGAACGGGGAAGCATGTGGGAAAGTTAGGCCGAACATGAGAAGGACCATTCCGAGTGAAACATGCGTATGGCAACGGAGCCCACAAGTTGGAATACCTAGGTGGCAAGGAGGTCAAAAGGACATGAAACACATGCCATTTGCGTAAGTTTTATATCTAAGGTCGAGAAGATAGATTATTACCTATGTTTTTGTACATATGTTTACAATTTCAAGTACAAGGATGCTGTTTTTGTTTTAGTATTTACACCTTTTTGGTTTAAAACACAGAGGTGCTATCATAGGTGTTGAAAGTATGATATTATAAGCACCTTGGGTCTTGGAATACGAGAAGACCCTCTTTTTTGGAATATTGTGTCAATTGTTGTTCTTATCACAAATATATGAATAAAAGCCTCAAAATAAGCAATGACACTATACATACTCGAGAAAAAACAAGCGAAAACTCCGAGTAACGGAAACGAAAACTCTCAAATTTGAAAACAGCCCAACAAAAATGAAAGAATCTGTAATAACCCGAGAAATAACAAATGCTCGGAAGGAGTGAAAGATGGCCAAATGGGTCGGGCAAAATTAATAGATTCGAGAGAAACGAGCAAAAACTCTTAAGGGCAACGAAACGAAAACTCAAAAACCTAGAAAGTCCGAGAAGGATATGTAAAAAATTCCGAGAAGTAACATTGAAAGCCCTACCCCACATTAACATAATAAACATACTACTACATACGAAAATTGAGTATAGAAACACCTACGCGCAAAGAGAATTCGACTTATAAACGTATAAGAGACGTAAAGAGTTCGACTTGTATAAGAGACGCAAGGAATTCAACGAGAACGAGGGTTTTGACGCATTGGCATAGGCAAATAGTCGGACGAAAGTAAATTTTAAGGCTACAAACAACAAATCGCAAATCCAAAACACACAGAAGAAAATACAAACATATATGAAAAATATATATATCTTGGGCCATCAAAACAACATCTCTCGACTAAACACCCACCAAACATACAGACAGTTTTGTTATCTCCCGCAACCCGAGAGTACGAATATGATACAACAAAAGATGTTTAAACCCCCCACATCTCGGGAGGTACAAAAATAAAAAAAAGCCGAAGAAAAGCCGTGCCTCGAAGAATTCCCTGTAAAAAAAATAAAATAAAAAAATAAATAATAATAATAATAATAAAAAGGGGGGGCAGGGATAATACTTGGAGAAAACAAAAATAACAAAAATCTAATTCAATCAGACAACACTCGGGGGCTGATTCGCTGAAATCACACCCGAGAGCAATATTAAAACACCTGAGGGTTGACCCGCTAAAGTCAATCCCAAGAGTAACACGAAAGTACTTAAACAAAACAAGCCCATTCCAAAAACGGAAAAAGCTAATCGAAACCGAAAGCATCATACTGATACATTCCGATTTCGAGAGCTAATGATAGAGGCATGTGCTAAAAGCCTTGTAAAACCATCACAAGCTAAGTACCAAGCCCAAATAGCAAGCCTAAGTAACAAGCCCATCCAAGTTGGCCGTACGCGGCACCAATTGGCTCGCCAGCCCGCAAGAAAGCCCCGCCCTAGTTGCCCATACACAACTCCAATGGGCTCGTCAGCACCGCGAGTTAGGCCTGTTCGAGTTGTCCGTACGAAACTCGAACCGACCTACCCGGCCTGCAAGAAAAGCCCAGCCGAAGGGCCGTACAAGATCCCAACCGACATATTGGCCTATAAATACCCTGAGTTTCACTGAGACAAGGGACCGAAAATTCAGCACTAAACGATACATAGAGGACGGAGTAAAGTATCTACCGGATCTGCACTCGGTTTCACCCGGACACGTAATAAATACACACCTCACTCGCACAACCTAAACCCTCTCAGTTAGAACGTGCTTAGCCTTTACTGCGCCTTAATCTTTCCGGAGATAGGACGTATCAGACTTGATCCAGTAGTATCTTATAAGAATGAAACACATCAAATCAATGTTCCTATTTCCAAGTCGCTTTATTTTTGTAGGAATGGAAATTAAACGAAACACACCTGATCTATATATTGTAATAAGCCACGAAACAGTCAAACTATCTAAGCCATGAAGCAAGTCTTATAATAACTATTAACTAGCTTTTCTCAGAGAAGAAACATGTTATGCAAATGAGATCATATTTGATGTTCTTAGTATCATTTAACCCTTCCAAATCCACAAATTTCCCAAAAAATAGCAAATATTTCTATACTTTTGGAGCAGTGATTTATACTAATCGCTGTTGGGTTATATGCGCATAAGAAATAACACCTGAAAATTGTCGGGTTATCAGCCAACAGATGACCGCAGCAACAACTGAACTTAATTGATGTGAAGCTGTCACCAATGAAGTCTCTGACACTACTTTGGATGCTGACTGGTGACTCCCGCTTCTTGACCCAAAATAGCTTCCATTTCTAACTCATGTTTGCATCAATTGATTTTTCTTGTAAAACAAACAATACGAGATATTTTCAATAAAAAAACAAACACTGAGAGCTTTGAACCAACTTCATATCATTGCTTTCAGAAACATACTCTACGACCTTTCAGTACTTTTTGCTTGCAAACACTCCCTATTCGTTATTTTATTTGAGAATTTAATTGAAGTTTCCTAATTTCAAAACTTGGCCTTTTCAGTTTGGGTGTTTGTGTATGTACATGTTCTTTAATTAGAATAATCAAGTTTCTAATTAAACTGCAAGTAACAAATAAATAAGAACGAAAATAAAATTATGATAAATTGATAAACAATAACAAAAAAATAAAGAGATTTGGCTGAAGTACCTAGTAATTCCTGTTCGGGATGAGCAATTTCATCCACTTCCCAACTCCAGTAGAAGAAGAGGCATCGCGGGATGGAGGGGAAGAGTGACGAGACAGCAGAGGTGGCGACGGGAACGGCGACAGCGGAGGAACGGGAACGGTGAGGGGGTAATTTCAGCTGGATCGATGGATATAGCAGTGACAAAGACTGTGCCTGTGAGAGAGCAAATTTGATTGGTTGTTTTTGCCAGAATGTGGGAGATTGAAAGCGGAGATGAAATCTTTCAAATTTTGAAAGAGGGTAGCAAATATAGATGCAGGACTTGTGAGCATTCTCAATTTAACCTAAAAATAAAACCAATTGTTTTTGTAAAAACAATTAGGCAATAATGTGTCCTCGGTGATGTTTTTAGAGGAATTGAGCAGATTAATGGGTTCTTGATATAAAACTAGTAATGCTATGAGTACTGCCACTTGTGAGTATATGCCAACAAGAGCATGCTCATAGTGTTAATTCAGATTTCTACATGATGTATTGTGTGTTCTTCTCCTACTCTGTATTCTAGTTTCTTGAATGCAATGCTACTAAACAGGAATGATGACAGTCTAGTGTTTATTGTCCCAGGAATGATGACAGTTCTACTGTTAAATATTATTCAGTTTGGAAGACATTTTAGATATGGGTCAGTTTTGCAACTTGGGCGAGAGATCGTTCAAATTTCTGTCTATCAGGTCTAATTGGCTCAGGACTTCAGGTAATCTGGCAGTGTTGTGCCAACAAAATTATAAGATTGGGCAGACTAATGTTTCGCTTCAGATCTGGCTTAGGGTCAAATTGGTTTTGGATTGCTCATGTTTTAATAGGATTAGGAATTAAAACCTGGATGGCTGTTTAGTCATATTTTGCAAGAGTCAAGTACTGGTGAAAAGGAAAAATGAATAAATCAAATTGGTCAGGTTCAGGTTCAGGATCAGAATTGGACAATTCTGTGGGTTTTGGTTTGGATCAGATTTTACTACTACCAGCATGTACTGTATTTGATTATTAAGACCTCAACATCTAGAACTTATACTTTGGGTAATTTAGCACAATCTACATGCTGGGAACTTGAGACCCATATACATTCCAGGTACTGATCAGGTCAACATATAATCTACACAAAAAAAAAATTGAAATATGCTTTGGAAGTTCAATAAATACCTGCATTTCATAAACACTTGGCCTACATTCTTTCATCCGCTCTCATCCTGAGACCCTCTGATAGACAGTACCAGTAGAATACAAGATCTGGTACCAACCTGGTACTTGTTTCAGTGAGCATCTCTAATATGTACTTAAATCTTTTCAGAGCATCAATTTCAATTGTATACCTTTTAGTTAACCATATCTTCTGAATTTTATTCTAAAACTTTTAACTATTTTTATCTAACCATTCTCCTTGCATCCAGATCCAGTGTGGATAAGAAACTCCCATTTAACTATTCATGACTCTTGTTTAACATATAATTTTCTTATTGGAATATTGAGTCATATTATTATATATATTCACAAAATATTTGTGCTTGGTATGCAAATAATTATATACACAAACAATAACATAATAATAATAATTACTGCCACATACTACATATTCATAAATCATAGCCGGTCATACAACATATCAAGGTCATAATTTAGATATATAAAATGGAAATAAATACCCTACATGGCAAATGATTACAAGAGATCAAATTACACCATATTAGAATATTAGTTGGAATCAAAATAAATCCAAATATAATAACCTTGAGTGGGATTAAAATTAACCCAAGCGGCAGCTATGACAATCTATATTTAAGTCATATCATAACTTAATATGCGGAAACACACCTCAAATCTGGCCTTGACTCTTGAGTACCTGAAACCAACATAAGCGAAAACATGTGAGAGAATTTCTTGGTCCAGTATCCACCCATAAATTTCAAAGTTCAAGCAGTGGTATTAAATACCAGTCAGTAGTTAAATTTGTAATACCAAAATAACTTCGCCGAAGCACTGACAAGTAAAAGAGTTAAGAAGGCAGTTCAATTAGAACAACTGAAACTTACTTGGCTCGTAATGCATGCATAATGATATCGGAGAGCTACACCAGACTAGGCACAAACCAAGAGTCCACTGAATCAAAAGGGCAAGGCAGCACCTCAGTTGTACCATCTCCTATGTCGTATCTACAAAGATATCGCTCAACTTTCAGGAAGTAGATGCAATTCCCTTTGAATCCAGCAAAGTTACTAGCACAGATGGATAACCCACGGTTATATTGTAGAAACAACATTTGGTCACCGATATTATTGATTTTCACCCAACAAGGTTTCCCTTCACCATCACCAAAATAAAGATAGTGTATGTCAAAGTGACATGGCTCTGCCTCATTATGATGGAACAACCTTAGGATCTTTCCTCCTGACTCGACCATAATTGTGTAACCTTCTAGAAGAGGGTTTGCGCCCACTGGTGGTGCGACTTGATAAGCTAATTTTTTGGTGGCAATATCAATAACACTTGTAATGCCAGTTTCTTCATCATTGCTGAAGTATTGTTCAATATAAAATGCATTAGCACTGTTGCCGACCCCATCTACATAGACCCAATCGTCAGCCTTAGGTCGCCAATAAGCCATCATATTGGGTCGAGGATTCCCATTGTCAGAATAAGTTTTAATTCCCGATATAACCACAATATCGCCACCTACAATTGGATCTGGACCAATATAGTCTGGGCACCCAAAGACATTAACCCATGGGGCATAAATCTGATCACGAGTAAGAGGATTAAGGAGATACATCTCGGAACTTCCCAGGAGATAGGAAAATAAATAGCGGCATGCGGGGCCCTTGAGCCAAGCATGACGGGAAGCTGGACAGGTGAAAGTATGAACTTTACCAGACAAGAGGCAGTAGAAGCGTATAATGGCATTTTCAAGGTCTTGACGTTGCTCTAGAAGCCAAGGGAGTTGTGGGGGAGTATCATTGACTGGGGCTGATAACTGCCACCTCTTGCACACTGCACGGAAGCGTATGAAATCAGAGATATCAGGTAGCTTTTTGGAGAAGAGATGAAGAATGTCTTCTGGAAGTTCTGACCAATTTCTCTCATGGCTTAGAACGCCATCAGTACCGCTTCGCTCTCCCAGTATTGCCATTAGTCTGTTAATGTACACGTTATATTGTAATTTTCCATAAATCAATAACAATACATGAAAAGATTTTCAACCTAAACCTAGCAGTAGGCCCTAAACCAAAAATTGCATCAGTAAACCAAATATGCAGTGGATCCCCAATTTATAACCCTAAACATTGCATGTAAATACTGAAAATCCTAAACAGTACCTACTAAGGCACGATTGCAATACTGACCTTAACATAAATTCAACCAAAAGACAATTATTGAAGTTCAACACAAACAAAATAGTTTATATATGCGAAAATTCAACAAAAAAAAAGGCATCCAACAAACCACAATCAGAAAAAATAAAGGTTCTCAGCAACTAAAGAAGAAAGTTCTGCAAAGAAAGAAACATACCACGTTTGAAGAAAGGGACTATACCACAATTATAACCTAATTTTATCCATATTCTGCTACAACCATATTAAAAACCCAAACAGAAAAGAAGGTTCTCAGCAACTAAAGAACACCACTTAAAACATTTAAAACACCATTTCTTCCCCTAGTCTCCCAATTAAAAAGCCCAAACAGTGCAGAGGGTCTCAGCAACTCAACACTGGTTCTGACCCTATCACAATAGCAATCACACAAAAATTCAAGCATTATTCAAATAGCACAGCACAACACAAATTTAGAACATCATTTAACACAACAAATAAGATCACAGTTAGGTTCAGCACACCACAAAACTACAAAATTAGGTTCAGAACAGCAATTAAGCAAAGGCCAAAACTAAAGAAGACACAAAAATATCACCAAAACTAAATTTGGTTCACACCAAGCCTCAACAACAGCAGTACAATAGGAGACACACACAAAAAAAGAAAATCCCTCACTAAGTATCAAGATGTAACAACAACAACCGCAAAACTTCTTTTTGTTCTAGGTGGTCTAACTAAAAACACTTTTCGTAAATAAAAAAATTTAAATAAAAAGCTAAACCCTAAACCTTAAACCCTAAAAAACATTGTTCGTAATTTTAATAAATATTAACAAATAAAATCCCGACCTTGGTGATATTTTTGTCAGTGGCGGAGGTCTCCTCGACCAGCGCCGACTCGGAGATGTGCTTGGCGCTCCACTCGCTGCCTTGGTGTTCGGGGGTTTTGGGGGAGAGCGGCTGTGAGGAATAAATGTCAAATTAGTGGTTTGATTTGTGAAACTCGAGTCTACATGGATGGAATCAGAAAGATCAAAGCAATGTTAAGAAAATTACTAAACGATCCACCTATTTTGGGAAAAGGATAGCTCCTTACCTGACCAGAGAGAACTGCGGAGAGGGGTAGAGTCGGGAAGAACTTGTCGGCGCCGAGTGTGTGAGAGAGAGAGAGCAAGAGAGGGACTTGTCGGTGCCGCCTGGGTGTTCGAGAGTTGTGAGCGAGATCGGCCTATTTGGTGGTTTAGAGAACTGAAAAGAGAAATAGTCGGAAATGGAAGAAGGTCACTGTTGGTTCCGCAATTGTGGCCTTTTCATTTGATTTTGAGTTAGTTGTAGTGTCTGAAATTTTCATTTTGAAACTTAAAAGGGAAATATGTGTAAGTGTCCGAACTTATACCGACATTTCTATTAATATCCAAAGTTAATTAGAAATTAATATTTATGTTCAGAATTCGGCAGTTTTGTTAAAAATGCCCAAACCGGCTATAAAATGACCGGTTTTTTCTTTTTTTCTTTTTTTTAGAGACACTATGAAGAATAATGAAATCTAACACTGAAAATTCGACTTTTTTATTTAAATTATTTGTTATATTACTTCTTTTGATTTATAATTAGCATATTTATACTAAAATACACTAGATTACTTGAAATTATGTTAATTACACTATATTACATTAAATTACGCTAAATTATGTTAAATTACCCTAAAATAATGTAAATTGCGATAAATTACTGTGTGTCTTCATAGTGATATATAATTAGAAACTATTTTTTGTTTCTCTTTTATCTTTGTAGTGATTTATAATTAGAAACTATTTTTTTAAGAGATACTATGAAGAGCAAGATAATGAAATCTAATACTAAAAAATTGAATTTTTTTGTTTAAATTATTTGTTAGATTACTTCTTTTGATGTATAATTAGCATATTTATACTAAAATACGCTAAATTACTTGAAATTATGTTGAATTACACTATATTACTTTAAATTACGCTAAATTACATTATATTACGCTAAAATACACTAAATTATGCTAAATTACATATGAATAGAACGATATCTTCACTGAAAAGGTGAAAAACGACAATGAAACTTCAAACGGCCATAAAACGGCGCTCAAGTGTCCGATTTCAGCAAATGACCACTTTTCGGAAAACTTGCAAAAATACGCATGCATTCGTGTTGGCAATGCCAAATTTCAAAATTCAGAATTGCCAAAAAACAAAGGGAAGAGCCTCAAAACTTGAGTTGAAGTTTCCGATTAAGATTTTCATTTCTATTATTCAATCCAAGTAGCTCAGTAAATTAGTTACATAATGAACTTGTAGAATACCAATTTTTACTATTTTCGAATTTTTTTTACTATTTTTTATGATTCATGAAAGATGGCACAAAATCGGTCTACTTTAGCGTAATTTTGCATAGTTTAGCGTAATTTACCGCATTTTTATCAATTAGCGAAGTTATTGTAATTTAGTGTAATTTAACGTAATTTAGTGTAATTCAACATAATTTATTGTAATATAGTGTAATTCAACATAATTTCAAGTAATCTAGTGTATTTTAGTATAAATATGCTAATTATAAATCAAAAGAAGTAATCTAACAAATAATTTAAATAAAAATTTGAATTTTCAGTGTTAGATTTCATTATCTTGTTCTTCATAGTGTCTAAAAAAAAAGGAGGAAACCGACCATTTTATGGCCAGTTTGGCATTTTTGGTGAAACTGGAGAATTTTGGGCATAAATATTAATTTCTAATTAACTTTGGATATTAATAAAAATGTCGGGAACTTATAACTAAAAAAGAAAGAACAAGTAAATATGTGAGTGTCCGAACTTATATTGGGCTTATTATATCAAAGACATAATAAGCCGAATATCATGCTGGAGCATCATATATATTTTTTATAAAAAGTATGACTGCAAAACTACTATAAATATAAGATAAAATATTAGTACTCAGCTAATTAACAACATCAGAAGAGCACTCAATGGAGATCAGACTATACAATACTGTAAATATTAGATAAAATATTACCCTACATATCTACAGTTTTCACAAGAAATTGTTTTTCTAAACAACTTAATATCTTTCAGGCCACATATTACAAACAAAGATAGCGAAACAGTGTAGCTACGCTAATATAACCCGAAACATCAAGTACCACCTCCCAATGAACAACACACAAAACAAATCCAAAAGAGATATTTGAACAAATTGCTTCACCAGAAATAATCCTAAATCAAAATCAAATGATACTTCAATTAAAAAATAATTTCCCATAATTTATAATTCAACGACTAACACATAAACCCAAATTTAACTTGGATCAATCTAACAAAACTATATATTACCTGCATCCGCGCAATATTCAATTGGCACACCTTATTGGATCCAGCAGAGATCTAACGGTGATTATGCAAATACTTCAACAGCCGTCAGGCGCCAATTGGAGACGTAAAATTGACAAATGCCCCACTAAACATCTCTAAAAAAATTTGAAAAATTCTATACACATTAAACATCTCTAAATATTTTTTAATAGCAAACTGCCCCACTGTAGAGCGGTCAGCTATACATCTGTAAAAAAAAAAAAGAAGAAGAAGAAGATAATAATAATAATAATAATAAAGCAAACTGTCCCAACGTGGGGCGGTTAGGTTATTTTTGAAATTTTTTCAATGCAGAGGTTAGATTTGCTATTTTTTTTTAGAGTATTAATAAAAATTTCGGGCATTTCATCTCTAACCAGAAAACCTGATTCGGACGGTTCTGATCTAAAAAGAAATATTTTGGGGAGGGGACATTCAATTGTAGTTTTCAATGGTAAATAAATTATGGTTGTAACATAAAAAAATATTGCTTTGACTTAATCCAGTAGCATTTTACAAGAATGAAACCCATCAAATCAATGTTCTTATTTCTTGTCTTGTTAAATTTTCTTGAGGCAAGATCATTTTTTTCCGATAATCTTAGTTGTTGATTTTTTTTTTGAAAATCAATGTTCTTAGTTGTTGATTATCGACGCTAATCATGCTTTAACCTAGTTTTTACGGGGTTCACTAGCTATTTGATTGTGATCAACAGAGTAAGCAACTTATTAATTTGTAATCAAAGCTTGTTATGATTGCGTTTGCAGCTTTTTATTTACGCTAGATAATCATCCTTGTTTAAATTTGTGCATGAAATAAAGTGACTAACAAGCTAACTTACAAATAAATGAAATTTTATGTTAGTGAAGCTGTTGTTGCTTGAGTTGCAGTACACATTATTGTCTGTGTTGTTTGGTCTTGGTCTAATTTCTATTTGAGTTGCTTGCGGTAAACCTATTTCAATGCATGGAACATGTGCGATGAAATTTCCGAATTAAATTTTTGTTAGTATGAGGGTCTGGAATACTTCTTAGATGCTAATCTTTAAAGACTGGATTAGTTATATATGGAAGGATTAAAATATCACTTGCAGTCTGGTATTGAATCTTAATGGACCTAACGTTATCTTTGTGGTATTGAACAACTGAAATGCTCTCAAGTGTTCATGAGATATCCCTGTTAACCCTACTGTAACTTGTTTTCTACAATGAAACAAGGTTCGGCCTTTTATCAAAAAAAAAAAAAAAATGCTCTTAAGTGTTTGATAAAATGCCCGAACCAAAACTAATTGAGTAATCAGCAACAAAACAACACCAAACCATGTTTAATGTTTTTGAGGAGCATACATACTGCATCATCATATCTTGCTTTGATTTAGTTTGAGCTTTGCCTTATATATCGTGCTTGAGGATATGAAAGTTTTCTAAATTGTAGCTTACTAATTTTTTTGGTTATAAAATTTCTATATATTTATAAATTTCATATGTAGTACATCATTTAATAATATTTATGCTATTTAATTATAGGGCTTGATCCATTATGCCAAATTTAGCCCTCTATTTTCATGGACGTCTGTTATCAAGCAATTATATTGTTCTACTTAATGAGCTCTATAATTATATTGAATTTTAAACAAGTTTATTTGGTTTCTTATTAATATTATGTAGGATGATATCACTAAAAAAATTTAAAAGGTTACAAAGTATGAGAACAAATTATTGCAAATTGTTTTTTTTACTGACAAGTAGGCGGCTGTTGATTCAGATGCGAGGGATTGGCATTCAAGAATATTTGCGAGGTAGATTATTTTCGAAGTCCAATCTTTTTTAAAACAATTATATTTGATTGGAAAATTGTACAAAATATTCTTTTTTTTTGCAAATATTGAAACAAAATACCCTTTGTTCTAACTTATTCAACAAAATTTCTTTATGGTCCATTAATTAAGATTTTTAACTTCTTTATTTTTTCATTTCATTTAAATTAAAATTAAAATTTTTGTAATAAAATTATATAAACTGTAACGTTCCATATTTAGAATAATATAGCTTCATATTTAGAATATTATCTATGTAATATTATTATATTTTAATAAAATACAATAATAAATGTTGATTTGTTAATAAAAGTTGTCTAAACAAATTCTATTAATAAGAGTATAAGAAGAATGAGTTTTGAAAAAAAATATAGAAAATGAATCAAGAGGTTAAAAAAATAAAAATAATTGAAGGATTTAGATTAGAAGAAAGAGGTATAAGTGTACAACTGACTTGGTATTTTAATTTTTCATTCTTTGTTCAGCCCACTAGGCCCAATTCGTGTTTCTTCACGCTTTGCTGTCAATTGCTTAAATTGAGATGTCCATTGTCCGTATTGAATACCCCCAAAAATCATATCGGACGGTCGATATGAATTCTCTGTCCCCCTCGTTCGTTCGATCACTCTTGCTCTCTCCCTCACACACACTCGAGACTCGGCGCCGACAAAGTCTACCCCTCTCGTGCCCAAATCCACTCTCCCGGTGTCTCTCCTCCCCAATTTCGTTCAGCCAACATTAATACTCTCTCACTCTCGTGCTCTCTTTTCGTACTGCTCGCCCCTCCCGAAGTCAGCCGGACTCTCCTAACCCTAGATTTGTAAGCTTTGTCTTCTTTTTTTTTTTTTTTTTTTTTTCTCAGCAGTAATTTGACAGACTGGGTCGTATTAAATGTCATTTAACAGACTTGATAATTTTACACTCGCTATAGGACACATTAAATGTCATTTTGCCTGATGTCAGGGAGCATATTATCCAACAATTCCTGGCCATGTCAATTTACAAATAATGCCTAAATATGTTGCATGTGTTTTTCACAATTACAATCAATTTATAAACTTTCACTCATGTTGCATACAACGTCTTTTTTGAAAGATGCAGATAAAAAATGGGTGAAGTCTTCAATCAAATGCCTGACTTCCAAAACGTGTTGCATACAACTTGTTTAATACGTCTTCAATCAAATACCCGACTTCCAAAACGTGTTTTTCGGAAGACGAGTATTTGATTGAGACGTAGTAAACAAGTTTTTGGAGGATGTCGGTGGAGATAGACCGGAAGGCCTTCCCAACATACTCAAAGGGATAGGCAAGATACCCATGGAATTGATTGCCAAACACAAAAGTAGTTAGGTAACAAGATAGACAGATCCAACAGATCATCCATGAAAGCATACAAGGTATGAAAGAAACTAGTAGTGGCACCTCTGTTGAGCAGCCTATAAGACCGTTCATTCATCCGGACATAGATGAAATGGAGGTTGTCGGCTTCGAAGTTTCTTTCAGACCTTCTATGCCGTATTCTGTTGTGTTCTGTTGGATCTGGTCTATCTTGTTACCTAGCTACTTTTCTTGATTATACATTAAAGGAAGATTTATAAACGAAGTATTGCAATATGCAGTAGTGGTGGCCTATTCATCGGTATGTTGATTTTTTGCTTCAAATTTTTCGTGGCATAGACCTACGTGGTGGCCTATTCATGAATTGGTATGTTGATTTTTCAATTATAGTGCTTGTGATTATATACATGGATTGTGGTTCTTTATTTATGCATTGTCAGATTTAACAGTGTTCCAATATGGATTAGTATTGTTATGATTGCACTAGGCGTGGTCTATAGAAACACTACCAAATTAAGTCCACTTTGTTGGTTTTTCTCTGAATTTTTGTTCCCTAATTTTGAACAAAGTTTACTCAAGGAACGGAGTTTGCCCTTTTTTTTTCTCATTAATGAACTTAATTTATTTGCATTACAATGAGGCACCGGCTTGATATCTGCAGTAGCAAGGTGCTAGAATGACAATTTACTTGTTGAAATATGCTTGGGCACTTTGGAGAGCTATTAAATTCAGGAAAGGGCATGAGGTAAAAGTAAAGGGTCAATCGGTACAGGAAATCTGGATGAGATCGGGAACAGAAACAGAGATGCAGATTGGAAAGAATTTGATCCTACACTGATATTATGCGGGTGTTGGTTAATATGGAAACAAAGGAATGATAAAATATTCAGAAATTTAAGGGTGCTGCTATTTTCGTTGTCAGAATTCAGAACGCATACTGTGGAGGCAAAGCTGTGGAGAAAATACTGTTGAGCGAAACAGTATTAGAGAATCAGGCTTAATTTTGGTTTGATGTCATTTTTCAGTTTGTTATCACAATGGATTGGTTGTAATTTATTTTCTGTACAAACTTGACTGCCCCTTTCAAGTACTCAAAAAAAAAATATATATATATGCTTGGGCATAAATTATGGATGTAGGATTTGTCAGCCATCCTTTCTTCAATAAAAAAAATGAATTATACTGATTTAATGCCTTTTTATATGGGTTAATTAGGAAGCTGTGCAGTAGTGCTAATTAAAGAGGTACAGGCAGATGAAGAGTTATCTCTCTAAATTTTCCGTGGCATAGACCTGCGTGGTGGCCGATTCATTGGTATGTATGATTTGGAGTTAGGAATGACCTTTGGCCTTGATGACTTGTCAAAACGCTTACTCAGCTTGTTTTTGTAAGTAGCGATTGCGTGCATATTTCAAACTGGGTTGACTGGCTTTAGGCAGTACTGGATTCCGTTCTTCATTCAAAGGAAAAACAAATCAATAGCATTTTTCTTTTTTAGTGGATAAATTTTATTTTGTATGAACGAAGTAGTATTCATGGTGTCGTTTGATGTTGTGGTGATTCCTTTGCTTCAGTGACCAATAGATTGAATAATTCCTGTAAATTTTCAAAAGGAAAAAAAGGAAAGGGAAAAATATTTTTGTTTCCCTTCACTTGGAGAGTGGTACACCGTACACCACTTGAACAAAATAAACTGGTACCCAACTGATATATAGCACATTAATTAATTTTTTTTTTTTTTGGTCATTACATGGCCCGTAGGCCTTTCATAAGAGAGAAAAATTCTTAATAAAAAA
Organism: Carex myosuroides; assembly: GCA_028015225.1. Taxonomy (NCBI): domain Eukaryota; kingdom Viridiplantae; phylum Streptophyta; class Magnoliopsida; order Poales; family Cyperaceae; genus Carex; species Carex myosuroides. Next base: position 7,739,718 of record CM051464.1, read on the forward strand.
ACATCAGAGTCATTCTCATTTCTATCCCAGCCATGCTCCCTTCCCAAATTTGCTAGTCTATGTGCCTTCGAGATGAAGTCATTAGTTCTCCCACAGTGAATAACCCTCATCTTAGAAGCTGGATGAACCCTCAAGAGCCAAGCTTGCCAAATTTCCAGAAATGACCTCCAGTCATGAATAATTGGCTGGCTTGCCTCGACCGCGAGAACCGTGGCCTGGGAGTCCGACATCACCCAGCCTTCACCTTTTGCCCTTGAGTGAATAGTCCTGAGGCCCTCCAATACCGCTGCAGCTTCAGTTTGAGATGGATTCCGTGCCTGGATCGATCTGGAAAGTGCCCAGACCTCGGTACCATTGTGTAGTAAGCAGACTCCAATTCCAGCCCGACCCGCCTGGTCCCAGGAACCATCCACATAACAGACCCAGCTGCTTTCCTGATTGCCGGGTGTGGATTGCACTAATTCATTGTCAGACTTATGGAGAGGGTGGGTCAAAGCTGGTACCTCAACCGATTTGCATGATTCCTTGGTCGATTTGAAGAAAGCCTGAAAAACTAGGGGGGAGGGAGACTTAGCACGGAAAACCCCCTCATTCCGAATACGCCATATTGCCCAAGCTGCACAAACCAAATTGCAAATTATCGGATCCTGCACTGTTCCAATCAGACCCGCTAAGAAATCTTTAAAGTTCCCAGCGAGATCCTCCGTTCTGAGCCCAAATTCAACGAACCAGATGCTCCTAGCAAATTACAACCGAAGAGGGCATGCATAATAGTTTATGGGGCAGCGTTGCACAACTGACAAGTCGGGGAAATGTGATGCATCCGGATTGCCAATACCGCTCGCACCGGTAAAACCCCGTGTACTGCTCGCCACAAAAACAACTTGAGTTTTGGGATTAAAGGTAGTTTGCCCCAGACCCAGTCCCACAGCTTCTTATCCGAATGTATGCCCAGAGGTCCCTTGAACAGTTGATAGGCCTTCTTTACCGAGAACACACCATTAGCTGCGTAGGTGAAGAACAGCGTGTCCTTAGCGGGATGGGGGGCCGGCCTGATGTTGTCATTCATTGCCACTCTGAGAGCCATTTGAAAACCAAGATGGTGTTGGAGGGCAGTGAAGTCCCAATTTCTTGTGCCCGACTGTAGCACCGCTGAGACCGTTGTCAGCCGCTGCTGTGCCGTTGTTGGTCGGTAATTTTGCCATTCCGGAAACCATGGTTGTGAGAATAAGGGTATGTCTTCCCCAGTTCCTATTTGCCACCCCCACATGCTGAGCAAGATTCGGTCGCAAGGTCATGAGGTTTTTCCAGAATTTTGAGGAGGATCCTCGTCTGGTAGTAGCCCAAAAGGACCCTCTCGGATAATATTTAGCTCGAATCACTTCCACCCACAGCGGGTTGGCTCCCGCAGCCAACTTCCACATTGCTTTGGAGACAAGGGCCCGATTCATTTCCGGAAGGCTTCTGAGCCCCAGACCCCCCATACCTCTCGGTACAGTAACAGATTTCCAAGCAACGTATGCCAAGCTGCGCTTATCATGGTTGCCTCCCCAGAAGAAATTGCGGGCAATGGATGTGAGTTTAGTGAGAATTTTCTTTGGGACCAAGATAGTGCCCATGGCGTAGATTGGTAGCGCATCAAGGACCGATTTGATTAAAACTAGCCGGCCGGCATGTGACAGGCAATTGGATTTCCATTGGTAAGGCGGTGCTGGAACTTATCAATCAAATAATCGAAGTCACTATTTCCGCTGACGGAGATCGGGCACCCCAAATATCGCTCTTGAGGTGTGGCTTCTTCGACCCCCATCAGCCTGGTAAACTCCGATATCAGTGCATTGTCGGAATTGGAGGAATACCACACCTTCGATTTATTGTGATTAATGGCCAGACCCGAGACCTGAGAGAAGCGCTGTAGGAGGTCCACCATGACAGAAACCTCCTGCCCCTCCAGTTTTCCCATCAGTAGCAAGTCGTCGGCAAACAGTGAACATGTAATTGGTGGTGCATTCCAAGAAATCTTAAGGCCCCTGATTTTGCCAGCCGTTCTGTTGACCTCAAGGAGTCTTGCCAAAGGATCCATTGCCAAAATAAAGAGATAAGGGGACATAGCACAACCCTGACGCAGCCCCCTGGTTGGAAGGAAGAAGCTGCTGCCCGCGCCGTTAAGTTGGATTGTGTATTTGGCCGATTTCACACACGCTTGTATCCAGTGACAGAACCTTGGGGGAAACCCATATTTTGGGAGTAGCTGGAACAAATACTCCCATGAGACCCGGTCAAAAGCTTTAGCCAGATCCGCTTTAAGGACGAATTGCGACTCCCCTCTGGACGACTTTTTAAAGCTATGAATGATTTCATGTAGGAGGATTACATTATCAGCAATGTCCCGACCCGGTACAAAGGCTGACTGAGCCCGAGAGATGAGACTGTGCATGATTGGTTGCATACGTTTTGACAGAAGCTTTGATATAACCTTGTACAGGAAATTGCAAACACTTATAGGGCGGAATTCAGTAACTTGTGTTGACTGCTCAGTTTTTGGAATCAGAATCAGGTTTGAGTGAGCAATCGATGGTTTCATTTCCCCCGTTGCAAAGAACTTATGCACTTCCGCCGTTACAATCGGTCTGAAATACTGCCACTGTTGTTGAATCAGCCCCGCCGTTATACCATCTGGCCCAGGGGCCTTTGAGGGGCCTAAAGCATGAACAGCCCAGTCAATTTCCTCCCCTGTTGGATCACATTCTAAACCCAAAAGGCAGTCTTGCGGTACCCGTGGGAGGACCCCCTCCACCTCGGAGAAGACTCGAGTAGAGACCCCGGTTACATTTGTGGGTTCCGCTGTGAAGATGGCTTTAAAGTGCTTTACAAACTCTGCAAGAATTTCCCCTTCTGACACAAGCCACTCCCCACGCGCATTCTGAATAGCCTCTATACGATTTCGTCGCCTTCGAATCATTGCTGTTGTGTGAAAAAACCTAGTGTTTCTATCCCCCATGAGATCCCAATTCAGCCTTGATCTCTGCAACCAGTAGGCTTCCTGCGCAGCGACATAGTGCTGATACCGGTGTTGTAGCATACCGATCCGCTCACGCACTTCAGGTGTTTGTGCAAGAGCCAGCAAGGTCCCCATTTCTTGTTCAATCTGGGTCAATTCCCAATTCGGGTTTCTGGACCCGAAATCAGACTTCTTAATCTCCCTTTTAAAAGCCGCATACGTACCATCCCAGTCCAGAAGTGGGTTTTGGGTAGCCCGAGCGCAGACAGTAGTGAAATCTGGCTGGAGGGACCACCATTGTTCCACCTTGAAGGATCGGGTTCGAGTCTTGGGTTTCGGTTCTGTCCTGAGCAATATAGGTAAATGATCGCTTGCATAGTTTGGCAAGTGGAAGACTTTTGAGTTGGGGTAGAATTGATCCAGTCCGCCGTTGCCACCCCGCGGTCAAGCCGTTCCATAATTAAGGTCCTCCCCGGTTGGTTATTTGCCCAAGTGTATGCCGGACCGCTATTCCCGAGATCCACCAATCCCGATCGTTGCAAGAACTCTCTAAACCGCCTATTTTTTTTCTTTAAATCGGGTACTCCCACCCGTCTTTTCATTCGCTCCCGTTATGCAATTAAAATCGCCTATTGCACAAATGGGGAGCCTTGAGCTATTTACATATCCAGAAATAACATTCCAGATGGTGTCATTCTCATGATCCGAACAGTCACCGTAGACCCCGCAGAGGATCCAAGGTGTCGCCGTAGGTCCTAACCGAACCTCAGCAACAATGTAAAAGAGAGAAGTTTCCAGGATTTTAACAGAAACTTCTGCAGCCCATAAGAGCCAAAGGCCCCCTCCCCGCCCTTGGGAAGGGACAACTTCTGAGTTCATTAAAGGTAACTTATTAATTCGCCTAACTGCCACTTAATGAGAGCACTTTGTTTCCGAGATGAAGGCTATCAAAGCACCCGTACTCCGGAGATATCTCCGAAGTATTGGAATTGTCGAGGGCCCTCCACTGCCCTGACAATTCCAGGAGAAGACACTCATATTTGGACCAGCGGCGAACCCGTCGCCGCTTTGTGTTTTTTAGTGAGTAGCGTTGCGCCATCATCTTCATTGTCAGACATACCATCTTCCATAGGGTTGGGGTCATTTCTTTGATGAGCAGATAATGCAGAATCCCGATCACATATTAGGTCAGCCAGTGCCCTTTTGAGACCCGACCCTTGGCCAGCCTCCGGCTTATGCACCGGGCCTGTTGCATAGTTAGCGGCCAGACGGATCGGCTGAGGAACCATATGTTGATTGATTAGCCAGGGTCCCTTTGTTGGATCAAGAATATGTTCCAGGTCAGCCCTGCCTGTTCCAGCCATGGACCGCTTGATCCTGGCCAGACGAGCCCGGTCAGTACATGTGCCTGTGTCATGCCCCAGTAGCCCACAAAAATGACATATGCGGCCAATCCGCTCATATACTAGGCAAACAAGGATTTCCCCCAGAGAGGGATTAGAGATTGTGAGACGATCTTGCAATAGTTCCGTTAAAGGCACCAGCAACTTGATGCGGACACACTGTCTGCCATTCTGGTTGAGGAAGAACGGGTCGGATGTTGCAGTACCGACCCGTTTGGTAACGATGGCTAAACCCTCTTCGTTAAGGCAGTCGGGAGGAAGATTATGAAATTGCACCCACAGCTCACCTTGTTTTAGGGCCGAATCATTGAGGTGATTTGGAGCCAGGCATTCCGCAGCCACTACCAGATCCTGGCGATAAGTTCAGGGCCCTCTTGTCAGAATGTGGGCTAGCTCTTGCTTTGAGGCGCAATCAACCAGATAGAAACCATGATCAATCATTGTGAAGGTGGATGATGGGTGCATATCCCAGGCCCTTCGCATTGCCTTTTCAAACTGCGTCTCATAAACCGCCCTATCGGTGTAAACCTTGGCCACCAGGCATTGACTCCAGTTGCGGACTTTTGTAGCTTTGTCAGGTATGGTGACCACCACCCCTCGCTGGTGGTTGGAAGTGTGCAGCCCCGCAAATTTTCTGATTAATTCCTCATCCGAGGGGTCTATCAGTTGTGAAATACAGGTGGGTTTTGGTAATGAAAGGTTTAGTTGGTTTTGGAGGGAAGGCTTGGAAGGGGTGATGTTCGGTTGATGAGCAGTAGTGGATGGAGGGCTTGGTGGAGGGCCTAGGATAGATGGGAGAGGGGGCAGGGGACAAATTGAGCGTTTGGCTTTGAGCAAGGGGGGTGGGAAAATGCTTTTTGGGCTGAAAAGAGACTGGGTGTTGATGGGCCGGAGGGGGGTTAGGAACATGCGATCTGGGCTGGAGCCTTCCATTCTCTGATGTTGTCAGCGCTGTGCCTAACTCCGCAGGGTACGTTCCTGGTGCCTCTGGGTGATTCGTCAGTGCCAGACAGGCAGATGACCGAGGCCAAGGGATCCAATGTGACCGAAAATCATGGCTCAAGGTGCGTGATGTAATGGAAGCATACTTACAAGAGCACCATATACTTCCCCACAGGGAAAGAGATGCAGGGCAACTGGGATTGCCACCCCGCATCCGTTGGAGTGACAAAAACTGATTAAAACCCGGTAACGGACTGATGAACGCCAGGGGCCTTTGTTTTTTTCCGAGCTTTGCAACCTAGCCCCAGTGTATGGCCCCGCCTTATGAGCCACAACGCAGGAGGGAATAAAGGCGCCAGTTTAGCACCCGGAGGCCGAGTACCACGGCCCCGCGTAGAGCGTCTCCCATGCAGGCTCTGTAGGGACTGACGCAAGAGGAGATCACGCTGCCCATTAAGTGGTTGGCCGACACCAGCATCACCTTGTAGGGAGCCGTCAGTTGTAGGTCCAGGAGGGTCCCCCGGGCCAGAACCGTCCTGTGCATCCCATCGTAGGACCGTTACCCGACATCGCGTCCACTTCCCTTCGTGTTGAATGACAATGGATGTGGGGATGCGAAGCGGGTCGTGGCACTCGATAGTAAGGCGAAGAGTGGAGCGATCATTGGTTCGCACCGCATCATCGACATACAAAGTCAGGCCAAAGGGGGCGGTGAGAAGACGATAGTAGAAAGGATGCCAAAAGAAGAGGGGGTAGTTATGAATTTGTAGATAGACTCGATAGGAGGGTGGTGACATGAGCCATCTGTTATCAATGTCGGGCACATCCAGATATATAAAGTTGTCCAGACTCCAGTCTTGGAGGTCTTGGTAGACCGCAACTGGATCAAGGTGTTCCGGCAACCCAAACATAAGTGTTCTGGCGGAGCATCGAAGCCAAGGGTAATGAGCCAGGGTTCCGTCGTATAGGGCCCTAAGCTTCTCCTGCACAAAGGTAGGATCTCAGACGGGGGTTTCTCTGAAGCAGGTTGCCAGTAATGCATGTTTCGCGTCCTCTTGAAGAAGAATTGAATGAGGGGTCTGAGGGAAGTAGATTAGGGCTTCCTCAAAGGAGGAGAGAGATAGAGGGAAGGTCTCCATGTAGAGGGAGAGGGGTATGAGAAAGGGGTATGAGAGGGAGAGGGGTATGAGGAAGGGGTATAAGAGAGGGGGGGAAAGTGGTAGGGGAGAGAACAGAAGGGGAGGGGAGATGTCGGAGCTAGGCGTCTTGCGACGGAGCTAGGCTGCCGCCCAGCATTTCAAAGAACATACCAGCACTCTTCTTGTGAACTTCATATTAATTAATTGATTCAATTAAAGTAGCACCTCCAGCGGACATGTCCAAATTAAAGAACCACTTTTGAGAATTGTCTTTATAGAAACGGAAAAATTAAGACTCACAAAGGACGAAGCACTTTTAGAAATGCACTAGTGCAAAAAAAAAAAAAAATTGCAGCTTCCTACTTTTCTTCCGTCTTAATCGTTAAAACTTTATACCACGGTTTGAATGTTGTCTTCTATTATAATAATATTTTCTAATTTGCCCATCCTACCCAAATGATTAAGCAACCCCATTCTTTATTACCACGCACTATACTGATTCAGCATGTTCTTACTTAAAAAGAGAAATTTACATATACGTCCATCATAAAAACAAATTTTTAGATATTTCTCAATTCAAATTTGAAAAATAATAATTCCCCATCTAAATTTAACTATTTTATTAATGTACTCATTTCTCAATTTAAAAACTTGAAATATAATTTAATAAAAATAAAAATTAGACAATTCTACCCTTTCTTCTTTCTATGGCTTATTTCATTTCTCATTGCCGCTCCTGTGCACCGTGGGAAAAGCGAAATTGGGTTTTCAAAACAGTGCCCCTATGAAGTGGCAATGCCAAATATTATATTCTTTCTATTGATTAAATTGTACTTCTATTTTGAACGTCATTCTTTAATCCAGTAAAGAATGTATAGATGCAATTCTCAAATAATCACTGAAATTTGAACATTGTTAGGTTTGGTACATGTGTGGTACTGGTACAGTCTTGTGCCAATTACCCATATATACCAACAGTGGGTTCTCTATCCTGATCTCATCTATATATGTGATATGTTAATTAATAATGCTAGTGTGTGTAGTTACTAGTTTATTAGTTGCTGTTTTTTTTTTTTTACTCTCTTTAGACTTATTTTTTGTATGAACATTAAACAAATTAAGAATTTTCTTTGAAGAAGTACATCAATCTTTCATTTTCTTTAATCCAGCAAAGAATGTACCGGTACAATATCAAATACGCTACTAATGCTGGTAAAGCCATACAACATTGAAATTAGATTCTGACTTTTTGTTCAAACAGTCTGTACTATTCTGTACCAGATAAAATTACAACATTGAAATTTTTTTATATTACAATACCAATTGTGCTACTAATGAATAATGCATCAAGCAGTCTGTACCAGTTCGAACATTTTCTAACATAAACAATAATTGCTATTTCGGATCCAGAAAAAAATTATTTTCAAAATTTGTGAATTAACAACAATCAAGCAGTGTGTACCAGTTCAAAAAAGTGTTAAGGAAAGTTTTATTGCATTGCACTCAGAGGATGACCACACAGCATTGTAGTACCATACCAGTCAGATCCTTTTTCCTTCATATGGTCTCTGTCAGGAACATGTAGGCAAATCATGCTAAAGCTTGATCTGCTTTGTGAATTCTAAAGTACTGTATTGGTTTTAAATTTACTAAGAGAAGAGAACGAACAAGCAAACTTCCAATTGAAATATCCATCCAACAACAATCTGAATAAACAATAAACTGGTTGAGTTCGCAGCATTTTCTAAGCTGATAAACAAGATATAACATATCAATATATAGTTGAATTTATTTTAGCCTAGCCTGAATTATTTGAGAGAAGCACCTCATTTACCAATTTTTGAAAATTGACCAATGAGGACCCACAATTTTGTGTTGCCATGGCTGCACTCTCCTTCCACTTCAGTGTTCTCTCTTTCATCCTCTTCCCCTTCTCTCCCCCCATTATCTCTCTTATCAATACTTCCACCTCAATTCTTTTTACATTGTTATCGATCTCCATTCCTATCCCCCATTCAATGCACACAAACCGGCAGTTTGTCTGTTGCTCTGCAAAGAAAGGCCAACTAACCACTGGCACCCCACCAGATATAGTCTCTAAAGTCGAGTTCCATCCGCTGTGCGTGAGAAAAGCCCCGATTGCCGGATGCTTTAAAACTGCCTCTTGCGGGCACCAACTTGCTAACAGTCCCCTCTCTTTTGTTTCTTCCAAAAATTCCTCCGGTAAAACCGCAGTGTCACCCCTAACAAGATCTGGCCTAATTATCCACAAAAACTGGTATCCAGTATTCGCTACCCCCCACGCAAACTCTATCAATTGTTGGTTCGTCATGACTGTCACGCTACCGAAGTTGAGGTACACTATCGACCCTGCTTTCTTTCCTTCAAGCCAGTCAAGACAACCAGGTTTCAGCTTCCAAAGGTTTGAACCGAGCGACTTGAGCGAGCTCTCCTTTATTTGGTGTGAAAGCATCGAAACGGGTCCTATTTCATATAAGGGAGGCAACATTGTTGCAATTTGGTCTAAAATAGGCTGTTCAAGTTCGCGGAATGTATTAATTGCAACGGCTGATGCCCTGGTTGCCCGATCCATTGTGTCAAGGAAATACTTGAGCATAATGTCATTTGGGTCGGTTGTACGAATGAAGCTCGGGAAGTCTTTCAACCTCATGTCACTAAATCCAGGCACGAAGTCGACTGGCGCATCGAGATATCCGTTGTTTAGCTGATCCATATCTTTTAATTAACAGAGGACATAAAAGAAATATATATTAATTTCTTAATGAATCATGAGTATATTAAAAAATCTAGTAATGGCTAGTTTTTTTGGTTGAAGGATAGTGGAAAATAGCCATCTAACAATTGTATTAAAATAAAATATTATTTACAAGATCCGAGGGCACCTGGTTAACCCTCTAATCAATTCCAAATACAACAGAGAGTTGATATTAAATTGCTATAAGAGCTCGCAAAATCACTATCAAACCTAGACCTCTTTTTTGTATTTGCCCCACTAAGCATATCTTGACCAATCTCCAGAGTTGATATTAAATGGCTAGTTATCCACATAATCAATCATGCAGTGTGCAGTGTGCAGTGTACCTTTCAAAGGAATGGACCTGGTTAACCCTCTAATCAATTCAAATCACTATCAAACCTAGACCTCTTTTATGTATTTGCCCCACTAACCATATCTTGACCAATCTCCAGAGTTGATATTAAATGGCTAGTTATCCACATAATCAATAGTGTGCAGTGTACATATACCTTTCAGAGGAATGAGACCTTTCTCCATTAGCGTCCGGTAATGGAGGTAACCGAGTAAACCACAAGCGCTGGCCGTCCATAGCAACACGCATGGGATCCCAATCTCCTTCGCTGCATCAATGCCAAAACTCACGATGAAATCTGAGATAACACATGTCACTTTAGGAGTGACTGGATCCGACTTGTTGAGCCTACGAAGGAGGTCCCTGAAGTACGGGAGGCCTTTGTTGGTCATGATGGATTCGCATAGAGACGGTACATCTTGCGTCTTGTCTTCATCTGAGAAAGGAAGCCCATCGGGTATCGCCGTGAACTGGAAGTCGGCTAGTCCGTTGAGACTGGTAGGACCTTAAAATAGGCCAAAATAACAAGTGCTAATTAATAAAAATGAAATATCAAATCAATTTATCAAAGATATATAAAATTGATGAACGTACTTGTAAAGTATAACTAAAACTAATAAGAAAATTATAGAAAATTAAAACTATAACACAGTAATAAATATCCTTTTTGAAATTATAATTTGCTTTATCAGTTATTTTTTAAACAATCAAATCTCAATATATATATCCCCACCAAACTTCTGGTACGTGCTGTGGTGATTAGTGATTAGTGATTAGTGATTAGTGATTACTGATTACTACTTAAATGCTACACATGTGTTTAAGTAAAACAGACCGAGGGAACGGAGGAGGCGGCGGTGGTTGTATTCAGTGTTGACAAAGGTGATGTGGAAGCCGGAGGAATGAAGCAACTTGGCCACTGTGAGCATAGGTGTGATGTGGCCTTGTGCTGGGTAAGGCATGCACACTGCGTGGGGTTTGCTGTCACTGGGAATCAAACCCATGGCCCGTCGAACTACTAATAAATTCTCTCTAGCTACTTTGTACAGAGAAGTAGAGAACGTAACTGTATGAGCAAGGACTAGCTGATGATATATGTCTGTCTCTCTTACTTCTTACTCTGACGGATATGTACATTTATAGCCTGGATGTGGCAATTTATAATTGGCCAGGCGGATCACGTTAAGCTTCAATTTTACAAATTGCCTACCTTCTAAAATTTTCAAACAAAATACCTCTCTTTTAAAATTATTAACAAAATACCCCTGTTCCTACCTCATGTTTACTCTGTTAATTTACAAATCAATTAACTGCATGCATATATTAATTATATTTACGTACATGTACATATCCATGTTTAATCTGTGTTTATGTAAAAATAAATAAATAAATAAATAAATAAATAAATTGCTTCCTCCCCAACGGAAAGCTGCTTGTACAAACCTTGTTTATCTATTAATTCACATTTTGTATAAACCTTATGCTACGAAGCATGAAATGGAATGTCAATGTAAATGCAGCTAATTTGAGTTTTAACTTGTTTATTTCAAGGGAAAATAAGAAGAGGAGGGTTCAAATGCCTTCAATTTTTGTGCATCTACCATGTCTCTATTTTTAAAATGTTAATAACTCAAAATTTAAATCATAAATGCCAAAATAAATCCGTTAGATGTGATCTATATTATTTTCTCTATGTGCTCATAAAAAATTATTAAATTTTGGTTTTATTTTATGTGAATCAATAAGTTGAAAAATCAACGTTTAGAAATTATTCACATTAGTACGTTTTTACAAGCTTTTGATGACAACCAAAACAAAGTTGAAATTACATAATTTTTTAAACATGCATAGATAAAATAATATAGATCATATCCAATGGATTTCTTTTGACCTTTAAGTCTTAAATTTTGAGTTATTAAAGTTTTAAAAAACGGAGTCACGACAGAGACACAAAAAATGAAGACATTTGAACCCTCCTCATATAAGAAATAGTAAAGTATAATATTGCACAATTAAAAAGGAGATTCTATCAATCAATCATTAATGGCTGTTACTTACTAGCAATTCTTAATTGACCATTTTGGCTAGTAAGAACAAAACTACTACTATAACAGATAATAGCAAACATTGCAAAATAAATTTGTTAACATTTGCAAAATCACTATCAAACCTAGACCTCTTTTTTGTATTTGCCCCACTAAGCATATCTTGACCAATCTCCAGAGTTGATATTAAATGGCTAGTTATCCACATAATCAATCATGCAGTGTGCAGTGTACATATACAAAAAATCACTATAACATTTGGCTAGTAAGAACAGAACTACTATAACAGATAATAGCATAAATTGCAAAATAAATTTGTTAACATTTGCAAAATAAGGGTTGTAAGTTAATCATTTGCAAAATCATTTGGTTTGTAAATTAATAGACGTTCATTACTAGTGCTTGCATGTGTTGATTATTTGTTTTTATTTATTGTCAGAAATAAAAAAAAATTCAGCTAGGAAATTTACCTGCAACAATTACGCAAGCATCTAATTGACCTGTTCAACTCACACCAACATTTTTATTAGAGGAATAAATACTCACTATTATTATGCTTTTGCATAAAAAAATATCACTTCAAGTATAAGTGTGACATTTTCTTATAATAAAAATAGGAGTAGGGTTAAAATGCACCATTGGTACGTGTTGTGCTCCAATCATGCTCCACGTCATTTTCTCTGTTTTCAAAGTTCGAACAATCGATCCAAACCGTTCAAAATAGCTTTTTGTGCATCGATTGTGTCCGTTATAACTAAAGGACAATGTGACATTAAAAAAACTAGTAGGGGTAAAACTGGAAAATAGTTACAAAAAATACTAAAACTAGTATAGGCCATCCGATACTAAGAAAAGGACTGCCAAATTTAGGAAAAATAAATAAATAAAGGTTTGAATTCATTTAACAAAGGTTTTGCTACTGATCAGCTTTAAATTCATTTAACAAAGGATCCTTTATTTTCAGCCTACAACCAATTCCAACCGAAATTTGTAATAACTGCCCACAATCCACCTGACAACAAAAAATTTACATAAATGAATTGAAAAGTGTTAACATACTTTTTTGTCCTAATACAACTCATACATGTCAACACTACTAGAATCCCCAGTAAAGGCAACGGGAGCAAGTGCTTGTTGCAAGCGTAGGAAGGGTCGTTGCAAAAGATTTTGGTTTTCTGATTAAATTAATACAACTGCAACGGCAGGCCCTTGCAAATAATCACACTTGCAAATATGTGATGGATCCCCTTACTAATGTCTCTTGTTGGCCCTTGCAAATAATAATACCCACCCCAAACACGACATATATTATATTATTGTGAATTGTGTTACTATTTGCAAGCGGCACCGTTGCAATTGTTTTTGGATTTCTTTTTTATATTATTATATTGTAAAAGACATTACTATTTGCAAGAGGTACCGTTGCAATTGTTTTTGGATTTATTTTTTTAATTATTATATTCACCAAGACATTACTATTTGCAAGGGTCCCCGTTGCAAATGTTTTTAAGATAATGTTTTTATTATTTTATTGTAAAGGCCCTAACTATTTGCAAGGGTCCCCGTTGCAAATGATTTTAAGTTTATTTCTTATATTATTATATTCCAAACGCCCTAACTATTTGCAAGCGACACCGTTGCAATTGTTTTTAAAATCAAGTTTATATTAATTTAATGTGAAATGACTAATTATTAGCAAGAGGCACCGTTGCTAATGTTTTTAAGTTGTAGTTTATATTTTTTAATTGTAAAGGTGATAACTATTTGCATGAGCCACCGTTGCTAATGCTGTTATAGGCTTGGTTTATTTTATTTTTATTGTAACAGTCCTAACTATTTGCAAGCGACACCGTTGCAAATGTTGTTCAGTTTCAGTTTATAGTTTTTTTATTGTGGAACTGCTAACCATTTGCATGAGGCACCGTTGCTAATGTTTTTTAAGTTTCGGATTATATTTTTTTGTTATATTATGAAGACAATATCTGTAGAATTGTTCAAGGGGGTCCATATTTCAGTGGTCACTGGTTCAAAACCGCCCTTTGGCTGAATTTTGTTATTTTTTTAACACTTGCTCAAAAATTATGTACCATGTATAACAATAAGATTATAGCCCCATATATTATATTTGATATTCCCTTGATGCGAAACAGTAATATAAATGACAACAGTCAATAGTTTTAATATCGTTGTTAAGGAGAAGGGAAATTATATTACATAAATGAAACCAATTCAACAAATGAAATTAACTAGAAATTTAATGTGTCATAAATAACAGCATAATTAACCATTAATTATGTTCACTTTGGTTGCCTTAACACAAAAGAACCCATGCCAACGAAAGGGTGCCAAGGGCATATGAAGGGGTGGCTGTGCAATTGATAGGGCAATGAAGGGGTGGCTGTTCATCCTTCAAACACTATTTAATTGCTGCACAATTGCCCCCCACAATCTTCTATTATGCAACAAACACAATATTAATTTTGTGATCAGAAAAAAAAATGATTAATAGAATGGAAAATGGTAATCCTAATACTAATCCTTCAAACACTATTCTTAATCCTCGAAATCCTAATCTGCCAAATCCTAATCCGGTAAATCCTAATCATGCGCAAAGGGATGAAGATGTCATAATCTATAATAGGCCAGTGGTGAAGGAGCCTGGAGATGGCTCCGAATGGCGAGTACCAGATCCTCCAGTGCATGAAATTTCCTCTTCGGACGAAGAAGTCAATTGGTTACAACAGAGCCCTCCCGGTTACCCTTATGGCCCACCAGGAGAGCCTATGAGTTTGGGACTGAGGAGAAGCAAGAGGGTTTGGAAAAATGTTGACAAGAACAATAACGGACACCGGGTCAGATACTTCCCTAATAAGAAGAAGAGACACCCACGAGGGGGTCAAGAGGACTAGTTTGGATTGAAATTAACCTTTTTTACTATTATAATCCTAGGGATGGGGTAATTTCTTTGTTAGTATTCGATGTTGTTGGTTTTCATAACTGTGACTGTTTGTGTTCCATTATTTTTTTATGTTGTTACTCTATGTTGTATGCCGTATTATCTATGTAACCGTTCCATATCTGTTGAATTCATGTTTGTGAGGTTTTTGTTTGTTGGTTTGTTAAATCTACAATTGTTTTTAAATGTACCTGGTTCCCTACTGCAAGCCCACTGCTATGAGCAAATTAAACTCAATTGTAAAAATATTAATTTTGACATAATAAGGACTAAAAGGCATAATTACATTCATGGGACTGACAAGATATATGTCGGAACTGAGCACATAAGGGAGAATCTTACCAGTATAATTAGCTAATAATGACAGCTAAGTTAAAAAAAAAGAACAACAAACTAAGAAAATGCACTGACCTCTTACAAGGTAGAAAGCCGAAACCTAATCACTTTGGTTGCCTTAACACAAAAGAGCATAATCTTCTCCTCTGCAACAAACACAAACACAATCACAATATAATTAGTCTTGTGATCCGAATTTAAAAAAAAATTGAATAGAATGGAAACTGTAAACCATACCAGCATAACAGAATGGAAACCTGTAAATTAACCAACAAACCTGTTTTTTTGTGAGACAGAGGCAGTCTATGTACAAAAATGCCTGGTACAGTACCAGTTTTTTTTTTAGAATCAGAATTTTAAAATGTTCTCAGAAATTGTACAAAAATCAAAAAAAATATGAAATTTGTTTCTGTTTGTCCATGAAAATGTCCTTTATTAGCTCATAAAACAGTTTGATCATATTCAAAGTGTAGATATGGTTCTAATTTTGGTTTGTATAGAGTGATGTTTTGGGGTTGTTTGGTACCAATAGTTTGCCACTTTGTTTTCTCTTATTTGGTTGCCTGGTACATCACTTCTGGGTGTACTTGGGGATTGGCCTAGGGTATTTTAACACTGACATACACACAATTACTAACTTCAAATACGTTTTGGAGGTTTTAATCTTGGATTATATGCATGAGAAGAGCAAAGATCAACAATCAAGAGATCAAATATTCAGTTCCTCCTTTTTTTTTATCAAAGTCATTTTTTATGGTTTACATGGATCTTGTCAGAACAGTACATGAGATTTTTATATTGAGGTCCTAACTTGTTTTTATTTGTATTTTTCTAATTTAAAAAAAGGCAACATGAAAGTAAATTGATATCGGATTATACCAGCACAATACCGTATTGTTATTTAAAGATACATTCTAAATGATGGCAAGTAACTCTCAGATTTACCTCACAGTGCTAGGAATTTTATTGCTCAATTATTTGCACAAATCAGTGCAGTTTGCTGTGCTTGTTGTGCTTGGAATTGTACCTCACAATTTTTCTTACTATATGGAGTGTGCTTGCTGTGCTGTGTGGAGAGTTGATTTAATTAATTTAATTGGTAGTTTTGTTGTGCTGTGCTTGCTGTGTTGTGTGTAGAATGTCAATATGGATCGCCCGGTACTAAGAATATTCAATTAAGTCCCAAACTAAGCATGTATTGAAGAAATTGTAAATATGTGACTTCTTACCAATTAGAAACCATCCTCCTCAGATTCATAAAAGGCCCCCCAATGAGCTTCCTGCCCAGCTGGCTCCATGTCATTCTCTGCCTCATCTTGTTCTATCGGGTTACCGTCGTTCGACCTAATTGGTTGTGTGACCTCCATGATATCGTCCACTAGGTCGAACTCATCTTCTTGAATGACCGTATTATCCCAATCAAAACTTGGTCCGTCCGAGACCTCGATGTGATTGTCCATCATTTCCTCTTGGTAAAATTCAAGATTTGTTCCTCGTCACGAAACTGGCCTTTCGGGGTTGTTTTGAAAGCAACCCACCATTTTTGTCTTTCACGGTCCGGAGAGGCATAAGGAAGGTAGCTCACTTGGACCGCTTGACATGACAATACAAATGGCTCATAAGTTTTTAGCCGAGAAGCATATTTAACCTCTACAATCCCATGTTGGCGGTCGACCTTCACACCATTCGTTATGTCAAACCAATAACACCTAAAGAGAACCACCTTGTTGCCTCCTTCGTATGAGAGCTCAATGACCTCTTCAAGAACTCTATAGTAGTCGTGATGAGTGCCACCTAATTCCCACTCTCCTTTGATGCAGACACCGCTATTTCTTGACGACTTGTTTTGCCCATGCGTTTCAGTGTGATATCGGTACCCGTTGATTTCGAACCCTTCGTAACAGCTAGCTCTTTTGAGTGGTTTGATTGCTGCCTTTCGAACGCATGGGTCGCATTCACGGTCGGTTATTACCTTATGTCGTAACCACTCTGCGAACAGATCTTGACGGGCTTTCCAAAGAAGTTGTGGGGTAGTGCCACGGTTGAGCATGACAGTATCAAACTCCCTACATTTTCGAAGATAGTCATTAAAATATATTTTGCAAGATTCAGCCCTTCTATTTTATACTTTTGTATAGTGTGAAATAATAGAAGTGATAAATAAGAATATTGTACCCTAAGAATTTGTCACGTATCTCTGGGCAGTTGAGGACGACATAAGTGTGTGCTGCTTTAAATTCATCATCAGTGAGTGTCCTTCGATTCTCCCTACTAATGGGATGGCCAGTTCTGTCAAAAATTGAAAGGTTTCCCCTCGAAGTGTTACCCTTTTCAGCTCCTTTCGGGTCATTTAGTGATAAATCTTCGAAATAAAATCTGGAAGTGGTAGAAATCTCTTTGACTATCGTAGCCTTGACGATTGAACCCTCAACACGTGCTTTGTTGGTAACTCTCAGCCGCTGTTCTTTGTTACGCCTTTAAAATGCAAGTTGATTTGAGTTAGGTTATATAGTATTATACGTTAAGAAGTAAATTAATTAAAGGGACAATTGAGAAAAAACCGCACCTTTCACATGGATACATCCATCGGGACCCTACTGGCCCACCCATCCTAGCCTAATGTGTCAAATGTACGACAAGATGCTGCATTGAATTGAAGAAACCCGGGAGGAAGATTTTTCCATTTTGCAAATTGTGACAATAATATTCCTTTCTAATTGGTCGATACGGGATGGATCAAGTTCCTTGGCACAAATCTCTCTAAAGAAGCTTGAAATCTCACAAAGAACATCCCATACGGGATCAGGCACAAAATCTCGAAATGCAACGGGGAGTAAGCGCTCCATGAACACATGATAGTCATGACTCTTCATCCCAATTAGGGTGTTAGTTGTTAGGTTAACACACCTTGATCAATTTGATCCGTGGCCATCGGGAAACTTGACTTTATCTTTGAACCAAGTTAGAACCAGCTTCTTATCATCTTGTGATAGTGCGAATGGTGCCTTTGGTTTTTTCATTTTTCCAGGGTTTTTGGTGCATGGGGTTAGGTTCTGTTTCGGTCGATTGCAAAGGAGAGCCAAATCTTTCCGAGCTTTTTCATTATCCTTAGTCTTGCTTCCCATGTTTAAAAGTGTGCTAACCAAAGCTTCCGTGAAATTCTTCTCTGTATGCATCATATCAATATTGTGCGGCAGGAGATTATCTTTCCAATAGGGCAAACTCCAAAAGATACTCTTCTTTTGCCAATGGTGAGTCACACCATAACCCTCAAACTGTGATAATTTCTTAGTTTTACCCCATTCCATATGACCTAGACGGTTCACTGCCTTGAGTATTTGATCTCCCGTCAATCTTGGTGGTGGCCCATCCCTCTCTTCTTTGCCTTTAATGAAATTTTTTTTGTCTCGACGAAACGGATGATCCGGAGGCAGGAAGCATCTGTGAGCATCGAACCAGCATGCTTTCCCACCATGTTCCAGTTGGAAGGCCTTTGTTGCACCTTGGCAATAATAACAACCCAATTTACCTTTTGTTCCCCACCCGCATAGCATCTCATAAGCCGGGTAGTCGCTCACCGTCCAAATAAGTGTTGCTTTCATGTTGAAATTTTCTCCCCTAGATGCATCCCATGTCACTTCACCTTCGTCCCACAACTTGTTCAATTCGTCAATTAAAGGTTCTAGCAGAATGTCAATGTCCTGACCAGGATGCTTCGGTCTCGGTATGACAAGCGCGAGAAACATGCTTTCCTCTTTCATTATCATCCCAGGTGGTAAGTTATAAGGAAAGACAAATACCGGCCAACACGAATATGGAGCTGCACTCGAGTTAAATGGCATGAACCCATCCGTCGTTAACCCTAATACAACATTTCTAACCTCTTTAGCGAACTCCAGATACTTTGATGCGAAATGCTTCGAAGCCTCACCATCAGCTGGGTGCACCATAATCCCGGGTTTGTCACGCTTACCGTTCTTATGCCACGTCATATTAACCGCATTTGATTTGGTCATGTAAAACCTTTGCAACCTTGGCGTGATAGGTAGATAACGAAGTTGCTTTTGTGGGACTGGTTTTGCGTTAGGATGAGGTCCCGGTGGCTTGTACCTTGGTTCGTCGCAAACATCACATTTTGTCTTATTCTTCCTCTCATTGTAATAGAGCATGCAAAAGTTTGGGCATACGTCTATTTTCTCATGTTCCATGCCCATTCCCTCAATCAACCGCTTTGCTTGGTAGAAATTCTCCGGCATATTCTCACTAGAAGGCAGTGTGCTCTTAATGAGGGCCAACATCCCATTGAAGCATTTCTGGCTTAGTTGGTGTTCCGACTTCAATGCCAAGGCTTGTGTCACACAAGACAATACGGTTTGTGATTCGCATTTGAGTTCACCTGTCGCGTTGACTTTCCAAAGCGGTGTTCTATTAGCCTCGATCATGTCGAAGAACTTCTTAGCTGCTCCAGTCGGTGACTGGTCATCCTAATTGAATTCTGGGCCAGCTACTGCCCTTACCATCTCTTCCTCTGGATCAATGCTTTGATTGTTTAAATCTGGTTGAACGGATGCATACCCCTCCCCGTGCTTGTGCCAAACACTATATAGGGCGCAAAAGCCTGACTTATAAAGATGTACAGCGACGGTATCCACATCGTGCCGCTGCCCGTTTCCACATTTTTTACACGGACACGGGATACATTTCTTTCCATCATCGTCGAGGGTCACAACGTCTGGTTTGGACAGAGCTGTCTCAAGGAACACTTCAACTCCATCAACAAAGTCTTTGTGCAGACCCCCACCGGGAACCTGTCTACTGCTGTACATCCATGAACGTTGATGCGGCATTTTCTGGTGTTAACAATTCAATTACAAGGTGTGAGTTTACTCGAGTAAAATTTGGCAGAGAGCAGTTTTTGGACAATGCTGCCTCAAGAATAAATTGGTCAACTTGGTTGGTTATCTTAAATTGTTGCTATCTTAAAATTATGCAACCTTAAATTGGACATCATCTCCTTGAGTTTAAGGGTTATAGTAAGTTACATTGAGATGGTCACCTTCTTACAGACTACCATTGTAGGGTTTGAGAAAATCAACAGTGGAGGTAACAGTAGACCTTTGTGGTTGGAGTAAATGCAATTAGAAATTAAATGAAATCAGAAATTAGAAACTTAGGCCAACCACAAAGAACAACTACAAAAGAGGTGCATTTAGGCCAACCACAAATTAGAAATTAAAGGAGCCTAAATCAACAGTGGGTTTAAGAAATTAATGTAGGGTCAATTTAGCAATTGATAACCAATAGTGCAGATAAAATTTGTGGATTTCTCCATTAAATCTCAACTGAAACAATAAATCGATAAAACTCAAGGAAAGAGGTAGAGCTACGAACCTCGGCCTCAAAACACCTTCTGTCCTAAGTCATGCTTCCGATGAGAGTGAGAGAGAGGCGGCGGAGAGAGGGAGGGAGAGAGAGATAGGCGGAGGAGGGAGGGAGTGGATTTCATCTCCGTGCGGCGTAAAGAGGGAGGGAGTGGATTTCATTTCAGTGCGGCGAGGTTGTAGGGAACAGGTTTTGAAAAACGAAAGGTATTAGTTTCGTTTAGAATTTATTTTGACTATAGCACAGAGGGTGATGTGAAAGAGAGGGTGCGGTATTTACAGCGGAATTCCATAACAAACAATGTGGTTCCCTGTGTATAATTTTTTAAGTTTTGTTGCGTACCCAATTTGTACGCTTCAAATTTAAAATAATTTCAGTCTACACTAAGTCTTAAGAAAGTTACATAGGTTCACCACCTTCTTCATGTTCAGTCTTAATAAGCAATATTTAAATCACATGTTCATTGTATCACCTCCTACTGTTTAAATAATGTTTCACATCCTACATACCGATTACTGTTTAAATCACATACTACGGTGTTGCGGGTTAATAAGTCACTGTCCAGATTATATACTATATAAAAAAAAGCATTTCAGCCAACGTCGGACGCATCACCACCACCACCATTGTCTCGTCCACCATCTTGGCGCTTTAACTCCTCCTAAAAAACAAATTAACTCAGTCAGGTTTTTAAAATTTATAAATTTGTAATTAGAACTTTCTTAGATCAATTGATGAAATACCCTAACTTACATCAATTGGTGGCGGCCTTGTTCCCGTAGCCTTGAATAGCGCATCGATACAAATGTTGCTCCATTTATTCTGTTTCCTGACATCTGCCATTTCGGCTCTGTGTCGTTCCTCCTGGGCAGCTATCTCCTGAGCAAATGCACGACGTTCAGCCGATATCTTCTTAGTAACTAACCTGGCCACCTCTGAGTCTGTGAAGGTTTTCTTTGCATCCTCAACAGAGGTGGCCGTGCTCTTCGTTGGATCCGTTCCGGATGCCTCCATGGCCTGCAGCTCTCTGTTGGCTTTGCTTGTCCTGGCCTTGTTGCCAAAGACGAACACCCTTCCACGCCGGTCCTCCCCGTCAGCAGCAAGCACCCACAACGCTTCATCACTGTATTACCCACCAAGAAATTTTTTGGCTTGTTGATACCTCTCCTACATCGGTCATAAAAACATGTAAAATCATAAGTAAATCACAATTACAGTGAGGCGAGACAACAAATTAAGATAAGCAAGATAAACAATATGAGACAGGTAATTGATACCATTAATTAGTGGGGAGTGCTATATTGAGGGCATGAATTGTAAACCCAATTATTCTCATAGTATCCTTAATTATCTTCTCATTTGATTACAACTTGAAAAAAAAATATAACAATCAAATTTTGCCTCACTAGGTATTTACAAACTTATTTAGCTGTTATACAGAAGGTTAGGACTATGCCTATTCCAGGTCAGAAGTCAGAACAAAAGGAGCATATGAAGGTAGTTCTTTAATAGGAGATATAATATTACATTAAATTTCAAAGTTCAAATCAGTATATCCATTCTTATCTCAAATATTCAGCCTACCCAAATTTTCCAGTAATGAATCGCATTCATGATAAAATAAAAATATGAACTACTTAACCAATAAAAAAATTTAAAAGATCTCAGGAATTTCATGGGTGAAAAAGTAAATCATAGTTACAAAAAAGTTCATGCAGATAGACAAAGATACAAAAATTGATTCAAATTTTAGTGTGCAAAATTACGGTGTTGAATTCTCATATGGCCTCAAAATCAAGAAAATCAATAATAACCAAAGTTTCTGACAAACTTTTTTTATTAATAAATTGGGCAGGGATAAAATGATTCTCTTACCTCGACATCTTTCGCCCTAGCATTAACGTACACCTTGCCTTCGTCTGTATTGCGTGTATGAAGTCGATCGAATACATCCACCAGTCCAACTGAAGGTCCCTTTTCAGCGGTCTGACAAGAGAAGTACATAATAATTCAATTGATGTAATGGAAAATCACAACTTAATGAAAATATCATGCATAAAAGGAAAAAGCATATTTTAGCCAAAAAAAATATGCTTATAATAAACAGGGTTGAGAAAATACCATGGCCTCCTTGTGCTTGTACGTGCTCCTCGAACCACCCACATGATGGACCACCCGACCTTTTTTTATCTTGTTATCTCGATTGGTGCACGACAGTTGGTCCCACTTCGGGTGGTTCCAAATGTCACATAGGCCCTTCCAGTGAGATAACTCCTTGCACCATGGGGGACAAGACTCTTTCCACAACTCCTTCACCGGTCCGTACTTAATATTGCACGCGCTCCTTGCTTTATTCAGCATACGAGTGTATGTCTCAGCAGCAATATTTTCGAATACATCGAGACACCGAGCCTCGTCTTCTTCAGCCCCCCATGAGTACCTCTCCAAGAACCGTCGCAGGATTACTAACCTGGCACTCAATGGGAACATGTTGTACGTCCTGCAAGGCCCCGGCATTTCGGCTGTGGTCAGCAGCCTTATGGTACTTACCAGCTTAGTGCACTTGGGTGACGATGTGAACTCACCGTCACCCACGACAAACACTTCAGGTCTGTCATCTGGCTTAGCCGGGTCACGGATCTTGGCCAGACCTCTTCCACGTGGCTTGGCATCCTTCTTCTCTTTCTTAGGTCTGCCCCTTTTCTTTCCAGATGGCATTTTCGCCCCCGCTTCATCAAGTTCTCTCCCCGATAACCCAAAACCTTCCGGATAGGCACGTAGGGGTCGACGCATACGGAACCTCCTACCACCATCATCCTCCACGGCCGGTTGCTGTCCCATCGATCGGTCGGAGAGTTCCGGACCATGCGAATTTTCTGGAACCGTTCCCTGAGGAGCTGTCTTGGGAGCAGCAGATTGCGGAGCAGGCTGCGACTCTGAGGAGCTGTCCTGCTCCCAGTCTGACCATGCACTAACCTGATCAGATGCCGAAGATGGCGCAGCCCCGGCCTCTTCAAGGTTCGACCGCTGAGGGGAGGGTTGGGATACGAATCCCTCTGGCCTCGGCGGTGATTCCGAGTCGCCTTCATCTGCCATTTTGCTAGTCTGGCCTTCCTCCGACCTTTTCTTAGGTTTAAATCTTGGATTGGTGGGGTTGGGTCCAAAGAATAATTTCGCCGACGAGACCGACTCTGCCCTGGTCTGGGAGGAGAGGGTAGTAGAAAATGGAGTTGTAGGTTGTGGCTCAGGTGGGGGCTGAGGAGTTGAAGCCACCTTTTCGGGGGCAGTATATGTCAGGGAAGGGCCATCCTCATCACCCGGATTGAGCCTCTTCAATCTTCTTCGCACTGCCGGGTCGCATTCTCTGGGTTGGCCTCTTTTTGCCTTCCTCGGCTGAACTGGCACCGCCGTTTGGAGAACAACTGGTTGAGGGGTCTGAGTGTATCTTTTTTCCAGTTCCGGCGGAGGTTGCGGAGGAGGCGTCGCTGCCTGGGTCGGCTGGGGTTGTGGAGACAGAGTTTGTGCCTGGATCGGCGGCGGTTGCAGAGCAGGCGTCGCTGCCTGGGTCGGCGGCGGTTGCGGAGCAGGCATCGCTGCCTGGGTAGGCGGTTGCGGAGCAGGCATTGCTGCCTGGGTCGGCAGCGGCGAAGGATCAACAGTAACTCCCTTCCTCGGCGGCAGCGGGGGCCTTGACCGTAACTTGGGTGTCCACTCAGGGTGGGAAGGGCAAGGCTCAGTACTGGGATTGAGATGAGCGGATTTCCGGCGCTGGACAGTGTCAGTCTCGTCCATGCTAATCTGTGACAGATAATTTTGTTCAGGTACAGAACTTTTGAGACCTCTTTATACAAATGTAATACGAATACTTATAAAGAAGGGGAGTGCTATATTGAGGGCATCAATTGTGATTTTGAGAGCTGAGATAAACTTTTCTCTCTAAATACCTATTTTACCCTTCTATTCTCTCTTCCTTATTTGTTTCAATTAATTTTGTCATAATTAATTCACAAGCTGTTTGACCCTAAAAGTCGGGATATAGAAATAAAATAAAAAATAAAAATAAAGAATGAAAATATGAATGAAATGGAGGATGCCATTTATGGAATGAATGGAGAGGATTGAGTCACTCATTTAATCATGGAACTTGGAAAATATGCTCACGGCTTCAAATGAAATAAATTAAGAATGGGCCGACTAAATTGATTGATTTAAATAATGGTTTAAGATTAAAAAGGTAATGGGTTCGGTGAAATCAAAAGAGTTGGGCCTCATCAAAAATCAAGGAGCATATTGGGCCTAAGGCAAATATTTGAGTTGGCCGAATGAAGAAGCAGATAAAAAATTTATAACGGTGGCCACCTCATTTCGCACCCCTGGACACCTAAACTCGGTCTATGAAAGGCCTTTAATCAGTTTTGCATGGCTCACCAAACAACAAGTCCACATGAGCCGAAAGGATCTTCCTCTCCCAACAGCTCAACGCAAGGCAACAAAAAAAGGAAGGACGATGACAGTCTGCTGAGATGCCTCTGGTCTATCGTCTATTTCAAATGCAACCGCGTGATTAAATCAAAGAAGGAGATTATGCTAACGCACTGATCCGTGCCATAGATGTTGCCAGTTCACAAATCCGGCTCGCACGCCAGCCGTTCGATGAAATGAACGGCTAAGATTAAGCTACAACTTAAAGACCCTAGTGTTGCCCTAGCCCTGAGGCTATATAAGGAGCATCCCAGAAGCAATGAAGAGAACAATTCGGAATCATAGGCTAGAAACCATGACCAAGCCGTGATAAACCTTCCTCTTGTATCTCAAAGATAGCAAAAAAGCTTTTAAGCTCTTTCTTCCCCAAGAAACCTTTCAGCCCAAGCCAATACAAAATAGGATAGACAGAACCTCAAAGTTCTAGCAATGTAAATGCCTTGATAGGCCGAGTTTATGTACAACTATGATGGATCAATAAAGAGTTAATTACTTGGAGCTCGATTTTTGTTTTCTTTGTTCTCTCTTTGTTCTTTTTTTTTTTTTCTTTGAGCTCCTGAAATGGCAATAATGAGAAGGCTATAGGAGGTTTAAAGCTTGTTTCATATCAAGCTAAGAACACTTTAGCCTAATGAAAAAAAAAGGAGACCTTTACTGACTTTAAAACAAAAAAAATATATAAAATAAATAAATTCTGTTCTTTAGTTAGTAGGATTTACCTTTGCTTGTTGCAATTTGACGTTATTTTAGCATATAATAAGAATATGAATGTATAAAAATGCAAATCTTGATATTTTTCCTTTTTGTGTTCTGCCTTCCTTTCTTAAAAATAAACTATATATATTAATATATGTATGTAAATATTTCATTATCTTTTCTTGGAGCTTATGAAACAAAAAAATATAAACTTTGGTTTTTGATGCTTCTTCCTTTTATTAACTCTCTTAATTTCTTCTAAAAATGATTAAGTAGTAGAAGTATGAAGGTTGAGCCATGAGGTCTCCCTTCATATGAAAGCTATGTTAATCATTTTGTGAAGAAATTAAGAGAAAGTAAAGTGACAATCAAAAAAATTAAAACATAAGAGGTAATAGGGTTGAGCCATGAGGTCTCCCCTATTATTCTCTCAATCTAAAGATCCAAAGGGCCTACTTGTACAAAGGATTTGATTTGGTCAATGATTAATGCATTTATATGCATAAATGTTGGCAAAATTAAAAGACTATGTGCAATTAGTGAGAAATTGAGGTCTAAACTGTAAATAGGCATCAGCCATGCTGAAAATTGCCATTTATATGTTTAAGTCTATGATATTTCGATGATTTGCCCAATAATCAAGTGAAAAGATCATCTAATGCATGATTTTCATAAAACCAGGGACTTCCCTTTAAATTTCCAAGTTTTGACAACCTTCTGATAATTATGAAATATTAAATAATGACTTTGGAGCTTTTGATTTCTTCCTCTCTGTTACTGGTGCAAACACAGTGGCATAAAACCCCTTGAAAACCTGTTCTGAACCATGAACCAAACCAGACCCATACCAGCCCATGTAACCTTCTCTGGTAACCTACTGTATGCTACTAGGTTTGCACTCAGCAGTACCATGCGTGATAAGTGCTGCTGGTACAGCCTAATGCATTGAAATGCCTCTTTTTGACCTCTGCTGATAAATCAGCAAGTCTGTACTGATACAGTATCTAAATTGCAAAAATAAATACACCATCATGTAGACAATTTAAAGATACACAAGATAGACACAAATTTCGCCTCATTTGGACATTTCTACACAAAGTTTTGGCCTGTCAAAGTTCATCTTTTAAAAGTATAAAATGCTGAATTTTCTGTCAGATTTACCAGTTATGCCCTCATGCTATACAAGCCTTTGAACTGAGAAATAATGCTCAGGAAATTCTTAAATTTGACACATGAGTCTCTCATACGTATACCTTTGTATCTGTGAAATGAAAATCACCTCTCATGTACTAAATTCATGAGAAATCAGATCAAAAGGCCTGAAAAATATGCATATGACCTGTTCTGGCCGCATTGCTCATTTGAAACCCTTAAAGGAACCAAACTGCAAAATAAATTGCACAGATGGATAGATAATTCCAAGCCGATCAAGATGGACATCAATTTCATATTATTTGGATTTTATTTAGTTATGAATTTTGGTAGTCCAGCCTTTGAAATGATAAAAACAGCAAATACCAGTACAGTTTATATCTGTCTCTGTGTTCAACCCTCTGTCTGGTGTAGCTAGGTAGCTCCAAAAGTCATGAAATTTTACCAGCATATAGAGCACTCTGTTCTGAGAATTTTGATATAAAGAACATGAAATTTGGTTTAGCAGAACTCTTGGGATTAATTTTTAAAATTGGCTACCAGAATGGCAACAGTACCATTTACCAGCAGAATTCCCTGTACAAAAACAGATGTTTCATATGCCTCTGGATTGAGTTTGATAAAACTGTTTTATGTGCATACAGATCATGACTCAAGGAAGGTTTTAATATGAAGAACATGAGATTTGGTGTAGCCAATTGAAGGGAATTGATCTCTCAAGCTTAGCTACTAAAAAAATGCTGTTGTCAGAAAGTGGATATTTGACCCCTGACAGCTGTATTGCCAATTTGAGACCCCTAAAAGGGTTGAAATGTTAAATAAATTATATATTCAGAAACTAGACTTCAAGCCAATCAAGATAGACACCAAATTTGTATTGATTGGACTTGTACTCAGCTCTGAATTGAAATTCAAAGTTAAATCAAAATTAAATACAAGAATTATACATGACATGGACAACAAGGCCCCTGATATTAATCAAATGCTTAACAAATGTAAATAAATTTCCTAAAATGGTGAAAATTGGTATATAGATTCTTCATATGCATGTCTTTAATCTTGTGAAACAAAATTCACATCTTCTGTACAAAATTCAGAAGAAAAATGGATTAAAGAATTAAAAAAAAAAATGCATGTTTATATGCCTTATGATTGACATAATCTAATCTATGCATAATCAAGCCTATTACAAAGTCCCAAACTCTTTGAAATTGTTCAAATAACCCTTCTAAAACACTAGAATTGATCCAAACCACCCTGTACCTGATGTTGGTAACATATCACTAGTCAAACCGAGGAATAAAGAGCTAACCCATGTTCAAAGTTCTTCTAAATATGAAACTGCTGTTTCTAAACGCTTCTATGCACCCTTGTGATGTCAAATGACCAATTTATTTCACAACAGGATCAAAGGAAACAGCAGGAAACCGTTATCAGTACCGGTACCGACTTGTTCAAGCTCAGGCCGTCGCCTCTGATGGCCGCCGGCTGCCGACAATAGGCTCATTGGATTCCTGACGTCAAGACGAGTTCCATGGTGCTCATGGCCGGTGCCGCTATAGCCGAAATAGGCCAGATGCGAGTTGACAGAGATGAACCCTAGCTGGCCAACGTCCTAGTACAAATTTCAAAGCTGATGTGCAGATCTTGATGCAAAGGGAGAAATCTGAAGGCCAATATTCAAATCTGTGAATTAACGGATCTCTGATATGGGGGACCCGCTTGTCAGTTGGGTTAAATTGATTAAAGAAGATCCAATGCGAATCTCAAAGATCATAAGCCGAAATCCGCGACTCTGCACACTTATTAAAGGCCCAGTGTACTGGTCAATGCCAAAGCCCAAATCTCAAAGCCTAATATCATCATCCAATACTCAGAACACATCTCAAAACCCAAAATACCAATCTCAAAGTCCAGATAATCAATTAAAATCATAAAATCAAAACTCTCTTGCAAATAAGCCCCTCTGACAAATTTTAATTGCAGTATAGCCCTCATAAAATTGTAAATTAGTCCTTGATAGCATAAAACTCTCTCAAACAAGCCCTTAAAGGCCCAATTCTCACATAAAACCTTGTCTAAGACCCAAATCACAAGTCCACACCTTTCCAGCTTTGTAAATAGGCCCCTGGAAAAACATAAATGTTTACAAATAAGCCCTTTTTGGCCATAACTTCTTCATTTCAAGTCCAAATTGACTCAAACCACCTCCAAATGAACCCAAATCAAATTCTTCACGCTTCTAAATCAAAATTGAACATGTCCAAGCATCAGCCAAATCCTGAAATGACCAGAATACCCTTTCTTCAAAGATTAAATGATTTCATTCCCTAATAGCATGAAAATAATCAACAAAAATATAAATCAATATGTCATAAAATACAAATAAATAATGCATACAAACTTCTCAAATACCCATATTCCTATTTCAAAATATAATAAACATTATTTTATGAAAATCACACACAGGCACATATGTCCAAATACATAGAAAACCAAATCAAAACCAAAGTCAATACATGAGTCCCCTTTTAGCCCCCTTTATTCAATTCACAACAAATAGGCACAAATCCCGGAATGGACGAGGTATTCAGTAATGACTTGGAAGGGTCATATGATGTAATTAACAGCGGGGGCTTGCGCCCGCTGGGAGTTAAACGTCCCCACAATCAATAAACTCTCTCGACAGACTGATTTGAACAGTAGGTCTGTCGAGGGTGAACCAGAAGGAACAGCAGAAAGAAAGTAAATGTTTCAAGTTCGATGTTCTTCAAACAACCGAGAGCATTGAACCATGAGACATTTAAATACATATGCACACACCTTCCATACCAGCTATGCAACTTTCTGCGCCCTACACAAGCTAATAAAGGAAAAAATTTATACACAAGCTATAATTGGAATGATGAAACAAATAAGTTGAAAATCCAAGTCACAAATAGGCCCTTCTAAATGCAATACATTACTGATAAATATTTTAAATATACCCCTCTAAATCCAATACGTCTCACATTTTCTTGCATAACAATGAGAATTTCCATTTGTCCAATTTCTGCCTAGACATAGCCAAAATAAATGAGTATTGGGCAGAAAATATGGTATTAAGACAGCCGGATATATTCTTTACCAAATTATTTCTGAGTAGAAGATATTGCAACCAGTTGACTCTATTAACAATGAGAATTCCCATTTGTTTATTTGCATCTTATTTGTTTCATCATTCCAATTGCAACTTGTATATAATTTTTTTCCTTTATTAACTTGTGAATTAACTATGACATAATTAATAGGAACAAATAAGGAAGAGAGAATATAAGAGTAAAATTGGTATTTAGAGAGAAAAGTTTCTCTCAGCTCTCAACATATTTAGTCACTTGGATTAAAAGGACTACTTAGTAAATTTGTTGCCAGATTTCATATCAACATATTTAGTCACTTGGATTAAGTACTCTTAAGTATGAAATATGTTATGCTGGACTGAAAATAACACTTTATCAGTTTCTTCTTCTACCAAGATATAATTGCAATCTATCCCAATAATTTACACCCCTCAATTTAGCCTAATAAACAACACCCAATAATTTACACAAATTTTATTTCACAGTTCAATTTCAATCAACCGTACTTGACAGTTCAATTTCACAATTCAATATCAATCACCCATATTTCACGGTTCAATTTGAAAGTTCAATTTCAATCAACCGTATTTCAAAGATAAACATATGAAATTTAACGGGTGAAACCCTAGATCAATGAAAACTTACAATGTTGTCTGTCAAATCAGGTGGTGGCACATCAGACAATGGCGTAAAGCCTGTTGCTAGATTGGTAACACGAGCCCCTGGTTTTGGGAGAGATTGCACAGCTGTGGCAATAGGCCCTGATAGGTCGCTATCCCTCATCAGATTTCGTGTGGATCTCCGCCACAAGATGTTTGGTTTCCCACTTGGTTTTCGTGAACTGGGATCAGAAGGGGAAGTCGCTGCATGGGTCGGCGGCGGTTGCGGAGCAGGCGTCGCTGCTTGGGTCGTAGGCGGTTGCGGGGCATGCGTCACTGCCTGGGTCGGCGGTGGTTGCGGAGCAGGCGTCGCTGCCTGGGTTGGCAGCCGCACAGGATCAATACTGGGATTGAGCCGCTTGGATTTCCGGCAATGGACATTGTCAGTCCCGGCCATGCTAATCTGTGACAGTAAATTTATTTAGGTAGAGTGATAGAATTAAGATTGAAGACTTACCATGATTAAATGTTACAACTTCTTACAGTAAATGTTAATATCAGTAAATGTTATAGATTCTGTAAATGTTACAAAATTATCCATGCTATAGATTCTGTTCAGCCTAAAAGTTAATATCAATAGCCTAAATTAACAGTTAATATCAGTAGCCTAACTTAAAATTAACAAACTAAGGTAACCAAAATTTCCTGGCTCGCCAAATAAGGTAACTTTTCAAGGCGAGCGAGGGTCGAGACTAATCCAGTGTTCAAAAGAGCCGCTAACCCAATATTTCAAACCCTTGATCAATTGGATTACGTTGTAACATCAAGGCCCTACTATTGAAATACAAAAACCCTAGATCGATGAAAACTTACGATTTTGTCTGTTTGAGGTAGTCTCCTCTCGATTGAGCGCAGTCTTGGTCCAAATCAACAGATCTCCGATCGGCGGAGTAGCCACCGGCCTAGGTTGAGGTATGAGAGACCGGGGAAGGCAAGGTGGTAGAGAGAACGGCCGGGTTTCCTAGTTACAGCCTTCAAGAGAGGGGAGAGGAGAGGAGAGGGGGCTGGCGGTGCGTCTTCGACAGTAGTGAGAGGGAGTAGAGACTAGAGAGAGGAAAATGGTGCGAGTAGAGATGGAGGGAAATTGTCACAGGTGCGAGTAAAGAAAGGGAGTATGAGGGGTTTGAAAAACGCTTAAGTCCGGGGTATTGAAAGTGAAACCCCTCTGCCTCGCATTTACTTGGACACACCTACTCGGATCGGGTCAAAAAATGCGGTAAGGTAACATTTATGTTAAAATCCAAACCGTTTAATGTTGATCCGCACGAATATTGAAGAGTAAAGAAGCATCACAAGACAGCGGATCTGAATATATGTATTATGTTACCTTAGAGACAAAGAGGCACTATCCCAGGACTACTAAATGGAGACATCCATTGCAAATCAAGTGATATTGATTGACTATCGGATGGCTCAGGGATACAGCCAACCTATTTTGATGATGCATGTAAAGAAATTAATTTCAATAAATCGAAAAAAAAACATATTTACTTTTTTTAAATATTATGTAGACAAATAATGCATATAGTTGTAATTTTTATTAAATTCCCTTATTATTTGCATTTGAAAACATCTTGATTACTTGTGGACCGTTCGTTTTCGCATTCAATCTCAACGGTCGATTTGCGATAAAATCATCCTAATTTGGTTTTGAAATGATCAAAGTAAATAATTTAAGTTAATGAAAAAGAGAAAATTTACGTTTCGACTCGAACAGACTTCGATCTAACGATAAGTATTTATAGCCCTACGATGTTAAGGTATTTCGTCGGTTGGATGGATAGGTAAATTAGCATAAAATGTAATCAAACTTTCCGAGAATCAATTAAATTTGATAAATTTTTATTTGAACGGTTCCGATCGATCAACGGAGCACATATATATACACGAGCCTTCATTAACTCATACAACCATAGTTCATGTTACATGTTCATGTATAAAAGATGTAATTGTTTTAGTCACTTGAAGACCATGCATTCCTATATAGAGTAGAACTAGGGTGCTCTCGAGTTCACCAAGCTCTTGGTGAACTCAAGTCCAAAACTCATTGGATCGGCTTCAAACGACGAATCCGACCGTTGAAACCCGTCTATCTTACGAGTGATGCGTCTACATGCAAAAATTTTAAATTTTGAAATTAATTTTGCATAGAGTCAAGTGGTCAAAAAACGTCAAAAAATGAATGCATTACAATTAATTTATTAACCTTCTAATTTTGACCACTTGACTCTATGCAAAATTAATTTCAAAATTTAAAATTTTTGCATGTAGACGCATCACTCGTAAGGTAGACGGGTTTCAACGGTCGGATTCGTCGTTTGAAGCCGATCCGATGTGTTTTGGACTTGAGTTCACCAAGGGCTTGGTGAACTCGAGAGCACCCTAGTTCTACTCTTCCTATATATATCAACATTATGGGTCAAAATCATTTACTAATGCAATATACATACTAAATCATCAATTATTTTGTATATATTCTGTTAATTTAATTTTCAATGTATGTAATTCCTAAAATATGTAAAAAATTTGATAAATTATGTACGTATTATTTAAGTATCAACTAAATTCACGGTTACTCATAATCAATACATCCTACTGTTTATTCGATATTTTTTACCATAAACTCCCAATTAACGACACGATTCATTAGTAATTGCTTTTATACATTTCATTTTTCTTACCGTTATCAAACCAAAAATCTAAACACGTGAACGTGTCGCCATACATGTATAAATTCAACATCCCGACCTTGAAATGAATATACACTAAAATTGGAATCAAAACAATACAACTTTATTTTTTATTAAAGAAAACAAATAAACATTAATATCAAATATATTTTGAAATTACCTAAGTGAATACATTAATTTCTCATTGTATAAAATAAACTGTGACAAAAGAAATTTAAAAATTAAGTAACTCACCATACATTAATAAATTTGTACTATTTTGCTTAGTGCAGTGGCAATGGGTGATATTTGGTACAAATGAAGGCGTTTTGTTAACAGAGCATTAATGGCTTTGCGCAGTGCACATATTATTCTCTTAGAGCAAGCTCCCACACTACAAGTGCCGAACATTAAGTAAAAACAGCTCTCCATTCAGCACAAAGGAATTAGGATTTCCCCCCAAATGGCCCTGGGAAATTTCATTTTCCCCCCAAATATCTCGAATTCGCCTATAAGGTACCTCATACTATACGTTGCCGACGTGTCCGTTGTTATACTCGGGAGGGCGCACGTGTCCCGATCATGTTTGCTCTAAGATTTGTAGAGAACGCATCATATTGGTTGAGATTTGTCAAACAACTTGGCAAAATTGCGAGGTAACTCTGAGCCTGTGAAGTCCAGACAGATGAAACCCCCCTTTATGCATGCCATTTCTATCGCACCCACATTTCATTTCCACTGAAACTAAGTTCACCTGTCGCGCCTCCCTTGGAGATGGTTTGTGAGCGTTTTAGCGCTTACGACCTTGACGGCCTTTGAGGTCGTATCAGATCTGAACCCAGGATCATCACACTTTTAGCTCTATTTGTAAGTACATTGTTACTCTTTGACATTTCAGCAAAATTACTTTAGTCGAACTAGTTTCCTTAAATTCTGGCTTTGGGTTCAGAACTAGAGGTAAGGCCTTGAGATAAGAAAAGTATTTCGGGTGATTCTTTCCAAAATTTACCTCAAATTGGAACCCTTAACTAGAATTTCTTGGAATTCTTTTTATTCTGGTCTTGATTTCCTTTTGGATTTATCTATCTTTCTTAAAGTAACAAAAAGTAACAAATCCATGCTCAAGTAGTTGTCACTTATTGGACTGTAATTAAATACTAATTTAGCAATTACAGGATATTAGTAGTAATAGACTATTACGACTAACAAAGGAGTCCTATTACAAGACAAAAAGATGTTCTTAATTTTTTTTGAACATAAAGTGTATTAAATCAAACTATCCAGTTTGCTTGACTGTACTAGCTTTGAGTTCAGGTACTATTCGAATTTATTTGTCTATATATATATGGCTGACCAATGTATGGCATTATGTTATAACCTGGAATTTGTGCATTTAGTTAATTGTTTTCCCGATTAATACCTCTCTGTTGTTGACCAAAACTAATAATTTTTAAATTATCAAAGTTTTTTTCAATGATTGCCTGTGCTAGAGTTTATACACCCTCCATAGGTTTTATATGTAAAAGACATGTAGTTGTAAACTTGCATGAATGTTGGTGTAGATGCCATCCATGTCAGTCCTTATGTCCATTCTCTCAATCAAATGCTGCACTTGATGTTGGCTTAAGAAACTATAAGATTACTATTTCATGTAGCTGTAAACTTGCATGAATGTTGGTGTAAATTTCCTTTGATGCCGAATTTATGCAGCTGCCCAAAACTAACATGAATTTTTGTTGTTTTTTTTGCAAGAGGTGGACAAAATTAAACATATGGCTCCCAGAAAATCTGCTCTGAAAAGAGCAAAAACAGCAACATACAAAAAGAAAAAGCGCACGATAGATGAACGTAATGAAATCGGGGAGAGTTCTATGGGTCCAATAGAAGGTGAAGTACAAACACCAACTGTTTGACCCTAAAAAGTCAAGATTTTAGTTATTTGGACAAAGATGCCATTTAACTACACAAGTTGGTCAATTAAAAAGTCAAACATGCTTAATTTGACCCATTACCACAAAATAGGAATTAGATTCATTAAATCAAATTCATGATTAGATCCTACTCGAATAATCATGAATTTTGATATTTCACACAATTCCTAACTCAAAATGGTTGCAAAAGTATCAAACCTACAAAACAGGAAATTCTGGATAGTGCCACGTGGCATAGGGTATCCCTAGCATTTAGCCTTGTCACTCTGGGTGCAAACAGGGGTAGATGAACAAAAAAAAAAACTTCAAACTCAGGCCCACGAGTCATAGGCTCAGAGCAAAATTCGCTACATGGCCGAAATGGGTAAACTGGGTCTGTGTACATACAACTTCGTAGAGCAAGTAGCCAGTCTTACGGTGTATGATACACCAAGCTCATGCGAACCATGCACCCGAAATTGAATTCGGCGCTGAGCTCAAATGAACCCTTCATTTTGAATGCTCTCGGTCCCCCATGCACCGTGCCATACCCCTATAACGGCTCATGAGCTCCAAGTGCAACCGAGAAGTACAATAGAATTAAAAGGAATAAGTGTTAAAATATAGAGAGGCTGACATTCGGGTCCCACCTGCAGCTTCTTCTCCTTCCTCCTCTGACCCGCGCCTAAATGGATTTTCAAGCTCAAAATTCGGAAAAATGGTTGAGCCTCAGTGCAAAGTCTCACCTAAGATCATTAAGCTCTCCTTGTCTCTCCTCTCTTTCTAGACCTATACAAGTAATTAGGTCTCATGGGATTCAATTAAAACCGAGAACGAAATGGGGTGAAAATGGAGAACTCGGGATACCATGCAAATTGGATTATAAAACTTCTAAGGGGTGATATTCAAGACCTTGCAACGACATATAAGTCGCCAATTTGACTCAAGGTGAACCCGAGATGATGCATTGCGGGTATGGGTTTAACCCGATATTTTCTCTAAGTAGATATGATGAATTGGCTGTTGTGAGGGTAAAATTGAACCCGAGAACAGTTTAAGTAAACATAGGCGATGCTATATGCCATGCCTCTTCCGCAAAGAGCACAAATATCAACATGGGAGCATGATTAGTTTCGGTGTACCGCCAAGCTAAAACAAATCGCCCTCTACAGCTGTAATCTGCTCAGTGGTCCCTTCCAACACGTGTTACACTCCCCCTGGAAGAAGCCAAGAGTGGAATATTCCCCTCCTAGGGTGCAGGAGCACGCTTATCAAGCTTACCATAATAGGTCGGTTTATGAAAGGCTAAGATGCATTCTTGATGATTAAATGAAATCCAAAGGCTACAAATGCTACAGACAATCATAGATGATGTGTATGAAGATAATTGGTCAAGCCCATGCCATGTATGCACCTCTAAGTGAAGCAAATGATCCAGACCCTTGATCAAGCACCTGGTGTACATAGAAAAAAACACATCAGCAGCTCCCAATCCGAAAACCCTAATATTGCCTTATATAAGGCACCTCAAAGGCATGCTTCAAAGAGACTCCTTCTTCTCTAGAGAGCCCTATGAAAGAAACAATCTAGAAAACCCCATTTTCATACAAAAGTTAGGTTAAAAGCTCAAAGCTTGAAGCTTTCTTAAGCGAGTTTAATAGGTAATCAGTACCTATATGATGTAAGGCTCTTGATGAGCAATGATATGTATATATTTCAGTTTTAATCGAAATAAAGAAGTTTCTTTTTGGTGAATCTCTTCTCTTTTCTTCATTTTCTTGAGCATTGATTTCTTACCTTCTCTTCATTCTAAACTTTCAAAAATGATAAATGTGAAGGCTATATGGTCTCTAGTTCATCATAGGATGAACAAAATGAAATGTGTAGCTTGATGATCAAATAAAAATACTTTTACTTCCTTTTCTTGCATCTTTCATGAAATAATAATGAAAAATATTAAAAATATGATTTTCCTCTTGCCTTTTCTACCTCACCTTCTAAAATATATATATATACATAAGTATTAATATATATACACATGCTAATATTTTATCACCTCTTTTGCTTGGGGCTTATGAAATAAAAATGATAAAGCTTTAATCTTTGATACTTCTCTCTTTCTTTAACTCTTTTGGTTTCTTCTAAAAATAATTTAGTAGAAGTATGAGGGTTGAGCCATGAGGTCTCCCTTCATATGAAAACTATATTAATTATTTTGTGAGGATGTTAAAAGAACAATAAAGTGACAATAAAAAAATTAAACACAAGAGGTAGTAGGGTTGAGCCATGAGGTCTCCCATATTATTCTCTCAACCTAAATGATCAAAGGGCCTATTTGCACAAAAGGATTGATTTAGTCAATAATTAGTGTATTTATATGCATGAATATTGGCAAAATTAAAAACTATGTGCAAATAGTGAGAAATTGAGGTCTAAAGTATAAAAGACATTAGCATTTGCTATGATATGTCACTTATGCTTTAAACCTATGATATTTCAATGATTTGCCCATTTTGGACCCATTTGTGTATGAAGGAATATTTGATTTTCTTAAGCAAATATGTTAAAAGAAATTAAATATCTCAAATATATGAATGGTGAGAGATGGAAGGTTTAAAATGCAAATAAATAACAAGTTATGCTTGTTCATAATTTTTGCATATTTAAATCTAAGGAAATCTCAATGACATGTCCCTCCAAACATCAAAAACATGATTTTAAACAAAATCAGGGGCTTCCCTGCATAAAACCACATTTTGGCTGATTTTTGACATCTAAAGAAATACTATTTTAGAATTTTGGATTTTCTCTTTTTTTTTTCCTTTTGTTTATTGGTACCAAAGACATAGCAAAAAGGCTATGAAAGTTCATTAAAATAGTGTTTAATTCATGGAATCAGTTGTAAATGCTTTAAACCAGTCCCTAATGCCCTCTGGAACAGTGGACCAACATTAAATCACAAAGTATGCATCAATGGCACAAGAAAAAGCACTCAAAAGTGCCAAAATGACCTTCTCTGGTAAACAGAACCTTCTGGACTGATACAGTGATCAAACAAAAAAACAAACTTCACCATCAGATAGAGCACATTAAAACACACAAAATTGATACAAATTTTGTATTTTTCTGATTGTATTTCGATTTTATATGAATTTCCAAAGTTCAGATTCAAAAACAGAAAATTCAGCATTTAAATAGAAAAGGGGCTGCTGCTGGAAAATGGGCAGTATCAAATGACTGAAAAATTAAATCAAAAAAAAAAACATCATGATTAGATAGAGAATTTAAAAATACACGAGATGGACACAAATTTCGTATTTTTCTGACTTTATTTCAATCAGATATGAATTTTTAAAGATTCAGATGTTAAATACAAATGGAAATCAAACAAAACATGTTTCATCCGCACGGATCTTAAAGCAACTGGAGACCTTCAATTCTGGCGCCAGAATGGAGTTTGAATGGAAACACAGATCTCAAAGTCTAAAATATAAATCAAATAACCAGCACAAATCCTGAAGCCCGGCCCATATCTTGAAGCCCAATACACCAATCTAAAAAGCCCGGATAATAAATAAAATTGTAAATCAATACCCTTTTCATAAAAGGCCCTCTGATTTTTAAATATTAGTAGCGAAGCCCCCTG
This sequence comes from Carex myosuroides, assembly GCA_028015225.1. NCBI lineage: Eukaryota > Viridiplantae > Streptophyta > Magnoliopsida > Poales > Cyperaceae > Carex > Carex myosuroides. The sequence continues at coordinate 7,778,365 of CM051464.1, forward strand.
GAAATTTACAAATAGGTCATTGGCAGCACAAAACTCTCTCAAATAAGCCCTTAAAGGCCCAATTTTCACATAAAACCTTGTCTAAGACCCAAATCACAAATCCACACCTTTCCAGCTTTGTAAATAAGCCCCTGGGAAAACATAAATATTCACAAATAGGTCCTTTTGACCATAACTTCTTCGTTTCAAGTCCAAATTGACTCAAACCACCTCCAAATGAACCCAAATCAAATTCTCCATTTTTCTAAATCAAAATTAAATATGTCCAAGCATCAGCTAAATTCTGAAATGACCAAAATACCCCTTTCTCTTCAAAATTAAATGATTTTATTAACAAAAATATAAATAAACACGCTATAAATTAAATATAAGCAAATATTGTACATACACTTTTCAAATGTCCAAATTCCCATTTCTGAAATACTATAAACATGATTTTAATGAAAAATCACACACACACATATGTCCAAATACATATAGAAAACCAAATCTATACCAGAATCAGTACATGAGTCCCCCTTTTTAGCCCCTTTATTTAATTCACAACAAATAGGCACAAATCCCGGAATGAACGAGGTGTTCAGTATGACTTGGAAGGGTCATCTGATGTAATTAACAGCGGGGGCTTGCGCCCGCTGGGAGTTAAACGTCCCCACAATCAATAAACTCTCTCGACAGACTGATTATGAACAGTAGGTCTGTCGAGGGTGAACCAGAAGGAACAGCAGAAAGAAAGTAAATGTTTCAAGTTCGATGTTCTTCAAACAACCGAGGGCATTGAACCATGAGACATTTAAATACATATGCACACACCTTCCGCAACAGCTGTGCAACTTTCTGCGCCCTACAGGTTTTGGCAAGCCTAGTGGGACATTCTCCTCCTCACAGGTTCGGGATCCGATACGAAGATAAAGGGAACATACTCGAGTAGCCAATGACTTCAAAACACTCAAACAGCAAGTCATTGGACCGCTTGAGTTATGTCGTTTCCTTTTATATTCGATATCGACGCCTATGGATTGAATAATCGGGCTAACACTCATGTATAAGTTTATACATGAAAATTGACTAATGAAATTTTGAGTTTTGCTTGTTTGCAGGAATGGCTTACACCGCAATCAACGCACGCTCTTTTGCCCAAGTTACCAGCCTCCCTGCTGGTGAAGAGGTGGTTTATTTTGGGACTTTCGCAGTCCCTGTTGATGAAGTTAGGGCATTCGAAGTCCCTGTTCCCGCTCCAATGAATGAACAACTGTCCCTCGGGTCCATCACCGAGGAAGAAGTTACAGATGATGATGAAGTATGTTACTTTCTCACCCCTAAGGGGATGGACGGCAAGACGTTCATTCCCCTCTCCAAAACTAGGCGCGCAAGAAGGCGCGCGTCTAAGAAAATCTCCAAGCCTACCAGGATGAGTTGGTGGCTCGACCAGCCCTCCCTGTCCGCAACTCATTCTCCCCACTCAGGATAGTGAGGAGAAATTCTTCTACTGCACACATACGTGCAGCGGGAGAAGTCCCTCAAACCGTATCGTTCATCCATGAACTGAAAAGGATGAACACCAACCGCAAAATGGTTGATGACACTGCCATGGCCATTCATAGGGCCCACAAGCAGCTTCGCATGTTGAAGCAGCGTAGGAATCGATACTACGTGCATCCTGCGCAAGAAACCTCTACACCCTCTTCCGTCAAATCAAGATTGACGTTTCCAGCCCAAGTGCTGGGGGCATCCAATGATGCCCAACCCTCAATCAAGTCGAGACTGACATTCCCAGCCTCAAAACCTAAAGCACGCGACAGTGCCTTCTTTCCAAAACCAAAACCAATGTTCTCAGCCCCAAGGCTGGGGGCACCTCATGGTGCCTCGTTAGAACCAAAACTCCGTCGAGACATGCGCTCAAGCACCTCTCGAAGCTCAAACAATGAGGGATTAAATCAAACCCCTCAAATTTTGAGAAGACCAGCCAGTGTACATGATAGGCTGGGGGCACGAATAAATACTCACCCCTCCAACACTGGAAGTTTAACAATAGTGGCGCCAAATGCCACTCATAAGAAGCGAAGGGTCACTAAAACACACCCTAAGCAAGAAGAAGAAGCGACGGTCTTCATGATAACCACCAACGAAGACCTTGAAGAGGAAGACGACCATCCTGTCGAACCCTCTGACCCCACCGTATGCATGGTGAGAAAGGGGAGAGACCCCATTGTCGAGAATCCGAGAGACGATGAGGAGGAGTCTGACGCAACATGCCTTCCTCCCATAAATGCCAAACCCAGAACCATAAGTGGTTCAGACATAGGCCATATGGATGGGCCCGCATTGGGCAACTTCCATACCGTCCTGACAACTTCTCCAGGTGCTGGTGAAAGTCAAACTGGTGCCCAAACACAAGAACAAATGTTATCCGCCTTCAACAAAATGCAAGCCGAGATACAAAATCTTAGAGCTGAAGCACATCAAGCCTACGAAAGGGAGCAAAGGTTGATGGCTGAAATCCGAGGGAAAGGCCTCGCTGGCTCCGAACTCAAAAGCGGAGAAACATCAAATCGGTCCAGCCCCGTGAACGGGCCTAAAAGGGTAGAAAGGCCAAACCCTCAAGAAAGACGTAGGGTACATTGGGAAGATGAAAGGCGAGAAACCTCCCCGATCTTTACTGCGGTTGATGTTCAAGAAATGATCAGCCGTCAATTACAAGAAATGGGGATAGCCCCAAAACAGATGGCACTGCGGATAGGGAAATCGTACCCTCCTGAGTTCGATATACCAAAATACCCCCCAACATACACTGTTCCCTTATTCTCCAAGTTCTCGGGAAGTGGAACAGATGAGACTGGACCAGAACAACATGTCAGCCACTTCATGATCCAATGTGGAGACTGTTCAAGAAAGGAAGCATTCCTTTGTCGCCAATTCGCTAGAAGCCTTTCAGGTCCAGCGTTCCAATGGTATTGCTCTTTAAAACCAGGAAGTATAAAGTCCTGGGACCAAATGGCGCGTGCCTTCATAGATAGGTTCGCCACTGCGAGCAGTCCAATAAGACTTGCTGATTTAGCACGGGCCAAGCAAGAGCCTAACGAAACTCTTCTGGCATATATCAATCGCTGGAGAAATATGAGCAACAAGTCGAGCCATCCTATACCCGAAAGGGAGGCAGTTGATTTGCTCATAAGAAGTACATCCGGCAAAATGAGAGAGATGTTAATCGTTGCCAACCCCAACAGTTACCAAGATCTGGTAGACACCGTATCTAGATTGGGGCAAACGGACATAGAAGAGAAGTCATCTACTTCCTTTAAACCAAGAAGAGACTTCCCAAAGAAGAAAGAATCAAAGACAGTATACGCTGTCAAAACTAACAAAGCCAACAAAACCGAAGATAGGGATTCTGACTCTTCTGATGAGGAGACGAGGCAAGTCGATAGCCAACCCGCTCAGCCAGTTCCTCGCGATAACCAAAATAGTCGCTACCCCATATCATTGGAAGAACAAAAAAGCAAGAAATACTCCTTCAAAAGGGAGAAAACAACAAAGATATTTAGACAAGCCTTGGAGGATGGAATGGAATTGCCTCCAAGCAAACGCCCCGATCAGGCAGATAAGGTTGATCACCACAACTATTGCCCATACCATAGGGTAATAGGCCATAAAATAGAAGACTGTTGGGTCTTTAAAGACTTGATAAAAAGAAGAATTCGAGAGGGTCGCTGTAGGGCGCAGAAAATTGCACAGCTAGTGTGGAAGGTGTGTGCATGCATGTTAAATGTCTCATGGTTCAATGCTCTCGGTTTTCGAGATATGGGACGAGAACATCGAACTTGAAACATTCAATTTCTTTCTACAATTCCTTCGGTTCACCCTCGACAGACCTACTGTTCATAATCAGTTTATCGAGAGAGTTTATTGATTATGGGGACGTTTAACTCCCAGCGGGCGCAAGCCCCCGCTGTTAATTACATCAGATGACCCTTCCAAGCCATACTGAATACCTTGTTCATTCCGGAATTTGTGCCTATTTGTTGTGAATTGAATAAAGGGGCTAAAAGGGGAGACTCATGTATTGGCTTTGGTATTGATTTGGTTTTCTATATGCTTGGACATGCGCATGTGTGTGTGTATGATTTATTAATATTATATTTTTAAGTGGGAATTTGAATATTTGAGAAGTTTATATGCATTACTTATTTGTATTTGAGGCATATTTATTTATGTTTTTATTAATTATTTACATATTATTAAGAAATAAGATCATTAATTTTAAAGAAAGGGTATTTTGGTCATTTCAAAACTTGGTTGATGGCTGGACATGTTCAATTTTGTTTAGAGACAGGGAGGATTTAATTTGGGTTCATTTGGAGGTGATTTGAGTTGATTTGGATTTGAAATGAAGAAGTTATGACCAAAAAGGACTGAAAATGGCTTATTTGTAAAGCTTGATTCTTTCCAGGGGCCTATTTGTAAATCTGGAAGAAATGGAATTTGTGATTTGGATTTTAGGCAAGGTTTTATGTCAAAATTGGGTCTTTAAGGGCTTGTTTGAGAGAGTTTTAGGCTGGCAGGGACCTATTTGTAAATTTACAAGGGCTTCGCTGTGATTACAATTTGTCAGAGGGGCTTATGTGCAAAAGATTTTTGATTTAATGATTTTGTTGATTATCTGGGTTTTGAGATTTGTATTGGACTTTGAGATGCATACTAGGCCTTTAAGATTGGTATTGATTATTTGATTGGAGTTTTGGGTTTTGAGATTTGGGCTGTAGGTTTTGATATCAGTGCTAGCCATTAATCCCAGCTTCAAGATCCGCACAGAAGGATTTTTAATTAGACCCGACATGTGGGCCTAGAATGTCAGTGGCTTGCCCGTTCATAAGCTTGTATTTGAGCCTTCGGATCACTCTCTTCTTTAAGATCTGGGTTTATTTGAATATCTTATTTCGGCGCCCACATCCAACGAGTCTAAACTCTTTAAACTTCGTGCTAGCTTTAAACTTCGTACTAACTATGATATGAACTCAGTTTCTGACACCGGGTTTTAGGGTTCCGATCTCCGATGTTATTCCGGTCACGGCAGCATGAAGGGAAGACACCATTGGCATCGTCTCAAGCTTACAAGTATATTGAGTGCGTTGTCGGCAGTGGTTGATCACCGGAAGCGACGAAAGACGGCCAACCTCGATTTTCGGTTCCGGCCGAGGCCTTTACCCGATTTCTTTCGATTTCATTGTTGTTTTCTCCAATTGTTTGGTTATTAAATCTTATTTTCGGTATGTAGGAACTATATATAGCGTCAATTTCATTTTTATAAAGATTTGAGTATGCTTTGGGCTTTTGAGTTTTCGGTTTAATATCGATTTGGTACCAGTTCTGTACCGGTTTAATTTCTGGATTGCCTAAAGCACAATTATTCTTAAAGGATGGTCATATTTGGATTTTTGAAGCATGTCAAGGTTTTCAGAATTTATTTTAAGCATAGATTTGGATTTTTGGCTTGGGTGCAATAAGCAATTTATGAAGTTTACATTTTTTATAAATTCGGATTAATCTAAAACTGTTTGTTTTCATGAAAGATTAGGGGGTTTCTTGTTATCAGTTCATACAAAGGTATTTATATTAGCTTCAAAATGAGTTTTATGATTTTTTGCTATTTTTATTTCTATTTTTAAAGTGTTTATTTCGGCTGAGGGCATTGGAGGTCATTTTGCCATTTTATTTGCTGGATTTTTCCTTCTTGAAAGCTGAAACTTTGGGAGCTCATAGAAAATAGAAATAAGATCCAAATAATGTGAGATTTGTGTCCATTTTATGTATTTTGAAGTCTTCTATTTAATTGTGATATCCATCTTTCAATCTAGTCCTTAAATCAATTTTTATTACTCAATTTGCCAGCAGAACCTTTTTATCTTTTAATGCTGGAATTTTCTGGTTTTAAAACCTGAACTTTGAAATTCCATATAAAATTGAAATAAAATCAGAAGAATATGAAACTTAAGTCAATTTTGTGTGTTTTGATGTCCTCTATCTGGTGGCGATGTCTATTTTCCAGTTTGGTCCCTGTATCAGTCCAGATTGTGCCATTTACCAGCAGAGGTCATTTTGGCACTTTTGAGTGCTTTTCTTGTACCAATGGTACATGCTTTGTGATTTGGTGTTAGTCCACTATTCCAGAGGGTATTAGGGACTGGTTTAGAGCATTTACAATCGAGTTTGTGAATCATTCATCCTTTAAATGGATTTTCATAGCTTTTGAGCTATTATTGGGCATTGACAAACAAAAAAAAAAGAAAACAATCTCCAAAAATCATTATTTCAACTTAAAACATTAGAAATCTGTCAAGGACTTGGTTTTATGCAGAAAAGTCCCTGTTTTTGTCAAAATCACATTTTCAAAGCTTTTGCATCATTTCAAGAGGTGTATCATTGAGATTTCATTAGGAAAAAGGTGTAAATGACATGGAACAATATTGGATTGTTGTCTATTTGCACCTTTGACCCTCTTTCTCTCACTATTTGCACAATGATTGATTTAACTTCCTTGTAAAGTGTAGTTTAGTACACCTTGATGATCTTTCATACAAGGAAGCCAAATATCCTTTAATTGTGCAATATAGACCTCATTTAGTAGGAATAAACAAGGGAGCTATCCAGCTCAACCTTTATTTATCCTTTCATTACTTTTATTCATATTTTCTATCATCCTTTAATCCTCTTAAATAAAACAAATAAATAGTTTAGGTATGAATGGAGCTATCCAACTCAACAAACATACCCTCTTCAATTTATTTGCTTTAAAAGGAGAATTAAAGGGTTTTGAAAGAAAATAAAAAAAATCGAAAATTAAAAGGGAGAGGAGGCAGAGAAGGAAAAGAAAGAGGAAAAATTCATGTTTTGATACTTTTATTATTATTATTCATGAAAATTATTCAAAAGACAAGAAAAGTGCAAATAAAGATATTATAGCATATTTTTTTTATGTTTAAAAGGGAAGAAAATGCAAGAAAATAAAACATTTTTTGTTTGATCATCAAGCTACATACTTTTTTTTTTGTTCATCCTAAGATGAACTAGAAATCATGCTACTCTCACATTCATCATTTTTGGAAGTTTTAAAATAAAAAGAAAATGAAGAGATGAAGGCAAGCTCAAGACAGTAAAGAGAAAAGAAGAAATTTATCAAAAACATCTTTATTTCGATTTCATGAATATGTACATAACATTGCTCATTGAGAGCTTACATCAAGTAGGTATTGGTTACCTTTCTCTTTTCTAAAAGCTTGAAGAACTTGCTCTCTAACTATGAAATTTAGTATTTCTTTGTGTCTAAACCTAGTAGCAGAGATTTGAGTGAGTTGTATATTTGCTGAGTGGTTGAGTGATGCCTTTCTTCTTCATTCTGGGTGCCTTATATAGGGCAGCAAGGACTTAGGGTTTAGGGTTTTGCTTATGTGGTTTTCATCACGCATAGCAAATGTTTGATGCATGGTCTGGATTCATTTCGGCCTCCTTGTGTGTATACATGGCAAAGGCCATCCAATCACACCTTTACATGTCATGAACTATTAGCTGTAATATTCTCAGCCTTTAGATTGTTCTCATGTGTGCACAACATCATCTTAGCCCTTGATAAACCGACTATAGAAGGAGAAACTTGATGGGCGTGCTCCTGACTCTCTGGAGAGGGTATTCCCATATTTGTCTTCATGTGCACAGAGCTGAACACGTATCAGAGGGGACCAACAGCCAAATAACAGCTGTACTGAACATGGTACCTTGTTCCCGCGCCTTACCGGGCCTCATCATGAGCCCAAATCGGTTCTGGTGTTAATATTCATGAGGGATGGACACAGAGCATCGCCCTTACCCCATTATCATGTGCCTGGGTGTATTGCACCGAATTGATGACGAATTACACCCTTTCTACTTATGTCACATTCGGGTGCATGCCTCTCTCACGGGCCAACGCAATTACACCCTTTCACTTTAAATTGGAAAGTCTACCAGTGTCGCCTACCCCTTCCTTAGCTCTAAACCAAGTCTCGTGATTTAATTTTGCCGAGAGCTTGCATTTTCCATTTTTCTTCCTTCCCCTTCTCGGTTTTAATTGGACTTATGAGAGAGGGATGTATGACCAGAGCTTTGAGTATAGAGAAGAGGGTATGACCTTTATTAATATAGCATAAAGGCTTTATATCGAGCTCTATCCATTTTAGTGAATTTTAAGCTCTAATTTCGGATTCGGAAGGAAGGCCAGGAGAAGAAGAAGAAGTCAGGTGCGCGGGCCCACTTGTCGGTCTCCTTGTTTCTACCGTTCATCCCTTTAAGATTCTTTTATTTTCTTCGGCTGTATTCGGTGTCCGTGAGCCGTGTAAAGGGGGTGTGGCGCGGTGCATGAAGCACCAAGTGCATGCTAAACGAAGGGGTCAAATGATATTTGAATTGTACCCCAGCGCCTAGCGCCTCCCTTTGTTTGGTCACGGTGTACCATGGGCCGAGACACTGGCAATCCGGTATATCCCGTATTACCCTGGTGTGCCGTGTTCATTTTCCATGTTGCTCAGCGTAAAACGGCCCTGAGTCACTAGTGATCGGGTCCCATACTGTCAGATCTGTTTGGTATCCCAAAAATTGTACCCAGAGCAGTTTTGAGACTTGATTTGGTCAAATGTCATCCTGTTTTGCACCCAGAATATTATCTATGCATTGTTTAATTCTTAAAGAATTAATTGCTTCATCATTTTGACCATTGTGCACACCAAAATTCAAGTTTTTGCATGTAGAATGTTAGCAAGAATTTCAATATGCTATACTCAGTTTGCTTTGAAGAGCTTGAGTGTGACTTTGTTATTTTAATTGCCCCGGAAATTGCCATTTATCTTGTGACAACTTTTTAGGGTCAAACAAATGCCCCCCACCTGGGTGAGGTGCGAAGACCTTAGGATTGAACAGCTTAGTCAGGTGCCCCCAGTGGTGATTTCGTTCACTGGAGAAAATAAAAGTTAATTTCTTCATTGTTCAAGGGAGATGTCATGAATATTTTTAAGTTCTAAATTTTTATTGTCATGCCAATTGTATCAAACCTAAGCCATAATTTGATTTTTAAACAAGACCTTGAGATTGTATAGTTTAACCTAGACCGAATCTTTGACCAGCTGGGATGTCGTTGCTTGAGGACAAGCAACAATTCAAGTTGGGAGGCGTGATCAGAGTCAAAATAATGATGATTTACGTAGGGTTTTGGCTTAGGTTTTGCATATTTTCTCACACTTATGTTTAATTAATTAGAGAAAAAGGCTACTGTCACCATTCTTTATGTTTTATTGTAGAAAATAGGTTTTGGGACTATTTTACACCAAATGGAGCTAGAATCGGGTCAATCGGATCAGCAACGCTCATCGACTAAGTCCTTGTTACGGCCCGTATTGCCTAATACGGACCAGGCCTAGCATTGACCGGAAGATAGCGCTGGAAGCATTAAACCCTAACCGTCAAGGTCCTAATACGGACCGTATCACCCAATACGGTCCGTATCCGAAGGCGTCTCTTGGGGAATAACTGCCGATAGCTGTTTCCAGATCAGTTTCTTAGCCCCTACTCAACCTCTACACATCCCTACACTCCTATATAAGGCCCCTGGGCAGAATGATTAGTTATCTTTGTAATTAGGGTTAGATTTGATTAAAGTGAGAAGAGAGGAGTGCTTGTAACCATGCCGTTCCGCGGCTAAGTTCCTTTTCTTAGGACTAGGCAGTAAACCTTGTTACTCTTGATGTTTTGATATATATATTTCTGTTGATTATGATTTCTTGTTGTTGAAACAAAATGCTTTTGTGATTTACTATCTCTTCATCTAATTTCAATGATCTAGTTTGAGTCCGTTAGGGTAGTGACAGTGCTTTAATGGTAAGAGAAATTATTTGCATGAATTAGCCTCGTTGAGATCTATTAGGTTTATGTGAAGAAAACTTTAGCGGGGAAACTATAGACCAGACCAACAAAATGCGTACCAAATTCCATCACTTGCGTAAAGTAAATCGCAGTGATCTGTGTAGTAATTTGGTATATTTGAGAGATCAGACATTTGCGTAAGGTAAATCGCAGTGTCCTATGTAGAATCTCGGTGAAAGATTTGTCATTCTTGCGTAACATAAATCGCAGTGACCTATGTGGTATCTTTCATTAAACAACAACAGGAAATCAGACGCAACAGGAATATATTGTCAAGGCGGATTGAGTGGCAATGGTGTGCCGAAACCCTAGGAATTCTCATCTCTATATTTATTTTAATTACTTTTAATTGCTTCCTAATTTACATTGATCAAAACAACATCTCTCAATTTTCAGATTTCGTCTAGCCTTTCGAAAGATTGTGATTCGATAGCTCAAAGCATTGAACCAATATTCCCTGTGGATCGACCTCGTATATACTACTCGATAGGATTGTGCGCTTGCAGTCCGAACCGATAGCATTTCCGAGTTTATAAATATTAAAAGAAACATTGCTCTCTTTTGAGTGATCAAGCTTTTTGGCGCCGTTGCCGGGGAATAACAGTTCATTGTGCATGGCCTCGCGAGACGTCCTTGCTTTGACCATTGAATCCAATTAATTAGAAACGCCTAGATTTCTTTTTATTTTCTGCATTTTTATTTTTATTTTCAATTTTGTTTTTATTTTTATCTTCTTTTTATTTTCAGTTTTTAGTTTGATTTTCAGATTTTCTTTTCTTTTTAGGACACTACACGCTGGCCGAATCATCCGTACGAAGATCCGATAGGATTGCTAGTAGGAGAGGACAATTCGCTTCCACATCACCGACAAGAACCAATCATAGTTCTTCATCAAGTAATTCTGAAAGCGAAGAAGACTCAGATTCGATCAACATGAATATTCCACCGAACGAATCGATCAACAATGGAAGACAAAACAATGGTGATAATGAAGTTCACGATGCAGCAAGACCCAAACTTCTACGAGACTATTGCGTACCGCGCGCGAATGATCCTAATTCTAGTATAAACCCGCCAACTGTCACGAACCGTAATTTTGAGATCAAACCTGCTCTCATAAATATGGTGTCGCAACAGCAATTTGGAGGATTCCCACATGAAGATCCGCATCTTTATTTGTCAATTTTCCTAGGGATATGCGAGACGATAAAGATCAACGGAGTTACCGATGAAGCAATCAGGCTAAGGCTATTTAAATTCTCATTAAAAGATAAAGCAAGAGCATGGTTGTTTTCCTTACCGGCCAATTCCATTCAAACTTGGGACCAATTGTTTAATGTGTTTATTGCAAAATATTTCCCACCATCCAAAACTTCGAGGTTTAGCAATGCAATTACTAATTTTGAACAAAGGGATGGTGAAACATTGTGTGAGGCATGGGACAGATATAAGGATATGTTAAGGTGTTGTCCACATCATGGTCTAGAAAGATGGCTGATTGTCCAAACTTTTTATAATGGTCTAAACCCTACCGATAGGTTGTCTATTGATGCTTCCGCAGGAGGAGCAATCATGAACAAGGAACCTGACGAGGCTTACAACCTAATTGAAGAGATTGCAATCAACCAACACTACTGGATCCCTGAGCGAAAGAAGCCAACTCCAACGCCTGGCATGCACCGAGTAGATGATATATCCATGCTAAGCGCAAAGATTGATGCTTTGCAAATGGCACTCAACAAGCAAACCAAGCAGCGAACGGTAGCAGCAGTCAATGCCGCAACAGCATGTGGCTATTGTAGAGGAGCGCATGAGATGACCGAATGTATGAATGTGACGGAAACTGAGGAAGAAATGGAGCAAGCAAACGCAATTGACAATAGCTTTCGATCTCAGCCCACTTACAATACATACCATCCGAACAACCGAAACCATCCAAATCTCTCATACGCAAACAATCAAAAGCCTGCTGCACCCCAACAGAACTATCAACCACAGCCCAATTATCAACCAAGATATAACAATCCTCAACAGAACTATCAACCAAGGCAATACAATCAACCACCGCAACCTGATATCACATCCTTAATGGAGAGATTCCTAGAAAAGCAAGACAAGGCTAACGCCGAAATCAGGCAAAAGATCGAATCCTTAACAAACCGCAACAAAGACTTAGAAGACAATGTCTCTAAGATGGCAAAAGAACTCTCGAGTATTACACGCGGAAAAGGCAAATTTCCGGGCCAACCGGAAGAAAACCCGAGAGAGACTTGCAAATGCATAACATTAAGGAGCGGTACAGCTTACAAGGGACCTCCCATGCCCGATCAAACTTCCGATGAGATGCATGCAGAGCCATCGCATTCCGAATAATACGAGCCGCAACCACCGGAGCCGCCCGTATTCGAACTGCAGACAGACCCTATCAATGAGCAGAATGACACCGTAGGTGGAGACGAGCGACAACCCGAACCTGAATACATTTCACCACCACCCTACAAGCCACCTCTGCCATTCCCTCCAAGGCCTATCAAGCACAAGATGGAGCAGCAATTTGCGAGATTCATGGAGATACTCAAACAGTTACAAGTCACAATCCCCTTCACTGAAGCAATTACAAGCATACCCTCGTATGCTAAATTTCTAAAGGAGATTCTTTCAAACCGAAATAGGCTCCAAGAATTTTCGACAGTTCCGCTCAATCTGGAGTGTAGTGCGCTCGTGCAAAGCAAATTACCGACAAAGTTAAAAGATCCAGGAAGCTTCTCGATACCATGCACCATTGGCACGACCAATTTTAAGAGAGCTTTATGTGATCTGGGGGCAAGTGTGAGCTTGATGCCCAAGGTAGTATTCGATAAATTGGAATGTGGAGACCTATCACCAACACGGATTTCATTGCAACTAGCTGACCGATCAATTCGATATCCTGAAGGAATGTTGCTTGATATCCCAATCAAAGTCGGTAAATTCTGGATACCAGCAGATTTTGTAGTGGTTGATATGGAAGAAGATGAGCAGATTCCGATCATCCTTGGAAGGCCATTCCTCGCCACATGTGGGACAATGATCGATGTTAGGAACGGGAAGATTTCACTTAATGTTGGCGAGAACAAGATGATCTTCAACATGAATGAAACCAAAGTCCCACCTGACATAAATCTTGTCTACAATTTGGAAACAACGGACGAGTATGGCAATGATGAATTGCGAATGGATGAATTTGAAGACATCGAGGAGATGATGCACGAAGCAGAAATGGAGAGATTGTTCATTGTACAAGATGACGGTCAGGTCCATCCAACCTCCGTGACACAACAAACCGATGATCTGAAAAAAACCCCTAATATCGCAAACAACAGGAGTCATTCTCTCTTAGCCCTTGCAATAATAAAAAACTACGCGAAGAACTCGATGCAATGTCTCAAAGACTGGATGAGGTCGAAGCAGCACTCGGTGTGAGTCTGGCATTCGACCCCGGACCTCAAACACCAACCGACTTCTTCGAGAAAGGCAGTGATGATGAAACCACAGAAGACGCTGAAGGCGAACCACCCGACAAGCAACCCCCTTGCATTGACGGGAGGGTATCCGGAAGAAACTGATGCAACACAAAGTCAAGCTAACAACTTTAAACAAGCGCTTCTTGGGAGGCAACCCAAGGCCATTTTTATATTTTCCTGCAAATTTTTATTTTTAGTTAAATTAGGGCTTTGACTGGGCAACGAATCACATTTCACTCATTCTTTCATGACCAGGTGAGCATGCTAGAGGAAAGGCTCGGTTAAAAACATTGGAAAAGTCAAGAAAATATTCTCTGTTACTGACCGTATCAGCCAATACGGATTAGGATAGTGAATACGGAGCAGGAGTTGGAAGGAAAAGGCATTAGCAAATACGGCCCGTATCAGCCAATGCGGACCGTATTCAGAGGAAGAGTTGAAGAAACAGTTGTCAGGATTCAAAAAAAAAAATTTCGGATACGGACCGTATCAGCCAATACGGTCCGTAATCAAAGCCGATCTGTGAAATTAAAACCCGGTAACGAAGAGCCGCGAAGTTGGGTAACCGTTCAAATTAGAGGTTTTTCTATTTTTGAGCCCCCTCTCTCCCGTTTCTCTTCTCCTCTTCTCTTCATCTCTTTATCTCCCTTCCTTCTTTCTCTTCGCCTCCTCCTCCCTCTTGCAAAAATCCGAGCCAACCTCGCAAAACACCACCGGCAACCAAGTGAGATCTCGTCAACCACCTCTCGCACCATCACCAACCGCCGTTACGGGCCGTATTCGACCCGTATCCACCAAGAATACCGATCTTCACCATTTTCGGGTTTCTTCCCCCATTTCCCTTTTTAAATTTCGATTTTAATTTTACTTTCTTGAACGAGTCTTCTATTTCTTTTGCAATTTAGCTTTAGAGTTAGTTTTCTATTTTAGATCCATTTAAAAACCAAAAATCACGAAAAACACAAAAAAATTAGGTTTTCCAGTTTTTACCAGAAACAGTATTAGTCCGATACGGTCCGTATCTGTCAATACGGTCCGTATTGAGTCCTGTACTTGTCCATTTTCAACCAGCTCCCAGGTCTGTATCCGGTCCGTATCAGCTTAATACGGTCCGTAACAGAGGCTGGTAATTACCACAAATGGCCCCAAAAACACGTGGTCTTCTCAAAGCTTTGACAGGTCTAGGCAAGAAGAAGAGGGGAGAGTCCTCTTCTCAAAATCCACCGCCGCCTGAATCACCCGAACGGAGCCCCGAACGAGAGGAGTTGCCAGAATCTCCTCCTCAAGAAGAACCACAACCGATGGAGGGGCAACAACATAACCCCCTGGACATAAAATTCACCTACAGGGCACACGCCAAAATCTTCGAGAAACTGGATGACAACAAAATCGTCAACCACAAGGCCATCCACATCGAAACCCTTCAAGAGCTCGGCCTCCTCGCCCAATTCAAAACCCTAGCAAAAAGGGTTCATGTCTGGGACTTTCTCAACAAGCTGGTGGATGTCCCAACCTACGATGACCTTACCCGCGAGTTCATCGCCACCTTCTCCTCCGAAAATGACATAATCAAATTCCAGCTGATGAATGCAGAGCAGGAGATGTCAATGAGCGATTTCTGCGACATCTTTGGCTTTAAAGATGAGGGCGTACAGGCGTACAATAATGACCGGAATTTCTAGAAGATGATCACCAATTACCGCCTCAGTGATCCGAGAGTCGCAAGCCACATTGTCCATCCGGTGCTCCGCTACATGCAAGCGGCTCTCAGCAACTCTCTTTTCGCCCGAGGCGAGACATGTGCAAAAGTCACCTTCCCCGAGCTTTACATTCTCAAATGCATGCTCATCACACCGGAAGAGCCACCACACCTCGGTCATTTCCTCTGCAACCACATCCACGCAATTGGCCAAAACAAAAGGGACAGAGGAAACATCTCTATTGGTGCCATCACAACAATCCTCGCTCGGCAACTCAGACTCGAGGTGGATTTCCTGAAAGAAGGCACCGGCATGAGATTCCTCGATATCGAGTGCCTCACTGCCATGAGGATGATCAGCGGCAGACCTCCCGAGCCTTACCTATACTACATCGAAAGCAGGAGGGTTCAAATGCCTTGTAAGCCGCTACCCCTCAAGAACCAGCAAAGATGGAAGCAAGTGGCCCCTAGCGGCAGGCAGGCCGCTCAAGAAAGCGATGACGAGATCGATTTTGATGCCATAGAGGCCGAGGCTGAAGAAGAGGACAGGGCTGAAACCGCAGCAGCCGCCGCATACATGCAAGAAATGGCGGCAAATGAGCAAAGGGCTCGACAAGAGGCGCTCGCGACAGAGGCAGCGCGACAAGGGGCGGGACCATCTGATGCCCCTCAAAGTGGATACAACCGAGTTCTCCAAGCCGTCCAAAGGGTTAACGCAAACATGGAGAGGTTCTCCATTGACACTAGGACCACCTATGCCCGGCTTGACCAGCAGTGTGACGAGACACGTCACTATACAAGCCAGGTTCGTCAGGGCATGGACGAGCTGCGAGGGTATGCTGCCAACAACAGGCGCGAGACTCAGCAGACGCGCTACATGGCACAGCAGTATTACCAGCATGCTCTCACCACAGGTTTGCAGTACCAGCCACCACCATACGGACTCTTCGACCCGTCATTCTACGAGGATATCCAGCGCCCACCACCACCTCCACCACCTCAGGACTGAGGTGCAGTGAGTTGTATCTTTCCCTGGTCTTTTTACTTTACTAATTCTTTTATTTTTATCTCTCGAGCATTGGGGACAATGCTCAATTTTATTCGGGGGGTAGGAGGTAAATTGACCATGTATCTTTAAAATTTTCGCAATTTAAATTCTTAGGTGCTAGTAGTTTTACTCAATTTTTGACTAGGGTTGGAGGCTTTACCGAAAATTCTAGAATGATTAGATTGAGCTTTTTAGCTAGCTTGCATTTTTATTTTCCCCTAGCAGTAGGTTAATCAAATAGGAATTGTTTTTAAATTGAATTAGACTAAGGTTTAGACAATTGGCCATGATACCAAAAATTCAGAATTTTAAAAATAATTAGTAATCTCAAAGTGAACAATTAATTGCTAACCATGAGTGTTGACCAAAAATCGCAAATCCTAGAATTTTTATTGTTGAGTAATTTATTTTTGCAAAGTCTTTTTAAACTTGATAGTGTTTTAGAATACCCATTTATTATAGATAGACCCATAGCGAAACTATGCAATAATTCTTTGTATGAATGAATACTTGGAATTGTGTGTAATCATGGTGCTTGTGACACAAAAATATTTTACTTTTCAGAAAAATAGAAAAATACAAAAAAAATCAGAAATGAGAAAAACCCAAAAAAATAGAAAAAAATCAGAAAAAGAAAAAAAAATATATAATAGAATAAAAGATGGAGGATAAAGAGAGTACGGGTGCCTACGCAAGACTGGTTACCAATAGGCTTGAGAAAACCTCCCAAATTTTAATTCTTGTATATATTTAATTTTTCAAAAATAGTCACAAGTATCAACACACTTAGTTGTCATACTTTGCTCCAATTAATTGGGAAGGAAAATCAAAATTTATAATATTTGAATTCCTATTGGTTGGAAGGGATCCATTTATAATCGAAGGGGAAATTAATACTCTCAATTTTAAGAATATTTGTGAAATAAATTGTTCGATAATAATCTTTCTAGGGTAAGCATAATGAGATCAATCATGGGGTGAATAAATTGTTCAAGGGAGAGGTCATGAATATTTTTAAGTTCTAAATTTTTATTGTCATGCCAATTGTACCAAACCTAAGCCATAATTTGATTTTTAAACAAGACCTTGAGATTGTATGGTTTAACCTAGACCGAATCTTTGACCAGCTGGGATGTCATTGCTTGAGGACAAGCAACAATTCAAGTTGGGAGGCGTGATCAGAGTCAAAATAATGATGATTTACGTAAGGTTTTGGCTTAGGTTTTGCATATTTTCTCACACTTATGTTTAATTAATTAGAGAAAAAGGCTACTGTCACCCTTCTTTATGTTTTATTACAGAAAACAGGTTTTGGGACTATTTTACACCAAATGGAGCTAGAATCGGGTCAATCGGATCAGCAATGCTCATCGACTAAGTCCCTGTTACGGCCCGTATTGCCTAATACGGACCAGGCCTAGCATTGACCAGAAGATAGCGCTGGAAGCATTAAACCCTAATCGTCAAGGTCCTAATACGGGCCGTATAACCCAATACGGTCCGTATCCAAAGGCGTCTCTTGGGGAATAACTGCCGACAGCTATTTCCAGATCAGTTTCTTAGCCCCTACTCAACCTCTACACGTCCCTACACTCCTATATAAGGCCCCTGGGCAGAATGATTAGTTATATTTGTAATTAGGGTTAGATTTGATTAAAGTGAGAAGAGAGGAGTGCTTGTAACCATGCCGTTCCGCGGCTAAGTTCCTTTTCTTAGGACTAGGCAGTAAACCTTGTTACTCTTGATGTTTTGATATATATATTTCTGTTGATTATGATTTCTTGTTGTTGAAACAAAATGCTTTTGTGATTTACTATCTCTTCATCTAATTTCAATGATCTAGTTTGAGTCCGTTAGGGTAGTGACAGTGCTTTAATGGTAAAAGAAACTATTTGCATGAATTAGCCTCGTTGAGATCTATTAGGTTTATGTGAAGAAAACCTTAGCGGGGAAACCATAAACCAGACCAACAAAACGCGTACCAAATTTCATCACTTGCGTAAAGTAAATCGCAGTGATCTGTGTAGTAATTTGGGGTATTTGAGAGATCAGACATTTGCGTAAGGTAAATCACAGTGTCCTATGTAGAATCTCGGTGAAAGATCTGTCATTCTTGCGTAACATAAATCGCAGTGACCTATGTGGTATCTTTCATTAAACAACAACAGGAAATCAGACGCAAAATGAATATATTGTCAAGGCGGATTGAGTGGCAATGGTGTGCCGAAACCCTAGGAATTCTCATCTCTATCTTTATTTTAATTACTTTTAATTGCTTCCTAATTTACATTGATCAAAACAACATCTCTCAATTTTCAGATTTCGTCTAGCCTTTCGAAAGATTGTGATTCGATCGCTCAAAGTATTGAACCAATATTCCCTGTGGATCGACCTCGTATATACTACTCGATAGGATTGTGCGCTTGCAGTCCGAACCGATAGCATTTCCGAGTTTATAAATATTAAAAAAAACATTGCTCTCTTTTGAGTGATCATTGAACCAAGGTCTACCTTCTCGCTCTTCATAATATTTGGCTCTTAGTACTCTCACTCATAGTTCTTTGGGTTTCGCAAGAACTCCAAATACAAGTTTCATAAGAAAGGCCTTGTTTTGATCCCTACTCTTCTCCAATCCTAACCTTCCCTCTTTTTTCTCCTTGCATATTACATTCCTTTCACCAAATGTGCTTTCCTCCTATCTACTGAGCTCCCCCAAACAAATTTTTTGATTAGCTTATCAATTTTCTTGTATGTATCCAATGGCAACTTTGTGGTTTGCATTGCATATGATGATATCGCTGTAAGGACTGATTTCGCTAAAGTGACTCTACATGCAAGAGATAACGTGTCTACCTTCCAGCCATTAAGTATTTTATTCATTTTCTGAATAATATTCTCATGAGTCTTTGAATCAAATTTTCTTCACTAATTATGGAGTCCAAAATGTTATAATATTTTGATCATAGGATAATTGTCAAACTGGTTGATTAATATTGGAGTGGATGGTCAATATTTAAAATTTCTTTATATTTTATTGTTTTAAGTAAAAAGTGTCAAGTTCCATTTTTTTTTTTATAAACCTCGAATAAAAATGAATTTCAAAGTTACATCTCTCATAAGAAAAATAATATCTAAACTAATTGTTCTAGCTAGGCGTGGTTCTCTCCCAATTTATTTTACACTTTATCATTTAATTTCAAGACTATAAATTTAACACCGTAGTACATCCAATAAAATATTATTAGAGTGGGACGTCATAAAAAATTAGATGTTTAATTTTATACACTGCATTTTCTTATATAAACATACGTTAACTTCATAAAAAAAAGGACATTTTAATTGTTGAATCGATACGATAAGTTCAAAATTATTTTGACTACAAACATATTTTGGATGATTTTTTTTAATCACCATAATAGAAAATTCTTTTAATATATTTTAAGCCAGGTGTCCTACCCTGTATCTATTAAACTCGGCACTGTATGTGGGGAATTTTTATAAATAGAGCTCATGCATGATGTGACATCCTTTGATTGAGAATAATAAATTTTGTATGTTATTTTTTTGTTGAGAAGATATGATCATGCATTTAATACATTATTTTTTACTTTGTAAAATATTAATATGTAAATTAATGAATATAAACATTGAGTAGAACTATGGTGTTCCTAAGTTCACCAAGCCCCTTTGTGAACTCAACTCTAAAACCTATGGAATTGGCTTCAAACAACAAATTCAAACCGTTGAAATTCTTTTATCTTACGAGTGGTGCGTCTAGATGTAAAAGATTTTAAATTTTAAATTAAATTTGTATAAAGTCAGGTGGTCAAAAGACGCCCAAAAAATGTATAAACCTTCTAATTTTGACCACTTGACTTTATACAAATTTAATTTAAAATTTAAAATCTAATAGACGCATCACTCGTAAGATAGAATAATGATTTCAACAGTTTGAATTCATCGTTTGAAGTCAATTCCATAAGTTTTAGAGTTGAGTTCACAGAGGAACTTGGTGAACTCATGAACACCCTAGTTGTACCCTATAAACATTTACCTTTTGTATTCTTATTGTCTTTTAAGATTTATCTCTGCTCTTTTCCTCATCTCAGTTTCTCTGATTTTATGAAAGACGAATACATTTAAAAAATGACACCAATGCAACATAGATATTAGTGTTATTTGACTTAAGTAGGTCAATACTTACTTTAATCTTTTATTAAACCCAAATATCAGAGTACAAAGGAGGGAAATCCCTACAAACATAGATATTACACTACTACAGAAAAACAGATTGCACACGGACATTAATGGAAGAGCTACACGGATTTCCTGCTGTGTTTAAAGCCAGGGTGTATGAATAGGTCAGACTACACACGGATATTTAACCGTGTGAGATTATAACAATTTCTACACGGATTACTTTGTAAACCGCCGTGTACAAAGACCTGGGGTGTCGCTCTACAAGTTACCGAGCTACACGGATATCCCCTAATTAACCGTGTACGATTCCTCTTTCTACACGGCTTTGTATTAAAAGTCCGTGTAGCTCTCTTAGCTATTATACACGGACTTTTGGTAAATATCCGTGTACAAATAGTTGAAGATTTTTTGTATTTCGCCTCCAGCAAGGCTATGATACACGGATTTTTCTAAAATATCCGTGTATGATTAGTATTGCACACGGTTTTTTATAAAATGTCCGTGTAGCTCTATGCTATTGTACACGGACAACTGTTAAATAACCGTGTGCAATAGCTAATTTTTGATTTTTTTTTTCTATCGTACACGCACAATTGTGAAATATCCGTGTATAAATACCTTTTTTTTGTATATTTTGTTTTTGGGCTAGCCTCCAGCTCTGCTAGCCAATTTTTTGCAACAGAAATACAAATATTCATTCGAAACAGATTAATTAGCAAGAAATTACTAAATTTATACAAAATTCATATAGCAATAAATTCATTCGAAACATATTTTTATTACAAATCTATGCAAATTCATAGCGAGGATTACAAAATTCCATGGCAAACCACCTTGCCCACATGCACCGCACATCGTCGATCTGATCCTTGGTGTAATGCGCTTGCTTTGTCACATTCTACAAAATTATAATTTGATAATAGTTAGTATTTCAGAAAAGGTAGATATCAATTGCTTATTATATAGGAAATTAATATGAAGTACATACCGCTTTTGGGAAATCGAATTGTATTCTTTCGACAAAGTCAAACATGAATATCATCGTGTAATAAGCGCATCCCATCCCTCCTCCTGTTGCGGGCTCTGAAATTTACATTTAGCGGCATTTGTTAGAATGACAATAATTTTTTTAACAAGATATGAAATTTCTAACTCATAAAGTGTTCTCACCGACATCCACTTCCAATTCAACTTGCTTTTCTTGCGTGTGCCCGTGCTATCTGATCCTCCCTCTTTAATATATTTCGCAAAAGCCCTTACAAAATTGAGTGAATGTAATTAGCAATTTTATAATTTGATATGATTGAAAGAAATGCAAACCTATAGAATTATTATTGCTTACTTATTCACAAAAGGGAAGATAACTTTGCACTTGTCAAGCGCGATCCTTCCTTTGGGCTTACAAGAATCAACAATTATGCCCACATTTAGGTACGGCACAATGAGAATCGAACACCAATGTTTGCTGTGGGATCGAGGAGAAGAATTATAGTACTTTAGCATATAAAAGTGACACAAGTGTTTGCTATGATTGATGGTGTGATTTCATTTTTTTATGTTTAACTTTTATTTCCTTTATACAATTCTTTAATTTAAAATATAAACAACACATAAGTTAAGATTAGAACTAACCCCTCGTGGTATGGCATGAGAATGAATTTCTTCTCCTCCGCCTTAGCACGATGCATCGCAGAACACATGTACTCGATAGCCATATCCGGATAATATGTCACTGCCGTAGAACTCACTTTCTCCGGGTCCAGAAACATGCACAAGTTCTTCTTTTCAACCATCTCATCACAGTTTCGGACTAGCTTCCTGAAAACTCATCATATTGTAATTAGAATATATATTTGAGTTCTATACAATAATGAAAATAATTTTTGATCACTAACATGAGGAAAATGGTGATGTGTGACACATCGAGCCATTTGTCGGATGACGAGTGGTGGAAGAGGTCCTTGAAGTCTTTGAACGATAGCAGGAGATCCCTGCCTTCGTGTAGAAACATCCCAGGTGGGACAGGGATGATGATAGCCTCCATGCCTTCGGGCGCCGTCATCAAGTAGTCGTGGAGAAGGCGCAAATCACTGGGCAAACGGCTGTATTCTTCTTCGGTGACCATAGGACGGGGCGGTGATTGTGGCGCGTCAGCCCCGACGTCGCAAGCCACCTCCTGACGTACCGGTGACATCGCCGTACCGGTGACATCATCTCCTCGTGTCTGTATCAAATTATAAATGGATTATTCTAGTATTTCAAAAAGAATGAGTTGAATGTAACAAATAAATGGATTTTTTTATGGATTACCTGATCCAAAATAATCTGACTCTTGGGCCATTGGACAAATGACATTCGTGCCTCATCAAGCACAAGCATGTCGTCGGTAGGGACAGGAAGGGGTACGCGCTGCCATCCATCCACGACTAACTCAATATGCACGCATGCATGGTCGGGCCTTAGCTGACCAAAGTGTACATTTTTCGCTCCTGGATGTACAACACCCTTAGCAACAGTCAGAGGAACACTATCAGGCCACAGGACGAGGTCGCATGCTCTGGGGTCCTGCAATTATCAGAAAGTTGTTTATTTTGATGGTGCGATATTGTCTAACAAGGTTACAAACAGGTTTTAATTACCTTTATATTATGAACAAGTATTGATTACCTTGAGATTATTCAAATCGTCTAAGGCCCACGTGCCGGATGCTTGACTACTTCGCCGAATTCCCGGCGAAATGGGAGGTGGTTGCTCGGATGGCTGCGTAGTTGCTGATCTAATTTGTGTCAATATTGCTTCCATCTCAGCAAACCTTGCGTCGTACTCTTTGCTCACCTCCGCGCGTATCTGCGCAACTATCTCGTCTTTGTTTACCTTGGCACGAGATTTTCTTTGAGGTTTTTGTCCCTCCACTCGGAACACCTCCTTCCAGCCCCTGTAGACCCCTACACCCCTTACTCAACCCGGGTGTTCTGGATTCTCGAGCGCTGCAGACAAGGAATCATTTTGTCGTTCGACACTTCGGGCACCCGAGTTGACCTCCTCCTCCACTTCCAACTGTTCAAGTAGAAGAATTAGTTAAAGCAAAAGAACAATTGATGTACTTTTGGAGTTATAATTTTCGGACGAATGTCACAAAGTAAGTATAAAGGACTCTTACCATTCTCTGTGCCACGGGTTGCAAATTCTTTGGGAGTACTATCCTCCCGTCAACGGTTACCTCGGCTCTACCCATGACCCAATCTTTGCCCCTAGGATTTTGGATCCTAACCACGGGTGAGTCAGAATCCTTGTTTTGCTCCAGGACTTTCCTCCATTCTGCCGACTTACCCTCGTAACCAGCTGACCCTAGATGGTGTGGATACTTGTTAAAGGCAACGGTCCTCCTGCCTTTATTACTTTTTGACTTCACAGAAACAAGACAATAAGGATCAGTTAGTTTTAGAAAGATAAGTACATATCGAGAAAGAATAAGCACAAAAGAGGCACGAGTTAGATACCTGGAACTCTTTGGTAGACTTCAAAGCTTGAAACGCATCCCAGTCCTCTTGTTTTAGCCATTTGTAGTAGCCGATCGGAGTTCTCCCTTTCTCCATGAACTCCGTCTTCAACGTGCTCTTGAATTGCTTCCAACCATTGTTCATAATCTTCAAAGTCTTATCCTTTGGAACATCATTCTCGATGTTCCACTGAGCCTGATTAACACCAAAATTTAGTGTATTTAAGTATAGATCATACATAAGTGAAAATAAAGCAAAGAGTTGTTAGGCACTTTACCTTCACCATGTTCCACCACTCGTCCTTCACCGCATCCTCAAAATGATCCCATCTCTCAACAAGGATACTCGCTTTTTGCCTCACCAAACTCGTACACCAATTTG
This sequence comes from Carex myosuroides, assembly GCA_028015225.1. Classification (NCBI taxonomy): domain Eukaryota; kingdom Viridiplantae; phylum Streptophyta; class Magnoliopsida; order Poales; family Cyperaceae; genus Carex; species Carex myosuroides. The sequence goes on from CM051464.1 coordinate 7,802,641, forward strand.
AGTATTTCTGCCGTTTTTCTCCCTGCGCACGCCCGTCTTCTGTGAACCAGATTTCTTGATGGGTGTGCTTGGACATGCTCGTGCACATTGTCGGCCCTCTTCTCCTTCTTTCTGATGAGGCAGTAGCTTGCTGCTCCTCTTCTGCCATCATATCGACGTACTCATCCTCATCCGACATGGTTCTGCATGAAATTAAAGATCAAATCATAAGTGACCAATAATTGATATTCTTGTACAAAAATTGATATTCTTGTACCAATAATTGAAATTAAAGATCAAATCATAAGTGACCAAATCATAAAATTAAAGATCAAATCATAAAATTGATTTTGTACAAAAATCCTATAATCATAAAATTGATATTTTGTACAAAAATCCTATGAAATTAAAGATCAAATCATAAAATTGATATTCTTGTACCAATAATATTTTGTAACTTGTGAAATTTGTTTCCGTTTCTCAAATATATTTATTTATTTATAAAGGGCTGATTTGGTATTTGATTGAAACAAATACATTAATTAGAGACTCAATCGATCAAATTCATATTAAATTTCAAATTAGTGAGTTTTTTTTTAAATAATTATTAATATTAAAAAAAACTTATCTATAATATTTTAATCTAAATAATTGAAAACACATCTAATAGATGCTATTTTTTTTTAAATTTCAATAATAGTTTTCAAATATACACACCGTAAGAATTAAATGAAATGTACTATGAAATATAATTATATCAAAAGAGGGGATGAGGTGGTAAAAAAACAATGTGTCGGTCAAATAGAAATAAGAATATATAGCATGCATTGGTTGTTTCATTAACTTATAGTCTAATAAGAATATATAGCATGCACAATTTTTGACATATAACCTAGATTAATCAATTAACCTAAAATACCCTAAAATACCCTATATCAAATTAACCTAGATTATTCAATACTAACTCGGTATAGCACCATAAAGATATCCGGTAACAAAATTAGCCAACCATGGCTAACGGGTTCAAACCCAATAAGAAAAATAACGAGAGAGAGAGAGAGACGCTAACCACGGGTGAGAGAGACCGCGGGTTAGAGAGAGAGAGACCACGGGTGAGAGAGACCGAGGTGGTGAGGCGGTGAGGCGGCGAGGCGGTGAGGCGGTGAAGAGCTCGGAGAAGGCTTTCGAAATTCTCTGTGAGGGTTTTTGGAACTGAACCGCTTAATATTCTCTGTGAGGGTTTTCGGACTTGTGAAAATTTTGGCAGAGAAGGATTTCGAAATAATAGTGTTTTCCTCATTATACACGGACTTTTAACTTAAAAGACCGTGTACAAAGAGCTTTCTACACGGACATAACTCTAAAGTCCGTGTGCAAATATCCTTTCTACACGGACATCTAGCTAATAGTCCGTGTAGCTCTCTTCCATTTCTACACGGACTATTAGCTAAATGTCCGTGTATAAATAGGTCCGACAGGCGGGTCCCAGGTTCAGTAAAATTTCAGGAGGTGAATATTTATAAAGTAATAATAAATTAAGTAAAATTTCAGATTTCTAATATTTCTAAAGTAATAATAAATTAAGTAAAATTTCAGATTTCTAATATTTAAAAACTTATACCGATATTTGTACCAAGCAACTAATATTAAAATCTAATAATGAAATTTTATTTATTTTATTTTATTATTAAATGTTTTAACTAATATTTTCAAAAACTAATACTAATATTTGATAATATTATAAGCATTAAACATAATCCTTCATTGATGCAATATTTGATAATATTTGATAATCCTTCATTAAACATAATCCTTCATTGTTTCAAAAACTAATACTAATATTTGATAATACTAATACTACATTATGCTTTTTTCCTTATTTCCCTCTTTTTTTCCTTTTTTATTTGATATATTACAAGCTAAGGTTGCAATATTAAAAGCTACACGGTCTTAAACAAAATAAATATTATACATTATGCTTTTTTTTCCTTTTTCTTCTTTTTTCCACTATTTGAACAGTACCCTCGGCCCATAATCCTTCATTGTGGTCGGACCGCATGTAGTCAGCTTCGTCTACCCCTTCAAGTGTTGCTACCTCAGTTTGCACATCGGTACAAAATGGAGGTACTTCGTCGAACTGGTCGTACTCTTCTTCATCGACGACATTTTCTACCCCGACAATCCTTCTTTTTCCGGATAGGACGACGCTCAACCTAGCATCACTCGGGTCAGTGGCATAAAAGACTTGGGTGGCTTGCTTGGCGAGTATAAACGGATCATCAACATGCCCAACCCTGTTTAAATCAACAAGTGTGAACCCGTCGTTGTCAACTTTAACACCTCGGTCTTCGACCCATTGACACCGAAACACGGGAATGCTCAGGCGAGGACTGTAAATGAGCTCCCAAATTTCTTGAATAACGCCATAATATGACTTTCATGCTATTACAGCCCGGCCATCTCCGGATCTACTGAATTCTTGAGAGGTCGCCACCAATGTCACCCCACTGTTTTGCATCGTGCTCTTATCACTCTGGGATTTAGTGTAAAATGTATATCCATTAATCTCGTATCCTTGGAATGTTCTAACAACAATTTGGGGTCCTTCGCCAAGCAGTTTAACAATTTCAGGTACGGGGTGTGACTGCACTCTTTCTTTCAGCCATCCTATAAAAGAACGATTATGCTCGTTAGTAAGCCACTTCTGACTCCTCGTGTAGTTTTGTTGTTGAAGGATTGTCATGTGCTCATCTATATAGGGAGCAACATCTGTCATGTGTTGTAGTACAATAAAATGTGCCTTTTGTAGTTCATTTAGATCAGCAACTACGGCTCTCAACCCAATTGTCCCGACTCCTTGGAGCCTTCCCTCGTATCGAGATTTTGGAACGCCAATAGGATCCACACCGGTCAAGTAGTTGGTGCAAAAATCAATCACCTCCTCCGTAGAATATCCTTCTATAATGCTGCCTTCGGGTCGATGTCGGTTCCTTACGTATTTTTTCAAGATGCCCATGTATCTCTCGAATGGATACATATACCGAAGAAATACGGGACCACAAATCTTAATTTCTCTCACAAGATGAACAACAAGGTGAACCATGACATCGAAAAAAGATGGCGGAAAATACATCTCAAGTTGGCAAAGAGTCACGACGACCTCATTTTGCAAAGAGTCCAATTTTAGAGGGTCTATCACTTTGGAATTTATTGCATTGAAGAAAGAACAAAGCTTCGTAATGGTTTGACGAACATGCTTTGGTAAAATTCCCCGTATTGCAATGGGAATTATGTGTGTCAATAAAACATGACAGTCGTGAGATTTCAGACCGACCAGTTTCAAGTCCTTCATCGACACCAACTTCTTAATATTCGAAGAATATGCTCATGGGACTTTTATACCATTGAGGCATTCACAAAAGCTTGTTTTCTCTTTCTTTGACATTGTGCACAGTGCGGGGGTAGGTATGTGCGCTTCCCTTTCTCCTGCGGTGCGAGCTCGTGTCGTATTCCCATCTCTACCATGTCTTTTCTCACTTTAATACCATCCTTAGTCTTCCCCGGAATGTTCAATAATAAACTAATTAAACTGTCACAGACATTTTTTTCGACATGCATGACATCTAGGCAATGCCTCACTTCTAAATATTTCCAGTACGGTAGCTCCCAAAATATGGACCTCTTTTTCCAAATATTCTTTGGTTGTGCTTTGGCGCATTTTCCAAAAAAACATCAATGTTTTTTACCCGTTCGAAGACACTCTCCCCGTCTAATGGATGACGAGCCACTCCAAGCTCAATTTTCCCGTTGAATGCCATCTTCTTCTTACGATATGGGTGATTATTAGGAAGAAACCTACGATGCCCCATGAATACATTCTTTTGACAATTTTTCAACCTCAGCACCTGCGTGTCATCTTCACAGATCGGGCATGCTTTTTCTCCTTTACAAGTGTAACCCGACAAATTCCCGTACGCGGGGAAATCATTTACGGTGCAAAACACCATGGCCCGCAAGTTAAAGGTCTCTTTCATATACGCATCCCACACCGGGACGCCATCACGCCATAATTTTTGGAGGTCCTCGATTAATGGTGCGAGATATACATCTATGTCATTTCCGGGTTGTCTGGGACCTTGGATTAGTAATGCCATCATTATATATCTGCGTTTCATGCACAACCAAGGAGGAAGATTGTAGATGCATAAAAGAACTGGCCAAGTACTGTGCCGACTGCTCATACTTCCAAACGGACTCATTCCATCTGAGCTCACCACAATCCTAAGGTTCCTCGTTTCAGAACCAAATTCTTTGAAATGTCTGTCAATGTTTCTCCATTGAGGAGAATCAGCCGGGTGCCTTAGTTTACCGTCATTTTTGCGCTCTTCTTCGTGCCAGCGCAATAATTTTGCATCTTTGGGATTCGCAAACAACCGTTTGAATCTCGGTATTATCGGCAAATACCACAACACCTTAGCCGGAGGTCGGCCATTTGTGTCCTCGTTACAATCATCAGTGTCCTGGTCCTTACGACGTTTATATCGTGAAACACCGCATTTAGGACAGACATGCATGGCCTCGTACTCGTTACGATACAATACACAGTCATTCGGACATGCATGTATTCTTTCGATCTTCAACCCCATCGGACATATAAACTTCTTTGCCTGATATATTGTACCGGGTAACTCGTTTTTATCTGGGAGCATTTCTCCTAAAAGCTGTAATAAGGACGTGAAACTCTTATCGCTCCAACCATTGTCTGCTTTTAAGTTTAATAATTTCAACACAGCTGACAGTTTTGTAAAATTGGTACACCCGGGATACAACGGCTTCTTGGATTCATTAGACAAATTTTGAAATTTATCATAATTTTTATCACTAATTTCATCTTCCACATCACGTAACATATCCTCCAAATTTTCAGTAAACTCGTGTTCTACATTTTCATCAAAATTCCTCTCCATCTCATCATCGTCATTTTCGGGTTCGACGTTATCAGAATATTCGGCACTCTCATAATCCTCGTTCCAATCAAGTTCAAAATTATCAGAAATTCCAACATTCTCATCATTCAATTCACGATTACAATCTTTATTGGCACTACTACTTTCCCCAAATTTCTCACCATGCATGAACCAACATGTATATCTCTTCTTAAATTCCCGACAAATCAAATGAACTCTAATTTCTTCGATGTCCAAAAATCTTAATAAATTTTTACAATCTTTACAAGGACATAAAATGTCTTCTTCTTTTTTCTTCACTCTATAACTCTCAGCAAATTTTATAAACTCATCAACGCGAACCAAATATTCTTCACTGTCACGTCGCATTTCATACATCTAGCTTCGATCCATCTGTAAATTAAATTAAAAAAATGATTTGATCAATTAATCATGCATGGTCAACATTCTCCTTCGTGTATAAAATTTTGGGCTTACAAAGGGCCGGTTTACAATCCTAACCCACTATTTGAATATTATGTCTCATATGTGAACACATATTAGCGAGATTTAATTAGCATTTGAGAAAAATTCGGCAGCATTTCCCCTTAACTCCCCAAGTATGCGTACGAACCACATACTCGTAGGAGCAATAAGGGAAAATACTGTCGAACTTTCCTCAAATACTAATTAAATCCTAAATGAGACATAATATTCAAAGAGCAGTCCCAAAACGGGGACTATCCAAAATTAATCCCTATTGGATTAATTTTGAACGGGCATGGACCTAAAAGCATCTAAAGGTCGGTTATTGGACCACAATACACTAATTAATTACATCTAAAATTAAGAAATCAAGCATGCATGAAATGACCTAAATAAGCCTAAATAACAGAAAATTAGAGGAAGAAAATGATTTAAATACATATTACTAACCTTAGAAAGATGGAGAGGAGAAAATACAAACTTAATTCAAAGATCTCAGATCTCAGCTGCTGGCCTCGATCAATTCGCAGAAATCTGATAGGAAAAAGCTCAGTTCAGAGAGATGTATTAACTAAAAGACTTGATCAAAACGGCGCTGGAAGGGGAAGACATTAAAACCCTACACTATTATGCACGGCTATTTAGTTATAAAGCCGTGTAGCTCTCCAACTAAACATACACGGCTCTTTTGTTATTAATCCGTGTACAATTATACTATTTATACACGGATATATTATCAAAAAACCGTGTGTAATATTCCTACACGGCTTTGTATTAAAAGTCCGTGTAGCTCTCTCAATTATTTGCACACGGACCTCTTTACACACGGATTTTTGGTTTCTAATAAACCGTGTAGCTCTCTCTAATAATTCTACACTGATTATTAACTAATTATCCGTGTAGAAATCGTGCAGATCTTTTGAACAAGTAAAAAATCATATTTTGTACACTGTTTTTAATATAATTGCCAAATCCGTGTACAATGTGCAGTGTACAAAGCCAGTTTTTGTAGTAGTGTTAGTTAAGTTCACGATTTTTTTTAATAAAATTAGATTCATATTAGGCTCACTCTACAATATTATAAATACAAGTAAATTTGTAACATTTTTTTTCTAAAAGGACCTACAAATATGTACATTCAATAATTGAGAATTTTTCATGAAAACTATCTTGTTTATGTTAACTGCTATGGTACTACTATTAAAATAATGACATGGATTATGAGTAATAATTTTTTTTTCTCTTAACCAATGAATTATCAACTTATCTTTAAGAAAACCATATGTCATAAATTCAGCATTTCAGTTTACATGTTCAAATTTATAGTCAATATTAGATAATGCATTTTTTTTTCTGATGCCTTGATCGATACTTTCTAAAGTGGTGTTCTATGAAGATCCATATTAAATGTCGTACTATGATTTTTGTGTTAGACCATGGCCCCACGCTTCGCCGCGGACCTGCAATTTTTTTGTGAATATATTTTAAAAATATTTAGAAATGTAAAAATCAGTAAAATACATAATCTATTTATAATGTGGTTTAAAACAGAAATTAACAAATAAAACAAAGATGATATATATAATATTAGCGTAGCCAGTAACTATTTTGTAATTAATTCAGATCTTAATTACAATGCAAAATGAAGATGATAAGCATAGTTTTTTTTGTTGTTGTTGTTGAATGGTACATTTCGTAACACGAGTCATGAAATCTATAATAGCTAAAAAAGAAAAGTAGTAAGTGAAGTGTATTTTATCAATGATTTTCTAAAGAGGTAGATCGATCTTTTAGTAACAATAGTCTGTCCCATTGGATAATTTAATCAAGTTCTGGCAAGGATGTCCTGCACCATTCGTTAAAGATCCTATGGTCCAGAAGACCAGAACTGTAACAATAAGTTTCCGTACAAAAGACAGCACAGCATGATTGACAAAGAACTCGTACCAAGCTAGAAACGTGTCAATCATTCTGTGTCAAACGTGTCCATTAAAGACTCTCCTGTTGCAGTGCTTCTAGATCTCTTTGCCAGGAAACAATAACAAAATAAAGTCCTGTCCCTATTCTACCGTACCGTACGAAAGGCACTGTTTCTGTGCGAGTACCTTTGTTGGATTCAAAGGGAATTGTATTTTTTTTTTTGAGTGCATGCATAGCACGGATGGGGTCCGTGCTACGGCTCAAAATTTGACTTTTTAAAATTCTAACGGTCGATCCAACCGTTCAATGTGATAATCATATGAATATGTACTTGCAAAATAAATTTTATATTTTTTCAAAATTTTTTACTATTTTTTTAGATAGGTAGAAAAATCAGTGTTTTCTGAAAATTCTGGACCATCAAAATTCTACCTATCTAAAAAAATAGTAAAAAAATTTGAAAAAATATAAAATTTAGTTTGCAAGTACATATTCATATGGTTATCACATTGAACGGTTGGATCGACCATTAGGATTTTAAAAAGTCAAAATTTGAGATGTAGCACAGACCCCATCCGTGCTATGCATAGCACCATAGCCTCACTCTTTTTTTTTTTTTTGAAGTTAAAGCCCGTAGGCTTCTAATCATTAGTAACATAAAAGGTTCATTACAATACTATTAAAAGGTGCTTAAGCAAAAGTAAGAAAAATTCAGAAACTAGTGTTTGCTACAGTTACAGCTTAGATTGTCAGAAAGCAACACTGTGAGATAGTAGTCCGGCAGAAGAAGCTGTGCCGTACCAGTATCCGGTCATAGCCGCATTGTATCGGCCATTTTCAAAGCGGAAGAAAGACAGACTGAGACATCCCTCCACGACTGGCGCGCCATTCCTTCTTGTGTAGTCTACTGTCTCTGAGCAGAGATGGTTTCTTCTAGCCCAGTTAGCTAAGTCATGTGGCCCCTGCAACGCTGAGGTGCTACCTTCTGGTCACATAGGTTCTTCTGGTTTCATTTTTTGTAGATACGACATATCCATTTTGTACCTTCTGGTCACATAGGTTCTTGGAAAACATTTATATCTTTTTGTAGATACGACATAGGAGATCGTACAACTGAGGTGCTACCTTTTTTTATGGTTAGTCAGCAACGCTGAGACAAAATATATTGATAACTGAGGTGCTACCTTGTCCTTTTGATTCATTGGAAATTTGGTTTGGCCTGGTCTAGTATAGCTCTCCGATATCAATTATGCATGCATTAAGAACCAAGTAAGTTTAACTAGGTATTAATTTAGCTTTTTGTTTAATTTGTTATAATTTTAGTTCATTTGTTCTATATGAATTGCCTTCTGAATTCTTTTAGTGATCAGTGTTTTTGTAAAATTATATTAGTATTACAAATTTACCTACTAACTGGTATTTAAATTTAATACCACTGCTTGAAGGATTTAGAGGCAAAGATCAAGGTGTTGAGGATCGACGAGATTAAATTGCATGTAAGGGAGGAGAAGTTGATGGCCGAGTTGTTTTCTATTCTGACTGATGAGATGGTGGGTGATTAGTCGGTGATAATGTTGTTCCATTTTGTAGAGAATGTTTGTGTTATACACTCCAGGTCCACTAGTTCTTTATTGTTTTCGTACCAAGGTTCTAAATAGCGATTATAGCGGTATAGCGGGGAGACAAAAAAAAAGAGCTATCGCGTAGCTATAGCGAAAGCTATCCTACATAGCGTTTTTTCTTTTCAAAAATTATATTTTATATTTCTACTAATAATAAACATTATCTTAAGTCTCATAGGGTAACAAAAACACCAAATTGATTAAGAAGTTCTAATATTCATATTGAACCAATACAAAGTCCAAATTGTCATTCAAAATATTCCTAATTCATAAACTATCGATATATTTTCTATTCAAAATATCCTACTATCATATATTAAGTATCATTTTACTACATTTTCAAATCAGTCGTTCTTTATTCTTTAGTCAGACTGGAAAAACTACAACAGAAGAAATTCAACTTGAACTTGTTGAGATTGAACCCCAACGCACAATGCATGAACCTGTTGAGATTGAACCCCAACGCACAATGCATGATACAAATAATTTAATTGATATAGGCCAACGCACAATGTTCAAGTTTATTGATATTATAGACCCATGTAATTTAATTTTGGTTTGGACCTTAAAGCCCATTTAAATTGCAAAAATAAAAATAAATAATAAGCCCATGTAGCATAGCGGACCGCTATTCCGCTACGCGCTACGCTGTTTAGCGGACCGCTATTACCGCTATAGCGGCCGTAGCTCAATTAGCGAAGTTTTACCCCGTAGCTTAGCTTTTTAGGTCCAAAACCGCTATAACTGCGCTATAGCTTCGCTATAGCTAGCTATTTAGAACCCTGTTTGGTACCATTAGTGATGGTACAAAATAATAGTTATTAATTAGTAAAAAAATTTGGAGCATGCCATGTGTATGTCATGCGATTATGACTGATCTGATCTGAAATAGTTAATAACAAGCGTAGTGCTCTTATTCAAAATAAGATACAAAAGACAAGTTCCATATATAGCTCCATGGCTCCATGCCATGAAAACAAAAACAGCACTAAGTACTACCATAGAAAAACACAACCTAACCATCATTACTCCTTAATTAATTTACTAGATAACCTGATCTATCTCAAAAGGCATCTTAATAGGGTTACTCTGATCTATAGCATCATGCCCTAGCATGCCATAAGTGAACGGCGGGAACTTGACCTTGGAATCGCAGTTGGTATTCTTGTTGATTGGACAGCTGATGATGTTCTTACCATCGCCTGATATGCAGATTTTTATCCGCAACAGTTGGGATCCATCGGACCTTGGCAACATGCGGTTGCACTCGATCACAAATGAGAATGATAGCTTGGCACGTAACGCCGACTCAATGTCCTCCAGATCATACTTGGCAGTATTTGATGGTACAATACCTTTGTAGCACAACAAAAAAGCAAAAAAAAAAAAATAGAAATATTAGATGTGGGATTTCGATCGGCCTAATGAAGCTCATATTAGGGGTCTATGTTTTGTGATTACTTGTGGTGTTATATTATATTAAATTTTATATATATATATATATATATATATATATATATATAAGAGAGAGAGGGGGGTTGGCTACTCTACTTACATAAGCATATGAGGGCATATGCTTATAAATTATTTTTGCATTTTCAATGTCCAAATAGTCGATCTGAAGCACTCAACATGTTCTCCATATTATAATGTGCTTCGAGAACAAATTTTACATTTTTTGAAATTTTTTTTACTATTTAATTAGAATTTTTCAAAATAGTGTTTTAATATGGTATAAAAATCTAAAAAAATAATAAAAAAAATCTGAAAAATATTGTTTTCAAAAATTCTAAAAAAATAGTAAATATTCCAAAACATGTAAAATTTGTTTCCAAACACATATTAATATGAAGAACATGTTGAGCATTTCAGATCGACCATTTGAATATTGAAAACACAAAAATAACTTATAAGCATATGCCCTCATATGCTTATGTAAGTAGAGTAGCCAACCTCTATATGTGTGTGTGTGAGGTTAATTAGATATATTTGTGTAGACCGTTAACAATTTTTAATTTGAAGATCTAACAAAAAAATTATTATTGGGCCTCATTGTTTAGGACTGACTTTATAATTTCAGCTGATTTCAAAATTTAATTTCTGTTTTTTTCCTTTTTTTCAATATATATTTTCTATAGTACTTTGCAATTTGATGGAATAGAAAAGAAAACAGACCAGTCAAAGCATGGAAGGATGTACACTCTATTGATCAATTGACCCACATTCATTTTTTAAATTTATGTACTTGTACACTATTTTCTATATAGTTGAACATAAAATACTTTGGATACTGTAAAATTAACTCTTATACTCAACACGAAAATTTTATATGATTGTTCTTCATTTTCATTGTGTGTTTTATCCTCATAGTTTGAAAATCCAACTCCGCCTCTGAAATAAAGTGTTAAAGAGAAACTTAGTAACCTTTGGTGGCAAGGTAGCTCAGGAGGTCGAGATTCTTTCGAAGATTGAGGGCCTGCTGGAAGTAGTTGGGCTGAGTAAGGTTAGAACAGGTGCCATATGTACAGAATGTAGATTTCCACTTGGTTACTCCATTGTTGCTTGGGCATTTCACTTCAGGCCAGTATGAGAACATATCTGTTATGAAATTCGTGAGCTGCACATTTTCAAATTATCAGTTTTAGTGTAAAAGGTTACCAGGTTAAGCTTCTCAAGTTTAAAAAAATCAATCAGAGTTGTGAATTAGCCTTTTGTCTACTAGCAAAAGCAATATCCTCTGTATAGGAAGTCAGCAAGTTCAAAACCGAAATGATAGAATATTTCTTGGGGATATTAAACTAGTTGGGTCACTTCACCCCAACTTTACTAAAAAAAAAAAAAAAATTCTATGAAAAAATTAATTGCGACACGTTGTTTAACAGAATATTGAAGTAGCTAGGACCATGCACGTGATCTGGTACTGAGAGATGTAAAGGCAGCATTATTATATATAGTCAAACGCGGGCTTTGGTGTTGCAAGTTTTAAATACAATGCGATAAGAATGGGTCCAATTTTTTTGTCGTCTTCTGACCTACTGTTTATATAAAAAAAATGAGTTTTCTATCCTAAATCTTAAATGTGGATAATTTCATTTCAAACGAACCTACTTTTGATATTGCTTGGACTATTATGAACAACAATATATACTTATATAGTACCAACTCAAGTGATATAATTAATATACTGGATAACTTTAATTAAGAAATATTGATTTCCGAGTTTCAGCAGGCTTCTACATCACTCAACTAAAATATAAATATAACAATAATAATGATAATAATAATAATAATAATAATAATAATACAAACAAACAAGAAATAGACCATGTCTCTAGCAAATATATAAAGATTACATGTATTAAACAGAGCACTTAATTTCGATCTCTTGCGTCCGTTATATTTATCATATATATGAGCAAGTACCGACATATTTCAGAGAAATAGGCAAATAGCAAAGTAACAGCAGGGGAAGCAGTTTCATATATTGCAGGAATTCACAAAAGGATTCAAAAAACCTTTGAGAAAAAAAAAGGGGCAAAAGAAAAATTCCCTGGACATATATACACAGTGAGGGTCTGAGGGACGCTTGACAAAGGTTATATTAACAATATTGTTGGCAATATATTTTCATAAAAATTTAAATAAATTAATATTAGAAGTTTAATTTACATGTATGTTATTAGACAAATAAGCAGTGTAACAATCAAATTTTAATACAATTTAAGTACGTTTAAATTTTAAATCATTGACATATATACGGTAAAACATATGTCAAATCTCATCATATTTTACATATATTATATATTTAATTTTTTTAATATAGAGGGAAAACCCACCGATTTCATATACTGAAACCAAAGTATACAAGGTACAGGTACCAAACCCTACAAAAACTACAGTTAAGCTACATATTACAGTATTAAACTTCATACAACCAAATCACATGGCTACTCTAAATCAGTCCAAAAACATCATAAAACCCCTACAACAATCTCATAACAAAAACTTCATTTTAAACAAAATCACCCCTGTATTAGTTTACATATATTATAGACATAATTAATATATGAATAATATAAATCATGCTTATAACGTTGCATTGCAAATTTAAGCTTTATTTTAGAAAATTATCAGACATGATAGCACATTAAATCAAAAGGTCTAATACGTGAAAGGTATACTAGAATATAAAATACACCATATATATCCAAAGTAAGGTATACTGTACTGAAGCTAGGTAATATTTTTTTTGTGGTTCAAGCATTTCCCAGAGAAAAACTTGGTACAAAAATTACCTGATTGACGTAGAACTTGCAAGTGGAGGTGCAGTTGGTGACGGCATTGCCGGAGTAGCTGTCGTATGTCTCCATCGACTCCACGAAGAAGTCCAGTGCTGGTTTGCCAGTTGTCGGCATGCAGCATGTTTTCCAATAAACGGATCTGCAGTATGACCCTGGCCACTGCACAGTTATTTATAAAGAGCTCCTTAATGAAAAGTGTATTGTAAAAGATACTATGAAAATTTGTTGCCAACTTCAAAGGAAGTTATAGTGGAGATTTGAACAAAATGTCAAGTTTGTTTGATTAATTAACCTCACAAGTGTGTTCATAAAAAAAAAAGGAAAAAAATAAAAGAAAAGAAAAATTAAGAGATTGAAGATAGTACTGTTAGTCTATTGTTACAAGTTTAGCTTAGTATCTTAGATCAAATGTAGAAGTTATAAATGTACCAGAAGGTTCAAATAAAAGAAGTCCGATTCAGCCGCGCCTTGAGCAGGAACGAAAGGAGAAATGCAAAGGAAGGCAAGGATGCAGACGAGAAGAGAAGGCTTAAGTGTTGCCATTTTCTCTCTTTTTCTTTTTTCTTTTTAATTGCTTTTTTCACCAAATAGAAGCAGAGCAGAACCCACTTTAAATAGAGTAGTTGGGGGGAATTCGGATCACTGGAAGTATCTGACTCAAGCAAATTACAAGGGACGGTCCAGATTAGTTCTTTTAACTTGGCAGTTGGCACGTATCTCAAAACACAAAACAGATCCCTTATAGTTTCTATAGGCAACGGATTGACTTTGACTCGGCTGGAATTAATCTGAGCAGTCCGTTTGTAAATTGATTGAGTCAGGTATCTGGGAGGATACAGATTCGTACTTAATTTGGGTGGATTAAATTTTTTTCTTTTCTTTTTTCTAGATGTATGACGTGTTTCATTTATGGTGTTGCCAATTTAAATTTAGATCGATATTAATCAGCTCCTGAAATAAGATGAGGATAAGTTTTCAATAAATTACAGGTTATGTGGTCAAATAAAAAATTGTATATTTATTTGGTATTCAGACAACTCTTAATCAATTCAACTTTTAAGGCTTTTTCTTGGTTTGTTTATCAGAGGTGATAATTCCTGAATGATTTTGCTTAAAATGACAACTAACCGGTCTTAACTAATATAGTAAATTGAAGGAATTAAGTGTATAGAACATAGAACTTCATCATTTTTTTATAGGGAGAGCCTAGCTATCCCCCGTCAAACATCCCCGTTTCATCCCCCGTGTTACGTTAAAAAAAAAAAAAAAAAAATTGTGCTGCTGGACCCTAAAACGTCCCAGACGTTTGTTAAAACGTTCCAGACGTTTTCAAAATTGAAACTCGATTTTCCAATTCCTGCGAGTTTGGTTAAATCGTTACCAACGATTATAAAACATTCCCACCGTTTTAAAACGTTTCAAAACGATTGGTTCTGTAAAAATTTGATCAAAAACAGGATTTCTAAATCTTAGAATTTTATTAAAACGTTACAACGGTTTCGAAAACGTCCAAAACTTTTTATGGTATTTCCTGCTCGATCAGGGTCTATTTTGCAAAATTCTCTCTCTCTCTCCCCTCATTCTCCCATGTGGTCCGCCCATTTCCCCTTGTGTGTGCCTCCCAAAGCAAGAGAAGGAGAAAACCCCTCTTCTCCCTCAAAATTTCACCGAAACTCTTGAAAAATTTACGAGAGGAATGGAAATGGCGGTCTAGTTCTCCTTCTAGTAGCTATTTAGCTCTCCATTGGTATTTCCTTTCTCTCCTCTCTTCTCAAGATCTGAAATTTTCTCCATTGTTGGGGTTTTGCCCCAAATCTAAAATTTTTGTATAAGTTTTGAGTAATCCATCTCCATTAAGCTTCTATGTTGCCAATTTGGTAATTCCTTTCTCAATTTCATCTTAATCTTGGTTTTCTATCTAGGGTTTGGTTCAAATCCGAAAATTTGAGAAGAGTTGTGATTAATCTAGGCTAATCCAACAAAGAGAGGTGTTAATTGGTGTAGGCTCGGTTGAGCAAGATTTTGCGGGACCTTTCGAGACGTCTGAACCATAGTGCGAGATACGCTCTTCGTAATCAGGTGCGGGGTTCTTGGACTTGTTTGATGTTTCATTTTCAGAAATTAAATTGTTTCCGATTGTCATGTTGAATGCTTGATTGTTGCATGTTGATTGTTGCATGTTTGTAATTGTGTGAATTGTTTGCATAAACCAATATGGTTAAAACCGAATTGTGAGTTGGTTGATGGAATTCATGTGAAATGTTTGATGGTTGCATGTTTGTAATTGTGTGAATTGTTTGCATAAACCAATATGGTTAAAACCGAATTGTGAGTTGGTTGATGGAATTCATGTGAAATGTTTGATTGTTGCATAATTAGAATTGTGTGAATCATGTGCATAATCCAATCTGGTTAAAACTGAATTGTGGTAAAAAGGTAGATTTACATATTCGTATGGTTGTCGATTGATGTGTTCTTTTATTGTTCGATATGTGAAATGAATTTGCCAGGCTGACCCATAGAGGTAGCTGGATAAGGTGACGGTGACCTATCCGTTGACCTGTTTCTGAATTTGCCAGGCTGACCCAGATATGTAGCTGGATAAGGTGACGGTGACCTATCCGTTGACCTGTTTATGAATTTGCCAGGCTGACCCAGAGAGGTAGCTGGATAAGGTGACGGTGACCTATCCGTTGACCTGTTTATGAATTTGCCAGGCTGACCCAAAGAGGTAGCTGGATAAGGTGACAGTGAATTTGTCAGGCTGACCCATAGAGGTAGCTGGATAAGGTGACGGTGACCTATCCGTTGACCTGTTTATGAATTTGTCATGCTGACCCGTAGTGGTAGCTTGGATAAGGTGACGGTGACCTATCCGTTGACCTGTTTATGAATTGTTGCAAGGCTTTGAGCTGATTTTGATCCCATGTCAAGGTTGAGCCGTATGGCTGACCTTGATTCCGTGTGAATGCATTTGTAAAGTTGAGCTGCATAGCTGACTTAGAACCAGACTGTAGTAAATGGTTAAGCGAAAGCACTGCAGATGGGTGTCAGATAAAGGGTCCAGCTCGGTGGAACATCTGTAGGTGTCAGTAACCCTACAGATGAGGGTTTGATAAAGGGTCCAGCTCGAGAGAACATCTGTAGGTGCTACCAGCCTTAATAAAATGAGTTAAGCCAAATGTGTGTTTGTTTGAACTCCGTCTTGAAAAATTTCGTGAGTTGTGATTCATTTGATTATTGTTGTCGAGCATACGCATTCCTTTATACACTGATATAGAACTGTTAATACACTTTTGTATGGGTTTCATTTTTGGATATGGATTATGATTGCAAGTCCAATAACCTGATTGTGGCAAATTCGCACTGAGAAGTTATTCTCACCCCCATCCTTTGGGTTCTTTTTACAGGTTACGGTACGACTGATTCTGGAGAGGCACACGAGTAGTAGGCCTTTGGTATATGTCACCATATTACCTTAGTAGTTGTTTTTGGTATTTGACTAGAGATGTAGATACATTTTTGTTGTATAGTTCTTTGAGTCATAACCTATGGTTAGTATCCGTATGAGATACATTTTGTATATGCTACTTTTACCAGATGTTGGGTACTTGGACTGTTATATATAAACCTGTTTTATCTTTTATTGTGCTATGATGAGTTATATCGTAATTGCCTTGTAAGCATACATGGAGTTGTATGCTTACGGCGGGGCTCTGTCTCTACTCATGGCTGCGGGGTGTGACACCCCGTCAGTTGCATTAATTAAGTGGGGGACCGCATAACTGTCAGCGCATTTTAGAAATTTGCAGAAAAGTATTCATATGTAACACAACTAGTATTCATCCATCTATATGAAGGTATTCACATTTGTAATAGAACCATATTTGGATATATTACAACATTCAGTGTATAAGAAAGTAGGGGACCACAAACAACATGTGTGTGGGACCGCATAACTGTCAGAGCATTAATTAAGTGGGGGACCGCATAACCGTCAGAGCATTAATTAAGTGGGGGACCGCATAACCGTCAGCGCATTAATTAAGTGGGGGGACCGCATAACCTTCAGCTCATTTTAGAAATTTGCAAAAATGTATTCATCTGTAACACAACTAGCATTCATCCATCTATATGAATGTATTCATCTTTACAATAGAAGTATATTTGGACACATTAATCACTCATATTTTACACGTTTTTAGAGATGAGTTTTTTTTTCTCCGTTCAATCTAACCAATATTTCTGACGATCTGTGAGAAATTTTGCAAATCTAAAACCACGAACGTCTTCTACACAATTTTCTCTTTCAAATGAGATCCATGATGACATACTTTCGAGTTGTCCGTTGCACAAGTATTCACACCTCATCACAAGTATTCATCTCTCATCGAGCAAGTATTCATCATCGTCATGTAAGTGTAAATAGTTAATGTACCAAGAGTATTACAAGCATATGTGCATACCTCGATTAATTTTACAAGAGCAGCCGAATAATATTCATCCATAAGATATCAAGTATTCATACATATAAGTTAAAATATTTATACCTAAGATATTAAGTATTCATCCATAAACGTTGAAATATTCATCTCTAAAACATCAAGTATTCATTCATACACCTCTAATTTTTTCAAAATTTGTTTTTTTGTCATTTCTTAGTACTTAGTACGCACTGGCCTAATTCACCATTAATGAAGCTTTTTTCTTTGCAAAGAGAGAGGTGGGAGAGGTGGGCGGAGGTGCAGAGAGAGAGGTGGGAGAGGCGGGCGGAGGTGGAGAGGGAGAGGTGGGAGAGGGAGGGAGAAAAAGGAAAGAAATAAAAGGAGAAAATTGGGTAATTAATTTGTAAGGCCATTAGGTAGTTATAATTTGTAATTATAGTTAGAAGAGGTAGTTAGTTAGTTGGAGGATGAAATGGGGGATGGATAGATGGGGGAAGATATAATTATCCTTTTTTATAAATAAACCTTTAGTTTCAAATTTTGAATACATGTAATGGCAGTTAAAGGAAATGAACCCTTCAATTTATCAAAATTGTTTTCAAGTGTACAAAAGTTGTTTATTTAAGAACTAATATGGTAATTTATTCCACTTAATAAGTTGGGTTATGGATAAATTTATGTTGACTTAATTTCATTAGTGATAGCAAGTTGTGGTTCAAATTTCAAAACTTCAAATTAAATAATTCAATGATATGATAGTCCCGAAAAAATATTCTAATACATGAGATGATCTCATTGAGATCTGAAAATTTCTACAACACTTTGAAAATATGTATATATTTCCTCGATCACTCTACCAATCGCTCTGCTGCTATCATTTATCATTATTGTAGAACTCAAATTATGAAACTATATATTGCTAATTTCATTAATTATGCTTCGACAAATACTCGTTTTATGCCGTGAAATTCTATAATAAATTATATGTAAAATTATGAGTGAGGCCATAGTTCTATGCATATATAGATTGGCCGTACTACATATCAATATTTTTATTTTTTAGGTCTATATAGTAGATCTGAATCATTTCATGTAATTTCTATATGAAAATATACTTGCAGGTCAAATTTCATATTTTTTGAAACTTTTTGTTATTTTTTAAATAGATAGAAAAACACTAATTTACAAAAATAGTCTAGAATTTTTATCAAGTAATTTTCTATCTATCTAAAAAACAATAGAAACTTAAACAAATGTTTGAACCACAAATACATTTTTATTTGAAGATCACTATTTAAATTAATTATTTGAACTTCACAAATAAAGATATTAATTTATAATACAATCCAATATGCACTATATAAGCATAATGTAATTTGCCTTATAAATAACCTTGTTGTTCTTCTTCAAGTAATTAAGATGTTTTTTTACGGTCTATGAGACTGTGACTCAAAACACTTTAGAAAAAAAAAAAAAAAAAAGGGCTCTTCGTAGTGCCATTACCCTGGAAACTTCCTACTCTGCTATTACTGGAGATGAATCGAACTATTATTTTCCTATGATTTGTTATTTGATTATTTCATTATATCGAGGAAGCTGTCTGCTGTCAAGAGACTCAAGTGTCAGTAAGATAATATATAAAAAGTAATTTGTGTAGGTCCCCACCACTAATTAATTAAGATTCCCTCGACGTACAGATTGCTCAGTTGCACTCGTACCATTGCACGCTGAACTTGTTGCTTATTATTTTTTATTGTTACTCATCTTAATGGTGGAGTAAAATTATTTTTTATTGTTACTCGTATTGGTATCATTGCACGTTGAACTTGTTGCTTATTTTTTATTTATACTCTTCAATGTTATTAAATGCGATTTTTATGCGGTATGCGGAAGGACACTGCATATGTGTTTATGTGGACATATATATACAGATTTTAGTAATTAAAAAAAAAGAAAAAAGTTCAGTCTATCTATTATATTATGTTTAGTAACGAACTTTTATTAATCTATCTTGATTTTTAAGTATTTGATATACTTTGTTTAATTTTTAAACACATTAGTTCAATAATAATTCTGACTTAATTCATGTGTTCAAAACAGTTTTATTAAATGAGCGTCAATTCAAAGGACTACTTAACAAAGCCCAGCAAAGCAGTGAGAAGTATTAATCCGCAGCCCACTTTACAAAGTCCAGTAAAACCCAGCACCCCAAACCAGCAGCCCCTAGTCCGGTTTATACATTCTGAATTAGTCCCACAATCTCAAAATACATATTACCTAAACGCTGGAGCGCTATAAAATAAGCCGGAGAGCGCTGCATATCTTAATGGATCCGGGTTCGAAACTCAAATAGTGGGTTCTGAACATTTCGGATCTGAGAACTCAGTTATTGAGTCCGTTAATGGGTTATTAATATTTTTAAATCTGTTTTTAGCATATGCGGTCCGCATATGAATTTTTAATGCGGATGGAGGGTGCATACGCATATGCGGCCGCATATGCGCCGCATAAAACCGCATTTTATTACACTGATACTCTTAATGGTCATGTTTGGTTATGGAGTAGCAGTAGCAATAACTATGATCAGAACAAAAATGCAGATGAAAATTTAATAGAATAGAATAGACATGAACTTGATATCAGATTGAAAAAAATCTAAAATTTATGAATATTATCATTGAAACCAACAAATTAAGGTTTCGGTTTGCAAGAGAAAAACGAATAATAATAAAAGAGAGAAGTAATGGTGGAGAAATATAACATGAGATTATATTTCTATATCTCTTTTTTTTTTAAACTTGACAATGACTGTCGAGTGTACAAGGAAATGTAAAAAGTACATATCATATCATTCTAATACATCAATTAAGTGTGTAAAATCTCAGCAAAAACCATTCCACATTCTTTCTTCCTGAATCACATGTTCAGCAACATTATGATTAGGCCTCTTCTCTTCGAAGCATATATTTCTATATCTCGTTTAAGACTTCATCAAGGATTTTTTAACATATCTTTTGATTAATAAGAGTTAAGACGTTGAAGAATTGACGCTATTATAAGTTAGTCAAATTCATTTTTTTTTTTAGTAAAGATTGGAGGTCAAGCCACCCAACTATTTAATATCTTCGATGGATTCCTCCATTCGGGTTTCGAACATGCGACCTCCCACACGGAGGGCATTACCTTTGCCAAATTTTTTGTAGTTTTACATTTGAAATATTAAGTTTATAGAATAATTCCTTTCTTCAACAACAAAAAATCAGAGGATAAAAACAAACTGTAATTGCTATTGTATATCATAAAGTTCGATTAGTGACCATATCTAAATGTGCAAAGATATACATATCTTGTGTTATTGTTTTCACCATGTCACGTTGTGTTACATATTCAGTTCATCTTTTATTGAACAAAAATAAATAAATCAATTTGACTATTATCATAGACTAAGAATTTGTTTGAATCTCAATTAAGTCGGATAGCTAAAAGTGTGATTGTTACAATTAGTCCTGTTTCATATTTAAATGGTATAAGGTGGAAAGTGTGTTATGTTTTTTTTAGGCGTTAAAACTTAACAATTTAACCTATATAAATTTAGTAATGCGCTAGAATTAAACTTTCATCTATAACACAAATTTGGGATTTGAAAGAAGTTTTTTAATTTTTGTTTCAAAACATTCATAAGAAAAGGAAAAATTGCAACAATTTTATTTTAAATCTATATTCTTTTTTAATAGAGAACCAGATTTATGGCTTAAGAGTAACTATTGAAGCATAATTACACAAGGGACTGCATCTCCAATAATCACATGAGAATATAGTTCTAAAGTTCCAGCACAACACATTATGTCATGTGTGTCTATCACGTTGTGTTATTCGCCTATCACGTGACATATTTGTTCGCATGATGTGTCTTTGTTCAACCGAAAATAACATGTCACGTAACGTGCTTCTAGTTTTGTTTGAAGACATCCATTAAAAAAGCAAAAATTGCAACTATAATACTTGAAATAAATGTTTTTTTTAATAGAGAACCGATTTATGACTTGGAGCAACTCTTGACGCATAACTACACAAGTGATTACATCTTCAATAATCACATGAGAACAGATATCTAAAGTCTTTTTTCCTGAAAGAACTCATGTGTCCAACATGTTTGAACTTTGAAGTGTATGTGAGAGAGAGAAGAGGACAATGAGATAATGAGAGGGGGTAAATAAATTTTTGGGTGACAAATTGACAATAATTATAGTATATATGTTGAGTGCTTTCGGGTTATTAACGCATGCAGTCCGAGTTTAAACATACTAGTTAACTTATTATATATTATATGGTTTAATTATCATCCGAAAGTCTTTAAGTTTTAATAAAAGCCCCATGCCATTGAATTATGGGATCAAATTTCAAGTTGTATTTTGCATTTCTCCTGACGTACGTGGAGTATTTGCATGATACCGAGAGTTCAAGTAATTTTTTTGAGCAAAATAGTTTGATTGAAATGAAAATACTTGTTTAGAACACATGGTTATTCATAACAAAATAGTTCGTGCGACTAGGCACCGTTTTGTATTGGATTGGGAATATTTTGACATGCTAAGAGGTACCCACCCGATTTTTGAACTTTAACCTCCTTTTGATCAATGATTTCAATGAAATCGGTGATACCTAAGGAATCGGTACCACTGACCTGGACGGATTCCTGGAGCTCAGTTAGCAGTTCGGGAAGAATGAAAAATGATGATTGGTTGAGGTGGTTTGTGTGTACATGTTGGCTTCTATGGAAGCGAAGCAACGAACTTATTTTTAGAGGAACTAAGCTCCAGCCACAACGGGTTGTACTGAGAATTAAGCATGAGGCAAGGTTGTGGGAACGATTCTGTTAACAGGGTGTAACATTGATTGCTAAATGTTGTATAGTTGTACAGTTATTTGAGATGTACCGCTGTAAGGGAATTTTTATTTCAATGAAACTGGCAGCCACTGCCATAATTTCTCAAAAAAAAAAAAAAATCGGGGATTTTCTCTCATTTTAACTATTAAATATTTAAAACTCTGTCTAGCTAAATCAAGTTTAATTTGAATTTTGATGATATAAAACAACGCAGTTAATTAAACTTATTTTCTCAAAAAGACTATGTAATATTAACAAAATTAAATCAATCTCAATTGGAGAATTCTCCTTAATCCACTTTTCAATAGTTCTAGAAAAAAAAATATAATTATTATATAAACAGAAAAAATTCTAAATTCAAAACATAAATTAATAATATACTTGACTGTCTATCAAGAACCAGCGTAACAACTCATCTATTAAAATTATGATCAATATACGAAGATATAGCGACGTACATTCCAGCCGACAGTCCAGGTAGCCATCAGGATCACCATCATTGTGGCGGAGGTCGCCATGCAGACTCTCCAAATACCCTTTGCCACCTTTTATAAGTCATCCTCATTTAAAAAACTCTACAACATTTTTTCTATACGAAATATATGGTCTCTCTTGATAAGTAAAATATATGGTCTCTCTTGATTTGTGAAATGAATGTTAAACTATCCGTCAAACAAAGTACATTTCAATTTAATTATAATATCAAAACATAATAAAATAATTAATTATGGAAAAAAAATATTAGAGAGATTTAAAAAATATGTAATAATACATTTAGTATTCTCCGATATCATAGACTAAAAGGAACAAAATATAAGAATTTTTTCTATTATTAATGTCTAATTATTAAACAAAACTTAAAAATCATATTTTAGTATGCTCGATTGATATTTAAAGACCACTTTCCCATTAGCATGTTGCATGAATAAAAATGGTCATCTAGTACTACACCACTCATGCAACTATGCAAGTGATGTTTAGAAAATGCATCCCGCGTGAAGAAACAAGACACATGCTTTTTATTAAGATATGGGGGAGACACATAGGCCTGAATTCACATCCTCTCTAGTCCTGTAATAGAGAATCTTTTACAATTACTAGATCTGGCCCGTTCTTTTTAACTTGGCATGAATCTCAAAGCCCAATAATATTACCCCTGCATTAGCCCGAATCTCAAAGCAGATGAGAGTTAATCTCAAACCGAATCTTTTACAATATTGAAGAGGATACTTGTCCCATAGGCCTAGAGGAGGTACATACCTGCATTTCTTGGTGCAATAAAAATTTCTCAAATATGCTTTTTTTTTTAAATTATAAAAATATGCTTGTATTTAAAATAATTATAAAGGTATGCCATACTCTAAATGTTTTGTTTCATTTTATTCTATTTCCTAAATCTATCCTGATTTAGACTAACATTATTAATAATGACAAATTATGTTGCGACTAAATTTAAAAATGAAAAAGAAAAAGCTATTGGCAAAAATATTCTATTACAATTCCAAAGATCCTTTCATTCAAATGAGGAGTAGGAAAAACAACAAAATGAAATTCATCTTTGAGTTGCACATCCATTTTCAGAGTTTTTCAATTTTAGATATATATATAAAATATATTGTCAGAAAGGAGAATCATATGAAAATTTATTAAGAAACTGATTAATGCTTCAATTCCTATAAGCAATCTTGCAAGTATTCAAATTCGAAATTTAAAAATAAAAGTTTTGATTCAGTTTCTTCAAGTATTTCTAATAAACCCTAAACCCTAAACACATGCATCGGAAAAAAAAATTACATCTACGAAGATTAGAATGCTTACAGGCCAAACACATCTACGCACTTCAACTATTTCTAGATCATCCAAAACAGTGATTTTATACCTATTTTTTTATTCAGGTCTTTCAAGAATCGGAGCTAAAACTCCTAAATAAAAAAATAGTAAAAAAATTTCAAAAAATATAAAATTTGGTCTCCAAACACATTTAAATATGAAGATCATGTTGAGCGGTTCGGATAGATTGTTCAACCTTTTAAAACAGATAAAAAGACGTGGAGCATGATTGGAGCACAAAACTAATAGTGTATTTTAATCCTACTCTTTCAATAATTTATTTAATATATTTTTAATGAAAAAAAAATTGGTACATTTGACGGTTGGAAAATACTGTGATGTTTGGAGAATATAAAGTGAATTATGTAGATATATCTGTCCATTTTACTTAAGTTTTGAACACAACCGTCCGATCAAAATTAACTTAAGTTATGAAAAAATTAAAACTAATTAACACTCGTTATTAGTAAAATATTAACCGTCAATATTACACGAATAATTTGAGTCAAAGTCCATCAAACTTAAATTTGAGTTTGATGGGTTCCCCTCCGTCCGATTCGTTTTAGATCTGTGTGCTCTGTTTCAATATCCGTACGAATCTGCTTTAATATTCACGCACACATATCCTAAAACGGATCAGACAGATACGAAACTCATCGCACTCTAATTTGAGTCCGATTGACGGCACCAATATTACAGCAACGATCATCCAAAAACATAAATTGTAACTATAAAATTCAACGTAGAATTAATACTCGCAATTTTCTAGGGTTTAAATATTATTATCATTTTATATTGACATCCACTTGTGCCGTTAACCGAATCCATACCATAAAATTTTGATCAAACGGTACCCAGCTAATACATATCCAAGCACACCATCACTGATCCGAAATTTTTATTGTTAGCATGAGAAAAAAACGGAATTAAATCGTTACCACTGCCTTGGGACCCTTATCAATACTACCACCCTCGCTAACCCAGTTCGCGCACCAAATAGGCTGGTGCGCAGACTGGGTTGGCGCACCAGGTGGTGCGCGGACCTGGTTAGCGCACCAGCCTGTTCTGCCTATTAAGGCACCAACTTACATGGTGTATTAATGTCTATCTTACGTGGTATAGTTCTGATGATAGTTGTTAAGGCACCAACTCAGTATTATTTTTATGTTGCGTATTTTAGATCGTTATTTCGATTAGTTTTATGTTGCGTATTTAGATATTATTTTCATATTACTTCTTATGTTGCGTATTTTAGATCTTATATCCCGCAATACATAATACATTAAAACATAAGAACACACCATAGATAAAACATAACACACAACGATACATATTCCGCAGTCATAGTATTTTAAAACATAACACACAATACATAAAATATTACCGAAAGCCTTAACCTTAATACAAAACCGAAAGTTTATACCATAATACATAACCGAAAACCCTAACCTTAATACATAAACAGAAAGCCCTAACCATGACATTATTGGGTACGGTTCCTAGCATCCCTTCTCCTTCTCGCAATTCCTTTCGAGGGTAGCTCTGTTGGTCTCGTGACCCCTTCTCCTAACTTCCAGTATGTCCATCCACATTGGGACCCTGTTGTGTCTTCTCCGACCCAACTTCACTAACCGGTGCTCTGGCGTTAAGATATCCCCTTCGTGCGGCGGCCAATCACCTTGATTGTCATACACGTGGAATTCTCCACTCCATGTGTCGATAAGCGTTTGAATGTTGTAATAGTAATTTACGAAGACATTTGGATCGTAGTTCCTACATTTTTCACACATTTGTAAGTTTCATCATCCAAGATTATTAATGAAATTTTAACAGTTGTTCGTACCTTATTTTACACACTGTCATCACATGAACACATGGTATTCCGGTGAGCTGAGGCTTTTGGCAAGAGCATTCCACCTCATGTACAACGACCTTGTACCTACAGTCTCGGGACGTGTACACCCATTTGCCTGCATCTATGTCAAATGGGATTTTCTCGCCATGTGATGTCACCATGAATTCTCCGGATTTATTGAATGCAACCGCGGTCATTTTGTTAGTCTTCGTGATGTGCTTGTTCAGCTTCAAGTGCGTACGAGTGGAGAAAAGTTGACCCTCTTGTTGGCATTCTACGGCCTTCTCTCTTCTTTGAACGAACCATGTGACACACTTGTAAAACGTCTCCTCAATAATTGCAGCAACCGGTAACCTACGAGAATTACAATTTACAGTTAAAATAAAGATAACCTAAAATATTTCATTAATAGTAAACTATGGAAATTGTGAATAACAAACCCGCGAGAAGTTTTGAAGACGTTGTTCAGCGATTCAGAACCATTGTTGGTCATTATTTCCCAACGACTCCCGTCGTCCATAGCTTGATAAACCTTCCATGGCTTAGCTGGTTCTTCCTCGTCATTTTCATTATACTTGCCACATGTATCCAAGTATGTCAGCCAATCAGGATTTTGCCTTCCGATTGCATCAAGGCCATCTTGTAATCTTCTTCGCTTCTTCATTTTAACCATCATCTTGAAGAATTTAGAAGCAACCTTATCCTGAGTGTGTTTTACAAAATTCTCAAATACGTGTTGAGAACAGAACCTGTGGGCACAATGCCCGTTCTCCTCTGACCAACCCAAATCATCTTGAATTAACACTTTCTTTATGCCCTTGTGCCGGTCAGAGACCACACACATGAACCTACAACTACCAATTACATTATCCCGCACCCACTTCATAAACCACCCCCAATTCTCAAACTCTTCGCTCTCTACCAATCCAAATGCTAGTGGGATTAACTAGTTCTCCGCATCATATCCGGTGACAATCAACAACTTGCCCTTGTATCTACCTGACAAGAAACAAGCATCGATACTGATGACGGGTCTGAGGTGACCTACTGCTTCTATACACGGACCCCATGCCCATGCCAACCTCATGAAATACCGGTACCCTGCCTTTTCTGAAGGCTTCGAAACAACTTGATACACAGTTCCCGGATTTGCCCTTTTTATTGCCTCCAACAAAGGGGCAATAAGCCCGTAAGACCCCTCCTAACTACCAAATGCCCGGGCAATCCCTAACTCTCTACCACGCCACAATTTGTTGTATTTTGGGACGATGCCCTCAAACCTTTCAGCAACCAGGTCCTTGATAGCTCTGATAGTAATATCAGTATTTTTTTCCAAAGAAAGTTTTATGCAGTTGGCAACCATAGAGGACGTCAACTGCGCATGATCTGACCTGGATGCATCTGCGTGGCATGTGTGCGGTACCTCATTCTCCGTGATGGCCCAAGTATTACCAAAGCCTGTGGCCCTCGCAACCAACCTCCACTTGCAATTGTTGCTCTGGCACTTAAACCTCAACCTTGTTCTGTCGTTGTGTGTCTGTTTGATCTCGGTATTTTTCATTATGTGCCAGTGGTAGATTTTTTCTTTCATTTGATCCTTGTCGTTGTACGTCATCCCCTCAGAAACCATTGTTCTTTCCCCAACCTAATTGAAAATTCAAAAAATTTAAATTATTATATTTTCAAAAAAATAAAAAATTCATATAAGTTAAAAAACGAACCTCTGAACCCGCAAAAAAAATGTGGTCAGCCTCTTCAAACCCCGAAGTGTCATGAAAAGCTGGAAACGGGTCTCTCTCCACAACCCGATATCGGCCACTTTCGCATACCCAGCACGGGACGGGTGTCTTCCTCGTCACTGTGATCTACTGTCTGCCCACCGTCGTCACTAGCATCCCAATTTTCCTCTGCCTCCCGTTCTTCGGGATCCTCGTCTGTATTGTCAGTATAATAACGTGGTTCTGGAGTTTCAGATCGGTTCCGGCTAGAGCTGGAGGATGGAACCCGAGATCGGCCCCGACTAGAACCAGCCTCCGTGGATGGGGACCGACTACGACCAGCCCCCGTGGATGGGGACCGACTAGGACCAGCCCCTGTAGATGGGGACCGACTAGTACCAGCCCCCGTGGATGGGGACCGACTAGTACCCGCTAAATTTAGGGCCCGAGTAGGACCCGTCACTGACTGATCCATGCCCCGACTAGGCCCCTGTGTACGGTTCTGTCTAGGGTTCTGTCTGGGGTTAGCAACCACATATAACTCTAAGAACTTGAAAGGTGTTGTCAAATTCAATGTCATTTGGGTATACAACCTCCAACTGCTATCGTCTAGTACAGGGAGTTGTTGGAACCATGTTTGGTTGCCTTGGCCAATATTAATTCTGGCGGAAATTATCAGTTCGTAATAATTCGGGTCAATACCAAGTTCCTGGTATACTTCCCTAGTTATACCGGTGAAATCTAAATCCAAGCCAATATTGAATATCTTCTGGGGTTGGGTACTGTAATAAGCACCATTCTGACCTTGTAATACTTCACCACCAAAATAACAAGCAATTCCAATCATAATTACCTGAATTACAGAACAAACCCAACATTTAATAAATTTACAAAAAATTAAAAAATTAATTAAATAATTAAAAAAATATAAAGGACTAGAGTGAAAAAAACTTACTCTTTGGTCTTTGCGAGAATGTTCTTTGCTTGCTGCCTTGGGTCGAATGGAATGAGCACAGTATACTGAGTTGGTGCCTTAATAGGTAGAACAGGCTGGTGCACTAACCAGGTCCGCGCACCACCTGGTGCGCCAACCCAGTCCGCGCACCAGCCTATTTGGTGCGCGAACTGGGTTAGCGAGGGTGGTAGTATTGATAAGGACCCCAAGGCAGTGGTAACGATTTAATTCCGATTTTTTCTCATGCTAACAATAAAAATTTCGGATCACTGATTGGAGGTGGAGCTGGAACAAAATAGTTGATTGGAGCTTGGAACACCTCTCTCTCTTTCTTAATACAAATAGTTGATTGGAGCTCATCGAAGCACACTATCGCTGCCTCGATCTCTTCTTCCGACACCTTCCTCCTTGCCACTCCTCTCTTCCCCCAATCGCCCAATCCTCAGCTCGCCTCTCTTCCTTTTTGAATGTGGTGTAATACAACTATCTTGTACGTCAACTGTTTGTGAAAATGCCCCTCAGAGATATTCTCGCTTCAAGCACCAATCAGACAATACAGTATGATTAAGGACTTTTGTAAATTTGGGAGCTTATAATAAACGCACACCAACTGTTTGCTTAAAGGCTCCTTAGAAGTGTGGTTGCTAATACGGTATCTTTGACTGCATTGATTAATAAGCATTGCAAACAAGGGGAGATGAAACTTTCGATAGAGTTGTATTGAGAAATGATGAGAAGAAATATATATTAAGCCAGATTTGATCATGTTGGAATACACATGTAAAAGAAAATATTAGATTTGATCAACCCAGGAGCTCACCTATGCGCCAGCAGGACTTTAGGTTAATTAGATTAATTTCTTGTTTGGAGAAATTGTTTTAAAGAGAAAATATTACAAAATAAGGATATAGAATAATAGAAGGAAGCTGCTAACAGTCTCCGGACACCAATTCCCGAATTATCCCCGGTTCTATAAACTTAAATACTAAATCATGTAAATCAATACAACGAATTCTGCAAACATAACTTTTCATTACCGCGTGGTCTCCAAAATCCTCAACTTTAACAACTTTAACTGTTTTGATCGGGACCACTTTTAGACCTTTGACCAGGACCGCATCTAGAAGATCTTTAACAGTTTTTCAAAATTAGTTTCTAACTAGGACCACTTTAAAATTCTGTAAACATACACATGTAAAAAAAAATTTCAAAATTTTTTTTTCATTTTTTTTTTCATTTTTTTTTTCATTTTTTTTTTCAAATCTGCATCTGGATGCTACTTTCAAATATTTTGAATTCTGTAAATCTTAGAACATAACTTTGTAGATAGTTTCGTTGAATATTGTACGTAAACCGGTAAAATTATTTCAAATTTTAATTTTTTTACAATTTTTTTTATTTTTCAATTTTTTTTTAATTTGCATCTAGATGCTACTTCCAATTATTTTGAATTCTGTAAACCTTATCACATAGTTCGGTAAAAAGTTTCGTTAAATACTGTAAACCAGTAAAAAAATTTCAAATTTTAATTTTTTTCAAAATTTTATTTTTTTAAAATTTTATTTTTTTAAATTTACATCTAGATGCTACTTTTAATTGTTTTGAATTCTGTAAACCTTATCACATAACTCTATAAACTGAAGCTTTGTATTCTATAAACTAAATGGTAAATTATGAATTTTATCTTTTTTGATGTACTGCATCCAAAATTACAATTTTATTTTTTGAATTCTATAAACTTACTGTAAAACTCTATAATGTGATACTCTATATAATGTAAACATAACAACTAACCTCATAACAACATAAATAAAATGAATTGCAAATAAAAAATATGCATATTTTCCACCAAACATAACATTTATTACAAATGAAAGCAAACATAAAAAAGTCTAACATAACACTACTTATCATTTAGCATCGCTTCCATCAACAACCGGCAATCTGAAAACACCGTATATTTTTGCTCATGTCCCATTGATTTTATAAAATCCAATGGTTCCAATGCATATGTACACTATTCCACTTATGAGATGTTGTAATGAGTATCGGGTTCGAACAAGTACGTTCCCTCGTTATAACATCCTAAAAAAATAAACAAGATTATGAATCGTAAAATAAATCAAGAATTATGTAAACCTAATACATGAATTTTGTAAACCTTAGTAAAAAATTATGTAAACCTAATATATAAATTTTGTAAACCTAAAATGATCTCAAGTATTTAAAACCTAAAATAACAGATCAAGAATTATGTAAACCTAAGTCAAAAATTATTCTACAAACCTAATGCATGAATTCTGTAATAGAACAATGCCCGGTCATGTACAATGAAATTGATGAAACTACAACTTTATAAACATTCAAAGTTCATGATAAAAATGATAAATATTAAACAATTGACACGACATATGACATTATTAGAGACAAAATGTCTAACTTTCATTTCAATAGGCAGATGACATTAAACATTGATCTCTAACTTTCTTGGACAAAAAATGTTGCTCTTGACAGTGCGCACTACATTTCAATAGGCAAGATAGTGTAATCAGCTTCATATCACAGTATCAACTGACAAATCATCAGTGTTATTAGTATTACCTGCTCTATTCTGACTCGTCGAGCTCCTCACTCTGCAATCTGCTCTCCAACAATTCGACCACATTATTTGACGAGCACTTGTCTCCCTTATTCCTCGCATTCACTTGGTAAAAGCACTCCTGCAGATGTAGTGAAACAATAAAAATTGGTAGGTAAAAATAAAATAAAGAGAAAGAAAGAGTGAATTGCAAAATCGTTATAGAAATGAAATAATCAGTTTCGCCTCTATGCCATCTCCCAAAACTAAAAACATAATGCAGACCCTAAAAAGTAAAAGTCTTAAAATCTTAGATCCAATTAATAGAAAGGGAAAACATCACCAAAGTACAGGATCAATTTCAATTCCTTATAAATACTGACATCACTTCATCCAAGCAAGAGTAGAATCGGTAACTAATACAAGTAAAAAAAAAAAAACTGACATCACTTCATCCAAGTAAATGGGTTTTTCAATTGGCGGAGAGTGAATAAATCTTATATGTTTTTTGAAATGATATTATGAAAGGTACTCTTTGAACTAATTTTCGATTGGAGATTGAATAAATTTTACGTGGACTGTGTGTACACTGAAGAATTGAGTTTATCCTGTAGCATTTGCATTAAAATGCACGGAGCCACGAGCTAGGCCCAACACGTGCGACTCGTTTGATGTTCACAAAAGATCAATCAATCGCACAAGCATAAAAATACTAGGCTATTGAGAATTGGCGCGCCTGAAGCATAAAAACCTGGCCAGAGTGATGCACCGAGGAATATGGTCGTATCACACAGATGCGGTGGTCCTAAAGAGAGTTTATGGCCCGGAATACCTCCGCAATCCCCAAGTCAAAACCATGGAGGTTTGGTCCCAATGGCACCGAATACCGCCCGAAATGGTCACCAAGGAGGGCATCCTCATGCTTTCTGATAATATCGGTACTCCAATGTCAGAGGTACATGAGGTAATGACGCCTCTCAAAGAAAAACTGGTTAACCATCTATATTGTACATGAAAGGTTAACCAAAATCTGTCTCTTCTGGGCAAAAGTCGGCCATGATCACTATAACTGTGGTGACCGAATTCACATAGAAAGATTGAAAAACGATCCTCGACGGGTTTGGGAACTACCCGGAAATGAGGATATAAACCAACTTAAAATAGGCCTGTGGATCAATAATGAAACATTGTCACCGGCCTTAACCTAACTAAGACCACAACAGGCCCATGACCAACACAGACAGGCTGGGTATATACTGTGCATCTGAAGCTTTTGAGAAGTAAATAAGAATACATATAGTTCATCTGAAGCTTTTGAGAAGTAAATAAGAATATCGAGAAAGAAAATTAATACTCCAAAGTATATACTGTACATGTAAAAGAGCTTTTATTACCAAAGAATCAAATAACAAAAGAATAATGCCAAATTGTACTTTACATCCTAATTGAAGTCCAATGCAAAACGTAATAAACAATTTACTAAAATTGGGACTGTATGTAATCGACAGACTTCTTATCCAGCATAAACGCCTTGGCAAGAATATCATCTGGTATTGCTGGATGTGATCCGAACAGTGAATCAGAAATCCTCACTACACCTGGATTCTGGCTATTCAAAACTGAGAACGCCTCAACGTCTACATCTCCGAAATTGTACTGGAAATGAGCCAACCCGATTGGGAACACAAACACATCTCCTTTGTTCATCACCTTAGAGAACAGCTTATTGTCTGTGGTGATGAAGCCGACGTACAGAGACCCCTTGATTACAGTCAGCACTTCGGTTGCACGCGGGTGGATGTGTGGTGAGTTGAGACCCTTCGGTGCAAAGTCGAGGCGCTCCGGCATCACACCATAGGTGTTCAGGCCGGGGAACTTGTCTACTGTTACCAAGTTTACCGAAAGCCCCTGCTTGTTTCTGGTGTCGCCGGCTATGTCGAGGCCGGAAAAGGTGAAATCATCAGCAGTTACTAGGCTTGGGTTCTTGCATGCAACTCCATTTACAAATACTGCTTAGAATGGAAGAGGAAATGTTAGTACCAGAACTAGTACATATATATACATATGCAGAGCACAATCAAGTCATGCTATAAGTGAATACAATATATTAACTAAATCAATGTATAAATTTGTGTTATAAACCTGGTGATGTTTTGTCAGCTACACAGAAATCTTGAAGGGGGCTTGGCTCGGAAGCAAATACTAGTGAGACAGAGAGAACCATAAAAAATGAGAACAGAAAGATGTGTGAAAAAGCCATGTGTGTGGCTTTAATTTCACTAGTTTAGAGAAGAGACAGAGATAGGGAGTGAGAGATATAATTGCTATGTAGAGGAAGAAGGTTAGAAAGAAACTGGCGGGTTGGTTTTTCAGCTGTGAGATGGTGGAAGAAGTGCAGTTTGATTGAGTATATATATAAGTGTTGAAGGCTATATATTGAGATTGGGTCGTGCGATACTCATAAAATGGAAGAGGTCTGTACGTGTCCTTTGTACGACCAAGTATAAATTGGGAAGAAAGATGCATTCTGACTTTCTGAAGGTTTATGAGAAGAAGTCATATGGATTAATGAATGCTTTGAAGTTGATATAGTAAACGCCTAGCTGCTCCGTTGCAAATATGATTTGTTAAGATATTTATTTGTATATATATGAGGTCCTGAAATTTCAGATTTTAGTATTGTGTCGATAAAACTAAACAAATGCCAGTCAAACTTTGGTCCAAGTGATTATATATAAATGAGCGAAATCTTAGACCCAGTCAAACGGGAGGGACGCTTCTCTATTGAGGGATTCACAAGGACAGATTACAGAGACACAGTATAAAATGATTCTTCTCTTCTTGAATAGAAATATATTAAGTGTGCAAGATGAGGTGCAAATTCCTTTTCCTTCTTGCTGAGCAAAACAACTCAGCCTTTTTTAAAATTTTTTTTTTAGAAATTTCATTATACTCCTCAAAAACTTTGAAATCACGTATTGCTCTCTCTAAACTTCAAAATATCATATTTAATCTTCTAAAATTTTAGAACTTATAAACTTAACCATTTCAGTATCTTTTCTATTAAAACTCACTTTAAATTTATAAAGCATCCATTTTATCATTTATTAAATAATAAAAATATGTAGCTTATTTAAGAAAATTAATGCCAGTCTTGTAATTTGTCAATTTCCAAGAGCAAATGATTCATTAACGTATATACAAGTGTATACCTAAATGTTATTGTGTATACGTGAGGCTTTCTACTAGGAAGGAATTGCATTTGTCATTAGATCAAAAGTTGGTTTCTCAAATATTTTTGAGATAAAGATGAAGATGTAGCATTCAAGCCTCCATTTAGTATTTATCAAGAACTTCTATCCGAATTTCGAACCCACGACTTTTCATATGAAGGGTGTTGCACGTAACTAGTTATTAAATTTTATCTCAAGATCAAGATAAAATGAAAAAAATATATATAAGCTGCTAAGTCGAATGGAAACATAATTAGTCAAAATATTAGAGAATTGTATAATACGAAAGGCTAGTACATTTTTCATGATTTGTTTATAAATATTAATTATATATAGTTTTGAGCTAATTTTTTTATCAAAAATTTTATTCAGTATAAATAGTATGCCAACAAATCAATATGCAAGCTCGAGCACCTGATCGAAGGACCAATTAAGCATGCGGATTTTGTCAATTGTGTAATGATTTTGGAAGTCCAAATCTGAACAAAAAGAGAATCAATGCTGTTGTACAATTGAGTTTTGATCCGGACCGTTCAATCAGAATTCAAACCAAGTCGGTCTAAATTAGAAATTACGTGATTTATTAATATTTGTGTGAATTCTAGAGAAACAACCGGATTCAAATATAAACTTTGAGTTACTTTAGGAGATCCGAATTTGTAAAATCAGGACAGAAAATAGATGAGCATATCATAATTTTTATTTTGAAAAATAGACTAGTTTATATGTTTAGAATTTTAGAGGTAAGATTTTAAAAAATATTTTGGGAACCAAAACATAATTAAATTGATAATTATATTAAAATTCAAGCATATCACTGTAAATTTTTTTGTTTAAAAGTGTAGTTCTAGAAGTATATTTCGGAAAATATTTTGGCAGGAAGGCAAGTAGCCCCCTCCTCTTTCTAGATGTCTAGCATACAGTTCAATTCTTCAGGATTCTGGAACATTACACGTATAGCAAACTAAAATCGTAAACCAAATTTTTACAGCTCGCCTTAGAACTAGAAGTTGTTTAAGAGCTACACCAGATCCATATTCCTTGAAATCAGATTACTAGCTAGGCATTGTCGTAGCCTACGTCATAGGTGCACTAGCTTTGGAAAACACAAGGGATTACAATATTTGATTGAATTAATGTGCATAACTTCTGCCCACACAAAAGTTATATGTTGGTTTTGAACACATTTCTGTTATCTATTTCCAAAAAATATATATAATCTACAAGAATCTATACGAGGATAGAAAATAATTATTGCCGAGAGTTAATTCAACAGAAATTATTATTTGCGAGAGAGTCACTATATTACCGTTGCGTACTCTGCGATGATATTGAAATTGTTATATATATTAAGTTCATTGTCATCATTAATAATATACAATTGTGCGGTACGTAGTTATAGTCAATTAGCACATGCGGTCAGGGCAAGGATTAAATTGTATTAACCAAGTCAAGATTGACGTCGACAAAAATCAACTTATTTTCCATGCCTAAAGAAAGCAAGAAGTATTAACAAACAATCAACAAGTACATTTTATCGTATACATATCGATTTGTTACATCACAATTGATAAATGGAAAAAAAAAAATCCAAACCACATGCACAAATACAGAAGCGAATTCTTGTATCAAATTAGAAAAATAAAACAATATATATAATGCCGATTTAGTTAAAGAGTTGCTTGTAATCATCTAACCTAGCTCAAATTTACTGGAACTGTGATTGGATGTTATCAACGGTATTCTGATCCACCATCAATGCCTTCATCAGAACATATGTAATTACATTTTAAAAAAATATAAAAATGTGCAATCAATTCCAACTAAATTATTTTTTATAAAAGAAAAAAATTTAAAAACACGAATACATATTTAGGTGAGTTGGAATTGAATTGAATATATATTTAGATTTTATAATTACCTATAGAGTAATGGGTACGAAATAGTCATTACCCATACATTTACCCATTTGGTTAACGAAAAAAATTCTTATCCATACTCATACCCAATAAGCTAACGAAAAAAAAAAAATCTTACCCATACCTGTCTTATTGAATACGATATGGATCGGATAAACGGCTAAAAAGATACCATTGACACCCCTAATAACACCCCTATTAGAGTGGAATGAAGGAGCCGATTATATATATATATCAAGAGGCGCACGGCTTAAGGGTCAGTTTTTGTTGCTTTCTTTGACTATTACAAAATTAAACTGTTGGATTTGGTTTTAATGAGGTATTATAATTGCATCATTTGACTTTCGAAACGACATTGACATCTCAATTTTATTTTCTGCGTACAATAGCGATATTTTAGCACAGAACCTCATTAATTGTCCAGTTCCTTTTTATTTTTGTTTTTGAAGTAATTTATTAATCTTCTTCTTCTTCTCTTAAGTTATCAAATTTGCTTGCTTTTTGAACGGCATATATATACAGAACCTCACCTTAACCATTTGCATTTGTTTAGATGATATAAGTGTGAAATAATAATTGTAGTGAAATCAACATGTTCATTAAATGATGAAAATTAGGGGGTCAATAAAACTTTTTAATATGTTTATTCTACCAGTATCATATTCGGTAAGACAGACACTAGTAAGATTTTTTTTTCAGTAGCATAATGCATATAATGGTACATGTAAGAAAAACACAACAAGAATCAAAGACTTTTTGCGAGGATAAAAAGTGACTTTTCGCGATAGAGTACCGTCATAAACGTGCTTTATCTATTTGCGACGGTACTTTTCGCGAGGGAGTACCGTCATCATTGCGCTTTTTCTCTCGCGAAAAGTGCCTATATACTTTGTTGTTGTGAAAAATCATTAATTTTCGGATAAAAGTAAGATATATATTTCATATTTGTTGATATGGATATATAAAAAATTATATATAATAATTTTTATATATGTACATATAATTACATAATGGTTAATAATTATGATGAGAGTGATTTATATAATATTTTATATTTATATAAATTTTTAGATTAGTTTTTATGTGATTAGTAACTTATAATTTTTTTAAATTAATTGGACCAACAATCATAAATTCTTTTATATTGTACGATATTATGTGCATGACGTGATTAGAATAGTACGTATTTCTTTGTTTGTATATATACTTTTGGAACATATTTTAAATTATATAAACTATCAATTTACTCAATAATTATTCATTATCCGTTTATTACCCGTTAATCTTATTCGGAGATAAGGATAAGGTACTGATAAAACTAATGCTTAACAAATAAGAATAGTGTACAGATAAAATTAATTTAAAACACATAAAATATAAAAATAACACCGCCCAATCCCCATCCTACCCATTAACTCCCCTAAAAATACTCCTGACAAGGACTCCATATTATTATGAACAAGTCAACGGGTGGGAAAGCATGCATGAGGCTAAGTAAAAGCATTGATTGACTATTGGAATTGGTCGTTGTGCACTCTTGACATGGTCCTTGTCAAAGGCAAAACTAACTTTTATTAGGTTATAATAATGTCATCATTAGCTAGCGTAGCTGTATATATACCCAAATTTAACTAAAAAATATTATTAAACCATCTGAACCGGGAAAGGTAGAAAGACTTAATTACTTTTCGGAATACATTAATGTCCTAAATATATAATTGGGTACCAAACTCCTTTTTAATTGGAATGAAAGTAGTTATTTATTTCCTGCAGCTACAGGCTATCCTTAATTAATGACAAGTTATTGCGAAAGAAAAGAAAAAAAGCTCTTGCGAAATAAAAGAAAGCCGAATATGGAAGAAAATAAGCAATCAAGCATCTGCTAGTATTTTTTGTAAATAAGTAACAAACTAGATAAATTTATATTAAGTGAGCATAGCTCTCTTATAAATTACCAAAATAAGCAAGATGCTGATAATATATACCAGCAGCCAAGATATCATTTGGCATACTCTACAATATTTACTTGTTCAAGTCATATGTTTTCCATTTGAACTATTAACTTTTAATGATCTTTAGACTCTCTAAAAGCTATAATTCGGTGACTTTCATATGCTATAATTTGTTTTCCTGAATTGAATTTTGCGAAAATTTTCTGTTATCTTTTTTAAATTGATTAATTTTTCAAACACAATAATTGCTTCATAGATATAGAACATGTCGCGCGTGCGTTATTCTGTTATTTATTTTCTTTACGTACGGATATAGATTTCAAGGTCTTAAATTTTACGGATATTTGAATTATGATATTTTATATGAGGTAATGAGTTTTTCAGTTGGAGATTGAATAAATTTTATATGTTATTTAATGAGATTATAAGGTACCCTTTGTCCTTTGAAGTTTCTGGAGAGGAATACACTGAAGAATTGAGTTTATCCTGTAGCATTTGCATATATTAAATGCACGGAGGCACGAACTAGGCCCAACACGTGCGACTCGGGCTACATACCGTTCCACCACAAGACACCTATCAAAGAACTCGGGCTCAATCTCTGGCGGGACCACATAATCCACTCAGCAAAGATCCAAACCCGGCTGGTTGCTTCACTACTTGAGCAGATACATGAAGAGAGGATGGGTGAGGTGATAAACCACGAGCTTATGAATGTGATCAAGATGCTTACTGAGTTGAGAGTGTACCAGGAGGTTTTAGAGATTATTACCAGGTCGTTTAACAATGATACTGCATTCCAGGATCGATGTACTCATAAACTCTTTCGAGTTTTTGACTATGTAGAACAATATATCCCCCTAGTATTTTAATACAGAAGAATACAAGATGATAGAGTGTTGTTGCAATATATCAACTAATAAAAGGAAAATGAATAAAAACTGAAAAGTTCATATTTTAATTAATCTTGGATAAAATTAAATGTTATTTGCAGATTGCACGCCACTTATTTGATGAAATTGTTCTGCTACTAGTTATCTTCTACTTAATTTGTAATCTAATGTGTCAATTTATTTTTCAAATTTTGAGATACATGAGAATTTCATAATTAACAAGTTTTCTTTTAAAAAAAAAACACTTCCTAATTCTCATGTTAACAAAATTATAAATTCTCATTCGCTCATTATTAATTACTAATTCTATATTAGAAATTTAATTCTAATTACTAATCTAACGTGATAATTTTTAATTAATTTTAGAAGGGAGGAACTTCAACTAATTATTCGCTCATTATTATTAATTACTAATCCAACGTGATAGCATATTCTAATTTCCAATCTAATGTGTCAATTGCTTTTTCAAATTTTAGAATGTATAAAAATTTCATAATTAATTAGAATGTTTCTTTAAAAAAATCACTTTCTAATATAGAACCTGGCGCTGTCCATCTTCTAAGTCAGCCGATCTTCTAGAAGCAATTCTAAGTCAGCCGATCTTGCTCCTGAATGAACCGTCTTCAAGTGGAGTTGTGACCATTCCAATACACGGTCATGGGGATCCGCCAATTGGAACTGGTTATAAAAGAACATTGTCAGTCAGGCACCCTTACTATTAAAGATGCTCTTCAATTTTTTAACGCTTGCTGGCCACTAAGAACCCGGCACCGACCATCTATCCCTTTAATCATTTGTTTATGGCCTTGGTTCGTATGAAGAAGTCAAACAAACCATTATGCAACTGTCTTTTTACTCTATAACCATTTGGCCCAAACTAATTAAAGGAGTCTCCCCCTCACCCAATGTCGTCACCTATTCTATGTTGATTGACTATTGCACTCGAATGAATCGGCCTAGACTTGGGTTGATTTTCTTTGGACGGTTTATTAGGGAGGGCCAGAGAGCTGATGCTTGCTTCTTCAATTCTCTACTCAAGGGCTTCTGTTCTGAGAATAGGATTAGTGAGGCCGTTGCCATGATGTTACATAAAATATCTAAGCTGGGTTGTACACCTAATGTGATCTCCTACAACACTGTTATTGATGGCCTTTGTAAAGAAGGCGCAGTTAGTAAAGCATTTAGTTTGTTTGAGCGAATGTTTTCCGTAGATATTGTACCAAATGTAGTCACATACAGCTCACTGATTGACGGCCTGTGCAAGGAAGGCGCAGTTAGTAAAGCATTTAGTTTGTTTGAGCGAATGCTTTCCGTAGGTATTGCGCCAGATGTAGTCACATACAGCTCTCTCATTAATGGTCTATGCAAGGAAGGAGATACCGAGAAGGCAGAGGAATTATTGTCCTACATGGTTTCTCGAGGAGTTCAACCTGATGTTGTGACCTATAATACTCTTGTGGATGGGTTTTGCAAGAAAGGGCTATTGGACAAGACAGTGGAATTGCTTCAGTCCATGAATTTTAAAGGACTTAAATCTAATGTTGTGACTTGTACTACCATTATGGATGCGCTATGCAAGGAGGGAGAAACTGGAAAGGCAGAGCAGTTGCTACGTGATATGATTTCCAGAGGTGAGGATCCTGATGTTCAAACCTACAGTACTATTATAGATGGCTTTGTAAGATTAACAAATTAGAGAAGGCAAAGAAGTTACTACATGAGATGGTTTCAAATGGAATATTGCCTAACACCGTGACTTGCACTATAACTGTGGATTCACATACACTAGTGTTATAAATGAATATTCTAAGCTAGGTTGTTCGAATGATTCAATTAGAGTTTTCAAGGATATGATTGATCGAGGCTTTTTGCCGGATGATGTTACTTATAGTTATGGATCAATGATGGATTCTATGTGCAAGCAAGGCCAAACCAAGGAGGCTCATAAGCTGCATGACTTAATGGCAAGGGGAGGAATAAAACCAGGTGTTGTATCCTATCAAATTCTGCTTCTCGGCTATGCAAAAATGGCACTATTGATGATGCGATGAATATCCTTGATATAATGCATCTCAATCATTTAGCGTCAGATCTCTCGACCTACACTTATTTGCTCAAAGCATATGCTAAGAAGAGAAAAGTAGACGAGGCTATGTGTGTGCTGAACAGAATGAAGCAAGAAGGGGTAAAATTCGATGTAGCTGCCTCTGCACCAGTATTAGAACTGTTTTTGAAAATGGGACGAGATGATGATGCGAGAGATCTCATGGACCAGACAATTAGTGAGACTAAGGATTGAAGTGCTGAGTTTGGTTGAAGATAGCTTATTTGAATTTAGATAATCGTTTTATGTACTTTGGGCTTTTCACTACTCTATTAACTGAATATTCTGACTTCTTTTATTCCTATTGTCTCTTTGCATTTAATTCCTTTGCCTCGTTTGTCCTGTTATGCACGAATTTGATTGATATTCATTCTGTCAAATGAATCCAAGCAACCACATAAAAGAATTTCTTTTTTTTGCACATATTTTAGTGATGTTTAATTATCTGTGAAATGAATCCAAGTAACCTCACCAATTTGATTGATGTTTAATTATCTGTGAAATGAATCCAAGTACGGTCCAAAAGAATTTATTTTCTTTTTTTCAATCAAATTAACAATTAACGGTTCATTTATAATATCAGTAGTAAGGTACCTATTAGATATGCAGCTACAACAAGCACTGTATTAGATAAATTATCTTCACTAATACAATATTTACTATATTAGATAAATTATCATCACTATATTAGATAAATTATCATCACTAATACAATATACAAGATATGCAACTACAACAAGCACTAATGACACATATAACTAAATAAATTACTGGCAAACAAAATAGTCAGAGAAAATAAAATTGGTTGTAGTGATGACAGCATCATCAGGGCACTGATTTCCAAACATGGCGCATCATATTATCATCAACATAAGGCCGCAAAACCCACATTTGACAGTAGGTCTCTAGCTCTGACAATGATGTATTAAGACTAAGAGACCGTACTATGTTTTCCTGAAATAATAAACGTGTTCAAAGAAATTACTATAATTTAACTTTACCAAAGGTCCTTTCTTCTCTTCTCTCTTTTTTTTTTTTTTTTTTTGAGAAAAGCCCTTAGGCACCAAAGGTCCTTTCTAAACAGCACTGAAAATGTACCAGACTTGCATCGAACAAAACAACCGACATTTGCACATTAGAACTGACACTATTAGTATTATGGCAGTTTGCAAATATTAGCCCCAAATCCCAACAACATAATCAAGGTAACGGCCAATAAAACTGATCAACTTAAACCCTAAATTTTCAAATTAACTCAACCAAACAAATTTAATCCATACAGATTCATGGCCCAAACTTTTAAATACGCTTTACTTGGTATCTTATTTTTATTTTTTTTAGAGAAACATGTAGGACTTGGTATCATTTAAAACTATGCAGTTAGGGATGAAAAAGAGATGCCGTGTAGATCCTTGTTGCAGTTAGCTTCAAAATATAGGTTATAGCTTGCAATATAAAACTACTGGTTGTCATTTGAAAAAAAAAAAAACAATGGCTACTGTATGCTCTCTGCAAATGATCCTAAAAATAAATTTAATGGTCTAACCTGCATTGTATAATCAAGCTTTAACATGTTATAGATGACCATCATCATGGTAGCATATGAGACCGACTTCTCTTTTACATCAAACGGCTGTGCTTCATCCTATCATTAGTTGAATTACACAGATCAGACCATTAATTCAGTATAAAGTACTTGAATTAATGTCATACAGAACACGAAATTGGCCTTTTCCGAAGATTTGATTTTTTTATTTCTAAAATATATCCAATTTGC
This sequence comes from Carex myosuroides, assembly GCA_028015225.1. Classification (NCBI taxonomy): domain Eukaryota; kingdom Viridiplantae; phylum Streptophyta; class Magnoliopsida; order Poales; family Cyperaceae; genus Carex; species Carex myosuroides. The sequence goes on from CM051464.1 coordinate 7,846,042, forward strand.
AATACATGAAATGTGATGTCATTTTCCTGATAATAACTACAAAATTATGGGGAACTTGTGAGCTTAATAGTATAATGGGCCGAATAATAAACCCCCTACTTGAAATATTTCTATTAATTTCTTAACAGATAATGGAGGAACACATGAACTGTAATCAACTTCATCAGGCAATTACACAGCAAAATAAAAATAAAAAGAGAAAGAAAAAGAAAATAATATTTTTTATTTGGAAGTGGGGTCCTTTCAAAAGTATATATATTTCTAGAAGTTTCATTGGCTTGTTATACCTCAGGGGATGCAGTTTGATTCATCAAGGGCTCGTCTACATGCTCTTGCACGAATCTCAATGCATTATGTTCTGATTCGATCGCAGCTTTGTATGCATCCTCTGCAAAGCACTCAATCTCGTCTAGTGATGCTTTGGCTGGGAAGAGGTTGGTATTAGAAAAGGTACAATTTTATGAATATTTGAAATGATTGATTTGGTCAAAATAAATTGTACCTTTTTTCAAAAAATCATGAAGCCCCAGCATACAATTGTGCACTACAGTTAAATATTTGAATAATTGAAACAACAATTGATAAGGATAATTTTGCTTGAAAAGAAAAAAACAAAAGACAACAACTTACATTGGCTTAGATTTTGAATGTTATGGTGGGAATGAGTGCAACCCGCATCAAGGTAAGATTTCATCCTTTCGGTCATATTCGATTTAATTATTTCGTTAACTACTTTTGAATCCTTATTAATTTGTGGCCTTCTAAAGTATCCTGTTACAAAACATAACATAGATCATTAAAATGAGAAAAGGAGTTGCTGGAATGAAAAGCAATTTTTTTTTTATTCTTTGAGGTTATAATAACTAAAGTTGAGACTTGAACTGCGCTTATCTAAGAATATGTTATTTGCTTAGAAATAAAAAAAGAGTAATATTAAATAAATTACCAAGCTCTTGGTTAAACCTCACAAGAAACCTCTGTCCAGCATCTACCAGCTCATCAAGCTTTGAAATACTGCAATGAATCTTATCTAGGTAGGACATCAAGGTGCCATATGAAATTTTACGAGACCAACCAATGAAATAATAAAGATTTTGATGGTCGAAATAATAAAGATTGAGAGGAACAAAACCAAATTGAATAATTAGAAAGACTTGGTATCATAAAACCTTAACATGAATTCAGTGAAGATTGAGAAGACCGTATTCTCTGTTGCGAGAATAATCTTATCCAACTCTTTGTCTACCATCAAGTTACCTGTATTGACAAAGAACTGCAAAACTCTGCTTTCTCTAAGAGAGGTTCTATCTGATTATAAGAGAAGAAGAAAAGAGTAGATAAAGAGTTAGTATTTAATTTACTTGGTTGATTTGGTACATGTAACATGGCTCTGATCTTTCCAAGATGTGAACAATACACAACCAAATAAACAAGTTTGGAACTGAGCAAAATCAAATACATAAATAATATTTGATTGAGTATCGAAAAGAGAAGTTATACGATTACTGATCAGAGAATATGTATAATCTTACCAAATACAGCATGACACTTGAATCGACACTTGGATTAGTGTAGAAATATTCATTATTAATATTATTGAAGAGGAATTAAAACTATTATCAATGATGGTACATAACAGGAATGCTAGACTTCCAAACAACAGAATAAAATTACAATGATGTAATATTTGTCAATAATTGTCATAATGTGCAAGATTCTGATAAAATAATGAATATTTTATAACACTAAACAATTTCAATATATTGCCCAGAAGTGCTTGCATGAAATGACAAAAACTAGCACTTGAAAAACTAGGGCCTTGCAAAAGATTAAAAATTTAAGCAAATTTGAAGAACAAAGAGTTTACCAATAGGGAAAAGACGGAGAAGACGAAGGTTTTTTCTGTACTTTCACCTTCGCCAAATCGATTCTCGCCGAACTTCTTCTATTTTTGTGAGATTTCTCAACGCGAATTTCGCCCCCTCAAATCCTGCCAATTTGATGCGTTTTCTTGTTTGAGTGGGAGAAGAAATCGTTCTGATCAGACTCAAATTGTAGCTGCGCGCGCGCGAGAGAGATTAGACTGGAACTGGAGATGGAGAGGTGAGGAAGAACGGCGGCTAGAATGAAACGCGATGGCTTGATGTTGTGGTATTGGACCGGGTCCGAATTCGGGTATGACATGGATGTAAAAAGAATTCAATTAACAGAACCCGAGGCCCAAGCCCAAGCCTAAAAGGATAGTAGAGTTCAGAGTCTTCAGACCCAGATAAAGAAGATACGATTTTGATACGTTAGATTTAATTTTGAACAAATGACGATCACATCTCTCTTACTATACTTCTCTAAAGTAAATCAAATTTTGAATTTTCATGAAAACCGTCCGATCTGTATTGACACGAATATTAAAGATACCCTGTGCATTCTATGATTTCTATCTCGACGGATTATATATAATCGGACAGTCCGAATTCAAATTCAAAATTTGAGTTACTTCAGAGGTCAGGACTCCTTTACAATGAGCTCCTGACAAGGTTCTGGAGCTACCACGTAGGCCCATCGCCTTCCCTCCCTCTCTCATCTCCGCCCAAGGCGCCAAAAATCTCTTGTTACAACACCAAGTCACCCAACCGTTCCACGTCGAGCACTATTTATCCACTGAACTGCGGGTCCCAGTATCTGCAAGCTTACAGAGTTACAGTCCTGGACCCGGCTCAAAGAACACTTGGTCTCTCCCTCACGAGAAGCGCACCAGAGACAGTCACACTGACGACCTCGTAGATTTCAAACCATGGCTTGCTCCGTGAGCCTTTTCTCTACGCCGCGCGTATACAACTCCCGCTCCAAATTTTGGCGGGAGAAGAGATCCTTCATTGTACGGAGCTCGTCCAGCGTCGACACGCTTCCGACCAGCGGTCAGGCGTCGTCTCCTAGTGCAAAGAAACAGTTTTCTGGTAATTTAGTTATTTACTTATGCACGAGAGTTGTAAACTTTGCATAAATTTGTTGGTTGCTTTTACCATTAAGCCCTTCATAAATGCAAAAATATAATTCCATATCAATTAGAAAGATTTCTTTCAGAAAAATCCAACTGAAAGGTTGAAGATCAAGATTAGACAATTGATTGATCATTTATACTTTGCCTATAAGTTTTTAATAGGTAGATCAGATGGTAATGAAAAGTTGAATAAATGGGTTACAGTGACTAATTAGTGACTGTAATTACAATTTTTTGGGTTACTAAAAACAAAATTTCTTCATCTAAAAGTAGAATATGGTAATGTCTCAGGAAAACCAGAGGCTGATGTGGTGGTAATTGGGAGTGGGCTTGGTGGATTGTGTTGTGCCGGGCTGTTGGCCCGGTACGGCCAAGATGTAGTGGTACTAGAAAGCCATGATGTGCCAGGTGGCGCTGCACACTCATTTGATATAAAGGGTTATAAGTTTGACTCGGGTCCGTCTCTTTTCTCGGGCTTTCAGTCCCGAGGCCTACAAGCTAATCCTCTTGCTCAGGTACCAATTCATTTGGTACCCAAATAGTGTAACATTTAGTACCACAGTACTGTGTTGATGGACCCAAAAATTAATAGAGTGGAAATTAGAAAAATAAAAAGGTGAAAAAAATAAACAATGGCCAACAATTTTGTAAATTAGTTAGTTCACATGCTGAAACTTTTAAACTGGTATCTCACTGAGAGATTCAACTTTACATGTTGGTGCATTTCATATTATCAATTGAATTGTCTCTGTTGAAAGTAACTTTAAATTAATAATTAACTAATATGTAAAATAAAATAATTTGGTTGGACAAGTTAGGTCCTTGATGCATTAGGAGAGTCAGTTGAATGTGCATCATATGATTCATGGATGGTGTACATACCAGAAGGCGATTTTCCATCTCGAATAGGCCCCACCGATTTTATCAAGGTCAGATCCTCTAACTCCTCATCATATTATATTTTGTACCTTTTTTAAGAGAATATACCCTTTTATCATTATTTACTTATTATTACTTACTTATTTGGGTTTCTACTAATTTGTCGACACTTAAATATATCAATTCATTTAACTTTATTTTTCTTCCGTGTTTTTATTTTATCATAATTTACAAATACGTTCATTTTTATTCAGGACCTTGAGACGTATGTAAATGCTGATGCGGCCCGTGAGTGGAAAAAGCTTCTTGTATGTGTCTCTTACCCCTTATTCATTTATCATGCCTTTTCAATTGTGCAGTAAATGTCAAATGTAACATGTATGCATGTAATACCAGAAACGCCATGCATACACCGGACAGTCATCAGAGATATCATTTAGACCTTTTTATAGAACTGTCTGCTGTATTATTCTTTTACATATTATCAAAACATGTCAAGTTACCCTCCTTCCTGAATTCTTCCATCAAAGGGACAGTAAGGGTTAAGTTTAAATTTTCCAAAGAATTGAGAGGAAAGATGAACATGTTACACTTCCTCGATGTTTTATCTTTACCTGAAAAACGGAGAGTAGTTTGAATAGTTTTAAGAAATAGCAAGAAAAGGGACATACAGGGACAAAGCCAAACTTTCAAGCTATGGGGGTCAATCATATAAAATTTTCATGCTACGTATGAGGGTTAATTATACAATACCCATAGCATTTTTACTATAAACTATATAGAAAATCATGTACAAGTACAATTTTTTTGAAAATGGATAGGGGCCAATTGACCCCCATATGTTGAATGTGCATCCACCTCTGGATATATCATATACATGATATGTTTTGTTGTTATATGTAGAAGAGGCATAAGATACTTGTTGTTTTGTTTGGTTATATAGATGAATAAAGTTTCTGCTACAAAATAGTAGAATTGAAAAAAAAAAAAAATTAAGCATTTTGTTTAATCTAACATAAAGTAGTAAAAATAAATTTACCAGGAGGGGATATTACCCCTGTCTGCTGCTGCCATGGCACTGCCACCAATCTCTATCAGAGGTGACTGGGGTGTTTTCTCTACCACTGCCGCTAGATACGCACCATCTTTGTTGAAATCATTTTTGCAAATGGGCCCACAAGGTGCGCTAGGTGCAACTAAGCTGTTAAAGCCTTTCTCTGAGGTAGCCGATTCATTGGAGATTAAAAACCCTTTCGTGAGAAATTGGATCGACCTCTTGGCATTTTTACTGGCTGGTGTTAAGTCGGATGGAATCCTCTCAGCAGAAATGGTGAGTTCTTTCATGGTGTCTTTTTATAGTATTGTATTGTGAGTGAGGCTATGGAATGGACCTATGGTACTATGCATAGCACGGATTGGTCCATACTATGGATCAATTATCTTCATTTATAAAGCTCAAATAGTCGATCTAAACTGTTTAACATGATCTCCATATGAAAATGTACTAGCAGATTAAATTTTACATTTTTTTGAATTTTTTTTACTATTTGTTTTAGACAAGTAGAAAATCACTACTTTTCAATGGCCTAGAATTTTTATATCAAGTGATTTTCTACTTATTTAAAAAAATAGTAAAACAAATTGTAAAAAATGTAAAATTTGATCTACAAGTACATTTTCATATGGAGATCATGTTGAATGGTTCAAATTGACTTTTTGAACTTTTAAAACAAAAATATTGATCCATAGTATGGACCAATCCGCGTTATGCATAGTACCATAGCCTCACTCTTGTATACTTAGAAAGCAGTGTGGTATATATTTTTAGTATTACATTTTCCAATAGTAATTTGTTCTTTTCCCTTTCAGATTTACATGTTTGCTGAGTGGTACAAGCCCGGATGTAAGCTTGAGTACCCTTTACATGGTACTGGTGCGGTAATTGATGCACTGGTACGCGGCATTGAAAAGTTTAATGGAAGAATTTCACTGAATTCGCATGTCGATAGTATCGTGGTAGAAAATGGCCGAGCTACTGGTGTCAAGCTGAGAAGCGGTCAAGTAATTGATAACACAAATATCATTTTTCTTTGCTTACGTAATAACTTTTAGTGGAATTTCATATATACCCCTCAAAAACCTCGGAATTACATATTTCCCCCTCCAAAATTCATAATATCATATTTACCATTCTAAATTTCAAAAACTCTACCCAATTTAACTTTTCTATTAAAACTCACCAGTAACTTTTAGCAAGTTGCTATTACAATGATTTTTTTTTTTTTTTTTTGCAGTTTATACGTGCCAAAAAAGCTGTTGTAAGCAATACATCAATGTGGGACACCCTTGATCTGCTGCCACCACAAGCCATCCCCAAATCGTACCAAGATAGGGTTAAATCCACTCCACAATGTGATTCGTTTATGCATCTCCACTTGGGTTTTGATGCTGAGGTCAGCTTAAATAAGGGATACATAAACTGTGCAATTGGTACATAACAGTTGGTACATTAAGGAGCTGTTCTTATCTTGTTTGCTCAACTTTATTTTTATTTTGAAAGATATGACAAACAAAAGAAAACAAATAAATAAACAAAATACGTCATTACTTTTTTAAAGAGTTCCTATAGAAAAGTAATAATAATGCCAATAGTAAAATTATCCCATAGCTTAATTACTGCAATAATGCTAATATTAATTACTTCTTTCGTCTTTTATATTTGTTTTTGATCAATTGCACTAATTGTATGTTACTTAATAGATGGCACGGGAAGACCTAGGGATCCATCATATAGTAGTAAAAAACTGGGAACAAGGCGTAGATGCAGCACAAAATGTCGTCTTGATATCCGTACCGAGCGCATTAGGCAAGGACCTGGCACCACCTGGTAAGCATGTGTTGCATGCCTATACGCCCGGTACGGAGCCATTTGAATTATGGGAGGGTTTAGATCGCAAAAGTGCCGAGTATAGAAGACTGAAAGAAGAGAGGTCACAGGTATGAAGATATAATTATTTAGTATAAATTAAAAAAATTAACAGCAAATGGTCGAACTGTTTGTTTTATGTTTTTATCCCTTCATTGTACGGTCACATCCACGGATTGTTATTAGAAAGCAATCTTTTTACTATTATTTTATCCCTTCAATTCTTTTTACTATTTTTTTAGATAGGTAGAAAATCACTACTTTTGAATGGTCTAGAATCTTTACATCAAGTGATTTTCTACCTATCTAAATAAATAGTAAAAAAATTCTAAAAAATGTAAATTTTGATCTACAAGTACATTTTCATATGGATCTCATACTGAACTGTTCAGATCGACTATTTGAACTTGAAAACCGAAGATATTGATCCATAGTACAAACCAATCCGCGCTATGCATAGTACTGTAGCCTGCCTCTTATTATGTTGTTTTTGAATTGAGACTTGTCTCTTTTACATTGGTCAAGGTGATGTGGGAAGCAGTAGAGCGGGCCCTTGGCCCGAAGTTTGACCGTGAAAAATGCGAGGTGAAGATGGTGGGGACTCCACTTACACACAAGCGGTTTCTCAGGAGAAACCGAGGCACATATGGGCCAGCAATAAAGGCAGGAAAGGGCACTTTTCCAGGACATGCAACTCCCATCCCGCAACTCTTCTGTTGTGGGGATTCGACTTTTCCCGGAATCGGAGTACCGGCAGTTGCAGCAAGCGGTGCCATCGTGGCAAATACTTTGGTTTCTGTTTCACAACACTCAGAACTCCTTGATGCCATTGGGATTTGATTGTTATTTAAAATTTATATGTAAATGTATGTAAAGAAAGTAGGTTACTTAATCATAAGTAATGATACATGGTACATACAAGAGTAACTGTCCAGCTAAACGCATTTGCAAGTACATTTTCGTATGTACTTTCAGAGTGATTTTCTACTCATCTAAAAAAAATAGTAAAAAAATTCTAAAAAATGTAAATTTAGTCTGCATGTATATTTTCATATGGTAATCATATTGAACGGTTCAGATCAATTTTTGAACTTTGAAAACAAAGATATTGATCCATAGTGCAGATCAATCCGCACGATGTATAATACCATAGCCTCATTCTATAAATGTATGTAAACTGTAAAGAAGCTAGGTTACTTAATCATGAGTAAAAATATATGGTACATACAAGAGTAACTGTTACTGTCCAGCTAGACGCGTTTGTTCTATTTACCTGACACCAACCAACCACAACAAATCTCTATATTTATCCTCCTTTTCTCTCTTTCTCTCTCCAAAAATCAAAGAAATCCATTTGCTATCCAATTAGTAAAATAAAATGGCTAGGCCGTGTAGCTCCAGCGGTGGTTTGGTGGTGTTGTTCTTGTCTCTTTGTTCCATTTTCTTAATAGTGGATTCTACAGACACCAAGAAACCTTTGATTGATGCAAAGTTGTTGAATTCTAAGATCCAAGTAAAACAAACCTATAAAGTGGGTCCCGAGGAACAGTACAAATCGGTTCAGGCAGCCATTGATGCAGTGCCAGAAGGGAATTCTCAATGGGTTGTTGTTCATGTCAAAGCGGGCACATATAGGTATATTACTCCACAGTTGATTTTTATTTTTTAGAGAAAAATGGAGGTTTTATTTTTCAAATTTTAATATTTAAAAGTTTGGACCCATAGTTGATTTTTTTAGAAAAAATTAAAAGTTTAATTTTTCAAATTCCAATATTTATAAAGAACTATTAATTTGGATTTCAAACCGTGATTGCATGAAGAACAATATTGTCTTTTTCATTGGATCAAAACTAGTTCTTTAATTTAGAGTTGAGTTATATTGATAATAAATTAGTTTTGACAACCATGATAATTAATATGTATAGGTTATGAATTAAATTTCATCAACCTGTTGAGTGATTTGAAATTTAAATTAGTTGTTTTATTTTATAAATATTTAATCGATGACCATATTCTCCCAAATTATATAGTTTAGCACGTGTGGTCTATGGAAGTGTTGGAAAACACATAAATTTTATTTTTCAATTTTGATGAATTTTAAAGTCGATAATTGTGATAGCCAAAATAAGTTGGTTTTATTTGAACATATTCTTCTCCATCCAATTAATGCTTATTTTTTTATTTAAATCATAACGACAATTTGTAAAAATAAAAATAAAAATAAAAACAAATATCGTGTCCGCCCAAAATTGTGTTTGATGTCATTCGTGTTAAAAAGTATTTTGTAGGCATTACTTCTAAGTAGATAATGTAAATACAACATTCTTGATCTTATCTTGATATTAATTGATTCTCTCCATGAAGAAAATATCATTAAGCTCTTTTTTTTAATCTTATGTTTGGTTAGATATTTATAGGTCTTGCGTTATCATGTATTGAGCTTTCTATTATAATTTCTAATCCAACGGGACAAATTCTTTTTCAATTTTCGAGATTTGTGAGACTTTCATAATTAACAAGTTCTCTTTAAAAGAAAAATCACTTTCTAATTTCTACATTGGCAAAAGTATGGATTCTCATTTGCTAATTGTTAATTGTTAATTTTACATTCGACTTTTAATTCTAATTTTTAATCCAAAATGGCAACTTTTAATTAATTTTAGAAATAAAAATGCTCTAAGTTAGTTTCAATTTTTTCTATACAGTTATATTTAATTAATGGTGGAATTTGCAGAGAGCAGGTAGTAGTGCCAAAGAACAAGCCATACATTTATCTGAGAGGAAATGGGAAGGGAAAGACAACCATTGTATGGGACGAGTGCTCCATCGACAACACGAAATCGGCCACCTTCAATGTTGAAGCCAGCAACTTCATCGCCTTTAGTGTCACATTCAAGGTTCAATATTTTATAATTATTTTAAATATTAAGTATATTGTTGTAAATTATATGAAGCAATAAGTTATTTAAATTCAGGTGTATATATATATTAGTTTTTCCTAGTTGTACAATTTATATTTTATATCATTGTTCTTCATGTAACAAGGTGCATGCTTCTCTATAATAGCCTGACATTTTTTTGTAAAGAGATATCACAAATTTTATAACTTTGATGGATATTAAAATAAACCCATATGTATATATATAATTCTAATAATAAAAAACTGTAAATGGTTGAATATTTTAGAATAATGCCGAAAGGGATCTCCCGAACTTGGCTCGAAACCAATCAGTTGCGGCGAAGGTCGCGGGAGACAAGGTGGCTTTTTACCACTGTGGATTTTACAGTCCCCACAACACTCTCTTTGATCACCGGGGCCGCCATTATTATGAGAGTTGTTACATTCAAGGCAATATTGACTTCATCTTTGGTCGTGGCCAATCTCTCTTCCAGGCAAGTTTAATAAAGAGCATTAGAACATCTACATTTCTAGTACTATTAGAGTTTTTAACCTGACGTGGCAGTTTCTAATCTAGTTTCAGAAATGTGGGAGAGTTTTTTATTTAAAAACGTAAAGTTTTTTTATTAAGAAACTGTTTATAAACTCCATGCTGATCAAATGATTGGCTCAAATTATTTCTGTTTTTTAATTTGTTACTGACGTGGCTTAATAGAAACTCTAAAATTAATTTTAGAAATGTGAGAGTTATAAATTTTAGAAATCTTAATTTCTAAAAAGAGGTTAACAGTTATTTAAAAACTCATTTGAATTGGTGGGATGTAGATGCTCTTACCTCCTACTATAATGTTGAGTATAAAGAGGGACACTCTATATGTGAAAGTATCTTTTATTGATCACTTAAAATATTTTTAAAGCTCTCTTAGCAATATTACAACTATAATACTCAATTATAAAATCTATAAATTTATACGGGTAAGACAACACTTTCTCTATTTATTTTGTATTGTTTGCTTGCTTTATTTTTTGGTTCAAAATGGGGACCGATAATCATATTTAATAATTTTAGAAATTTTACTCACTTTTAGTAAAGTCATTAAGTTTCATGAATTTGCTTGATTTTTTAGAAATTTACTATTTATAAAATTTAGGTTGGGTTTGACCAGCTCTGCATCCTCAATATCCGATTCATTTGATAAAATTTTCTCTCTTTTTATCTTATGGGATTGGGATGAACAAATATAGTGTTGCCATATATGCTAAATAATAAACCCAAAAAGGAAAAAAAAAAAAATAGAGAATTTTGGTTATTTCTCAATAGCAAAGGAATAATTGTACAGATGAATGATATAACAACCTAAGCATCATTCACCCCATGTTATCTGTTTTCAATTTAGTCTATGAAGTGGTACCAGGTACATTACATATATACACAGTGTTATAGTCAATGCATTATGAGTTGTGCCAGTACCAATTATGATTGGTGTGGTACCATGTACAGAGATATCTATCTACACATTAATTGTTTGAACTAATAAGCATGAATATAAATGTAGAGTTGTGAGATTTTCGTGCTACCGGACGGCCGGAACGACATCCTCGGGTCGATCACAGCCCAGAACAGGAAATCCGAGAAATGTACTAGCGGCTTTGTATTCTTGAAAGGTAAGGTGTATGGTGTCGGAGAGGTTTATCTCGGTCGAGCCAATGAACCTTTCTCGCGTGTCATTTTCGCAAATACCTATTTCTCCAAAACGATCAGTCCCGTCGGATGGACCAACTGGAGCTACTCCGGCGACACCAAGTAATCTTTTCTCTACTTTGTTTTAAGCCTTCTAAATTAGTTCTTGGCATTTCATTGTGTTGTGTATATGATTTGCATACCAGCATGTTCATACAGGGACATAATTAGAAAATTGAGATTGAGTACGCTGAATAAGTTACTATAGTGTAAGTTTATTTTATAAGAGGAGCTAATACTTATAAAAATTACACAATATAAATTATAAAACTGTTAATTTTAATTTATAGCAGTGGCTTAGCGACCCCTAATTACACTTTGTATGGAAAACAAAATTGGCTGAAGTGACCCTTCTCACAAAAAAAAAAGTTTAAAATATACAATTAATACATAAACATGGAAAAAGAAAGAAATTAAATACAATAAGAAGGAATTAACTAGTTTTTTTCCTGTATTTTTTATTGCAAAATATAACCTGAATTTGCATGTTAATAACAACCTTCATTTTTCAAATTACAAAAGGACCCTTTTTGAATAACCCAAATGATATTTTAAATTTCACTGGAGAATCTGAATGTTCTTTGCATTTAAAGTATGGAGTGCAATTTACTCATTTGCAAAGAAAAAAAAACGAATAGCAGTGTATAAAAAGAAGGTTCAAATATCTTTATTTTTTGTCTCCATCATACTTTCACTTCTAATTTTTTTAATAACAAAATTTTAAAAATTTATGTATGAATTAATAAGTTGAAAAATAAACGATCAAAATTTTTTGCAAGCTCTTGATCACAATCAAAATAAACTTAAAATATCACAATATTTTACATATACATAGAAAATATAATATAAATCATATCTAATAATTTTATTTTGACATTTAACTTTTAAATTTAAAATTATTGAAGTTCCATATATCAAAATATAAGAAACTAATTGTTTTTTATTGACTTGTGAAGGGGCCTAATGATAGGGGAGCATGACTGCCACGGTCCAGGTGGAGATCCAAAACACCGTGCAGAGTGGGCCCGCCAGTTCAGCAAAGAAGAGGTTGAACCATTTCTAGGCGTAGATTTCATCAATGGCTCTGAGTGGCTTCCTGTTTATTACTAAACACTTAATTAACTAAACCAATTGTTTACTAGTTCTGATGATTGATTAATTGATTGATTGATTGATTGATATTTTTAATGTTTTTTTCAGATAACTATTTAGATTAATTTTTTAGAATAGTGGTATTAGAATTTGCACTTGTTTGGTCTTTGATCTCTCTATATTTGATATACATGCAATGTGATACACTCTATATTAATGAAATTTGGGATGAATAATAACCATGCAACATACATAAAATACATGAAGCATTACTTGTAAAAGAGAACTAAAAAGGCATAATTTGCTGATGATTTTCAGGTTATTTTTGTACTTTAGATGTATAATAGAGTAAAGCACTATAGTTTGGTTCTAATTAATATATGCTATGGCGTATTATTGTGCTGGGTGAATTTCATGTGTACCCCTCCAAAACTTTGAAATTACGCATTTTCTCCTATAAAATTTATAATATTATATTTATCCTTCTAAATTTTAGAAAATCACACATTTACTCATTTTATTGTCTTTTCTATTAAAACTCATTTCAAATTCATAAAATATCCATTTTACCATTTACGAAGAAAAAAAATATATATAGCATGTTTCAGATAAAATGTCAACATCTGAATTAGTCAGTTTTCAAAGGTAAATGAATCAATTATCTACATCTAATGATATGGGTCATTTCTCTACTTTTACAGGAGAGCCTAGGATGTTTTAGGAGTATCTCGTATCCTTTTGTCGAATCGCGACCCTTGCAGTACGAATTGATTGCTTTAAGATTTGAGCAATTTTATTGGGATCTTCACAACTCCTTAAATTTGGCATTATAAGAATTACAGCGCAGCAAATAAGCAGAATTAATTTTAGAGAGAATGCAGTTGGACAAATTTTCTATGAATTATCAAGCAACACATAGATAACAATGTTAAGGCACATATATTCTTCAAAAAAGAATCTTAAAAGCATATATCAAGATATGATTTTCGATCCTCTGATGGCATCAAATTAAAACCGTCTGATCACATCAACATTCCTAGCACTATAATTTTTTTTTTTGTATTATTGAATTGTATGTAATAATAAATTTACAATTTGCTAAACTAATGATAATGCAATCACAAAAGTTATTTGAAGAGAACAAAAAAAGCACTGAAACTATTTATTAACATTTTTTATTTTCTAAAACAAAATATTTTTCAAAAACTTCATTTATTTTATTGTAACATTTGATAAATATTGGAGAAAGCAAGGTTCTCTATAATCCAAACCGTTGAAACCAATCTACTTCACGAGTTAATTGTTTACATGTCGAATTTTTTTTATTAATTTAGTATAAAATCAAGCGGTTAAAAAAAAGAATTTAGAAGTTAATATTAATACATTCATTTTTCTTCATTTTTTAACCGTTTGACTTTATAAAAAAAAAAATTTACATATAAACACATTATTCGTTAAGTAGATTGATTTCAACGGTTTGAATTCGTCATTAAAGTCCTATAAATTTTTTAGTTAAGTTCACTATGTCCCTTTGTGAAACTTAACTCTAGTTCTACTCTTATTTTATAATTATTTTAGATATTTTAAGTATATTTTTGTATTTTTTAAGAAAACATAGAAATATATATTGAAATATATTTTGTTAAAAAAATTAGAGTAAGATATAATTTTATATTTTTTTTAATCTAACGTATATTTTTATAATTTTTCTGAGATAAAAATAGAAATAAAAGCGTATTTTTTATTTTACTTTCAATTTTGTCAGTCGAATCACTCGTAATAACAAACGACAGGTAAAGTTTCACTTAACAATCCTTAAAGAAATTGTTAAATTACACTTGAGTTAAATATTAATATATATGAATGAAATAAATCTCAAATAACGGTCAGTTTTTGTGTAAGTAGTATCGTTATTAATCAATATATCAACTCTTGTGTAAAAAAATGCTCCTTAATCGATTTATCAGCGTGAAGTAAAATATGAATTAATTCGTAATATGTTACTTCACTTCTTTAGACAGATTAACTTATTTCCCGCTTATTCTGCATGTAGAGCCTATTGTCATAGACACATTCATTTTCTAACATCTTACTCTTCTATCGGATTAATTTAAACTGTCAATCACGATATAAAATATATGAAATAAGCTAAAGTAACTTAATCCTTATTAAAAAAAATATTAAAGATATGATCTTTAACATCATACCCTCTAGGACTAGGGCCCTACCTTTTAGCTAGTTGCATGTGCTCTTAACTCGGAATTTGAACACAGATCAAAAGAACACTTAAAAAATTGTCAGAATGGGTATCAGTTTTAACTATTATCTCAATCATCTCTTTGAAGTTTGAACAGATAAAGTGCAACTGTGCAAGCTCATATTTCTCAAACAAAGACTGATTAATGTAGTCCAAAAAAAAAGTTATGTTACATAATAGCTGAATATCTCACATCTACATGAAAAGTTTTTTATAATATATGTTCGATATATATATGAAATTCACATCTAACTAGTAGTATATAATATATTCACATCTACATGAAAGGTTTTTCTCATATCTACATGAAAGGTTTTTTATAATATATGTTTTTTATGATATATGTTCGATATAATTTAACATCAAACAATGTATAAAATATTTACATTTGAAAAATAGTAATTACAAAAAAAATCATACTTACATTTACCTTGAATAAAAACAAAGTTAAACATGATACATGTTTTAATTAATGGAAATAAATTATTTTTCTTACTCTGTTCTCAATGATAATCATGATATTAAAGTGAGAAAGATCAAACTAATAGCTGTCACACAAAATCTCATGTCTATCTGAATTCAAAGATTAACCATCACATTTGTCCGTATTTATTTTGTTTGTTAGCTTTTTATGTTATAATATTGAGTGAGGCTATGGTACTATGTATAACACACATTAGTCTGTACTTTGAATTAATATTTTCGTGTTCAAAATTCGAATTGTCGATCTGAACCTCTTAATACAATTTTATATGAAAGTATATTTAAAAATTAATTTTATATTTTTCGAAATTTTTATTATTTTTTTAGATGAGGAGAAAATCACTAATTTTTTTTAATCAAGTAATTTTCTACCTTTAAAAAACAAAGTTAAAAAAATTATAAAAAATATACAATTTAAATTAGAGGTACAATATATGTTAGTTATGTTGAACGGTTCAGATCAAGAATTTAAATTTTAAAAACGAAAATATTAATGTTAAAGACAGAACAATGTGTGCTATATATAGCACCATAGCCTCATCTTTATAATATTTATCTATTTGAAGAGGACAAATAGGTGGTCAAGGCATCAGTCAAAGACCAGAGACGCCAGTTGCAGACTTCCAGTACTAGTTACCCTTTTAACTTTTGACAACAGAACGAAAAGACATAATTAACATATTTTTTAATACTCATAAATAAACTGTTTTTATTTATATTTTAAAATAGTAATTTCAAAAAAATATAAAGTTTGTTTTCTAATTATATTTTAATATGAAGATTAGGTAGATGGTTCGAATCAATTGTTTGAACTTTAAAAACAAAAATAAAAGTATGAAGTAAAATTGGAACAAAAAAATAATAGAAAATTTTAATCCACTCTTACCTTTTTAACCTTGACCTTATAAAAAGACAACTAAAGACAATGACGCAATTAATATATTTTTTAATACTCGTAAATAGACTGCTTTTAATGATCTGTAATAAAAACAATATTTTTTTACTTATTTAAACAAATATTAATTTTAAAAAAATATAAAATTTGTTTTCTGAGTATATTTTAATATGGAGATCATCTTGACAGTTTGAATTTTAAATTTTAAAAACGAAAATAAAAATGTGAAGAACAAAAATTAATAAATTTTTTAACCCAATCTTACCTTTTTAACATTTACCTTAGAAAATGACAACAAAACAGAAGAAAAAGACATAATTAATATTTTTCAATACTCATAAATAGACTGTCTGAAAATCAACAGACTGTGATGGTGACTAGGAGTCAGAACAAACCTTACTTAAATTCTAAAAATAATTAATAAGATTCATTTGATGATAAGCACTGGATAAATATCAACTGATACTTTAAAGGTCTGTCTACTTTGTAGAAATATCCCTAGGAATTCTTTAATAGCGAAAATATTTTATCTCAGATATACATGATTGCTGGTTTCTGAGCCGTCTTTTATATACAAATATTTATGGAAGCTGATATGAGTACCCGCAGTTGAGTACCCGCATTGTACCCGCACCTAAACTGTCATAACTGTTTTTGGGGACCGCACCTAAACTGTTATAACTGTTTTTGAAGACCGCACTTAAATTAATTCACATACAAAATGGAAAGTATTTATACCTAAATTATCAAGTATTCATATATAATTCATCAAGTATTTATACCTAAGATATCAAATATTTAAAAAAAAACTGGACACAATACCTACTCATCTTTACACGTTTTTCAAGGTGGTTTTTTTTTCTCCGGTCAATCTAACCAATTTTTGGGACGATCTATGAGGAATTTTACAAATTTAAAACCACGAACGCGTTCTACACAATTTTATCTTTCAAATGAGATCCATGATGACATACTTTTACACGTTTTTCAAAGTATCAAATATTCAAATATGAAAAGTATTCATACAAAATAGAAAGTATTCATACCTAAGATATCAAATATTAATAGTAATTCATCAAGTATTTATACTTAAGATATCAAGTATTTAAAACCAATTTTTTTTAAAACCAATTTTTTTTTTGTCGGCACTTGTAAATTTATTTTACAAGTATTAATAGTAACATTGTGAAGTATTTATATCTATACAAGACAAGTATTTATATCTATACAACGAACTACATATATGATATATGAATTTTCCTTAAATAATTGTACCTGCACTTTTTTTTTAAAAATTCTCGCGTCGTACCCGCATTAGGGGACCACACAACCGTTCCAAAGCTGTAATTTTGTTTTACAAGTATTAATAGTAACATTGTGAAGTATTTATACCTATACAAGACAAGTATTTATATCTATACAATGAACTACATATATGATATATGAATTTTCCTTAAATAACCGTACCCGCACCTTTTTTTGAAAAATTCTCGCGTCGTACCCGCACTAGGGGACCACACAACCGTTCTAAAACTATAATTTTATTTTACAAGTATTAATAGTAACATTGTGAAGTATTTATATCTATACAAGACAAGTATTTATATCTATACAATGAACTACATATATGAAAAATTCTTGCGTCGTACCCGCATTAGGGGACCACACAACCGTTCCAACACTGTAATTTTATTTAACAAGTATTAATAGTAACATTGTGAAGTATTTATACCTATACAAGATAAGTATTTATATCTATACAATGAACTACATATATGATATATGAATTTTCCTTAAATAACCGTACCCGCACTTTTTTTTGAAAAATCCCCGCTTCCAGTTTCGAAATCGCTAGACGATCGTCTCCAAATCGCCTTGAAATCTTCTCGAAATCGATCTAAAATCGCCTCAAAATCGCGGAAGCTTCGAAAAAGGAAGAAACGGAGAGAAAAGAAAATTTAAAATTCAAACTGGAAAGTATGTAAATTAGTTAATTGGTAGTTGTGGGGACCGCTTACAGTTATGGCAGTTAATTGGGAATGAATTAAGTGCGGGTACGATGCGGGTACTCAACTGTGGGTACTAAAATAATTATTCAATATTTATTCGACAAACATTTTAATTTTTATATTATACTAAAATAATTAATAATTAATTTCAGGCTTATTATTTGATAAATATAATAAATATTAAAACGAATACATAATTTCGATTGCCGAAATAAGATATCTCAATCCATACTTATTTTTAATTGAAAAAAAAATCAAACGAAAGTCTGACAATATAAACATTTTAAAAGCATAGAGATTTGAAACTCAATACCATTCTTTTAAAAAATAATGAGACCCATCCTCTCGTTTGTGTCAAAAAATATGGTTCGGGTCCGAACATTTTATTCCGGCTTTCCTAAATTCCTAAATTTTATTTAATATTTTTTAACAATTTAATTTAAAATTTTATATTAATTACATAAGAAACATTAAAATTAAGTCATTATATATACTTCGAGTTATTTTACCAACTAATTAATTTTCATCCTAAATTTTGTTTGTCAGAAGTAGCATGTATACATCTTATAATCATATTAATTGTATCACAATAAATTTATAACAAGATACCAATATACCATTTGTTGGACAATTTGAGTAATTAGCAGTTTGGGTCCGATGCCCATCGGACTCAAATTTGGGTCCGATGGGTTTTGGGACTGTCCAATCTGCTTTAAAATTCATGCACTCGAATTTTAAAACAGATACTAAAGTTGCTGGCGCGAACATTAAAACAGATCGGACGGTCATCGAACCCATCGAACTCACTTCGAGTCCGATAGACATCGGACCCAAATTGACCTCCTATCCTATTGGCGTAGCAGTGCTTTTATTATTTCTACTAAAAAGTATATCCCAAACTTAAAAAGTATATTCCTTCTCAAAAAGCGCATCTGCATTCAATGGGTAAAGATTATAACAGAGCCGTTTTGGCTTCATGCAGCGTACGTACTATAGAACCAAAACAAGGCTGCATATGATTCTTGTGCTGCATGAAGCCAAAACTGCTCTGTTAAAATATTTACCCCATTCAATAAAATAAATAAATTAAATGGTCTTCTTCTCGAGAAAAAGCAAAATCCATTCCATTCTACCCTCAAAGGATTTAAAAATAATTTGCTACAATAACGAGGTCATATCTGCAAATACAGCTACAGTTTTCTTTCTCCTAAGAAGAAGTGTAAAAGAAAAGGAAAAAGCGCCTCTCACTCACTCTCACTACCAACTCACCGAGAGAGAGAGGAGAGAGAGGAGAGAGAGGGGAGATAGATTTAGGTTTGCTTGGGGAGGCAAATGCCCCATGCTCGATCTCTGAGGTCTCTCACGTGGTGATATTTTGCTCCAGGTTTGCAAATTTGGAAACTTTGATTCTGTTAAACTGATTGATTCCTGTTTATAGCCGTTTTTTGTTTCGATTTCGGTTGAATTTTTGTTAGCTAAATTGGTGAGTTATCAGAAACTGTATGTTTTTAAACGGATAAAAATTGAATTTAGTTCGATCTGCTCCTCAAAATAGGGAAGTTGTTGTTGTCTTTCCTGTTTGATTCAAAACTTGATTTTTAACCTAATTTATCGGTTAATTTATGACGACAACTGACTAATTTGGGAAAATTTTGAGGGGGAAATGTGGTTTAAGGCCTCTTCTGATGTGCACCTTGCTCAGAAAAAACAAAGACTAAATCGAAAAATTCTTGTAAGTCTGTGCCTTTGTTCTCTTAATTTGTATTTTTTATAATTTATTGTCTATCAATAATTTTTATAATTTCAGTATTTTAAACTTACTAGTGAAATAAGTTAATTCCAAATTTCTTTTGTTTTGCACAAAATCTCAGGCACACAGGTTCTTTCTGTAATGGAAGTTTGATCAACAGAGAGTTCAATATCTAATTAAGTAATGGGAAGTGTAAGGCACGGTGGTATCGGCAGTTCGAGAAATACTGGTATTAAGGGGTCATCAAGTTCCACTGATTGGCTTCAGAGAGATTTCACCTCATTGCGGATAAACGACACCAGGCCAGATTTTGACTCTGACAGGGTAATTTTTTTTTTTTTTATCAAGTTTTAGATTTTTAGTTATTTGATGATTAGGTATAAATGGTACATGAAAAGATATATTACCGAAAGACACCAGGCCAGATTTTGACTCTGACAGGGTATTTTTTTTTTTCAGTTGAACTTTTAGACTTTTAGTTATTTGGTGTACATGAAAAGATATATTATTGAAAGAACTATCAGCTTTCTCATGAATAAAATTTGTGAAACCATTTATGTTGGTTTTTATAGTACATTAAATATTTGATATTTAACGTTTATATTGTTATTTGCAAATTCATGTTTATTTTATTTTCTTAGGATAGCGAGCCTGAAATTGTTGATGGACCAGGTACCGAAGCCGGCCATGTTATATCAACAACAATAGGGGGCCGAAACGGTGTGGCAAAACAGGTCTTGTCCATCTTCCACTTTTGCCCCTTGAATTCTATGAAATTTCCAGTTAAAGATCAAATAAAATTAAGCTTCATGATATTACCTCAACAAGGTTAAAATTATTTGAAATTATGATTTGTTACTAATTTGTTGAGTGATTTAACAGAGAATAAGCTACATAGCTGAGCATGTTGTCGGAACTGGCTCTTTCGGCACCGTCTTCCAGGTACATCTATAGATCCTAGTTAAAATTTACTTATTCTGAGACTGTTATTTGGTTAAGTTTTGTTTTAGTTAAATTGAATATAATTGGGGCTTAATTAGGTATATATGTGATAAATTGCAAAATTAGGGTTAAATAATGCAAAATTATATAAACTATATAACTAATAGCTTAATTGCATTACTAAACCCTAATTGGAGCTAAGTTGATGCTTAATTGCACAAATGAATCTGAATTAGGATATTTTTTGTAGCTTGGGAAAGCAGCTGCCTCTATCTTTGCTTCTTGCTTACTGTTATAAGTTTTTTCATACAAAGTGTAGAGAAGCAAAAAATAATGGAAAAAATTAACAGTACAGTGCCTCATCTAGAAAAGTTGTGTATGCAATTGTGTCCTAAAATGAAATTAAAATAAAAACTTAACCAAAAGAAAAAAAGTTGATCAAATTTTGGTTCTGTTGAAAGTTCAAAAACCAACTACTTTCACTTTGTAAGTTTCAGAACCAACACATGAACTTTCCAAAATAAAAAGAAAAAAAAATATAAAAAGTACTTGAAGAGTGAAAATATCCAACAATTCTCAAGCACAGATGCCAAATTTTTTCACTTCTTGACAGTCTAGTCAATTGATCTTCTTTACTAAATGACATCTATCTTTATTTTTAGGCGAAATGCAGAGAAACGGGAGAAATAGTGGCCATAAAAAAGGTGCTACAAGATAAAAGATACAAAAACAGGGAATTGCAGATAATGCAAATGTTAGAGCACCCCAACATAGTCTCTCTCAAGCATTACTTCTATTCTACCACCGACAGAGATGAGGTGTACCTGAACTTGGTACTGGATTTTGTACCAGATACTGTAAACCGGGTCGCCAGGCAGTATACCCGTTCGCACCAGCGCATGCCCCTTCTTTATGTTAAGTTGTACACTTACCAGGTCTCCACTCTCTCTATCTCTCTCTCTCTCTCTCTCACACACACACACACACACACACTGCCGATTTTTTATTCATAGCAAAAAAAAAAAGAATTAAACAAATATCTGATTTCGGACAATTTCGTTTTATACCACAACTGCTGAATTATTCAGCAGTTGAAATCTGTGTTATGAGACAACCGGTTTTGCAAAAGAGAATAATGCAGATTTCAACAGCTGCTGCTGAATAATTCAGAAAATGAAATTGCCCGAAATCGAAGGTATGGGTGAAATTTTGATATTCTTTTATGCTACCAATAAAAAAATCGGTACATATCGTTCATTTACATTTTTAATACTAAAGAGGTTCTTTAAATTGTACAGATATGTAGGGCGCTTGCTTATATACATAATAGCATTGGTATCTGCCATCGTGATATCAAACCACAAAATTTACTTGTGAGTTTTTCTTGTTGGCCTATGTCAAGTAAAAGATCTATCGTGTAGAATAATTAGATTTGAGTTCTTATTTTCTCATTAGGAATCATAAATTTTCATTTAAATTTGTTGAAATTTTTGTTTCAGGTGAATCCACATACTCATCAGCTTAAATTATGCGACTTTGGTAGCGCTAAGGTTCTGGTAAGCTAGTAATCAGATTACTTGATTGTTTCTTTCTAGGAAATGCTTGTGACCCAATTATCTTTTTTAAGGATCTTTTTGTAATAGATCAGGGTTAAAATGCCCCATTGTTTTCGTGCCCCAATCATGCCTCACATCCTTATCTACGTTTTCAAAGTCATAATAGTTGATTTGAACTGCTCAACATGATTTCCATATTAAAATGCACTTGGAGAGCAAAATTTATATTTTTTGTGAAATTTTTTACTATTATTTTAGATAGGTACAAAATCACTGTTTTTCAGAAGATTCTGGACCATCAAAAAACAGTGATCTTGAACCTATCTAAAAAATAATAAAAATTTCCAACAAATAGAATAATACCATATACTATCTGGATTTTGTTTGCAATTTCTTTTTTTATTTTTGGTCTAAGGTGAAAGGAGAACCAAATATATCATACATATGCTCAAGATATTATCGTGCACCAGAGTTAATATTTGGTGCAACAGAGTATACAACGGCCATTGACTTGTGGTCTACTGGTTGTGTAATGGCTGAGTTGCTACTGGGACAGGTACCTTCTTTTCAGTATTTTGTTGCTATTATATTTGTCGCACTGCTAATAACGAGAAACATATTACATGTCGAAATTTCCCTCAACCATTGTTTCTCTCTCTATTTAAATGGAGGAGATTTAGAGATGCTTTAGTTAAAATTTCAAATAAATTGGACAGAGGTGATAGTCTGATAATTACGATGTTTGGAGAGGGTATGAGATATATTCTTTCTTTCAATCCGCTAACAAAAATGCCCTTTGATTTTTCTGTAGCCATTATTTCCTGGAGACAGTGGGGTTGACCAACTGGTTGAAATCATAAAGGTTAGTATTATTTGTGTTACTTCAGATAACTTATTTTATATGTAGAGGCTATGGTAATATCCATATTACAGATCTACCTGTGCTATGGATTCATATCTCTATTTTTAAAGTTTAAATAGTCGATCCGAACCTTTAAACATGATCTTCATATAAAAATGTGCTTGGACACCAAATTTTACATTTTTAGAATTTTTTTACTATTTTTTTATATAGGTAGAAAATCACTAATTTTGGATGGTCCAGAATTTTCAAATCAAGTGATTTTCTACCTGTCTAAAAAATAGTAAAAAAACTCTAAAAAATATATAATTTGGTTTGCAAGTACATTTTCATATGAAGATAATGTTAAACGGTTCAGGTTGACTGTTTGGACTTTAAAAACAAAGATATATATCCATAGCGCAGGCCTGCTATGTAATATGCATATTACCATAGCCTCACTCTTATATGTATGCATTAACATGTACAGTAGATTTACGATGAATGAACTTATGAAGGTGTTAGGTACTCCGACAAGAGAGGAAATAAAATGCATGAACCCTAATTACACTGAGTTCAAGTTTCCTCAAATTAAGGCTCATCCATGGCATAAGGTAATTAATTCACTGCTTTTAGGCATGATGTTATGTACCCTGCAAAACCTGAAAGTATTATTCACAACTCTGTGAACGTGCGAATTGCACCTTCCACTCTTTAAATTTACCGAAATGCCCATTGAATGTTGATGAGTTTGGAAAGGGTTTCCAAAATTGGGGTTGCTAAAATGCCCCATTGTTTTTGTGCCCCATTGTTTTCAAAGTCCAAATAGTTGATGTGAACTGTTTAACATGATCTCCTTGTTACCAAATTTTATATATTTTTAATAAATTTTTACTATTTTTAATTATTTTCCATGATTAGTCATTTCACTTTGAAAGATTTTTTCGATATGAATTTCTCAAGCTTTTATCTTGCCATAAATTCAATCACTTTGTCCCTCTTCCATTCAGTAAAACTCAAAAAGTAGATAAATAAAATGAATTAATTTTCTTAGTAGGTATAAAATCACTGTTTTTGAATGGTCCAGAATCTTCTGAAAAATAGTGAATTTGTACCCATCTAAAAAATAGTAAAAAAGTTTCCGGAAGATATTAAATTTGGTCTCAAGCACATTTTAATATGGAGATCATGTTGAGCGGTTCGGATCAACTATTTGGACTTTGAAAACAAAGATAAGGATGTGAGGCATGAAAACAATGGGGTATTTTATCCCTACTCTTGACTTTGGCCTAGTATACATTAGATTATTCCCTATTCTGTGATATATCCAAGCCCAACTAAGTTTCTGTTTCAAGAAATGAAACCGACAAATTTCCATTTCTTTATAATTGATCTTATTTTCATGTGCTTTTAGGTTTTTCAGAAAAGGCTACCTCCGGAAGCAGTAGATCTTGTTAGCAGATTTCTTCAATACTCACCAAATCTCAGATGCACTGCTGTGAGTTCAGTTTATTGCTAATTTGCAAAGAAATCCCTTTCTTTTATCATAAATTGCAAGGAAAAAGTATCAGTCATCTAGTATTATCAATAGAAGTCCAGAATCCATTTTTGCGGTATCTGACAGTATCCCCCATTCTGACAAGAAACTGAGAAATTCAAATGCAGTCCCTAGTATTTTTGCATGGTCTTATTTAAGGGCATTTAAGCAATTTAAGTTAATTTGTTTCTTTAAAGATGCATGTTTAAATTAACTTGAAAAGATGCTAATTTGGAAATAAACCATGAATAGTTGGAAGCTTGTATGCACCCATTCTTTGATGAGCTAAGGGACCCAAATTCTCGCTTACCGAACGGTCGGCCTTTTCCTCCTCTCTTCAATTTCAAATCTCAAGGTGATAAAAGTTGTGTTTCTATTTTTTCATTTCTAACCAGAATTAGGGGTGTTCAAACGGTCGGTTCGGTTAAAACCGAGTTAAAATAGTCAAACCAAAATTTTATTCGGTTTTCAAAAATCTAACTGAACCAACCAAATTAAGCTTGTCAACCGAATAACAACCGAACAAAAAGAAACCGAAGTAAATTTCGTTTTGTTGAACCGAAATAAGAGAGATTATATTTCGAAAGGTCAGATTTCAATACATAAACAAATACATTTATAATCATATATTGAAATAAATATCAAACTATATATCAGTCGAACTGAAATAAGAGATTAAACCGAGCCAAATATAAAAAACTAAAGTAATTCAAGTAAATATATAGTAAATTTTGGTTTGTTTGGTTGAACCAAAATAAGAGAGATTAAACCGGACCAAATATAAAAAACCGACGTAATTCAAAAATTAAACCGAACCAAACCATTTAATCCAAAATTTGTTGGTTCGGTTGAAAACCAAATAAACCAGATCCAATGAACACCCCTCCAGAATAGTAATAACATTCAGGTTATGGAACAATACTGACATTTTAAATGTTTATCAGAGGTTGTTGGTATACCTCCTGAAGTACTAGAACGCCTTGTACCAGAGCATGCTAGAAGGCAGAGTTTGTTTATGGCCTTGCGCACCTAACCTTATTGTTTTAGAGTGAGAGAGAGAGAGAGAGAGAGAGAGAGAGATGTAAAGCCAGTTTTTTATTATTTGTTTTTTTTTGTTTTCCATCATTTCATAATGTTGTGTTGTGTTTGAATCCTGTGTTGATCATGTGTGTTTCGTGTCGTTGCCTAATATTTGATTGGCATAGTTTTACTTAACTTTTGTTTTGATTTGCGAGTTTTATAGTTAATTACATTGTGCCTTTTATTCTGCCATAAGGCGCTCATTGGATTGGGTTGGATCTCTGTTTCATGATCCCCCCAATTATGTATCACTTTGAAACTTGAACATGATTTTAATTACTTGTTGATTGCTTTTGAATGAAATCTATGCGTTGAGAAAAACAAATAATAAAATATTAATACACTACATATCTCTCAGTAACCGATTCTTCAATTATCAAAACATTGTCAATGAAATTTTGAGCTTTGCTGGCAAGTTATAAGAGTTCAAATGCCTTTATTTTTTTTAAATTAAAATAACTTAAAATTCAAAATTTATTTCAAAATAAAATTGTCAGATATAATCTATATATATGATTTTCTCTATGTACATAAATTATGATATTTGGATTTTACTTTGATCAGTATCAAGAGCTTGTAAAAATATATTGATATGGATAAATTATGGACGTTAATTTTTCAACTTATTGATTTATATAAAACTAAAATAAAAAAGTGATAATATTTTTATTTATATGTAGAGAAAATAATATAAATTATATCTAACAGTTTTATTTGATATTGATTTTTAAAATTTTGTTAATAGAAAATTATAAAATGGAGGTATGATAGAGACAACAACCAAAAAAGACATTGTTATTTTTTTCCTTTCCTGCATTAACAACCAAAGCTACACTATCTAATAACCTTGTTTCACTAATTTGGTTTATACATCCAAAGAACCAATGTATATTCTAAATCTGTAACACTTTCAACTATGTTGGTAAGCAACTTTGCAAATCTTGTAAATTAGACTGTTTAATCATCAAAACACGGCGTCTCATGCCGAGCATTGCCCACCAAAGGGGATCTCTTGCCACGACACTGTATCCTGCACTCGAGTACAAACGGCGTGCACCAAGATCATCCTCGTATGCTCTTAGAGCTAAGTAGTTGTACCTCCATTGATGCGACAATGCATCACATGCTTTTAGAAGCACAGTTCCTACTTTTTGCCGCCTATTATACACAAAAGTTCAGTTCAATATTCACAAAATCATGTGATCTGCACAAAACATAATGAAGGGCATAATGTGTGTGCAAATAATATTTAGCCCAGTTTCGAATTAAAAAAAAATTGAAAGTATATAAAGAAACTGGGCTAAATATTATTTGAATCTAGGGTAACTTTGTCCGGTACCAGCATTGCCTAGGCATCAACCCAACACAAATGTACCGTTTTGTTTGATGTTGATCACCTATTACCTTTCTTTGGCAATTTTTGTATATTTAGAAAATAATAAATCAAATTGTCAGGCATTAGTTGACCGAAACTTTGGTTCAATCACCCCTTAGTATTCTAAGGGGGGGGGGGGGGGGGGGGGCCATTTTCGGGATCTGTGTTGCCAGTGGAGTGCACATGTAAGGTGTAACTGAGGGGTGACCGAAACAAAGTTTCAATCAACCCATGCTTGGACCGAAACTTTGGTTCAGTCCTTGCCGTTTTTAAAGAAAAAAACCATCAAATTGTTTCCAGACAAATTGATTTTTAATTTTCCAAAAATTTAAAATTTGTTTCTTTGATATAATATACAGCTTCACTAGTAATGTACCTTTCTGAGTGAGATGGATTTTGGCAATGTTACAGCGGTTATCGTTTCTGATACTTGAATTAATCGACTTTCTCCAAGTAAATTCATTTTTCAAGAGCTATGTATGAACTATATTAATTGGAAGTATTTTAAATGTTTACTTTCTATTTTCCTAAGCACACCTGAACTTCTTCAGTACTGCAATTCCTGAGATATAAAGGTATTCTTCAGTGCCATTGAGATGTACCAGTACATCTTCATCTCTTTGTACCGTTACATCAACAACGCCTACAATCTCTTGCAAAGCCGTTGATTCATTTATCGATTCAGCCACTAGACAAGCGTACCTATATATATAAATTCATAATCTATAAATCTGGAAGAAATTATTCAAATCATGTTCTACCATTACAGATAGGTAACTCAGAACAATTATAGATGGTATATTAAGATAATTTTAGTAATTAAAACAAGAGAGATATATGGAATTGTTAAAATAACCTGTCAGTTGCTGAATTTCGCATTCGGATCATGAGATCCGCAAGCACCTCAGCCTGTCTTGTTCAGCATGAAACAAAATTTCAAATTTAGAAGTTTCCAAAATTGAAGCTGATTGTTTGAAATATCATTCCAAGATACCCAATTAATGTTTGTAAAAGTTGGTTTTTATTAAATTATCCTTCTAGTTAAGGTTAATAGCAAGATACCCTCTTTAAGAAGTGATAATGTTGAAACCTAAAAAAGAATAAATTCCAAAAATTTGAAATCACTTACTTTAAAAAATTCATAAAAGAAGCCATTGAAAAATCCCATGGGCTCATAAAATGCCTCAGCTTGCACATATGCTGCCATCCTTACCTCTTCCCCAACTCTGTGCAATTTTCTCACTCCCCATCCAAATTCTCTCACAAGGTACTCAATTTCTCTCTCATTCTCTCTCTTCTCCACCACATCAACCTCCTGTTTTGGGGTAGAGACACAACAAAAATGCTTCTTTTTTAACAATTCAGTCTGGTTTCCTTTCTTATCAGAATAAAATGAAATCAAACTTCTTGTCAAGGGAAAGAGATTTTGAGATTTAAATTGGTTTTTTTGTGGAAGTAATGGAATAGGTGGTTTTGGGCTTAAACTCAATGTAGATGCCATGGTTAAAGAGATAGTTCCAACAAAGTTCATTTGATATATATTTCCTTCTGTTCATCTCTTGGGTCCTCTGCAATAATAGTAAAATTGCATGATGTTAATAAAAAAAAACCATAGTCTGCAATTAGTTTAATTGCAGAGGATGAGGAGCAGGAGGAGGCCCATTAAAGTAATGAGTGGAGCATGGAAGAGGTAGATTTGAATGGACAGGATACTTTGGAGTTTGGACAGAATTTTTTATATTTAGAAATGGATTAAATATTTTGTAAAAGATTAGAAAGATGAAATTATTTTTGATCCTATAGAAGAAATTGGATTATTTATTTTCTTCCTTAAAATTTGTATGCAGATCACACAATTTTTGTAGTTAAGGATTGAGATATGCATACAAACTTTAAGGAATCGAATTATTAAGATGAAATTTTTTTATGTTACAGTAAGAATCGAAATATTTATTTTCTTTGTTACAATTGTATACATATCAGACTTTTTTTTGTGAAGGATTGAGATTTATATACAAACTCTAATAATCGAATTGATTATGCAGTTTTTTTTTAAAATAATTAAAGAACAAAATCATTGATTGAGTTTCTTGACAAATATTTAATATATTTCTAAAACTAAAAAATGCTGGACTTTGGAGGCACGTGAACAAATTGCAGAGCGAGAATCAATACATCAAATTTCGAGTAATCTGATCTGTGGACCCTACAAAATAAAGATTTAAAAAGAAAGGTCCGTTCAGAATCAAAGTGGTTGTGTTGTTTAGAATATTAGGCGAACTGTCACAAATCCGACATTTTTATTAATATCCAAAGTTAATTACAAATTAATAAGTTTACCGAGTTTTTCCAAAAATGTCCAAACCGGCCATAAAATGGCCGGTTTCTTTTTTTTTTTTTTTTTTTTAAGAGACACTATAAAGAGCAAGATAATGAAATATAACACTGAAAATTCGAATTTTTTGTTTAAATTATTTGTTAGATACTTCCACTACAGCAAAAAGGGGTATCAGCGACCGGGTTTCCGGTCGCTGAAAGTAAAAGCGCCGGTCGCTGAAAGTAAATCCGGTCGCTGAAAGCCTTTTTTGGTCGCTGAAAGCCCGGTCGCTGTAAGCATTGTCGCTGATACTCTTCTGATGACGTCACCGGTCGCTGATAATACGTCACCGGTCGCTGATAATATTTTTGCGACCAATTTTTTTTGGTCGCTGTTGTTTTTTTCTGACGTCAGCAAAAACTTTCTGCGACCAAAGTTTACGGTCGCTGATACAAAAAAACGGCCGCTGATAGTCGAAACAATCGCAGATACGTAAATTATCAGAGACAAATAATTACGGTCGCTGATACTTAAATTTGGTCGCTGATACTCTTCTGTCAAGTTTTTTATATTTTATTATATTATTTAAATTTGCACAATTTAATATTTGATACGACACGTACCAACGTACCAACATAAACATATATATCGTAATATCAAATAATACAAATAAACATAAACATACAACAAAGTTCATCAAACATAATAAACATAAATATCAAGTAATACAAACATAAATGTCGAACTGTCAAGTAGCATAAACATATCAAAATCCGTACCATAAATAACCTAAGTAGTACAATAAACATCTAAACCTAACTAGTACCATCACCACCAACATCCGACCCCTGCCCCTCGTCATCATCCTCGTCATCTCGAGGAGCGGGCCTCGAGGCATGCTGCGAGCCCGAACCTCCCTGTGAGATTGTTAAAACAATAGTTTAGATAATTAGAATTTAAGATTCATGGTTCACAATTGAAGTTGGACTGAATTATCAAATTTCGTACCTGAGAAGCTTTGAAAAGGTCGGTGATCCTGGACATAAACTGATCCTCCATACTATCAAGTAACCGAGCATCCCTAACAGATAACCGATCCTCCATCCTATCAAGTACCTGAGTAGATATCATATCGATATGCTCTGCTGTGAGCTGCGGAGCCGGCGGCATAGAAGAATATGACTGTGACGAATGCGACTGACTGCTCGACCCACTGGAGCGAAACATGCGTCTTGTCTTGCCTGAAACATTAAAAATAAGACAATTAGTATTATCTTACACAACAAAAAATAATAATTTAAAATTAAAGTGACTTTTTATTTTACCTAAAGCACTGAGACCATAGTTATCGCCGTGGGCATTCTGATCAGATATTCCCGTAGAGTACCAGACGTCGCCGTCGTATGCAGGCCATGTGTTTCAAAAATAAACTTAAAGTAATGCCTTGCTTAGTATATTGACACTTCAATGAAATAATATCATTAAATATTCATAGGTCCAAACTCATTACTCTTTTGGGGCTTACACAGGGCCGGTGTACAATCCTATCCCACTCTTTGAATGCTATGTCTCAGTAGTGAAGAAATGTATGTGAATCTAATATTTAAGAAAAATTCGGCAGCATTTCCCCTTAGTTCCCGAGTACGCGTTAGAAACACATCATTTTGGACATGTAATTCAATACGTACTCGTAGGAACAACAAGGGAAAATGATACCAAATTTTTCTTAAATACTAGACCCACATACATTTCTTCACATCCTAGATGAGACAAAGCATTCAAAGAGCAGTCCCAAAACGGGGACTATTCAAAATTAATCTCTATCAGATTAATTTTGAACGGGTATAAATCTAAAAGGCATACTAAATGTTCCGGTTTACTAATATAATTAACCAACATAGAATTAATAACTAACAAACTATAGTACATAATTAATAATATAATTAAGAAAGAGAGAAAACTTGCGTGATTACAAACAATTACTCCCTTGAAGATCGACCCCTGCCCCTCTCCTTCTTTCCTCACAAACTTAAACTATATTCTTCTACAACCTAAAACCAAAATATGTATATAGAATGAGACAAACTGATACATAGTATTAGCAAGGAGTTTAGATATCTATTCAAGGTTTTGTTTCAAGGTTCCATTGATGCAAAGCTAACAAAATTTCACCAAGGTTCCTGATAGGTGCATGGTTCAAATCATGTCATATTATACCATGGGTGAAATTTATACAATAAAAGAATTGGGTCAGCACAAGGATCAATTAAACATGCTTACAATACAACTCTATATATATTGGTAAGGCTCATGCCTTGTAACACACATGCACGTCAGTAACTTAATAAATAACTCTAACAAAGCAAGCACAAAAGCAAAAAAAATTTCACATTATCTAGACACACATGACAACAATTTTATATTTTGCAATCTAGACATGCATCTGCCTTTTACAATTTTTCACATTAAACCTAAAAATTGCAGAACAAGTTATCAAATTATAACTGAAATGAAATATGTCTGCCTTTGTACCACTAATTGAAGATCAAGAAAGTTACTATTAGAAGAGAAACTCAATGATATTGCCAAAATAACAGTACTAATACATCTGATGAATATTAATGGTACAAGTACGTACCAAACAAATTTCTCTAAATAAATTAATATAAATTACAGAAAAAGGGTAGGAAAAATCTCTCAGATCGAATCGATTTAGTTATCTGCCAACAGATTGATCAATTTGTGAAGGTAAGAAATGAAAAGATAAAAAAAAAACCTACTACTTAATTAGCTTGTAGTCTCTACTAAATCGTTTTGAACTTCCCTTCCTCTAAACCTCAAATGGAGCAATTTTAACCAGATTGATCAATTTTACTAAATCGTTTTGAAGTTTTAACCAGTGAAGTTTTGAACTTCCCTTCTCTACTACTGGGCTGAACCGGATTTCTCTGGTTACTTGCGAACAAAGTTGTTGATTCAAAAACAAGATAGAACTGAGGCAAATAGAACAGCTTACGATCGAGGAAGTCGGCGTTCGGGGTCGGAGTCGGCCACAGAACTGAGGCAAATCCGAATCTTCTCAGCGACGTCGGAGTCGGAGGGTTCAATCGTGGTTCGGGGTTCGGGGTCGGAGGGTCGGGGGCGGGGTCGGTCAGGGGTCACAGAGGCAGAGGCGGCCTTCGGCGCGTGTTTTTTTTTTAATCTAACCTAAAAATGAAAAATGGGAGAGAAGGATTCGCGCGACAATTTTTACCGAGATATTCAGCGACCGGGCCCAAATGGTCGCTGAAAGATGTTGGCGCCGGTCGCTGAATGTTTCTGACTGTTTCGTCGCCGGAAATATTTAATTTCTTTTTTTTTTTGGTTTTTTGGGTAATCAGCGACCGGCGATTTCCACGGTCGCTGATACCGGCCGCTGAAGCAACGGTTTGCTGTAGTGTTCTTTTGATTTATAATTAGCATATTTATACTAAAATACACTAGATTACTTGCAATTATGTTGAATTACACTATATTACAATAAAATAAATTATGTTGAATTACACTAAATTACGTAAATTACGCTAAATTACAATAACTTCGCTAATTATGCTGAAATACGGTAAATTACGCAAAATTACGCTAAAGTAGACCGATTTTGTGCCATCTTTCATGAATCATAAAAAATAATAAAAATTGGTATTCTACAAGTTCATTATGTAACTAATTTACTAAGCTACTTAGATTGAATAGAAATGAAAATCTTAATCGGAAACTTCAACTCAAGTTTTGAGGCTCTTCCCTTAGTTTATTGGCAATTCTGAATTTTAAAATCCATCATCGCGGGCACTGATGCATGCGTATTTTTGCAAGCTTTCCAAAAAGTGGTCATTTGCTTAAATCGAACACTCGAGTGCTGTTTTATGGCCGTTTGAAGTTTCGTTGTCGTTTTTCGCCTTTTCAGTGAAGATATCGTCCCTATTCATATGTAATTTAGCATAATTTACCGTATTTTATCATAATGTAATGTAATTTAGCGTAATTTAACGTAATATAGTTTAATTGAACATAATTTCAAGTAATTTAGCGTATTTTAGTATAAATATGCTAATTATACATCAAAAGAAGTAATCTAACAAAAAATTTAAACAAAAAATTCAAATTTTCAGTGTTATATTTCATTATCTTGCTCTTCATAGTGTCTCTTAAAAAAACATAGTTTCTAATTATAAATCACTTTGAAGATAAAAGATAAACAAAAAATAGTTTCTAATTATGCATCACTATGAAGACACACAGTAATTTATCGGAATTTACCGTATTTTAGCGTAATTTAACATAATTTAACGTAATTTAATGTAACATAGTGTAATATATTCAACATAATTTCAAGTAATCTAGTGTATTTTAGTATAAATATGCTAATTATAAATCAAAAGAAGTAATCTAATAAATAATTTAAACAAAAAATTCGAATTTTCAGTGTTAGATTTCATTATCTTGTTCTTCGTAGTGTCTCAAAAAAAAAAAAAACCTGCCATTTTATGGGGGTAAACTTATTAATTTGTAATTAACTTGGGATATTAATAAAAATGTCGGGTCACAAATCGTTGCCTACGGGCTTTTTTCCCAAAAAAAAATAAAAATAAAATAAAGATCGTATAGGATTCGATGTGACTTGTTTAGAGAGGTAAATGAATGAATGGGATACGGATATAAACAAATCGGGTTGGATCATGAAATTCTGTTTATGCATAGTCCGACCCGTTTGATGTTTCTCTATTTGTTTAGAATATTGTTAATGTGTTTTTAGCCTGCGTAAATTAACGTCGTTAGATCGATACAGAAAAAAGCTACCATAAAAATGTCAATATATCTATTAATTATAATTATTTTGTCTTATTATTTGTTTAAATATTGATATATGATATATTTATTTTATATATTTATATATGAGGAGGGTTCCAATACATCATGCCTTTCATACCTCATCATGCCTTTCATACCTCATCATATTTCATATCTTTGTTTTCAAGGTCTAAATTGCCGATCTGAACCGCTCAACATGACATACATACTAAAATATACCTAAGGATGAAATTTTATAATTTTTGAAATTATTTTACTATTTTCTAAGAGAGGTACAAAATCACTATTTTTGAACGTCTAAAAATAGTGATTTTGTACATATCTTATAAAATAGTAAATAATTTTCGAAAATTATAAAATTGCATTCAGGCATATTTTAGTATGGATATCATGTTGAACAGTTCGGATCGACAATTTGGACTTTGAAAACGAATTTATAAAATATGAGATATGATAAGGTATGAAATCCTACTGTTCATTTAGTGCTTAGTGTTGTCTCCGTCGGATTTCTAACACTTTTCTGACTGATAATCAAGAATTAGCGAAGGTGTGAATGGGAATTCAGCCACCACTTGAAGCTGATTGGAGAGCATACAGAGAGGTGAATGAAATATGGAAGTTGCTCAAGGAAAATGAGTTTGATTGTAGATACATCTCACGATGCCAAAATGGACTGGCTGATAGTCTAGCAAAGGAAGGCAACTCTCTGACTGAAGAGTGTACTGGCTTTACATTTCCTACTTTCAAATTTTAGAAATGTTGAATGCAAGCAGTGTAGTAGCTACGATATCATATGTAACATGCTTATACTGTACACTACTCTCTGTTGTGATTGGAAATAAAGACCTATGGGCATGAAACTT
This sequence comes from Carex myosuroides, assembly GCA_028015225.1. Lineage (NCBI taxonomy): Eukaryota > Viridiplantae > Streptophyta > Magnoliopsida > Poales > Cyperaceae > Carex > Carex myosuroides. The sequence goes on from CM051464.1 coordinate 7,881,330, forward strand.
TGCAAAAAAAAAAATAAAAAAAACTGCCACCGCCGAAGCAACGCGAACCTCTACTCTATTCTATTCTATTAAATTTTCATCTGTTTTTTTGTTCCGATCGATCGGACCCATAGTTATTGCGACCGCTACTTATTATAGAGCAGTTGGAAATAAATTAAATAAGCAGCAATTTCAACGTGCCATATTATTAGAGGAACGGAATCTTAATTAATCGGACTGGTGCATGGGGGCAACCTACGCAATTTACTTTTTTACATTTTATCATATTGACACTTGACAAGCTCCACGATATGAAATAACAAATCATAAAATTATACATAACAAGTATTCTTAGTAATAGTTCGATCCATCTCCACTCTCCAGTAACAGTAGAGCAGGAAGTTTCTGGTGTATTGCAAGTATCAATGGAAGAAGAAGCCAACATATATATGCGCCAAGAGGGACTTCTATCCTTTTTTCTCAAGTATTTTTAGTCACAGACATACTGTCATAAATAAAAAAAAATCATCTTAATTATTTTTGGCCTAGAATAAGTTTATTTATCATACTACTTCTATTTGAAATTTATTATAAAATTTCACACCATAATTATACGAGATTTTATGGATGCATAATTTTGAAATGAGCAATATATTGTTTCATAATTCATGATAGCAGCGGAACGATAGGTAGAGTGATGAATAATATGATCAAAGACAAATTTTGAAAGTTCTAAATATTTTCAAAATCTCATGTATTATATATTTTTTTTCTTTTTGCCGGGACTACCATATCATGGAATTATTTAATTTAAAGTTTTGGAATTTGAACCACAACTTGCTATCACTAATGAAAGTCAACATAAATTTATGCATTACCCAACTTATCAGGGGAACAAATTGCCTTGTAATTAGTTCTTAAATACACTACTTTTGTACACGTAGAAACAATTTTAATAAATTGAAGGGCTTATTTTCTTTTAACTGCCATTACATGCATGTATACAAAATTTGAAATCTAAAGGTTTATTTATAAAAAATTAATGAAGTTCTATACACTTAATTCCTTCTATTTACTAATTATAATTATATAAGGCCGGCTAGTTGTCATTTTAAGAAAAATTATATATATAGGAATTAATTATCACCTGTGATACTATAACGCACAAGAAAATAAACAAAACAAAAAATAGAAAAAGTCTTAAAAGTTGAATTGCTTAAGAGTTGTCTGAATATCAAAAGAATATACTATTTTTTATTTGACAGCATAACTTGTCAATGTAATTGTTTGAATACATACCTTTATTTAGAAAATATTTGATAACATATATCAGTATTTCAGTAATGATGGGAACCTACCAGAAGCGGAAATTTTTATGTGTAATATCCGGCTCACTGAAAATTCAAATCATACACCCACCAGCATTTGATTTGAGGAGCTGACTAATATCGATCTAAAATTTAAAACACAACCATAAACGTAATACGTCATACATCAAGAAAAAAAAATTAATGTACCCAAACTACTCCCTTTATATCCCCATGATATTGCTCTATATAAAGTAGGGGTGCTTCTCTGCTTCTATTTGGGGAAATAACAATATATTTAAAAGAAAAAGAAACAGAGAAAATGGCAACACTGAAGCCTTCTCTTCTCCTCTGCATGCTTGCCTTCCTTTGCATTTCTCCTTTCATTCCTGCTCAAGGCGCGGTTGAATCGGACTTCTTTTATTTGAACCTTCTGGTACATTTATAACTTCTACATTTTATCTAAGATACTAAGCTAAACTTGTAACAAAGTAACAAAAGACTAACATTATCATCAATAGCTTTTGCTTGAGTCTTCTTCTTCTTCTTCTTCCTTTATTTTTTTATTTTGAGAACACACTTGTGGGGTCAATCCTACAAACTTGACATTTTGTTCAATTTTCCACTATAACCTTAGAAGTTGCAGAGTAAATAAATTAGCGCACACACAAACCACAACTCTCTGTTCACAATTTATGAATTAATACATTAAGCATTAAGGAGCTCTTATAAATAAATATGAGTGCAGTGGCCCGGGTCATACTGCAATTCCGCCTTTTGGAAAACATGCTGCATGCCAATAACAGGCGAGCCGGCACTGGACTTCTTCGTGGAGTCGATGGAGACGTACGACAGCTACTCCGGCAATGTCGTCACCAACTGCAACTCCACTTGCAATTTCTACGTCAATCAGGTAATTTTTGTACCAATTTTTTCTCTGGTAGATGCTTTTGGACCACAAAAAAAATATCACCTAGCTTCAGTACAGTTTAAACTTTAAATTACTTTGGATATGCTGTATTTTACAGTCTAGTACACCTTTCACGTATTAAACCTTCTGATTTAATGTGCTATCATGTTTGAGGGAGGGGAATAGGGGATCATGATATCTGACTATTTTTTTACTTTAACAATTTTGATAATTTTAAAAATAAAGCTTAAATTTACAATCCAGCATTATAAGCATGATCTGTATTATATCATGTTTATATATATGTAAAATATGATGAGATTTGACGTATATTTTACCAGAATATATATAGTCAATGATTTAAAGTTGCAATGGTCCTTAAATTGCATAAAATTTGATTGTTACAGTACTACTTGTATGTCTAATAACATACCTGTAAATTTATTTTCTAACTTTTAATTTATTTGAATATTTATTAAAATATATTGGCAACAATATTGTTAAAGTAATTAACCTTTAAGCGTCCCTCACTGTGTACATGTCCAGCGAAATTTTCTTTTCTCTTTTTTTTTTCTCGAAAGTTCATTGAATTATTTTGTGATCTCCTGCAAAATATGCTGCTTTCCCTGCTGTTGCTTATTTGCCTATTTCTCTCAACTATGTCCGTACTTGCTCATGTACGTATATGATAAATAAAACGGATACAAGAGAAAGTGTTCAGTTTAATACAAGTAATCTCCATATTTGCTAGTACTAATTTATGAATATGTATTGGGGTCAGGTCATCAAAAGTAGGTTCAGGATAGAAAATCATTCTTTTGATATAAACAGTAGATCAGAAGACAAAAGAAATAAATTAGTCCCATTTTCTTATTACATTGTAGGTTCCGGCTAGAAATGAAATTATCCACATTTAAGATTTAGGACAGAAAATTCATTCTTCTGATATAATTGGTAGGTCAGAAGATAAGAAATAAATTGGTCCCATTCTTATCACAATATTGTATTTAAAACTTGCAACACCATATCATTTAACTATATTAAATGCTGCATTTACATCCTCAGTTCCATATCTAGTTGTATATATGTGTGTGGTCCAACTTCCATTTAATTTCTAACAACTCAAATCTGTGACAGATTTTTTATTTAACTTTAATATCTAAGTCGCCTTTAGGTTATGTGAACCAAAAGTTTCATATCAGCCAAGAGCTACCACCAATTATAAGCATTCTACTTGAGAAGATAACATTTTACACTAATAACACTGGGAAATTGAAAATGTGCAGCTCCGGAATTTCATAACAGATATGTACTCATATTGGCCTGATGTGAAATGCCCAAGCAACGATGGACAAACCATGTGGAAATCTACATTCTGTAAATATGGCCCCTGTTCTAACCTTACTCAGGCCGAGTACTTCCAGCGGGCTCTCAATCTTCGAAAGGATCTCGACCTCCGGATCTTACTTGCCACCAAAGGTTACTAAGTTTCTCTTTAGCACTCTAATTCAAACTATTAGGATAAAACACACATGGAGAGAATCAAATAAATTTTTTATGCTGGGTATGAGAGTCAATTTTATAGTATCTATAGTACTTTACTTTAAACTATATAGAAATCATGTATAATTACATGAATTTTAAATTGAATGCGGGTCAATTGATCCATGGAGTGTAGATCCGTCCATGCTTTGACTGGTCTGTCTTCCTTTCTATTCCAACCAAATGCAAAGTATTGTAGAAAATATATATTTTAAAAAGAAGGAACAAAAACAGAAATTAAGCTTTGATCAAATCAGCTGAAATTATAAGGTCAGTCCTAAACAATGAGGCCCAATATTTCTTTTTTGTTAAATCTTCAAATTAAAAATTGTTAATGGTCTACACAAGTATATGTAATCTTATATATATAACACAAGTAATCACAGAAAATAAACCCCTAGTATGAGCTTAATTAGGCCCAAATCCCACATCTAACATTTCTTATTTATTTTTCTGTGTTTTTTTGTTGTGCTACAAAGGTATTGTTCCATCAAAGACTGCCATGTATTATCTGGAGGACATTGAGTCGGCATTACGTGCCAAGTTATCATTCTCGTTTGTGGTCGAGTGCAACCGCAATTTGCAGTGGTTCGCCGAGTCCCAACTGTTGAGGATAAAAATCTGCATATCGGCCAATGGTAAGAACATCATCAGCTGTCCAATCAACAAGAATACTAACTGCGATTCCAAGGTCAAGTTCCCGCTGTTCACTTATGGCATGCTAGGGCATGATGCTATAGATCAGAGTAACCCTATTAAGATGCCTTTTGAGAGAGATCAGGTTATCTAGCTAATTAATTAAGGAGTTTAATAATGGTATGAACCTAGAAGTTTATTAAGGAGTTTAATAATGGTTAGGTTGTGTTTTGCTATGGTAGTACTTTTAAGTGCTTCTGTGTTTATTCATGGCATGGAGAAGCCATGGAGCCATGGAGCTATGGAACTTGTCTTTTGTACCTTATTTTGAATAAGAGCACTACGCTTGTTATTTGAGTGGATGTTTTCTTGTGTGATCAGGGGCGGAGGAAGATATCTAGTTTAATATAATATTACATGTAACAGGTCGAGCAGGATTCAATAATATAATATGACACACACACACACACACACACAAAACCCCAAATATAATATCAACAATTATAATAAACAAAAGCAGTCAAATTGATAGGAGCAACGCTTTTGATAGATGCACAAATAATATTTGAAATGTTTTTTATAGCAAAGCTATCAAGCTTCCAAGTACAAGTCCTGAAACCTAATTCAGAGTTTGGCACCATGTTGCCCCAGTGAAATTTTATTTTTAGATCATAAAATGTACCAACAATAGTTCCAAATCTAAAACAAAAGAAAGGAAACTAGCTAGTTAACAAATTCGATTACAGTAAATGGCTTCCCTTCGTGAAGTTCGAGCGCACAATCACCTACCACCTACAACAAGAGAGAACTAAGAAATTAAATAGGATAGTTATAAATTTAAAATAAAATTTTATGGTACAAAACATGGAATTATATCACCTAAGGTAACAAAATATTTCTGTTTAGATCCGGACCATCGGATCAGAATCTGCACAAATATTAAAGAGGCTCCTTGCATTCCATCTCGGACCAAATCAGACCGTCCGAATCTAAACAGAAATATTCTGTTACCTCAGAGGATATGGAATCTGAAACATCTAAAACATGAGGGGCAATTCTTGAAAAGTTGTCGGTACTCGGTACAACATCTGTACCATCAAATGATCTTCAAATTGGTCAAAAATTTCACCCAAAATTTTGGTTTTTTTATAGCCATTATGCCCTTCTGAGTAGGGGAAATATCACTCGTGCTCCAACCCAATTTTTTTTTAAAAAATAAAAAATGGTCCACAGTACCCCTCCATCCACTGCACATCACCAGATTTTTTTAGAAAAAAACAATTTTCACATGGATTGTACCGCATTTTATGAAATAGGCTAACCATAGTTATTAATATCTTATAAAAAGTTAGCAAGAAGAAATAACTCAATACCTTTGCCATAGTTCGGTAAGAGTACTCAGTGACCCCACCGACATGTGGTGTGATCAAAACATTAGGCAGTTTTAAAATCGGGTCATCTGGATTGAACGGCTCAAACCATGCCACGTCAATTCCCAGACCACCCAAGTGACCCGTTTTGAGGTGTTCATACACCGCATCGTAATCTAGAATGCCTCCTCTTGCAATGTTCACCAATAATGACCCCTGGTAGCAAGAAAAATAATAAGAATAACTATTCCATAAAGAAATGAGTGAGGCTTTGGTAATATGCATATTACGGATCGACCCGTGCTATGGATTCATATCTCAATTTTACAAGTTTAAAGCTTAAATAGTTGATTCGAACCGTTAAACATGATCTCCATATGAAAATACAGTTGCATATCAAATTTTACATATTTTAGAAACTTTAACTATTTTTTTAGAAAGGTAGAAAATCACTGCTATTGGACGGTCCAGAATTTTCAAATCAAATGATTTTGTACCTAAGTAAAAAAATAGTAAAACATTTTAAAAAATATAAAATTTGGTCTGCAAGTACATTTTCATATGAAGATCATGTTGAACGGTTCAGATTGACTGTTTAGACTTTACAAACGAAAATATGAGTCCACAGCACGGGCCACTGTGTAATATGCATATTACCATAACCTCACTCAAGAAATATAGTCAGATTTTAAACATTACTTCTTTTATCTAACCTTTTTCATGGAAGAGACAAACTTTGCATCAACAATGCCAGCCTGAAAACAAATTTGAATCAATTAGACATACTGGTACATACCACAAATAAACTGGTATAAGGCCGTATCCATGTCTCCTTTATTTTTTATTTTTATTTTATTTTTATTTTTGGGGGGGAGGGGGGGCGGCTTTTGTAAAAGGATGTCCTTACTGTTTCTTTGTTCAAGGACAAGCAGGTGACAACTATATCCGCCTCTCCTGCAAATTCATACATATTCTCGGGTGTGCCTTTTTTATCAACCAAACCCGCAATTTCATCAAAATCACAACTTGATTCTGTGAAAAAACAAAAATATGAGATTAATGTGTATAAATAGAGAGAATATTATAAAATAACTGATGAAACAAATGAAATTCATGTACCATCTGAAGGCCATTTTCTCTTAGTTGCAAGAATTTTTACACCAAATGGTCTCAATCTCTTTGCAAGGTCTACACCAATAGCACCGAATCCCAAAATTAATACCTAAAATTCACAATATAATATCTTTGAGCAATAACTATATAATCAACAAATACAGAAATAAACAGAATAAAAAGTTAAAAATGTACAGTTTTTCCAAACAGCGTATCTCCAGTCGGTACACCCAATTCTCTCTGCTTCACAGCTATATCCATCTCTTTCTGAAAAATATAACAGACAAAGAGGAATTTTAACTTCTTTTCTTTTGAAATAATCAAATTTACTTGATCAAAAGAACATTATAATTAAAAGAGATAAAGGCATACTTGCTTCCGTAAAAGGCCCAAAATGAGATAAATTGAATGCTCAGCACATGCAAGAGAATTTCCTGTTGTACTTCCTGGTATCCTTGCAACTTTAATTTTGCTTCTTGTAGCCGCCTCTATATCCACTCCTACAATATTTTACAGTCTCAAAGATCATTTTTATAATTATTTTAGATATCAATATGCTTGTTTTAACATATGCAAAGCAAAATGCCAAATAAACCCCCTCCTTTTTCACTACAAGCAAAAAAAAGTACCTATTTATCTGGTAAATTTTTATCTATAACACATACATTTTCACTTAACTAATGAGATAACTTTTTAATCTGATAAAGTAAAAAAGATCAACTAGTAGTAGGAACCTAATTTTGAACCTTTTTTTATGTAAAATATGAATTTTGTGTAATTTTCAGTGCAAAATAAAAAACAAGAAGAGCTTGGAATTTTACTACCTTCTAGGCCGACACCAAATTGCATAAGGAGCTTCATTTGAGATGCTTTGGCTATGAGAGCGGAGTCAAAACGGCACGTTTTCACAACACATAAGTGGTACTGGTGAATTATTTCTGGTACCTTTTCCAGTGGTATGACATCGACCTGAAGAAATGTACTTTCTGTCAAACCATGCAAAACCAGTCCTAATGTAGTTATTTCACTGTGATTACTGGTACCAACTAAGTAGGCACGTGCTGATACTGGTACCAACTAAGCCAAAGTTGCACTGGAAAAACAAGACTAAATCACTGATCATGACAACAAGTTGCCAAACAAGAAATCAAACCATAAACAGTTGAAAGAAATTAACCTGAATAAATGGATACTTTTGTAGGTACTCAATTGTGTAATTATGAGAAGAGGGAAAACTAAGCCCGCAAAATAGCACACGGGTGACCGGCTTCTGGGGCCCGTTCTCCAGCGTTGCTTCAGTCATTTTGGAGTAACCTGCACTGAAATCCACATTTTTATTTTTACTTTTCATGATTAAATCGAGAAAGTCGTCATCACAACCTCCATATATTCTAAAATTTGCATCTATGCAGACACAATTTTAGCTTCTTTTTTTTTTGAAGCCCCATTCTTTCTTGTAAATTATCATTCTTTTCCACATAGAGACACAGAAAGAAATTGCCACAGGATAAATAAACTAATCCTAAAATACACGCATTCAATCTCTCTCTCTCTCTCTCACACACACACACACACACAATCTCAGAGTAATCAGTTCCTCAATCGAGAAAGTCGCCTCAGTAGGTACAATTGAAAACTAATATCCAATATAACCTCCATAATTTTGAAATTTGCATCTATGTAGACACAATTTTAGCTCGTAAAACACACACACTCACTTATACACACTCGTCTTGGAGTAATCCGCTCCTAAATTGGAATAGCCATTGTTCAAGATTACAAAAACAAACGAGAAGTGAAGGTAACTGAACTCACAACTCAGCTAAAAATCAAGAAAAAAATAGATAGATACAAATTGTCATAATCAAGAAAAAAGTAGATAGATTCAATCTCTCTCTCTCTCTCTCTCTCTCACGCACACACACACATTCTCAGAGTAATCAGTTCCTCAATCGAGAAAGTCGCCTCTGTAGGTACAATTGAAAACTAATATCCAATATAACCTCCATAATTTTGAAATTTGCATCTATGTAGACACAATTTTAGCTCGTAAAACGCACACACTCACTTATACACACTCGTCTCGGAGTAATCCGCTCCTAAATCGGAATAGCCATTGTTCAAGATTACAAAAACAAACGAGAAGTGAAGGTAACTGAACTCACAACTCATCTAAAAATCAAGAAAAAAGTAGATATATACCTTTTGGCGAGAGAAAAAGAAAGAGGCGAAAGGAGAAGGCTTCTAAGAGAAGAGCGATTAAAATTTGAGGCGGCTACTCCGAACATATCGGAGATTTATACGGCCGATTTTACTTATTTATTTCTGATCTCCGCATTGGTATAAGACTATAAGAGCATCACGATGCATAGTTGGATACTGACGACTGACGAATGGCGTTTTTCGCCTTTCTGTTTTTCTATTTTCATTTTCTTTTGTTTTTGTTTTGGTCCAATGAGTATGGGACCAAATTCGAACTCACGTCTGATGTGTACCGTTCGATCTGAATCAAGTTTCACGGACTGTTTAAAATTTAATTTTGTACAAATCAAATCGAACGGTCCTAATCTGGTATCGGATCGATTTTGGTTCCCTGCCCATCGGATATCATCGAAACTGTCGACGGTGGTTTGCTCTCTGATGTCTACCGCGGTAGGTTTGCTCTCGATTCAAATTATAAAGTAACTCAAATTTTACGATTATATCCGGACCGTCAGTCTAATACCGGATTAATCTGGATTCTGATCCAATGGTCCTGATCTAAAATCAAATTTGTATTACTATATAGGATATGGACACGGTTTGGTCTCTGTTGAGTGTTGTCAGTACTAAGCAAATCTTTTTCAAATCACTCTGATAATGAAAGCCCACGGGCCACGGGCCACGGGCCACGGGCCACGGGCCACGGGCCACGGGCCACGGGCCACGGGCCATGCAAAAAAAAATAATACTAAGTAAATCAGATCAGTACAGCAGGAATCAAATCACCTAAGGTAACTCAAACTTTGAGTTTTGATCCGGATTGTCGGATCTTCTTTGGCACGAATATTAAAGGTCCTGGTCCTTGTGCATTCCATCTTGGATTGGCTAACTAGCTCGGTCCGGATTATGATGAGTGCGTATCCTCTGAGATATCTGATATTTTTGTTTGACCGACATGTCTGGTACCTATTTGGGGATAATGCAGAGGCAATATCATTTGAGCTTTGAGATTCGTGCAGAACGTAGTTGAACGGTTGAGATTTTCCATATGAGATATCTCAGGGAATACGAATTCGATTATGATCGGACAGTACAAATCTAAAATCTTGAGTTACCTCAGAGGATCCGGATCCGTGTCAGAGGGACCTTGTCGCCTTGCGCCTTTTTGTTTTGTAGTTCATGTTTTCCTTTTTTCTATTCCTTATTTTTTATAAGAATCGTCTCAATTTTTATTGCTTGTTTATGATCAGTGGTACGATTAGAACCAAAATCTCTTACTTACTGATTGAATTTTATGTAGTATTAAAAAATAAGAAAGAAACGTAGTGGAATCTATATTTGAGAAACTTGAATATAAACTAGAATCTTAGAATTAAATTTGAGAACCATTTTCTTTTATAATGTTGTATGGTTAGGTACTAGGGAGGTGTTATGTAAAAAGCCCACACAACTTATAATTTTAATTACAGATAACCTCAGAAGTTAATTTTGGATTCTATTTGTCTTTTCTTGAGTGAATAAATTTGAACCAGTATGAATTTCACCTTTAGATCTCCCAAATAAAAAAAATGAAAAAAAAAATCTTTATAATTCCCATTCCTATTCCAAAATTAGTTTTGTTTATTAAATAGAGAATCATGAAAAGTTCCACATCTACAAAAAAATTGTACCCTCTACGTTCTGAATTTGTAATCTTGCCTTATTAAAAAATTTACTAGATCAAGCCGGTTTAGATCAGAATTATAGATGGAAAGAGAATTAATTTGAGGTTAAGTTTCTTCATAGGCTGGCATTAGGCCTACATGTAGGGATCTAAGTTCGTGTTGTGCTGTGACCAGACCAATTAACGTCATGATATTACATATTTTTACAATTATAACAAGTGACAAGTGAGCACTCACCAGATCTGATTTTATTAATTATGGAAGAAATTGGAAGAAATTAGGACAAGTGACCAGCTCTAATTCAAACACTTAAAAATTATGACAAGTGATCAGATTTAATTTAAGTTTGCTAATTTTTCAAAGAATGATCATGTCACACATATAGTCATATTACATAACTGACACACGTGTCGTGTTTATCGTGACATATTCAGTCACAACGTGACTTTTTTACATCCCAACCTGCTAATGGGCGGGCTTTAGCTCAAAACCGAGTCCAGTAAAATGGACTAAGATCCACACTTGAATTCGGCCCGTGTTGATGAAGAAAAACTCGAACTCAGCCCTGTCCATTGGAGCCCGGATGCAAGCCTGACTCGAAAAAGCTGAAAAATCAGAAAAAAGAACTCGAAAAAAGCTCATTTAATTTGTATTCAGCATAGTCTTCAATACTTACTAATGCTTCAGTGTTTCCTCAAATGTATTCTTCTATGTAAAACTTTAGTACATATTTTAGTGAATGCATTTTTCTATGCTTGAATAAAAGTTTCACAACTGGAATTTAGATATAAATAATACATCCCATAACTAATCTGACAGCTAAAGCACCATAACTAAACTAAACTTTAGAAGAACATTAGTTGAATGAAAATTAATCAATAATGTTAAAACGGAAAAAAAAAAAAATTGATGTGCTACTTTTTTTTTAATGGAGTTCTTTTGCGCTTAGTATCTCTCAGTTGGCTTTCATTTGTTAAATTTACCTGCCTGGGGTATATGTCAAACTCAAAATACAATTTGATTATATATAGTATACTTTTTTCTTGAAAAAAATATACATAACCACATAGACTTCATTAATCTTGCATATGATTAAACAGTTATTAAGTAAAACAAACATGTTATCTTCATTAATATCTCTAAATTGGGGTGATTTAATATCAATGTATACCGATGATGTCTTCGAAAACTAGACACGTCCAATTCCAAACCTTAAGATAAGAATGAGGGAATCGGGAGCAGTCCGATGGACATCAAACCAAATTCGGTTCAATGTCCGGTCAAAGCTGTCTGATCTGCATCATAATTTGTGCGCACAGATTACATATTCACGTAGATCAAGTCCGCACGAATCTTGATGTGGATTGAACAGCTCTGACTGGGCATCAAACCGTCCCCAACTCAAGAATTAGTGCCTGAAACTTCAATTAATAGATGTCGCAATTTGTCTTTCCAACTTCCCTATGACAAAAAAAAAGACAGACAAAAGAATATACCTAGAATGAACATGTTCAACAAGGGAACCAGCTGTCAGAGATCGAAATTCAAGTTGAGATACTAGATTTCACTTGTCATAATTTCTTCAAGGAGTGAGGCTATGGTACTTTGCAAAGCACGTATAGGTTTGTGCTATGGGTCCATATTTCATTTTAAAATTCAAAAAGTCAATATGAACCGTTCAACATGATCTTCATATAAAAATGTACTAAGAGACCAAATTTATATTTTTTTAGAATTGTTTTACTACTTTTTTAAGTAGGTATTAAAATCACTACTTTCGGATGGTCCAGAATTGTTAGATCAAGTGATTTTCTACTTATCTAAAGAAATAGATACAAATTCTAAGGATTATAAAATTTGGTCTCAAATTACATTTTCATATGGAGATCGTGTTGAGCGGTTCGGATCGATTGTTTGGACTTTGGAAATGAAGATATAAATCCATAGCACAGACCGACCCGTGCTTTGAAGTACCATAGCCTCTCTTTCTTCAAGGTAGAAAAGGAAGAAATAATGTCACAATTAAACTAACTGGAAAGTAACAGAACCTTGGTGTGTTTTTGGTTGGTAACTGAAAGCCAAGGCAGCAAAACATGAAGACAGAGCATTAAAATTATTTTAACTGGCTTACTACTGGCACAATAAAACATTAAGAATTACTTTCCAGTTAGTTTAATTGGCAAATTAGAAACTGGAACACTAATATGAAAGATAGCCACATAAACAAAATGTACCAGTTGCCGTACAGTGTGTTGATAGCTGCCAACCTGAAACTAATTGAGATTTGCCAAAAATCAGATATGATATAAAAAAAAAATAATATCTGATACACCATTGAACTGCTAGTAACAAAAAGAAAAAAAATAGAGAAAGAGAGACCTAGGGATTGACACCAAAAACAAATGAATTAAGCAACAGGAAAGATTTAGATGTACAAGAAAAAGGAGAAATCTGGTTCAGGAACAGAAAGCATAGTATTAATTTCTGATGACTACTAATTCTGATTTCTGAAACCTCAATCCCTTTACTTTTGATTAAAAACAAAACAATACAAAACACTCTTCCTCCATTGTAATAACCGCTGACAATTATGAAAAACTTTATCACCTCTTATAAGAATACATATTTTAAATTAGAAATATGCAAAGGACAAGATATATGCAAACATTAAATGGTGTTTAAATTTGAAACAAAATGATTTACTGCAATTGCCTCCTTTTTATACAATGATGCTCCAAGTTAACCTAATTCTCTCTGATCCCCTTTTCTCTCATCAAGACATGCATTTGCTCACTCAAATCACGTCTACCCGCATCATCATACAAACCCGCTAACAACCTATAAAAACTCGGATCCGAAGGATCCAACTCAATTCCCTTTCTTGCCACATATTCACCAAATACCAGATTCCCATGCATCCTGCACCAACCCAACAGAGACCTACAAATGGACAGGTCCATTTCGTATGGCATGGTCTCTACCATGCATGCTGCCTCCTCTAACCGACCGGCACGACCCAATAAGTTCAATAACAATTTATAGTGTTCGCTTAACGGGTCTATCCCATGAATATCTCTCATCAACTTGAAATACTCTATACCCGCATCCACTAAGGCGGCAATGTTACACGCTTGTAACACAAATAAAAAGGTGACTTGATCAGGTTTAACCTGCACTAACCTCATATCCTCAAAGGCCGACAATGCTTCCGGAATTAATCCGTTATGAATTAAACCCGATATCAGTCCATTAAATGTCACCACATTAGGCGCTTTTATACCAGCAAACACTTCCCTTGCTTCTTTTATTATCTTACACTTGCTATACATGTCAAGTAGACTATTCGATACTGATATATCATATTCCAACCCGGTTTTTACCGACAAGCAATGCAACTGTCTCCCCTGGTCCACAGCTGCTGAGCTGGCAGCGGCTGAGAGAAAGCACGCAAGGCAAGAACTGTCCAGTTTAATTCCTTCTTCAATCATAAGAGGTAGTGTATTTAATGCACTTCTAAAAAGACCTGCCCGGCTTAGACCACCGGCTAAACTAGTGTAAGTATATGCATCTCTCTGGAGAGGCATTGTATCAAACACAACCCGTGCATCATCCTGCCTATTAAACCTAGAATAAACATGTAACAAAGAATTTCCAATTGAGATATCCATTGCATCCATGCGGGTTTTAATAATGTATGTGTGAATCTTCTCTGCGTGAACTAGAATCTCCGGTGAATTGCATGTCTTTAGAATAGTGGACAGAGTATAAGAGTTGGGTTCAACTCCTGATGCACGCATCTCAGCCAATGTAGAAAATGCCTCTAGGGTTTCACTATGGTTAACAAATGCTGATATTAAAGTAGTCCAAGAAATTACATTTGGTTCACTAATTTGGTGAAATGCACGCAATGGGTCCCGCAAATCAGACGAATATTTATTGTATAAAACTACCAAAGAGTTGCCAATGGATAAATCATGCTCTAATCCAACTTTAACAATTCTCGAGTGAATCTGTGCTCCCAAATGTAATCCCATGTCGGATGAACAAGCACTGATAATTCCTGCATAAGTGAAGGAGTTAGCACTTGTAGCGGAGCATTCCATTTCTCTAAACATGGCAATGGCCTCTTCATGCTTTCTAGCTTTTAATAACCCAGAAATCATACAGGTGAATAATGTAACATCATACTCCTTTGTTTGTCTAAACACTCGCAGTGCATATGTCATATCACAGCATTTGGAATAAATGTCGACTAGCATGGTTTTCAAAACATAATTAAGTGGTACTCCTTGACGAATAGATTGACAGTGAACCATCTTGCCTCTCTGGTACCAACAGTGAGAGATGCATGACGAAAGAAACCTGGTAAAAGTGAATGCAGTGGGCTTTATGCAAGAGTTAGTCATGTCGGTATACACTCCTACAGCCTTTTCCCACTCTTTGGCATCCAATAGAGAGGATATCATGGACGTGTAAGAGATTGCATCTCTAAAAGGCATTTCATCGAACACCTTTCGTGCAGAACTGGGTTCATTAAACCTCGAGTAGAATTCATACAGAGCACTTGAAACAACCAAATTCAATGCAAACCCGTGTTTCCAAACAAACCCGTGTAATTGTAAGCCCAATTCAAATACCGAGTCTGCTACAAAATTTGTACAACACCGCAGAACAGTGGAGCATGTGAATTCATTAGGTATTATGCAAGTGTCAGTCAGAAGCATCTTTTGAAAACCTTGCAGTGCAACATTGTATTGCCCGTGTTGGGCATGGGACGATATCATAGTAGTCCATGATGTGATGTCCTTCTGAGACATTTCATCGAACAGTTTATGTGCATGAAAAAGGTCGACAGTCTTCGAATAAAGTGACAAGAGAAGGTTGCTGATGTAAAGGTGAGAAGGAATGAATCCCAATTTGAGAAACGCAGCATGTGTATAAGTTCCTTGGAAGAGCGACCTAGAGTTGGAATAAGAGGTGAGAGAGACGCACTTCTCTAAAAAAATGTCCGTGGGATTCAATTCGCTCAAGGTACAAAATAAGGAGGGGAAGAGTGTAGCTGATGAAGAGAAGATTCGAACTCTGTGCATGAAACAACGGCGCATGTTTCAATTGCTCAAATATCTCTGAAACAAAAGAGAAGAGAGTACAACAGTATCATACTTCGGTTTTTAGTTCGTATATAATCAGGGGCGGACCAGTGTATTTCAGGCTCCTGTATTTTGAGTTTTAGATTTATTGGTTTTGATCGACTCTGCTTTCTCCTGGAAATTTTTTTGCCCCCCTCTGGACGTTTAGTTTGTAATTCGAGTTAAATTTAGGGTTAAAATTGAAATAAATATGTTGAATTTTTATTGGTAATTAGAATTATAAGTCAGAGCATCAGAAATTACAAGTCAAAGCATTGGAAAGTATAAGTTAAAACTTATTTTTTGTCGAGTACTCAATTGGTTAATGGATTTAAACCCGATTCGATATTTAAACCCGATTCGATATTTTTTTACCCCCCTGACGAAAATCCTGAATCCGCCCCTGTATATAATATATCACACAAGACATCATTTAGATCCGTTGATGGAAATAAATCTGCTGTTATTCCGATCCCAACCGTTATTGGAAATTCAGACAATGTTAGTTCTCTTGTTTTAGAACCTTTTGATCATGGCGAGATCCAAAGAAAGTTTGAATCTTAAAGCTTTGCAAACTCTTTTTTTTTTTAAAGAAAATTTTGGTTTTGATGAAAAGATCTACAGGTCTGATGGAAACTTGAGTTTTATAAATTAGTTTGTATATTGAAAATAGATTTAAAAATTAATGTAACATCTTAAAAAATAAACTTGAAATTCGTACCTACATCAACAATTATGATTCCACCCCTTGAGTTTTATTGAACTTGTTTGGCAACTTTTTCTTTTATTAGTTCACAATGCACTTGCTCAATTATACAATTTAATACCAGTATATTACATACTAAATTTAAATAATAGTTGAAGTACAACTTTTGGAAAAATATTTAACTGCATAAATAAAGAATGGGCCATAAAAAAGTATGGGCCTTAAAATTGCTATTTCAGCAGAAATTAATGAAAAAAATGTTATATTTTTTCAGTCCAACTAAAAAGTTAACTGATATTTTCTTAAGAGTCACAATATTTGAATAGCTTGATGTGCTACAAATTTTTTACTTCTTATTTGCCACAATTTAGGCTCTAAAGAAACTTTTAAATAGATACTGGTAAAGGCCGGTACAGTTACTGGTACCGGTTGACGCAAAGTAGATTCTTCAAGTTCAAACCATTTGGAGTTCTAAATATTTTTCTTAACTCAATCAACCTTCTAAAATTATTAATTAAGACTTAATTTTGTAATATCTTATATTACCTGATTATTAGTTGACCAACTAAAATACCAATTTAAACCATACCTTAAGAAAAAGGTAAGATTTTGATTGAATGATTGGAAATAAGATTTTTTTTTTTCAATTTGAGAAAAGTTATTATGAGTTTAAACTCACGCAAATAATTTGTTAAACTCATGAAAATAATTTTAGTACTAGTAAAATTTGTACATAAAGAAGTTTACATAATTGCTGAAATAGAATTTTTACAAATATTAACTTTAAAAGTTATAACACGCTACATAAAATAAATAGCAGATGACTGTTAAGTGTTAACAGAAAATCTATCATTTTAACAACTCAGACCAATAAAAAAAAAAGTACGGGCTTTAAATTGCTATTCCAACTAAGGAATTAACATATATTTTTGATGTGTTACACGCAAAATTTTATTTAAAAGAGTTGGTTCTTTAACTGTGATTGGTGGTACTTTTCGGTATGAGTGTATTGATAACGACATTCCTTTATTGTCTCTGTAAAAACTCGATGCAAAGTTTCATTAAGCGAGATCTTATTTATCTCTATTTTCTATTTTATCAATTGGGTTTTATTGTATATCATCAAGGAGTTTGTCTAATTAAGCAAATGGGTCAATTTTTGGAGCCGAAATTTATTTAGTTGACACCCCCAAAAATTAAATTAAATGAATACCACGCCCGCGGCCTTTTTTTCAATACTACCACCCTCGCTAATCCAGTTCGCGCACCAAATTGACAGGTGCGCGGACTGGGTTTGCTCACCCAGGTGTTCTGCCTATAAGGCCTATCTTACGTGGTGTAGTTCTGATGCTATTTGGATCCTTATTTCGATATTAGTTCTTATGTTGCGTATTTTAGATCTCATATCCCGCAATACATAATACATTAAAACATAACAACACACAATACATAAAACATAACACAAAACACACAATAATACATATTCCACAGTCATAGTACATTAAAACATAACACACAATATATAAAACATTACCGAAAGCCCTAGCCTTAATACAAAACTGAAAGCCCTAATCATAATACATAACCGAAAATTCTAACCTTAATACATAAACAGAAAGCTCTAACCATGACATTATTGAGTACGGTTCCTAGCATCTCTTCTCCTTCTCGTATTCCTTTCGAGGGTAGCTCTGTTGGTCTGGTGACCCTTTCTCCTTCCTTTCAGTATGTCCATCCACATTAGGACCCGGTTGTGTCTTCTCCGATCCAACTTCACTAACCGGTGCTCTGGCATTAAGATCTCATCTTCGTGCAGCGGCCAATCACCTTGATTGTCATACACGTGGAATTCTCCAGTCCATGTGTCGATAAGCATTTGAATATTGTAATAGTAATTTACGAAGACATTTGGATCGTAGTTCCTACATTTTTCACACATTTGTAAGTTTCATCATCTAAGATTATTATGAAATTGTAAAACACATTCGTACCTTATACGACACACTGACATCACATGAACACATGGTATTCCGGTGAGCTGAGGCTTTTGGCAAGAGCATTCCACCTCGTGGTCGTTCTTCACAACGATCTTGTACCTACAGTCTTGGGACGTGTACACCCATTTGTGTACATAACCCATGTCAAATTCGAATTTGACATGAATGTACAAAAATATATATATATATATATATATATATATATATATATATATATATATATATATATATAGAGAGAGAGAGAGAGAGAGAGAGAGATGGGTTATGGTGCATTGCAATGCATAGGCACCCTTGTGCATTGGACCATAAATCACCGATTCAAAGTCCAAATGACCGATCCAAACCGTTCATCTTGTTCTCCATATTAATATGTGCTTGGAGACCAAATTTTACATTTTTTGGAAATTATTTACTATTTATTAAGCCACTTTGAAAGTTTCTGATCTGGTGGTCCAGAAAATTTTACTGTTTTTTACTGTTCACCGTTGGATCAGAAACTTTCAAAGTGGCTTAATAAATAGTAAAAAAATTCCAAAAAATGTAAAATTTGGTCTCCAAGTACATATTAATATGGAGAACAAGATGAACGGTTTGGATCGGTCATTTGGACTTTGAATCGGTGATTTATGGTCCAATGCACAAGGGTGCCTATGCATTGCAATGCACCATAACCCATCTCTCTCTCTCTCTCTCTCTCTATATATATATATATATATATCAACGAACATATTAGAAAAAACTCTACAAAGTGCCAGTATAAAAAATTTATACCAATATTTAAAATGTAATTATCGATGTCAATTTCAACTTTCAAACTTTTTTCTTTCGCTGCTTTCCAAACCAAACATAATAATCGTTTCATTATACCCGGAGAATGTAATTCGCTGGAATGCCATGATGCCTTGGGATTTCAATAACTCCAATCTAACGCCCCTTATTATCTCCTGACAGCAGTAAGTTTTTCTCAGATTTTACCCTGTATTGTTGAAATTTACAATCAAGAAAGGACTCTAAATACCACGGACCAAAGACAAGTTTCATTTAATTAATAAAAATATGTTTTAATAAAAAGTAATGGTCATTGAGCAAATCCATATATTCTTATTTTTTTTAAAGTTTTTTTTTAAATGAGTTAAGAATATTTTTAAAACATAGTTTCAGCTTTCAGACAATTAAATTAAAAGTTAACCAGTATCTAAAAAAAATATTATTACGAGAAATACAAAATTACTAAATTTTTAAACAATTAGTTACAATTTTTGTGACGAAAAATTATCTACAAATTATTTGTGAGTGAGATATCCCTGAAATATTTTCAAATTGTTGAAGATAATAATTAATTTTCATTTTTACTACACTCAAATTAACATTTAATTTCATATTTAAAACACTTTTATTTGAATAAACACCATCAATCTGTTGCTATCTGTTTTTTATAAAAAAAATTACATGATTTGCTTTAGTGTTCCTCCTGAAGAATCACTACTACAAAAAAAGAGATTATACACGGACAATAAAGGAAGAGCTACACGGATTTCCTACCGTGTTTAAATCGAGGGTGTACAATTAGTTCAATAACTACACACGGACTTTTGGCCGTGTGCAATTTTAAAGATTCTACACGTATAACTTCACAAACAGCCGTGTACAAAGACCAGAATGTGTCGCGCTCCATTTACCGAGCTACACGGATATTACCTAAAAAACCGTGTACGATTCGTTTTGTACACGGACTTTTAACTAAAAAACCGTGTAGCTTGACTCTTTCTACACGGACATTTAGTTAAATGTCCGTGTAGCTCTCCTCTTTCTACACGGACATTTAGCTAAATGTCCGTGTAGCTCTCTTATTTTTTTTTTATTTTTTTTAATGTTTAAATACCTTTCTACACGGACTTTAGTTAAATGTCCGTGTAGAATTTTTTTTTTTTTTTTTTTTTAAATACCTTATGTCCGTGTAAAATTGTTTTTTTTTTCCATTTTTTTTTTAATGTTTAAATACCTTTCTACACGGACTTTAGTTAAATGTCCGTGTAGAATTGTCTTTTTTTTTTTTTTACATACCTTATGTCCGTGTAAAATTGTTTTTGTTTTCCATTTTTTTTTAATGTTTAAATACCTTTCTACACGGACTTTAGTTAAATGTCCGTGTAGAATTGTCTTTTTTTTTTTTTTTTTAAATACCTTATGTCCGTGTAAAATTGTTTTTTTTTTCCATTTTTTTTTTTGTGACTAGCCTCCAGTTTTGCTACCCATTTAAAATTAGAATTCCAAAACAGAGAAACATTAAACAGAGGCCTTCTAAACTTAGAATTCCAAAACTATACAACAGTATAAATAATTCATGTACACTCCATTATACAAAATTATACAAATCCATATTTAGCATTACAAACCCTAAACAGAAAATGCATAAAAGATACATCCAAGACCCTAAAAATGCAAAAATTATAAAGAAAGGTCCAAAAGTCCAGATCCGACGGTTGGATCGCGAATCTGAGCCCGAAAAATGGGCGAAACGGATCGTAGATCAGTTTCGAATCCGACTTTGGGTTGTGGAGTTCCTGTCAAAATTTCAGCCCGATCCGACGGACGGATCAAAAGTTACACCCCTTTTTCTGAAGCGTGCGCAGGCCCATATTGCATCAAAAACCATAGAAAATATTAAGATATTACAATTCATGCAACATATATAGATATTGCCTTTTGTAATTAAAAAACGCAAGCAATCCAGAATCCGTAAATCCAAAATAAAATGGCAAAGTAATTTAAATCTTACAGTTCTGAAGTGCAGACATCTTTAGGCGAAAGCATTAGTACTGATCTTCAACGATTTTCCTCAGATCTGATGATGGAAACCTTAGGAGTTTTCTTTACTTCTCACTTTCAAAAAACCCTAGAATAACCTTTCTATACGGAGAGTATTAATTGATCAAAACGGCGCTGGAAGGAGAAGGCATTTTAAATAACAAAAACCCTAGAATAACCTTTCTACACGGCTCTTTATTAAAAGTCCGTGTAGCTCTCTCAAGGCTTTCTACACTGTTATTTAAACAAAAAACCGTGTACAATTTCTACCTTTCGACACGGCTCTTTATTAAACGTCCGTGTAGCTCTCTCAAGCTTTCTACACTGTTATTTAAACAATAATCCGTGTACAATTCCTACCTTTCTACACAGTTCTTTATATAAAGGTCCGTGTAGCTCTCTCAAGGCTTTCTACACTGTTATTTAAACAATAATCCGTGTACAATTCCTAATAAACATCCGTGTAGCTTTCTCAAGGCTTTCTACACTGATTCTTTAATAAATATCCGTGTAGAGATCCCGTGTAGAGATCCCACAGATATTTCGCCACGGTTTTTATATAAAATTGTCAAATCCGTGTACAATGTGCAGTGTACAATGACCATTTTTGTAGTAGTGAATATAACAAATAATGAATGATATAGCGTTGGTTTGTTCACATGATTTTTTTTTCTATAAAGTATCTTTTCCGAAATTTTTATTTATAACATTTAAAAAAAAATAAATCAAATAATCATCGTTTGGTGAGATTTCGAATTCTAACACGGCCGCACTGGCATTCTGCGGACCCATTTCAGCGGGGCCGCAGAATACCGATGCGGACTCTTAAATGGGTCCGCAGAATTATTCTGCGGACTCTTAAATGGGTCCGCAGAATTATTCTGCGGACCCATTTTTTTTTTTCATCCGTTTTCAAACTTTGAGATATATGTGTGGCACGCATTCTTAGAAAACCAAAAAATATTAAAAAACTAAAAATGTCACTGGTGCCTCAGTGCCTCGGTAAAGCAATTATATTAGCAATTTAAAAACAAATTTGCTAATTTAAAAACTATGGTACATTCTAACAATTATATTAGCAATTAACACATCAAATTAGCAATTTAAAAAAAATCACCGTTGTAGAAGCTCTAAAGAGTTGCTTTTAAAGCAAACTTGCTAATTTAAAAACTGTGGTACATTCTAACAATTATATTAGCAAGTAACACATTATATTAGCAATTTAAAAAAAATCACCGTTGTAGATGCCTCTTACCTCTATTAATCAATGTCCACGGTCTATTCGTGTCCCAAAATCACAATGCATGAATTTTTTTTTTTTTTTCTCTTAGCTCTATTGATCGCATCTCTGGCCGGGGTAAATTTTTAATTTCGCCATAACTTTAACCATTGATTAAGTAGAACTGCAGAAGGATAGACATGTGACGCAACTGAAAAAAGCTATATAAACCCTCGTGCACCCAACCGTATGATTATGAAACTACAGAATAAACCAAAACACGAAACAATAATATACCCTTTATCACATCCACTTTAATTTCAGTCCAAAATGCACCCGTTGATCAAAGGGACATCAGCCGCAGCAGCAGAGTACATGGAGAGGAGCAGACAAAGTACACAGATCGAAGGGATATCAGACGCAGACGAGCTGGAGAACGAAGTGATATCAGATGCAGAGTCCACGGAGAGCGGGGCAAGAACCCAATGGCCGAAGAATTCTATTTTCCGTGTCCCGGCACACGTCAGAAATAGTAGAGAATCTAATTTTGCGCCCAAGTTAGTTTCTATTGGCCCGTACTATCATGGACGAGAAAAACTCAAACGCATGGAAGATTTAAAAATTGGGTGCATACAAGAAATTATGAAGATGCTGACAATCCATCCCAGACCTTTGGAAGCAGGGATTGCACGCCGCCGCCGGTCCATCTATAATGTGCCCTTCGAGCCATCTACGCAGGGGCAAATGGGCATCAATGTTGCGTATCTTTCGCCATTTAAGGATTCCGGAGAGAAAGCTCGTGCTTACTATAAACAAGAGTTTGACCATAGTCCCGAAAATTTTGTTAAGATGCTATTTCTTGACAGTTGCTTTATTATCCGAACAATTTTCGCTTTCTCTGAACAGCTACAGGAGAGCATGTCTTTCCAAGATGTACACATAAAAGAGGTAAGATCTGACTTGCTTCTTCTGGGTAATCAAATTCCCCTGTTTTTTATCAAGGAGGTCTATGAATGGTTTTTAAAGGATTTTAAGGACAAAAAAATACCCTGCTTTAATACTGTCCTTGAACCGTTTATATGCCTGGATATGCCATGGAGAATCAATCATGATGCCATGTCTAGCGACGCAGCTCATTTGCTCGATCTTTATTGGAGATGCTCCTTGTCACCTCAGATGTATATGGAACTAACTTCCTTTGAAGGATATCGTTCTGAGACGGAAAGAGATCTTTCTGAGCAGAAAGAATATCGTTCTAACTCTCCTAAAACCGACCTCTCAAATAATGCACTTATGGTCATAGCGAATGCAACTGAACTTCAACAGATGGCAGGTATAGAATTTGAGAAATTTAAAGATAAAGGTAATTTGGATGTTATTTTTTCCAATGGCATCATGCGGATGCCACGCCTGAAGATTGACTCAAGGCAGATAACCTTATTAAGAAATCTCATTGCCTTTGAGAACTGCGTCTTACCCAACATGCGAACTATTAGCTGCTACATGAAACTGATGGATGCACTCATCGATTCAGAGAAGGATGTGAAGTAATTACTTCAGAAATGTGGTGTTATCTATAACACACTAAGCAGCCATGAGAAAGCCGCCACTTTCTTCAATGATATTGGTAACTTTTGTTTTATCGATGACAATGCAAATCGTTTCTCCCGCTTGTACAAGGATGTGCAGAAATACTACGACTCACGTAGCCACCGTAGATGGGCAAGCTTGCGACAGAACTACTTCAGTAGCCCATGGGCGGGCATCTCGGTCGGTGCAGGTGTGACCCTGCTAATTCTTTCTGCACTTCAGACATTCTACACTATCTACGGATATTACAAGCCAAAAAATTAATTCGCATGTTAGTTTCGATTCCTTTACAATTTGCACTTAATAAGCACGTAATATTGTTAATTTTTGTTTTCTTTTTCTGTTTTCATTTTGTTTGGTTTGCTCTTGTATCCAAGTTAATTTGTGTTCTATATATTTGCTTCCCAATAATGTACCACAATGATGTTTAGCATTAGGAGTTGAAATTGTCATTAATGTACTCTGTTGGAAGTTGGGACTTCTCCCTCTCTGATTTATTTATATGTAGCCCTCATTGTACTTTGTTGTCTTGTTCTATCGTATATCTAAGCTTAATTAGAGCACTTTAAAGAAATCAATTATCTTAAAAAAAAATTTGTGCCAATGAATATCACTCAAATTAAACTGATTCTAGAACAAAGCTCTGTAAATTGACCAGGATCTGTCTCCAAAAATTAGGACGGTTCAGATCTAAACTCAAAATTTGAGATACTTTAGTGAATCCAGACCTGATTGATTGGGGGAGAAAAAGAGATGACGTCATGACGGACCCCAAATATTTCTTCTAGCTCATCCAGTGATTTATCTAGCGCGAATCTTAAAGACAAATCGGACGGCGCACAAGGTTATAATAAATCTTGCTGTATGTAATGGTATAGCAACAAAGGTTTTTTTTTTAATGACTTAATAACTCTGACATGATAATTATAATTTAGATTATAGAGATTTAAAATAAAGATTTCTTTTGAATAATAACTCTAGTAGTCCATTAAAGTATCTTCACATCACTTAGTAATTGTCGATGTTGACATGATAATTATAATTAAAATTATAAGAATTTAGAATTAGTAATTTAATTAGTTATTTCTAATTTTTGGAGACCAGACCAATCAACTATAAATTACCTCAAGATGTTTTTGGAGACCAGACTAGAGTGGGAAAAATGGCACGCCGGAGCCGGCTCCGTCACGGAACGGCACGGAACGGCACGGCACGCGTGTCATTCGCGTGCCGTGACTCGCGTGTCTCGTGCCGTGACCATTCGCGTGCCGTGCCTATCTTTTGAAACTTTGGCACGGCACGGCACGGCACGGCACGTGAAAAATTTAGTCACGGCACGACACGACACGTAGTCACGCGAGTCACGTGTAATTAGGACCATTATATATTGATTTAATTGTGAATCTTGAATAAATTAACTTAAATTATTAAATTATGAATAAATGGTCACGCGAGTCACGCGGGTCACGGCACGTTTAGGCACGGCGTGACTCACGTGGCGTGATCATTCGCGTGCCGTGACCACCCCTTGACATTTTAGTCACGGCACGACACGGCACGTGAAAAATTAATTTGGTCACGGCACGAGATCAAAATCACGGCGTGTTAGTCACGGCACGGCACGGGATGGCACGTTTTTCCCAATCTAGACCAGACCAATCAATTGAGTGCTATTTCCACTCAATCAAAAAGGCTTTGAGGACTGAGGAGGCATGCCATCAATTATCCCAATGCCAAATACATCTTTCTCTACTTTTTAAGAAAAGAAGCCGGTCAAAAAAGTAACCCAACAAGGATTAAAAAGTTAGGAAAAAGGATCCAATATTTTATAATATATACGTTCATACATACGTATATATATACTAGAGAATTACTATAGCTACCCACATTTTACACAGAAATATGAATCTGCTTATGAGAACAGTTATGCTACATTCCAAATTTTTGGAATTCAGATCCCTCAGGTACCTGACTGAGTCAAGTTGGATCCGAGCAGTTCATATGCCTCAGCACAAATCTCAAAGCATGTTGAATCTAAACATACCTGAATTTCATACCCAATTTGTCGAGAAGAACTAACCTGATGCGGTCAGGTACCTGATTCCTGAATTCCTTAAACTACCACAAAAGTTAATATCAAATGAAGTTTTTTTTTAGAATGGCCACCACATTGCTAGTTAAATTTGAAATCAAGAATCACGTCCAACACAATTTATTTAAATATTTTTTATGAAATGTTGCAAATTCGAAACTCAGTTCCCCTACTAAAAGTTACTTGAAAATTTTGATCTTATATCTCAATCTTTAAACTAAATTCACAACCAAATGATTATTCAAAAAATGGGCAAGAACAATAAGATTTAAAAGGCATATTATATCATGAATGTACAGATCAGGGCACCAAAAATGGTATGGTCAAATCAAAAGGGAATAGTAATAATAATTTAATGATGAAACTTTTTTCATCATAAACAACCCTCATTATGAAAAGCATATATAATAGTCATATAGCAACATATTAATGTTGTTTCAAGCAATCATTTCCAAGTAATGGTTGGTGATTAATAGAATTTATATGTAAGTAAAAAAAAATAAAAAAATATAAAAAAAAATAAAGCTTCTAATGATAGTAAAGATGAAAATGATAGATAAGCAAACAAGTTAACTTTTCTTTTCTTTTTTTGTTCTTTTTAGATGAATATAATAAACATTCTCATTGATCTCTCCCCATTCATGCATAGTACAATTTCTCAGGCTTCACCTTTCCCCCCTTGTTTGCAGAGAAAAAGCATCATGCTGCTTGCTTTAACTTGCTTTCTCAAAGTAAAAGGAATTTAGCTTGTGATGAGAATTATTTTTTTATAGTTAAGAAAAAGATAAATTGCCTCAAAATGCTTCAAGTTTCAAAATAAAAGGCGAACGAATAAGCATATTCAACCTGTTATTTTAAATAATTTAACTTATGGATACGATCAATGTACATATTTTCTGTGTATCTATGCATAAAGTATCTGAAAATATTTATACACTTGCATGTGGATATACACAGATCCTTTTAATTTTTAATTTCTTGCACATACTTTTGATAAAATAAAAAAGTTAGATATACTGTATTTAATAAATGTTGTATATCTATTGATTGAAATAAAAGTTACTTTTCCTCAAAAAATTACTTAGCTAAATTTATTAGTAAGAGTGAAGCATAGTATCTTTTTGCTTTTGTAAAAGGTACTCATGACATTTAATTTCTTTAATTAATTATTATTCAAGATCTGACATCAATTATTAGCTAAATTAAAATAATTGAAGTCCAAATCTCTATCATGAAAACGTAAACTAAATTAAAATAAAGTCCAAATGGGCAAATGGTCCAAAATCTTAGGTAGCAAGTGACTGTGGTTTAGACACCCACATTGAGTAGTTAAATGAAATACAAAAAAATTGAATAAACAAAATGAATGAATAGACGCAAATTGAGCACAGAGTAGAACGTAATAATTTTTTTTTATTTTATTAGAAAAGAACGAATTTTATTTTATAATAAAGTAACAAATTTTTTAAGTATCAGAAAGATGGCGGAATTTTTTTGATGAAATGGAAGGAACAATGTATTTGATGTGTGGCCAATCATCTAAAAGGAAACAGACTGTGTGACCAACTGTGCAACACTGTGACACGTTAAAAAACCGCATCAAATATATGATTTCTTAACAAATTTCTTAAAATATAATGAAGTTTCTTTCATGCCGTGAAAAAAAATCACAATAACATATACATTAATTAGAATTAACACAAGGGACAAAATGCATAGCAATTAATGTTTAATCTTTGTCCAAACAAAAACAATATTTGACATTCAACAAGGTACTAATAAATTAAACAATGTACTGCTTGAGGTACCATAAATTTCTACAAGAATCTACATTTACAGAAAAACTGTACAAGGTATGTATGACTGCGTCAATATTTAAAGATACAAGCAGTGACGTTCGATTCGATCCCTTTCTTTAAAAGAACATTGGAGGGAGATGACCCTTCCGTGTTGTAGATGCTCATAAACTTTATGTATGTTTTTTTCTGAAATCATATCGTAATAACCCATTTAAAGATGCGCTCAACTAATTACGAAGTTAACGTTTTTTTTTTTTTTTTTTTTTGCACTGGGGCTTGTTGCGTATTTTGGGGGCATATTACCATAATGAAGCCAATCACGGATTGAGATCTGCTGCGATTCGAATATTGAGCACAGTAACCTTGCAATCTCTACTTTTCCAAATCCAACCGTCTAACTTTTTAGTGCACGCATCTCAAAACAGCTGATTTTTCTGTGCACGCATTTCGAAACAATTCGACAGCTGGATTTGGAAAAGCAGAGATTGCAGGGTACTGTTCACAGTACCCGGATCGCAGCAGATTCTCACCCAGCCAATCACACCCAATCCGTAGCATTATGCTGCATCCTAGTCGATCTGCACAATAATATCAGTACCATAGTTAGATATAATTATGAGTATGCATGGATTTATAAATTTTCTCCCTGTCACGGTCATTGTGGTTTGGCGTTGCAACTGTCGTATCAATATTTAAACAAATTTCTTCCTTTGGAATAATGGGGACCCAATCCAAGCCTTCATTCTTTGTTCTTGTTTCATTAATTATATATATATGTTGCACCAGTAGCAAGTCCTCCATTTACTTTTCTACGAGTGTTAGCAGTGTTCTCCCTGTCACGGGCATTAATTGTGGTTGGACGAGTTAACTAAATTACGATATACTTGGGGTTTATACTTTATAGTGTGCTTGGTAGAAGGCGGATCGATCTCTTGGAGAGACACTTAACTGTCTGGGTAAGCTGGAAATCCTGGATCTATCAGAGTCAATTGTTTCAGGACTATCTGAGTTTATAAAGAACAATAAGAAACTGAATGTTGTCGGTCCTGTATGTTAAAGAAGAATTGCCGGAAATTTGTTACCCCGTACCGGATTTGTTACAATAAATTGGTACAATAGTGAGTCCATGAAAGTCTTCTTTAGGGTCCTATATATCTTTTCATGTTAAGATTCAACTTCTATGTAACAATTTCTCAGATGTTGTAGCTTCATATGAAGCGGGCACTCTTAATTTTTTTGCCTTGTTTTTATGTATTAGTAAGTTTGTGCTGACAATGATAGAGTACATAGTTGTGTATTAAAAGCGTCGTTCATACAATCATACTTCATATATACTGATGATGAATAATAGGGCAGATATACTGACAAGAAAATATCTCTTGGATTTTTTTATGTTACCCGACAAGAGGATATATAGGTAACAGATGGATAAGTCCAAAACTGAATTAAATCTATGGAGCCCCAATCTTTAATTTACTTTGCAATAATCATTTAAAAATGAAATAATTAAATATTACTTGCAGTGTCGTACAACCTTCGTCCAAGTCTAATTAAGCTATATATATATATATATGTTTGACCCTAAAAAGTTACTATTTAACATCTAACATGGCAAGTAGCAATATTAAGCAATTAAAATGCCAAGGTTGTACTCATCAAGCCCTTCAAAGCAAGTTGAGTACAGCATGTCAAAATTCGTGGTAGTATTCTACATGCAAAACCATGAATTTTTGGGTGTGTAAAGTGGTCAGAAATGTTAAGGAATTAATTCCCTACAAAGAAACGATGACTGAATAGCATGCTGGGTACAAACAGGGGGGTATGCTTAGCAAAATCATCTCCCAAATGTTCTCTGGGTGCAACTTGGGGATGTATAGCAATTCCCTGACATCAAGGGCCCACATGTCAGTGGCAAAGCCATATTTTCGCTGGGCCCTCGAGAAGGGTGGACATGGCTCATGAGTATTAAGCCATATACACCATGAAGTCAGCGCCTCGGTTCAGTGAGCGCCGAGATCACACAAGCGCGACTGAATGTCGCTGGGATTTAAAACATTAACGGGGTGACCCCTTCAACCCGCATACTCCCAGTGCGTCGTGCACCGTTAACAAAGCTCTACACGGCTCATGAACACCGAGCACAGACAAGCTAAAAGAGGGATTTTAGAACATGAATGGCTAAGCCAAATAGAGACCGACAAGCGGGCCCTACCTTGTCAGTATCCTCTCCCATGCCTTTCCCCTTAAACCTCTCCGGTACTCGGTATATAAAAGAAGAAAAGGAAATCAACAAAAAAGGAGATCGAATTGACTCAACCCCTTGTATATTATTGTCACACTCAGCATGGAGAAGAGATGAAGACAATCAATTTTACCTTGCAGAGATCAAACAATAAGAACAGCAGTATTGAACGAGCACGGTTTAAATTTGGGAACTCGTTGTCTACAATAGCAAAACCCGAATTGAAGACAGACAAAGGTTCTTTGGTCTTTTGCGATACTCTTTAACAAATCAATTGGAAGAAAAGGGGATTCAAATCACATGAATGAGAAGACCACTCACAGTCGGGTCTGAGCCAAATTGAAGTGACCCGAGATAAGGATGCCTCTTTAAAATCTCTGAGCAGTATCATCAGGATCTCATGTGACCTCTGTGGTTCTCAATTTAATGTGCATTGAAGATGGTTAGTCAAAATTGGAAAGTGGTACCCGATAAGCATCAAAAGGAGATGCGCATTTGATCAAAAATGGAAAATCGACAATCAAAGTATATAATGCCGCGCAAGGCATGATAAGGTTATACTATACCCGCACCGTGTTAACCTTTCATTGGTAAGAAACAAGCAAACGGCTATAAATCGCAATGAGTCGGTTTTAGTCACAAGGATAACACATGCCTGCTTCCACTGGCGCCTCTGCGCCAAAATCAACCATATGCACAGCTGTCTTGCATGCCAGGCAAACTGCCAAAGGAGAAGCATCTCCTCCCATGCATGAGGAGGTGCATGACTCGGCATCATCAAATCTTAGCCTTTAAATTACAAAAAATCAAGGGCTAAAGGATATCTGATGCTCTGGATTGCCAACATGGCTTGAGGCCATTGGTCTATGCCTCTGAAAACGTAATTTGATACCTTGAAACAAAATCTGGAGCATTGATGAGAAGGTGATAAAAATGAAGGTTGAAGATGAGGCCAACTCAGCCTAGCCAAAACCCTAAACCCTATGCTCTAGGCTATATAAGAGCACCAAATCAAAGAAGAAAAAAAGAAAGGAAGAGAGAACAGAAGAGATAAAAAAAAAGACACACTACCAGCTAGAGATAAAACCACTGCTCCTCTCTCTCTAATAGGCTAGCTAGAAAAAGAAAAGAAAGAAGAAAAAGGAAGAAACTTGTTCTTCTCAATAGTAGCAAAGAATTAGGTAATTAATACCTAAAATCATGTAGGTTCCAAGGAGCCAAGCAATGTACCCTTTTCATGAAATAAAGTTTTCTCTAAAATTTATGTATTTCTTCATTTTACTTTTATTTTCGGTTTTGTTCTTGATCTTTCTTTGCTTCCTTTCTTTGTTTGTTTGGAGCTTTTAAAATAAATAAAATGAGAAGGCTACATGATGTTTTAGCTTGCTTCATAGCAAGTTGAACATGTTTAGCCTAATGATCAATAAAAACATATATCTTTTTTTTTTGGCTTTTACGGTTTGCAAATAAAAAAGGAAGTAAAAAAAAAAGAGTTTATTGATTTCTTTAGCTAAATAGGATCTGTTTTCGTATATTAGCATACAATAAAAATATAAGTATAAAGTTGCAAGTTTTCATGCTTCTCCCTTTGATCTCTTCATCCCCTTTCTTTTTTTTTTTTGAATAAACCTCTTAATTCTTTCTTAAAATGGCTGATTAATTAAAATATAAGAGTTGAGCCAGTGTTGGTCTCCTTTTATATCAAGATTATGTCAATCATTTTATAAAAAGAATTAATAGGAATAAAGTGACAAATAAAAATTTTTATACAAGAGGTGTTGAAGTTGAGCTAGTGTGTCTCCTTCATCATTCTCTCAATACAAGGATCCCAAGGACCTATTTGCATAAAGGAGTTAATTGATCAAAGATTAATGCATATGCAAGTATGCAGAAATTTTGATAAAATTAGAACCTATGTGCAAATAGTGAGAGAAGGAGGACTAAATTGCAAATAGACATCAGCTATGCTGAAATTTGTCATTTGTATATTTAACCCCATGATATCTCAAGGATTTGTCCAATGATCAACTAAGAAGAACACCCAAATCATGATTTTAAACAAAAAGGGACCTTTATGCATATTTCCAGGTTCTGACAATTTTTGATACTTAGAAATGTTGAGATAATGAAGTTTGGAATTTTAATCTTCTTGTTTTCCCTTTTCTGGTACAGAGCCATGGCTTTCAAGCTAACAAAAATGGTTCTGACCTCAACCAGTCAATGTGACATGTATTAACACTTGTGTACCAGCCCTTAGTACAGTGCCAAACCCAGACCCAGCAGCTAAACATGAATCAAGAGCTGCTGGTATACTAATGCACTTCAACAGGTCAAAAATGACCCCTGTTCACAAACTGAACTGCACAAGTCAGCATAAATTTCTAAATGAAAAAAAAATTACACAGTCAGATAAAGGATTCCAAAATACATAAAATTGACACAAATTTCATGCTAATTGGATTTTACTTCGATTTTATATGAATTTTTGAAGTTCAGATTCAGAAAATGATGAAACAGCACTTGAATGACCAAAGAACCTCTGCTGGTAAATCACATAATAAATATTGATTAAAGGACCAAATTAAAAAATGGACATCATAGTCATTTACAGGACTTCAAAATACACAACATGGATATAAACCTCATATTTTTCTGATTTCATTTGGATTTATTATGAATTTTCAAAGGCCATCACTCAAAACAGAAAAAAAATCAGCCAATTAAAAATGAGAAAATTACTCTTAATACCCCTCCTCTGAAATTAAATCATTAAAAATACAAATAAATCTCCTAAAATGGTAAAAATCGATACAAATGTCATTCACACATCCTTCCATGATTTTGTGAAAGAAAATTCATAACTTATGTACAAAATCCACAAAAGAAAAATGGAAAAGGATCTGACAATATGAACCTCTATACTGTCTCTGATTTGAAAATCGACTTTAGCTAAATTAATGCCCATGTTGTGTCTAGATCACTTCGAAGTAACTGAAACTAAATATTCTATATATTTGAATTGATCCCAAAATCTCTGTACCAGCCATAGGTACCAATCGGTACTGAAACCGAGAGGTGAAAACCCATTTCATGATTAAAATCGAATCAAATGTGCAATTGATGTCTCTGATCACTTTCATGTATTCGTACGATGTCAAATGATCAAGTTACTGAAGAAAATCATGAGAAAACCGAAGGAAATTGGTTCAATAGCTTATCGGTACCGATAATTGTTCCTCAGCCCCAGGCCGTCGTCTCCGGCGATCTCCGGTCGCCGACGATAACATAAATGGATTCCCGGTGATGAGACGACCACAACCTTGCCCTTGGTCGGCGCCGCCGTGACCGAGATCGATCGAACCCCGGTTATCGTACATGAACCCTAGCTTGTCAGCTAGCTAACACGAGTTTTGAAGTGCATACACGGATCTTAAAGCAAAGAATTGATCTAAAGGCCCAAATTCAAAATTAAAGTCCAAACGGCTACTGCATGATAGGGCCCGCCTGTCGGTCAACTCAAAGTTGAAACTTGGAGCCACTCGATCGAATCTTAAAGCCGCATTCAAGGACCCGAGACGCAGCACGCATCTCAAAGTTCCACAACCAAACCTTAAAGCCCCCATCAATCTCCAAGCCCAAATCATATATCCTGAAAGCCCAACACGAATCTCAAAGTTCAAATATCAAATAAAATCATCAAATTAAATCCCTGTTTACAAAAAGTCCCTTCTGACTTCAGATCTTTACAGCGCAGTCCTTGTAAATTTACAATCAGGCCCCTGCCAGCTTAAAACTCTTTCAAACAAACCCTTAGAGATACAATTCCCACATAAAACCCCATTCAAAGCCCAAATTACAAATCCACGTCCTCTCAGCTTTGTGAATAAGTCCTTTACAGAAAAATAAATGTTTACAAATAGGTCCTTTTCAAGCATAACTTTTTCATCTTAAGTCCAAATTGACCCAAACCACTCCCAAATAAACCCAAATTGAATTCTTCATGTTTCTAAATCAAAATTGAACATGACCAAGCATCATCCAAATCCTGAAATGACCAAAATACCCTTTCTTCAAAATTAAATGATTTCATTTCTTAATAAAATGTAAATAATTAACAAAATATAGATAAACATGTCATAAATCAAACATAAACAAACAATGTATATAAACTTCTCAAATATTCAAATCCTTATTTCGAAAACACTATTTTAATATAGAATCACAAATACACACATGTCCAAAAGTATGGAAAACCAAATCAATATTAGAATTTATACATGAGCCCCCCTTTTAGCCTCTTTATTCAATCCACCACAAATAGGCACAAATCCCGGAATGAACGAGGTATTCAGCATGGCTTGGAAGGGTCATCTGATGTAATTAACAGCGGGGGCTTGCGCCCGCTGGGAGTTAAATGTCCCCACAATCAATAAACTCTCTCGATAGACCGATTATGAACAGTAGGTCTGTCGAGGGTGAACCGAAGGAATTGTAGAAAGAAAATAAATGTTTCAAATTCGATGTTCTCCTCCAGGTCTTAAAAAAATGAGAGAGCATTGAACCCTGAGGCATTTTAATACATGCACACACCTTTCATACCAGCTGTGCAACTTTCTGCGCCCTACAGGTTTTGGCACGCCCAGTGGGACATTCTCCTCCTCATAGGTTCGGGATCCGATACGAAGATAAAAGGAACATACTCAAGTAGCCAATGACTTTAAAACACTCAAGCAACAAGTCATTGGACCGTTTGAGTTATGTCATTCCCTTTTATATTCGATATCGACGCCTATGGATTGAATAATCGGGCTAACACTCATGTATAAATTTACATATGAAAATTGACTAACGAAATTTTGAGTTTTGCTTGTTTGCAGGAATGGCTTACACCGCAGTCAACGCACGCTCTTTTGCCCAAGTTGCCGGCCTCCCAGCTGGAGAAGAGGTGGTTTATTTTGGGACTTTCGCAGTCCCTGTTGATGAAGTTAGGGCATTCGAAGCCCCTGTTCCCGCTCTAATGAATGAACAACTGTCCCTCGGGTCCATCACCGAGGAGGAAGTTACAGATGATGATGAAGTATGTTATTTTCTCACCCCTAAAGAGATGGACGGCAAGACGTTCATTCCTCTCCCCAAAACTAGGCACGCAAGAAGGCACGTGTCTGAGAAAATCAACCAAATTCCCGTGACCCCTCTGTCGGTCACCAAGAAAAGAAATCTCCAAGCCTAGCAGGATGAGTTGGTGGCTCAACCTGCCCTCCCTGTCCGCAACTCATTCTCCCCACTCAGGATAGTGAGGAGAAATTCTTCTACTGCACACATACGTGCAGCGGGAGAAGTCCCTCAAACCATCTCATTCATCTATAAACCAAAAGAGATGAACAACAACCGCAAAAAGGTTGATGACACTGCTACGACCATTCATAAGGCCCACAAACAGCTTCGCATGTTGAAGCAGCACAGGAGTCAATACTACATACATCCTGCGCAAGAAACCTTTACATCCCTTTCCGTCAAATCTAGGTTGACGTTTACAGCCCAAAAGCTGGGGGCATCCAATGGCGCCCAACCCTCAATCAAATCGAGGCTGACATTCCCAGCCTCAAGACCAAAACCAACTTTTTCAGCCCCAAGGTTGGGGGCACCTCACGGTGCCTCGTTAGAACCAAAACTCCGTCGAGAGATGCGCGCAAGCACCTCTCAAAGCTCAAGCAACGAGGGATCAAATCAAACCCCTCAAATTTTGAGAAGACCAGCCAGTGTACATGATAGGCTGGGGGCACGAATAAATCCGCACCCCTCCAACACTGGAAGCTTAATCATAGTGGCGCCAAATGCCACTCACCAGAAGCGAAGGGTCACTAGAACACACCCCAAGCAAGAGGAAGAAGCGACGGTCTTCATGATAACCACTAGCGAAGACCTCGAAGAGGAAGGCGACCATTCTGCCGGACCCTCCAATCCCACCGTATGCATGGTGAGAAAGGGGAGAGATCCCATTGTCGAAAATCCGAGTGACGATGAGGAAGAGTCTGATGCAGCATGCCTTCCTCCCATAAATGCCAAACCCAAAACCGTAAGTGGCTCAGATGTAGGCCATATGGATGGACCCGCATTGAGTAACTTCCATACCGTCTTGGCAACTTCTCCATGTGCTGGTGAAAGTCAAACCGGTACACAAATGCAAGAACAAATGTTGTCCGCCTTCAACCAAATGCAAGCCGAGATACAAAATCTTAGAGCTGAAGTACATCAAGCCCATGAAAGGGAGCAAAGGTTGATAGCTGAAATCCGAGGGAAAGGCCTCGCTGGCTCCGAACTCGAAAGAGGAGAAACATCAAATCGGTCCAGCCCTGTGAACGGGCTTGAAAGAATAGAAAGACCAAACCCTCAAGAAAGACGTAGGGTACATTGGGAAGATGAAAGGCGAGAAGCCTCCCCAACCTTCACTGCGGTTGATGTACAAGAAATGATCAGCCGTCAATTACAAGAAATGGGGATTACCCCAAAACAAACAACACTGCGAATAGGGAAGCCATACCCTCCCGAATTCGATATACCAAAATACCCCCAACATACACCGTTCCCTTATTCTCCAAGTTCTCAGGAAATGGGACAGATGAGACGGGACCTGAACAACATGTTAGCCACTTCATGATTCAATGTGGTGACTCTTCAAGAGAAGAAGCGTTCCTTTGTCGCCAATTCGCTAGAAGTCTTTCGGGACCAGCGTTTCAATGGTATTGCTCTTTGAAACCGGGAAGTATAAAATCCTGGGACCAAATGGCGCGTGCCTTCATAGATAGGTTCGCCACTGCAAGCAGTCCAATAAGACTTGCTGATTTGGCATGGGCCAAACAAGGGCCAAACGAAACTCTTCTGGCATATATTAATCGCTGGAGAAATATGAGCAACAAGTCGAGCCATTCTATACCCGAAAGGGAGGCAGTTGATTTGCTCATAAGAAGTACATCCGGCAAAATGAGGGAAATGTTAATCGTCGCCAACCCTAATAGTTATCAAGATCTGGTAGACACTGTGTCCAGGTTGGGGCAAACAGATATAGAAGAGAAGTCATCAACCTCTTTCAAACCTAGAAGAGATTTTCCAAAGAAAAAGGAATCAAAGACGGTATACGCTGTCAAAACCAATAAGGCCAACAAAACCGAAAACAGAGATTCTGACTCTTCTGACGAGGAGGCAAGGCAAGTCGATAGCCAACCCACTCAGCCAGTTCCTCGCGATAACCAAAATAGTCGTTACTCCAAATCGTTAGAAGAACGAAAGAATAAGAAGTACTCTTTCAAAAAGGAGAAAACGGCTAAAATATTCAAGCAAGCCTTGGAAGATGGTATGGAACTGCCTCCAAGCAAATGCCCCGATCAAGCAGATAGGGTTGATCACCCTAACTATTGCCCATATCATAGGGTGATAAGTCATAAGATAGAAGACTGTTGGGTCTTCAAAGACCTAATAGAAAGAAGAATACAAGAGGGTCGCATGCAATTAGCGCCAAGTGCCATGCAACAACCTGTCCCTCACGAGCAAGTTAATGTTGTCTCTCATGTTGAAGTGATTAAAGAAAAGAGGGCTGAAGGTTCCGCAAATGAAACATGGGAATTCCACCTCTCCAAGAAAACTAAAAAGTTGCTGAGACAGCTTCTGAAAGAGCCTCAAGTCAAATGGGACGGCAACTTAAACCCCGTAGTGCCAAGGCCCCCAAAACGGGTCATCCATTGCAAGCCAAATAAGAACGGTAGCCAAAAAGGCAAGAAGTCGCCCAAACCAGCAGAGTTGCCCACACCTTCTGAAATCCAAAAACACATACAAGCTCTAGAAAATCATAAGCAAGGTACTCCACTACCGTTGACCCTCTTAGACTTCTTAACAGAAGATGTATTGGCTGTGATATTGGGCCTCAAAACTGAGAAAAGGGAAACGAGTCAAATCCCCCAAAATGAAGAAAATAATGACGATGACCACGAAATGTGCAATGTGGTCGTCTATGGAGGAAGTTCCTCAAGTGACTCAGATGACGAAGAAGTCATCTTTGTCAAAACCGAGAAACCTGATTGCCAAGCAGTACTTCGCTCGGGTACATACATCCCTGAGTGCCAACCGCCACAAGAAGATGAAGTTGGAAGGTCAAAAGCCAAGGCAAAGGGGAAGGAACCCGCTGTACAAGATGAGCCAACACCTAAGAAATACATGGTGCAAGATTACAATATCCTCGCACAGCTTAGAAAAATACCAGCTGCAGTAAGCGTGTTTGACATATTGATGATGTCCGCTGAAGTGAGAGAAGTGCTCATTTATGCACTCCAAAACCCTGAAGAGTTTCAAGCGCATTTTGCCGAAAAGAGGATGCAAGAAATAACACTGGTGAATAATAAGAATCCAACCATCACCTTCAATGATGATGATTTGCTTATAGGCACGTCTGATCACAATAGACCACTCTTTCTTACTGGTGAGTGTGATGGCCAGAAGGTAACCCGCATGTTAATCGATCCGGGCTCCTCCATTAATCTGATGCCTAAGCGAACATTGGACCGTCTCACGTTGAGCGCTAAATTTCACACGAAGGACAAAATCACCATACATGGATTCAACCACAAAACGGAGTAATCCATGAGGGCAGTTAGCCTGCCCTTTGATATTGGTGGTATTCAAGAATGGATGAAATTCTATATCATCGATGCGAAAACCACATACAACGCATTG
Source organism: Carex myosuroides (assembly GCA_028015225.1). Taxonomy (NCBI): domain Eukaryota; kingdom Viridiplantae; phylum Streptophyta; class Magnoliopsida; order Poales; family Cyperaceae; genus Carex; species Carex myosuroides. Next base: position 7,920,359 of record CM051464.1, read on the forward strand.
ATAGGTCGACCATGGCTACATAATAACAATGCCGTCCCGTCAACCTTGCATCAATGTTTGAAATATATAAAAGATGGCGAAGTCAAACAGATCAATGGAGAAATTAAGCCGTTTGAAGTACATGAAATAGGGCTGAAAGATGCCAAATACTTCTTCGATAAACCTGTCATAAAAGGAGAATGTTCGAAGAAACAACGAGATGAGAAAATAAGGCTATACGGAGCCGATACTGACTCATTATCAGGGGAGGACGCTGATGAAGCTAGGATACTCCCGTCAAACATAATACCCTCAGAAGATGAGGAAGAAGCAGGTCAATCCTCGTTGATGATTGAGAGGATGCCTGAAAACCATCACAAGGAGCTCACACCAAGAGAGGTGGACCAAATCCAAGAAATGATATTATTCATAATACCACCTAAAGAAGAGATTACCGAAGAAGGGATCTTTAGGCACAAGCCTATTGTATTCTATAGAGCGTCCGATGGTAAAGATCGGTCTTTAGTGCTGAACGGTGACGAATGGCCTTTAGAAGATGAAGTCATGTCTAACAAAGTGGATGTACCTCTTCTACCATATTGTCCCAAAAGCCTAACCAGGATTCTCGCAAACATGAGTCCCATGTCTCCAACCTACGCTATAACCAACCGATTCGAGAGGATATTGGCTCACCGTAATCCTACAATCATAGGACCAAATGGAAAGCCAAGAAATACTCGAGGGCTCGGGTATGAAGAATCTGATGATGAAAGTGATGACTCCGAATGTCGTCCCATACAATACTTCAGCGACAGTGACAGTGATAACGAGTCACCGACTTGTGATCTAAGAAAGATCCAAGGGAAAGCTGCCCGTGCCAATTTAGAAATGGCTTTAAGAGGCGGCCGTGGTAGAGGCCGTGGAAGAGGTCGAGGGAGGAGTTCCTTCGCCAATGCCTTGCCAAGACAACCCAAACCAAATCCAACTGAAACTCGCTCTTTCCAAGACCTGTTAAGACAAATGAAGGGTTTGGATATGCATTCTGAGCATAGACAACAACGACCAAACGATAACCGAAGAACCTTCAAAGCTTCATGTCATGCAATAGAAGCTGAAGACGATCAATCGTCGTTGGTCGCATGTAGTGTATGCGATAGACCGGGAGAGGTCACAGAAATGACTTCATGTGTCGAATGCGGGGCCATATGCCATTCCCCTTGCACGAGGTTTAGAGAACATCCTCAAAGTAGTGATGAAACCCCGAAATGGAGCTGCTTACGTTGCTTCAAAGGCAAATGGGTACCAGAACCGAAGAAAGCGAAGGAAGAGCAGAATCACTACTCCCAGCACTAGCACTTGAGTCTTTTCCACTTGAAGGCATGCTGGCTCAACTCCTAAAGGAATATTTGAAATTCCAGTCCGCCAAGAGACAAGCCCATACCGATTCAACGAATACAGTCTCTGAATCGAAGAAACCCATTCCAGTGATGCCAAAAGAAAAGAATACTCTGGCAGAACTTAAGAACAAAACATACTCATTTGGGCGAGCTAAAGTTGCTAAAGCGTTTGACCTAATGATGCAAAAAGGTCTCAACTTGCCAGTATGCAAACGCCCAGAACAGGCGAGTAAGGTCAACGAACCTAATTACTGCCCATATCACCGTATCCTTAGTCACACCATTGATGACTGCTGGGTCTTCAAGGATTTTCTAGAAAAGAAAAGGCAAGAAGGAACCCTACCACTCACTGTGGTAGCCCATCTAGACGGGACGCATACGACCATTCCCAACAAAGATAAGGGGAAACAAAAGATGAAGTTTATCCCTAAAGACGAAGTGCCTTCGCAATTCGAAGAAGGGGACATGGTATCCATGCTCAGCCAGTCTCAACCATCCAAAGACGGTCACACTAAAATCGAGTGGAAAGGACCATATATCGTCGAGCAAGCTTTGGGGCGAGACACCTATAGGTTGCGAGAAAGTAATGGAAACAAATTCGCACCACCTATTAAAGGGAGGTACCTCCAAGAATACTGCGCACCTGGAATGCAAAGTCAAACCCGAAGTTTGAAAACTCGAGGCGACAACTCGGAAAATTCAGAAGAAGAACAAGAAGCTGAGTGCTACATGGCATCTCAAAGGTCCACCGACTCAGAATATGATTCACCTCAAGAAAAAGAGGATCATAGTAGCGGTAGCCACACAAAGAAAGGCAAATGCATGAGTTGTGACGAAGTAGATGATTATGACGTCATGTTCAATTGTGACCGATACAATAGATACTCATGCACTGAATGCGCCACCGGAAGAAGGATAAGTTCTAGCTATGACAAAAGGTTCTTCAACTGGTTTTGCATACCCTGCAAGTACATTATAGAGGACAAAAAACAAAAGGAGGAAACAAAAGCCAAACAAACGTCCAAGAAGAAGAAAGGTGAAAGTTCCAAATCTCACTCAAAGCATGGATCATCAAGGAAACCTAAAGATGATGATTCGAGCGACTCTAGCACGGATGCTGCATGTTATATGGTAGAGGCCGAATCCGAACAAGAAGAGTTTGAATTTGGATATATAACCCATTGCGGTGTCTGTGATCAAAGGGGAAATTCATGGGACATGTTCGAATGCAAAGAGTGTGGCAATAGTCACCATCCTTCATGCGCAAGCCCAAAGACAGCCATAACCGATTACAATGATTCTCGATTCGACATCTATGAGTGCCCGAAGTGCATTTATCAACAAGTGCAAAAAGAGATAAGGGCGGTAAATGAATTCAAAGATCAAACCGTAAAGCCCAATAAGGTTGCAAAGGATGTCGAAAGCGCTTCAAAACAGGAATGGGATGAAGCCCATATGCCACAAAAGGCGAGAACCAATGTCGAAGCAAGACGGGAAACGGTTCACATGCTTGGCCCATTTGATAAATATAAGAAGGGACAGCTTGTGTGGGTTGTCAAAGAAACATCAAGGTCGCAATCGATCAAATTCTGGGGCCCATATTTAGTGGATCGAGCCTTGGAAGGGTACCGATACAGGCTGATAGATAACAAAAATGGAGAGCCCGTTAAATCAATCAGCGGTCGTTATCTAAATCTCCATCAGGAGGGTGATACACCAAGCGACTTCTGCCAAGAATACGAAAGTGACTCGTAAACCGTCGCTTACAAAACTACCCCCACTACAACCATGATGGATGTGATAATGCGCATGAAGGGGCACGTTGGGCATCAATACGTCCGAAGGGGAAATGATATATATACCCCACCCTTGAAGGAAGTCGACATCTCCAAGTCACAAATTTCCTCAATCTCAATCAGACTCCGCGCTAATGGCTGCTCAAAGGACAATTCCCCACAACTGGGAGACCATGGCGCTCACGCCGACGGTAAGAATGGGATATGGCCGATATCCAGGCCCAGGTTCTCTCGCCGTCGAATTCCCCAACAAGGACGCACTGCCGCAAGAGAGTCGATGGTTATGGCGATCCATCTTCATCTATGTCACTGGAGGAAGGAAAACCGGGTACACCAAATACCGCCTCGGTCACTACTTCTCAAACCAACTCAACTGTGAGTTCTCAAGCCTAGTCATTGAGGAAGTCGACGAAATCGAGGCCGACTACATACTCATATGCCCAAGTGATGACATAAAAAGGGGCATCCTTTCATTGGGCTCACTCACTCTAGAGGCCGATGTCCCTGACGTCATTCCCACCGATATCCGAATGATAGGATGGACTTCTAGCCAAGGAGGCTACGACAACCCCCTCAATTACCGTGCGCGCATAAGACTCCGCAAGGTACCTTTACACTTATAGAATTCTGCTGATATTCGTACTTTGGTGGCAGGATTCGGGTATCCTCTTAGGATCGCCCCATACTTCTCCAACAACAACTATGACACGCTCAGGCTCTTGATCGCTTGCGGGCCACCCAATACCATCCCGCATCAGTTGTGGCTGACCGTTGATCCCATCCGCAAAATTGTGGATGTAGAAGTCGAAGAATGGGATGAAAATGATGGAGACATGCCTTCGCCTGCTGATGCAGAAAGCTCCGTCAGTAAACCTCCTCCTCCACCACCAGTACCAGAGAATCCAAAATCCTCCGAGTCACCTAATCTGTCATTGCCCTTTGAACCAACCACATCGGGCAAAGATAGGAGGCCCGCCAAACATGTGGGGCCCAAGGCCGCTCCTTACTGACAAGGGGGCAACAAGCTGTTTATGTTAAAAGCTTTTTAGGAGTTGATTTCCCTTTCTCATGGACAATGTTTATGTTTGCTTGATGATGGTGTGTTTATGTCTAAATGCTTCTGTGTATGTTTGCATGAACTGAGAATCCCACGAGATCTCCTCCTCAAACTCTACTCCACGGTCTCCAAATTTTAAGATCGAAAACTCCACAAATATCCAAAATTCCAATAAACCTAAAGTCTAATATCCACGAATAAAATGTTCTAAACAAAATTCCATAAATACCCAAAAGTCTAATAAAGCCTAAATTCCAACGTCCACAAACAAAATATCCTAATAAAAATACCCAAGCGAAAACCTCTACGAATAAAAGGACCAAATCGCGGCATGAGTGAAGTTGTCTCGAGCGAAAAGTAAGGTCCCCCAGATACCCACAAAATCCATAAAGGCCTCTCGCCACAAAATGGGTTTTGTTAAGTTTGTACCCTTAAACAATTAACACTGGCAAAGTTTGTCCAGCCAGTATTGAATATGGACAAGCAAGTTTTATATTTTGTACTTTAAACAAAATATGGGCTTTGGTGTTGTGCCCATTTGAAACAACTATCACTGGTTTTGTTTTTCCTCCCAGTTCGAAGAAAGGAGAGACAAGGTTTCTTCATTGTCCTTTAAACAATGGAGTGCCTAATGATGATATCTCAAATAAAATCAAAAGATTAAAGAAAGCGGTCATCTAGACTATTTAAATTCTGAAGGCACAAAATCCCTTTTAAAACAAAGTTTTCAAAAACAATGGTATTCGCATTTCCCGCGATATCCCTGCCTAAGGATTGATGCCGTACAGGCTATTCAAGAAGGCACGAGAGGAGTGAGTAAGGTATCACCCTCAAACAAGTGCATACATGCACCTAAGTCCCACCATAATATAAAAAGAGTGGAGAGATGTAAGGCCCACAAGGAAAGCCTCACGCACGAAATGGGCTTTGTCAAGTTTGTGCCCTTTAAACAATTGTCACTGGTACGCTCGTCTAACCAGTCATCTAAAATGACGAGCAGGCTTTATATATTTGTGCCGAACAAAATAAGGCTTTGATGTTGTGCCTAGGCCACGTGAGCACTGAAACAATTATCATGACCCAAAATAAGAGAAGCTGAGAGCCCAAAAGCAATACCCATAATCGGGTTCTCACCAAACCGACCCCTGCGAAAACCAACCTTGAGCCAGATCAACACCCATAAATAATGGACCTATAGATCAATGCCCTATAAGCCATGATCCAAACTGGAGCCTAATAACAAGTACCCCTGGCTCAAGACATACTGAAATCCCACCGAAGGCGAAACCCAAGACTCGATGCGCCTTTAACAGCCGCCCCCCGGGGCCATAATCAAGCCAGAACTCGAGAAAAAGAACCCTTGACTCTAAACACTGAAATCCTATATAAGACTAAAAGCCCACAATTTGGCATCCCTCTCTACAATAGTCCCACCGATAACAATTGGGGACTTCTCAGGTTGAAGTTAAGAAGATTAACAAGTCCCACAGGTGACAAGCGAATGCCCTAAAACCCAAGCATAATTTGGCATACCTTTTCAATACGTCCCACGGGTAACGTCTGAACCCAAACCACATAATAAATTCTCTTGGCTTTGAAACCGCTATACGAAGATCAAAGAACCCTGTTTAAGCCCGATATAGGCCAGAGTCCATGAAAGACTCTTGATTGAAATTATGTCCCACCGAGGCCCAGTACACAAATAGGCCTACAACCAGATTGTAACCAAGAATGAAACTTATAATGATACTTTAATCAAACCTGTGTCCCACCAATCTCAAACCCACACAGCACATAGGCGGGTCGGTTATCGAGATGCACAATAAGACCGTGAGGGACCGCACAACGCTGCAAATGTTCCTTCACACAAGTCCCACAGGCGAGTCCTTAAACATTTTTCACAGTTGGTGCGACGAAAGTAGGCATATGGGCTAGTCAGTTACCGAGGAGCATAATAAATTTATGAGAGGTCACAAGATCATATGGGACCGATCTCTCATTTACCCTTTTCAGATTCAGAGGTGCGACGAAAGTACAGCATATGGGCTAGTCAGTTACCGAGAAATAGAGTAAGGATGTGAAAGATCTGAAGAGCCTATGAAGCCGATCTTTCAAGGAGTCTAACGACTCCTTTTCTGCATTCTACGCGTGACATATATACAGCATATGGGCTAGTCAATAGTCGAGAAGCAGAGTAAGATTATGAGAGGTCTGAAGAGCCTATGAAGCCGATCTTTCATTCTTACAAACGGGCCCTTAACGGGGTCGCAGGAAATTTCTAACCCTTAACGGGGTCTCGTAATTCTGCGTGCAACCCATATGTAGGCGTATGAGCAAGGACAGTCGCGAAGAAAACGATGTGGGAAGACGAAGGGGCATGTACAGCTTTTTAGCTATCCTTTCATGTCAGTCCCAAGAAATTAGCACCCTTAACGGGGTTTCCGTGTTCTATGCGAGACTTATAAGACGGGTGCTTGCTTGAAGGCGATGCAAGGATGTGGAAGAACCGTAAGAAGCATATGAGCTGGTTCTTCATAACCTTGAGGTCACTATACGTATGGAGCCATGACGATATAAAAGTCGGTATCCATACGCTCACTGTTCAATGAAAGTACAGCTATATAACGGCTGTCCAAGGTGGATAAAACCGAAGCTAACTGGGGACGTTCGATCGCTTAGAACCCGATTGAATGGATGCAGAAGGTTTGAGGTACAGCTTGAGTCTAATGAAGATGCCTTGTCGCTTAGAACCCGATTAGGAGGATTCAGAAGATTCAGGATTAAGCCCTGACTCTAACAAATCCATCTGATCGCTTAGAACCCGGTTGGAAGGAATTTGAAGGATTCAGGAGAAAAAGACAAAAAGAGAATAAAGGAGAAAACCAAGTCAAACAAGGCCGGTGTGGTAAATGTCAAATAGACACCTGAGCGAGCGTGCATACAAATGAGCACCCGCCGGTGATCGCTGCACTAATGCCACATCACTGGGGAGATACTCGTCATAAGGGTCACCAAAGATGGGTAGGCCAGACAGTCTATGAAACTCTATAGGTGAGATGGTCAACTCTCGGTCCGCCAAAATAAGTGTGTTAGAGGTGTACCTCCACCTCTCTGCTAAAGACTGAAAAAATGACGGGTCCCAAGTGTACTCAAAAAGAGAAAGAAATACTGCGCGATAAACACCAACCTTCTCGAGAGCAGCCCTCTCTCTCTGCAAGGTGGATCTCACCCAATTAATACCTAAAATCATGTAGGCTCCAAGGAGCCAAGCAATGTACCCTTTTCATGAAATAAAGTTTTCTCTAAAATTTATGTATTTCTTCATTTTACTTTTATTTTCGGTTTTGTTCTTGATCTTTCTTTGCTTCCTTTCTTTGTTTGTTTGGAGCTTTTAAAATAAATAAAATGAGAAGGCTACATGATGTTTTAGCTTGTTTCATAGCAAGTTGAACATGTTTAGCCTAATGATCAATAAAAACATATATCTTTTTTTTGGCTTTTACGGTTTGCAAATAAAAAAGGAAGTAAAAAAAAAAGAGTTTATTGATTTCTTTAGCTAAATAGGATCTGTTTTCGTATATTAGCATACAATAAAAATATAAGTATAAAGTTGCAAGTTTTCATGCTTCTCCCTTTGATCTCTTCGTCCCCTTTCTATTTTTTTTGAATAAACCTCTTAATTCTTTCTTAAAATGACTGATTAATTAAAATATAAGAGTTGAGCCAGTGTTGGTCTCCTTTTATATCAAGATTATGTCAATCATTTTATAAAAAGAATTAATAGGAATAAAGTGACAAATAAAAATTTTTATACAAGAGGTGTTGAAGTTGAGCTAGTGTGTCTCCTTCATCATTCTCTCAATACAAGGATCCCAAGGACCTATTTGCATAAAGGAGTTAATTGATCAAAGATTAATGCATATGCAAGTATGCAGAAATTTTGATAAAATTAGAACCTATGTGCAAATAGTGAGAGAAGGAGGACTAAATTGCAAATAGACATCAGCTATGCTGAAATTTGTCATTTGTATATTTAACCCCATGATATCTCAAGGATTTGTCCAATGATCAACTAAGAAGAACACCCAAATCATGATTTTAAACAAAAAGGGACCTTTATGCATATTTCCAGGTTCTGACAATTTTTGATACTTAGAAATGTTGAGATAATGAAGTTTGGAATTTTAATCTTCTTGTTTTCCCTTTTCTGGTACAGAGCCATGGCTTTCAAGCTAACAAAAATGGTTCTGACCTCAACCAGTCAATGTGACATGTATTAACACTTGTGTACCAGCCCTTAGTACAGTGCCAAACCCAGACCCAGCAGCTAAACATGAATCAAGAGCTGCTGGTATACTAATGCACTTCAACAGGTCAAAAATGACCCCTGTTCACAAACTGAACTGCACAAGTCAGCATAAATTTCTAAATGAAAAAAAAATTACACAGTCAGATAAAGGATTCCAAAATACATAAAATTGACACAAATTTCATGCTAATTGGATTTTACTTCGATTTTATATGAATTTTTGAAGTTCAGATTCAGAAAATGATGAAACAGCACTTGAATGACCAAAGAACCTCTGCTGGTAAATCACATAATAAATATTGATTAAAGGACCAAATTAAAAAATGGACATCATAGTCATTTACAGGACTTCAAAATACACAACATGGATATAAACCTCATATTTTTCTGATTTCATTTGGATTTATTATGAATTTTCAAAGGCCATCACTCAAAACAGAAAAAAAATCAGCCAATTAAAAATGAGAAAATTACTCTTAATACCCCTCCTCTGAAATTAAATCATTAAAAATACAAATAAATCTCCTAAAATGGTAAAAATCGATACAAATGTCATTCACACATCCTTCCATGATTTTGTGAAAGAAAATTCATAACTTATGTACAAAATCCACAAAAGAAAAATGGAAAAGGATCTGACAATATGAACCTCTATACTGTCTCTGATTTGAAAATCGACTTTAGCTAAATTAATGCCCATGTTGTGTCTAGATCACTTCGAAGTAACTGAAACTAAATATTCTATATATTTGAATTGATCCCAAAATCTCTGTACCAGCCATAGGTACCAATCGGTACTGAAACCGAGAGGTGAAAACCCATTTCATGATTAAAATCGAATCAAATGTGCAATTGATGTCTCTGATCACTTTCATGTATTCGTACGATGTCAAATGATCAAGTTACTGAAGAAAATCATGAGAAAACCGAAGGAAATTGGTTCAATAGCTTATCGGTACCGATAATTGTTCCTCAGCCCCAGGCCGTCGTCTCCGGCGATCTCCGGTCGCCGACGATAACATAAATGGATTCCCGGTGATGAGACGACCACAACCTTGCCCTTGGTCGGCGCCGCCGTGACCGAGATCGATCGAACCCCGGTTATCGTACATGAACCCTAGCTTGTCAGCTAGCTAACACGAGTTTTGAAGTGCATACACGGATCTTAAAGCAAAGAATTGATCTAAAGGCCCAAATTCAAAATTAAAGTCCAAACGGCTACTGCATGATAGGGCCCGCCTGTCGGTCAACTCAAAGTTGAAACTTGGAGCCACTCGATCGAATCTTAAAGCCGCATTCAAGGACCCGAGACGCAGCACGCATCTCAAAGTTCCACAACCAAACCTTAAAGCCCCCATCAATCTCCAAGCCCAAATCATATATCCTGAAAGCCCAACACGAATCTCAAAGTTCAAATATCAAATAAAATCATCAAATTAAATCCCTGTTTACAAAAAGTCCCTTCTGACTTCAGATCTTTACAGCGCAGTCCTTGTAAATTTACAATCAGGCCCCTGCCAGCTTAAAACTCTTTCAAACAAACCCTTAGAGATACAATTCCCACATAAAACCCCATTCAAAGCCCAAATTACAAATCCACGTCCTCTCAGCTTTGTGAATAAGTCCTTTACAGAAAAATAAATGTTTACAAATAGGTCCTTTTCAAGCATAACTTTTTCATCTTAAGTCCAAATTGACCCAAACCACTCCCAAATAAACCCAAATTGAATTCTTCATGTTTCTAAATCAAAATTGAACATGACCAAGCATCATCCAAATCCTGAAATGACCAAAATACCCTTTCTTCAAAATTAAATGATTTCATTTCTTAATAAAATGTAAATAATTAACAAAATATAGATAAACATGTCATAAATCAAACATAAACAAACAATGTATATAAACTTCTCAAATATTCAAATCCTTATTTCGAAAACACTATTTTAATATAGAATCACAAATACACACATGTCCAAAAGTATGGAAAACCAAATCAATATTAGAATTTATACATGAGCCCCCCTTTTAGCCTCTTTATTTAATCCACCACAAATAGGCACAAATCCCGGAATGAACGAGGTATTCAGCATGGCTTGGAAGGGTCATCTGATGTAATTAACAGCGGGGGCTTGCGCCCGCTGGGAGTTAAACGTCCCCACAATCAATAAACTCTCTCGATAGACCGATTATGAACAGTAGGTCTGTCGAGGGTGAACCGAAGGAATTGTAGAAAGAAAATAAATGTTTCAAATTCGATGTTCTCCTCCAGGTCTTAAAAAAATGAGAGAGCATTGAACCCTGAGGCATTTTAATACATGCACACACCTTCCATACCAGATGTGCAACTTTCTGCGCCCTACAATATATTGACCAGTAGGTGCCAATTGTAATATTCTTTATCTAAATCATGCTCCTATCTATATATATCGATCGTCAGTGAAAATGAGAGATGGGACCAGATTAACTAACCAATTAATAAGTAATAACCCTTCCCTGGATCAGTTCTAACTAATGTTTATTTTAATTCTTAGTCATATTATAATAAATTAAACATGTTTTGTCCGTGTACAGCTTAAAGATCACCAAGCACTGAGTCTTCAAATTCTAGATTCTTCTCTCATGATATACTTTATTTAATATATATTTCATATATGCTTGTCTCTATTTCATTATTTTGGTATATATATCCTTCAAACTAAAACGATTAGAATTAATGTAAAAACTATGGCCATGCGCTTCGGCCAGACTTCAGTCCTAGCTAGTTTCTATTGGTGCTTATTAGTAAGTTAATTTTAAATTATGGTTACAAAATAGGTGACATGCATGGAGTCACATTATATTTTTTTTTTTCATATATTGAAAAAGTATTATTTTACAAAATAATATTGCTTGTATTCTATTTTGGATCCAGTCTATTTTCTTATTGCAATAAGATTATTTGTATATTCGGCATCTATTTTTTAAATCTTTTATAAAAATTAAACAAACATCTGTGCTGCCCCCAGATAAAAGATTTTTCAGTATAAACTTATATCATTACTATTTTATAATAGATTAAAATTTGTATAAAAATGGGTTTTATGGGAACCAAATTCGTTCCTTAACTTTGTGGGTTTAAAAAGAGTTTATTCCGTCATTATGTGGACGAGAAAGTCTAGCTATATATGTGCACAAAGTGTGAAGAGAGGAAAGGCCTAATTAAACATCTTTGGTCATTCAAAGTTGTGATCATTTCCTTGCATGCACAAAAAGTACCATTAGTTTAGATTATCACACATTATACATTTTACATTTTAACCCTACAATCGAAAAAATTTCTGAGCAGAATGATTCTGCTCCTGTGTCCGAACAACTTATTTAGTACATGCATGCACCTTACTCAAATTTCAATCTCAGATATCAATTTTCAACGCAAGACATGGTATAAGCATGTGGTCCTTTATTCAAGCATGATGTGACGAACTAACAAATCCTATATTGACAAGAAAGATTTCAATAAAGAAAATAAGGCATGATTGGTACGTGCATGTTACCAGAACTCAATAATTGATTATATATCACATACCAATAGGGCTGCACAAAAAATTCGTAGTTCGTAATTCGATTAGAGTTTGATTCGAAAAAATTCGTAAAAAATTCGATTCGAAATTGAGTTCGTTCGAAATTAATTCAAACCAAATTTAGTTCAAAATTAATTCAAACCAAACTCAAACTGGACCTAGTTCGTTCGAAATAGGTTCGCAAATCAAACTTAGTTCGAAATTAACTCAAACGTGAACCGTTGATTTCCGCTGATAATGAACTTTAATGTTTTATTTAGGATAAATATTTGGGTTTGTAATAATTCTAAGACTTTGGTGATTGGTCTGTTGTTCTATTGATATTTAAATTGTACTTTGAATACTTTGGATATTTGAAAACTTTGGTGAAATTGCTCCTATTGGCTATTTGGAAAACATTGGATTTTGTGATTGTACTAGATTTTGATTGATTGTACTAAACTTTGGTGTTTGATATAAATTTTAGTATTTGTAATGAACTTTGATATAAACTTTGGTGTACTGTGTGATTAGAATTAATTTAGAATGCCTGAGTTTTTATTGAAGTGTTGTAATTTCGAACTATGGCCCCCAGCCATAAGTCATAACTCGTAAGTCATAACAAAGTTCGTAAAAGTTCGAAATTGAGTTTGTAAAAAATTTGATTCGAAATTGAGTTCGTTCGAAATTAATTCAAACCAAACTCAAACTGGGGATAAGTTCGATTCGGTTCAGTTCGTTTGCAGCCCTACATACCAATACACGGATTTTTTTTTAAAAACGTAATTAAAATAATTAATTTTAAAAAAACAACTTGATTACTTTTAAAAAAAAACAATAAGAACCGAACTGCCAACTCGGTCCGATGGATTTTTTTTTTCAGACCGAATTGCCAATCGGTCTAGCTGTTTTTCACCGGGTTGTAGAAAGAATGCCACAGAAAATAAAAAACGGGCCAGACCGAGTTGGCAGTTCGGTCCACTTTCTTTTTTTGCCTAGACCGAGTTGCCAACTCGGTCTACATATTTTATTGTCACATATCTTAGCTGCCAATTCACATACTTTATTGTTACATATTTTATAGATGCAATTGCAAAATATTTTATTGTCTGGAATTAAAATATGTAGATAAAATAAAGATATGTGATTATAATATGTAGATAAATATGTAGATGACAGATGCAATTCGATGTAATTCACATATTTTATTGTCACATATTTTGTAGATGGCAAGAGACTAGATGCCTAGACCGAGTTGCCAATTCGGTCTGGAATTAAAAAAGCCTCTGGATCGAATTGCCAATTCGGTCCAGAGTGAATTACACAAAAGGTTATACAGAAAAAATGCGGGAACTGTGAAAAACAGCTGGACCGAATTACCAATTCGGTCCGAAAAAAAAAATCCATCGGACCGAATTGGCAGTTCGGTTCTTATGATTTTTGTAAAAGAAAAAAATAATCAAGTTATTTTTTTAAAATTAATTATTTTAATTACGTTTTAAAAAAAAATCCTCAATACACCGTATAGACAAATTTGCAGTGATGCGCGCATTTAAAAGTAGTTTTGACTTAAATTTAGAAAATTAACATGATATATTTTAATGATGGCCCAACTTGGTAGGACCTGTTAAATATTGGTCCATACAAGTAAAGGTACTATAAGATCAGTAGTTTTATATTGTGTTACATTGTCGGAAAATTAAAAGTCCATTATCTAAACGGCCTCCTATCACTGAAGAAAAGTAAAAGAGAAAATTGAAGACCACTTGGGCCTTTATGTGATATCTGTTATTTGCGTAAAATGTATTCAGGAGAAACAATATTAGACATGATTTTTAGTTCGGTATTATGACCAATATTTTAAAATGCGGTTTTATTCATGCATACATTATTTGGAAAGAAAATGTAAAACAAGAAAAATGAGGCACTCTTTGAAATACAAATGACACGTGCAAGAGTAATTAAGCTTTTTTGTAGTTGGAAATTGCCGAAAAATTCAAAGATAGAGCTGTACCGGTCATTTCCTTTTGTGTGATCGATTTGGATCAAATTAGGCTGAGCCAAAATTCCAATATCAGCAACGAGATAATGCCATAGAGGTAGTTAGAGGATCATCAATAGTAGGCTAGTCGCATCAAGCATGTGACACTGGTGTTGGAGGCTTGATTAAATAGAGAAACTTTAAAAAAGATGTAAAAAGCAGATTGTATTTAATAAGGTTATGTAAACAGGTGGTACATAGTACCGACATTTTTATTAATACCCTAAGTTTAATACAAATTATTAATTATGCCCACATTTTCAAATTTTTGCTAAAAATGCCCAAGCCGGCTAGAAAATAGCCGGCTTAGGTACCAGAGTAAACCGGTCATTTTCTGGCCGGCTTACTCCAATTTTTTTTTTTTTTTTTTTAGAGAGAGACACTATGAAGATCAAAATATTGAAACCTAACTCTGAAAATTTAAAATTTTTGTTTAAATTATTTGTTATATTACTTCTTTTGATTAATAATTAGCATATTTATACTAAAATACGTTAGATTACTTAAAATTATGTTGAATTACACTATATTACAATAAATTATGTTCAATTATACTAAATTACGTTAAATTACAATAACTTCGCTAATTATGCTGAAATACGGTAAAAAAAACAGTAAACTACACAAAATTACGCTATAGTAGACTGATTTTGCTCATCTTGGAGTTCCGTCGTCTGCTCATGAGGAGACAGATTAACTTATTCTTACTTCTTGCTTGTAGTTTTCTCCTATTGGATATGTTTGGATGAATAATCGTTGTTCTAATAGCTCTCTTTCATGTTCCAGTAGGTGGTTTTCGAAATCGTTATCTTATAATTTGTTCTAATACGTCTTGCTTGTTATACAATTATTTCGAAATCGTTATCTTATAGCATAATTAATAAATAGTAAGAATATAAATGATACTTTTTTATTCCTTCTTATAATTTGTTGGAGTTCCGTCGTCTGCTCATGAGGAGACAGATTAACTTATTCTTACGTCTTGCTTGTAGTTTTCTCCTATTGGATATGTTTGGATGAAGAATCGTTTTAGAGTAAGGAAAATACACGAATTTAGGTATAACCATCGGCTAGCGTGCACCAGCCTACGGGTTGAAGTCTTTGGGGCAATGCTCGATGCTTATAGGCATCGGGTATCATTGCACCCCTGATCGCAGTCCTTGTGTTATATCGGTTTGGAAATATCAATTCAAATTGGCACGACATGGGGTGACAAAATTATCCGTATTATTACTATATAAAATTTGTACACACAGTACCTATTGTACTAGACTCCGATTGGATATAAATATACTCTTCTGCTTGTATTTTTTATTTTGGGAAACTTTAATCATGTTGGCATAATAGGATAAGCACATCATGTCATAAACTATATGTATTTTTCTTTTGTAGTTACTATGATAAGTTTTAATTTCCACAGCATGTGCATTAAAAGTGAATAATTACTGACTTTACGTAGATTTCAAAATTTAAAATGTGCTTTGACTTAAGAGGATCCTTGAAGGGATAATACTGGATCACATACTGGGCGATCATTCGCTCACCTACCTTTTTGATGTGGGATTTCAGGTACAGAGTCTGACGATCTGCAGCAGGAGACGTCAAGAGCTGTCCCCGATGGCCACGCCGCCTGATATAGATTAGGGACTTTTGATTATAATTTGCGAGTCCGATGTTTTTGTTATACATATTGGACTCGATAGATTATGTACCCCTTTTTTATTAGATTATGTATATTTTATCCCGGTAGGGATTTGTATGGATGATATGATGTATATATATGTTATGTTATTTTATATTTATGACTTTTATTTCATTGTTTTATATTCGCTTCCGCTGTAGTTGTTTATTTTATTGTTTAGCCTTGGGTGTCGTTTCGATCATTAGACACGAGGCGAGGACTGATCACACCCTAATCCGGAAATTCTGGTTTGGGGTGTGACAATATCCACATGCAAGTGTATAAATATTTTCAGATACTTTATGCATAGATACACAGAAAATATGTACATTGATCGTATCCATAAGTTAAATTATTTAAAATAACAGGTTGAATATGCTTATTCGTTCGATATAATCTCATGAGAGCAGCTTGGGTCCGATGCCCATCGGACCCAAAGTGGGTTCGATGGGCTCGATGACCGTCCGATCTTCTTCAAGATTAACGCCAGAACTTTCGAGTTTGCTTTAATATTCGTGTGCACGAATCTTGAAGAAGATCGGACGTTCATCGAGTCCATCGAACCCACTTTGGGTCCGATGGACATCGGACCCAAGCTGCTCTCATGAGATTATATTACTGATCTTTTTTTGAGTTTTTTTCCCTTGACTAAGCAAAATCCAAGTTTGGTTTTTTTTTTTCCTAGTTGTTTTGTGTCTAGAAGCGTAGCCAGATTTTTTATTAGAGGTACATAAAAAAAATTATTACTATTTTTTTGTTAATATTATTATTTATTATTGTAATATTATTATTAATTTTTATCTCAAGCGGAATTGGGAGAATTGGGAGGAATTGGTGAAATCAGATCGGAAACTTGAATTTTCTCGCAAAATTAGATTAGGATAATTTTTTTTTTGAAAGTTAGTTGCAATTGACAATAACAAATATATTGATAAAAAGTTATTTACATAAAGATAAAATAATTAATGTAAAGCATTAAAGTACTAAATTTGACTTAGTCAAGGGAAAAATTCGAGTATATTTTTAATGAAAATATGATCATGTAGGAAACTGGCTCAATGATAATTGAAGTATTCTAATCTAATTTGATGATAAAACATTTTGATCTAATTTGATGATAATATATTTTTAAGGAAGCTGCTAATAGTCTCCGGACACCAATCTCCGGATTATCTCCGGATTTACAAAATTCTGTAAACTTCAATACTATTACTGTGTGGTCCCCAAAAACCTCCACTTTAACTTCCACCTCAACTTCTACTTTAACTTCTACTTTAACAACTTTAACTGCTTTGACTGGGACCATTTTAAGACCTTTGACTAGGACCACTGGAACAACATCTAGAAGATCTCTAACCGCTTTTCAAAACTAGTAACTAACCGGGACCACTTTAAAATTTGTAAATAGTAACAGATAAATTTTTTTTTCAAAATTTTTTTTTTCAAATATTTTTTGTCAATTTTTGTTTTAAAATCTGCTTCTAGATGCCACTTTCAATTATTTTGAATTCGGTAAACCTTATCACATAACTCTGTAGATAGTTTCGTTGAATACTGTAAATCAGTAAAAAATTATCATATTTTAATTTTTTTTCAAAATTTTATTTTTAAAAATTTGCATCTAGATGCTACTTCCAATTATTTTGAATTCTATAAACCTTATAACATAACTCTGCAGACAGTTTCGTTGAATACTGTAAACCGGTAAAAATATTTCAAATTTAAATTTTGTTTCAATTTTTTTTTAAATTTGCATCTAGATGCTACTTCCAATTGTTTTGAATTCTATAAACCTTATCACATAACTTGATAAACAGTTTCGTTGAATATTGTAAACTAGTAAAAAAAATTCAAATTTTAATTTTTTTCAAATTTTTTTTAATATTTTTTAATTTGTATCTAGATACTATTTCCAATTGTTTTGAATTATGTAAACCTTATCACATAACTCTATAAACTGAAGCTTTGAATTATGTAAACTAAATGGTAAATTGTGAATTTTTAACTTTTTTTGATGTACTGTATCCAAAAATTACAATTTTATTTTTTGAATTTTATAAACCTTACTGTAAAACTACATAATATGATACTCTATATATATACTGTAAACATAACAACTGACCTCATAACAACGCAAACAAAATAAATTACAAATAAAAATATACATAATTCCCACCAAATATAACATTTATTACAAATCAAAGCAAACGTAAAAAATCTAACATAACACTACTTATCATTTAGCATCGCTTCCACCAACAACCGGCAATCCAAAAACACCATATATTTTTGCTCCTGCCCCATTGATTTTATAAAATCCAATGTTTCCCATAATACATGAATTCTGTAATCATATTATAAGACTAGCAACCAAACCTGAATAATCCGCACACGTACATCTCATATATACCATGTCTGCTCAGCTTAGAAAAATCGTCAATGTACCATCTGAATAATCCGCTTGACTTATTTTTTGGTATAAAACAGGCTTAATTCTTGACCCAGCTCGGGTGGGCGCTAACCTGACGCGGATAGGTACCTCGGCCGACAAACACTAATGATTTAGTACTATCCCCTAACAATTGTTGTGAAATTCTAATGGTAAAAAAAATTGATTGCTATTTTGGTCGCCTTTGTTTTTTGTTTTTAGTTGTTGTTTATGGAAAGAAAGGTCAAATCTGTAAAACTTTCTCTGTACTGTAAATAAATAAATTTGGGGATGATTTCAGTACACCGAGATTTGAAATTAGAGCGCTAATGTTTAATTAGGTAACTTCTAGAGGAAGATATGACTATATAACAAGTCCAACATCAGTTTGTAAGAAAGCTATTGAATTAATTATTAAGTATTTTTTCAGTTTGAGTTGAGTTTATCTCCTCTTTTATCCTCTGTTGAGATGTAATTTATCCTCCTTTAATAATGCTTAATTAGTTGAACTAGTGAATCTCTGTGGCCTGACCATGTCATATACTGGGCTGGTACTTCACTAATACTTGGAGCAAACAAAAATAGGAAGGGTCAAACGATTCCTCCAATCAAATATGTGGCAAGTCTTCGGTTTGTGACACAAATAATTTTTATAGAAGCTAATATTTGTCGCAGTAACATATCTTCAAAGTGTTGGTCAATACCTTATCCGGACATATATGCTCATCCATTTTGTAGGCGACCAAAATTGATGCTACTAAAACTCATCTAATTCAAATATTTTAATCTGAACCGTTCAACATAGTCTCCATAATCTCCGTATAAAAATATACTAAGAGACCAAATTTTATATATTTTTTAAATATTTTTACTATTTTTTTAGGTAGGTCTTAAAATCACTATTTTTGGATTGGTCCAGAATTGTTAGATCAAGTGATTTTCTACTCGTCTAAAAAAAATTCTAAATAGTATAAAATTTTGTCTCCAATTACATTTTCATATGGAGATCGTGTCGAGCAGTTTAAATCAATTGTTTGAACTTTGAAAATGAAGATATAAATTCATAGCACAGAGCAACCCGCGCTTTGCAAAGTACCATAGCCGCACTCTTTATTCAAGATAGAGAACGAAGAAGTAATGTCACAATTTCAGAGGTCTGTGCTGGAGAGTACCAGAACCTTGGTCTGTTTTTGGTTGGTAACTGAAAGCTAAGGCAGTGGAACATTAAGACAATGGCGCATGTTTCAATTGCTCAAATCTCTCTGAAACAAAAGAGAGTAGAACAGTATCATACTTATAAGATGGGGCCGGGGCAGCCTTAAAACTGCTTCTAGAATATGGGCTAATACACATGTTTGTTTGACTTGTATGGACAGAAATCCAGAGAACTCAGCTGTCACAGTTCGAGGAGAGAGGTCGGCTGCAAGGGTCTTACTAAAGGTGTGTTCTAATTTATCAACGGATTACCTACAAAACAAAAAAAGGAAAGAATGGTGAATAGATTTGGCATATTAATTGCTAAAAGTCTTGCAGGTCAGTACAATATGTACCACACAAAGTACTATTAGGTTTATGCCCTTTTGCGTTAGGAGGGGTTATTAAAGGGCATTAAAGGGTGCACCAATAGCAACGAAAGGCACAGGCTTTTGATTTTTTGGTGGAGTCTTTCTCAGCTAGACGTACTCAATTCGTGGAAAAGCAAACTTCTTTCTCAAGCTGGAAGAGTGGTGCTCATAAAAACAGTTCTGCAAGCTGTCCCGATTTACTTCATGGCCACGACGTTAATTCCGCAACGAATTATTCACAAGCTCACGTCTCTGATGAAGAAATTTTATTGGGGTAAGGTGGAAAAACAGCGCTACATGGCCCTGTTGGCATGGGACAAAATTGCAGTTCCAATTGGCATGGGTGGTTTAGGACTCAGGGATCTAACTCTCATGAATAAAGCGATGCTGATGAAGATGCTTTTCAAAATGGCAGCGGGTTCAGAGGCCTTATGGGTGAAACAGGTCAGCGGGAAGTACCTGCCGCGCAGTGCTCTATGGCTTAGCAAAGAGGATCTCATTGCACAGCTTTTTGGAGGGGGATTATGAACCTACGATCGGACCTAGAGCAAATGGTCACTTGGAAACTCGGTGACGGGGAAACTTGCACTGCTTTTGCTCAACCATGGTTTCCTGCAGCTCTAACACATTTACCTCAGAATCGGGGAGATAGAACAACAAGGGTAAACCAGCTAGTTGATGACGATTCAGGGAACTGGTGTATTGATTTACTCTCTGGGCTGTTCGGGTACATGGCTGCATTGCGGATTGTGTCAGATATCTTACCGCCCAGTAGGAATAGGGGAAGGGACATGCTAATCTTCACTCCAAACACTAATGGTCAGTTTTCGGTTAAAAAGGCATACTCCCATTTGCTTAACAAACAGTTGGTGGCACAGAGGGGATCACTGGGGACCGAGCAACAGAACTTTCAGAACCTTTGGAAGTCTATTTGGCAGCAAGGAGTCATTCCCCCGAGAATTCGACACCTTCTCTGGAAGTTGGCACATGGTGCTATTCCACTGGGCAAAACTATGACATCAAGGTTCAGAAGGGGGGACCCAATATGTCAACTTTGCGGTCTTGCGGAGGAGGATGAACCGCACCTCTTCTTCCAATGTCCGTTCACTCGCGCATGTTGGTTTGCGGGGCCTTTGGCTCTGAAATCAGAGGCTTTCAACTCTCCAATCAAGGACTGCTTGCTCAGGCTAGTTATGCTGGTACCGGCTGAATTGTGGCAGGAAGTTGCAATTACTATTTGGTCGGTTTGGCGTTGCAGAAATGATTTACTGTTCCAAGTGAAGCTACCCACCTTTAAATCCTTTAACACATACT
The DNA here is from genome assembly GCA_028015225.1 of Carex myosuroides. Lineage (NCBI taxonomy): Eukaryota > Viridiplantae > Streptophyta > Magnoliopsida > Poales > Cyperaceae > Carex > Carex myosuroides. Next base: position 7,941,465 of record CM051464.1, read on the forward strand.
CGAACCTCATACGTGCTGAGATTTTGCTTGCCAGGGAGACGTCTCCGAGGGAGCGCGCTACCACAGGTACTACTGCACAGCAACCCAGAACAGTTTCTTCCCCTCTTATATGTTTTACTGATGGTTCGTGGATAACGGGATGGACGGGAGGGATTGGATTTGTGATCAAGAGGGAAGGCCAATTAGTGGCACATAAATCAGCAAGGGCGATGGTTTGCTGCCTGCTCCAGGCGGAGGCCGCGGCGCTGCTACAGGCGGTTAATTATGCTATCTCACAGGGTTTCCAGCAATTCATCTTCTCTTTACGGATTGCTTGGCTTTGGTCAAGGCCTGTGAAGCAATCAATCCCCCTTTGGAAGTTGACTGGAGGGCATACCAAGAGGTTTTTGATACTTGGCAGAAACTCAAGAGGAATGGGGGGTTTACTTGCTGCCATGTGGAGAGAGAACAAAATGAGACTGCTGATTTTCTGGCAAAACGAGGCACAGCAACTGGGGAGTCTGTTATTGGCTTCACCTTTCCTATTTTACCAAATTGTCCAGTAGATTAGGTGTTTTATGCAATTACAGGTAATACTTTAAAATGAGCTCTCTGTTTGTTCCTATCAGATAGAATTGTAATAGGAAGGACTTCTCTGTGATGTTTTTGGTTTTAGTTCGTTGTAATCAGAGGCCCAAGGGCATGAATTAATAAAAAAAAAAAAAAAGTTCAAGTCAGACTCTGCCAGAAGGGTTTTTTGGTCATTTTTTCTTGCTAGGGATTTGGTGAATAAGCAAAGTGATCTAAAGAATCAAGAAATAACAATCAAACTATTTTGTGATCGTCATTGTTTAAAAATTAAATGGAACGGATCAAAATCATATTCTTTATTTGGGTCTGAACTCAGACAATCTTTTTGGGCTTGGTCTTGGGCCTTGGGTCCTGTTATTGAATTCTTATTGCACCCCTTATATACCCGAACGAAGGGTTTTAGGAAATAGTTTAAATGATCATTTAACTAATAATGTACATAATTGTCATATGGCTTCACATAAGTTAATTTGGTCTCCATTTCCGGCTCCAACGCCTTTGTCCTCTTTGACAAGTCTACCAACTCTCTCCTTGTCGGCGTTGTCGCCTCTGTAAGTTCTATACATTCAAGTCAACCACACATGCACTGCATTCTGCTGAATTCAAAAGTCAATTCTAGCAATGCTAAACGTCATGTTAGTCAGATAATACATATATGATAAATTTGACTATGACGTCACACCTGACACCTATTTATGGTTATTCAGAGGAAAAACTTGACATAACTTTATTATAGTAGCAATTTTCTAAAGTGTTATAATTGTTTACTGAGATTGATGAGGTTAGAACAAAAAATTAATTATCAAATTATACCATGTTGAGAGGAGAGGAAATTATACCATGTTGTGTATGTGTGTTACATGAAGTCAAAATTGCTATATTAAAATCTTTATCTCATATTTCATTTGAAAGAAGATATTACTAACTTAGAAATCATGTTAATTCAATTAAAGAACTCTTTTTTTTTTTCAAAGTATAGAAAAAAATTGAAAATTTACAAAATCAAAACTCTGTTTAAAAGTATAGAAAAAAATTAATTTTTTTGGGATTGATTAGACAATATCAAAACTCTGTTTAACAGTTTAAGTCCCCATTGTTTCATTTTTAATTGATAATACAAAATGAAACTAACGTAGGAGTGCTTATGTAAAAGGAGCTGAGGAGACGTAATGCTCACCTCATCACTCATCTCACTGCTGAGCTTACTGTGGCCCCACTGAAGGAGACGAAGGTTCCATCGCCGCCTTTCTCACCCACTATCTCTCTACGTGTCTTGTTTTCTATACTCTCGTGTATCAAGTCATTTATTAAACATAAAATCATTTGTTACATGTTTTCATACTGGATAAACGTTACAGAAAATTTAAACACTGACATCCCGGGACCCGCAGTCCTACTTGAACTCCTTCGTGGAATTAGTGTCGCGCCATTTTTTAATCTATTTGAAGATTTGGCATGCACAGTATTTATCATTTAAACTGTGCACCGTAATGCGAAATCTAATCTCTGATTAGGAAAGTAATTTTTAACTCTTGGAGAACAGATTTGTTCTGCTCACAAACTTTTTTATGAACCAAGTTCTTCATGGTGTCAATATTTAACTAAGCCATCGCTCTTTCATATCTTGAAAATTTTACAAACTACAAACTATCCTATCTTTGAAAAAGATCAAATAAAATACTCATCAAATTTCTTGACAAAATGAGATCCACCTACGTAAATATATCCCCTCCCAGGTGACAGGACAGTTTGTAAAATTTCCCTCGTCTCTCCTTCCCTACTCTCAAAGCTCATACCTCTATACTCTCTCCTCTAAGCTCCTCTCTCTACGCCATGCGCGCCATTTGGAGAAAAGGTAGCAAATCAAAATCTAATCCGAATTCAAAATCCAGTGACCCCAATTCAGTGTCTAACAAGGTCGCTGCAACTACTTTGAATCCAACTCCGGTAGAATGTGCGCACCCGCTGCCGCGCCCGGTGTCTCTGCCCAAATCAGTTAGTGTCTTGGGAGATGGTGCACATGATCTTGTTATTCACAGGTACATGATTGGCTCTTAACAAGTCTAAAGATTATTATTTTTGTTGTGTTTAAGTCATTACAAAAATATTTTCGAATCCAATACAGGTGCCTAGCTAGTTAACTAGATCCAATAATTATTATCGCGAGGGATCTCCGTCGCGAAAAGTACCGTCGCAAATAGATAAAGCACGTTTATGACGGTACTCCGTCGCGAAAAGTCACTTTTTATCCTCGCAAAAAGTCTTTGATTCTTGTTGTGGTTGCACGAACCATTTTGTTATTCTAAATAAGTATTTTCATCTCAATCAAACTATTTTGCTCACAAAATTTTGCTTGAACTCTTGTCATCAGGCAAATACTCTACGTCAGGAGAAATGCAAAACAACAAAAAAAGAATGAGCCTCTCTTTTGAAATACAAATGACACGTGCGAGTAATTAAGCTTCTTTTTAGTTGGAAATTAATGAAAAATTAATTACACTTTACTGCCAGAGCATGCAATACCGAGAGTTTTTTTTTCATATCACTAGTTCTAAATTAAAGTTTTCTCTTACATAGATTGTGCGAATTAGATCCATGTAGATTTAAATATAAATCGTTCGTTTTAATAGCAGACCCTCTATATTTCAATGCTTTAGTTTCTTTAAATATTTCTGAATTTTGAGTAGGATTACAATGCCCCAACAGTTAATGTCCAAAACGTATCTCACTATGTGAACCGCACATTTCTTTTTTTTTTTTGACATTTTCATAATTGATATGCTTGTGAATGAGTTGCAAAAGCTGTGCCAGTCTATTAAAAGAAAACAATTGTATCAGTCAAAAGTTGTACCAGTCTACAGTTGTACCATTTAAAAAAGAACCTGTAGAGAGATGTACCAGTAGAAATGGTGCACGTAGTTCAGATTTATTCGGATTCGTTATTTCATTGTATATTTTTTTGACATTTCTATGCATGTTTCTATGCATGTTTCAACTGGTACAATATATATATATATATATATATATTTTTTTTTTTGACATTTCTATGCATCTATCAGTATACCAAGTATGTTCATGTACCACACTTGTACACACTAATACCAGTGAATCATGTGCGACAAAGAAATTTACATTTTGCCTCATGTGTTGTCCTTGTACTTGCCTGATAATTTAGATTACTGGAGCATTATATTTAACTGACAATTGGAATGACAATTAGAATAAAAAAGTAAGTAGTTTATTTGTATTTGCAGAAATAGTTACGATACCATATTGATATGTTCTTTGTAATTTTCTTGTATAGAATAAAAAAACAAGTTTATCTCTGTGTTTTCAAACAGAAGATACATTGAAAAAATATTAAATAATAATATCATAGACATGCTAATATTAATTAAAGTCAAACTAATTAATAAGTATTGTTATATTATTATTTAATCTATTTATTAAATTGCATTATTGATAATTTTATTAATAAAGAAAATTGTATTATTTATTTAATCTACTTATTCAATTGCATTATTTAATGTAGTTCATAAGTAATTATTTAATCTTTTTATGTTATATAATAAAAATTAATAAGTAATTTGATGTTATGTTATGTTATTATTTAATCGATTTATTTAATTGCATTATTGATAGTTTTATTAATAAAGAAAATTGTATAATATTAAATATTTTAGAAAGTAAAGTAGGATTTCCCACAATTAATCTCACGGTACAACCGAACACTCATTTCAAAAAATATCTCTGAATTTATGTGAATTACATTTTTTGGTTGAGTTATCTCTGAATTTATATGTCCACTGTTTTTCAAAAAATATCTCTGAATTTATATGTATTAAATTTATTTGGTTGAGTTCATCTAAATATTTAGAGTTAATTTAGTCAATTTTTTAGCTTCCTGTCACCTTGATTCTGTTGTTTGGGATTTTGGGGTAATATTTGCAAATTGCCATAATTCTAATAATGCCAGTTCTAATGTGGAAATGTCGGTTGTTTATTTGTTCCATGCAAAATTAGGGACATTTTAAGCGTAGTTTAGAAAGGAATTTGGGTAAAGTTAAATTAAAGTAATTTGTTTGAACATGTGTATAATTTCAGGAAAACATAGTACGGTCTCTTAGTCTAAATGCATCATTGTCAGAGCTAGAGACCAACTATCAAATGTGGGATTTGGGGCCTTATGTTGATGATGATATGATGCGCCATGCTTGGAAATCCGTGCCATGATAATGTCATCACTGCAAGCAATTTTATTTCTCGACTTTGTTATTAGCCAAATTTTTTTGGTTATATGTGTCATTAGTGTTTGTTTTAGCTGCATATTTTGTATCTTCAAATAGTGATATATGATAATTTATTTAATATAATAAATTTTGCCTAAAGACTGCTCCATGAATGAGTTAGAAGAAATAAAAAACATGGTCTTGTAGGAAAATTGGCTCAATGATAATTGAAATATCTAATCTAATTTGATTATAATACATACTAATTTAGCGTCACCAAACAACAAATATTTTTTTAAATAACATAGTTTTCTCGCATTTTTTGACTTGATGGGCCTTTTTAGAGTGCTCTTCACGCGACTTCAAGAAAATGGCCCATGGAGGCTTAATAATTGAACTGGGTTGGGCCGCATTACAGTGCTTTTTAGAAACAATCTCACTAACGTCATCATAATATTTTTGTCAGTTCTAATTAAAAAAAAAGGAAATATAAATCATTCACATTCACTCAAAAGTATGTCACTCAATTAATCACCTATGGACATTTTCAATTGCAGTAATAGGAGGATTTAAATGTTTTCATTTTTTGTGTCACCGTCATATCTATATTATGAAACTTAAATATCAAAATAAAATAATTAGATATAATTTGTATCATTTTCTCTATGCATACGTAAAATACACTAGTGTATATAATTTTTGGACATTGATTTTTTAACTTCTTAATTCAAATAAACATAAAACTAAGAAGTGATAAATTTTTATGTATATATAGACAAAATAACATATATCACATCTAACAGTTTTATTTTGACATATAAATTTGATATTTTTTAATAAATATAAATAATATAAATATTGTTATTAAAAATAAAAAAATAAAAACATAAAAAAATGAAGATATTTAAACCCTCCTCTTATATATTAAGTAAAATGAGTTAATTGTTACATAAATGTTTGCATCTATTTATTTCTATGATATGTTCATTACCATGTGCTAGTTACTTCTCAAAATATCAAAGTATTTTTCAACCGTCAAATATTTTTCTGGTATCCGTCAGGAGATCTATACAACAGAAAATAACAAAAATAAAAATCAGTAATAGTAGCTACAGAAATGATACCGTAAATTTGATGACTCAAATCTTTATTTGTCAAGAAATTTAGGTCCTGTAAAGAGATGTGCGCTCTTCTTAAACGCCAATGGCGCGGTACAGCATGTAAAATCACTTTTTCACTGGAAAGAAGTGCATTTTCATTTTCATGGGTACATATGCTATCCCAAATTTGTGATGCTAATTAAGTACGAGATGTCGTTCTTTATTCTTTATGTAAATCATTTACAATGGCCGCATAACGGAACCATTAATAGCTAGGATGAGATGAAATTTTGAGATGAGACTTAATCATATAATTATTTTGAATATTAAATATAAATTTTATAAAAAGATTAATAAAAAAACATAGAAATACAAGCATATTTTGGAGATAAAAATTATGATGAAGCATAATTTTATAAATGAAAAAATCTGAAAAATAGAGATGCAACTCAATTTTAGTTTGTTATTTTTTCCCTAAAAAACAATATTTTCTTTCGCCAATATTTTTTTTTAAATGTAGTTGCAACGGAACTCGTTACTTTAACACATTCTTTTTAGAGAAATACTTTCAATACATTTATCTTAATCAATAGCGACACAAGTTTCTTGTTTCTTCACACGAGATGCATTTCCTAAACACTATGTATGTGAGTGTTATGGTATCAAATCATTTATTCATGCAACATGCATGCTAATAATTAAGAAAGTTGTCTTTAAATATCAATCGACATACTTAAATAGAAACTCCAAGTAATGTTTAATGATTAGATATTAATAATAGAAATATTCTTATATTTCGTTCTTTTAATTAGTTCTGTGATGTTGGAGAAAATTAAATATATTATTACATATTTCTCAAATCTCATGTTTTGATTTTATAATTATATTAATACATATTTTTTTTCAAAATAATTATATGGAAATTTTAAAATGTCTATAATATGAACTGAAGATTTATGAATATAAGGTTTCCCAGAATTTTTGATATAATTTTATATTTATATAATTTCATTAGTCAAATATATTCTTAAATCTAATGTTTATACTTATATATTTTTATCTAATTCATTACAATATTTTACTACTTATATTTTTGTGTCTTTTCAATATTTTATTACTAATATGTAGAATTAATTATTCAATAAACTTGTTTTCATTCTATTCATGGATTAAAAGGTTTAAATGCAAAAGAAAACAATATATCATCCACTAAATTAACTTGATAATTTCATGTCAAAAAAATCTTTAGAAAGGTAATAACTAATTAAGAATTATTACTGATTTTTTCTTCTTTTTCAATTCAAAAACCGAAATAGAAGAGTTCAAGTTAAACCAATCGGAAGATATAAAGAAGTTTCATGGCTAAAAGAAAATATGTAAGAGTCAGAGTTTTTTTGGAATTTACTAGTTGTGTTTGAAGAAATGTTAATAAGAAATCAATGTGTATTTCTAGATATATTAATTACTCAAAAAAATCGTTCTAATACACTCAATTTGTTAGGACTCAATTTTTTTTACTACTATTGTAACAAACATATACTGACTCACAGGGAAATAAAAATAAAAAATAGATCCAAGAAAACAAACACCATGTATTCTATTTTTGAAAACAATAAATAAGTTTGACTAATATGTAGAATTTTAATATTACAATTTGTAGTAGTTATTTTTTATCAATTTCATATTCTAGTTTATATTTATTATGTTATCATTTGTCCTTGTTGTTTACTTTTCTTTTTTAGGATCAAATTACTATTATGACTATTTGGATTTTTTTTTTGAATTATGTTTATGACTTGTGTGTCAATTGTTTTTTATAAATATATTTAGCTAGAAAACACAAGTTATAATGTTAATCTCATGATAATAGTTTTTTATATGTTGTGTTGGCTAATTATTTAGTGGAATGTCAAATTTGACAATGATCACGAATATGTTCATATTGTATTTTCAGTTAGTGGTAGTATAATAGTTGATTGCAGTGGTAATTTTTTTTTATTAATTAGAGTGATAGTTGTTTATTCAACTATTTGGTAAAATAAAATAATTCTAAATATAACTTTTCATGTAATCTTTAATTAAAAATAGAAAGAACTTATGTCTAGTTTATATGATAATTATAATTTTCTCTCTTTTTTTCCTCAAAATATTGGGAGGTGGATTAATTAAGGAGGATTTTCCAATGGAGCTTGATTTAATTGTGTAAGGGTTCGAAATCCGGATAGGAAATCCTTTGTTGTAATAACAAAGGTATTACATAATTGAATGACTTGACCTCCAACCTTTACTATAAAAAAACTCAAAATCAAACTTAATTACATTATGCAAGTTCGTGAGGGATGTGTGTGCGTAAAGTGAGGAAAATCCACCGATTTTATTGAAACTAATTAAGTAAACATCAACAAAGCTGGTGCCTACCTCTTAATACATGGTCTAAATATTATTTCTTTTGTTGTGTTGAGTCATTACAAAAATATGTTCATTCCAATATAAAATGGTGCTTAGTTCCACGAACTATTTTGTTAAAAATAAATTTTGCTTATACGTACTCTCGGCAGCATGCATATAGTACTCCACATTAGGAGAAATGCAAAACAAGAAAAACGAGCCATTTTTGTAGTTGAAAATTGTCAAAACAAATTAATTGCACTTTACCAAGAGCTTTTTCGTATCACTTCTAAAAAAAATTCTCCTACGGTATCACATTTTCATTGGTAAAGACATGGTTCGAAAAATCGGAATCGAATTCGGGATCGATCACTTGACTGTGAAATCAGAATCGGTTGAATTGGATCGGAAACTCGGTTTTTTTTTTCTCGCAGAAGCTTGTCTTCTACTAAAAAAGTAGGAAAGCAAACTAATTTGAAAATAATGTTAAAATAAAAATTAAATTAAATTAAATCACTTATATAATATAATCTACTTATATCCATTTTTTGGGTTGCATGAGTTTAGACAAATTAATATATATGTTAGCTTGTTTTGACTAATTGATCAAAAAATAATCCGAGTTGGAATTACTAATTGATGTACACTAATTGCGTGAGTTTAGACAAATTAATTAATATAAGTCACTTTTGTTGTTGCTGATCCACTCCCTATTTTGTCGCTCCATTTGGGATTCGTGTATTTTGTGACTTACCTCACCTATTTACGGTTTAGGTTTTGTATTTTGTAAGAAAAATTGAAAGCTTAAAATATCAGAAAAATTGGAACCTTACTAAATTAGGGGTTATGTTTTGTCTTTTGTCAGAAAAATTGAAACCGTTTTTACTTAATTTTTTTTGTTTTTGGTTTTTTAATGCTAGATTGGTCAACAGCAAAGCTCTAATTTTCTGTTGGGTCTCTTGCTGCCTGTCTATTTGATTCCGACTTCAAAGAGGTATATATTATTATTGTCTTTCCTTCTCTCTTTTTATTTTTCTTTGTCAATTGAGTTATATCTTTCAGAAGCACTGTCACTAAACACCAAACACTGATCTGATGAATCTCTTTTCAGATTGCTCTGCAAGCATCCACTCTTGTCACTAGGTTCATTACTCCTGCACATTGCCTTTGTACCTCTCAAAATTTTCTCAGACTGACATGTGGGGACCTGTTTCACATTTACCGAATCATTAAGCTGCAGCAGGCATGAAATGTCTTCTCAATTTAACCGTTTTTTATACACCTCATCTATAATAGTGTCATCAATTGCAACATCGACTTTAGAAAACCTGACATCATATATAGTTTTCAAATAATTTATTAATTTCCAAGTCCAACTTAAGTTTTAGCACATATCATGTATAGGCCATCAAACCAACATCCTTTAAACGATGTCTTTCCAATTTTGCCTTTCTTTCTAAACAATGCCTTCACAAATTCACCTTTCATTTTACTTGCACAACACATCGATAAAACTTCCAAGTCATATTATTTCTTCTCCATTTCATTCTAAACAATATCCATAATACTTCTTATATTTATTTTACTTTATCACTACTTATTCTTTTAATTCACTATCTAATCCACTTTTACAACTAATTTGTTCTTTCAGTTCTGAGCCATAGCCGAAACTTTCAGTAGCTTTTGACACCAAAGACACAATTAAGGAGACAGCTATTTGCAGAAGAACCATTAAAAAAGCCAAAAACAAAGTAATAAAATCTTATATTCATATAATATTCAATAATACGCAAAACTTCATGTAACACAAAAAAAAAAAACTGTTACATGTTAAAAAAAATCCAGCACATTCCCAACATAGCGAATGCTGGATAACCCACCTATTCAAAACCTTCTCATAAACAAAATCAAGTACCCACCTATAAGAGCATTGCAAGTTGTAATATTAGCCTCACAACTTTTACAAACCATGTAATTTACAATCATATCATGTACAAAACCCAACAACTCCTTAATTACACCTTTCTTGCCATCTATTAATTAAACATATGATGCTTCAAAATCCTGATATGTAGAAAACCCAGTGGCACCTTACCTTTGCCATTCTTATTCAACTCTTCTATACAAGTACTGTAAATAACAACATTACAATCATTTCACTTCAAAGATTATAACATCATATACAAAAAATACAGTACTCTCTCAATTGCATACACACACCTACAACATCACTGTCAATTGAAAGATCAACTTCTCAATCCCTTAATTTATATTATTAATTTCAACACCTCCTCCAGCTCACCTATCTTACACAGTCTATCCATGAAACCCTACACTCCAAAGACATTCTTGCATTAATTTGTCATTATGATAGCAAGTTAACAAAAAATGAGTTAAATTTTATGGTCTGAAAAGAGCAGCAAATATCAACTTTATGTTTAGTACATAATACCAATAAAAAAATTTGCACTGAACCCTTGATAACAACAAGGTTTTTCTTGCATGAACAGATATTGAATAGTGTCTTGCATAACTTTGCACACATATTTACAATTTAGCCTAAGATATAAAATAGTCTGATTTTCTGAATTATGGTTCAGTGCTAATTTACTATATTTAAGACTTCTCATTTTGAAATGTTATTTTACATATCATTAGAAGAAAAAAAAATTACACACTATATATCCTTCCTTCATCACCGAATAAAATGTTCAAACATTACTACACAGTTGCAAACAAACTAACACAATTCTTTATTTCCACAGCAGTGAAGAGGGCAACGAAAAGAGAGGATACAATAGCTATACAATAATGGCACAATCTGTTTCAAATATTTTGTTGATTAAAAATTCTGAAAAATAGAGGTGCAACTCATAAATGAATTTTATTCGGTTGTTTTTTCGTGTACTCATTTGAACAAAAGGATCATGAAGCTATAATATAATATTTTCGCAAAAAAAAATTAAAAAGAGAGATTGAAATGTAGCTGCAACACAAATTATGTTCAATAACGTTTGTTTTAATCAATAACATGTTTTGTTCCTTCACGAGAGATGCATTTCTTAAACATCATGTTGCATTTCCTAAAAATGTGAAAGTGGCCTTAAACATCATGTTAGTAACAAAACATTTATAATGGGAAAGTGGTCTTTCAAATGTATCAATTAGACATACTTAATATGATCTCCAACTTATGTTTAGTAATTACACATTAATAATAGAAAAATTCTTATAATTTGTTCTTTTTATCTACGATGTTGGAGAAAACAAAAAGTATTATTACATATTTCTTAAACTTGTCTAATATTGTTATTTCCTTTAGTAGTTTTTTTTATTATGTTTTTATTTTATAATTATATTAAAACAAATTTCTTTTCAAAATTATTATAATACAATTTCATAGTGCCTATAAATATGAACAGAAAATCTATGAATATGATGTTTCTCTACATTGTTAAGATAATTTTATATTTATATAATTCAATTATTTAAGCTTTTTTTAAATTTAATTTTAAGTTTATATTTATATAATTCATAATGTAATATCAGCTCATGCATGCAATATAATATTTCATTACTAATGTTTTTGTGTCTATTCAATATTTCATTACTAATATGTTGAATTAATTATTTGATAAACATCTTTTTCTTTTTAATCAGGGCCTAAAACATTCATACTAGGGCGACAACAGATTAGATACAGATACGATACATGCATATGCTTTTTGACCAATTTTTTGAATTATAGAGTCTATGCTTGATTGGATTTGGGAAGAAGATATATGGTTTGATTGTTGTAATTTTACTTTAAATTTATGTAATGTTTGATTTACTTTCTCAATTAAAATTATGTAATGCTACTGGAAGTTTATGAATGCAACTATAAATTATGTGATGTCTGATTTCCATCTCTAATTAATAATTTTTTGAAAATTTCTGAAACTTAATTATTTTGTAATTTTCTTAAATTTTGTGTAACTTCTAAAACATGTTGTTGAATTAAAATTTCAATTAGTTATTAAAAAATAAAATTGAAATATAAAAATTTAAGCCATAACTTAAGCAACATACTATAACAAAACTAGGAATAATTTAAGTAACATGCTTCAACCAAACAAGAGAATTAATTTACTCCATCTAAATATATGAAATAGCCAATTTAATCTTTCTTAACTTTACTTATCCAACTTTTAATTTTTGAACAGTTCATAATATAAATGAAAAGCTAATCTAAGCTATGTAATTGGTGTAACTGTTTGTTATGTGAAATGGAAAGCCTACGGGCATCAAACTTTGCAAAAAAAACTTTACTCCACAATCAAACATGACCTACTGAAATATTTGAACATTGTTGCAGAAAGTCAAATCAAATTTCTAAATTATAGAATTTTGTGTAACTAGCATTATAAAAACTATTTAATTATATGACAAAACACTCCACAAATCGGATTTCTTTATAGCCTAATTAAAATCAGAGTTCTCGTGTGACAAATTAAATGATCTGAACATATACACTATTATTAATTAATTATCTTTATAAATAATATTTGTTTAGTATATTTCTAAAATTAAAAATTCCAAAAAATGAAGGTGGAACCCAATGAAAAATTATTTTGCTGCTTTTTCCTACTCATTTGAACGAAAGGATGAAAAGATGCAATAGAATATTTTCGCCGATAGCTTTTTTTTTCATTTTTACAAATGTATTTGTAACATAATTTATTATTTTCAATAATGTATATATGTCTTAATCAATTGCATATGTGTCATGTTTATTCATGTGGGATGCATTTTCTAAATATTATATATATGTGTGAGTAGTGTAGTACCAAATCATTTGTTCATGCAACATATTAAAGGGAAAATAGGTCTTTAAAATGTATCAATCGAGTATACTTAAATATGATCTCTAATTAAATTATGTTTAATGAATGTCTAAACATTAATAATAGAAAAAATAAAAATATATATTATGATATTGGAGAAAACTAAGTATATTATTTATTACAAAATTAGGACTGATCAATCAACTTGACTGGCACGACAAGAAGTAAATGGTTTGATTAATACTCTGGAGGCGACACTAATCAACATCTTGGAGGCGACACGTGCACAGCAGGGAAACACCCTAGTTACAGGCTTATTCAAGACACTTGGACTGGGTGGGCTGGGTGAAGATCCGACCCTTAATTACAAGCTAAGGGGCTGGATGTTTCCTATACTCCAACATATTTTTATGCAACACAGTCCATGATTTTAACATGGAGATTAAAATGAGAAGTTGGTAAAGCAATTTTTTATGCCAAATTGCACCAAGGAAGGAGACGAGGAAGAAGATGCCATTATGTCTTACATTCACCAATCAGCTCTGCTCGATCGGTGCACACAGACAGGTCAAATACTCGGTGCTTGAGAGAATGGAAGATTACATGCAAGTAGAAGAAGTGCAGGCTAAGTTTTTGAAGAAAATCCAAGTAGAAGTAGAGGCTCCTAAGATTTCAGGGAAGGGGAAGAAGAAAATTGAAGAAACTTAATGACAATTAAAAGTATATATAAATGTAGCTTTACTTATTAGTTACATTTTTTTGTTGCATGCTTATCTAAATGTAATATTTTCTTTTGAGCAAGAATATTATAGATTGGGCCTACGGGCCATGTAATCTCAAAAAAAAAATTATATAATATATATATTTATAGACTGAGGCTACGGTGCTATGCATAGCACGGATGGAGTCCGTGCTACGGCTCAAAATTTGACTTTTCAAAATCCTAACGGTCGATCCGAACCGTTCAACATGATTATAAAATGAATATGTACTTGCAAACCAAATTTTACATTTTTTTTGAATTTTTTTACTATTTTTTTAGATAGGCTGTTTTTGGATGGTCCAGAATGTTTAGATCAAGTGATTTTCGAAAAAATAGTAAAAAATTCGAAAAAATGTAAAATTTGATTTGCAAGTACATATTTATTTTATAATCATGTTGAACGGTTCGGATTGACCGTTAGGATTTTGAAAGTCAAATTTTGAGCCGTAGCACGGACCCAATTGGTGCTATGCATAGCACCGTAGCCTCACTCATATTATAGATATAATCTTTTGGTTTTAGTTTGTAATTACTATTTTATAATTTCTCCGTTAATCAATACATAAAAAATAAAAACATTTACACAATTCTCGTTCTAAGAATAAACAATTTAGATGTGATTAGTCAAGCTTAGGCTTATTGACTTATTATGATTAGTCAAGCTCTCTGGAAAATAATAAAAGACAAGCAAACATGTGCATCTTTAAACCGGTCACTTAATCATGTGTAAATAAGCATAAAAGTAAGGTGAAAAGTGAAAAATATCAAGTTTTGGTCAATAATTGCCTTAATGAAGGAAATGAGAGACTTTGAGGTAGAATAATAAGGTTTGAACCCTTAAAAATCGAGGGAGGGTTATATGTGCATATTCTACAAAGTAACATTGTTATAGGTTATAATCTACACAAAAACAGTGCCATAGTACATATAGCAGAGTGTGCTATTATGAGCTCATTTTGACCTAAATCCATGCTTTGTGTGTAGTCTGAGTTTATACCTTGTTTTATACATTAATTCCCTATCTGGTACAGCTCCCATGTACCACTGGTACCATAGAAATAAAAAAAAAGTAAATATATTATTACATATTTATTCCCTATCTGAGTTTATACCTTGTTTTATATATTTTGTTTTTTTATGTATGACGTTGGGAAAAGTAAATATATTATTACATATTTCTTAAATTTCTCTGATATGTTTTGATTTTGTAATTATATTAAACATGCTTGTTTTAAAAATTATTATATAATAATGTCAATTCATTTCATCCTATCTGTTAATTTGCTCTCGAGCACATTAATTTAATTTGCATATGTTCTATTTTTATAGTCTTTCGTATGAGATTTGGAAGCAATTTTTCTGTTCATGCTTTTGAATTTTTTTTTATGATCGAGACATTTTTAGTTTAACATTTTGTTCCAACAACTTTTTGTGATATATATTATTTCCTTGAAAATGAGTCCGGCTAGTACAACATCAATGTCATTTCAGCCTATATAACACCAACTTCAAAATCTATCGAATCGACTTCAAAGAGTGAATCCAAACCGTTCAAACTGATCTATTGTATTAGTTGTGCATTTACATGCAAAATTTATAATTTTTTGAATTTATTTAGTATCAAGTCAAGCGGTCAAATGTGTGTGTTTTTAAGTTAATTTTAATGCATTTATTTTTCAACATTTTTGACCGCTTGATTTGATACTAAAATAACTAGAAATTTTTTTTTTTTTTCATGCAAATGCATCACTCATAAAATAAATAGATTTGAACGGTTTGAATTAATCATTTGAAGTCTAATTTTATAGTTAGTGTCATATGACACTAATGTCATATGACACTAATGTCATACTAGCCGGACTCCTTGAAAATTCTACATTTTGCATCGTATCAAAGCGTCTGGTAGTCGCTTCGCAGTTTCGCATGTGTTGTGTTACTCGTGTATCATTTTATATTATTTTAACCTTGGAATTCAATTTTGGATTAATTCACATGAAAAAAGTTGTATGGAAAAAGGTGATTTGCAACACATGAAAAAAGTTGTCTGAAAAATACAAAATGCTCATGGCCGAGTGCTATCTCGTTACTTAATTGTTTTTATCAGCTCTCGTTCTCATCGCTCTAACTGTTTTAAGTAATCATTATTGACGTAGCTACTAAAATTAAAAAATATTTAAGTGTAGATATTTATAAATTAAAATTAACTTAATTTCTACGATGCTTAATAATTATTTTTAATTTTTCTTAATTTTAATGATGTAGATTTTTCTAGAGTATTTTTCATGTGAAATTAGAGGGTTAGGCCTTTGTAAATAAACCTTTATTTTCTTTTTAATATATATTTGTTGACGACTTTTCCGTCAAACATAATAAAAAAAAAAATAGAGCTCATAGAGGCTCAATGCTCAATTCCAAATATATAGAGTTGGAATCCTATAGTAAGGGTCTTGGAAATTTAATTTGAAACATGTTTAGTTTGATTGGACGGTTCTGATCAAAACTTAAAGTTAAATGTAAGAATATATCTATAGAATTCACTTTATTTTCTCGAAACATCACAGTATTTTGCAACCGTCAAACTTTTTTCTGGTATCTGTAGGAGACCTATACAATAGAAAATAATAAATATAAAAAAGTTTAGTAAAAGTAGTTAGAATAATTAATGATGCTGTAAATTTTAAGACACGCTTAGTCTTTGTTTGAATAATTAGGATGTGGACCCCATTTGAAGTGTCACTTTTCATTCTCTTAATTTTAAGCGAAAACCAATTAACTTTTTTTAATAATAAATGTAGAGGGAAGACGTCAAAATTGAAATGAATTTTTATCTTTAGAAATAAATTAAATAAATTATTTCGATACATGTCCTTTAAGCATTCATAGTTTCATACAGTCACATGTGTCTAATGATCGTTATGAAAATCAATGTTTTTGTAGTGGATGTTCATTATAAATGCTAAAGGAATCAAATTAATGCTGCTTCGATTCCTTTAAATTATGGACATTTTTTTTACAATAATTGGACACATGTATGTAGGGGTGTAAATGGTTGGGTACGGATCGGATAGTGGTCAAACCGTATCCTTCTCGGATATAATTTTTCGGATATGAATACGAATACAGATAGTCTCTGATACGGATATGAATACGGATAGTCTCGGATACGGATACGGATAGGATATTAAACTATACGAATACGATCGGATATCGGACGGATACGAACACGGATATGGATATGATTAGGATAATTAAAAATATATTACTAAATATGCATTCTAGTAAAGAATAATATTTAAATATTTTTTTTCATTCATAAATTAGATCTAATATCTTACATAATAAGTTTGTTGTTATAATACATATATCATATTACCAAAACATATATCATAACATATATATGTATATGCAGTTTAATAAATTATTAGTATGTATATGTAGTTTGATAAATCAATTTAAGAATAAAGAGTACCTTTATTGTGGTTAGAGGTGTAAACGGTCGGATACAGATAGTTACGGATAGTTAAAAATCAAACTGTATCTTTATCCATTATAATTTTTTGAATACGAATACGGATACAGATAGTCTCGGATACGTATACAGATGGAATAATTTTAAATAATTTTCCAGATTCGGATCCGGACGAAATCGGATAATATCCGATCCGTTTACACCCCTACCTGTATGAATGCTGTAAAGAATCCAAATCATATTTTAAACCGTTCTTAAATAAGCACAAGCTCAAGAATAAAAATAAATGCTTCTCATTCCAGCAAATCCTTTTCTCATTTTACTGATCTGTGTTATCTTTATAACAGAATACTTTAGAAGGCCACGCATTAACAAGGATTCAAAAGTAGTTAACGAAATAATTAAATCGAATACGACTGAAATAATGAAATATTACCTTCATGCGGGTTGCACTCATTGCCACCATAACATACAAAACTAGTTAACGTTCTCTTTTGTTTATTTTCTTTCCAAACAAAATTATATATATGCTGGAGTCTGGGGTATGCTGGACAGCTGGAGCATACAAAATTATAGAAGTATTCAAAATTATTTAATTTTAGAAGTATTTTCTGCGGTACTCATTTCGCATGAGATAAAATACTTTCAACCTATATCTGGCTAATATGCTCCATGTAGCATAGAGAGCCTCCGTGCAACGGTTTAATATTTGAATTTTCAAAATTTTAACGGTCGATCTGAACCGTTCAACACATGATCTCCATATGAATATGTACTTGCAAATCAAATTTTATTTTTTTTTAAATTTTTTACTATTTTTTTAGATAAGTAGAAAATCACTTGATCTGAAAATTCAGTACCATTCAAATCAAGTGATTTTATACCTATCTAAAAAATGTAAAATTTGATTTGTAAGTACATATTCATATGGAGATCATGTTGAACGGTTCAGATCGACTGTTAGAATTTTGAAAACTCAAATATTGAGCCGTTGCACGGAGGCCCTCTAAGCTACATATATGTAGCACCGTAGCCAACTCCTATATATATATATATATAAAATTTATATTAACTTGATTCTTAAACTTTTTTTAGACAAAAATATTGGTTTATCTAATTATAATGTGCCACTTCAATTTAAACCAAATGCAATTTTGAACTCAGTTATCTAGAAAATCAAACCATTCCATTTCGTCTACAACTGACTATATATATGTGTGATCGCGATGCAAATTGCCCTTCAGAGCTCAATTTTGAAAGATTGAAAAGACAACGAACTCTTCCGAATTAATATGTTGATTAACGGGTTCGCACATATTAGACCCGTTAGCTGAATTATTTATCCGTGAGCTAAACCCGATTAGATAACCGGGCGGGGCGGCTGACGTCGCCTCCCGAGCAAACCCTCTCCATCTCTCGCGCCATTTTCGACGTCGTCCAGGAGCACGGCCCCCTCACCATCTCTGACACCTGGGACCACGTCAAGGTCTTCTCTTCCTCCCTTCATCTCTCTCTCCCTCTCTATGATTCACCTCTCCGGTCTTTCTTGTTCTGCCTAATAACTCATGCACACAACCTGTTCGATGACATGAAGCATTTGTATGGTTTTTCTCTATTTGTCTGGGTTTAATCAACTTTTACCAAAAAGAAGATCGATCTTTGTAGAATATTAACTCAAATATGCAATTTGGCATCTGATTCTGTTTGGAACTGACAAATTGATTAAAACTCAGAATCTGGTTCCAGGGAATTTAAAAAGGAGAAAGTAAAAAGAAATGCCACTTGTCAAAAAGCATCTAATTCACACAATTATAATCATCTTCTATTATGTACAATTTGAATAAATTTTGTAAGTACATACTCAATTATTCAGGAAATGGGATTGAGAGGCCTCACAAGCAAGAGGCAAATGAAGATTATGCTGAGGTGGATGAGAGAGAGACAGAAACTGAGACAAATATGCTGTCACAATGGACCCCACAAGCAGTTTCTATATACGACCTGGTTTACTAACCCTAAGAACATGCCTCCTCCTGCAAGTCGTACCAGAAAAGTCGAACCGAAGCCATGAGATGCTTTTCTTTATACTGTTTCCATGGTACAATGATGTTGTAACTGTGCTTCTATTCATCTATATATAGATATCTCTACATCAAATTTCACAACCATTAGAGTGAGGCTATGGTACTATGCATAGGGCAGATTGGTCCTTACTACGGATCAATATTTTCATTTTTCAAAGTCTAAATAGTCGATCTGAACCGTGCAACATGATTTCCCTACGAAAATGTACTTTCAGACTAATATTTACATTTTTTTCAAATTTTTTTACTATTTTTTAGATAGGTAGAAAATCAATACTTTTGAATAGTCTAGAATTGTTAAATCAAGTGATTTTCTACCTCTTTAAAAAACTAGTAATCAAATTCTAACAAATGTAAAATTTGATGTACAAGTACATTTTCATATGGAGATCATGATGAACTTGAACTTTGAAAATGAAAATCTTAATCCATAGTACAGACCAATATGTATAAGGGGACCAATATGCTCTGTTGCTACTGTCTCTGATCCGTGGGCCCTGCTGTCAGTGTAGCTGTTGATTTTGTAAAGCGATGTGTTCTGTGTTTTAGCAAATGGGATAGGTTAGTGGTTTGGCAGTGGGCTTTACCTATTTTTCTCTTTTCTCTGCTAAGTTTTGTTTCTCTGCATGTGGACCTTGTTCTTACCTCAGCAGCTCAAATATTATCTTTCAATCCTGGGCTTTGTTCTAATTAATTGCTCACTTGCATTTGCAGCTAAATTAATCTTACAGTGTGTTTTTATTTTCATTTATTTATTGACTTGCTAACGAAGTGAGAGAAGCTCAGTAATGATAATAAATTTCATCTTCTTTAGCTGTATTATCTGCATGGAGGCTTATTATTCTCTTAATTAGTCTGTGATTGCTTTTGTAGATAGATATACATAATATTTTCTTTTGTATACACCGTATGTGATATGAATATGATTCAGTGGTTGTAGATCTATCACATACCATGTTTGTATTTATGTGCTATGAATTACATGTTCTCAAAATAAATTTCATTTTCCCCAGGACATGTTACTGGAATTCCGAAACCGCGTCTTTAATACCAAAAATAAAATAAACTGTGTAATTGTTGCTTGCTTTCTTGTCCAGCTGCTACTATTTGTAACTAAAGAACCCAAGTCAAGTCAAGCTCCATCTCTGTCTCTACCCAAACCTCCCCACTATTAACAACTAATTGAGCCACCACCAGCACAGATGCTTAGGTTCACTAATGACATCCCAGCTGAAATATTCACAAATCGGCCTATTGTTCTCCAAATCGAACTGGTAAACATCGAATCTGGCTGAATATGCAGCGCAGGAGAACCTGCCTCACCTTTGAAAGTGGAAATATTTGTCACTAGAGGCAGTTTCCTCTCAAATGATCGGAAGCTCAGAAAGTGTAAACCGTTGTGTCCAAGGAACAAAGCAACAGTGCCATTGTTGGTTCAAGTCAGCCCGGAAGAGGTAAACGTCTTCAATCCTGGAGAAAATGGAACAGGTGATTTAGTAACTTCTAATTAAATAGTCCGTTGGTAATCCATCATCAATCCTACATTAAAAACAATTCTTACATCCTATCTAAGAATGAAATTATTTGTTAAGACCACACAACACAAGTGACTTAATCTATTTGCTTAATTAATTTGCCTTTTTTTTTCTGGTGATTTAAATTCAGATGCTGTAATGCGTTGCGTCCACGGTACATAAATTGAAATGCCTGGAAATGAACTGAAAACCACATCATACCGGTCCAGTCTTGAATTGAAAATATAAACATGGTACCAGTCCAGATCTTAATTTTATAACTAATTACTTTGCAGCTGTCTCCATTTGCATTTGGAAAAAATGAGACAAGGTATTAGTCCACCATCTCCATAATCCCACAAATTGTTTAACATATCGGAAGATGAGATGAGACTGTACCAGAACTGAGAAAAAATGCACTGTACCAGTATACACTAGTATGGCACCAGCAAGAGGGAATGCACTGTGTGAAGGAAATTGAGAAATGTGATTTTGAAAAAAATAAAAATAAAATAAGAAATGTTAGAAATGAAAACCATTAAATATAACAGTAAAGGTAAGGCACTGAGTCCAAGATTATTGGCATACTTATGAGATTTTTTATTTGGATATAAAATGTTTATGCCTGCTGTCTTCTACCCGCATATCTCTGTTTTTCTTATTTTGTTATATGATTCTAGCTACATTGTCATCAGATAGTTAAGCAAACAGAATAAATTTTGTGATTTAGTATGTGAGTGATAAATGATGACAGAACCGGTCCAAACTTTATCTTGAGTTAATACTGTTATAATGTTATGTACTAGCTTGTGCGATCTGACTGGTATGGCACTATAATATTCTAGGTTAGGGCTCTCAGCATCTAATTTCTAAAGTACAACAAATCTACAAATAAAATTAGAATTCTGAGATAAATTGCCTAGCAGATGTCTCATATTTTATTTTCAGCATTCCAACATGTCAGCATCAAGTAAAGGCAATCAAAATAATATAGAAAATTGTTTGTTACTGTTAGTATTTCTTGTCTCATATACTCCCGAAATTTTAAATATACCCCTGCAAAAAAAAATAAACCAAAAGACCATTGAACCTGTAAAATTCGATATTACTCGGGCCGCAACGACAAATGACGTCTCCCAAAACTGGGGCCGCCATTTGTCGTTGTGGCCCTGCAAAAACCCAAATAAACCCAAAACATTTCGCTGTTTTTAATTGATTTGTTTAATGATTTTCAAAAATAAAAAGAACAATTAATAATTTGAATATGTTAGAACATCAAACAAAATAGATAAAACATCTTATAATTTAGATGTACTAGAAGGACTCCGAAATATTTTTCAGCCATGTTTTTCCCGACTGTAAAAAAAATTAACCTATTTCTTAGTGTGTTACTGGAAAAATATAAAAATGCTTTGGATCTGAATTATTGATCCCGGTTCAAAAGTAACTTCTAGGTAAATAAAGAAATAATCGTAATCCTTCTATTACATTCAAATTGTAAGATACTCCATCTATTTTCGAAAAAAATACTTGATTTGACTTTTTTATTGATGGCAAGGATTTTTTTTCAAAATAGATAGAGTACCTTAGAATTTAAAAATGTACTAGAAGGACCACGATAATTTAAATATTTACTAGAAGTAACTTTGAACCAGGATCAATAATTCAAATCCAAAGCATTTTTTTTTTCTAGTAACACACCAAGAAATAGTTTAATTTTTTTTACAGCCGAGAAAAATCCTACTTGAAAAATGTTTCGGAGTCCTCCTAGTACATCTAAATTATAAAATATTTTATCTATTTTGTTTGATGTTCTTTCTAACATATTTAAATTATTATTTGTTCTTTCTATTTTTGAAAAATATTAAACAAATATATTAAAAACCGTTGAATTGCCCGAATTTTCTGGTTTTCTTGGGGTCGCAACGACAAATGACGGTCCCCAGTCTTGGGGGCCGCCATTTGTCGTTGCGGACAATGGTATTTTAGTTTATTCTTTTTTTGTCGAGGGTATATTTAAAAATTTCGACATATACTCAGAGGATTGCTTCAATTTTGTTCTTTTTTTAGACTATATTTTATGATTGATTGTTACTTTATTATAGTTTGTTGTGATGTTAGTATTACAATGTGTTTGGAAATCAAATTTTATGTTTTTTTAAATATTTTTACTATAAAAATAGAGGATACAAAATCAGTATTTTTATAAGATTGTGAATCAACCGAATATTCTTTTTTGAGATCCCAAGTTCCTTTTGATAATTTTCTCAACCGAGCCCAAAGGGCTAATCATTTTTCTATTAAACCCTTTGACAAGTTTAATTTACTAATTCCAGAAATATTGCAAATTATACTTTCTATTCCTTAATTCTTTCACACTCAAGTTATGTCAGTTGAAATTAGCATACTAGTGGGTCCAGAGGCGAAGTTACTTGAAAAGAATGGGGTCAATTGACTCTCATTAATTTTTAAATTTTTAAATTTTTATACGATTTTTTATATAGTTTAGAGTAAAATGTTATGGATACGGTAAGATTGACTCCAATTTACATTAGAAATTTTTTATTGATTGACTCCCAATCACCTTTGACCCCCATACTTGGAAAGTCTGGCTCCGCCCGTGAGTGGATCCAATTAAGTTCTCCGACTGCTTAGTTGGTCCCGCAATGTCAGAACCATAGATGGCAAAATTGGAATCGGATGAATCGGTTGGAATTGATCAAATTGAAAACTCGGATTTTTTTGTTGAAATCTTGCTTTGTACTAAAAAATAGAAAAGAAATTAGTAAAACATTAATTTGTTAAAAAAGATGGCGTTGGGACATAAAAATGATTTTCAGTCTTAATATTGATCTCTAAAAAAGAGAAAAAAAAAAGGAAAAAAACACATAAAAAAAATAAAAATAAAATGGAGATGTCCATGAATTAAGAAATGGAGAGAAAAGACATATGAGGAAAAGAATTAAAAAAAAAGAAGGCAGCGAATGGAAATTAGACAGAAATGGACCCTGGTTGCTCCAGGACCAAATGTTTTTTCTATTTCTATACGCAATAGACCTGTACACCATATCTATCTAAAATGATGTATCGTTTTGCCTTTCTTCTCCTCCAGATAACCCTTTCTTCTCAGATCTACTACTTTTTTCATTTCTTCCCAAATCGATGACCCTTCCTAATAAATCCCAATTAACGCAAGAAAACACAAAATCGGCCTCAAATTGCCCCTCCAAATCGTGAGCGAGAGCCCGTGCGCGAGCATCCCACGCCGGAAAGAAAATAACTTCAAGTCAAGAGCTCAATCGGGCTCAAAAATTTGAAAATCGGTCAAATTAGAAGAATCGGCCTGGAATCGGTGAAAAATTGCTTGACTCTGCCGATTCAACCCTGTTCAACTCGGTTTTTCGCTAAAAAATCAGCTGTCGCGTAACTTGGTCGAAAATTGGGTGTCGTCCGATTCCGGTCGACTCGATTGATTTTGCAGACAAATTAAGAGCCAGAGAGCTAGAGAGGGAGATCTCAATAGAGCGAGATGACTGAGGGGATAGTCTCCGCTGTGGTAAGAAAGTTAGCATACCTACTTTAAAATGAAGCCCAGTCCCTGCGCGGGGTCGGCCGCAAAGTCGATGAGGAGAAGCTTCAACTGAGTCAGATGCAGCCTTTCTAGAGGATGCTGACTCCAAAAAGAAGCCAGGTGATAAGAGGATCAAAGGATGGGTGCACGATGCGAGGAGTGTCACATACGAGACCGAGGATGCGATCGACACATTGCTTGTTGAAGCCAACTATCAATGGCTTGGTCTCATCCCGAACGGACTATTTCCTCGTCGCACTCTCGGTGAGAAGATTTGTAAGATCCAAAGCCAAACTTTGCATAATCTCCAAAGGTAGAACTACTTCAGGGATACAAGATCTCAGGGGAGATTGAGGTCACTCTAAAAGCCTTCTCGAAAAACAAGCTTCTTTTAAACGTTGTGTGCTCCCTGATGTTGATTACATCGAAGTTGTCAGTTTTGAGGCTAAAAATAGAGAGATAATTAATTTGTTGTTGCACAGGAGAAGCTCCCAAAGCCGGCTTGTGGTTTCCATTGTCGGACTTGGTGCCTTGGTGGGCTTGGCAAGACCACTCTAACCCAAATAGTGTATAGTTATCCAACTATAAAGAATCATTTTGATTCTTGCATATGAATAACCGTCTCCCAAGATGCAAGAATCAAAATAATTCTTTACAGTTGGACAACTACACACTTTTTGGGCTAGAGTGGTCTTGCCAAGTCCACCAGGGCACCAAGTCCGACAATGGAAACCACAAGCCGGCTTTTGGAGCTCCTCCCGTGCAACAACAAATTAATTATATATCTCTTTGCTCAAGATCCTGCAACTCATTGTGCTCCTTGATGTTGATTACATCGAGTTGTCAGTTTTGAGGCTAAAAAGAGAGATATAATTAATTTGTTGTTGCATGGGGGAAGATTCCAAAGCCGGCTTGTGGTTTCCATTGTCGGACTTGGTGCCTTGGTGGGCTTGGCAAGACCACTCTTGCCCAAATGGTGTATAGTTATCCAACTATAAAGAATCATTTTGATTCTTGCATATGAATGGTTGTCTTCCAAGATGCAAGAATTAAAATGATTCTTTACAGTTGGACAACTATACACATTTTGTGCTAGAGTGGTCTTTCCAAGCCCACAAGGGCACCAAGTCCGACAATAGAAATCACAAGCCGGCTTTTGGAGCCCCTCCCGTGCAACAACAAATTAATTATATCTCTCTTTGCTCAAGATCCTGCAAATCACTTTGATCAGCTGACACAGGACCCTGCCTTGTGGGGCACCCTCCTTTCCCGTCATTTCCCTTCTATTCTCTTGATGCTCCTTCAAAAGCCCTTTATTGGATGAGGCATAGGTAAGTTCTTTGATTCTTTCATTGCAACTCTATTGTGAGATAATTGAACTTGTGAGGCAAGTGTATATCAAACTCTGACAATTCAAACTTAGAAGTGTGAGATTGGATCCGGTATGGACAGAGTACCATTTTTTTCTGTCAAATATGTCTCAGTAGGGAACAAGAAGAACGGGTCTTGATTATCTTAGGTACATGACTAATGCCTAACCAGTCTGATCCATTAATCTGAATGCTTTGAGATGTGTGTGCGCACGGATCTCGGCATATCTAGATTGCCTATGTACCAAAGAGGACATGTGAACTAGGTTATCCCTAGAGTGAGTTCACCCATGTGGCTGACAGGTGGGGACCCTTTCACATTGTGGTGTGCTTGGCTTGTCAGCCACCCTAATGCTAATGTCTTGAGCTATTAGGTGAAAAATATATATGTAACCAAGGAAAAGAAGTTAAAAAGCTCAAAACCAGGAAAAAAAGAGAGGTTCCAATCTGGTTCTCTCAATCTCACAATTTTAACATAAAGGAGGTATCTCATAGTTATTTGTCACATACAACTAATTTTATGTTCTTTTTCCCTTCTTTAATCCACTTTCAATATTCTTACAACATTCAGGGAACCAATAGTATTGTCGCTCCCTATTCCACGATTTTGGCGTTTTGATAATTCATTAAGAAGAATATGTGAGGGTTTGAGCACCAGATATATAGCAAACAGTTTCACAAAGCCAGTCAACTCTGGACCCCAATTGAATCTATCCGGTGTTTTGCCTTCGGATAAAGAACGGGATCCGATACTGGCAAATGCCAGTCAACCTGGTTTGAGACAAGCACGCAATCGCTATTATGAAAGCAAGCTGAGTAAGCTTTAAATCATACATACCGATGAATAGGCCACCACACAGGTCTATGCCACAGAAAATTTGAAGAACTAGTTCTCCTTCTGCTGGTTCTTCTTTGATGATTACCACTTCATATTGCAATACTATGTTTATAAATCTTCCTTCGATGTATAATCAAGAAAATAATCGTCATTTGTCGGGAATACCAGATAGTTTGTCTTTAAGCAATATATAGTATTGGTTACAGATTTCATGTTGTAAGTCTTGATATGATTTCTGGATTCCTTTGTGTGATTATCGATGTAAAATTTAAATGAGCTAATGGGTTACGTCGGTTTCTCAATTTCAATGGTTCTTTAATTGTATATATATACACACATTTTGCTGCAATTGATCCAATTTCTTTTTGGCACTTGTGCATTTCTAAAAGTGCGTCGTCGTTTGTGCGTCTTAATTTTTCCGTTTCTACAAAGACAATTCTCAAAAGTGGTTCTTTAATGTTTCCGCTGGAGGTGTTACTTTAATTGAATCCATTATAATATGCTATATAAGTTGGGTACCAGGTTATTTTGTTCAAGTTGTGTACCAGTACCACTCTCCAAGTGAAGGGAAACAAAAATGTTTTTCCCTTTCCTTTTTTATCTTTTCAAAATTTACAGCAATTATTCAATCTATTGGTAACTGAAGCACAGGAATTCACCACACATCTGGAATAATTCAACCTTCATGAATAATCGCTCTCTTAGTGAAATTTAAAAATAATCACAAAATCAAAGGATACCATGAATACTACTTTGTTCATACAAAATAAAATTTATCCACTAGAAAAGAAAATGCTATTGATTTGTTTTTCCTTTGAATAAAGAACGGAATCCAGTACTGCCTAAAGCCAGTCAACCCAGTTTGAAACATGCACGCAATTGCTACTATGAAAACATATATATCTTTATCACAAATTGTCAAGCAAGTGCAGAACAAAAAGCTTACTTGAACAAAACATATATATCTTTATCAAGTAAGCGTTTTGTTCTGCATCCACAATTTGTGCCCAAGCATATATATTTTTTTTAGTACTTGACAGGGGCTGTCAATGTCAAGTTTGTACAGAAAATAAATTACAATCAGTCCAGGACATCAAACCAAAATTAAGCCTGATTCCCTAATACTGTTTTGCTCAACAGTATTTTCTCCACAGCTTTGCCTCCAGCAGTATGCGTTCTGATAACAAAAATGGCGGCACCCTTCAATTTCTGAATATTCGCTCATTTCTTTGTTTCCATATTAACAAACACCCGCATAATATCAGTGTAGGATCAAATTCTTTCCAATCTGCATCTCTATTTCTGCATCCAAATTTCCTGTACCGATTGACACTTTACTATTACCACATGCCCCTTCCTGAATTTAATAGCTCTCCAAAATGCCCAAGCATATTTCAACAAGTAAATTGACATTCTAGCACCTTGCTACTGCAGATATCAAGCCGGTGCCTCATTCTAATGCAAATAAATTAAGTTCATTAATGAGAAAAAAAAAAGGGCAAACTCCATTCCTGGAGTAAATTTTGATCAAATTAGGGAACAAAAATTCAGACAAAAACCAACAAAGTAGACTTAATTTGGTAGTGTTTCTATAGACTAACGTGCCTAACGCAACCATGACAATACTAATCCATTTCGGAACACTGTTAAATCTGACAATGCATAAATAAAGAACCACAATCCATGTATATCACAAACACTATGATTGAAAAATCGACATACCAATCAATAGGCCACCACGCAGGTTTATGCCATGGAAAATTTGAAGTACTATAATTGAAAAAGTATGACATAGAAGGTCTGAAAGAAAATTTGGAGGTAGACAAGATCCAACGGAACACAACAAAGTAGGACATAGAAGGTCTGAAAGAAACTTCGAAGCCAACAACCTCCATTTCATTTATGTCCGGATGAACGAAGAGTCTTATAGGTTGCTCGACAGAGGTGTGTCACTTCTAGTTTCTTTCATACCTTGTATGCTTTCATGGATCATCTGTTGGATGTTGTCTAACTTGTTACCTAATTACTACTTTGTGTTTGGCAATCAGTTCCATGGGCATCTTGCCTATCCCTTTGAGTATGTTGGGAAGGCCTTCCTGTCTATCTCCACCGACATCCTCCAAAAACTTGTTTAATAGTCTTCAATCAAATACCCGACTTCCGAAAAACACGTTTTGGAAGTCGGGTATTTGATTGAAGACGTATTAGACAAGTTGTATGCAACACGTTTTGGAATTCGGGCATTTAATTGAAGACTTCACCCATTTTGTATCTGCATCTTTGAAAAAACACAATGTATGCAACATGAGGGAAAGTTTATAAATTGTTTGTAATTGTGAAAAACACATGCAACATGTTTAGCCATTATTTGTAAATTGACATGGCCAGGAATTGTTGGATAATATCCTACCTGACCGACATCTGGCAAAATGACGTTTAATGTGTCCTATAGCGAGTGTAAAACTATCAAGTCGATTACTCCTGATCCTATGAAACATGACTTTTGTAAAATTGATGCAAAATGACATTTAATACGACCCAGTCCGTCAAATTACATCTGAGAAAAAAAAAAAGAAGACAAAGCTTACAAATATATGGTTAGCAGGAGAGTCGGGCTGACTTCCGGAGGGGCGAGCAGTACGAAAAGAGAGCACGAGAGTGAGAGAGTATTATTGGCTGAACGAAAGTGGGGAGGAGAGACACCGGGAGAGTGGATTTGGGCAAGAGAGGGGTAGACTTGTCGGCGCCGAATGTGTGTGAGGGAGAGAGAGAGAGGAAGAGAGCAAGAGTGATCGAACGAACGAGGGGGGCAGAGAATTCATATCGACCGTCCGATATCATTTTTGGGGGGTATATTTTCAATACGGACAATGGACATCTCAATTTAAGCAATTGACAGCAAAGCATGAACAAACATGAATTGGGCCTAGTGGGCTGAACAGAGAATAAAGCTGAATTTACGTGTCTTTCCCTATTCCTTGTATCACTGTGTGGAGACTTGGGATTTGGTTGTACGAAGTGTGTGTACACAGATTATGGCATAAGGCAAGAAAGAAGTTAAAACCTTGGAGTTGCTCAAGTACAGGTTTTTATTTTACATTAAGAATTTTGTACTCGGTTTCTTAAAAAAAACTGTTATATTTGCACAATATCATTCATTTGTACTTTGTACTTGTCTGCTTGAATTAGTAGTATAAGCATATATATATATATATATATATATATATATATATATATAGTAGGAAACACCACATCCCCTAGATTAATAATTAGTAATACAACTCAGCATTTGATAGCCTGGGTGTGGGTATAGCAACCAAAGGGACAGCCATCTTTGTCACAATCCCAAATTTGTCTGACATATCGTTCTCCTTGCCTTCTGGGAGCTTCCAATCAAATGAATGCACCATTGTGGCTAGCAAATGGCCTACCATTCTATCAGCCATGGCAATACCTGCACACCTTCTCCTTCCTGATCCAAACGGTAAGTAGTCAAATTCTTTGCCACTAAAATCCCTCTTAAATTCCTCTTGTAAAAATCTCTCTGGTTTGAACTCCAATGGATCTGTCCATTGTGATGGATCCCTTTGAATTGCCCATACATTCACAAAAACTTTGGTACCTTCTGGTATGAGGTAGCCATCAATTGTACAAGGGGAGCTGGGACTGCGTGGAATGAGGAGCGGAAGTATCGGGTGGAGGCGAAGAGTTTCTTTAATGACACAAGAGAGGAATGGGAGTTGTGGTAAGTGGGATTCTTTCACCAATTTGTCTTTTCCAACGACTTGGTCAAGTTCTTCTTGTAAATTTTGGAGTACGTTGGGCTTTTTTATGATCTCAGCCATGGCCCATTCAACAGTGGTTGATGTGGTATCTGTTCCTCCTGTAACCATGTCCTGTTACACAAGGTTGTTATTTCTGAGAATGTTGTTGTATGGAGATAACTATTTTGCAGTTTGTGCTAACATAGAATCTTCCTAGAACTTCTTTAAAATAAAGTTCTTTAGGACTTCAAACTTATTTGCCCATACTTACTCTCTTATATTTCTGATGTTGTATTGATTTATGGTATTATCCTAAAGGGGAGTAATATGGCAAACTCTTTTCTGACCATAAAAAAGAAATAGAAAAGCAAAGTACTGATGAAGCTACCTTGCTAATTCCATTTTGGACCTCCAAGAAGGAATGGAAAATGTTGTATAAGATTAGTAACGGTACATACCATGAGCGAGGCCTTTACATGGGTCATAGTGAAGGGGGTTTTGCTATCTCCCATTTCTCTCTCCATCTTTAGCATGACCCCCAGGAGGTCCTCGGCTCTTTCCCCTTCCCCGCTACATTTCATATCTATCATTCTCTCAAAAATTTCATCAAATCTCCCCCTTAACACTTCTGTCTTGCTCTGAATCCCTTGCAAATCAAATTGAGCCAAGGCAGGGAAGAAGTCTGACACATTGGGCTTGCCAAACAAGCCAACCATGTCACCTACTACCTTTTTGAAATCCTTGCCAATAAATTCTCTCTCCTTGTCCACTTCACGTGTGCGGCCCCACATCGTGCTTGTCACTATATTCATCGCAGTTAGAAACATTTCTGCACCGATGTCGACCTGGCTGCCGCACCTTTCACGAATGCGGCGTATGGCGGACCAAACCTCCTGCTCCCTGAGGCCTGAGACTCTGTCAAGACTGGAGGGAGACAACACCTGTCATGCCCATTATGTTGGTTGTTAGTCTGTGCCAAGTGGTTGGTGTATGTTGGTTCGGTAGCTAAGGCCTAAGGATTGACATTTGACACATTGGTTTTAACTAACCCTATCATACCACTCAGACTGTATCTAGCATAGGGTTATTTGTGTTTTATTTCTGGTGAAATGGATGAACTGAAACATGGCTTAACTGAGGCTGGAACATTAAGTTCTCATTGAAATGATTAAAGAGCTCATTACATCTAAGCCAACTAAGCTTGGTGAATATGCTTGTGAACTGCACAACACAAGGTGCTGCAGTTTCAAATTCCATCTGTTGTGGTTCTGTTTCTTTTTGACAAGTCTAAACCAAAGTTTAGTATTGTCCAAGAAAATGGTAAGAAAAGTGGTGTTGTGGTTCTGTTTCTTTTTTACAAGTCTAATCCAAAGTTTAGTATTGTCCAAGAAATTGGACAGGATATATGGATTGAGAATCATACTGACCAGTTCTGTACTACTCATGAGGGTTCTTGGTTTTATTTATTGTGTACTTTTTGTTTTTCTTAGTTTTCTCTCCATTTGTTGACTAACTTTTAATTCTAATGATACCTCGTGCACACAGACCCGACGGAGCATGCGCCAGGTAGGTCCATTAGGAGACCAGGCTATATCATTGCCACCATAGGTAGCAACAAAGGCGGATGCGGAGACGTCCCGATTTGCGAATGTGTCGTCATGTTCCCACAAGATTGCACGAGCCAGGGATGGGGAAGAAATAACAACCGTCAGCTTAGATCCAAGTCGTAGGGAGAATATGGGGCCATACTTTTTGGACAGATCAGCAAAGTATGTGTGTAGTGATGGATCGAGAAATGGAAGACATCCAAGGAGAGGGAACCCTGTGGGGCCTGGTGGCAGTGGAGGTATTCTTCTCCTGCGAAGTAGGAGAAGGGTTGTGTAGAGGAAGAACATTGCAAGGAGGAATGTGTAGAGGAAAGTAGCGGGTTCCATCATTGGAAGAGGGAGGTGAGTGTGTGAAATCTGTAGGAGATAGATATGCTTTTATCAGGGCTTCATGTGGTGGTGATTAACTGGTGATTTGGATTCAATCCACTTTCTGATGGCTCCATGTACGGTAATGGATTACGGGCTTTGAGATAGTCATATTTCTTAAACTATATATATATAAAATATATATAAAGTACGGGCATTAAATTTTAAAATATTCTCACAAAATATTTATTTTCTCAATTATGTTAGTTTGACTAATTTTTCACCCAGACCAAAATGAGGAGTTGTAACTGATACAATCTCAAAAATGTTGGACATTAACCTGTTCGTAAGTTCCAAAATGATTGTACTTCAAAAAAAAAGAAAAATAGTGTAGATATTTTATACCCCCTTCAAAACAAGTCATACTCTTTTTGAATTGTTTGTGGTCACAAATATTATATATTGGAACTATGTAGAATTTTGAGAAGACTGTAGACGGTAATATTATAATTTGTATTGAAGCTGGACAAATATGATGTCCTACTTAAAGAGGGGGGGGGGGGGGGGGGGGGGGGGGGGCATGGATGGTCATTTTCAGTAAATCTGTTATTCTGTTTATATTTTTGTGTTTCTTTTTTGTTTGCTGACCACAAGCTAATGACAAGTGGATCCCATTTTCAGGAACCAGTTGACCGCATGGAAAACCTTCAAAATATGTTCAGCTATATGGTACAGAGTTTTGCAACAACTTTTGAGCCCACATCTTGTGCTTTTGACAGTACCAGTAAATCAAAACGTTCCAAACGATTTGGAAAGTGGAAACAATGCTGAGGCAGCAGCTCAAATGGGCATGTATGGTTTTCACTGGTAGAAAGTAGGGGTGTTGCTGAAATTTTCTTATTTAATCTTCTACCTTGCCTATCTTTGAATCTTATTCAGTGCATCAATCACATAATCCTCCTGTTCCTCAGAAAACCTTTTATTTACTGCTGCTATCAACTGATCCCATGTGGTTGAGTCTAAATTTACCATATTACCTGTGTACCAATCCAGTGCATCACCACTGAAATGTAGAATAGCCATCCTAGGTTTAACTATCTCTGGTACCATGTAAACATCAAAGAATAGTTTACACCTGATGGCCCAATCTATTAGATCCTTGCCATCAAACCAAGGAAAATAAGTTATAGGTAAGTTCCCATTTTTATGATTTACCATTTTAACATTTAGAAAAATTAGCGTTATTAATTTATTATTGCAAGTCAATTGATACTGTTCTGAGAAAAACTTTGTCAGGGCAGGAGTAGTATTTGGAATATTACTTTTGAAAAATTAGCGCTTCATTTTTGGAATATTGTTTTTACTGATTTGATATCAAACACTCAAAATTTAATTTTCTTAAATGCTACATATATAATAAAATCAAGGTTCGCTACTTCCCACCTGTTATTTTCTAGCAGTCAGATACGCATAATTAATTTATAACACACTTTTTTAGCATCGGATTGGATTTAGCAACTATACTTTTATTCGAGTCTGGATCCTCTGTAACTCAAATTTAGAATTTAGATCCGAACCGTTTGGATTCCACATGGCAAGATAAAAATCACAATCGACTAAAAGGTAATAAGATATATTGGATAACTTTTTCAATGTTATTCATTAAAGGCATCTATGCAACATCCAAAACATGGTATATAAAGATCTTTACAATACTGCATAATACATAGAGCAAATTAATTTATTGAACTAATAATGAGAAGGGATAAACCAATAAATTTTAGTAGCAAAAGCTGTAGCCTCTCCCAAGGAGCGCACCTCAAAGCATCTGTTCTCTCTCATGTCAAACCCAAGTAGTACATACTCATATGGACTCCCCAAAAACATGGGATTTTTCTTGAAATTAGTGATGAAATAGATGCAGTTACCCCTATATCCATGATCATAATCACTAGCCATCAAGCTAAAAGCATTACAATCATCCAAAAACAACATCATATCACCAATTCCACTCAGCTTGGTCCAGCGGGGTTGCTTTTGCTTATCATCGGAGTAATTCTCAAGGAGATAAACCACAAATCGGTGATTTACGTATGGAACATCATCTTCATCTTCATCTTCAACTTGAGGGGGAACATCATCTTCATGTTGAGGGGGAAAATCATAGTGTACAACTAACAACACACCATCCCTTGCTGAAATCAACCAACAACCATTCACAGATTCCTCAGGACATGAAATTGTTGATACTACATCTCGAGTGGTGTCATCAAGAACAACAACATGTGGTCGTGTTGTTAAAATAGTATCACCATAGTGATACAAGAAAATCCTTTCCATGTGATGTGCATGGTATCTCATATATGGGACATGCATTATGAAATGTGACAGTCGTTCTGATTTCAAATTAAAAAATTCAGATATATTTCCAACAGGTGGAAAATGGACAACTTCACTACCACTCACGTTGCAACCTAGTCGGTTAAACATAAGCGAAAAGATAGTAATATGATCATTAACATGGTCTTCTTGATCTAATAAAGAGATATTAGAATGCTCATTATAGTCGTCCAATAAACTTTTTTTATCGAGCATAAACTTATTAGTCGTCCCTCGTCGTTGACTAATCCTGGTGGAAATAAGTTCAAAAGGAATGGAGAAAATTTTGGTAGAGGGAAGGGCAAGGAAACTGATGCGAGGGTCCCTATATATTTCGAGCATCATAAGCCAAGGAAACTGAGGGTTATCTGACAAGTTAGTGGCCAACCGCCACTGCTTGCACACAGCACGGAAGCGGATAAAATCAATGATGTCGTCTAACTTGTGAGCAATGAGGGGTAGCAAATTCAGACTTAGTTCGGCCCAGTTACTACTGCACTTGTCATTAGCCATACAGCCTGGCTTATGTGGAGTGATGGTTAATACACCTGTTACCAAATGCAAGTTAAAGTACGGCTTATAAAGGAGTTTTGCTCCTCTTCAGTCAATGATATATAGAAAGATAAATTAAATTGTACAATTTTATAAACTCTTCTCAAAACAGCCTCTTATTATGTTAATATCATCTATGTGATAGTGCTACTACAAGATAGAGGTAAGTTGAGATCAATTGCATAATTACGACTTCAATTTTTGCTGATTTCCCAATTCTGACGATCCCATGAGAAAAATGTAAATTAGCACATGTAATTGAAGAAAACTATGAAATCGTTGCAACAATTACGAGTTAGGGTTTCTAAATGAAAAAGAATTACTAAACTAGTTTACTTGCAAAATCGTACCCTGTGCCTGTTCGACGAGATCGATCGAGAGACCCTGTGCGACGAGATGAAGAGAGAGCGGCGGAAAGAGATCAACGTGATTCAGGAGGATCGGAGGAGAGGGTTCGGAAGGGAAGGAGAGTGGCGCGGTGACAGGTCGGAGGAGCGGTTTTTTTTTTTTTGTTCTTTTTATTCGGGATAGAGATCTGGATGGGGAAGAAGAATAGAGGTCGGCATCTTCTTGAATCACTATTTACTCAATTCCATTTAGGGGCGTTCATTGAGTCCGGTTTAGTCGGTTTCGAACCGAACCGAATTAGTTTGGACCAAACGGTTCGTTTTTTTCGGTTTAATGGTTCGGTTCGGTTTAATTTTTAAAACCGAATTATAATTTCGTTCAGTTCAGATTGAAAATTTGAAAACCGAAATAACCAAACCAACCGAAATTTTATATATTATGAATTTGGTCCAGACCGCCCCGGTTTATTTCTTAATTAATTGCTTTAAATACTTCGGTTTATTTCTTAATATCCCGGTTTATTTCTTAATATTCCAATTTATTTCTTAATATACTTTGGTTTATTATAAATCAATTGATTTAAATAAAAAAAATTAATATATTTCGGTTTGAACCAAACAAACTGAACAAACCGAAATAAAATTTTGGTTCGGTTCGGTTCGACTGTAAAGCTAAATCGGTTCGGTTCAGTTTTATTTTGGAAACCGAATTATAACTTTGATTTGCCTAGTTTCAACCGATCCAAACCGATGAACACCCCTAATTCCATTGTAAAATTTCTTTATTGCACCTCATAATTCCCTTATTTTGAGTAGGAACTAGGGTGTTCTAAGTTCACCAAACTCCTTTGTGAACTCAACTCTAAAATCTATTCGATTGACTCCAAACAACGATTCCAAACTGTTGAAATCCTGCGTCTAAATGTGAAAATTTTGAAATTTAAAATTAATTTTGTATAGAGTCAAGTGGTCAAAAAGTGTCTAAAAAATAAATACATTAAAATTAATTTATAAACATTCTAATTTTGACCACTTGACTTTATATTAAATTAATTTGAAAGTTTAAAATTTTCACATATAGATGTATCACTTGTAAGGTAGAAGGATTTCACGGTATGGATTCGTCGTTTCAAATCAATCCGATAAATCTTAGAGTTGAATTCACAAAGAGACTTGGTGAACTTAGGAGTACTTAGTTCTACTCCCCCTATTTTTTTTATTTAGAAGAAGTAGAGAATGAAAAAACAGTGTAGGATGTGAGAGCCAAAATTTTTATTCATATCCTAAATTAAAAAAAAATTACACAAATACTCTCAATTTTTTTTTTAAAATAGTCCTACCGCTGAGTTAAAAAAAATTGAAGGCATTTGTGTAATTCAGCGGTTGTCTTGCTACAATGTTTTTTTTTTTAAATTTAAGAATAAACATGTAACAAAGAATTTCCAATTGAGATATTCATTGCATCAATGCGGGTTTTAACATGTAACAAAAAATTTCCAATTGTGAACCTTTTCCGCGTGAACGAGAATATGTGGTGAATTGCACACCTTTAGAATAATAGACAAAGTATAAGAGTTGGGTACAACACCTGATGGCTGATGCACGCATCTCAACCAATGTAGAAAATGCCTCTGGGGTTTGACCATGGTTAACAAATGCTGAAATTAGAGTAGTCCAAGCCTTGAGTAGAATTCATACAGAGCGCTCGAAACAACCAAATTCAATGCAAACCCGTGTTTCCAAACAAACCCATGTAATTGTGAGCCCAATTCAAATAGCGAATCTGGTACAAAATTAGGACAACACAGCAAAACAGTGGAGCATGTGAATTCATTAGGAATTATACAAATGTCAGTTAGAATCATCTCTTAAAAAACTTGCAATGCAACATTGTATTGCCTGTGTTGAGCATGGAATGATATCATAGTAGCCCATGATGTGATGTGATGTTCTTCTGAGACATTTCATCGAACAGTTTATGTGCATGACAAAGGTCCACAGTTTTTGAATAAAGAGACAAGAGAAGGTTGCCGATGTAAAGGTGAGAAGGGACAAATCCCAATTTGAGAAACGCAGCATGTGTATAAGTTCCTTGGAAGAACGATCTAGAGTTGGAATAAGAGATGAGAGAGACACACTTCTAGCATTGACAAAAATGTCTGAGGGTATTTAATCCGCTCAAATTACAAAAAAAGGAGGCGGAATCTTAGGATTATTGTGGAGTAATTGTGTAATTATAAAGCTACTTCTAGCATTGTAAATTTTTTTTTTGTTTATATTCAAAGTCCGTAGGCAACTTACAACTCAATCTCCCCATACAACAGAATTCCTATTTGATATAATAAAATCTAGGGTAAATTTCGCTGGAGGTCACTAAACTTTGTCTTTTGTCGCGAATTGGTCACTCAACTTTGATTTGTCCCTCCATAGCCACTGAATTTTTAATTTGTCCTAATTAAGTCACCCTATAATTTTTCGATCCAAAATATTAACGGAATATAACTTTTCCGTTAGTATTTTGGACGGAATTAGCATATTCCGTTAAAATTTTGGATGAAATAGGCATATTCCGTTATATTTTGGACGGAATAAGAATATTTTGGATGAAAAAGTTATAGGGTGACTTGATTGGAACAAATTAAAAGTTTAATGGCCATGAAGAGACAAATTAAAGTTGAGTAACCAATTTGTAACAAAGAACAAAGTTTAGTGACCTCCAGCGAAATTTACCCTAAAATCTATTACAAGGATCCTATTGACCAAAACTGAGAAAGGAATACCCCGTGCAATTCCAACTATTTTCCCTCCATTTCTTAGTGTAATATCATTTTTTTTTTATTCTAGCATTGTGATTAGGTTCGGAGTGCCAGACCGATAGAAATTTGTAATTAAACTTTTTTTTTAATACAAATGTTGTATATTATAATATTACACAAGCCGTTAACAGATCTACACGAGCACGCATTGAGACTTTTTTTATTTTTAAAAGACACTTTTATTTTAATTTTTAAAATGTAATGTAATTTTTAATTTTGGAACATATATTTTTTTTAAAATTGCTTACAAACTATTTTTATTGGCGTTATTTTCTATTAATAATTTCTGCTTTTAGTTTGAACAAGTATCATATCTTTTGAGACCGCTTTTTGTATGCTGGTTAATTAACATGTTCTAGTTCCGAACCTACACTATTTTAATTTCTTATCAATATACAAAATAGGGACTTGAGTAATGAGCTACAATAATCTGAACAATAAATTTGTTATCAAAATACAAGAATCTGACAAATTTGTTAGTGAAAAACTAAAAGCGTACTTTATTTTTTTATTTTTTGGTTGCAACTCTTTTGCACACATGAGACATGAGTAATGAGCTACACACAAATTAAGTAAACAATAAATTTAGTGTTGTTATGTGTGACAATAAATGTTGGTTAGAATGGATCCTTAGTTGCTATACAAATGCAAACACCATGAATTAATGGAAATTGTTGCATGATAAGGACCTTCAAGTAGAATATAAAATAACAACAACAACCAACTAATTAAACTGATTAATGTTGTCTTAGAATAAGTTCCAAGTTATTCAACATTAATTGCAAAATAACATAAGAAGAGAGATCATATAATGTGAAACAAATTCATAGAATTGGAGAACAAATATAATATATAAATAAAATATTAGAGGATAATCAAAGTCGATAAAATTTTTATATGTTTTTTGTAATGACGATGTCCTTGTTCAATGTTCACTACAATACTGTATATGGCGAAGATTAAATTGGGACACCTAACTTTAATTGCAATGTACCATTGTAATATTCTTTACCACCACTCATTTGTAAATGTTTTTGATTTGTTATCAAAAGAAATATTCGTTTACTTGTATTGAAATTCTAAAAAGTGTTTGTCTAAAATAAACTGCTAAAAACAGAGCTAGAAGACGAGCGTATAACGAATTTGAATTTCCTTATTGGGCCAAAGCTTTATGCTCCTGCCGCATCAGCTCCAGCTCCTGACGCTGAGGCAACAATTGGCCAGCTTGGCACTTGCAGTTGGAACGGCTGTTGCATCATGAGAGGCGGATGTTGTACTTGTGCCGACCTGCCGTAGTATTGCGGGCGATCTCTGGTTGATGGACAACTAGTTCTCCATTCGTTAGGTTTAGACGATTCACTTCCAGGGTTAGAAAGTTGATTAATGTTGTGTTAATCACATAAAAAGAAATGTTACTATCAAGGAGCGGCCAACTGGCTTGGCTTGGTGAAAGGTGGCTTCATTGCCAGGTCTGGTGTCCCATGACAAAGGAGTTCTTTGCCGAGTACCTCAAGAAAGAAAATTTCAAGAAAAAACAGGTAGATATGTACTGATCTTGATTTGTTTGAAAGAGTTGTCCGTCCCAAGCCTCAATTGTAGCTTTAGTCTAATTTATGTTGACTTGAGGAATTGTGCAGACTTACTTGAAATAAAGAGTTGATTTAATATTTTTACTAAATTGAGGCTGATGTGCGCATACAGTTGAGGTTTCAGTTGGATTCATTTGTGGCTTAATTAATTGTACAGTTGGGGGAACCAAATCAACCATGCAATCAAGTGAGGTCTATTATTTTTCCTTTATACTTTACCGTTTTACATTATAATATCCTTACACATGAATTGAATTAATACTGCACAGGCACTTTATGTAATGAACTCCTCCAAGTTTAGGGCTTGAGAGTTCTTGACCCGCTTCCACGAACAGCAACGTGGTGACAAAATTATTGTGTTTGCAGATCGATAATCTCTTTGCACTTACTACTTATGCCATTAAACTTAGGAAACCTATGATCTTTGGTGACAAAATTAAAGTTGAGAATTATATTGAAATTATGTAGGTGGATATTTTATTGAAATTGCATTGGCCTTTCACTTCACGGTGCCTCCTGCTTATTGAAACAATATGACTGTATTTTTTTCTATGTAGTGATTATGGTTTTTTAGTGTGCAAATTAAAATTAAGCACTTAAGAAACTATACAACATGCTTATTAATTAATTAATGCAATTAGAGTAGGGTGAAAACGGTATGGATAATATCCGATCTATATTCGATCTGTATTCGAAAAATTAGATGTGGATATATATCCGATATCCGAATATTCGTGTGGATATGGATACTGATATGGTTTTACGTTTCAATTATCCGTATCCGAATAGTAGATATATATCATATATTTTAATATATATTATGAAAAAATATTGTTATTCACTATTAAAATTAGATAAATATTATAAATTTAAATATACGATCCGATCCGTATCTTGTCCGTATCCGAAAAATTAAAAAGAGATATGGATATGGTTTTACCACTATCCGCTCCGTTTTCACTCCTAAATTAATGAGAGCCATTTTATCATGACAAGTGTGAACTACATGCTCAAATCGAAAAATTAAAGCCTACCGTATCCCAAATTTAAACTACCTGTTGCCTCGCTTTTATACAATGATGCTCCAAGTTACCCTAATTATATCTCATCCCCTTCTCTCATCAAGACATGCATTATTTGCTCACTCAAATCACGTCTACCCGCATCATCATACAAATTCGCTAACAGCCAGCTGTGTAAACCCGGATCCGAAGGCCATCCAACTCAATTCCCTTTCTTGCCACATATTCACCAAATACCTGATTCCTATGCAACCTGCACAAACCCAACAGAGACCTACAAATGGACAGGTCCATTTCATACGGCTTTGGTTTAGTTCATGTATATGATATATCTGACACAAGGCATTAGCAGCATCTGCATTGCTATTCCTTTTCATTTTTTAAAATTATGTGGCAATTGTTGTTCTAAGTTTTGAATATAACGTAATTTCTAATTTACAAAGATTTATTTTAAAGTAACCGGCTTTTTAACTCTTTCCATTGACACTCGTTTTCTTTTTTATATTAATAATTGTTGACGTAATTATTAAAATAAAATTAAAAGTTAACTCTACGAATGTAGATGTTTAAAAATAAAAATTAACTGTTTCTATTTAGTAATTGACAGCTATTAAAAGTTTTTAATTGCAAGCATCTGACAAATTTTTTGGTGCAAAACTAAAAACATCTAGAAATTATAAATGAAAATAAATACAATTTCCCCAGAAATAATAGACATTAATTTGAAGTATCTTCATTTCTAAAATTAATTAAAAAAATTTCATGTTGGATAATAAATTAGAATTGAAAATCCAACAAAGAATTAACAATTAATAATTAGTGAATGAGAATTTATAATTTTGCCAATGTGAGAATTAGAAAGTCATTTTTTAAGAAAAACTTGCTAATTATGAAATTCTCATACATTCAACTTTTTTTTTAAAACAAATTACTACGTTGGAGTTGAAATTAGAATAAAAAAGTTCAATATTCCGACAATATGAAATTAAGTACACAAATGGTCAATACGTACTAAATAGTTAGTTAAAATTCTATCATACAATTTTTTCCCTATGTTCTGATTGTTTGGTTGCAACTCTTAGCTCGCATGAGGCATGAATAATGAGCTACACACAAATTAAATG
This sequence comes from Carex myosuroides, assembly GCA_028015225.1. Classification (NCBI taxonomy): domain Eukaryota; kingdom Viridiplantae; phylum Streptophyta; class Magnoliopsida; order Poales; family Cyperaceae; genus Carex; species Carex myosuroides. Next base: position 7,983,696 of record CM051464.1, read on the forward strand.
AATAATAAATTTAGTGTTGTTATGTGTGACAATAAGTGTTGGTTACAATGAATTATTAGTTGCTATACAAATGTAAATACCATGAATTAATGAAAATTGTTGTATGATAAGGGCCTTCGAGTAGAATATAAAACAACAACAACAACAACAATGAATTAAACTGATTTATGTTGTCTTAAAATAAGTTCTTAGCTCCTCAAAATTAATTGCAAAATAAAATAACATGAGAGATCATATAATGTGAAACAAATTCATTAAATTGAAGAACAAATATAATATATAAATAAGATATTAGAGGATAATCAAAGTTCACCATTTTTTTACAAATATTTTGTAATGACGGTGTACTTTTTCACTGAGATTCCGTATATGGTGAAGATAAAACTTGAACACCTTATTTTTATTGCATTGTTCCACTGTGACCCATCTTTATTGCATTGCTTGAAGACTTGGTATTGAAACTACTAGCTGCCTTGTAGATGAAAATCTCATGCTTGTTCGGTGTTATGCAGTATGTACACTGAATACAATCTAAGCTGTTAGAAAAGTCACATTTGGATATAATTACATGAATTAAAGTTCATAGAATTATATGCAAATTATGTAGTTAGATATATTTTTTTTAGGAGGATTCTAATACCTCATGTCTTTCATATCTCATCGTACCGGCCTCATATTGTATATTTCTGTTTTTAAAGTTCAAAATGTCGATCCGAACCGCTCAACATCCATACTAAAATATGCTTGGGGATGAAATTTTATAATATTTGCAATTTTTTTATTATTTTTTAAGATAGGTACAAAATCACTGTATTTGGACCGTTCAAAAACAGTGATTTTCTGCCTATTTTAAAAAATAGTAAAAAAATTTCAAAAATTATAAAATTCATCCTCAAGCATATTTTAGTACGGATATCATATTGAGCGGTTCGGATCAACATATTGGACTTTGAAAATAAAGATATAAAATATTAAATATGATGAGGTATAAAAAGCATGAGTTATTGGGAGCCTTCTCATTTTTTTTTTTTAAATTGGACTTTCGTCACCATGCAAGTTGTCACGGTGCCCTCATGCTTATCAAAATAGAATGATTTTGCATCTTTTCAATGTAGTGATTATGATTATTTAGTGTGCAAATTAAAATTAAGCTTTTAAAAAATCTGTAATACGCTAATTAATGAATTAATTAATACAATTCAATAGTATTGAAGTTGTTAGGCTTCAGTTTTTTTTTCTATGTTACAAGTTTCTTCCCAAATAGAATTTTCGTTTAAGTTAATTTTAGTTTTGCAAATATTTCTTTATTTTTGTATTTTTAATTTTACTTGAAATTTATGGCAAGATCTTTTTGTTATTTTGAGTCTACCTAATTCATGAAATCACATGTTTGTGTATATTTGAAGGCTCAAATTTAATCAACTTGTCCATTTAAATTAGTGCCGTAATATAAATTTTCCTTCAAATTAAAAATGTAACGAAATGGAAAGACATTCTGCAATATTACAAAACCCAGAATAACTATTGCATAATATATATGGAATTAATTATATTAGGTGAATTTCTGTCAAAACTTGTTCCACTAGTTTAGTGTAGTTTGAGGTAATTTCAAATATTTGGTTGATTCTGATTTGCAAGTCTTTAAACATATGAGAAATATAATCAAAACATTTATTAAATAAATTATTCTCATTTTGATACTGATTTTAAAATTGATATTTTTATCCTTGTAATTAACGGCCATAATTTAAAATGTACATTAAAATAGGATATATATGCTACAAGTTGAATACGCACTAGAAACACTCTAGTCACTTAAAATATTAATGCACAATAAAAATATCAATCCAAATTAATACGAGTATTAACAGAAAGTTTACTAATAAGGATATATAATTTGATAATAATAACCAATAACAACAAATAAATCCCATTTTACAATTACGTTAGCTGTATTAATAATTTAATATAGTTATATTAATTAAATTTTATTAACTATATTTTAATTAATTTTTATTGACCTTGATGGAAGGTTTGATTTATTTAATAATTGGAGTTCATGGACTAAAACCAAACTTTCTCTTAGTTACTTTCTATTTTATTTTGTTTTCCTGATCATTTTGTAATGCAAACAGTTTCAAAGAGAAGCACGAGCGAGCCATCTTTGAAGCATTTCTAGACACTCCTTCGGCTTATACTCTGGAGCAGTGTGTCCCGCACCCTACAGTAAATCACAACACAAGCAAAAAAAGAAAAAAAAAAATGATAAAAGAAGGTAATATATTTGATCTTTTTTATGTACTCGCTGTAAAAATATATTGTAGAACGCCAATACTGAATCATTAATTCAATGAAAATTTGCTTAATTCTCAACGAAAATCATCATACCTTCACTGTAGCAAAAGTGAGGTTATTGGAGTACCTCCTCGTAAATCTACAACACAGCAAACTTATGTATAATCTTTATAAGAATTCAAATTGTTTTAGGAGATTATCAAACTAATTAAGTTAAGAGTAAAGATAACCATTACCCTGCTACTTGGCCACCAACATACCACGGTCTCCAATCGTCCACAATTGAAAAATTAAGCGATCTTATCCAATCTTGCGTGCCAACATGAGTTATATTAAAGTCATGATCACCGCTGTATTTGACTTTCATGAACAGTTAGTCTAATGAACCAAAATAAGAAGAACTCATCTAGTTTGGGTATCATTGACTCAGGTTCACAAGCCATTTATAAAATCGCAGACCTTCTAACAGTCCCCAGGGGAAATTTTGCGCCCTTGGGGTTGTTAGGATGGGAACCCTATTTGAATAAGTGCTAATCCAATATAAATTTAAATTTGTGTAGAATTCACACTTCTAGGCCTATTGCACGTTGGTGGGACAAGTTTCTATTGGCTGGTGAAGCATCCCCCCCCCCCCCCCCCCCCCTGCAGCCGAGCCTGGCCCTTCGAAACATGCTTCAATGAGTTGTAAAGTAATATAGAAAAAAGAAAAACAAATGAAAAAAGGAAGTGGAAAAAGTAATTGCCTATAAATAAGTGCTGGATAGCCTTCATTGGTGACCTTGAGATGATACGGTAACGAACTTGGGATATCTTTTGCGTAAGGTAGAGAAGAGTTGCATCTGTGCCAATCAACAACTGTCCCCTGCATAGTAGTTTGTTATTTAATTATCGAGTCTCACCTGACAGTACTATTATTTTGTGATGTAGATACTTAAGCTCCTGTATTGTTATGAATCAATCGTCAATATATACCTTACGTATGCCAAGCATATATCTCACTGTCTCATTATTTGCCCAAAATGTTGCTAGCAGGTATCCAGATTCCTGTAACAACAAAATTTAAATTAGTTTTATATGTTAACCATAATTGATCCAGCTATCTAAGGTTTGCTCGTAGCCATTAATTGATGTTCGCTTGTGATATACTAATGTGCAATGATGTGGTAAACTGGTAATTATAAGCCTTTTAAACATCGGAGCTGTTCACAATTCAGCTTCAACTTAAGCTCCGCTTTGCAATTAATTAACTCAATATATAAAGCTGAGAGAAAGCTAAAGGAGAATAAAGTTTCGGGAAAAGTGTCCAAAAGGTCTCACCAAACAGTAGGACACAAGATAGTGAGCCTTGGTTTTACCAATTAAAAGTTTAAAACACAAAAATTGAAAGTGATGAGTTTCTCATAAGCATAACTCTACACTCCAAAGGCAGGCCAGAGTTAAACAAAGGCACTTCATCATAGTGACCCCTTTCATCTCTCTTAATTCGAATGTAACCTGGTCTTGGGCTATGGAATTCACATGAAGGCTCCAAGATGTGAGCACCTCTTATATCTTTTGTTACCTGTGATTGTTAATAGTCAGAGGAAGATTATTATAAAGAGAGGTTTGTGAATGTTTAAGGTGCCATTGTCATTTTCATATGCAATAAATTATATCAATATAGGCCTTTCCTTTCACCCTTATTTTTTGGAAAAAAAAAAAGACCCCCTGCGGTGGCCTTGGGTTTAGGGTTTCAGGCAGCAATGTCAGCTGTTACTAGGCATCTATGGTAAAGGAAACATGAGTTATTCTACAAAGACTAAATAAATACTTCTGAGGTCAATCAAAAGATGCATATGGTTTTGATGTCTCCTGAGAAAAGTAGATAGAAATTCTCACTGCATCCACAACATTGAGATAACTAGCACACTGAACGTTGCTCGGATTTGTATACTTTCCAGCACAGCTTTCCTTGGTGGACTGTACAAAAAAATGAGTATTGAGTTTTCACTTCCCTCAGTAACTATGTCTTATGATAAGATAAATAATCTTGCCGATTCCAGTATCTGTCAAACACATAAATTTAAAAGCCAATGGCTTATTCATTAGATTTTAAGGTCATCACAAAATAAATGGAAAAAACAATTAGGTTATTTTCGCTCAGGTGCACTCTGTTCACTAATTATTGAAAGCTTTAAATAACACTGAGAATAACAAAATTTATTAGTTTTTCTCTCTTTTTGTACCTCATATAGTTCATCTGATATAAGTCCTGTTCCATGAGCAAATGGCACTCTCGAATCACTATCATATCTTGTGCTAGTTACTGGGTTGCCAACTAAATAACCCTAAAAGTTCCAAAAGATATTCAACAACCACTAGCTTGAGAGATGTCATACATTGAGAACAAAAGTAAGTTTAATAAAACTAAACTAACAAAAAGAGTAATGAGGAAAGATATTTTATTTTATTATTTGAAGTTTGCAAACCTTGAGATTAAATGTAGCATTATTGGATTCTTGAGCTGTCATGAAAAAATTAACAAAAAGTAAATCAACAGTTCAAGTGAGCAAGTTCCTTCTTAGTGCCAGCAAGTGAGCAATACTTGACATAATAAAAATCTTTATTTGAAGAAAAGAAAGAACAGAAACTACCAATAGCAATCTCAAGAGTTAAGATTGGTACGATCTTCCCAGAATAGGAATCACCAGATATGTACAAAGGATTCGACTTAAATTTTGGATGCTTATCTAGCCACTACATTCAAAACAGAGAGCTACGCTTAAAATCAAATTATCAAGAAACATGAAACTTTAAAGCAGATGTTTGCATTCCCAGTTTAAGCGACACTTTCGTGTGCTAAATAAAAAAAAAAGCAAGACATGAATATTCTATGAGTAGTTCTGTATTGTTTCACTTCCATCATTGATCCCCCGATTAAAAAGGAACAAATAATCACATAAAATTTGTAGTTATTTGTTTCTACAAATCAAGTAAGATGTTTATATAACAATGTCATGTCAAGAAAGAAGACTATGTTTTTCTAAATATAGTCCCCCCACCAATATCCCCAAGGCAAAAGCAAGAGTCAAAAGCATAAAGCAAGCATATATATATTTTGGATTATATATATCAATGTATTTCCCAAATGGGAAATTACCTTATAAAGAAATGTTTTAAGTTGGTGAACTGTCTGGGAGTCAGATGTTTGATAACCCTCTGCTGTACTTGAATAAGAGAATCCAGTCCCCACAGGTGAATCCACAAATATTATGTTGCCAGCCTGTTTGTGTGTTATCACACCATTACAATACTCAATGATTAATGCAAAGGATCAGATATTAGTTCATTATTAAAAAAGTTCCACACTCAGTCTGGAAAGGAATAAAGATTAGTTAATTATTACACAATTCCAATGCACACTCAGTGATGAAAGGAATAGATGGTGACAGAATTATTGTTTAGTGTTTATAATCTTCAAATCTATTTTACAGTTATCCCTCATTTAAGCTTCATTATCCCTTATTTAACCAATTTGTCCTTAATTAACTTCTTCAATGCAAAGCAGTACAAAAATCAAATTAACAGAAGTGTGGAAGAGGTGATGAGATCATGCTAGGTAGTAAATTATGTAATTACATGTAACCCACAAATCCGTTAACTAAATGTATTTAAATGTATGTAATACATATTCTCTTCATTGTGTAGGTGTTTTTTTTGGGTGTTCTGTGTTCGGTGGTTGGGATATAATTGAGAATTGGCATAATTTACAAATCCTAAAAATATTACAACATGTCCATGAAGTGTTGATTCAAAACTAGAATCCGAATCAAATAGCACTTAATCACCCAAGAAAGAGTTGATGTATCCCCAAAAATTCACCACACTTTTGCAAGACCCAATGGACAATTTGACTTGACCACAAATAAATAACAATGAAAAACAACCCAAAAATTATCTACATCAATAAAGGTGTAATCTAACAAATTGCAAACTCAAACATGTCCTAATCCAAAACTGAAATGAACTAAATGGCCCAAATTGACTGAAGCCCAAGATGATATGAACCCAGAAATGTTCCTACTAGCTAGTCCCTGAGAATCCAAAACTAACTAGACCTAGACATGAACTCAAACCAAAAACTAACTAGACCTGTCTTAACAAGTTGCCACATGAAGGGTTTAGCATTTAAATGCAGAATGCCAGATAGCAGTAAAAGAACTGTGGCAATAGACAAAATTGAATGTAAGATAGGGTGTTGTTTTTGGGGCAGATAGGGTGTTGAGTTACCTGGGTCCAAGAATCAGCCTTATAAAATAGTGAAGGTAAGCCATCTCTATATCCTTGTAGATCAAAACTAAGAGGTCCTGCACAGCGATAACAATTTCATCCAATAAACATCAGAAAATGAAATCATCCTTTGTGGCAGATGGAGGGATTGTTCTTGGTGCACAATTCCTAAAGAGGGAGGGGCTTCTTGTAAATTTTCCGTAATTATAAAATACGAGATATGTTTCTCTCGTATGGTCCATTTCACGCTTAAAAAATTATTAACAAATTAAAATGTTCTAATTAATATTGGGTAGCCAATAGCCCAATAGCCATACCTATCTCAAAGACCAATCCGGAAAAGGAAGAACAACCAGGCCCTCCTGTCAACCAAAGCATGAGAGGATCCTCCTCTGGGTTGCTCTCGGATTCAATGAAGTAGTAAAAAAACTCCACCCCTTTCTCCTCATCCACCTCCAAGTACCTACATTCAAGTTTTAGCCCTCTTTTTAGTAATCAAATTCCAATTCTTCCTAACATAAAGTTTAAAATTACATGTCCTTTAAGAAAATTAACGCAGTTTTTAAGCAAAATTCAATTTGATTTTTCTGAAATGATTTAATTTTGACTGCTTCTCTTTAAGAGGAAAAGAGGAATTAAATACATTAATTGATTGCATACCCAGTTTCTAAAGAGAAAGGAAGAGGGCCATCAAATCCTGGGAGAGTTGTGATTATCTTCTGAGCTGATATTATCTGGCACAGGGAACAGCAAAATACAAGTACCGATAAAAGGAGAGGAGGTGGTCCTGTGTTGGTTTCTTTTGATTCTGCCATTCCAAATCTCTCGCCCATTGAAATTTAGGGACTTCAAAAATGGCCTTATTTGGGTCGACTTATCCAGTAGAGTACTCAAGTGGAGGAGACCGCTGTTATTTAAATCCGGAGAATTCTCCAGACTTGTGTCTTTCGGCTTTTTTGTCTCTTTCCTTTGGGCTTTTTTGTCTCTTTCCTTTCGGCTTTTTGTGCACTGTATTTATTCCGGAAAAGGAAATCAAAAGGTCTTCTCCGACATTTTTATTAATATCCAAAGTTTAATACAAATTATTAATTATGCTCAGATTTTCAAACCTTCGCTAAAAATATCCAAACCGGTCAGAAAATGGTTTCTGGCTGGTTTACTCCCCCCGTAAGCCGGCCAGCTCCCCACTAAACCGGCCAGAAAATGACCGGTTTAGTCTTTTTTTTTTAGACACTATGAAGAGAAAAATAATGAAATCTAACACTGAAAATTTGAATTTTGTGTTTAAATTATTTGTTAGATTACTTCTTTTGATTTATAATTAGCATATTTATACTAAAATACACTAGATTACTTGAAATTATATTGAATTACACTATATTAAGTTAAATTACACTACATTACATTACATTACGCTAAAATACAGTAAATTACATATGAATAGAGACGATATCTTTACTAAAAAGGTGAAAAACCACGACGAAACTTCAAACGGTCATAAAACGGCGCTCGAGTGTCCGATTTCAGCAAATAACCACTTTTTGGAAAGCTTGCGAAAATACGCATGCGTCCATGCTTGCAACGCCGGATTTCAAAATTCAGAATCGTCAAAAAACAAAGGGAAGAGCCTAAAAACTTGAGTTGAAGTTTCCGATTAAGATTTTCATTTCTATTATTCAATCCAAGTAGCTCAGTAAATTAGTTACACAATGAACTTGTAGAATACCAGTTTTTACTATTTTCGGAATTTTTTTACTATTTTTTTTATTCATGAAAGATGGCACAGAATCGGTCTATTTTAGCGTAATTTACCGTATTTCAGCATAATTAGCGAAGTTATTGTAATTTAGCGTATTTTAACGTAATTTAGTGTAATTCAACATAATTTATTGTATTATAGTGTAATTCAATATAATTTCAAGTAATCTAGTGTATTTTAGTATAAATATGCTAATTATAAATCAAAAGAAGTAATCTAACAAATAATTTAAACACAAAATTCAAATTTTCAGTGTTAGATTTCATTATTTTTCTCTTCATAGTGTCTCTAAAAAAAAAAAAAGACTAAACCGGTCATTTTCTGGCCGGTTTGGGTATTTTTAGCGAAAGTTTGAAAATCTGGGTATAATTAATAATTTTTATTAAACTTTGGATATTAATAAAAATGTCGGTTCATTTCTAGATTTTTTTTTAAATAAAAATTTCATTTTTTCATTATTTATTCCGGAAAAGGAAAGCACACTTTTCTAGTGTCACTAAAAGTAAAAGAACATATAGTATTTTCCTTTCCTTGAGATACATCAAGTCAATATATATTTTGATTTCAATATATATTACAACCAACAGGTAAAAACTTAGAATTATATTTCTAAACTAGTAAGGGTATACCGTATACATATAAACACCACGTATCTTTTTATTAGCACGGCGTTTTAAAAAAATTAAAATGTATGAACAATTTTAATTAATCGATCCTCCCTAAATATCTTTTCTCTAGAATGATATATCATCAATCACAAAAGCAGCGGATCTAACAAAATCAAATAGCGATTTTACTAAAACCGAAAAAATTATTTTTATTAGAAGAAAAATTATATAGGATCACATGCTTTTGCTTTGTTTTGCCTTTGAAAATGACACCACGAATACTACTTTGTTCATACAAAATAAAATTTATCCACTAGAAAAGAAAATTGCTATTGCTTTGTTTTTCCTTTGAATGATGAACGGAATCCAGTACTGCCTAAAACCAGTATTTTTAACCCAGTTTAAAACATGCACGCAATCGCTACTATGAAAACAAGCTGGGTACGTAAGCGTTTTGATAAGTCATCAACGCCAGATAAAAAGGCTTTAAATCAGTATAAAATGTTGTAGATGTTGATGTTTTCAACCGTTTACCTAAAGGTTCAAAAGATCGATGTATATCAATGTTACAAAAGAAGTACATCGATCAAGTACGGGCAATATAATATATATATAAAGAGAGATCACTTGATAAGTTATTTATTTTAATAATTTTAATAATCTTAAATATAAAATTTTAATTTTAAATATGACTTAATACATATGATCATGTATGAAAGTATTATGAAATTTGTTATAAATTTTGAAATTACTTCAGATTTTTACGTACACTTAAAAATTATCAATTTGTAAAACATCATGAAAGAGTGTATATACTGATATTAATTACGTAAAATTTAGTTATTAAACTTGAGGAGGGATCACTTACAACATAACATTCTATAGGTACAACATCTTATAACATGATTTTTTAAAGTCAAAACACTCTTCTAAACCGTTCAACATAATCTTTATATATATAAATGTGCTTGGAGATCAAATTTTACATTTTTTTTGAATTGTTTTACTATTTATTAAAATAGGTACAAAAATGTAAAATTTGATCTCCAAGCATATTTTAACATAGAGATCACGTTGAACAGTTTGGATCGACTGTTTGGACTTTGAAAATCATATTGTATAATATTATAACTATAGAATATTGTTGTAAGTGGATTCCTCTTCATTAAACTATTCATATGTCCAGTACAGACCTATATAAGACTATATTTTAAGCTAAGTATAGAACTCCAGATAAAGATTACAACTCGGAGTGAGGAAAAAGAGAAGGTGGCAGGTTTCGTGTGCCATATTTTTTAATAATTTTAGCTGACATAATATGCACTCAAGAAAATAGTCGACTCAATAATAAGAAATGTCTCGTGAGATTAATGAAGAAAAAATATGAGAGGACAAATCATGCTGTGAATTTTGATTAATGTACTGCATATTTTGTTGGCGACTCATCAAACAACCTTGCGTGCGAGAACTAGAGTTCACGGTGACTTGACCTCTAACTTTACTAAAAAAAAATAAACAACCTTGCGTGCATTTATTTTAGGTAAATATTCACATTTGGTGACGGTTTTTTTTGTAATGTTGAATTTTGGTATTTTTATGTATTTAATATACTATATTTTTTTCAATTTAAAAATATGAAAATTCTCATAAAAAAAATTCCGTATAATAGAAAATAATTTTTTAATCCGCATTTTGTAAATGACCTAAAAATTTTAAATAGAAATTTATTATCAATATAATTTTGTTTATATATTTGAACACTTATATCTTCTACTACGAACATTTTATCGAGTTAACTTTTTCACCTTAATATTTCACTAATTTCTAAAAGTAAAACGAGTCTAATATTATTTGAGCATATTTTTGTTAGTTTCTTGACACTTTTTGGTACCTTATTTTAATCTCCATAAACTTGTCTATATATTAATTTTCCTACGTTAATTTTTACAATATGATGTATTACTAAAAAAAAATATATATTAAAAAAATATTCATAAAATTACTTTAGCCTCTTTTAGATTGTGCATCGCTTTTTTTAGTTCTGTATACATATTTTGTGCTGCATATTAGTCTCAATTTTTTTATTGTTCATGTCGTTTGTGCATGTTTTAAGTATGCTTTAAAATTATGAAAAAAAATTCTCTCCTCATTAGAAAATATTTTCACTTCTAAATGGTTATGATTATTACTGGCTTATTGCAATAATTTTCAGTTAAAATTCTGAAAATTCCAATTCAAAATTATTTTGAAGTTGTTGTTCTTTCTCATATACAATATTTTATTGATTAAATTTGTTAGGGAGAATTTTCACGGACATATATACTTGTTCTCATTTCTCAAGGACAATATTCGTAGTTTTGCTAAAAAGATGTTTATCAACTACATGTGCCATTATAATTATAAAATTGAAAAATAATTTGAGCTGAATCAAAACCAGACTTCACATCTAGTAATTAAATGTGTCATTATCAAGTAATTAAATGTGTCATTACATTTTCCTACTGGATCTTAATTTTACTAATCAAGGTTTGAAGAACATGTAGTTTTCATGTGTAACATTAGTCAAAGAGGTGCAATCACTTAAAATTATTATGCGGCTGTCGGACACTTAATAGTAGGTTTCACTATGGAGAATTCATCATTATAATTGAAGTCTTTGGTGAACATGATATTATCTTATTAATTACATTCAAAATTTGTGTGGAAGAAATTTGATTTGCCGGATTCATTAATTAATTACCATAGGAATAAGACTTTTCAAATTTGATTCCAGACGGAATTGAGAAATTTGATTACAATTTGTTTGTATGTACTGTTGGATTCATTAAATTGCTGTGGGGACAACTTTTTTTATTTTGATTAATTAGATTGGAGTAGGTCCCATGGGCATCGTACCTACTTTGGAATTGATGGGCTTCAAGTCCGTCCGATCCGCTTTACGATTCGTGCTCACAAATATTGAAGCGAGCATAGAAATATTAAAGCGGAGCACACATTTTGTAAAGCAGATCGGACATATTTGGAACCCATCACACTCAAAAGTAAGTCTGATATCTATGTTCATTCATTAATGCAAGGCATGACCAACACATAAAAATATAAAGTAGCAAATTATTTGTGTGATGGTATACTATTTGAAATGCAAGTACACTTTCTCATAAAATACCATTTATATATGACTAGTACCACTGATTTGTATTTACTATTTTTTTGTGTGCCCAAAGACTAGTACCACGCAGAATTGAAGTACAATACAAGTCTTTAGGGGGAATAACGATATTTATTCACAAGCATTCGACTTTAATTCATTCCATCGGCTACTTAATTACAAAAACAATCTTAAAAAAAAGCTCATCGAATGCAAGGCAAGACAAAAATATAAAAATATAAAGTTGCAATTATTTGTGGATTGTATACCATTTGAAATAAAGGTACAATTTCTCATGAAGTACTATTTATATATGACTAGTACGATAGATTATTTTTTTAATTTTTAATTTCTCATTCCATCGGCTACTTAATTACAGAAACAATTGCAATTTAATGTATGTGGACTGGGTTTAGTGTTTTGCAAGTGAATATTTGTATGGTCCAAATAAATCTTGTCGAAAATTAAGCACCGGACTTTTAGTAAGTAGAAGACTCATCCAATCAAATTTTAATCTCATAGAAAGCTACATTCATGTGTTGATGGATCATACCAACAACACCTAATTCTATAAGTAGGTGCAATTGAATGATCATTACCGACACCAAATCCTTCGTTGCAAACTCATTTTCAAGCTTCTATTGATGGGCTTACTTGGGCTCTCTTGTAATTAAAGTGGAGACATTGTATTATGGGCTTTAACAATATAGAAGTCATTTTTTTTTCTATGTTATAAGTTTCTTCCCAAATAGAATTTTCGTTTAAGTTAATTTTAGTTTTGCAAATATTTCTTCCTTTTTGTATTTTTAATTTTACTTGAAATTTATGGCAGGATCTTTTTGTTATTTTGAGTCTACCTAATTCATGAAATCACATGTTTGTGCATATTTGAAGGCTCAAATTTAATCAAGTTGTCATTTAAATTAGTGCCGTAATAATAATTTAAATAAATGAGCTAAAACCTGAACCTTCAAATATTATTTCCTTCAAATTAAAAATGTAACGAAATGGAAAGACATTCTGCAATATTACAAAACCCAGAATAACTATTGCATAATATATATGGAATTAATTATATTAGGTGAATTTCTGTCAAAACTTGTTCCACTAGTTTAGTGTAGTTTGAGGTAATTTCAAATATTTGGTTGATTCTGATTTGCAAGTCTTTAAACATATGAGAAATATAATCAAAACATTTATTAAATAAATTATTCTCATTTTGATACTGATTTTAAAATTGATATTTTTATCCTTGTAATTAACGGCCATAATTTAAAATGTACATTAAAATAGGATATATATGCTACAAGTTGAATACGCACTAGAAACACTCTAGTCACTTAAAATATTAATGCACAATAAAAATATCAATCCAAATTAATACGAGTATTAACAGAAAGTTTACTAATAAGGATATATAATTTGATAATAATAACCAATAACAACAAATAAATCCCATTTTACAATTACGTTAGCTGTATTAATAATTTAATATAGTTATATTAATTAATTTTTATTAACTATATTTTAATTAATTTTTATTGACCTTGATGGAAGGTTTGATTTATTTAATAATTGGAGTTCATGGACTAAAACCAAACTTTCTCTTAGTTACTTTCTATTTTATTTTGTTTTCCTGATCATTTTGTAATGCAAACAGTTTCAAAGAGAAGCACGAGCGAGCCATCTTTGAAGCATTTCTAGACACTCCTTCGGCTTATACTCTGGAGCAGTGTGTCCCGCACCCTACAGTAAATCACAACACAAGCAAAAAAAGAAAAAAAAAAATGATAAAAGAAGGTAATATATTTGATCTTTTTTATGTACTCGCTGTAAAAATATATTGTAGAACGCCAATACTGAATCATTAATTCAATGAAAATTTGCTTAATTCTCAACGAAAATCATCATACCTTCACTGTAGCAAAAGTGAGGTTATTGGAGTACCTCCTCGTAAATCTACAACACAGCAAAATTATGTATAATCTTTATAAGAATTCAAATTGTTTTAGGAAATTATCAAACTAATTAAGTTAAGAGTAAACAGTAAAGATAACCATTACCCTGCTACTTGGCCACCAACATACCACGGTCTCCAATCGTCCGCAATTGAAAAATTCAGTGATCTTATCCAATATTGCGTGCCAACATGAGGTATACCAAAGTCATGATCACCGCTGTATTTGACTTTCATGAACAGTTAGTCTATAATGAACCAAAATAAGAAGAACTCATTTAGTTTGGCTATCATTGCCTCAGGTTCACAAGAATTCATATCCTCTCAGGTTACCTGACTCAACACAATTGAATCGGACGGTCTAAAATTGTTCATTTTCACTTGGCACGAATCTCAAAGCATAAATAATACTGACCCCTATGTCATCCCGAGTAGGCACCGGCTGGGAGTAAATCTGGAAATCTGGGCCATCTGTTTCAATTGTGTTGAGTCAGGTACCTGGGAGGATACGCGTCCGGTTCACAAGCCATTTATAAAATCGGAGACCTTCTAACTGTCCCCGGGGGAAATTTTGCCCCCTCGGGTTGTTAGGATGGGAACCCTATTTGAATAAGTGCTAATCCAATATAAATTTAAATGTGTAGAATTCACACTTCTAGGCCTATTGCACGTTGGTGGGACAAGTTTCTATTGGCTGGTGAAGCATTCACCCCCCCCCCCCCCCTGCAGCCGGGCCCGGCCCTTCGAAACATGCTTCAATGAGTTGTAACATAATATAGAAAAATGAAAAAAGAAAGTGGAAAAAGTAATTGCCTATAAATAAGTGCTGGATAGCCTTTATTGGTGACCTTGAGATGATATGGTAACGAACTTGGGATATCTTTCGCGTAAGGTAGAGAAAAGTTGCATCTGTGCCAACCAACAACTGTCCCCTGCATAGTAGTTTGTTATTTAATTATCGAGTCTCACCTGACAGTACTGTTATTTTGTGATGTAGATACTTAAGCTCCTGTATTGTTATGAATCAATCGTCAATATATACCTTACGTATGCCAAGCATATATCTCACTGTCTCATTATTTGCCCAAAATGTTGCTAGCAGGTATCCTGATTCCTGTAACAACAAAATTTAAATTAGTTTTATATGTTAACCATAATTGATCCAGCTATCTAAGGTTTGCTCGTAGCCATTAATTGATGTTCGCTTGTGATATACTAATGTGCAATGATGTGGTAAACTGGTAATTATAAGCCTTTTAAACATCGGAGCTGTTTACAATTCAGCTTCAACTTAAGCTCCGCTTTGCAATTAATGAACTCAATATATAAAGCTGAGAAAAAGCAAAAGGAGAATAAAGTTTCGGGAAAAGTGTCCAAAAGGTCTCACCAAACAGTAGGACACAAGATAGTGAGCCTTGGTTTTACCAATTAAAAGTTTAAAACACAAAAATTGAAAGTGATGAGTTTCTCATAAGCATAACTCTACACTCCAAAGGCAGGCCAGAGTTAAACAAAGGCACTTCATCATAGTGACCCCTTTCATCTCTCTTAATTCGAATGTAACCTGGTCTTGGGCTATGGAATTCACATGAAGGCTCCAAGATGTGAGCACTTTTTATATCTTTTGTTACCTGTGATTGTTAATAGTCAGAGGAAGATTATTATAAAGAGAGGTTTGTGAATGTTTAAGGTGCCATTGTCATTTTCATATGCAATAAATTATATCAATACAGGCCTTTCCTTTCACCCTTATTTTTTGGAAAAAAAAAAAAAAAAATCCTCTGCGGTGGCCTTGGGTTTAGGGTTTCAGGCAGCAATGCCAGCTGTTACTAGGCATCTATGGTAAAGGAAACATGAGTTATTCTACAAAGACTAAATAAATACTGCTGAGGTCAATCAAAAGATGCATATGGTTTTGATGTCTCCTGAGAAAAGTAGATAGCAATTCTCACTGCATCCACAACATTGAGATAACTAGCACACTGAACGTTGCTCGGATTTGTATACTTTCCAGCACAGCTTTCCTTGGTGGACTGTACAAAAAAATGAGTATTGAGTTTTCACTTCCCTCAGTAACTATGTCTTATGATAAGATAAATAATCTTGCCGATTCCAGTATCTGTCAAACACATAAATTTAAAAGCCAATGGCTTATTCATTAGATTTTAAGGTCATCACAAAATAAATGGAAAAAACAACTAGCTTATTTTCGCTCAGGTGCACTCTGTTCACTAATTATTGAACGCTTTAAATAACACTGAGAATAACAAAATTTATTAGTTTTTCTCTTTTTGTACCTCATATAGTTCATCTGATATAAGTCCTGTTCCATGAGCAAATGGCACTCTCGAATCACTATCATATCTTGTGCTAGTTACTGGGTTGCCAACTAAATAACCCTAAAAGTTCCAATAGATATTCAATAACCACTAGCTTGAGAGATGTCATACATTGAGAACAAAAGTAAGTTTAACAAAACTAAACTAACAACTAAAGAGTAATGAGGAAAGATATTTTCTTTTATTATTTGAAGTTTGCAAACCTTGAGATTAAATGTAGCATTATTGGATTCTTGAGCTGTCATGAAAAAATTAACAAAAAGTAAATCAACAGTTCAAGTGAGCAAGTTCCATCTTAGTGCCAGCAAGTGAGCAATACTTGACATAATAAAAATCTTTATTTGAAGAAAAGAAAGAATAGAAACTACCAATAGCAATCTCAAGAGTTAAGATTGGTACGATCTTCCCAGAATAGGAATCACCAGATATGTACAAAGGATTCGACTTAAATTTTGGATGCTTATCTAGCCACTGCATTCAAAACAGAGAGCTACGCTTAAAATCAAATTATCAAGAAACATGAAACTATAAAGCAGATGTTTGCATTCCCAGTCTAAGCAACACTTTGGTGTGCTAAATAAAAAAAAAAAAGCAAGACATGAATATTCTATGAGTAGTTCTGTATTGTTTCACTTCCATCATTGATCCCCCAATTAAAAAGGAACAAATAATCACATAAAATTTGTAGTTATTTGTTTCTACAAATCAAGTAAGATGTTTATATAACAATGTGATGTCAAGAAAGAAGACAATGGTTTTCTAAATATAGTCCCCCCACCAATATCCCCAAGACAAAAGCAAGAGTCAAAAGCATAAAGCAAGCATATATATATTTTGGATTATATATATCAATGTATTTCCCAAATGGGAAATTACCTTATAAAAAAATGTTTTAAGTTGGTGAACTGTCTGGGAGTCAGATGTTTGATAACCCTCTGCTGTACTTGAATAAGAGAATCCAGTCCCCACAGGTGAATCCACAAATATTATGTTGCCAGCCTGTTTGTATGTTATCACACCATTACAATACTCAATGAGTAATGCAAAGGATCAGATATTAGTTCATTATTAAAAAAGTTCCACACTCAGTCTGGAAAGGAATAAAGATTAGTTAATTATTACACAATTCCAATGCACACTCAGTGATGAAAGGAATAGATGGCGACAGAATTGTTGTTTAGTGTTTATAATCTTCAAGTCTATTTTACAGTTATCCCTCATTTAAGCTTCATTATCCCTTATTTAACCAAGTTGTCCTTAATTAACTTCTTCAATGCAAAGCAGTACAAAAATCAAATTAACAGAAGTGTGGAAGAGGTGATGAGATCATGCTAGGTAGTAAATTATGTAATTACATGTAACCCACAAATCCGTAAACTAAATGTATTTAAATGTATGTAATACATATTCTCTTCATTGTGTAGGTGTTTTTTTGGGTGTTCTGTGTTCGGTGGTTGGGATATAATTGGCATAATTTACAAGACCTAAAAATATTACAACATGTCTATGAAGTGTTGATTCAAAACTAGAATCCGAATCAAATAGCACTTAATCACCCAAGAAAGAGTTGATCTATCCCCAAAAATTCACCACACTTTTGCAAGACCCAATGGACAATTTGACTTGACCACAAATAAATAACAATGAAAAACAACCCAAAATTATCTACATCAATAAAGGTGTAATCTAACAAATTGCAAACTCAAACATGTCCTAATCCAAAACTGAAATGAACTAAATGGCCCAAATTGACTGAAGCCCAAGATGATATGAACCCAGAAATGTTCCTACTAGCTAGTCCCTGAGAATCCAAAACTAACTAGACCTAGACATGAACTCAAACCAAAAACTAACTATACCTGTCTTAACAAGTTGCCACATGAAGGGTTTAGCATTTAAATGCAGAATGCCAGATAGCAGTAAAAGAACTGTGGCAATAGACAAAATTGAATGTAAGATAGGGTGTTGTTTTTGGGGCGGATAGGGTGTTGAGTTACCTCGGTCCAAGAATCAGCCTTATAAAATAGTGAAGGTAAGCCATCTCTATACCTTGTAGATCAAAACTAAGTGGTCCTGCACAGCAATAACAATTTCATCCAATAAACATCAGAAAATGAAATCATCCTTTGTGGCAGATGGAGGGATTGTTCTTGGTGCACAATTCCTAAAGAGGGAGGGGCTGCTTGTAAATTTTCCGTAATTATAAAATACGAGATATGTTTCTCTCGTATGGTCCATTTCACGCTTAAAAAATTATTAACAAATTAAAATGTTCTAATTAATATTGGGTAGCCAATAGCCCAATAGCCATACCTATCTCAAAGACCAATCCGGAAAAGGAAGAACAACCAGGCCCTCCTGTCAACCAAAGCATGAGAGGATCCTCCTCTGGGTTGCTCTCGGATTCAATGAAGTAGTAAAAAAACTCCACCCCTTTCTCCTCATCCACCTCCAAGTACCTATATTTAAGTTTTAGCCCTCTTTTTAGTAATCAAATTCCAATTCTTCCTAACATAAAGTTTAAAATTACATGTCCTTTAAGAAAATTAACGCAGTTTTTAAGCAAAATTCAATTTGATTTTTCTGAAATGATTTAATTTTGACTGCTTCTCTTTAAGAGGAAAAGAGGAAGTAAATACATTAATTGAAGAGGAAAAGGAGCATTAATTGATTGCATACCCAGTTTCTAAAGAGAAAGGAAGTGAGCCATCAAATCCTGGGAGAGTTGTGATTATCTTCTGAGCTGATATTATCTGGCACAGGGAACAGCAAAATACAAGTACCGATAAAAGGAGAAGAGGTGGTCCTCTGTTGGTTTCTTTTGATTCTGCCATTCCAAATCTCTCACCCATTTGAATTTAGGGACTTCAAAAATGGCCTTATTTGGGTCGACTTATCCAGTACTCAAGTGGAGGAGACCGCTGTTATTTAAATCCAGAGAATTCTCCAGGCTTCTGTCTTTTGGAATGTCTCTTTCCTTTCAGCTTTTTTGTGGAGTGTAAGAGTGCTCCAATAGTGCAGTGTAAGCTATTTTTTGAAAATCAAAAGGTCTCTTTCCTTTTAAGATTTTTTTTTTAAAATAAAAATTTCAGTTTTTCATTATTTATTCTGGAAAAGGAAAGCACACTTTTCTAGTGTCACTAAAAGTAAAAGAACATAGTATTTTCCTTTCCTTGAGATACATCAAGTCAACATAGTCAACGTCACGGTTAGCCCTAACATTACATCGTTTGCATTCTTTTAAGAGATCGAACCTGTATATTCTACATTGCCACAAAATTGAATAAAAATTGACCTTTAACCGTGCCAATAATTTGTCCCCGCATCTATAACGATGAGGATATCATATTTTGATTTGCAATATATATTTTAACCAAGGGTTAGAAACTTAGAATTATATTTCTAAACTAAAATGTATGAACAATTTTAATCCTCCCTAAATATCTTTTCTCTAGAATGATATATCATCAATCACAAAAGCAGTGGATCTAACAAAATCAAATAGAGATTTTACTAAAACTGAAAAACTTATTTTACTAAAACCAAAATACTGTTTTGCCCAACAGTATTTTCTCCACAGCTTTGCCTCCAGCAGTATGCGTTCTGACAACAAAAATGGCGGCACCCTTAAATTTCTAAATATTCGCTCATTCCTTTGTTTCCATATTAACCAACACCCGCATAATATCAAATTCTTTCCAATATGCATCTCTGTTTCTGTTCACTGATCTCATCCAAATTTCCTGTACCGATTGACCCTTTACTATTACCGCATGCCCCTTCCTGAATTTAATAGCTCTCCAAAGTGCCCAAGCATATTTGAATAAGTAAATTGACATTCTAGCACCTTGCTACTGCAGATATCAAGCCGGTGCCTCATTGTAATGCAAATAAATTAAGTTCATTAATGGAAAAAAGAAGAAGGGCAAACTCCATTCCTGGAGTAAATTTTGTTCAAAATTAGGGAACAAAAATTCAGGCAAATACCAACAAAGTAGACTTAATTTGGTAGTGTTTCTATATACTAACGTGCCTAACGCAATCATGACAATACTAATCCATTTCAGAACACTGTTAAATCTAACAGTGCATAAATAAAGAACAGCATTCCATGTATATAGTCAAAAGCACTATAATTGAAAAATCGACATACCAATGAATAGGCCACCACGCAGATCTAAGCCATGGAAAATTTGAAGCACTACAATTGAAAAATTGACATACCAATGAATAGGCCACCACTAATGGATATTGCGATACTTTGTTTATAAATCTTCCTTTAATGTATAATCAAGAAAAGTAGCGAAGTAACGACATAGATCAGATCCAACAGAGGTGTCACTACTAGTTTCTTTCATACCTTGTATGCTTTCATGGATCATCTGTTGGATGTTGTCTATCTTGTTACCTAATTACTACTTTGTGTTTGGCAATCACTTCCACGGGCATCTTGCCTATCCCTTTTGAGTATGTTGGGAAGGCCTTCTGGTCTATCTCCACCGACATCCTCCAAAAACTTGTTTAATAGTCTTCAATCAAATACCCGACTTCCGAAAAACACGTTTTGGAAGTCGGGTATTTAATTGAAGACGTATTAGACAAGTTGTATGCAACACGTTTTGGGATTCGGGCATTTGATTGAAGACTTCACCCATTTTGTATCTGCATCTTTTAAAAAACACGTTGTATGCAACATGAGTGAAAGTTTATAAATTGATTGTAATTGTGAAAAACACATGCAACATATTTAGGCATTAATTGTAAAATTACTGCTGATAAAAAAAAAAGGACAAAGCTTACAAATCTAGGGTTAGCAGGAGAGTCGGGCTGACTTCGGGAGGGGCGAGCAGTACGAAAAGAGAGCACGAGAGTGAGAGAGTATTCATGTTGGCTGAACGAAAGTGGGGAGGAGAGACACCGGGAGAGTGGATTTGGGAACAAGAGGGGTAGACTTGTCGGCGCCGAGTGTGAGTGAGAGAGGAGAGAGAGCAAGCCCGTTATATGATAGAATTCAGATCCAGTGCAGTAACCCAATTTTTGAGTTTTGATCCAAACCGTCCAAGATTCTTTAACACGAATCTTACAGAGACTGGACCCCACAAATAATACTGGCCCCCTGCGCTACCACCGAATAGGCACCGTACACGTCTAAACTCAAAAATTGGGTTACTTTAGGGGATCCGGACTCTATATGATATGGGGTATTCAATATCGACCGTCCGATATGATTTGGGGTATTCAATACGGACATCTCAGATTAAACAATTGACAGCAAAGCATGAAGAAACACGAATTGGGCCTAGTGGGTTGAACAAATAGTGCAAATTAAAATAGCAAGCCCGTTATAGCCTCTATCTTCTAATTTATATCCCCCAAATTAAACAAAAATCCTTTTAATTCGTCCTCTTTATTTTTTTAAAAACCCGTATTCTTCTTCTCCTCTTAATTAATAGGATTTGTTAAGGAAATTTGATTAACAAATACACTGATCATACAAAATTTCATACAACAAATATCATGATCCTCTGCGGCAAGTGTGGACTACCATATGTTATAGCCAGTCGCCATGTTACAGCATCAAACGACATTTGACTTTTGCAAAATGCTCCTATTTATTCTTGGGTCCCACACGTGTCAGGGACCGATATCCTCCCAGGTACCTGACTCAAGCAAATTACAACGGCCGGCCCAGATTAATTCTATATGGGTCAAACTCAAATTCGGTGCCTATTGTGACTGTAGGGGGCTGTTTTAAGATTCGTGTCTATTAAATGGGCCGTCCGATCGTAATTTGCTTGAGTCAGGTAACCTGAGGTGATGTGAATCCCACATGTCAGTGACCTTCCTCAGGATATTAAGGTTTAAAGAAAGTTATTTTTAGGAGCAAGGAAGGATCTCTCCAGAGAGTGACACTACAGCAAACCGTTGCTTCAGCGGCCGGTATCAGCGACCGTGGAAAACGCCGGTCGCTGATTACCCAAAAAAACCCAAAAAAAAAAGAAATTAAATTTTTTCGGCGACGAAACAGTCAGCGACCGGCGCCAACAGCATTCAGCGACCACTTTGGCCCGGTCGCTGAAGATCTCGGTAAAAATGTCGCGCGAATCCTTCTCTCCGATTTTTCATTCGCGCGTTTTAGGTTAGCTTAAAAAAAAAAAAGCGACTCAGCCGCATATTACTCGCTGAAGGCCACTGTGACCCGAACTCCGCCGCCTCTGTGACCCCCGACCCTGACCCCGACCGACCCCGCCCCCGACCCTCCGACCCCGAACCCCGACCGATTCCGGACGCCGACTCCGACGTCGCTGAGAAGACGCCGATCTGTGGCCGACTCCGATCCCGAACTCCAAGCGGCGAATGCATTGATTAATTAGTTCTCGTAAGTATCTATTTGACTTTCGTTTTGCTCAATCCCAAAACAGTGGCGTTTTTGCTCCAATTTCGTTTTTGCTCAATCTATTTGACTTTCGTTCTGGTACATGAGTTAGTTTGCAATTTTAACTTGTCATGCAAGTAAAAAGAAGGATACAAAGCCAACTGGTAACTGGTACGGATCAGATCAGTGTTTTCTGGTACGGCAAGTGGTCCTCTCTTTATACAAAACCAATTGGTAACTGATTTTTAGAGCAATAGTTCGGTACGAGTGTTTCTGGTGTGGACCTTATTTTATTTCCATTTGTAGTTTCATTTTGCTGTTTTCTTTTTTAGGACCTTATTTAAATAATGACACTACTTGTCTCTTATAAATGATAAGGGCTTAACCGGTTAACATGGTCTGTTTTACAGCGGCATGTCATACTGGGCTGGTGCAAGATGAAATGAAACTGAGAAATTTTGCAGTATTTTGTGTTATATGTCAATTGTTGTTTAAAATTAATAAATGTGATTGTATAAAGCTCAATTTTATCTCTATTGGTGTGCTCGAATTAAAATTTTCAGTACCTTAACCTTTGTCCTTGGTTCAAAGTAGTCATTACAATTTTTAGCTGTCTCAAATATTATAAGCAATTGATGATTTTTGCTCCTAACAGAGTTAATGATGTGTGTGAGAGAATATTCCCTTTGGTTAAGCACTGAACCTATCGAGATTATTGTGTCTTCTCTACAATTTTGGATCCTTAGATTACAAATTTATTTTCTCAAATGTGTGCTCTATCCAATTTTGTTCTGACATGGTATTTATTG
This sequence comes from Carex myosuroides, assembly GCA_028015225.1. Taxonomy (NCBI): domain Eukaryota; kingdom Viridiplantae; phylum Streptophyta; class Magnoliopsida; order Poales; family Cyperaceae; genus Carex; species Carex myosuroides. The sequence goes on from CM051464.1 coordinate 8,007,256, forward strand.
CCTTTCTTTTGACACCGAAATTATTTGCAAGTTGTAACATTATTGCTTTGTTCAGATTTTTGAATCACAGATCCTTGGTTTGACTAGAGAAATTGAAAAGATATATAACAAGTTGGCCACAAAGCGCATCTGTCGGATCATATGATTAGCCTAAAATTAGACGGTACTGTTTCACTTGTTGATTTCCTTTTTTATTTTCGAATTTCTGGTTCTTTAAATAATTACTTAGCTTATGAAGTTAGCTTATGTGTTTTATTTCTGTTTGCCCCCTCTACAAAGTAAAAAAAAAAAAATGCTTCAATTTTTCTTGTGCTCTCCAGCATATTTCCTATCATAGTATCATAGCTCATATCATAGTTCTTTAATTATATGAAAAATTGAATAGATATCCAAACTCCTTGCTAATACTATGTATCAGTTTGTCTCATTCTATATACATATTTTGGTTTTAGGTTGTAGAAGAAGATAGTTTAAGTTTGAGAGGAAAGAAGGAGAGGGGCAGGGGTCGATCTTCAAGGGAGTAATTGTTTGTAATCAGGCAAGTTTTCTCTCTTTCTTAATTCTATTATGAAGGTTAATTATTGTCACACCCCAAACCAGGATTTCCGGATTAGGGTGTGATCAATCCCCGCCTCGTGTCTAATAATCAATAAACACGCAAGGCTAAACAAATACAATAGTCAACACAGCGGAAGCAATAATAAAATAATCAAGTCAAAGTCATAAATATAAATAAACATAACATAATAGATACATCAGATCATCCATACAATCCACCTCGGGATAAAATAGCATAACTAGTCAAAGGGATACATAATCTATCGAGTCCAATATATATAACAAAAACATCGGACTCGCAAATCCTAAACAAAAGTCCCTAATCTTTGTCAAGCGATGTGACCGTCTGGGATAGCTCCTGACGCCTCCTGCTGCGGACCGTCAGACTCTGTACCTGCCTACGTCCATAAAAAGGAGGAGATGAGCGAATGATCGCCCAGTATGTGACCCAGTATTATCCCTTCAGGGATTCTCTTAAGTCAAAGCACATTTTAATTTGAAATCTTACGTAAAGTCGGTAATTATTCACTTTTAAAAGCACATGCTGCAAAATTTAAAACCTATCATAATAACTACAAAAGAAAAATACATATATAGTAGATGACATGATATAATTACCCTATTATGCCAAAATGATGAAATTTCCCAAAATAAAATATGAGGATGAATATTATACTCGACCGAAGTCCAGTACAATAGGTACCGTGTGTACAAATTGATATAGTAATAATACGGAAAATTTTGTCACCCCGTGCCGTGCCAAATTCAATCAAATTGGATTTATATCTCAAAGGTGACATAATACAAGGACTGCGATCAGATGGGCAAAGATACCCGATGCCTAATGACATCGAGCTTTGCCCACACAAGAAAGGCACGCTAGCTGATGGTTATATCGAATTTCGTGTAACGTAATCCAAGGACTGCGATCAGAGGGGCAAAGATACCCGATGCCTAATGACATCGAGCTTTGCCCACACAAGAAAGGCACGCTAGCCGATGATTACATCCAATTCCATGTGTTTTCCTTACTCTAAGACGATTCATCACCAAACATATAAAATAGGAGAAAACTACAAGCAATGCGTAAGAATGAGTTAATCCGTTTCCTCATGAGCAGAGACGGAACTCCACCATCCGGCCAGATCAATGGGACAAGGGCTCGTGAGCGGCTCATAACAACAAAAATAAAATCTGCCACCGCAACCTCGGCAGCCGTACTAGGCAAGTAGCTCATAATGTAGGGGGGATAGCTCCCGAATCGTCTACGGACTCGAGATCGGTCAGCACAAAATGTAAAATGATCGAAAATAATATAATACCAAGCTCATGCATATAATAATAATAATCCTAATAAGACCTCTAAGGGATCAAGTGATCCCTCAGCCCAATGACCCACGAACCGTCACGCATCCCATGCCTACGTGACGGAAAGCAGTCATTCGGTCTTCTATCTCACGCTCACCAATGCACATGCTTAACTACAATAATATGTTGTCCTCTACGAGAAGGGGACAACTAGTATCCTAATATATTATTAATTAAATTACACTACTCCTAAGAAAGCATTAAATTTTCAATTTAGAAGGGGTTGTGCAAATCCTAAATTACAGTTCAGAAAGGATTAAACATGCTCTAATGCAACTACAAAATTTAAAGTGCGGATGTCAGGTCAAGTGGTCGACTGGTGAGAGTACGCCACGGAAGAAAAATACAGACATCCCACACCTGATAGTTGTAGGGGTAGAAAGCGCTAGCGCTAGAAATCACCGTAATCTGCACAATCCTCACCTGCTCCGGTGTAACCGTCAGCGGGATCGTACCACGGATCGAACTCGGTGTAGGTCGGCTGACCTGTAATTTAGTCGTAACTTAATTAGAGTCTAAACTAAGTATTCGTAACCCTTATTACCCAGTTTGATTATTTTTACTAAGTGTTTGTATTTAGTTAATTAATTAACTAAGGTTCGAATCTAATTAAATTAATCTAATGTACTTAAATCATTTGTTATACTTTAATTTGAAGATAAACTACTTATCTAATTAACTACTTAGATAATGTATTTGCGTATTTTTACGATAACGTACGTAAGGTATAATCTACGTAATTTAATTAGTTATTATTAAGTCCCTAATTAAATACTTGTACTATAAATGAGTTCCTAATTAAGTTAACTACAATTTATTTTAAATCCTAAGTACGTAATTAATAAGTGTTAAGTACTTAATTATTATAAAGTTTCTAGAATCGTGCGAATTATTTTTACTAATTTGTGCAAGTCAATTAATTTAATTATAAATTAATACATGATTATCTAATTATTCTATTAGTAAAATTTTGTACTCGTAATGATTCGAAAGCGTTAATATGTTGTTAATTAATTGTCCTTTATTAATTAACAACATATTTTATTTATAAATTACTTACCTTATTTAAGACTACATTTTATTTAATCTAAATATTTACTTAACTAATATTTTAAAATCTAACTACTTAATTTATTTAAATTAAAATCCTAATTAATCTAAATGTGTTGAATTATTTTTATTTTGTGAAGATAATATGTTTATGTAATTCCTATAATAATAAATGGCTCCACTAATTTACTTATACGACAAAAATACGTAGGTTAATTATGGTCTTAATTTATTGCGTTAATTAGTTGTATTTGACACGTATAAGATAAAGGTACATTTGTTAATTAATTACTATACTTATAATAATTTGAAATTGTTTTCAAACACGTATAAAGATACATCGTTAATTAATTGTCCTAATTATTAACAATTCATAAATTTAGATCTCTAGTTTAAAAATTTGCAAGTGCTAATTTATTAAAGATAATAAGTTGGTTAGTTTATTGCTCTAATTATTAAATTTTGAAACTAGATGTATAATAAAAAAAAAATATGATGATATGTTGTTAATTAATTGTCCTTATTAATTAACAATATATTTTTAGGTTTTGTAAATTGAAATACTTAAATTTCGGTTTATTTTAGAGTTGTGTTGTAGGCTTGCACAGTCCAATCCGAAAATCCATTCAAAAATCAGATTTTTAGTTGAGGTAGCCTATAACCGTAAGGCCCCTTTTGTATCTTATTTTCGGCTTAGGCCGAAAAGAAAATTAAAAAGCCCAAATCCATTAATTAATCTCAACAGCCACGGCCCAGTAAAGTCAAAGGCCCAAATCCATTTTTCAAATTAATATACATATAGGCCGGCCCATTAACCAATTAAATACCATTTTTCCATTTAAGTCCTCCCAATTTATTTATTCACACAAGGGTCTATATTTTACAATTCAATCCAATTATTTTCCAATTTACTAATAAGGTCCCTGTCAGTTCAAAGGTTCGGTACCAGTGGTATTACTGGGCTGTACCAACTGGTACAGCACCCCCTAACAGCAACAAACAAGCAACAGAGACAGCAAGCCAAAAAGGCAAGGCAAGCATCAAAAAAAAAAAAATCAAGCAACAGCAACAGAGGGGGGGGGTAGTACTGTCACACCCGGGACAACCCGCCACGTATTTCTACGTAAGGCGTATTCACATCACATACATTATCAATAACAATATAAATAAAGCCACATTTTCATAATCAAAAGAGTTTCACAAACGATCATGGCGGACATGGCTAGTAACACAAGCACGTATTGCCATGCCTGCTTAATGTATCAATTATTGAATCATAGAAACATAACTAACAACATGTGGTAATTTATCAATCATAAGCATTCCCGCTTAGTCTCACTCTTGTCCTTGCTCGAATCCTTCTTCTTTGTTACCTGGAACCCACGTAAAAGTGGAACGGGTGAGAGATCGAATCTTCTCTCAGTGCGGGATTTAGTTCCAGCCCAGGGCTTATAATACCTTTACTTATTCTCACAAATATGAACATACATAATTAAAATGCGTATGCTTCTTTTAATTCAATGCATATCCTATGACTTACTACGTTCATTTACTTTTAAAATTCTGTTAATCTATTTCGTGTGCCTCACTAGACGGTGAATTCATATGCCGCTAGGTCTTGGCGGTGATAGGACCGCTTCCGCCTACAATCACGTCCGTGACAGGACCGCTTGCGCCTACAATCACGTACGAGACAGGACCGCGTCAGCCTACAATCACATCCGTGACAGGACCGCTTTCGCCTACAGTCACGTTAACGAGGGGTCCAGTCGAACACTAGACCCAATGTATACATCCCAATATGCAAGCATATCGGCCCCTGTTCAGTTTCCTAATTCGTTCATGTCATGCACTTTTATTCAATCACAATTCATGCCATGCTCAATACATCCTATTCATGCAAGTCCATTGGTCACTGTATGAATCATATCCTTTCATGCAATTTATTTATGTACTACTCAAGTCATACGAATGGTTCGAAAAACAACATGCATAATTCCAACTAATGCCATAATAATAAACAGTTGAATGACAATCGGCAAGTAAGATAGTTTTATAAAGTCTAGGAAACCCGCACCTGTTATCGTAAGGAACTCACTAAACGTCTTGGGCTCTTCTAGAACTTCTGAACTTGAGCCTAAATCATGTACACATAATTTCTAGTTAATATTCTTCGATGGTCATTTTGAGGTTCTCTAGTTACTAACTAAAATTCATTGTGATTACTAAAATATATGGTAAGTGTGTGTGAAATACTACTCATTCTTTCATTAGAAAATCATGAAAAGAAATAAAAGACGTATGAACAAGAATCATTAAAATTCAAGAAGTCGAATAATTTAATTAAAGCCTTCGCAAAAGTCTATTCAATAGATTAATAAATTTATATAAGCATCAAATTATTATTAGTTATAGATAACAAGGCCTATTCAATATAGGCTCTATTAAATAAATTGTCAAGTAAAGTAGTGAACTTATAACCTAACAAAAATAACTTCAGCATTTTATCAAAAGGAATAATTATCATTTGCTAAAGTATCATCATGCGAAATATATGAATAAATATTATGAAGGTTAGTGTTAATCCAGTTTCTTGTATAATTCTATTATTATCTTACTAATGATCTATTAAAATTTGTTACATAAATTATAAACTTTAAAATACACATTGACGTTTGTGCACTTTAAGTTGGATTACCATTTATGATTGCTTGAAAATTTAGAACATCTAGGTCCCATGAATCAAATCGCAACCCAAATGCATTAAACACAAGGGATCCAATCCATATAGGTGCTATATATTTTCACTGTTTATAGATTGAAGACCATAAACACAATAAAGAAATAAAATTAAAAAGAATTCATTACTCTACTCCAAACCAAGCCATATTAGATGTCAATGCATCATTGAAGCGTTGGATTTAATTAAGAAACAGAAACAAAATAAATTAAATGTTACTCTACTCCAAACCAAGCCGTATTAGATGTCAATGCATCATTCAAGCATTGGATTTAAGAAATAAATCAAGAAAAAGAATAATAAAAATTATCTTAAGTGATTTAGTTTGTTTGTCTCAAACTACGTCGGGTGTCATACCAGTTGTAGTATTGAGACTTTATATTTGTTTTATTTCAAACAAGAAAAATTCGAGTAACTAAATTTCAACAAAAAGAAGTCGATCTATTTAATGTTTAGGAGGAAATAAAACTATGACTTAATTTAATGTTGTAATTTAATGAGTTAGTATTTTTACCTTAGAATGCCAATGAATTAAGGAAACTCAGTCCTAGTATTTCTTGTATATGAAAAAGATTGATTTGGCTTAGCGAGAGAGAGGGAGAGAGAAAGATGTCGGCTAGAGAGAAAAATAGAGAGATGGTGGCTGTGGAGGGGGGGGGGGGTGAGGTAAGGGGTTTATATAGAGGCGAGGTTAGGGTTGTCTTCAGATTTTGGTTGGGTTGGATTGGGCTTTAATGGACCATAATTAATTAATCTTACCGCTTTAGGCTAATGACAAAATTCTGTTTTCTGCAGTTTTAATTTTCATTCTTAAAGATAAATCTACCTGGACTGATAGGTTCATAATTCGAAAAAATATACTACATAGGGATCGTAGGATTTTCTGTTACGTTTCAAATGCGACTGATTTCAACTTAATCAGAATTTCCAGTGAGGTGGAATGATTAAAATAGTCGACAGAGGTCTGCAGTTTCCGAATAATACTGTTTACTGACTTTGGAATTTTATGGAGGATTCTTCGTTAAGAATTTGGGGTAGGTTTCTAAACAAAAGTTGTAGATATTGAAGTTAAATTTTCCGATATTAAATTTCATGCAAATCCGAATTAATATGAGTGAGCTGTGGTTAGAATACTAACAGCTGTCCGTCTGAATAATCCAGCTGAAGTTAAATTTATAAGGTTATTAAAAGGGGTAGCTCCAATTTAGGTTTTAATTAACGATTTGATTAGTATTTATTTCCTAATTGTTATGGCCAGGTAAAGAGACATTCATTTCAGAAATATTTGTATTTTTCTACAAGATTTCTTATGACATTTTCTATATGGATAATTGCGCGTGCGATCCAAACTCAAGATGTGTGTATATTAGATCGGTTTCTCGTTTTGACTCTTGTTTACAAAGTGTTTAAACTTTCTAGTATTAATTTGTATAAAAATTATCGTATTTTAAATAAGCTATGAAATGTACCTAGTCGTGATGAAGTGTTACATATATACTTATAATAGTCGTTACGTTCTCTCGGGACGATTTATGATAATGACTAAAAATATCAATGTGACGGGACGTTACAAGTACCAGCAACAGAACCAAGTCAAAACCCCACCAGGCCAAAGGCCACAAGTCACAGGAAAAAGGCTCAAGGCCGCAGGTCAAGGCAACAGCCATCAGCAACAAAAGGCAGAGCCGCAGGTCAGGTAAGAAACCACATAAGCCACAGATCAACCAAAAAGGCTCACACAGCCAGCAATAGCAAAACAAACCCGAAGGCCACAGGTCAAACGAAATGGCATGAAGGCCACAGATCTAGGCATCAGCCGCAAGCCACAAGGCAAAAAACCAAAATAATGAGTTTAGGGTTACCCGGGAAGAGCAAATCGAAAGAACCGAAAGCACCAAGCAAGCACCGAAGGCAACAGAATCACAACCGAGAAGCACCAGCGGGGAGAACCCCAAACCCCAAATTTTTAGGGTTTTGCAAAAATTCACAAATCACACCGGGAAAACAGAAATGGGAGAGAGAGAGAGACTCTGTTCTCAGCACCTGAGCGGAGCAAGGAGAGTCAGCGAGGATCGACAGGGAGAAGTGGGAGGTGCACGGAGAGAAAAGAGAGCGGGAGAGACAGTGGAGAGAAAAAGAAAAGGGAAATGAGAAGCAGAGAGAAAGAGAGGCAGAGAGAAAGGAGTGTATACGGGGTACGGCCCGGACCCCAAATTCTATTCTCCAAATTTTGATTTTTAAAAATTTCAATTCCGATCTAAGTGACCAAAGATGTAACGAGTCAATGAATCGATCTATTCATTTAATTTCTGATTTAGAATCCCTCTCCAATTCGTCTATATATTTTATTAGTTTAAATATTATTATTTCGTAACTATAATTCGTCTCAATTTATTTGATTAATATCTAACTCGTTTTAAATTCCTAATTTGCAATCGCAATTTATTGTGCTAATTCGAAATTTTCATTTGTTTAAATTCTTTTATTTTCGAAATTCTTGCTTTTATTTATCTACTCTTTTAATTAGATCTAAATCTAATTAATTAGTCCGAATAATTACATTTAAATCTACGGGTTATAACAATTATATTATTAATTATGTAGTACATTTTGTTAGTTATTAATTCTATGTTGGCTAATTACATTATTAAACCGGAACATTTAGTATGCCTTTTCCGATAGGGATTAATTTTGAATAGTATGTGGATCTAGTATTTAAGAAAAATTTGGTATCATTTTCCCTTGTTGTTCCTACGAGTACGTATTGAATTACATGTCCAAAATGATGTGTTTCTAACGCGTACTCGGGGAACTAAGGGGAAATGATGCCGAATTTTTCTTAAATATTAGATTCACATACATTTCTTCACTACTGAGACATAGCATTCAAAGAGTGGGATATGATTGTACACCGGCCCTGTGTAAGCCCCAAAAGAGTAATGAATATTTAATGACATTATTCATTGAAGTGTCAAAATAGTAAGCAAGACATTACTTTAAGTTTATTTTTGATCTCGTGCGTATTTGGTTTTATTTAGAACTAATCAAGTCAAGGCAAGGCAAGAGAAGGGAAGAGAAGCATCATCTCTGGTACGTATGTTTAAATTCATAGTTTATGTAGTGTAGATGCCGCTTGTATGGCTGTATACAAGTCCTGTTGCATGGATGATGCAACAATTAATTGTGAATTTCTTCCATGACTTGCTTTAGAGGGTCCGTTATCAATTGATGATATCTGGAGGGTCTAAAGTATAGATATGGACATTATCTTTGTTTATTCAAAATTAATAGAATTTGTTGTTCTTTTAAATTGAATGTACTAAGGTGTAGTTAGGATTTGAGTCATGTCACCAAAGTAATCAAGAATGTCATCTATTAATTGTTGTATTTAGGTCATATTCATACAATGTCTTAATTATAAATGTGTTGTCATGATTAGGAGAAATGGAGGGTGATCGTAGTTGGATGTACGGTCCTCGTTACGTGAACAAGCGAATGAATCCCACATTTGTTAAGGGTGTTGAGAGTTTTTTTGAATATGCATTCAGTATTCAAGAAAATATAATTAGTGGTGATCGTATTAAGTGTCCATGTGCCAAGTGTGGGTGTACCAGATGGTTGGATAAGGAAACTATCGGAAAACACCTGATGAAATCGGGGTTTCGACTTTTTTACGAGAAGTGGTTCATGCATGGTGAGGAATATAGCCAACCCGAACAGAGCCAACCTGAACAGAGCCAACCCGAGGTGGAGTCGCCAAATGCTATGGTGGACATGCTTCTTGATGCTGCAGGTCCGTCTTTTGAATGGACTGCGGACGAACCCCCGAATCAACAAGCTCAAGAGTTTTATAACATGATGAAAGCGGCAGATGAGCCGTTATGGGATGGTTGTGATAAGGAACATACTGTCCTTGCATGTGTTACCGAACTCCTTAGCATTAAAGCCGACTGCGGCATAACCAAGGAGGGATTCAATCGCATCATATCAGCCGTGAAGAAGTGGCTTCCGAAAGAGAACATGTTGCCTCCAAATCAATATCAATGCAAAAAATTGGTGAAAGGGTTGGGATTAAGTCACGTGAAGATCCATGCTTGTCCGAATGATTGCATGTTATACTATGGTGATAATATTTCCAAAGAGAAGTGTGATGTCTGTGGACATAATCGTTTCAAACAAGACAACCAGAAAAACACCACGAAACGGTTACCGTATAAAGAAGTGCGGTATCTTCCAATCGGTCCGAGGTTGCAGAGGCTCTTTTTGACTTCTACGACTGCTGAACAAATGCGTTGGCATAAAGAAGGAAAGCAGGAAAAGGAAGGGGTCATGGTTCATCCTGCTGATGGAGAAGCCTGGAAAGAATTTAATCGGTTGCACCCAGATTTTGCAGCAGACCCTAGAAATGTTCGCCTTGGGTTTTGTTCAGATGGTTTCTCTCCTTTCAATATGGGGGGTCGGTCTTACAGCAATTGGCCGGTATTTCTAGTCGTTTATAACCTTCCTCCAGCTCTGGTGATGCGCGACAACAACATATTCCTGTCCCTGTTGATACCAGGGCCCAATAGTCCCACTAGAAGTATAGACATCTACCTGCAGCCTCTCGTGGATGCGCTGAATAAATTGTGGAAGAATGGAGTGCTAGCCTACGATAAATTCAAGAAACAAAATTTCACCGTTAAGGCTACCCTAATGGGGACTATTAGTGATTATCCGGCCCTAAGTATGCTCTCGGGATGGTCGACGAAAGGAAAGCTAGGTTGTCATGTATGCATGGAAGACACAAAGGCTTTCCAACTTAAGGAGGGAGGTAAGACCTCATTTTTTGATAATCACAGAAGGATGTTGTCCTTTGATCATCAATTCCGATTTGAAAGAGATGCATTTAAGAAGGACACAATCGAGACTGGCGGTCCTCCTCGACGCTTGAGTGGACAAGAATTGCTCGATCGATTATCTTCGTTTGAGCAAGTCACAGGGAGGTTCGGGCTCGCAGCATGCCTCGAGGCCCGCTCCTCAAGATGACGAGGATGATGACGAGGGGCAGGGGTCGGATGTTGGTGGTGATGGTACTAGATAGGTTTAGATGTTTATGGTACTACTTAGGTTGTTTATGGTGACGGATTTTGATAGATGTTTATGGTACTTGACATTTTGACATTTCTGTTTGTATTACTTGACATTACGATTATTATGTTTGATGAACTTTGTTGTATGTTTATGTTTATTTGTATTACTTGATATTACGATATCTATGTTTATGTTGTATGTTGGTACGTGTCGTATCAAATATTAAATGGTGCAAATTTAAATAATATAATAAAATATAAAAAACTTGACAGAAGAGTATCAGCGACCAAATTTAAGTATCAGCGACCGTAATTATTTGTCTCTGATAATTTATGTATCTGCGATTGTTTCGACTATCAGCGGCCGTTTTTTAGTATCAGCGACCGTAAACTTTGGTCGCAGAAAGTATTTGCTGACGTCAGAAAAAAACGACAGCGACCAAAAAATATTGGTCGCAAAAACATTATCAGCGACCGGTGACGTATTATCAGTGACCGGTGACGTCATCAGAAGAGTATCAGCGACAATGCTTACAGCGACCGGGCTTTCAGCGACCAAATTGGACTTTCAGCGACCAGATTGGGTATCAGCGACCGGCGCCTATATTATCAGCGACCGGAAAACCGGTCGCTGATGCCCCTTTCTGCTGTAGTGTGAACATGATTCAAACAGGGGTGGGGTTTTGTCCAGATGGCTTTGGATAGTCTCATCAAAAATCTGATCTAAGCCGTTTGATCAGCATTAAAATTCGTATAAACATTTAGATTCAAGGAGCTATTTAAATTTATTAAGTTTTAAATATATTTTCACGAATCTCAATGCAAATTGGACGTTGTTGAGTATTTTAGATATAATAATTTTGTACTCTTTTGCCTTTAATATTTATAAAACCTTCGTACTCAATAAATAGGTTAGTTGCAAGCGCACAACCTATCGATTGTAGTATTAAGGTGTCGATCCGCAGGGAGATAGGGAAATACCAATTTTTAAATAAGAAAACTACTTCTAAAACAAAACAATAAAAGTAAAGTGGAGGGGGGGTTTTGTTCTAAAATCCTAAGGTTGGGTTCAATACCCGAAAGAGAGGAGTTTTAAACAATAAATGTAAATAAAATAAAGGAAAGAAAGATTGGTTTGTTTTCAAGTTTAAGGAGATCTAGGGGTATTCGGTCTACAATTCCTTGCTAATTCTATTTATTCGGTTTATTTAAATTCATGTTTGATTTGATGAGGTTTCTAACCTATGTTAGCCTTTGGAACAAATATTAATACAAATACTTTGTGCTTTATGGATTAATGTGCCTCGAATTCTAGGGCTGTCACTAACCTAGAGGGATATTTAATCTCATGCTTCAAAGCATATATCGATATTTGTTCTAAGGTGTCCTAATTAGGATTTGCCTTCGCCTTTCGGTCCTTCACCAAAATCCTAACCTTAATTTCTATAGTTCCGGATTGGATATCAAAGTACGGTCGCTTCTAACCCAACCCTAAGGTGTGTCTTTATGGTTTCAATTAGTAGTCTCCTCATGACCAATGCCGGAATTTAATAAATTTAAAGCGGAAAAACACGATCAACGCGATTTCAAAACTACTTCAATTCAATAAATCCTAACCAGGTGAACTCAAAGGAACGAGTACTAATAAAATTCATAAAGAATAAATCACAGAAATTAACAATCAAATCCGATAACACAATCATAATAAAAACAAATATCCGAATAATCTAGAATTAAACAAGTTCATGCATTGACCTAAACCCCTAGAAAGAGAACTACTCTCTCTTGGAGAGATCCATAACAAAGATTGGCAAAAACAATAAGAAATAAGATAAAGAAATGATTACACCCTTTCTTAGATCTAAAACCTCGATCTTGCCGACTCCTTGCTTGAATCTTCTTCTTCTCCTTCCTTGGAAAACCTTCTAGAATTTCTGCAGGATCTCTCTCTCTCTCTTTTTGTGGAAGAATGGATAAAATAATGGATGATGGATCATGTGGCCTTAGCCTTATATAACATTTTCTGAACTTGGAGATCAAGTTGTTTTATTTTTGGCGCCCACTAAGCCCACTAACTTTCCATATTTAGCAGTTTTTCAAGCTGATACGGCCATTGATGCGACTTTACAGAATTATACATTCCGAATTTGGATATGTTTCCTTCATGAAAGTTGTAGATCTCTTTGTTCTGGTTCTGTCAAGCTTTGAATCACCCAAATCGGAGTTCGTATGACAAAGATATGGCCAAAATACGAACTGTGTGTCGGCTGAGTGCGGGTGGTGCGGCCCGAGTGCGTCCGCACTGCGCTCGGATTTTCTGTTTTCTGTGTCAGTGCGTCCGCACTCTGGGTCAGTGCATCCGCACTGGGCTCGGTTTCTCCTGTTTTGCTCTGAAATTCAAACGGGCATAACTTATGATCCGTAACTCCGTTTTCAGTGTTCTACCACTTTTCGGAAAGCTTGCGAGAAGATCTACAATTTGCTTCATTTCCTGTAATTTAAATAGACTTCGGCAGTAACTTGATTCTTGGATATATTTCATTATATTCTCTATTAAAATACAAGATATTTGGTGTTATTATGTGATAAAAACTAGATCGAATGTGTATATAATTTAGACCTATCAGACGTTTAATCTTGACTTTGAATGAGACTTTGTCCAAATTCTTTTGGACAAAATCCAATCCCTTCAAACCTATGTTGCATGGATACGGATACGGATATCGAATCGGATACGGCGATAAGGCAATTTTAAAAAATCTTGGAAAAGATATACCTATTATATATATTATTTTTTATTATTTTATATATTGTATTTAGATAATCATAACTTAAATCAAATTTGTACAAAAAATAAAGACTTAACCTAAGTATAAGTTAAATACTATATTTACTAGAACATATCACATATGATACTCTAGTGTAGTGGTTAAAGATTTTGATACTCAACAGGGAAGTCCCAGGTTCGATTCACGCTGACAGCAGAAAAAAAAGACATTTGCATCGTATGCGCGGATCATGGGCTCGGGCGCGGTTCACAGCCACGGACGCGGCTCATGGGTTTGATCTATATATCGTATCCAGCTGTATCTGTGGGTTTTAACGGAGTATCGATAACCATATCGACTAAGGATACACCACGTAAGCCGATACGCCAGCTGGCGTATTGGATACGTATCGGTGCCGTATTGGGCTCGTATCGGTATCTGATACTTGTCCGATACAGATACAATGCTCAATTTAGGTATCTGAGTAACATAGCTTCAAACAGTTGAATTTTTGTTTGGTCACATCCTCATCTCACCAACTAATTTATATATTGTATGCATTGGAATGCATGTTTTATATATATGTTGTATTAATTTCAACTAATGTTAAAAATAAATAAAGGTAAATTTACTAATTTTTAATTTGCCAATTTTTTATATCTGTACAATTAAAATTAAACTAAATAAAAATTAAACCTATACCCCACGTACTATTTTGTAAAATTTCTATTTAAACCAATAACGCTATAGCACTGTCAACGTGCCTGAAGAAAAGAGGTATGCAAGCAATGTTGACTTATTTACAAAAAATACTAGCAGATGCTTGATTGCTTATTTTCTTCTTTATTTAATTCGGCTTTCTTTTATTTCGCATGAGCTTTTTTTCTTTTCTTTCGCAATAGCTTGTCATTAATTAAGGATAGCCTGTAGCTGCAGGAAATAAATAACTACTTTCATTCCAATTAAAAAGGAGTTTGTTACCCAATTATTCAAGACATTTATTTATTCCGAAAAGTAATTAAGTCTTTCTACCTTTCCCGGTCCAGATGGTTTAATAATTTTTTTAGTTAAAATTGGGTATACATGCAGCTACGCTAGCTAATGATGACATTATTATAACCTGATAAAAGTTAGTTTTGCCTTTGACAAGGACCATATCAAGAGTGCACAACGACCAATTCCAATAGTCAATCAATGCTTTTACTTAGCCTCATGCATGCTTTCCCACCCGTTGACTTGTTCATAATAATATATGGAGTCCTTGTCAGGAGTATTTTTAGGGGAGTTAATGGGTAGGATGGGGATTGGGTGGTGTTATTTTTATATTTTATGTGTTTTAAACTAATTTTATCTGTACACTATTCTTATTTGTTAAGCATTAGTTTTATCAGTACCTTATCCTTATCCCCGAATAAGGTTAACGGGTAATAAACGGATAATTAATGAATAATTATTGAGTAAATTGATAGTTTATATAATTTAATATATGTTCCAAAAGTATATATACAAACAAAGAAATACTATTCTAATCACGTCATGCACATAATATCATAAAATGTAAAAGAATTTATAATTGTTGGTCCAATTAATTGTAAAAAATTATAAGTTACTATTCAACATAGAATAGGTGACGACATTGGGTGAGGCCGTGAGGGGGATACTCCTTTAGTTTGGGCCAAACAGTTATAGAGTGAAAAGAAAGTTACGTTGCATAATGGTTGTTTGAGTTCTTCATACGAACCAAGGCCATAAACAAATGATTAAAGGGATAGATGGTCGGTGCCGGGTTCTTAGTGGCCAGCAAGCGATCAAAAAATTAAAGAGCATCTTTAATAGTAAGGGTGCCCGACCGACAACGTTCTTTTATAACCAGTTCCAATTGGCGGATCCCCGTGACTGTGTATTGGAATGGTCACAACTCCACTTGAAGACGGTTCATTCAGGTGCAAGATCGGCTGACTTATAATTGCTTCTATAGAAGATCGGCTGACTTAGAAGATGGACGGTGCTAGGTTCTATATTAGAAAGTGATTACATCCAATCACAGTTCCAGTAAATTTGAGCTAGGTTTCATGATTACAAGCAACTCTTAACTAAATAGGCACATTATATATTGTTTTATTTTTCTAATTTGATACAATAATTCGCTTCTGTATTTGTGCATGTGGTTTGGATTTTTTTTCTTTTTCCATTTATCAATTGTGATGTAACAAATCCATATGTATACGATAAAATGTACTTGTTGATTGTTTGTTAATACTTCTTGATTTCTTTATGCATGGAAAATAAGTTGATTTTTGTCCACGTCAATCTTGACTTGGTTAATAAAATTTAATTCTTGACCTGACCGCATATGCTAATTGACTATAACTACGTACCGCTCAATTATATATTATTAATGATGACAATGAACTTAATTTATAACAATTTCGATATCATCGCAAATACTCTCGTCGTCGCTATGTTGGATTACCTCTCGACAATAATCATTTTTTACCCTCGTACAGATTCTTGGTGATTATATATATTTTTTGGAAATAGATAACAGAAATGTGTTCAAAACCAACATATAACTTTTGTGTGGGCAAAAGTTATGCACATTAATTCAATCAAATATTGTAATCCCTTATGTTTTCCAAATTAAGCTAGTGCACCTATGACGTAGGCTACGACAATGCCTATTAATCTAATTTAAAGGAATATGGATCTGGCTACGACAATACCTATTTTTATTTTTTAATAAATAATAAAATGGATACTTTATAAATTTAAAATGAGTTTTAATAGAAAAGATACTGAAATGGTTAAGTTTATAAGTTTCTAAATTTTAGAAGATTAAATATGATAGTCTGAAGTTTAGAGAGAGAAATACGTGATTAATTTCAAAGTTTTTGAGAAGTATAATGAAATTCCTCAAAAAAAGATTAAAAAAAAAAGGCTGAGTTGTTTTACTTCCTCAGGTAAGAACTTTCCATTAGATAGATATAATGTAATTATCTCAATCTTAAGAGTAAACATCTTCCGTTGATATATTTCCTTTTTTACAATAATTAACAAAGGAGATATCTTGGACTACTAGAGGCAGTACTTACTGGTCTTAAATTTAAATCCATTTGCTATGTTGTTTATATTTTGTTGATTTCATTTTGTGCTTGTTTTGTTTAGTTGAAGAATACTATCTAAGTTTTATAGCTCTGGTTAAGTTATCAAGATCAGGGTTTGGAAAAGGTCGGAAATATCCCATGATATATCCTTGGGATACAAGTGTGGTTAGGCTCAGTTTCACACATATAGGCCAATTTTCAAAATCCCTGCAACTTTTGAAGTAATGTATGTTAAATAATTATATGCATAACCTTCCCTCTAACTCGAACTGGATGCACTGACCTTCAGAAACTACTGCTAGCACACACATTATTTCATTTAAAAAATCATCAAAATAGAGGATTACTCTGTAAATTATTTTACAAAGCAACTACCTTTTCCTTTAAAAAAATAAAAAATTTGTAAAGGTTATTTTACAGTGTCATACTACATCTTGATTTACATACAATTTTTGTTTACTACAGTTGTGGAGAACGGAGAGAACTGGAGCGTGGGCCAGAGGCAGCTGTTCTGCATCGGGAGAGTTCTGTTGAAGCGTAGTAGCATTCTTGTTCTTGACGAAGCAACGGCTTCTGTTGACTCATATACTGACGGAATCATACAAGAGACGATTCACAAGGAGTTCAGAACTGTACAGTTCTCACAATTGCTCATAGGATTCACACGGTCATCGACAGCGACCTCATTCTCGTTCTAAGTGATGGTAATAAGAAAAAATAAATACTCACTCTTCAAGTAAAGAAATTCTACTATTAATGTCCATTTTTTTTGGAAGTTGTGTGAAGATCGGTACATGTGTATATGACAAAAATTCACATAGATATTGGTCGAACGTGCTTATGTGGCTAAAATTTTCTTGCTATTGTTTTTCAGGAAGAGTATTGGAGTATGACACACCATCAAAGTTGCTAGAAAGAGAGGATTCTGCATTTTCAAAGCTAATAAAGGAATACTCAATGAGATCAAAAGGGATTTAGTATTAGAGCCAGGGCATACTACTCCCAATTGCACTTAGCTCTTGTTACATCTGCTCATTTTAGCTTCAAAATAATTTTGAGTTAGCTTGTAGTAAGTCAACTAGCATCCTATAATTTAGACGCTGTAACAAACCTGCTGTTAATGAAGAAATTTATTTTACTACTGAAAAAAAAAAAAGATGGTTCTACTAACTTACAATGGCAGTTTCTTATGTTTTACAATTCTAGTCCTCTAAATTATTGCATCTAAAACATTTATCTCATTTTAGTCAGGATTGTTTGGTTTGGCAATGTGTCAAACAATTCATGTGACCCAAAAGTTTCATTTAAATTATTTACAGTTTTAAGACAAAATGTAAAGCTGTAAGCACAATTAATCAACAATCATTTATAGACCAATAAATCAATGGCATTTGATCGATAAATTATAGACCAATTAATCACACATATCTCAGAAAACACACTACTAGAAAATACGTTTTTTGCAAGAGCAGAAAATGGCTTGTTCCATGGACTTACCCTCGGAAAATGCTCTAAAATTGTCATTTCCATGCGTCACCCTTGGAAAAAGGCCCTTGCAAATACCTTCAATGGAAATAGTAAGTATTTCTATGAATGCCGTTGGAAATACTTTTAGTCTGACTTTTTCCATGAGCTTGCCCTTGAAAAAAGCACGCACGGAAATATTTCACATTTGGCACATGGGCTGATTATTTCAAAGGGCAGCGTATGTGGGTCCCACCTTGGTATTTCCAAGGCAAGCAAACATAGGCCCCACATAGTATTTCTAAGGCTATCGAATGTGGGGCCCAACTAATTATTTCAAAGTGCAGCGTATGTGGGACTCATCTTAGTATTTCCAAAGCTAGCAATCGTGGGCCCCACAGAGTATTTCCCAGGTTATCTAACATGGGACCCACCTGATTTCTTCAATGCGCTAATATATTTCCATCTTCACATGGAAAAGAAACAACATGCATGTTATTGTTATGAATTTTAATTTTGCATATTCCCCTCAAAATACAAAATTTTGCACTATATTGTTGTACCTTAAAAAAGTTGGAATTTAAATAAATTGGATAAATATGTCATTTAATTAACAAATTGACCAATCAAAATGCCAATTATATTTTAATTTGGTACAAGGCCACAAAATAAGAGAAAAATTCCACAAAATAAAATTTATGATTAAATTCTACTTGAAAAATCATAAATTTTGATATAAAACACCCCTCCTAACTCAAAATGTTATAAATTTCACAAAATCAGGAGCTCTAATTGGTGCCACGTGGTACTGGGACCCATAGCAAATACCCTATACACTCTAGGTGTAAATTGGGGTACGCAAAACAGTACTGACAAGCTGGGACCCACAAATCAGCCTCTCAAAGCGTTTTTCACTGGCTTCTGGAGTTCTACCATGGTTTAACTAAATGGACCAAAGAATCAGTCACAACCAGACCTATCCAAAACCATGAGCCTAAGTTAAATCCAGCGCTATGCGCTCCCCGACCTCTTCATGGTGCGTGTGCCAAACACTCATACATCGTGTTTAAGCTTTCGGCACGGTTTACAAACTCCAGGCTCAAACAAAACCAACAAAAAATTAGAAGAATAGTACGTTGGGCTTTGAGAGACTGACAGGGTCAACACCCTGTCAGTTCTCTCTTTCTCCTCTTTCTCGCGCCTGGACCAAACCTAAAAAAAAAAAAAAAACTAAGTAACCATTTCATGCAGATGTCTCTGGGTTTTATTGACTTTTTTCTTGCAGATATGTTGCATCCAACTTGCTGATTAAGTACTTACCAGCTATACAATTAGGAAGTGGTACTCCACTACTAAACCTTAGCCTTTCACAAAAAAAAAAAAAAAACTGGTTCGTAGGAGCAATTTGCACTGACATTTGAATAATTTTCACTAAATAATCTTGTGTGTGATTAATACTTTTCACGCTGTTGCGGAGCATGGAGTGCAGCTTGAAGTTAATAAGTGGTTGTTGAGGTCATGGAAGCACGTTCCTCTGGATTAAATGCTGCATCGATTTATATGAATATGAAAATTGGGGAGATTCCTGAGTGCGCTCAGAACTTGTTTGATGAAATGTCTGAAAGAAAAATTGTAGTGTGAGATTTAATTTTGCTTACCTAAGTCTCGTCATGGAAAAGTCTTGTCTCTGCTTTGAGGCTTTTGTCAAGTGCAGACACAATGAAAATAAACCAAATTTTTGGATATGTAAGAGGTCCATTTCTTTCCTCTACGGTTTGAAAACTCTACTGTTTGAAAACTCAGACGTTTTTTTTTTCAATAATTAATAGAGATTTTGTTTGAAAGTTTAAACATACAGATTAGTTATATTCACTGTAATTAAACCCAAGTATTACTTACATAGGACCTGACCCATCTCTTGGAAGTCTATGATAAAAAATAGTTCTATTCTATGTCCAATTTTTATATCCATCATTTAATCATCTTTAAAAATGATACTTAAATTAAAATGTTGAAAACTTAGATTTCAACAATTTAACTTCATCAAACAAATTGAGAATTTTTAATGGCATGAGTATTAATAACTTTAAAATAATGAACAATTAAAATTTTAATTAATACAAACTTGATACACACTATATTAAATAATTAAGAATACGTTTTCTAATTTTATTTTTTAATTTAAACAATATTTCTCTAAACATTAAGGTTGTGTTTGGATGGGGCAATAATAGCTCTATTCTTGGGTTAGCTCCACTATTCTTAATGTTGGGTGATCCAAACAACAACTAGAAAATTGAGTTAGCTCAAGAATAGCTCTATTCTACTAACCCATAGAAATGGTGGGTTAGCAAGAATAGAGCTAGTGCGGTTAGTGAAATTAATAAAAAAATAGTTTTCATTCCTCTCAATTAGAATTAGTTTAAATATTAAATTAGTATTAAATAAAATATTTGATTTAAATAAATATAATATTAGATTAGTGTTAAATAAAATATTAGTTTAAATATTAAATTTAATATAATATTAATTAAAATATTATATTAGTATTAAATAAATATAATATCAAATTAGATTAATATTAAATAAAATGTTAGATTAAATATAATAAATATTAATTTAAAATTTTAATATAATATTAGTTTAAATGTTAATGTTAAATGTAATATAATATTAGTTTAAATATTACATTAGCAAATATAATATCAGATTTGATTAGATTAGTGTTAAATAAAATATTATATTAAAAATAATATAATATTAGTTTAAATATTAAATGTAATATAATATTACTTTAATATTAGATTAGTATTAAATAAACTATTAGATTAAATATAATATAATATAATATTAGTTTAAATATTTAATATAATATAATATTACTTTAATTAAATGTAATATAATATTAATTTAAATATTAAATGTAATATAATATTACTTTAAATATTATGTGTATTTTAAAATATTAGTTAAATATAATATAATGTTAGTTTAAATATTAAATGTAATATAATATTTTAGTTTAAATATTATATTAGTATTAAATAAAATATTTGATTAGTAGTAAATAAATATAATATTAGATTAGTATTGAAAAATATTAGTTTAAATGTAATATAATATTAATTTAATATTAAATGTAAAAATATTAGATTAGTTTAATTAATATTTTATTCATCCCTCCACTGCTATTCCAAATATACAATCCAAACGACATTTTTATTAACCCGAATAGTCCAAAGTTAGCACTATTCTTAAACGACTTGGGTTAGCACTATTCTCAACCACTAACTCAAAAATCGCTATTCTTACACTAATCCTTGCACGATCCAAACGTACCCTAAATGAATATCTCACAAAAATGTAACATTAAAACTAGTTAACACTTGGTTTTCTCACAACCACAAATTAATTGGTCTAAACCTTTATTGCTCTCCAGATCAAAGGAAATTGCAGATACCCTCAACCCCTCGTTATAAATCATCAATTACCTTGATGATTTGATAACCCCAATTTTTGGTGTTAAATTAGAATGAAGTGAAAATTTCCATCCACGCATCAAACAATAAATAAAAAATTGTAATTAAATGTAGAATGCCTTTGAACTAAAAAATAATAAAATTAGTAAAAAAAACAAGCATGTTTTTTTTTTAACTAATTTTATTATTTTTTAGTTCAAAAGGCATTCTTCATTTAATATGGACTAATTTGAGAATGGTGCGAAATTAGGAAGATGCTGAGACTTGGGATGTGAATTAATATCCATATATATCCATATCCCGACTCCCCTATCCCCTTCTCATCATTTCTCTTTTTCTCTGATTCTCTTGCGCAAACGCATCAAGCCCTGAAGCATCAAACGTATGAAAACCTCAACAAGGCAGGCAGGTCCATCTCCCTCAGTCAAGGCTAGTCTCCTCTCTCTCTCTCTCTCTCTCTCTCTCTCTCTCTCTCTCTCTCTCTCTCTAGTACATACAACGGCGAGCTGAATACGAGCCATCTTGGCGAGCCATGAGCCGTTTTGAATATCCACCTAAATTTCAGTTTAGGGTTTATAAGTAATAAGCATTTTGACATGATTCTTGGTTTGAATCATCCAGAGCAGCAGCACCTTATCTTTGCTGATTTCGATATCTAAAAGGATAATTGTAATGTTATTTATTACTATCTTATAATTTACTCCCTAATTTCTACTGTCCGGCTTTTGAGTAAACAACAAAAAATCTGTAAAATTGTATTATGTTCTGACTTATTAGTCATAAACAGACTGTTGTATTATAATTTATCTGTCTGTTCTATAATTGAAGATGGGTTGTTTGGTATTTATGTACTTTAAGTGAGGGTTAATTTAGGCTAAATTGAGACTAATGTGATGGTCTGATTGCATAAACATTGTTAATTGACCGTGACTACTTGAGTGGTTCGGGCCGAATCCAAGTTTGATTTTTTTTTTTTTTTTTTCAATTCTATTGGACTGGATAAGGCTTCGAGCTGAAGCCCTCCCATTGGCAGCCCTATATTGTATGCATTGTGACCTCGGTCCAAAATCAATATAGGCTTTTTAGAAGGCCCAAATCAAAATTCATATATCTCTGCCTTATCACCGACATATCATTAGATGCCACTACTTGAAATTCCTTTTAATACTAATTACATTTGCTTCTTCCAAAAATCAGATGCCCAAGAGAAAGACAAAAAGCTCTACCACGAGCGAACGAAGAGGTACCGATGGCGTCCTAAGCCATGAGAGAAACTGGTCTGAACTTCCAGAAGACATTATCCATCTCTTCTCCAAAAAGCTACCTGATATCTCTGATTTCATACGCTTTCGTGTTGTGTGCAAGAGGTGGCAGTTATCAGCCCCAGTCACTGATCCTCCCCCACAACTCCCCTGGCTTCTAGTGCAACATGAAAAACCTAAAGAAAATGACATTATACAATTCTACAGCCTCTCATCTGGTAAAGTTCATACTATCATCTGCCCAGGTTCCCGTCGTGCTTGGCTCGAGGGCCCCGCATACCGCTACTTACTTGCCAAAAACTTGAAAAATTCTGAGATGTATCTCCTTAATCCTCTTACTCATGATCAGATTCATGTCCCTTTTGCTATTGTCCTTGAGTTCCCCAACTATATTGGTCCAGATCCAATTGAAGGTGGTGATATTGTGGTTATATCAGGACCTGTAAAATGGAGTACCCCACCCAACCTGATGGCTTTTTGGCGACCTAAGGCTGACGATTGGGTCTATCTAGAAGGGATCAACGATGGTTGTAATGCATATTATATGGGACAATACTTTAGCAACAATGAAGAAACTGAAATTACAACTGTTACTGATATTGCCACACAAAAATTGGTTTATCAAGTCGCACCACCAGAGGACACAAACCCTCTTTTAAAAGGTTGCACAATTATGGTCGAGTCAGGAGGAAAGATCCTAAGGTTGTTCCAATATTATGAGGGTGAGAAGTGCCACTTTGATATATATTGTCTTTGTTTCGGTGATGGAGAAGCGAAACCTTGTTGGATGAAAATCACTGATATCGGTGATCAAATATTATTTCTACAATATTATCGTGGGTTATCTTTTTGTGCGAGTAACTTTGCTGGATTCAAAGAGAATTGCATTTACTTCCTGAAAGACATGCAATATCTTTGTAGATACGACATAGGAGATGATACAACTGAGGTGTTGCCTTGCCCTTTTGATTCAGTGCAGTCTTGGTTTGTGCCTAGTCTAGTAAAGCTATCTGCTATCAAGTAAGTTTAACTGAGTACTAACTTTTCTTTTTGTTTAATTTGTTAAGAAATTTAATTTAGTTGTTCTAGTTGGGATGTCTTCTTAACACTTTAGTGATCAGTGCTTTTGCAAAGTTAGTTTGGTATTAAAAATTTTCCTACTAGGTGGTATTTAAACCATCACTTGAACTTTTCAGAACAGCTTATGCCGCCACATTCGGTACTTCCACCGGAAATTATCCAATACGCAGATGACACCCTCATAATTACTGAGGCAAACCCGACGACATTGAGAATAATCTCCCAGGTCATCTCGGTTTTCTCCAAGCTCTCGGGATTGCGCATCAACCCGGCCAAGTCATCCTTCGTCCCAATCGCAATTCCTTCCGACCTTATCGCACCGATACAGCAAATCCTACCGGCAACAAGATCTGAGCTACCAATCAGATATCTAGGATTACCATTGATGGTCAGGAAACCAAGAAAGATGGATTTTCAGCCTATGTTGGAAGCAGTTCAGGGCCGACTAGAGAGTTGGACATCGAACTTCCTGTCATATGGTGGCCGAGTTACCTTAGTCAAAGCAGTGCTTTCGGCCATGCCATTGCATTACATTCAGGCCTTGAGGGTTCCAAAGGGGGGTGATCAAACATATAGACAAGATGCGGCGCAATTTTTTATGGAAGGCCAATAATCCCTGCAAAAGCATCAATTGTCTCGTCAGTTGGGAAAAGGTGTGCACCTTGAAGGAAAACGGGGGCCTGGGAATAATCGATCTTAATTGTCAGAATGAGGCCCTGCTGACAAAATCGATTTGGCAGATGGAAACAAAACCGGACAGTTTATGGGCGTCCACACTCAATAGGCTACATGGTGTATCCGACTCATCCCACATTCAAACATACGCCACCGACTCCCCTTTTCTCCAGGTTTTATCTTCCCTGATTCCTTTTTACTCATGCTCAACTCGTGTAGATCACGAGCTCCGGTGGAACTGGGAACCATCCGGTTCCTTCACCTGCGCATCTGCTTACCGAATGCTACATCAAAAAGGGGTCATTTCCAGGTATCACAGACCGTTATGGGAGCTCAAAATCCCAATGAAGGTCAGGCTCTTCGTTTGGCTCATGTTGGCAAATAAAATCCTTACACAGTCAGTACTTTGGTTTCGAGGATGCACGGTCCAGCCGGGGTGCCACCTATGCGACTCTCAATTACTGGAAACAAGGGATCATATCATGTGGCGATGTCGATACGCAACTAGGTTCTGGACGGGCCTCTTCGCGCATTACAACATGCATATCCAACAGGGAAGTTCAATTGTGGACAGGTGGGATCTAAACTGTCCCCAAGGATCCGCGAAGATGAGATCGCAATGGAACAGAGTTTGGGCGGCAGGAGTATGGGCGCTTTGGCGAGAAAGGAACAGGCGGTTTTTTTCTAATCAGGCTAAACCGGTGCAGCTTTTGATTAATGCTACAACTTTGGAAATTCATTTTTGGTCTCAGCTCGGGTAGGGGCAGGAGTAATCGGCAACATCTAGGGTGCTTTGGGGTGTGAGTTGTTTTAGCTAGTTTAAGCTTATGTTAAAATAATTCTAAGATGCTACCTTAGCATACTTGCTTTGTAATTAAACTCTTTTCTTATCAATATATTGTTGGCAGTCTTACTGCCAACCTTCAAAAAAAAAGATAATGACAATGATCTCCAATTGGACAGGTAATACCAAGCAGGCTGTGAAGGAGGGTCTCATAAGTTTTTTATTCTAAAAGGAAATAGCAAGTAACTAGTTTGTCTAAAAACATATTCCTCTATATATTGTTGTAGTAGCAAGTAAACAGTTAACAAAAGGTGGATGTATGTTTAGCTAAGTAGATCGATTAAAGAACGGCCAAATTTTGGATATGTTTGAAGCCCTTGTAGTTTGCAATTGCTGATGATATTTGTGTAGGAGTTCAAAGAATAGGTTATATGTAAGGTCCTGGACAATCATTTCTTCAATGAAGCAGGCATATAATTAATGCATTCCCCCTCCAAAAAAAACTTTGAATTATCTTGTTGGCCATTAGATGAATTATATTGTACAACTAGATATAAGATAAATGAAATATTATCTAGCCAATTACAATACAAGAACGAATAAGATTATTCATAACCAAATAATACCTGTTAATGGAAATTTTCTCAATTATTTGTTTGTTATTTAACCCTGGTGACACAAGGTGCAAAATAATCAATCAAAATTCTTTCAGGAGCCAATGTTTTTTTTGTAATGAGATGGTCGCTGCCAATACTGAAAGTTTTGTATAGTGTATTATTATTATTTTTTTTAAATGGAAGTTTTGTACAGTTATAGGAGCTTGTTAATTGGTTGTGATTTCTCATGTTTTTATGATAATTGCTAAACAACTTAGACCAACTCTTGCATTTGCTTTTTGTTATTTTTTTTTGTTAGAAATTGCATTGATTGTGTCTGGCACCTTCAAATTTCTTAAATTAACAAATCTATGATCTAAAAAATATGCTTATATTACTATATTTAATTCAGAAAAAATTGTAAAAAATACTCATTGTTGAAATAATTATAAAGTTATATTCCATTCTATTTAAAATTTCTGGCTCCGCTATGCTCGATAGGCTAGCTATGAATTCTTTTCGTCATGTTATGCGGTAATTAAAATGGGGTCGTCGATAGGGAATGTAGCTAGTGCCCATTTTAATTCGGGCAGAAACCGAAACTGACCGTCATATATATAGTCAATTGGTTTTATGCCATGTTACCAAAAACCTATTTGACAAAAATAGCAAAAGATATTCTCATGAAAAGACTTCACAAATTGAAACATCTCAGGACATTTCGCCAAACAACTTGCATTCACAGTCACCACGATCTACCAAAGTGCTAATTTCTGGCCTAAATGCAAAGCACCTAAAGAAGAGCACTTACATTTGAAAGAAGAGGTAGATCGAGCACTTCTTTCGGCAACCAAGTATGACGTGTGGTGCTTGGAGCGACAATAATTCTCCTAAGAAGCATTTTGACAAACAGTTCTAGTGCAAGAGAGAATGAGGCAGCGGTGGGGGAGAAGTTTAATTTAGAACAGCCCTTGATCGGAATGAAACAAGATAAAGATGCATGCAAGAAAGGAAGAATTCAGATCCAGGGTAGAATGATATCTGACTCGTCCATTTCAATCTGGCAACAATCTCAAAACGTACCCCAGGTACCTGAGAGTATTCTACCTCCTCAAGTACCTCTGAGAGGATATGATTTCAGAAATTTTTTTTTAATTGGATTCACTAGCAAGAGCCTTCACCAATACATTTTTTGCACTTTTTGACTCAAGCAGAAGACAATATATACTCATTTTTCATTTTTTTTGCTCCTAATTATTGTACTTGGTCGAACATTTAGTAGCCTTGATATCTTAATTTTTTTGTTCAATCAAGTTTTTCAATTATTGAACATAATAATTTTATCTGAGTTCTAGTTATTTTTCTTAATTCAATTAGTTATGTGAAATTATTAATTAAGACTTAACTAGGTAAAACCTTAAATTGCTTGCTATAATCATCAATTTTGATATTATGTCAATTATTAATTTTTCATTATATAAATTACCAATTTGAACTAATTCCAAAATGAGGAGGGATCTAGTTACCCCAATTTTGAGTTACAACAAAGTTACCACAACCATTTTTTACATTTTCAAATTTCAAATCGTCGATCCAAACCGTTTAACATGATCTCCACAATAAAATGTGCTTCCAGATCAAATTTTACATTTTTTTGAATTTTTTACTATTTATTAGGATGGGTACAAAATTCAATGGTTTGAACTTGACTAGTTTTTGTAAAATACTTAATAAATAGTAAAAAAAAATCAAAAAAATGTAAAATTTGATCTGGAAGCACATTTTATTGCGGAGATTATGTTGAATGGTTTGGATCGACGATTTGGAATTTGAAAATGTAGAAAATAATTGTGGTAACTTCGTTGTAACTCAAAATTGTGGTAACTAGATCCCTCCTCTTCCAAAATATAGGGTAATGTTATTTTGAGAGCACGATTATGATTATTGAGAGCCAAGAAATTTTACCTCTTTGTACTCAATTTGTCCTTTCTCTTTTTTCTTTTCACAATAAATGCACAACTTGCCTAGTTAATAGATAAAGTTTGAAGAGAATAGATTGCAATGAGATAAACAATACATCTCAAAATGAAAGTCGAATGATCGCTTTTTATCCTTTTTTTTTCTTTGATTCATCCATAATTAGTAACGTATATATGTTAATTTTTAATATTTGCTCATCTTTAGAGGGGAAAGTACGTAATTTTGAGATTTTTGATAGGTATACTTGAAATTCCTCCCTTTAAAATTAATTAAAAATAGTCAAGTTGGATTAGAAATTAGAATTGAATGTCAAATATAGAATTAGTAATTAATAATGAACGGATGTGAATTTTTAAATTTGTTAACATGAGAATTAGAAAGTGATTTTTTTAAAGAAACATTTATAATTATGAAATTTTCATACATTATAAAATTTGAAAAAGAATTGACACATTAGATTAGAAATTAGAATATGCTATCACGTTTGATTAGTAATTAATAATGAGCGATATAATTAGTTTGAAGTTCCTCTCTTCTAAAATTAATTAAAAATTATCACTTTGGATTAGTAATTAGAATTAAATTTCTAATATAGAATTAGTAATTAATAATGAGCGAATGAGCGAATGAGAATTTATAATTTTGTTAGCATTGAGAATTAGCAAGTGTTTTTTTAAGAAAACTTGTTAATTATGAAATTTTCTTGTATCTCAATTGACACATTAGATTGCAAATTGGAAGATATTAACTAGTAACAGAACAATTTCATCAAATAAGTGGCGTACGTGCAATCAGCAAATATATAGCATTTAATTTTATCCAAGATTGATTAAATATGAATTTTTCAGTTTTTATTCATTTTCCTCTTTTTAGTTGATATATTGCAACAACACTCTATCAGTAATAAATTAATCAAAACTATAATATATGGAATTACAACTAGGTATGTAAAACACACATGTTTATTGCCAGAAACTGTGCCGAGCTGGCTGGATCATCTTGTATTTTTCTGTATTCAAATACTAGGGGGATATTGTTCTACAGAGCCAAAGACTTGAAAGAGTTTACGAGTACATCCTGGAATGCATTATCATTGTTAAACGACATGGTAATAATCTCTAAAACCTCCTGGTACACTCCCAACTCAGTAAGCATCTTCATCACATTCCTCATAAGCTCGTGGTTTATCACCTCACCCATCCTCTCTTTATGTATTTGCTCAAGTAGTGAGTCAACCAACCGGGTTTGGATCTTTGCTGAGTGGATTATGTGGTCCCGCCAAAGATTGAGCCCGAGTTCTTTGATAGGTGTCTTGTGGTGGAAAGGTATGGAGACACAACAATCCATGATCAATAGTATATCTCGAATTTTTTGCATGGACTCGGTATGGTCGGTCCATTTGCGGTTGAGTTCATCTAGAAATGAGCCTTGAGCCGACTCTATTGATTTCCTCGTTTCTTCAAGGTGCCTAGTCACTGTCACAACTAATCCATTGTACAGCCTCGCACCAAATCTGTTTAAAACCATGTCATATGCAACCCTGCAAAAAAGATACTTGTAAGAAGAAAGAAGAAATTTCAAGAGAAACTCTTCTTTTCCCATTCAAAATCATGATGTACAGCTGTATTTTTATTTTTTTCATATATTTTATGACATCTTAATTTAGGCATGAGTATGAAAAAAAAAAAATTGCATACGGACTCTTTAAGTTGATCTGAAAAATAGAGCATTAATCTCAATTCTCTCGTGTCTTTTTCCTAGACTATCAACAAGTATATAATTAAAGAACACATTCAAGAAAGCTTCTAGGACTTATTTTTTGCCGCAAGCCAGCTGCTTAGAGAAAGCAGGGAATTTTCCTATGTTATTTTTAATGAATTTCTAAAGAGTAAAAATTCTGCAGGACAACAGGAGTACTAAATCAAATACATAGTTCTCATTGTTCTACGGAAGAACCACGTGAAAAATATAAAGCAGGGAATTTCAATTATCCGAACTTCATTTTTGATTGAACTGATCAATTCCCTCACATCTAACAATTAGAATTACGAA
Organism: Carex myosuroides; assembly: GCA_028015225.1. Classification (NCBI taxonomy): domain Eukaryota; kingdom Viridiplantae; phylum Streptophyta; class Magnoliopsida; order Poales; family Cyperaceae; genus Carex; species Carex myosuroides. Next base: position 8,037,285 of record CM051464.1, read on the forward strand.
ACAAAAAAAAAAAAACTAGGGTTACCTGTAAAGCTCTTCATGGCTAAGTTTGTTGTCGTTGTGATTGTAAATCTCGTTAATCCCGTGCTCGATGATTTTCCATGTGCGATCAGCGTAATTGGGATCGAGCTCTATCGGCCTATACGGGATGGCCTCGAACTTTAAGACCTTTTGTTGATTAAACATAGCTCAACTCTTCGACGAACTAGGGTTTTGGGGAAGAGGGAGGAGAGGGAAAGAAACGAGATAGAAACAAAAAACAGGAGCCGGAAAGGAAGAGACTTTATAAATGGAAATCGAGGGAAAATATTTTTATCTATGTCTATTTTTTGTCAATGTCTGTTTTTATCTAGAAATCGAGGAGGGAACGATGGTTTGTCTGTCTATTTTTTTTCTTCTATATTTCTAAATTGAATATGGTTTAACAATATAAGGGATAACCTTTTTTATCAATACTAATCTTACATTTATAAATTGAGTTTCTCTTTTCATGCATATAGTATGTTGAGCACTCAAATTAGCACGCCTCTTATATATTTTTTTTCTTGAAATGTGATATTTTGAAAGCAACAATTAAGCAATGCAAAAAGAAAAAAATTCTTCTAGCTTCATATCCAATTTATTGGAGCTGATATTCACACAACATTTTGCGTTACATAACAATAATCATTTTTTTTAGCTGGTGGACAATTATACCCTGCTTAATTGTTTCTCAAATAACAACGCATTCTCTCTTCATTAATTATGTAATTTTTGTTCCTTGAATATTATATTCAGTTAAATGAGAAAGATTGTTTTGGTTACGTTTGTAACTCTTTGAATTGTCTAAATTAAATATTTTAACTATAATTTTCATAAGCTATACCTCACTTAATGATTTAATAATTTAATTATAAGGTTAAAATGCCTCATTGTTGTTGTGCTCATCCAATCATGTCTCACATCATTATTTTCGTTTTCATAGTCCAAACAGACGATCTGAAACGTTCAACATAATTTCTATTATAAAATATCCTTCGAGACCAAAATATTTATTTCTATAATTTTTTTACTAATTTGTAGAATAGGTACAGATTTACTATTTTTAGATGGTCCATAATGATATGAAAAAAGAATGTGTATTATTTTTCAAATAAAAAGTTCTTATAATTAAATGCTAAATAGAAAAGTAAAAGTAATTTACTATTTTCGCATCATTTAAAAGCATATATTGCTTATGAACTAAAAATAGACAACAAACAAAAAATTACAATAAAACTTCACATATAAATCAGACATGATACTGATAGCAATGCATCATGTTAGATGATCACTCAAAAGAGAGCAATGATTCTTTTAATATTTATAAACTCGGAAATGCTATCGGTTCGGACTGCAAGCGCACAATTCTATCGAGTAGTATATTCGAGGTCGATCCACAGGGAATATTGGTTCAATGCTTTGAGCGATCGAATCACAATCTTTCGAAAGGCTAGACGAAATCTGAAAATTGAGAGATCGATGTTGTTTTGATCAATGTAAATTAGGAAGCAATTAAAAGTAATTAAAATAAAGATAGAGATGAGAATTCCTAGAGTTTCGGCACACCATTGCCACTCAATCCGCCTTGACAATATATTCCTATTACGTCTGATTTCCTGTTGTTGTTTAATGAAAGACACCACATAGGTCACTGCGATTTATGTTACGCAAGAATGACAGATCTTTCACCGATATTCTACATAGGGCACTGCAATTTACCTTACGCAAATGTCTGATCTCTCAAATACCCCAAATTACTACACAGATCACTGTGATTTACTTTACGCAAGTGATGGAATTTGGTACGCGTTTTGTTGGTCTGGTTTATGGTTTCCCCGCTAAGGTTTTCTTCACATAAACCTAATAGATCTCAACGAGACTAATTCATACAAATAGTTTCTCTTACCATTAAAGTACTGTCACTACCCTAACGGACTCAAACTAGATCATTGAAATTAGATGAAGAGATAGTAAATCACAAAAGCATTTTGTTTCAACAACAAGAAATTATAATCAACAGAAATATATATATATCAAAACATCAAGAGTAACAAGGTTTACTGCCTAACCCTAAGAAAAGGAACTTAGCCGCGGAAAGGCATTGTTACAAGCACTCCTCTCTTCTCTCTTTAATCAAATCTAACCCTAATTACAAAGATAACTATTCCTTCTGCCCAGGGGCCTTATATAGGAGTGGAGGGACGTCTGGAGATTGAGTAGGGTCTAAGAAACTGATCTGGAAACAGCTGTCGGCAGTTATTCCCCAAGAGACGCCTTCGGATACGGACCGTATTGGGCAATACGGTCCATATTAGGACTTTGACGGTTAGGGTTTAATGCTTCCAGCGCTATCTTCTGGTCTGTGCTAGGCCTGGTCCGTATTAGACAATACTGGCCGTAACAAAGACTTAGTCGATGAGCGTCGCTGATCCGATTGACCTGATTCTAGCTCCATTTGGTGTAAAATAGTCCCAAAACCTGTTTTCTGTAATAAAACATAAAGAAGGGTGACAGTAGCCTTTTTCTCTGATTAATTAAACATAAGTGTGAGAAAATATGCAAAACCTAAGTCAAAACCCTACGTAAATCATCATTATTTTGACTCTGATCATTAGACCATTACAATAAAAAGTAAATTGGTGCAAATTACTCTGTAATAGTTAGTAATTGAATGTTTTTAGTCATATTGAATAAACTAAGTTGATAGATGAGGAAATATTTCCCCCTTTTTTTACGAGATTGAGTCGTGTCTTAATACACTAGAAAACAGCCTTACTTTGCTTCGGCAGTTATTTATTACATAATTAACAGTTTACATATTATGCAAGTAATAATTTACACATGAAGCAACAAAAACATGCTAGTTATAGTTTACATATGGGAGACAAGAGTGCACACCGGCTATAAAGAGAGAAGCCAATTTGTAGGGGTGTCAATGGGTATGATACGGGTAGAGTGGAAGTATTTTCAGACCCATACCCACTAAGAATTGATCTTACTCATACCTTACCCTTACCCATTAAGAATTGACCTTACCCTAACCAAGTTGATGGCACTGGGGTGACAGTCAGCTCGGTTTGAAGATGAAGGAAACGTGGAGAGGCAAGAGGTTTGGTCATTACACCCGTTAAAATTATCGGGTAACGAAACGGTACCGGGTGAATAACGAATAATACTAATATAATAATTAGTTTTATTATATTTTACAAATAGAACATAAAAAATCATTAATTTCACACATATACACAATCACATTACTAATAAAAAAAATGTGCAATCAATTCCAACTAATTTTTTTTTATAAAGCAAGAGAATTCAAAAACACAATCTCTTTGGATAAATTTTATTATTTAACTAAATAACAAAATGTGCAAATAAAAGTAATATGCTTAATATTTTTTATAGTAAAACACTAAATAACAAAATTTCATCACTAATTATTGCTCAAACTATATTATATGAAATATTTCGCAAATAAATTTCACCATCACTAATTATTTCGCAAATAACAAAAGTCCATCGATAAGGCAGGTATGGGTACGAAATATGCTTTACTCGTACCCTTATCTGTTTAGCTAATGAAAAAAAATCATTACCCATATCTATACCCGATAAGCTAACGAAAAGAAATCTTACCCATACCCGCCTTATTGAATATGGTACGGGTAGAGTAAACAGTTAAAATGGTATCATTGACACCCTACCAATTTGAGGTTTACCAAATCATCGAGGTTATCCATGATAACCTTTTTATGCATGTCCAAGCATGAGATCGACATATTAGTCAGAATAACCAGTTAACTAATATAAAAGATACTCCAAAGAAACATGAAAAATGGAGAAATACCACTGCTGTCATGAACCAAGGGGTCCACCCGCAAACATCATAAAGAGAGGTATCATTTTTGTTGTAAAATGTACAAAATAAAAATGCAGTCATCTATTTTTCGTATGTATAAAACAATATACATTACAAAAGCTTATTTATATAATTTTATTTTTTTCATTATATTGGTTTGGTTTCGAGTTGGGCCAGCTAGTACTGATAGCTCAAAATTTAAATTTTTTTTTGAAGGTCAGTGAGCAATGGCTCAACCGACTATTTCATTGATAAATAAAAGTTTATGTACAAAGCAAAATTTAAATTTGGGAAGGAAAGATCGAGATTACATCTCCTAAGATATCTCAAAATTTAAATTAATCCGTGAAAAAATTTAAACCGTTTAACTTTTTATCACACGAATTTTGAAACAATTCATTTTATATTAATATGTTCCGTGCATCAAATAGGCAATGTAAAAATAAAAGTCCTATTATGAGATAAATATGAAATATGGAATAATAATAAAAATAATAATAATAATAAGGCCTAATTTGTCGTAAAGCAAAAAATAGAAGTTGCTTGTAACCGCTGCTGTAGAATAAGCCATAAAATCACCACTCACCATTTCTTTTCCTCTATAAAATAAAAGCCCAATTTGTTATTTGCTTCATCAAGTTCTAACAATATAAATTCACGGAGATTAAGAGGAAAATGTCACCACCACCTGCGGCTTCTCTGTCTTCCTCGTCTGACGATGACTCTTCATCTGTTGAAGCGCAGTACATTGTACAGCACAACCCTCCCCATACCGAGCGTGATGACAGCAAATCAGACTCTGACTCCAGATTCGAGACCGATACCAACCCGCTGGCCAAAACCCAAAAAACTCCTCAAAAACCCTCAGAATTGGAGGATTCTTCTGAAGAAGACGAGGAGGAGGAACGAGAGGAAGTGGAGAATCCAAAGTTACCAGCGATGACCCTAAAATCTCCCCAGAGGCTCTTAGAATCAGAGGATTCTTTTGAAGAAGACGAGGAAGAGGAACAAGAGCAAATGGAGAAGCTGAGGTCGCCGGCTAAAGAACCTGAATCTCAACCTGACATGAAGAAGCTGAAGCTTTCGGTGCCAGATCAGGCTACCTCCCATAAGTCATCGTCAATCCACAGAATATGGTGTCTGGATGATGAGATGGTACTCCTCCGGGCCTTATCTGAGTTCCAGATCAGAAATGGTAAACTTCCTCCTAGAAAGGATTACGCTTCCTTTCTCTCGGCTATAAGTGGGTCGATCAGCTTTCCTGTCACTGAGACGCAAATTTTTTACAAGATTCGCCAACTGAGGCATATCTATAGTCAGAAGAAAAAGAAAGGATTTGATATCAATTTGTCACAGCCTCATGAAAAGATTATGTTTGATATGTACGCCAAGTTGTTTGAAGGTAGCAGCAAGGTATCAAAAAAAAGGGCTTCACCGGAAACCAACCGTGATACCGAGTCAGAGAGTAGTGGTAAACACAAAAAAAGAATCACAGAGCCAGGATCACTAATGGCAGCAAATGGTGGTGCTATTCTCAATGGTGGTGAGGTGGCAAGGTCCTATTTTTATCTTGCGGGGCTGATCAAGGACATGATAAGTACACAACAATGTCCGAGGTGGCTTTCGACAGTTGAGGACGTGGTTACGCTGATCGGGGAGTCGAAAGTGAAGGATTTAGAGGCTAAGTCCAAGATGTTGAGGATCAACGAAATTAAATCGCACGCAAGGAAGGAGAAGCTCATGGCCGAGTTGTTTGATATTCTTTCCGATGAGATAGTTCGTGATTAGTCAGTGATAATGTTGTTCCATTTTGTACTGAATATTTTTGTTACACTTCAAATCAACTAGTTGGTTATGGTTTCTGATGAGATGGTGCGTGATTACGCTGCCGCCTGCTTATCAAAACAGCCGAATTTGTTTTTAATATTATCCACAATTAAATATAAAATTACAAACATATCCAATTTTTTTTGTTATTCCTAGGTTTTTTTTTAGATTCCATTTCTTTTTCGGACCGTAAAAAAATCATGCTACCATCCTCTTTATCAATCCAATTTTGTTGAGAACTCTTTTTAACTACATTTATCTTCTTTATACAGAGACATTTTAAACTAATTTCTCCATTGTCTTGCACTGTGAAATTATCTTTCGTATATGAAGATAAGTTTTTCTTCTTTTCTCTCATTTTCTCTCTCTTGCTTGTTCAACATCAAATTTTCTAGTCTCACGCTCTTTTTCCTTCTCAATTTTTCATAAATAACCAGTATATTTTTATCTATGTCAATTTTAGCCCCCTCTTCTCTATCACTGAACCGCCAATTCATTTAAAAAAAAAACTGTGGTCATTTTTTTATTTTTTTTTTAATTTAATTGTGGATATTAATAAAAAATTCGGTCAAAACAGTATGACTTTGCATTATTTCCATGTAATGATTATGGTTTTTTAGTGTGCAAAATAAAATATAGCACCTAAGATAAATGCAATATGGAGCTTCAAAAAAAGAAAGATATGTGCAATATGGTAATTAATTAATTAATTAAAGCAATTCAATAGTATTGGAGTTGTTAAGCTTCAATTTTTTTTTCTATGTTATGAGTCTTTTCCTAAATATAATTTTCGTTTTAAGTTAATTTTAGTTTTGCAAATATTTCTTCACTTCTGTATTTTTAAATTTACTTGAAATGTCTGACAAGATGTTATTTGTTATTTGGGTCCACCTAATTAATGAAACCCACATGTTTGTGCATATTTGAAGGCTCAAATTTCAATCAAGTTGCACATTTTAATAAGTGCCATAATAATAAAATTACTGAACTAAAACCTAAAGCTTTCGTAGAACCTTTCTTTGATCTAGTGGCAAATACAATGTTCTAGTCGCAAGTCATTGTAAAATATCGGAAAAAATGGAAGTGGAGGTGAAAGAAAGGAGAAAGAGAGGGAAGGACAAAATATTGTTTTGCAGGATCCACGAGGATATTTATTTAAATTTATGAAACAAATATATTTTGTATTATTTTTTTCAAAATAAAAGAATATTTTATAAATTTTCAAAGGTGAACCACACCAGCAACCTTGATATATAGCTAGCACCTATCTGTTCACCAACAGTAGGTTAAAAACCAGCTAGTAATTTCTTTAGTAGTTCCATCTAGTGCTTACCCTTACCTTTTGCTCAGTTGCATGCCGGATTTAAAATGGTCCAGTGGTAGCCCAAATCTCTCTGTCGTTCACATAAGTTGTAAATTTTATGTGTAATTTTTGTTATTTTTAATGAAATTATATAGCTAGTTTGTCCTTTGTAATAAAGTATTTGTTTAATTAAAGCAACAAATATATCTCAGTCTAAAAATATACACTACTACAGAAAAGGCAACTATACACAGTTAAAAAAGCTAAGTGTGAGACACAAATTTGACTAATTTATAAAATGTGAAGTTCAGATCAAGACTACGTACAATATGGAAAAGAAATGATGAAAATAGGCACACTTTTCTCCCATTATAACACAATTAATATTCTATACCAAATTAAAGGGTACATACATGAAACTAGTAGTATTAGTTGATATATGCAACAACAGCTGTACCAATGTCCCAAACACGACCGACTATTAGGAGAACCAGGTCTTGTATTAGGGGAACCACAACCGTAAGCACAGCAGGCAAGCAAAATTCTGCCAAATATATTATATTGAAGCGTGCATATCGGCACCATGCTGCCCGGCAATACCTAAGTGTAGCCTCTGGTAGCTTATTTTGAAACAGTTTCTTCCAACCTTGCCTTGCAGATATCACCATACGAGCTAATCTTATTTCTCGACGAACTACATTGTATTGTATTACTACACATCCAACAAAAACAACAAGAAGTCCAAGAAAAATGTTGCTGGAACCTGAGACCACATAAATTGCAAGTGCAAATGATATAGTAGTGCACCTGGATGCCCAAATAATAAATTGTAGAGCGAGAGACACAAAATGCTTCTTCAAATGAGGCCCGGATGAAGTTACTGCACAGAAGAGGAGTAACATTGTGCTATGAAGGAAAAAAAAGAGCCTAGCGCATCTGAGATAAGAAATGATTTAAAAGCATATTTGTCTGCTAGAGTAGGCGTGCCAGATTCAGGGTGATCGTCAGCTCGATAACCTCCTGGCAAGGTAAATGCAACAGCAAATGTTGCAGTAGCAATGAGTACGGAACCTAAACCAATGGTTTGGATTGCACGTGACAGCTTTTCATTCTCCTTTTCTTCATCTTCTTTTGTAGTATGATCATCAACGAACTGGTCCCACCGCCGTGCACCGTAATAAGCTCCTAACATTTCCATAGACTTCTCTACCCAGAAGTTTACTCTCTGAAATTAATTAATAAAGGTTGTCAAATGTTAGACGAATTGGGCGTCAAAATTTGCAACTATGTTTTTCAAACCCTGATGAAAAAATTGTAGAAAAAAAATAATAATTATAAACAAAAGACTAACTAAGACAAGTATGATTGAATGGTTGATGCTCTACTACACTAGAAAAAATAACAAATATTGATTTCATCAGACGTTTATAATTGAAATAGAATTTAAGTTTGCGATTAAGGGAAATAATATTATTTTAAGTTTCAGGATCAATGAAAAAATCATAGCCTGTACCTAGCTAACTTCATGGGTGTCTAGGTCTCAATTATTATAATCCAAGCTACTAGTTTTATTACAAAAAAGAAGTTCAATTGAGTATTAATTAACTTCTCCATAATGCGTCGGCTAATCGAACAGCTGTAATGAAATATAATTCATTGTCATATTAAAAGTGATGTAATTACCCACCGCATACCTTTGTTTAGTTTAAGTTGCTGGAATCACCATTTTCCAGTAATTTAAATATGCACAGGAAAATTCATTAGGAACATTTCTAGTTAGATGTACATTATTTCACCTGAAATTTCGGAAAAATTGTTTTGTCATTAAAAGTAGCAAGTGCCGATTGATCCCGGAGAGTTAGGCCCTTCTTGTTGCTTATATTTATGGACACTTCCTTGTCTTGCATTAGATGTTCAACAGTCCATTCATGCCCAGAATCCATTGCTAAATGAAGTGGAGTATTTCCATCATTGCCTCTAGCATTCTTCATGCTTTGAAGTAGTGCGACAAATCAACCAAACTACTAGATACCGCCCCTCTTGGGCCGCAACATGAAGGAAGTTTCTTCCTCTAGCATCTAGAAGCTCATCAGAATCAGGGCAACCGTACATGATTTCTTCAATTACCCTGACGTGGCCCATTTTTGCAGCAACATGCACCGGAAAAGATCCACATGAGTCATGGAGGTATGCTAGTGAATGATCACACTTCAATAAAACTTCAGCAATTTTATCGTAACCATATGAAGCAACAAAGTGAAGGGGAGTACTCCCGCCGTTATCTGACAATCTTGCTAGTAACGGCTTCCATGTTAACAGTTTTTCAGTCATTTCTATAAGCAAAAAATGCAAAAGGATTAGTGCATTATTTTTGTTGATAAAAACGATTAGTGCATTATTATATATTCAGTTATTCACTTATATTTATGGTAAATATATGTAAGCTTGTTTCCATATTCTGGATGATCCGATAATTTTCATTACTCATTCTGCATGGCAAAAATATATTTTTAAGTTTCAAGTGCAGCATTATCTTTGGGTTCCATCATGGTTTTCGATACATATAACTAGATACGACTGGATATATACCCCCCCCCCCCCCCCCCCCCCGCCCTCCCTCCAGGGACCTGCAGACAGGCAAACTAAAAAATGTGTGTATATTCTAGCTGTTAAGGAACAATCTTATATATTCCATATGTTTATCAAATAGATCTTAGGGGGAATTTCACGTATATTTCTTATTTTCTCCCAATTTTCATATTTCTCTTCCCAACCTTTTCTTATTTCTTTTCTATTCCATTAACAATGTAATTTTTTTTTTTCTGATTCATTTCCTCTTCTATCTTTTCTCTTCTCCATCAGTAATGTTTTTTTTTTTTTTTTCAATTTGGGCAATTCACCTCACTTAGGAATGAATCTATCAGCATTACCATTGTGTCTTAGATTATTGTACCAGTGGTACTAGGACCTCTAACGTTTTTTCTTTTCCCTTAAACTTTATGTACCAGTACTTGTATTATTATTTTTAATTGATGCCTATGGGCTATTCTAGAAAAAAAAATGGAATGAATCTACTACAAGCATTTGAAAAGAAGATTGGAACGTGGGAGCGATCAAGAGCTTTTGGCATTGGAAAAAAATGCGCAAAAGTTTTTTGGCGTTAAAAAAGATGCTCTGGAAAAGAAGAAACCTTTTGACGTAGAGAAGTGGAAAGGAAGGGTTAGGGTACCGTTTTGGCGCTAAAGAAAGGCAGGAGAAAAACAGTGAAGAAGAGGAAGGGACATCTTGATTAATTATAATTAATCATAGTTTATTGTTAATTGGAGAGTTATTCTAGTTTAGAAGGATAAATATGTTATTTTAGAATTTGGAGGGAGAAATACGTAATTTTGCAGTTTTTGAAGGGTATTTGTGAAATTCCTCCTAGAATTTATTTGATTAAACTTCCAATCTAGCAGTATAGTCCTCTAGAAACCGCAGCAAATGGGACCAATCTGTTTGAATGTTTGTTGGTTACATGGAATGATTCTTAATGATAATTGAGATGAACTTCACAAAAGAAATTAATTTGTTTACCTTTGATCCTCAAGACTGCAGCATGAAGTGCGGTTTGTACATCAGGTCCAGCGTAATAAGCTTTAGAGACTTCTATTCTATTCTCTTCTATTCTAATAAAACCTTGTACCATTTCGTGCACCACATCCAGATAACCCAATGAGGTTGCCAAGTAAAATGGCGATATCCCTTGTTCGTCCGTTACACTTGCCAACCTCGGATCAGCAGTAATTAATAATTCTGCTACAGCTGCATGGTTGTGTCGGGCTGCCTCATGTAATGCAGTCTCCCCATCCTTGTTACGAACCCTCAGTACCTCCTCCATTATGTCTTCTTCACCCCTCTGGTACGCGAAACAGATAAAGAATGAAGCCATTTCACGGTTTCCATTCTTTGCGGCACAGTGCAAAGGAGTTTCAAGCACCTTGTTACGAGTCACCAAAAGAGATGTCTCCCTACGCCAGATTTTTGCTGCGAGATCCAAGAAGTTGGAACTAGCTGCTAGGTGTAGAAGGGAATTACCCGTGTATGTTACTCCTAGAAGAAAGTCTGGCTCATCTCTTGCAATGCGCCGTTTATCTGTATCGATGGTAATCTGACTTTTATTATCTTCAAGTCCCAAAAGGTGTGCAAATCGAGATTCATCACCTTGCCTCGCTGCAATTAGGAGCTCGGTATCCATGAGTATTCGTTGATGGTTGTCTGTCATCTTTGCTTAGATTGTATGGGAATTTTTTATTTTTAGTTGACTTGAGACTTGAGAGTCATATTTGGGAAGAAAGAGAGAGTAAGTCGATTAGAGAAGAAAGAGATCAGATCTGGGGTCCGGATCCAAAACCCAATTTTTTAGTTACTTCACTGGATCTGAATTCTCAGATCTGTGGATAAGATATGGCAAATAGCCTACTTCTTAAATAGACATAGGGTAATAGACTAATAGTCATTTACAGATCCGAATCCTCAAATGGAACGGATATCCGTATCTATCCGGACTGGAAAGGAAATGGGTTTTCTAACCCAGATCCGAATCCGCTTTCCTCTTTCTATTTCCAAAAGAGGCAAAATAGCCCCAGGCACCTTTTGGCTCTTCCTAGTTCTGAAAGGGCAAATTCATCTCATCAAAGCACTTTTTTTCTGAGAATATGTAGAGTCATGCCAACTCAGCTCTAGATTTTGAATGATGAGGAGGTTTGTGTTATACAAGGCCTCATCCATTACCTTAATCTGCAAAGTGGGACTAATTTTAAGACCGGACCGGAGTAATTTTTTTTTTTTTTTGTATTATTAATAAATAAAGTCTGCCTTGATTTATTGATTCTAATATTTGTATTATATTATATAAGTAAATAATTTATATGACTCAATTATATGTAGTACCAAACAAGAATAATTTAAATCAACCTAATTGAAATAAACAACTTAGATCAACCTAACTTTATTCCACAACCAAACATCCTTTACGCCCTAGACGAACTTAAAGACGTAGTCATAGTAGAACATAATAAATTATACAAATAGTCTGAAATTAAACATGATACAACAATTACCACCATTTTATAGATGATAAAAGAAATCTTAAAATTGTTAGAATAAAAATAAACAAGTGAGCACATGAAACCCAAATTTTTTCAATTTAATGCCATATCAAATCGGATAAGTCTTGTTGGTGTTTAATTAAACCGTTCCAACAATTTTTCAAACAAATATACAGCAGACACAGTATGGCATCATTGGCATGTAGGGGTGTAAACGGATCCGAATTATCCGATCCAAATTCACTCTGTATCCGCATATAATCTGAATCCGAATAATTATTGGATTTAAACGGAGCGGATAGTATCCGGATCCGAATCCGAATAATTATTGGATAACTTCAAAAGTCTAGGATATGGAAACGGATATACGGATGGAGAAATATAAAGGAGCGGATATCACTATCCGGATCCGCCAATACTCTCAGTTTCTCCGGGCCTTTAATTCTTTAATCTTCTGTGTATCCTTACAAGTTGCTAAAGGGTTATATATTCTCCGTCTCCGTTTCTTTAACCATTGTGGGACTATACTTCATATCCGGAATAAAGTTATTTTTTTGTTGAAAAGCCCGCCTTGGAAGCTGATAGCATTCTCGCCTTGGAACACGGCCCGGTCATTTAAATTAAACAAGTAATTTGGCATGTGAGCCCTGCCTCTTCGTCTTATTTATTTTATAAATTCACGAGGAATGCCATTGAAATGTGTGCGCTCACTTTGCGGATGAATTTTCACGGATTCAAATCGGACGGTCTCTATCCAAAACCTAACGATTGAGTTACTTCTGGATCCGGATTGGGTTACTTCACTGGATGCGAATTGGTTTTATTAGGCCGTGTTAACACACAAAAGAGTGAAACTGTCAACGGTCAAATCTAATTGGGCTTTACCACGACCATATCTTTTGAGGCCTGTAATTGGGTATAGACAATTACAAATGAATCAATAAAAAACAAAATTAACAATGGAAAGTTGGCCCGGTCTCTCGTCCGGTTTTTGTTTTTGACAATTATAGGAGTACACAGGATATCCTTACACCTTGTTTGGATGAAGAGTAGAGGAAGGGAGGGGAGGTGAAGAATAGAATGCAATGGAATGGAATAGAAAGAAAGATTAGCATATTTAACTTCTTTGTGTTTGGATGATTAATAAGAAAAAATAAATTTAGTTTTCTTTCCCGTCTTATTTTTTGTTTGTTAATTAAAATTTAGAAGGTTAATGAGAAATTCGGTGGTTGCAGTAAGTTTGTGACAAAAAAACTTTGATTAGAATTATACAAGTAAGATATAGTGTTGGAAATTTGTATTATTTATTTGAAAATATTTGCATCAATATTTTTTCCATCCGTTACACCTCAAATTGGGAGGGAAATCGATTCTATTAATTACAAGCATGTAAGGTTAAACATTTTCCCTCCTGTACCCTTCACCTCCGATATAATTTTGTCAACCAAACACGATTCGAGAGAAATTTTTCTTTTCTTTCCATTCCATCCCTTCCTCTACTCTCCATCCAAACAAGGTGTTAATATCAAATAAATAAATACAAAAAAAAATATAATTTGTCGATGCCACCGAGACATTTGCATTAAGAATAGTTAAACAATTTCAATAAGTTGTTATACTTTAAGGTGTAAATAAAGAAGTATATTAAAATTACTAGTGTAAGAACTAGTATTTGATCTAGTATTAAAAGACAACACACAGAATCTCTGTGTATGTGTAGGAGGTCGTTAATTCGAAACTCAGATGAAAATCTTTTATGAAACAACAAAATAGAAATTAGTAGGCTAGATCTCCACTTATCAACTTTCTATCTCAAAAAAATAAAAAATGTTACAAGAGTGCACTTTTATTTAGTCAACTTCGGGCACGAATCAGCATATTCCAAACCTCCTCTCAGATGGCATGCTTTCGACCACCTTTAATTTCCATTTTCTTTTATCAGTCACTCATTTTATTTTATTTTTGCATTCATTAGATATTGCGTTACGAGTTATGATCCTTCATTTGTGCAAAATAATTCACTAACTTATAGAATGTGATCTCATCAATAAAGATTTTCGAAAACTTCTGTACTTCTTTGAAAATATTGTTGAATGACTTTGATTGTTGCGTGGAGAAAAAAAAGAACATACTTAAATTGTCAACGTTATCTTCGTCCTTGTCATTCTATTTAAAAAAAGAAAAATATATATATATCCTTCAAAATTTTAAAAATTATGTATTTTTCTTCTAAATTTATGATATTAGATGGAACCTACCAAATCTAAAAAATTCATGAACTTATCCAATTTACTGTCTTTTATATTAAAACTCATTTTAAAATTACAACATTTTTATTTTCTGCTTTATTAAGAAACTAAAATTACGTAGCATGTGTAAGAGGAATGTTGAATTTTTTAACTGACCGGTTTGTTATGGCAAATGATTTATTTTTCTAGTTGTGACACACACACAATAATATTTAGACAGACACATATGTGTGCATCACAAATAAAAAAAATGAACTATTTATCATCACAAACTGACCAATTAGAAGACTAAATATTTTTTACACATGTTGTGTATATTTTATTTTTTTTCATAAAGAATGAATGAAAACTTTACAAACTTAAATTGAGTTTGAATGAAAATGACAATAAATTGAATAAATTTATGAGTTTTTGAAATTAGAAATGTAAATATGATATTATAAATTAAAAAATACTTAATTTTAATTTTTTTAAAAGATATATTCATGTAATTTTATTTTTATAGATGCGCTACATCTGTAATTGCTGGGCCAGTTCATCCAACGCGGCGAACATGAACTCCACCTAACATCATGGGTTAATGTTATTTTCTTTATGAAGAAGTTTGTCATAGCACGAAGGATCGGCAAAGCATTACTTTATTAAATCGCGCCACAATGTCGACATTCTCCCAAGCCGAACTGTTTCCTTCTGGATCATGACACGTTTCTCATCTAACGGTGCCAATAGGTCGTATTGTTTCCACAAGACCGAATGCGAACCGCTCAACCGTGCAGTACCGAAAGCACCAAAAACATAGTCAAGCCAAATTTCAACCGTCTGATCAAACAATAATTATATCTGGACCGTTTGTCGCACGCGCTTGACGACAAAATGTAATCTAGTAACTCTTTTTCTCTTGCCCGGGTGGGGCCCTCCCGCCAAATTTCTATCAGCGGTGTGACGAGTGACGACATAAGGGAGAATACGTTGTAAAGGAATCTCGTTCTCCATCTTTTTCCTTCTTAAATTCTTCTCCCTTCTTTTTTAGAACTTTTACGCAAGATTAAAGAGAGTTGGCACAGTTTGTGGGGAACGAAATTGAAGAAGTAGCTTAAGTGAATCTTCATTCGAAGGGTTTAGTTTCTTTGCAATGTCTTTCACAGAGGTACATCGCTTCAGTTGGAAGTAATTGTTGTTTATATTTTTTTTTTCAAATTGTTGTGCTAATTTGATTAATTGGAGCAAAGTACTTGAATTTCCGACCGAATGGAGTTAATCGTATCACTTTATTTATTTTTCCTCGTAGGAGACGAATTCGATGTTTTTACTGGCTCACCACTTACGGCAATTTTCTGGTATTGTAAACTACTTTTTATTGAGATTTTCAATTTTGCTTGGTAGAATTGTTTTTCACTTTCATTATTTCTGCGAACACCTCGTGCAATTGAGGAATCATTGTGGTCGAGA
The DNA here is from genome assembly GCA_028015225.1 of Carex myosuroides. Classification (NCBI taxonomy): domain Eukaryota; kingdom Viridiplantae; phylum Streptophyta; class Magnoliopsida; order Poales; family Cyperaceae; genus Carex; species Carex myosuroides. The sequence goes on from CM051464.1 coordinate 8,053,083, forward strand.
GTTACTGAAGTAAATTAGTAATCCGACAGAACTCGTAAAAATGCAAAAGACGTCTAGACTTTTCCGTTTCGAATTTGCAACAGATTGAAACAGCGTGAACTCCAGTTAATTGCAATTTTCAAAATTTAGCGCCTAACTGTATACCACTGAGGCAATGAGAAGCATATCCATTTCATTTGAAACTATGTAGCCACTACCAAGTTTTCAAAAAAAAAAAAAAAAGTATAGGACTATAGGAGTATGAATTTAGATTAACTGAAATAGCAACGGAATTTCGGAATTGAGAGAATTTTTATTTGAATTATATAATTTTCCATCCACCCAACCAATTAAAGGAGTATGGCTCATTCATTAATTGTTAATTTGTTATTTTTGTCAATTGAGAACAATAGGTTAATTATCTGAAGCTGATAATGACTTGATATTTAATAAAAAGGCCCAAAAGTACATTATGTAAGAAGGTCCTACAAGAAATATGCCACTTAAATAATACATATCAGCACGATTGGATCAGATAAATAAATACATCGATAAATAGATAATAAATAAAGGGGGAATTTCACGTATATCTAGGGCTGCACAAAAAATTCGTAGTTCGTAATTCGATTCGAGTTTGATTCGAAAAAGTTCGTAAAAAGTTCGATTCGAAATTGAGTTCGTTCGAAATTAATTCAAACCAAACTCAAACTGGACCTAGTTCGTTCGAAATAGGTTCGCAAACCAAACTTAGTTCGAAATTAACTCAAACGTGAACCGTTGATTTCCGCGGATAATGAACTTTAATGTTTTATTTAGGATAATATTTGGGTTTGTAATAATTCTATAACTTTGGTGATTGTTCTGTACTTTTATCGATATTTAAATTGTACTTTGAATACATTGGATATTTAAAAACTTTGGTGATGTTGCTCATGTTGGCTATTTGAAAAACTTTGGATTCTGTGATTGTATTGAACTTTGATTGATTGTACTAAATTTTGGTGTTTGATATAAATTTTGGTATTTGTAATAAACTTTGATATAAACTTTGGTGTATTATGTAATTAGAATTCAGAATGCCTGATTTTTTATTGAAGTGCTATAATTTCGAATTATGGTCCAGCCATAAGTCATAACTCGTAAGTCGTAACAAAGTTCGAAAAAGTTCGAAATTGAGTTCGTAAAAAATTCGATTCGAAATTGAGTTCGTTCGAAATTAATTCAAACCAAACTTAGTTCGAAATTAATTCAAACCAAACTCAAACTGGGGGTAAGTTCGATTCGGTTCGATTCGTTTGCAGCCCTACGTATATCCCTCAAAAACTTCAAAATTACGTATTTCCCCTCTAAACTTCAAAAACTCACAAATTTACCCATTTATTGTCTTTTATATTAGAACTCATTCTAAATTTATAAAATACTCAATTTACCCTTTATTAAAAATATAAAATGCCCATCATACTCAAATTTGAATCATAAAGGGTTCCTCTACTGTTTGAACTGTTTTAAGATTTGTGTACACTAGATCAGCACGAATCTTGAAGCGAACACACACGAATATTGAAGTGACATGCACAGATCTTAATACGATGCGCGTGGATCGAAATTGTTTTAAAATTTGTGCGTACTAGATCAGCATGAATCTTAAAGCCAACACACACACATATTGAAGCTACACACACATATCTTAATTTGAGTCTAATGGACTTTTTATGCATTTAATAAAGGGTAATGGGTATTCTTAAATTTAGAATGAGTTTTAATATTAAAAACAATAAAATGGGTAAATTTGTGAGTTTTTGAATCTTAGAAGGGGAAATACGTAATTTCAAAGTTTAGAGGAGGACATACGTCATTTTGAAGTTTTTGAGGGGTATACGTGAAATTCCCCCGTAAATAAATAGATAAGTAATTAAATAAATAAAAGGGTTATTATGTCAGATGGTCTGATTTTAGCAGCCAAATAATATTCTTTGTTTTTTTTTATGTCCAATACTGACTCAATTCTTTTTCCACAACAGAAACAGCCTCAGCATCTTTCTCCAGCAGCCCTTGCAAAACCTTCACCAACGTACCATCCTCCGACACCTGCCGAGACGATTCCTCAGCTTTCCACCTAAAACTCACTGCCATTGTTGCGATTCTAATCTCCGGTGTAGTAGGTATCTCCATTCCACTTGCCGGGAGGAAGCGTCGGCTTTTGCGCACTGATGACGCTGGATTTGTGCTAGCAAAGGCGGTGGCAGCTGGCGTAATTTTAGCCACCGGCTTCGTACACATGCTTCACGATGCCCAGTCAGCCCTGACCAATGCATGCCTCCCTTCCATACCATGGCGACGGTTCCCATTTGCGGGATTTGTTGCCATGCTGGCAGCGCTAGCGACGCTGGTGGCAGACTTTGCATTCACGCAATTTTATGAGAAGAAGCATCAAGAGGAGACGAGTGGGGTGAAGGCTGAGGCTGCGGCACTGGCAGTGGAGAGATCAACAAGTTTGATTATCTCGATTGCTCCCGAGCCAGAGGAAGGGGAGGTGATCAATGAAGAGAGGGAGCCTCTTTTGCAGGTGCATTCGCATGGTGGGGAGGGTCAGGTGTCCTCGTATGTGCGGCATGTGGTTGTGTCACAGGTAATTTCCAGTTTTGTACTAAATATATTGTGTGGATTTAACCAAATTTCTTTGATGTATTTCCTTGTTTAGGTTTTAGTCTGTTCTTGGACTTTTAAACTGCAAGTTTTGGTCTGTAATAGGAACACTGACATAAAAGTGCTTGTGAGAAATAATTTCCTAAATGTACATATAATAAAGGGGTTTTAAGAAATTAATAACAGAATTTTGCAAGTCAAAATATCTTGAACAGAATTTTGTAAGTTGAAATAATGAAAAATTCATTCATCTTGAACAAAATACTTGAATAAATTTAAGCTCAAGATGAGCTTGATTTCGATCCATGATTGTCCAAGGGAGAGTTAACCGCTTGTCTGTCCCTATGGTTACCATCTCATGTTATCTAGATGAAACCATGTAACTTGTGGGGATTATTTAGAATAAGGAAGAAGGATTAGTCTTAAATGTTTATTCTCTCTTGCTGAAAATATGAAGGGCAGAGAGAGAAGGGGGTTGGGGTAAATATGGTAGTTAAGAGTAATAAGTTAGAATTGTTTAATACCCTTTTCAGTTATCAAAGCAAAGGGATACTAATAAAACAGATGTAATTGAAGGAACAGTAAATAGAAAAGTTTAGGACTATAATGATAATTCCGGTAGTAAATTAGAGACTATGTTCCTGTTTATGACTAAAATTTAATGCCCACACAGAACTGTAGGGAGGTTTCTGGTTTCAGGTGTAAATAAAATAACTGGTTAGGCCGACTGTTGTGCTGGTACTATACCAGAATTAGCTGACTGTTAAATTACCATTACTGGTACAGATTGTACCGAACATGGATCTACTAGTGTTTTAGAGGGTTCACAGCTAGCTATTACATATCCAACTTGAATTTTTATTAATTTCACATTTTGCACGACATGTACAGATACTAGAACTCGGGATTGTGTCGCACTCAGTAATAATTGGGCTCTCACTAGGCGTGTCTCAGAGCTCATGCACCATAAAGCCTTTAATCGCTGCCTTGTCCTTCCACCAATTCTTCGAGGGGTTTTCCTTAGGTGGTTGCATCTCGCAAGCTCAATTCACTAACCTGAAATCCTATTTCATGGCTTCTCTTTTTGCTGTAACTACCCCTGCGGGCATCGGCATAGGCATTGGCATCTCCTCATTTTACAATGCACTCAGTCCCAGAGCTCTGATAATTGAAGGGTTGTTGGACTCGGTCTCATCCGGGATTTTAATTTACATGGCTCTGGTGGATTTGATTGCAGCCGATTTTCTGGGTGGTAAAATAGGCTCAAGTTTCAGGTTACAAGTCGCAGCTTATGTTGCACTTTTTGTCGGTGCATTATCTATGTCATCGCTTGCCATCTGGGCCTGAGTATGTGGCCCCATTTCAAATGGCATTTTAGATAAAGCCCGTCCTGTTTTTTTTGGTGAGGGCAAAATAAACGCTTGTTGTATTTGTAAATATGTATTTGTAATTTAATCAATCAATTGTTTCTTGTATCTAAAATGCAGAGTTCTGGGTTCGTTTGAATCCCGGTCTCTTAGGCTATTGGTGTTTTAAGTGAAACAAGTTCTAAATAACCACTCGAATGATTCTTCCCGACATTTTTATTAATATCCATAATTAAATACAAATTATTAATTATACCTAGCTTAGTTGGTTATTTTTAAAAATGTCTAAACCGGTCATTTATTGGTCGGTTTCAATTTTTTTCTCAACCGGCCAAAAAATGACCGGTCCCAATTTAAATCCCAACCGGCCAAAAAATAACCAGCCTAGGTATTTATAAAACAATGGTAGGGGTTCCGTTTTTTTTCAAAACCTCATTCTTGCAAAATTCACACTCTCTCTTCTCACTTTCTCTCTTTCTCCAAATTTTCTCATCATCTTCTCACATTTGCAAGTTCCTTTATTTTTTAATTTATTTGAAATCCAAAATGATTGTAAATTGATAGAATTTGTTAGAAATGTACCAAATCTAGTATAATTCAGTTCTCAATTAGTTTTAATTTGTCTTAGTTAAGTTTAATTAGTTTTAATTAAGTATATTTTTGTTTAATGGTTGTAAATTGATAGAATTTAGTATATTTTAGCGTATTTAGTATATTTTAGTTTTAATTAGTTAAATTAGCATAATTTAGCATATTTTAACTTAATTTATCATAATTAGCAAATTTTAGCATAATTTAGCATATTTTAGTTTAATTAGCTTAATTTAGTACATTTTAGTTTATTTTAGTTTCATTAGCTTAATTTAGCATAATTAGCACATTTTAGCATAAGTTAGCATATTTTAGCATAATTTAGCAAATTTTAGCATAATTTAGCTATTAAACATAATTTAGTATATGTTAGCCTATTTAGCATAATTTACTTTAATTTAGCATAAATAATATAATTTAGCATAACTTACTTTAATATAGCATAATTAACATAATTTAGTATATTTTAGCATAATTTACTATAATTTTTCATAATTAGCACATTTTATCATAATTAGCATAATTACCATATTTTAGCATAATTTAGCATATTTTAGCATATTTTAACATATTTTAGCATAATTTAGCATATTTTAGCATAATTTAGTATATTTTAGTATAATTAGCTTAACTTAGTATAGTTGGTACATTTTAGCATAATTAGCATAATTTAGCCTAATTTGACATATTTTAGTCTAATTTAGCTTATTTAGCATAATTTAACATATTTTAGCATATTAGTATACTTTAGTATAATTAGCATAATTTAGCATAAGAATCGACTTATATTTACCATTAATTGTTATGAAATTAGAATGGCTAGAGGACGGTCCAGGACTCGACGTAAGATGGTACTAGCTGCTGATGATGAGTCGATTGCCATTGATAGCACGGAGCATTTCAATCCTCTTCTATGGAAGCCACATAGTGATCACCGAGTCTCACTAGGTTCTCGCGAGGTACTTTACTTTTTTGGTTTAATCTTAAAGTTGAAATTTAGGTGTGTTATCTATAATATACTGTGGATTCCTTTTTTAAATGCAGAACACTACGAGATGATGGATCCGTATCTCATCAACTTGGGGTTTATACAATATTGCTACTATGCAGAGTGGGAGTGCTATCATCAACGCATCTCTCATTGCAGAACTAGTGGAGTGATGACGTCCCGAGACTCGTACGTTTCACTTACCATTTGGAGAGATGACGGTGACACTTCAGGATGTCAGTGCACGTGCCCTATGGGATTATCAGTGGCACACCCGTCGGTGGTGTATCTAACGGTACTCATTTTTCTGAGTACATCGACTCGTTGTTGGGAGCTAATCCAAGCGAGTTACGGGATAATGGTGGGACATCTAATTACCATATGCATGCACTTGACGAAAGTTAAGCTCAAGAAAATTAGACAACTAAGTATGATAACATAAATTCACATAATTAAACTGCGAGTTTTTAGGACAATTGATCAAAAGTTTGACTAACCAGTAAATAAAATGTTCCATTAAAATGTTCAGAAAATTAAAATCCATACAATTGTTACATGATATTTCTGTCTATGTAAAATCCTCAAATAATTACCAATTATGGCTTCTCGTAATCAATTCTAGGCAGCATATAATAGCAATTTGGCCTTGGCTTAACCTAATCAATTTTTTTTTTATTACAAACTTTTTTTTGTCAATACATGAATTGCTACTGGATCTAACAGGTAGCTACCATATCAACAATTAAGGCTTTCATCAAGCTTTATTATAAAGTAAATCAAAGATAAAAAAAATTCCCAATAAACAACAACACAATTAGCTAGAGGGTCTTAGTCAACTGGTTTGTCCAGATACCAGGGTTTACCAATATAGTCTAAATAAATTTATTCCATCCTTCAAAATTAGTAAATATTTTGTTTTCAAAGGTATACATATTTTAAGAGAAATAAAAGCAAAAAATAAATAAGTTGTTGCACTGTCGAAAATAATAAGTATGTAAAATTTCATTATCTTTGTAAAAATAAATGCAATAAATATTACTTTCAACAATTAAGTGATTAGTTTTTATTTTCTTATTTAAAGAAATCATCAACATCCAAATGAGTAATTAATTTGGCTAAAATCGAGATCACATTCACAAATAAAATTTGTCTCGATCTTTTTCTCCTTATTATTATTATGATTATTATTATTATTATTATTATTATTATTATTATTATTATTTTAGTGATGTTTGATATAGGTTAACATCATATTTCGGCGTACGACAGGTACGTGGTCAATAGCATTTATCACCACAACGAACATGAATTTCCTATTTGCAATTATGTCTATTTTTCTCTTTCTCATTATTTCTCCACTTCCGGTGGAAAGATGTGTCTTTTCTTCATTATCACGTCAACATCTACGAGTTTGTCAAAAAAATGTTATTATTATATGTGTTGATGCATTCACTTCAGAGAATGAAGCATAACTAATTAGACAGAAGTCATGAGTTATCATCAACAACTCGATATTTTTATTCAACCATAAGGAGACAAGAAATTTACTCAAAATATTGTTTGAAATCTTCTTCAGGAGAATTAAATTATAGATTAAAATAATATAAACATCATGTAAAATTTGCGCATCATATAAATTATTTTTTTAGAATATTCTTCAAGAAAATTTCTTATAATCATATTGAACAAATTAAATTTCTCAAAATTTTATACAGGAAGATTAAAATTATTGAAAAATAATATAAAATGTATATCATAAAATTTTGTGCATCATATAAATTTTTTTGAAATCTTCTTCAAGAAGACCTTAATATCTTTTGAAATCTTCTTGGGAAAAACCTTCTTAATATCTTTTGAAATCTTCTTCGAGTGGATTAAATTATTGAAAAGAAAAATAATATTCAATTAAAAAAAATATAGTACACAAAAAAATATTAATACGAGTCAGATTAATATTGAATAGTTAAGAAATGGCTTCGAGCCATACGATAAAATTAATTTATCTAACTAAATGACAGATTAATATGATGCCATGCTTAGTTAGATTGATACCACACATTTTTCAGTTATTTGGTAGCAATATAGAAATTACTAACAAATTAATGGCTTCGGGCCATATGATAAAATTAGAATTATGATTAACAAATGACTTCAGGTCAATTGATAAAGTTGAGAATTTATAATTAACATATGGCTTTGGGCCATTTGAATATTTATTATTAATAGATGGTTTCGGATCATTTGATATTAATATAATATAAAGATAACATTAACTTTGATACACATTATTCATATGGCTTCGGGCCATTTTATTAACATAATTTATGTTTAACACAAAATAATGTAAAAAAAATAACATAATATAAAACAAAATAGTATCATAACATAATATAAAAGGTAAAATAATTAAAATATCAAAAAATTATCTTGAATCTTCAACTAGCACTACTACAAAAACTGGCTTTGTACACTGCACATTGTACACGGATTTGGCAATTATATTAAAAACAGTGTACAAAATATGATTTTTTACTTGTTCAAAAGATTTGCACGATTTCTACACGGATAATTAGTTAATAATCAGTGTAGAATTATTAGAGAGAGCTACACGGTTTATTAGAAACCAAAAATCCGTGTGTAAAGAGGTCCGTGTGCAAATAATTGAGAGAGCTACACAGACTTTTAATACAAAGCCGTGTAGGAATATTACACACGGTTTTTTGATAATATATCCGTGTATAAATAGTATAATTGTACACGGATTAATAACAAAAGAGCCGTGTATGTTTAGTTGGAGAGCTACACGGCTTTATAACTAAATAGCCGTGTATAATAGTGTAGGGTTTTAATGTCTTCCCCTTCCAGCGCCGTTTTGATCAAGTCTTTTAGTTAATACATCTCTCTGAACTGAGCTTTTTTCTATCAGATTTCTGCGAATTGATCGAGGCCAGCAGCTGAGATCTGAGATCTTTGAATTAAGTTTGTATTTTCTCCTCTCCATCTTTCTAAGGTTAGTAATATGTATTTAAATCATTTTCTTCCTCTAATTTTCTGTTATTTAGGCTTATTTAGGTCATTTCATGCATGCTTGATTTCTTAATTTTAGATGTAATTAATTAGTGTATTGTAGTCCAATAACCGACCTTTAGATGCTTTTAGGTCCATGCCCGTTCAAAATTAATCCAATAGGGATTAATTTTGGATAGTCCCCGTTTTGGGACTGCTCTTTGAATATTATGTCTCATTTAGGATGTGAACACATATTAGCGGGATTTAATTAGTATTTGAGGAAAGTTTGACAGTATTTTCCCTTATTGCTCCTACGAGTATGTGGTTCGTACGCATACTTGGGGAGTTAAGGGGAAATGCTGCCGAATTTTTCTCAAATGCTAATTAAATCTCGCTAATATGTGTTCACATATGAGACATAATATTCAAAGAGTGGGTTAGAATTGTAAACCGGCCCTTTGTAAGCCCAAAATTTTGTACACGAAGGAGAATGTTGACCATGCATGATTAATTGATCAAATCATTTTTTTAATTTAATTTACAGATGGATCGAAGCTGGATGTATGAAATGCGACGTGACAGTGAAGAATATTTGGTTCGCGTTGATGAGTTTATAAAATTTGCTGAGAGTTATAGAGTGAAGAAAAAAGAAGAAGACATTTTATGTCCTTGTAAAGATTGTAAAAATTTATTAAGATTTTTGGACATCGAAGAAATTAGAGCTCATTTGATTTGTCGGGGATTTAAGAAGAGATATACATGTTGGTTCATGCATGGTGAGAAATTTGGGAAAAGTAGTAGTGCCAATAAAGATTGTAATCGTGAATTGAATGATGAGAATGTTGGAATTTCTGATAATTTTGAACTTGATTGGAACGAGGATTATGAGAGTGCCGAATATTCTGATAACGTCAAACCCAAAAATGACGATGATGAGATAGAGAGGAATTTTGATGAAAATGTAGAACACGAGTTTACTGAAAATTTGGAGGATATGTTACGTGATGTGGAAGATGAAATTAGTGATAAAAATTATGATAAATTTCAAAATTTGTCTAATGAATCCAAAAAGCCATTGTATCCCGGGTGTACCAATTTTACAAAACTGTCAGCTGTGTTGAAATTATTAAACTTAAAAGCAGACAATGGTTGGAGCGATAAGAGTTTCACGTCCTTATTACAGCTTTTAGGAGAAATGCTCCCAGATAACAACGAGTTACCCGGTACAATATATCAGGCAAAGAAGTTGATATGTCCAATGGGGTTGAAGATCGAAAGAATACATGCATGTCCGAATGACTGTGTATTGTATCGTAACGAGTACGAGGCCATGCATGTCTGTCCTAAATGCGGTGTTTCACGATATAAACATCGTAAGGACCAGGACACTGATGATTGTAACGATGAGGACACAAATGGCCGACCTCCGGCTAAGGTGTTGTGGTATTTGCCGATAATACCGAGATTCAAACGGTTGTTTGCGAATCCCAAAGATGCAAAATTATTGCGCTGGCACGAAGAAGAGCGCAAAAATGACGGTAAACTAAGGCACCCGGCTGATTCTCCTCAATGGAGAAACATTGACAGACATTTCAAAGAATTTGGTTCTGAAACGAGGAACCTTAGGATTGTGGTGAGCTCAGATGGAATGAGTCCGTTTGGAAGTATGAGCAGTCGACACAGTACTTGGCCAGTTCTTTTATGCATCTACAATCTTCCTCCTTGGTTGTACATGAAACGCAGATATATAATGATGTCATTACTAATCCAAGGACCCAGACAACCCGGAAATGACATAGATGTATATCTCGCACCATTAATCGAGGACCTCCAAAAATTGTGGCGTGATGGCGTCCCGGTGTGGGATGCGTATATGAAAGAGACCTTTAACTTGCGGGCCATGGTGTTTTGCACTGTAAATGATTTCCCCGCGTACGGGAATTTGTCGGGTTACACTTGTAAAGGAGCAAAAGCGTGCCCGATCTGTGAAGATGACACGCAGGTGCTGAGGTTGAAAAATTGTCAAAAGAATATATTCATGGGGCATCGTAGGTTTCTTCCTAATAATCACCCATATCGTAAGAAGAAGATGGCATTCAACGGGAAAATTGAGCTTGGAGTGGCTCGTCATCCATTAGACGGGGAGAGTGTCTTCGAACGGGTAAAAAACATTGATGTTGTTTTTGGAAAATGCGCCAAAGCACAACCGAAGAATATTTGGAAAAAGAGGTCCATATTTTGGGAGCTACCGTACTGGAAATATTTAGAAGTGAGGCATTGCCTAGATGTCATGCATGTCGAAAAAAATGTCTGTGACAGTTTAATTGGTTTATTATTGAACATTCCGGGGAAGACTAAGGATGATATTAAAGTGAGAAAAGACATAGTAGAGATGGGAATACGACACGAGCTCGCACCGCAGGAGAAAGGGAAGCGCACATACCTACCCCCCGCACTGTGCACAATGTCAAAGAAAGAGAAAACAAGCTTTTGTGAAGGCAACTAAAACTAACTGATCGTTATTGTCTTGTTTCTGTGAAGGCAAAAAGTAATAAAGGCAGGAGGACCGTTGCCTTTAACAAGTATCCACACCATCTAGGGTCAGCTGGTTACGAGGGTAAGTCGGCAGAATGGAGGAAAGTCCTGGAGCAAAACAAGGATTCTGACTCACCCGTGGTTAGGATCCAAAATCCTAGGGGCAAAGATTGGGTCATGGGTAGAGCCGAGGTAACCGCTGACGGGAGGATAGTACTCCCAAAGGATTTGCAACCCGTGGCTCAAAGAATGGTAAGAGTCCTTTATACTTACTTTGTGACATTCATCCGAAAATTATAACTCCGAAAGTACATCAATTGTTCTTTTGCTTTAACTAATTCTTCTACTTGAACAGTTGGAAGTGGAGGAGGAGGTCAACTCGGGTGCCCGGAGTGTCGAACGACAAAATGATTCCTTGTCCGCAGCGCTCGAGAATCCAGAACACCCAGGTCGAGTAAGGGGTGTAGGGGTCTACAGGGGCTGGAAGGAGGTGTTCCGAGTGGAGGGACAAAAATCTCGAAGAAAATCTCGTGCCAAGGTAAACAAAGACGAGATAGTTGCGCAGATACGCGCGGAGGTGAGTGATACCTCGCATATTTAGTCTATTTTAGGCCTGTTTTAGTACCAGATTCGTGCCATAATTCACCAGAATCATGTGCATTTCATCGATATATCTTTAGAATTTGGTACTGCTGAGTGTTTGTTTGTTTTCTGCAGGTTTGGAGCAAAACACACGAAGAAATGGCGATTCACATGATGAGGTACGACCCTTACCAGGCTTGGTACGGGTCGGACCTTACTTAGCCATTTTCAGCTCTTCACGCCTGGTACGGCCAGGCCGTACCAAATTGGTACGGGCCGTACATGAAGGCGTCCTGACAGATTCAAATTTGGGCAGAGGCTATTTAAGGCGGGGAACTCTCCAAATTTCACATCGAATTCATTCCAGATAGATCTGAGAGCTCAGTAGGAGAGAGAAAGAAGGCTAAGGAGCTGAAAGCAAGAAGGAAAGAAGAGGAAGAGGCGAAACTCGACGGATCTAGCTTCCTCCTCCATCTCCCTTCAATCCATGGCTATCTCTCTTCCTCTTATTGTATTTTTAGACATTGCTATGTGCTGTGAGTAGATCATTTTAGTTTCTAGGGTTAGAGATCGAATCTTGATTTGTTTTGACTTTCTTTGACTTTTACTTTGTATGAACTCTTTAGTTTGATTGATTGTGATTTTCATTGTTATATCTTGCTTTGCTTGCTGTGATTGTTGTATGATGTCCCTTTAGGTTTAGATCGAACCTATCAAGGTCATGTGATCATCTCAATCTCTCATCCAATTCAAGTACATAGGGTAGAATAGTTCGAATTGAAGCCGAAAGGTTGAATTCTCCTCTAATCGACAGATTAGAGGGTGCCTTAGACATCTAATCAATCAGCTAGGGTAGATCTGTACCAACATACGATGGTTGAGGTGTAGAAACCCTAAAAGGCTCTCAATCGCATTCCAACCTAGATCTTGATCCAACAAACGACGGTTGAGGGTTAGGAACCTTAGGTATGGTCAATTGAACCTTTCTAAAGAGTTTAGCACAAGGTACCAGCAAGGAAATGCATTTACTCGAACTGGTAGGTTCTGTTCTGGGAAGCCGGTACGGGTCTTACCAGGGTGGTACGGCCTAGCCTTACCAAGTGAGGTACGGCCTAGCCGTACCTACTTAGTACGGGCCGTACCACTAGAGGCAGATCAGAGATTAAGTCTTAAACCCTGGAAACACCTTTTATCCATAATCAAAACACAATTTACATTTCTTCTAGCATTTTATTACATCTTCTTGAATTGTTTGATCTGATCCTTTAGGAAATTAAACACCAAACCAAACCTTTCTCACTTCTAGTTTTTGATTGAGTTAGGTAGATTCTAACCTAGTAATTGCCCGTCCCTGTGGATCGATACCCGATTATACTACTCGATAGGGGTTGTGCACTTGCGACCCTTACTCGTGAAGTGTAAACGCGGTTTTAAAAGGTACGCCCTCAAGCGTACCGAAACTTGCGTTGCGCTTCTGCGCGAACAAGTTTTTGGCGCCGTTGCCGGGGACGGTAACCAATTGCTTAGTTAGGTTTTATCTTACTTAGTTGATCTAGATTTTATCTTGTATCTTTATTGCTTTTCTTATTCAAAAAAAAAAAAATACTAAAAACTGGCTTTTGAACCCCCCCCTGCAGGCAAATACAGGCTGACATACAATCTGAGAAGCAAGGGGCCCACTGTTCGATCAAACTCCTCCAGACTCATCCGACACTGCTCAGCCACCCCCTGGTACGACCCGTACCAACTCAGGCACGGCCAGGCCGCACCAATCTGGTCCGACCCGTACCAATTCAGGCACGACCAGGCCGCACCAATCTGGTCCGACCCGTACCATCTGAGGAGCTCAAGATGTACATGGTGACAGACCGACATTGGTATGGCCGCGACAATTTTCAAGCTGGAGGAGGTGGCCGATCCGAAGCTGATCAGATCACAGCTCTATATGCTAGAGCTGCCAAGCTAGAGGAAGCCATGATCGCAGCTCTACATGCCAAAGCTGCCAAGCTGGAGGAGGCCGTAGAGAGTTATTCAATCAGACTGAGCACGAGAGCAGCCAGAAACCAGCAACCACAGCCATGTGCCATATGTGGGGACAGGAGACACTCTTATGAGTATTGCCCACTGGCTGATTGGAGTGAGGAACAGGAGCAGGATGGCTATATCAGCGACAACAATTGCAATTTCTACGACCCTGCACCATTCGATGACTCGAACAATTGCGCATTCCAACCCGATCCACCCGAGCCGTACATTGATCCCGCTGAGATCGAATTCATACACGAGCAAGGGAAGGTGAACCAGATGCTGTGGGAACAGTTGCAAAACATGTCCACACAGATGGCCGCTCAACAAAATCAAATGGCTGCCCAAAACAAGTTGCTGGAGCAATTGAGTCACATCATCATCTCACGCCAATCTCAACCTGCAAAGCTGCCAGCTCAGCCAGAATGCGAAGGACCAGCCCAGCCAACAGACCAGACCGCACTTGACGCGACCCGCATCATTGAGACACGACCCGCATCACCCAAGGAAGAACATGTGGACCCAGGTTGCATCGAGCCAAGTCGACCTGCATCTCCACCTGAAGAGCATGTAGACGAGACCCGCACGCCACCTGATGCGACCCGCATGCCGTGGTCTGATGACCTGGAGACCAAAGGAAGCGATTGGGATTGGTCAGCATGCGATGCCATTCCACCTGATGCGACCCGCGTCAAGACCCAGACAGAGCGGCTGACTCCTGAGCTCAAGCCTCCAGCAGCTCACCTCAGGTACGAGTTTCTAGACCCAGATAGATGTCGTCATGTAATCATAAGCGCAGATCTTGAACCCGATCGGACTGCTACACTCTTTGAGAAATTGGAAGCGCACAAAAGCGCGATCGGGCGCTCGATCAAGAACTTGATGGGAATCTTGCGGATTCTTCTGATGCAAGAGTGTGATCGCATGGGCCGTGTACCTCAGAAGTGGGTGCTCCCACCAGTGCCACCTGATCCACCTCCCACCGATGACTGAGCGGGTATGTTTTCTCTTTCCCTTTTGCTTCTATATCTCTTTATCTTTCAGTCTTGAAGCATTGAGGACAATGCTCAGGCTAAGCTTGGGGGGGAAGACGACTTTTGTATCTTAGGATTTACTTTTGTGTTTTAGGATTTATTTTGATTGCACTTAGGTCATTTTTACTTTTCTCTTGCATTGTTAGGTGAAAAATTTGCGTGAATTGCTAGAATTGAGAATAACTTTGAAACAATTTGGTGGTGATTAGGATAGACCTGAGTGAATTGGAACTAACCCATGATTGGTTATTGAACTACTTAGGTTGAGATGTTTTTTGGAAAAGATGAAACAAACTTAGAATTGAATCGAACGAGATTATTCGAAACAACTGAATTGTGCCTTTAGGAATTGAGATTTTCAAATTAAGAAAGTTTGGAATATCCATTGGTATGAATGAATACCAATGGATGTGTGTATTCATAGTGTGAGCAAACCAAAAAAAGAAAAGAAAAAGAAAAAAATAAAAAAATGAGAAAAAGAAAAAGAGAAAACAAAAGAGAAAAGATGGAGAAAATAAGAGTACTGGCAATAAGCCTCGAATGGGCGCCTTTGAGCTCGTCTCCCAATTAGAAATAAAGAAAGAAAATTTTGCTCATACCAACACACTTCGTTCGCAACTTTCTTACCCTTAAGCTTGATTCAAGCTTGGGGGAGGGCAAATGCAAAGAAAAATCACTTTGAATAAAAGCAATAATTCGGAAAAAGAATGGAATTGTTTCGATCAAACCTAGGTAATTAGTCTTTCCATTGTTAGAAGCATCTCAAAATAAGAAGTTCAATTGACTAATTGTTGGAGTGAATCAAGGTTTACAAAGGAATATTTGAATTACAACCGAATCGATTCTAGAAATTCTTGACTATAGCAAATTCACGTAGGTTTTCACATTTAGACTTGTATCTGCATTTAGATTTAGTTTTCCAGCACTTTCACCCGAGTTTGAAACTTTTTGCTTGAGGACAAGCAAAGGTTCAGCTTGGGGGAATTTGATACCTCGCATATTTAGTCTATTTTAGGCCTGTTTTAGTACCAGATTCGTGCCATAATTCACCAGAATCATGTGCATTTCATCGATATATCTTTAGAATTTGGTACTGCTGAGTGTTTGTTTGTTTTCTGCAGGTTTGGAGCAAAACACACGAAGAAATGGCGATTCACATGATGAGGTACGACCCTTACCAGGCTTGGTACGGGTCGGACCTTACTTAGCCATTTTCAGCTCTTCACGCCTGGTACGGCCAGGCCGTACCAAATTGGTACGGGCCGTACATGAAGGCGTCCTGACAGATTCAAATTTGGGCAGAGGCTATTTAAGGCGGGGAACTCTCCAAATTTCACATCGAATTCATTCCAGATAGATCTGAGAGCTCAGTAGGAGAGAGAAAGAAGGCTAAGGAGCTGAAAGCAAGAAGGAAAGAAGAGGAAGAGGCGAAACTCGACGGATCTAGCTTCCTCCTCCATCTCCCTTCAATCCATGGCTATCTCTCTTCCTCTTATTGTATTTTTAGACATTGCTATGTGCTGTGAGTAGATCATTTTAGTTTCTAGGGTTAGAGATCGAATCTTGATTTGTTTTGACTTTCTTTGACTTTTACTTTGTATGAACTCTTTAGTTTGATTGATTGTGATTTTCATTGTTATATCTTGCTTTGCTTGCTGTGATTGTTGTATGATGTCCCTTTAGGTTTAGATCGAACCTATCAAGGTCATGTGATCATCTCAATCTCTCATCCAATTCAAGTACATAGGGTAGAATAGTTCGAATTGAAGCCGAAAGGTTGAATTCTCCTCTAATCGACAGATTAGAGGGTGCCTTAGACATCTAATCAATCAGCTAGGGTAGATCTGTACCAACATACGATGGTTGAGGTGTAGAAACCCTAAAAGGCTCTCAATCGCATTCCAACCTAGATCTTGATCCAACAAACGACGGTTGAGGGTTAGGAACCTTAGGTATGGTCAATTGAACCTTTCTAAAGAGTTTAGCACAAGGTACCAGCAAGGAAATGCATTTACTCGAACTGGTAGGTTCTGTTCTGGGAAGCCGGTACGGGTCTTACCAGGGTGGTACGGCCTAGCCTTACCAAGTGAGGTACGGCCTAGCCGTACCTACTTAGTACGGGCCGTACCACTAGAGGCAGATCAGAGATGAAGTCTTAAACCCTGGAAACACCTTTTATCCATAATCAAAACACAATTTACATTTCTTCTAGCATTTTATTACATCTTCTTGAATTGTTTGATCTGATCCTTTAGGAAATTAAACACCAAACCAAACCTTTCTCACTTCTAGTTTTTGATTGAGTTAGGTAGATTCTAACCTAGTAATTGCCCGTCCCTGTGGATCGATACCCGATTATACTACTCGATAGGGGTTGTGCACTTGCGACCCTTACTCGTGAAGTGTAAACGCGGTTTTAAAAGGTACGCCCTCAAGCGTACCGAAACTTGCGTTGCGCTTCTGCGCGAACAGTGAGCAAAGAGTACGACGCAAGGTTTGCTGAGATGGAAGCAATGTTGACACAAATTAGATCAGCAACTACGCAGCCATCCGAGCAACCACCTCCCATTTCGCCGGGAATTCGGCGAAGTAGTCAAGCATCCGGCACGTGGGCCTTAGACGATTTGAATAATCTCAAGGTAATCAATACTTGTTCATAATATAAAGGTAATTAAAACCTGTTTGTAACCTTGTTAGACAATATCGCACCATCAAAATAAACAACTTTCTGATAATTGCAGGACCCCAGAGCATGCGACCTCGTCCTGTGGCCTGATAGGGTTCCTCTGACCGTTGCTAAGGGTGTTGTACATCCAGGAGCGAAAAATGTACACTTTGGTCAGCTAAGGCCCGACCATGCATGCGTGCATATTGAGTTAGTCGTGGATGGATGGCAGCGCGTACCCCTTCTTGTCCCTACCGACGACATGCTTGTGCTTGATGAGGCACAGATGTCATTTGTCCAATGGCCCAAGAGTCAGATTATTTTGGATCAGGTAATCCATAAAAAAATCCATTTATTTGTTACATTCAACTCATTCTTTTTGAAATACTAGAATAATCCATTTATAATTTGATACAGACATGAGGAGATGATGTCACCGGTACGGCGATGTCACCGGTACGTCAGGAGGTGGCTTGCGACGTCGGGGCTGACGCGCCACAATCACTGCCCCGTCCTATGGTCACCGAAGAAGAATACAGCCGTTTGCCCAGTGATTTGCGCCTTCTCCACGACTACTTGATGCCGGCGCCCGAAGGCATGGAGGCTATCATCATCCCTGTCCCACCTGGGATGTTTCTACACGAAGGCAGGGATCTCCAGCTGTCATTCAAAGACTTCAAGGACCTCTTCCACCACTCGTCATCCGACAAATGGCTCGATGTGTCACACATCACCATTTTCCTCATGTTAGTGATCAAAAATTATTTTCATTATTGTATAGAACTCAAATATATATTCTAATTACAATATGATGAGTTTTCAGGAAGCTAGTCCGAAACTGTGATGAGATGGTTGAAAAGAAGAACTTGTGCATGTTTCTGGACCCGGAGAAAGTGAGTTCTACGGCAGTGACATATTATCCGGATATGGCTATCGAGTACATGTGTTCTGCGATGCATCGTGCTAAGGCGGAGGAGAAGAAATTTATTCTCATGCCATACCACGAGGGGTTAGTTCTAAACTTAACTTATGTGTTGTTTATATTTTAAATTAAAGAATTGTATAAAGGAAATAAAAGTTAAACATAAAAAAATGAAATCACACCATCAATCATAGCAAACACTTGTGTCACTTTTATATGCTAAAGTACTATAATTCTTCTCCTCGATCCCACAGCAAACATTGGTGTTCGATTCTCATTGTGCCGTACCTAAATGTGGGCATAATTGTTGATTCTTGTAAGCCCAAAGGAAGGATCGCGCTTGACAAGTGCAAAGTTATCTTCCCTTTTGTGAATAAGTAAGCAATAATAATTCTATAGGTTTGCATTTCTTTCAATCATATCAAATTATAAAATTGCTAATTACATTCACTCAATTTTGTAAGGGCTTTTGCGAAATATATTAAAGAGGGAGGATCAGATAGCACGGGCACACGCAAGAAAAGCAAGTTGAATTGGAAGTGGATGTTGGTGAGAACACTTTATGAGTTAGAAATTTCATATCTTGTTAAAAAAATTATTGTCATTCTAACAAATGCCGCTAAATGTAAATTTCAGAGCCCGCAACAGGAGGAGGGATGGGAATGCGCTTATTACACGATGATATTCATGTTTGACTTTGTCGAAAGAATACAATTCGATTTCCCAAATGCGGTATGTACTTCATATTAATTTCCTATATAATAAGCAATTGATATCTACCTTTTCTGAAATACTAACTATTATCAAATTATAATTTTGTAGAATGTGACAAAGCAAGCGCATTACACCAAGGATCAGATCGACGATGTGCGGTGCATGTGGGCAAGGTGGTTTGCCATGGAATTTTGTAATCCTCGATATGGATTTGCATAGATTTGTAATAAAAATATGTTTCGAATGAATTTATTGCTATATGAATTTTGTATAAATTTAGTAATTTCTTGCTAATTAATCTGTTTCGAATGAATATTTGTATTTCTGTTGCAAAAAATTGGCTAGCAGAGCTGGAGGCTAGCCCAAAAACAAAATATACAAAAAAAAGGTATTTATACACGGATATTTCACAATTGTGCGTGTACGATAGAAAAAACAAAATAAAAAATTAGCTATTGCACACGGTTATTTAACAGTTGTCCGTATACAATAGCATAGAGCTACACGGACATTTTATAAAAAACCGTGTGCAATACTAATCATACACGGATATTTTAGAAAAATCCGTGTATGATAGCCTTGCTGGAGGCGAAATACAAAAAATCTTCAACTATTTGTACACGGATATTTACCAAAAGTCCGTGTATAATAGCTAAGAGAGCTACACGGACTTTTAATACAAAGCCGTGTAGAAAGAGGAATCGTACACGGTTAATTAGGGGATATCCGTGTAGCTCGGTAACTTGTAGAGCGACACCCCAGGTCTTTGTACACGGCGGTTTACAAAGTAATCCGTGTAGAAATTGTTATAATCTCACACGGTTAAATATCCGTGTGTAGTCTGACCTATTCATACACCCTGGCTTTAAACACAGCAGGAAATCCGTGTAGCTCTTCCATTAATGTCCGTGTGCAATCTGTTTTTCTGTAGTAGTGTAGTAGAGCTTTCGTGCTGATAACGTGTTGTAAAATAATGATAAACAAGAAGAAACAGGAATAATCAAAATAGAGAGGACATATAAAAGATGGCAATCTCTTTATTCATATATTTCTCATGTGTCTTACATATGTACAATACAAGATTCCAAAGCCTTTATTTATAGGCTACAAATTGTAAATGAAAAGCCATCTAAATTAATCCAATAATAAATGGGGAAATGAATTCCTATAGTAGTGGGGCATGAATTCCAATAGTAGTGGGTAGTGGGAAATGAATTGAGGATTATTGGAAGTTACAAAATAAATGGAATCCAGATATTTATAATATATTCATAACACAGTAATTTTTTCTTGTTATTTATGCAACATTGGGTCCCTCAAAACGCAGATGGTCGTACATGATACCACTAAACATAGAGCCTCCAAATGACTGTGTAAGATAAATGGTATTCTCCCCTTGAATTAGCAATTTTCCATCTATTGGTACTTCATAATTCCACTGAAATCCATGAATTCCATGCCGTGCAATTGCATTCCCGTCACCAAATTGATGTGTTTGTAAATGTGCTTTTCCATTGGGATTATTCACTTGAACCTAAAATCAGAATAATGTTATAGGTGAGATAAAGTGGTGCATTTATCAATCAAATTAATACATGGCAGGTACCATGAACCTATATGGTACTTGCTAGTAAGGAAATATTAAGTTCATGAGAAGAGAATATAACCTCTAGTCTTGACATATGAGCAGTTGCAAGAGCTAGACGTAACATATAAGTGCTGTTTTGTTGTATGTTTTTGAGGGAGA
Organism: Carex myosuroides; assembly: GCA_028015225.1. NCBI lineage: Eukaryota > Viridiplantae > Streptophyta > Magnoliopsida > Poales > Cyperaceae > Carex > Carex myosuroides. The sequence goes on from CM051464.1 coordinate 8,073,887, forward strand.
ACTTGATCTGCCATGTTGTTGGGTGATATTCATTTCCAACTTTCCTATATAAGAGAGAAAAAACACAATGAATTTTGCCAAGTATACTAGTTTTGATGATTATATAACACATTAAAAATCAAAGAGGCATAACTAAAAACAACGTTTGCGGAATGTCGCCAACCGAATAAAATAAATGAATAGGAAACTTTTACACTGAGTATGAAGATTATGTATTCAAATCAGGGTAATGCTAGATGATACCTTGTTACTTGGGCAAAAAACCAATCTTTTTTGTAATCACTGGTACCAACATTGTAAACTAGGTCTTCTTTTGGGTACAAGTCTGTGTACCTCTCCCAGAGACCATACTGTCTGTACCTGAGATATTTGAAACAAAAAGAAAATAAAAAACATGAATCTTTTCTTAAGGAGGGATAAAAAAATAGAGAAAAAAATTAATCGCATATTGTTGAAAGGGGAAAACATTTGATAACCATCCGGGAATCTTTTAAGGTGCCTTTTACACATTACAAAAACCCTACTTCCTCAAAAAGTTCAAAAGTATACAAGAACATCTTATTAAATAAAAAGGTATTTCTTCAAAGAAGAAAAGTTGTATGTATTTATCCCTGTTTTCAGAATGTAACTCAGAAGTTTCAAATAAGTGGCAACTAACTTCTCAATATTTATGTAAAGTTTATTGATATTTTTGGTGGCATCTGGAATGAAGAACTCAGCTGCACTTCTATCAGGGACTCCAATCTCCCACAAAGTGGGTCCTGCTCTTGGTGGTCTGAAGGTGAGTTCGCCAAGATCAATTTTTGAACCTAATTGCATAAAGTGTCAAATTAGTGGAAAACAATAAAAAACACTCCAAAATTACAAGTATTTGTAGTCCATATAAATGATAGTACAGTTTGAAGAGAACCAATAATATCATGGAATATATATACCAAAAAATTACGTTCACTTTTGGTTTTGTGAATCATAAGTTTCTATGGAAAATGGTACGTATAATTCTATTGTTATTGTTTCTCAAGATTTGAAATTATAAGCAAATGCAAAGCAAAAAAAATTTACCGGCAGAGATGGATATTGTAACATTATGCATGAAATCACCAACAAATCCTGGGGCCCAAGCATACAAGCTGTAATTTCCGGGTATTATGTTGTTTATGGTGAAATTGCCCTTTGCATCAGCTCTCGTCCAAAATTGGTAGCCCTAATCATGACAAAATTGAAATGAAATATTGATGTTCATGAGAAATTGAAAAAAAAAAATATGTAGGGAAAATTATGCCATAGAAAATAGATATAAACAGATGTAACAATAAATAATCGAAACAGAAATAAGGGTCAGTGCCAATATGTGGGAAGGAAAATCTCTGCTTTAATTCGCGCTTAATGTAATCTAGTCTCATTTTTGTTTACTTTTCTATTTTTGTTCTGTTTTTTCAGTAGCATATTATATTAATAATACTAATAATAATAGTAATAATAATGATATGTTGATGATGATCCGATTAATATTAGTACTATTGTAAATTTTTTGTTGACAAATTATGACATATATTACCTTGCATTCTGATTGCCAAGATCCAAGTTGGCCAGGTAAGGCCAGTCCCACATAAGGAAAATCACTCGGCGTACTTGTTTTATTGTACCTATAATTGTTGTAAAAGAAACTTTGTTTGTCACTGATATTGATATAATTACAGAAATCCTTGGTGCATAATTACATAATCAAGTACAGTACAAACAACTTTGAATATCACAGGAAGGTAAATGAATTCTTTCTAACAAGCAATTCAATTTAAATATTTTTCAACTACATTTTTATTTGTTTGGATATGATAAATAAGTTACCAGTCATAAACTGCAAATCTTCCGGTGACCGTGCCCCTTTGATTCTGTTTTAAGAAATCCTTTGAAGCAGGAAAGTTATAAGGCCAATTCTTGACCTCCTTTTGCATCTGTTAGATATATATAGTAATTTCATGCATCTATAATTTTGTAAAAATTTTAACTTTATTTAATAATAATTTATATTTATACTACCGAAGAACCAACCTGTGCTTTGGCATCCTGCCATAGAAGATCACGTGAATTGCCACTATGATTTTGATTTGAATTTGAATTTACGTAGATGAAAATAGGACCCAAGGTTTTCTTCCAATACTCTCCATCTTGTAGACTAAAGTGTATATCTTTACCAACGTAGTGATCTCCTATAAGCATCTGTAAATACAAATTCATTTGTATGAACGGTCAAAAGAACTGTCTTACAGCTATAAATAATGCAGATATCATTCTAGAATTTTGAATATATTGTCTGTTTGTTTCATGTCTTATGTTTCCACTTTTCTTAATTTGTTTCACCAATTATCTTTTTTCCCGTCTAATTTCTTAACTGAAACGTAATTGTTACAACTGACATTTTATAGTGCTAGTTTGTTACTCTACTGGTGCTGTACGATAGACCTACATGGAATTGAAATTGAAATTTTCACTCAACGGGTACAAGACTCGAGTGAATTTGCTTACCACAAGGGAAATAGGACCTGTATGGGAGGTCAGATCCCGCTTGAGAGGCCCGCCGGTTTTGAACTCGTTGCTTGGTGTTATGACCCAGAAACCGGTTGATGGATTGTCGCTGATCCATCCATGTACTTGGTTATCCTTGTTGTCCAGTGAATACTGGTACTTGTCATCGACCTATAAAGATCCGAGTTTTAAATCAAATAACCATGCATATTATAAAAAAAAAAAACATTGAATAAGTAATATGCCTATGTAATTATAGATCTCTTTATTCATTTTTTTTTCGGGGGCCATGTTTATTATATGATCATAGTTATTGATAATTAATTACCTCCCCTAGTTCATTTGAAAAGTATGCAGGGGCGGACCCAGAGTACTCCAGGGGGGGCAGCTGCCCCCCCTGGATTTTGAGTTTTAGTGGAGATTTATCGGTTCCGAACGACTCTGCCCCCCCTGGAATTTTTTTTGCCCCCCTCTGGACGTTTAATTTGTAATTCGAGTTAAATTTAGGGTTAAAATTGAAATAAATATGTTGAATTTTGATTGTAATTAGAATTATAAGTTAGAGCATCAGAAATTACAAGTCAAAGCATTGAAAAGTATAAGTTAAAGCATTATATTTATCGAATATTCAATTGGTTAATGGATTTAAATCCGATTAGGTATTTAAACCCGATTCAATAATTTTTTGCCCCCCCTGACGAAAATCCTGGATCCGCCCCTGAAAGTATGCCTATGTCATTATGTTACTTTGTGCAGATGGTTGATAAATTACCTCTCCTTTTAATTGTGGGACACTTGGGTTAACAAGCAGTACGGCCTCTCTGTAAGCCAATAGTCCAGCCCTAGGTGGATCTCTGTCGCTTAATGCTGGCATTTCCTTCTGCTTATTATCAGATATTGCGATGTAGTGAAATCTGGTATAACCAATATTTACAAGTTAATTTAATCTTGAGAGTACTGCTGGATACTAGTTATTATTTGCATATATCCACCAAGGAGATATATATATATATATATATATTGAATAATATCAATTATTATTCACATTGTGCTGGTAGCACACATGTTAGATACAACAAATTCTATGCCATTGGTAAATTTTACCTATCGCCATTAAGCTTGAAGGCAATCCTGGCCTCCGAAATATCGAAGGCCGGCCAACCTTTCTCATGCTCCAATATGGAATATGTGTAAAATCCCGAAACACCACGCATCATAATGTACCTAGAACAAATCGAATCATATTACTTTTACACAAATGCCCGGGCAAAAACAATAAAAGTATATATACAGGAATTATTAAATGATTGCACAACCTTCCCATTTTCTGTTATAATTGTAGTAACAACGAGGAATTCAGGATATGTGGTTATATTATAGGATAAAACAATTGCATCTATACCAATTTTTGAAAAGAAAAATTAGGAACATATAGTGCAAAATAATAGAGAATAAAATTAACCTGATATCGGTATTGAGGTGAGCTAACTTATTTCGAAGGGATGCATCCCAGCGTCTATTGAAAGAAATCTCTACCTGCTCATCTGTTTCCACTATTGCCTTAAACTCGGTTCCTTCTAACCTACTCAACATGACAATAACTAATATTCAGTAATTTCTATTTGTAGAGTTTAATAAAAATGGATGAGTTATTCTGTACCAAAAAGAAAGATCTTTTATATTTAAATTCTGACATGTTCTAAACCTAATTGGTTAACAATATATGAGGCAATGAACTTGTAAATTAATCCTTTTTTTTTTGGCATGAGATTGAGGGTCATAGCCATTCAACTCATGTAAAAACTTGGTGCAAATACGTTTATATCAAAAATACTTACATGTCCATGCCCGCATCATTTGTGGATCCAGGATAGTTCCAATCCACATCCCAAAACCTAATATATGCATTTAAAATGACCATTAGTATTTCATCACATTTCAACACGAATTTCAAGTTTTCAAGTTTTCAACTTCATCAAGAACACCATAGTACTGATTTTAATCTTTAACTGTCCCTCCTCCACTCCCCCCCTTTTATTTATCTTATCTTCTTTTATAATTGACTTTTCTCATAATTTCATCTGAAATATAAAATTATAAGACATAACGACAGTCTCTGCATTTTACTTCCACACAAAATAGAAGAATAAGAACACTGAAATAAACAGGAATTAAATAGTTTAAATAGATACTAATTGTGCGTACCCTCCTAGGTTGCTCTGTGCGTGAGGGTAATCCAACAGATTATCTATTCCATTGTACTTGATGCCGATCATACGGCCATAGGGCTTCGAAAGGGTTACTTGAAGGATGCCGTTATCCATCACCACCTAAAAAGGGCATGAATCTTAAAGGTGACTTGAAGGTTAAAATACTATACCATATGATGTAAATATTTTTGGGTTATGATGGTATGACGGCCAATATAAATTTATAAAGTCAGTACCCAGAAAGCTATCAAACTTTAATTAGTGGATAGCTCACAAATTTAAATTTGAAAGACGCCATAAATTATTATCGATAGAAAAACTTGTAATCATCATCAATATAATTAAATATAAAACTAAAAAAGGCTTGGTGGTGCATAATTAAGTACCTCCCGAAATATAAACAAATTTGATTTGCCATACAATTATGTGTGAGCAAGGAATAATAAATAACTAATTAAATCAATAATAACATACCTGGCTATCTTCTACATGCAAAGTAACTCTTTCAGAGCTTGTCTGCATTTCAGAGCTCGTTGCAGTAGCAATGAATATACAGAGTACAGAAACAAACAGCACAGGCACCTGATAGCTTTTCAACAACATCGCCATACTTGTATCTTTATTTTATTTTCCGTTAGATGAGTACCAGTATCAAGTCCTTTTATAAAATTCCTTCTATTTTCCTTTGTCAGTTAATTTCTCTTACTATATGCAAGTTTTGTTTGTTAGATCACTCTAGCATTAACTACTTGCACAACTTTGACAGTGTAATGACCAAACTTCCACTTGTAGCCGTTTTCTTCTGCAAATAGATAACTAATTCCATGTCAAACTTCTCTCAGTGTTTTCACTTTGCACTTTAATTTCTATGATAGCCAACTGAAGTAGCAAACAATTTTGGCAAGATATGTGATCCAGTGTATTTAATATCCGTGCCACAATCAAATATATTACTTAGTTAATGTTAAATATGTAAATAACTTAAATGGGTGTTAATTTATTCTCTTTTTTTTTAAAGTCAACGGATACATATATATATATATATATCCATTGCATTACCGCACGTATTATTAGTAACTTATAACATACTCTATTGACTTTTTTAGTACTAACCATTCCCAAAACTAATAACACCTGAGGCAATATAGTGATCTCAATACACAACTCATCCTTCATCGACAATAACCTATCAAATACCATCTTTAACTGTACGAATAAACCGGTACAGGAGCCATGTATTAACAGACTATCTCAGACCCACCCATTTTACATCATCAACCAGGTGAAGCCTTATTTATATGATTTAGCAAACAAATATCATCATCATCATGTTTGTACTACCTATAGTCTACATACAGAGATCCAACTATTAGCTTTCACATATTTGAGAATATACATATCCAAGTACTATTAGATTTCACGTATTTGAGAAGTACAAAATATTCATTTTAAATAGCATATTTGCAATCTGAAAGCTTGACCTCCACATTTCTTTTTCAAAAATAATAATAATTACATACCTTAAACAACAGTGGAAGATGCCGAAATATCAGTTATAATTGCATTTATTTCCTTTGAGCACCTTACAGTTATTCAATCAACACCTCAGTTGATGAGGTGTTGATTGATAAGAAAATGCTCTTCTCTTGTATATCTTATTATCTCTGATCTCTTTTAAGTAGAAGAAAGTGGCTTTTTTTTTTCTCTTTAACACATGCAAAGATAGTTATCATGGAAATGATCTATTTTATGTGCTATATATAAAAGAAAGAAGGTTCTATCCAAGAGAAAAACATCTGGTCCAGCATTGTATGATGCAAAGATGTAGCTATCCGGATGCACCGTATAATTCGGAAGATATAACTCAATATAGTTAAAAGGGGTTAGTTTGTTACACATCCATGAACCTAATTTATTTTTTACCTTGTATTGCGGGGGTGTGCAATCTAATACAACTAAGGACGCGGAGATACACTATATATATCATGAAAATAGTACACTATATATGAAGTTTTATAAATACATACATATATATATATATATATATATATATATATATATATATATATTTGCATGCATGCGTGTGCACCAGCACATACACACTCACACACACATAATTCCTTGGTAAATTTAATTTTAAAATTTACCGGATAAGCTTACAAATGACGAATTTAAACAATATAAACGATCTATTGATGTGTTTACATGAAAAAGAAAAAGATATATAAGCTAATTAATGCATTTAATTAATTCCTTTCTAGACTGTCTCATTATGTCTCTATTTTTACAAATTTCATAACTTAAAATTTAAAATTAAATTGTCAAAATAAAATCATTACATATGATCTATTATTTTCTCTATTTACATCGAAAAGACCATTGATTGTTATCAAGAGCTTGCAAAAATAAACTGATCGATATGGATAATTTCTGAACGTTGATTTTTCAACTTATTGATTTATATAAAAATAAATTGAAAAGTCATAATTTTGTATGGTGGTGTGAGGCTGTAAAATAGCATGACTACCCATACACAATGACTAGAAAAATGAACCCAAAAAGTTTGTAAAAGAAAAAAAAAACCCATTAAAGACAGTTTGTGCTCAAAATAGTTTTCAGTTTAAGAACTTCATAATCCTTCTTTTTACACTTAACAAAGCTAAATTATATAATTCTCTCTAAGCAAAGCAACAAAGTGAGCTAACTTGTGCAAAATATTCGCATACACCAAATAATATGTGAAATTCTAGCAAATTAAAGTAATATACATTTGAGTACCTATAAATTCAATTTGGAAACTCATTTCTTTTCATCAAATGATTAAATAAACAATGTCCTGCTTGTTTTTTTTTTTTTATATTTCCTTTTGTTGCTTTATTTAAGTCTAATTTTCTTTTGTCTTACAAATTGAATGAAGAATTATAATATTAACTCAATTATGCATCTCACAGTTTGATATCAGTAACGGCTTTCAATCAGAAAATTAGTTAGTTCATATAAAAAAAGTGTTTGAATGCTTTCCGAAATATAAGCAGATATAGCAGAATTTTAATTAAAAAGCAAAGCTATTGAGGCATATGAACTAGAAAAATACTATACAGCATTATTTGGGAAGAAAAGATCGAATTTACATCTACTAAGATATCTCAAAATTTAAATTAATCCATGAAAAATTTAAACCGTTTAAATTTTTATCACACGAATTTTAAAACAATTCATTTTATATTAATATGGTCCGTGCATCAAATAGGCAATGTAAAAATAAAAGTCCTATTTTGAAATATATATATATGTGAAATATAGAATAATGAGAAATTTAGATATATGGGGCCCAACTCCACTCAGGAGGATGAAATATGGGCTGCCAAGGCCGATCTCACAACACATCTCACTGCGAGATGCATTTTCTGAAAGTTCACCGGTTATTTCTTCATTCACTGGTACGGTACGGTACTGAATGAGATTGAAGATACTCTGATTTGGAGGTGGTCAGTGAATGGTGAATATTCCACAGGCTCATTGTACAAAGTGATGATTGAGGCAAGAAGGATTCAATGGGGTTTCGTGGGTAATTGGAAGGCTGCTGCTCCTTTAAAAGTTCAAGTCTTTTCTCAACTGTTAATATGTTATTAAAAGACAAACTTCCCACTCGAGAGATATTGCGGAGAAGGGGTATGAATTGTGAGCCTCATTGTGTGATGTGTCAGGATTGCACACTGGAGACTGCAAATCATCTATTCTTTACATGCCAAAATACGAAGGAGGTGTGGGCTCGGTTTGATACCCTTCTGCAAATTGGAGACACAGTAAGTGATACTCGGGAAGGTTCATGTAATCTTTATTGCAGCAGTAGCAGGGGTCGTAATAGGTATGTCTGGATCACTTACTTCATGTCAGTGTTGTGGTCGTTATGGCGACAGCGCAACGAAATAATCTTTCGAGGCAAGAAGCTACCACCGTGGTTAGTAGCCAACCGAGCTACTGAGGAAGCAAAATTATGCCAGAAATTTTGTAGAAAGGGAACAAAAATGGTTTTGGGGTTGTTATGTGTGCATATCTAATAGATAGTACTGCTGTTATAACTTAGTCTGTTGTAATTTTAATTAGGAACTGATGTATTAAACAAATTTTTTAATATAGTCTTGGTAGTCACTACCAAGTTTTCAAAAAAAAAAAAATTAGATATATACCCATCATAAACTCTGAATATAGATATTTCCCCATCTAAATTTAAAAATTAGTTATTTACCCATCAAAACTTAACTAATTTATTAATATACCCATTTGTTAATTTTACCACTTAAAAATGAAATTTAATGAAAATAAAATTCTAAATTGACCATTTTGCCCCTCCTTCTTCATCTCTTTTCCCACTGCGGCCATCCCCCTTACATTCTCATCTTGTAGTACTGTATTGCTAAAGTTTCTTGGGCGCCTGTATATTTCTCAAGCGCAAACCATCATTTTCTCTCTTCTCCCTTTCACAAAAATTGTACATCATGGAAGAAGATTCAAACCATGCATATTGATCCGTTCTCGTCATTGATTATCAGTTCTAACCATAAGCCTACACCTTAATCATGAAATACTTATCAAAATTAAAATGTTTCGAATAACGAAGACTTAACAGGTTGTAAGAAGTTGAAGTCGTTACGAAAGAGAAAAGAGATGTACCAGCGCAGTTTACTCCTTTTTAAGTGATAGATAGTATACAGTCAGCATATATAGAAGTGATAGAGTATGTATATTTCAAATCTTCAGAAATTAGGATGTATTGCAACTTCAGTACCAACACAGTTTACCTCTTTTTGTAAATTTTTAATAAATTTAGAGATGTACATTTGAGAAAGCACAAAAAAAGGTGATTAACTTATTTGATATGTCTATTTTGTTACCAGTACAGTTTACTCCATTTTCAAGATGATTTTGCACTTCTTCTATTAATTCGGTGTTTTCTTAAGTCGAGATGAGAGTAAAGAAAACGGTGATTAGCTTATTTTGTGAGTTCTGATTTTGTAACAGCAATTAGAAAGTCAATTCTATAAGTTACTACACTAAAAATTTCATCGTGTCAAGAACTCAAGGTTTCGACGCTTTTTCTAGAATCGGATTAGGAGGAAAGATGGTTCTCTTCCCCACCCAAGAGCACAGGAGGAAAACCCATGCAGCAAGCCATCGCCGCCCTCAATGTCTCCTTCCCCAAACCAACCTACGCCAGGATTGTAGCTACCCACCCAACTAACATTAACCCAGCCACCAAACCAACAGAGAGAGACATAATTGCATTCCTCCCACCTAGAACCCCCCCGGAAAGGCTGCCCCTTATTGATGAACTGTAGAGAGAAAGTATCAAGACAGCGCAATCTATTACCCAAGAGATACTACCAGGTATCATTGCATTATTCAACACTCCTGGCAGCAACAATACCATGGAGGAAGGCTGGACAACTGTTCAAAGAAGGACAAGCAACAAGGACAAAGTAATCCCAAATATAGGTAAGTACAACCATCCTTTACTACTCAAGCAAATACAGGTGCTAAGAGAACAAGGAAAGTGCTATAAGTGCACTGAGAAAGGACACATGCAAGCAGCTTGCAGAAATTCAATTAAGTGTTTTAAATGCAATGGCTTTGGGCATAAATCCGGCAAATGCAAATCCAAAACAGAGACACATATAAATGGTTCTACAGTACCAATCATAGAGGAACAAACAAGACCCAACAAAGACCAACAACTCAACTCAAACCGAGAGGCTAACGAGATGGAGAATTGGCAGACAATGCTAATATTGCATCCCTCACGGCTCCCGGCCGTGCGGCACGAACTGAGAAGGGCTTATGTGCCAAACAGGGAGGGATTTCACACAACAAATGAGGTGCTAGATAGGGCCGCCGTAATTCATGTGGGGCCAAGCTACAACGAACGAACCTTACCACATTGCCTTGCAGCCACCTTGGCCGCACAACTCCACCGCCACCCGAGTGACTTCAAAATCAGCAAACTCGACCACACCATGTGTCATTTTCTAGCCATATTCCCCACAATGGACTTGAGGAATCACGCAGTGCACGTCGATGTTTTCACAATCGGCTACAACACCCACGTTCAACTCGCCGAGTGGAAACCGACCTTAGGCATGACCTACGACCCCATTGCATACAAGGCACGGCTTCTCCTGCACGGGGTTCCTTTGAATGCTTGGAATATAGAAGACTTGGACCATCTTCTTGCCGGCATCGGCCATGTGCTCAAACTTGCACCGGTTTTCAGCAATGAAAACTTTGACACTCCACGTGTCTTGATATCTTGCCACAACCCGGCAAGTATCCCGCCGACTCTCATCTACACCACTAATCCCTACTCGAGGACAGTGTTTGTCGACATTGAAGGATGGTTACACTCCCCGCTCGGACAAACACCACCACTAGGCGGGGAAGGACCTCAGCCACAGAGGAACGATGGCCGGCGCGCAACCGAGCCCGAAAAGATTCTCCCCGAATTCCGACGACTACTCCAGGACATTAGATACATACCAGGCTAGAACTGACTCATTGTATTCCAGGTGAACCAGGGCGGTCCTGAAAACGCTGGTATTACCAGATCCGATGCCGGTGTAGATCTTCAAACCTCAACTGGAGACTATCCAAGCATTCCAACTGGAGGAAAAGGGGAAAGAGTTAACAACTGGAGACTATCCAGGCGATGTTCTCAAGGGCAACGCTGTAATACTTGGAACCTAGATTTTGGTATAAATTAACCACACTCTCATGTATTCAATTAATTGATTGTGATGTATTGTGTAATTAAGTTTGGAGCTATACTGTGCAATTATAATGAGATAATTATTTGATTACATACATAATACTAATTCAATAATATCTAATTAACTAATAAGGATAAACTGGCTCCTGAAATAATGCATATGCAAGCATGTACATATTAATTACGGTGCTTTGAAAATTACAAAGTTTAAATTTAGAATCCAGTACATATTAAAAGCATATATATGTACATGCTTTAATTCGGCGAGTATTTATTAAGTACATGCATCAGCTTTATTAAAATTGAAGGATGCGACTTTTGAGACTCTACCTGACTTTTCATTTAACATCGCCATCAGTCCAACGATGGCGTTACTTAACGCTATTGGTTCGAATCTCGAGCCAATTGCAGTGCTAAAGAATTCGTATCCTCTGTATTAACAAAAAATAATATTTTGAGTTAATGTATATGGAGCATCCGATTCTCTTTAAAATTTGAGCGGACTAGATCTACACTAATATTAAAGAGCCTCTGAATTATAGGTTGTGGATGGATTGGTTCCATTTAAAATCAGACGGCTGAGATGCGATAACTCAAAAGATGCTCTTTTGAGTTAATGCAGACGATACAGACTCGGTGCTAAAGAAGGTTGATTATTTTATAAATATTGGATCACTGGTGTGTGTCGTCGTTCCATCTCCCCCGGCCCCAATTTCAAATTTCGCAACTTTCTCTCTCTCACTTGGAGTAACCGACCGCCATCTGAGCTCTCTCTCTCTCCTCCTAAGGTTCCTCGCTATTACTCTCCGTCTAGGTTTTTTCATGGTTTACTTCCTGTGATTTACTCTAAGTTTTATCTAGGGTTTTATGTATTGTTTTCTAGTGGTTTTTACCTAGATTAAATGCTTAGGTCTAGATCTTACTGTTCTTTTTTTAACTTAAAGTTTCTTGGTTATATGTAGTGTTTTCTAATGGTTTTCTAGTGGCTTTACGAATATTTTGATATTTTCTAATTTTTAGTTTTAAGTTTTGTTTTTTGCTGAGCTTAGGTCTTTAGGTTTAGGTTTAGGTTTTTTTGTTCTTTTAAGTGTTAGGTTATTTTCTGAGCCAATGTCTTTTGTTAGGGTTTATCTAGGGTTAAGGACTCAAATGGGTTTAGGACTTAAGGTTTTCTGAGCCTATTTCTTTTGTTAATTTATAGCTTCAACCGTTGAATTGATCGGCGTGGATGAAGTGGAGGATATGTCATTCGGCCATATCAGCACCTAAGTGTGCGAATGACTCTCCCCCTCTTCATTTTTGCCCATCAATTCAACAAATGGAAAGTTTAATGTATGCAATTCATAGGTAAATTAAGGTTCTCCTGTATAACCTTGGGAAGAGAGAAAGATCGGTGCGTGGTTTGGTGCATGTTGATTTACAGATAATTTATGATCAACTTTGACAATCATTTCACGGTTAACAATTGGAATTTTGATTTAGATTTATCAATTATGTCAGATCACTTATCTATCAAGATGAGCCGCTATCTTCGGAGCTCATCTATCAAGACGAGCGATGTGATATAATTTATAACCTACATCTCAACTTCACATGTGAATTGCTTCATTTCTTCAATGTATATCTCCTTCTCATGGTAGTAAAGCCAATCATTTGTTCATCTAAATTATAACATAATGGTAATGGTTGTTAATTAATGATTTGTTAGTGTCTGATATAGAGAACTTCAACGTGATATTGGAGGAAAAAACCAAGGCTGCATCTCCAAAAGGTAGTAAAGCTAATCATTTGTATTTTGTTTCAATTTTAGAAAAATATGCATGGTTACTTAATGTAAGTTCATCTACATCTCCTTTTTGAATGTGGCACCCGGAATGGCATTGAACGAAAGGTATGTTCATTTAAATTATAACAGAATGGTAATGCTTGTTAATTAATGATTTGTTAGTGCCTGATATGGAGAACTTCAATGTGATATTGGAGGAAAAAACCAAGGTTGTATCTCCAAAAGGTAGTAAAGCTAATCATTTGTATTTTGTTTCAATTTTAAGAAAAATATTCATTGTTACTTAATAATATATGCACTCGTATTTTGTTCTAATTTCAAGTAAGCTCCAGCTACTAGTAGTGAAGGAGATCATTCTGAGAGAGGTCCATCTGATGAGGCTTAGCGATGTATTTCCTATTTGATCAACCTATTGGTCATTCATGTACTGAACATGTTTGATGAAGCACAAAGGCAGGCTGGGGGGAAGGATGAAGAGACTGAGCTATGCCACAGCAAAACACTGAAGCTGCTGACAGGTGAATTTCCCTTCGCCACAAGTTTAGCTATTACTTGTAAAGTTTCATTTTAGTAAATTATGTTTGATATGAATATTTTTTGGTATATTTGATGTTATATATTTATATTTTGTAAAGGAAGCACAATAGGAGGAAGAACGAGAGGTCCGATTTTACAACTTGCATGGTACAACCTTATGAGCATTACATAAATTAAATAGTAACACCTCTTTCACTCATATCTATGTTACTGACAAAATAGAACAGTAATTGCAGCACCTGAGGGCAGGGATTATTCACCTTCTAATGATGATTAATTAATCTATGTATGTTTAGGAAAGGTAACTCCTTTTTGGATTTTGTTATCAGTGATGATGATTAATCTGTGTCTATTTAGGAAAAGCAACCCCATGATGGATTTTGTTATTAGGGGGTCTTAATTATATAACTTGCAAGTTGATTATATATATGATACAAATTAGTTGTTTATGTTTATATTAATTGTCTTTTCATATTAGCTTGCATGGTTTTATATTATTTGTTGATATTTAATATAAATGGATGGATAATATATATACAGAGGCTAGACTCTAATAAAAACATATATATATTTACCAACGGCTCAAAATTAGTAACATATGGCATAGCTAAAATAACTAATTAAGAGACATGTCAAATGCCAACGTAGTAAAACAGATAGTGTAAGTGACATCTATCATCGATTGAACAATGCAAGAGATGGCATTAAAGGATCAACAACGTCAAATATCGAACACCGTATGTAAGATCGCCATTTCATTACCAAAGTAGATATGATGGGGTTTCTATATTAAATGGCTTATTTAACGACCGAAAAACTATTATTCCCATCTGTCCCTTATTTCCAATCGATGGTGTTGGAGCTGAACGCCATCGGTTCTAGCCGATGGCATTTGTGTATACCTTTCCTATCGAGGCGATAGCCATCAGTTCAGAACCCGATTGCTGATTGCGATTTGAACTGACAGTGAAGTGTTTTTCTATAGTAGTGACATACAATAAAGGATAAGGATTAGATTTGAGCCCAAATTGGATTCTGGACAAATATGATCATGCAACTCTCATAGCTAGTTTTCTAAATGTGACATCGATTTACCAAAAATAAGAACAACTACACACAAACACATTGTAACTAAATTTATTCTAGCATAATTTTATTTGTAATACTCGATGTATCTTTTTTACTTAACACAAATAAACTTATGCATATTGAAACAATACAAGTTAGATGTCATATGTTAGTTTTGATGATTGAATAATTTTAAATATGACATAATGTAATAAAATAATATAAATGCATGTTGTCTCTAACGGCACCTAGAGGAGGTGAATAGGTCTATATAAAAATTAACTATCTATTAATTATCTAACGTATAAATTAATTCTAAGTGTATGTGTGTGTTACAGTGTAGTTCTTGGCAGAATCAAGAATTTGTAAAATAAATAAATAATAGAGTGCAGTAAAGTAAATAGATAGAGTTAGAAAGTGTGACACAAAAGTTGGTAACCAAGTCTAGGGCAACGTACCCTTAATAGGCACGTCTTTCTATTATCTAATGAAGAAAGGAATACAAGTTGTGACCGGTATGAGATAACACTCCTGCAGTACACACAAACAACAAGTTGAGCACAACAGCTCAAAAGAAATAAAGGTGCACACAAGCTCCGGTATGAGCGAGCTCGCATACTCTAAGTCCAGACAATCACTACTCTCACTCTAATCTCACTCTGGATCAATTTAGGTGGAGTATATTTAAGGTTGCTAGAAATGATTATAAATGGTTTAAGCACAAGCAATAACGGATTGGCTAAACCTCAAAGGATTTCTAAATTGGAGGCGCAAAGGTTATTATTTTGTGTGTTTTTTAGAGGAAGAACTGGCCATCTATTTATAGTGGTAGTTTTGAATCTCCCAAATGGAGAAACAAATATAGGGTTTTAGGTCACACCCATAGTGATAAAGTTTTCACTAAGGCTGAGGCAAATCTCAAGATTTGTAGAATCAGAATTTTCCAGGTTTGCTTGTGCTTAGATACCACTATTGGCCTGCCTGATTAATTCATATTTTGTTTGAACTTCTAGCTATGCAACGGCTAGAATCAGGTAGTCACAACCTCATATCTACTTTACTATATTTTTAGACATAAATAAAAATTACAACATAAAATGGTAAAGTGATCACTTCATATGATCTTCCGTAATCTTCTTAATTCAGCACCTTTATTGATATTCAACATTCCAAATGACTCGTACGAATCTTCCATTAGATCATATTTATCAAGTAATTCCTTTTAGCTCGAGGAGATCATGCAACAGATTCTCTCGTGCAACTTATCATGTTCTGACTTGTCTCAATACACACTTTGACTTGCTTTGACCTTCAGACGCGACTTGTTATGCCAACTTGTCATAATATGAATTGTTGACTGTGTTAACCCTTGGCCATAACTTTTAAACATGCACATATTTCAAACAGAAAAACTATAAAATTCAATGATTATATGTTTTGCAAATTAGTCAAACAGCACAGAAGATTGCTTACAACAACAATGCAAACAAATAACACATTGTAAATGCATTAATAAACATTTATGTGTAACATTTGATCATATATTTACTTATGATTTAGCACATACGAACTTATGTAGTGTTAAAATAACATAAATTAAATATTAATGTCAATTTTGATAATTTTAAATCTAAGTCCAGTCTGAATTCATAAAACTTATGCAGAGATAAACAACAAAATTATATATGAGGCTACGACACTATGCATAGCACACATTGTTATGTACTAAGATTCAAATCTTCATTTTCAAACTTAAAATAATCGATCTGAAACCACCCAACATGATCTTCATATAAAAAACGTACTTGCAGGTCACATTTTACATTTTTTAAGATTTCTTTTACTATTTTCTTCAGATTTGTTGAAAATAACTTGATCATAAAATTATGGAGCAACCAAAATAGTGTTTTTCTAACTATCCAAAAAAAAGTAAAAATATTGTAAAAAATTATAAAATTTTGACTCCGTGTACATTTTTATATGTGTCGTTATATGGAAAAAGAAGAAGGTAGTTGCAATCCTAATACAACACTGTAATTGAAGGTCTTTGCATCACTCTAGTAGTGTCGCCAGATGGTAAGAGAAGAGGGTAGTTGCAACTCTAATACAACACTCTAATTGAAAGTCTTTGCAGCAATCTAGTAGTGTTGCCAGATAACAAGAGAAGATGGTAGTTGCAACTCTAATACAACACTAATTGAAGGTATATGCAGTACTCTAGTAGTGTCTCAAGATGACAGCAGAAGAGGATTATTGCAACCCTAATACAACACTCTAATTAAAGGTTTTTGCAGCACTTTAGTAGTGTCGCCAGATGGTAAGAGAAGAGGGTAGTTGCAACCCTAATACAACACTCTAATTGAAGGTCTTTACAACACTCTAGTAGTGTCGTCAGATGGTAAGAGAAGAGGGTAGTTACAACCCTAATACAACACTCTAATTGAAGGTCTTTACAGCAAGAGTAGTGTCACCGGACGACAATAGAAGAGTATAGTTGGAACCCTAATACAACACTCTAATTCAAAGTCTTTGCAGTAATCTAGTGGGGTCGTCATGGAAAGAGAAGAGGGTAGTTGTAACCCTAATACAACACTCTAATTAAAGTTAATTGCAGCACTCTTATATTGTGGTTGAAAGCAGATTCATTAAGGGAGTTTCACTTAGGGTGGAAAAATGAAGCAAATGCAAATCTTAGGAGGTGATTGCAAGAGAAGAGGGTCGTTGCCAACCTAATATAACACTCTAAATGAAGGTTTTTGCAGCACTCAAGTTGGGTCATTAAATGATAAGAGAAGAAGGAAGTTGCAACTCTAATACAACACTCTAATTGAAAGTCTTTGCAACACTCTAGTTGTGTCATTATATGGAAACAGAAGAGGGTAATTACAACACTCTAATTGAAGGTCTTTGCAACAATCAAGTTGTGTCGTTAAATGACAATAGAAGAGGGTAGTTGCAACCCTAATACAACACTCTAATTGAAGATCATTGCAACACTCTAGTAGTGTCACCAGAGGGCAAGAGAAGTTGCAACCCTAATACAACACTCGAATTGAAGGTCTCTGCAACATTCTCATAGTGTCACCAGATGGAAAGAGAACATGGTAGTTGGTACCCTAATACAACACTCTAATTGAAGGTCACCGTGGACGAAGAAGGTGATCCAGAAAAACACTTAAGATCCAACATAATTAAGAAAGAGAATGGTGGATGAGGTGATCCAGAACAACAGTAGAGATTCAATAGAGTGAGACTGATATTTGTGGAAGGATGAGGTGATCCACAACAACATTAGAGATCCAACTGAGTGAGAAGGAGAGTCGTATAAGGAGGAAGTGATTCAGAACAACACTAGACATCCAACAGAGTAAGAAATAGATCATGGAAGGAGGAGGTGATCTAGAACAACATTAGAGATCCAATGGAATGAGAAGGATAGTCATGTAATGAGGAGATGATCTAGAACAACATTAGAGATCCTACGGAGTGAGAAGGAGAGTCGTGTAAAGAGGAAGTGATCCAGAAAAACATTAGAGAGCTAACTGAGTGAGAAGAAGAGTCGTGGAAGGAATATAGCAAGAAAAACACTAGAGATCCAACAGAGTTAAAAGGAGGTTCGTGGAAGGAGGAGGTGATCAAGAAGAACATTAGAGATACAACAGAGTGAGAAGGAGAGTCGTGTAAGGAAAAAGTGATCTAGAAAAACACTAGACATCCAACAGAGTAAGAAAGAGATCGTGAAAGGAGGAGGTGATCCAGAACAACATTAGAGATCCTACTGAGTGAGAAGAAGAGTTGTGTAAGGAGGAGGTGATCCAAAACAACATTAGAGATCCTACTGAGTGAGAAGAAGAGTCGTGGAAGGAGGATAGCAAGAAAAATACTAGAGATCCAACAGAGTAAGAAGGAGATTCGTGAAGGATGAGGTGATCCAGAACAACATTAAAGATCCAACGGAGTGAGAATGAGAGTTGTGTAAGGAGGAGGTGATCCAAAACAACATTAGAGATCCAACGGAGTGAGAAGGAGAGTCATGGAAGGAGGACGAGAACAAGAACAACCATGCATATCCAACAGAGTAAAAAAGGAGTGTTGTGAGTGGTGGAGAAAAGAAAAAACAATAGTAGAGATCCAACAGAGTAAGTAGAAGAGTCATAGAAGAAGAAGGAGAGCAAGAACAACACTAGATATACAATATTGTAAGAAAGATATTCGTGGGATGGAGGAGATGATGCAGAACAACATTAGAGATCCAACAGACTGGGAAGGACAACCGTGGAGGGAGGAGGAGATCCAGAAAAACAATTGAGATCCAACAGAGTGAGAAGCAGATTGGTGGTTAGAGGAGGTGATCCAGAACAACAATAGAGATCCAACATAATGAGAAGAAGATTCGTGGAAGGAAGAGGTGATTCAGAACAACATTAGAGATCCAACAGAGTGAGCAGGAGAGTCGTGCCAGGATAAAGTGATCCATAACAATATTAGAGATCTAACTAAGTGAGAAGAAGAAGAAGAGTGGAAGAAGAAGGAGAGCAAGAAAAACACTAGAGATCCAACACAGTAAGTAGAAGATTCCTGGAAGGAGGAGGTGATCATATACAACATTAGAGTTCCAACGGAGAGAGAATGAGAGTTGTGTAAGGAGGAATTAATCGAGAAAAACATTAGACATCTAACAGAGTAAGAAGGTGATCGTGTTGAGGAGGTGATCCAGAACAATATTAGATATCCAACAAAAATGAGAAGGAGAGTTGTAGAAGAAGAAGGAGAGCAAGTACAACCATGCAGATCCAACAGAGTGAGAAGGAGAGTCGTGTAAGGAGGAGGTGATCCATAACAACATTAGAGATCCTATGGAGTGAGAAGGAGAGTCGTGTAAGGAGGAACTGATCCAGAACAATATTAGATCCAATGGAGAGAGAGAAGGAGAATCGTGGAAGGAACCTCAAATATACTTCACCTGAATTGATCCATTATGAGGTTAGAGTGAAGCTAGTGATTGTCTGGACTTAGAGCATGTGTACTCGCCTATCTTTGGCTTTTTTGCTCATCTGTCGTTTGTGTTGACCGTAGGACTGTTGTCTCGTACCGCTCACAACTTGTATTCCTTTCTTCATTGGGTAATAGAAAGGCGCGTGTAGTTAGGTTGTCTTGCCCCTGAAACGTAGGAGTGTTTGTGGCCGAAACTATGTCAATTTCTCTAACTCTATCTATTTACATTACTGCACTTTATTATTTATTTAATTTACATGTTCTTGATTCTGCCAAAAACATAAAGTAGATAGATTACTTAATCACAAGAACAACTTTCAAACTTGTCTATCCGACAGATAGTTACAAGTTATAGGGTTTAAATTTAAATATCCCCCTATTCACCCCCCATCTAGGTGTCGTTAGGGACAACATTTTGCAGCACTCAAGTTATGTTGTTAGTGTCACACCCCGAGACAACCTGCCACGTATTACTACGTAAGGCATATGCACATCACATACATTATCAATAACAATATAAATAAAGCCACATTTATTTCATAATCAAAAGAGTTTAACAAACGATCACGACAGACATGGCTAGTAACACAACACTGCCATGCCTGCTCAATGTATCAATTATTGAATCATGGAAATAACACTAAACAATATGTGGCAATTTATCAATCATAAGCTTTCCCGTTTGGTCTCACTCTTGTACTTGCTCGAATCCTTCATCTTCGTTACCTGGAACCCACATAAAAGTGGAGCGGGTGAGAGATCGAACCTTCTCTCAGTGCGGGATTTAGTTCCAGCCCAGAGCTTATAAAACCTTTACTTATTCTCACAAATATGAATATACATAATTAAAATGCGTATGCTTCTTCTAATGCAATGCAAATCCTATCATTACTTGCTACTTTCATTTACTTTTAAAATTCTATTAATCTATTTCATGTGCCTCACTAGACGGTGAATTCATATGCCGCTAGGTCTTGGCAGTGATAGGACCGCTTCCGCCTACAATCACGTCCGTGACAGGACAGCTTGCGCCTACAATCACGTACGCGATAGGACCGCGTCAGCCTACAATCACATCCGTGACAGGACCGCTTTCGCCTACAGTCACGTTAACGAGGGGTCCAGTCGAATACTAGACCCAATGTATACATCCCAATATGCAAGCATATCGGCCCCTGTTCAGTTTCCTTGTTCGTTCATGTCACTTATATTTATTCAATCACACAATTCATGCCATGCTCAATACATCCTATTCATGCAAGTCCATTGGTCAATGTATGAATCCTATCCTTTTAGGCATACGAATGGTTCGAAAAACAACATGCATAATTCCAACTAATGCAATAATAATAAACAGTTGCATGACAATAGGCAAGTAAGATAGTTTTATAAAGTACCTATTATTGTAGTAATTTCTTATTCGTTCTTGTAGTCTTCTAACACTTCAGGATTCGAACCTAAATTACGTAAACATGACTCTAATTAACATCAAAAGGTTGGTTACAAGTCCGAAAGGAAATACTATATATATAATACATCATAACTCACTAGTACAAAAAACCCCTTCACCGACTCTCAACCACCGACTGTTTTAATATTTAACAGTCGGTGTAGAGACTGCTAGCAAAATCGTAAATAAGAAGAACCTCTACACTGACTGTTCTATTACAAAAAACCGTCAGTGAACCAACACCGACTGTTTTTTAAAAAAACAGTCGGTGTTGCTCATACCCTACACCGACTGTTTTTTAGAAAAAACAGTCGGTGTTGAGCAGTCACCAACACTGACTGTTTTTTTAAAAAAACAGTCGGTGTTGCTCATACCCTACACCGACTGTTTTTTTAAAAAAACAGTCGGTGTTGAGTAGTCACCCTACAC
Organism: Carex myosuroides; assembly: GCA_028015225.1. Lineage (NCBI taxonomy): Eukaryota > Viridiplantae > Streptophyta > Magnoliopsida > Poales > Cyperaceae > Carex > Carex myosuroides. The sequence goes on from CM051464.1 coordinate 8,095,651, forward strand.
CGACTGTTTTTTTAAAAAAACAGTCGGTGTTGAGCAGTGATTTACTGACTGTTTTTTTTAACCGGCGGTGATTTTTTACGTTCCCGGTGTATCACTTTCGATCTACCGCGAAATTTTTCATTTTCACTTCTAAAATTCATTTCCCTCTTCTTTAGCGATCGCGATCTCCCATAAACCCCAAAATTTGAGTCAGCCTCGATCTCCCAAATTCATTTCCCTCTTCGTTCCCAATTCATCTCCCAAATTCATTTCCCTCTCCCAAAATCGCGATCTGCCTCAGCCTCCGCCGAGCACCCGCCTTGCTGCCTCGCCCCGCACCCGAGCACCTGAGCAAAAACCCCGCCTTGCTGTCCTTCTCGTCAGTCAAGTTTGGAGCGCCTTGCTGCCTCGCCCCGCTGGAGCGCCTTGCTGCCTCTCCCCGCCCCGCCTGATTCTTCTTTTTGTTTAATTATTTTTTCTAAAGTTTCATTTCTAGCTTGTTTGGGAGTCAAGGTTCGGTTGTTGTTCTTGTTTTCTAAACTATAAATTATGCTACATCTTTGCAAATAGTGGTCAATAGCAGCTTTTTTTTGCAAGACCTATTCAAATTCAGGTCAATAGCGTGAAGAATTTCAGGTTTTTTTTTGCAAGACCTATTCTAATTCAAGTCAATAGCGTGAAGAATTTGAGGTTTTTTTTGCAAGACCTATTCTAATTCAGGTTTTTTTTTGCAAGACGAATTGGAGACGAGTTATGGTTGCTCACTTCTTCTGTGGTGTGGCCGCTGATTCTCAGATTTGATATAGACCGATGATTGCAGTACTTATTCTTATATTTGTAGATTATTTACAGTGCCAAATGCCAATTAGTGTTTGTAATAATTTATGATATTTTCAGGGGCTGGATATGCAAGTATGCAAGGGGCAATGGGAAGAGTGAAGGGACCGTTCACACCTTCCCAATCGGCATTGGATCCCTCACTGTTAAATTTGAAATTAGAGTCTGAAATAACGTTTACAGAATATTGCTTTTGTTGGAAGGGCCTAATGGTCTTAAGCCGTAACAGCTGCTAATTGTACCAGTTAAGGTTATATGACCGGTACCAAATTGAATTATAATGGATCAAAGTAGGTATAGGTAGTGTAGAAACAAGAGCGGTAATTATCATTTGGAGTATTAGTTTGTCAATCCAAATGCAGATTTTTTTTTTACTTCCTTTTTTTTCTTCTACTTTTACTCTGTCAATTATTTACTAATCTTTTGATTTTTCTTTGGTCAATTATTTACAGAATATTGCTTTTTAAGGAGAGGGGTACGTTACACATAAATTCTCTAATGCAAAAGCTGACAAGGATCTTTTTTCTTTACTCGAGTGTTTTACTTCCATAGCTCAGGTATCTCCTTTATTCTTCTTATTGATGTTTAACACGTATTGTTTTAAGCAAAATATTTTTTTGATCGACTTACTAAGAGTTACCTTTCATTAACTTACTAAGAGTTACCTTTCATTAACTCGTATTGTCCTTTATTCTTCTACTTTTACTCTTGTCTCTATTTATTTCACTTTTGTCCTTGTGAAATCTGGTAATTGCCTTTCAGTCCTTATACTGAATTCAGGTATTGTCACACTCACTTGAACTATATGCCACAACAGCACACAAGCACATCCAGCACTCACAACTCACACACACATGCACGCATACTCACTGACTGACTCACATGATGAGATCTGCCATTTTCAGTCTGGTAGGTATGCTCTGACCGACAATGGTACCGAGACATGAATTACAACTTTTGATTAGCTGTATGAAGCATTCAATATTGACATTTAGTGTGTTATGTTTTTAGGAGATAAAGTGGAAAGATGTTTTGAACTTGAATAGCTGGGTGGTGCGTGATTACTACAGGCTTGTTAGTTCAGTCAATTCTCTCGAGCCTCAGATTCAGAGGCTTTCTGATGAACAGGTTATATTAATTACACTTAAAAGTAGTGCAAATTTTATACCGGGTTGTTGTGCAAAACATGCATCATTCTGAACTTTATTCATGGTATTCAGGGTATTCATGGCGACCTGAATCAACCTCCAAACACAGAGTACGTAATTACTTTCTCTTTATTATACTTTCATAGAAATGGCAGTAGTTCTTTAATTATCAACTTTGTTCTTCTATATATCTATGATAAATCAGGTATGGCACATGATTCAGGTATTCTTATGCCTAATTCCATTATTTGTTGAATTATATTACTTGCTAAATGCTACCATTGTTTCTGTTATTTTTAAATGTCATCATAGTTTGTCTTCAATATTATGAAACCACTTTATTGTAGAATGATCTTGTTCATGGATGGGGCCTTGATTTTACCCTAAGAAAATGTGTAGAGGTACATATCTTTACTTGATTTTAATTAATTGAAATTTTCAAGTGCTATAATTTAAATTGTTAATTTAAACAGAATTCTAATATAAAATTGTTATATTTTTTTTTTTTGCAAATTTCCAATTCTGAATGAAAGCCGACACATGAAAAAATTGGAGTAGTTGATGCCCAGTGGGTTTTTCACCATGCAGTTCCAACTCTGAGAAACCAGGTGCAAAATTGTTTAATCATCTTAATTGTAACTCTAAATCAATGGTATATTGCTTTGAATTAATTTTAATCTTTTCAGTATTAACTGTGGTTAAACAGGGCAAGGGAAACAGTGAAAGAGCTGCTACAGCAAAAGGGAAACAGTGAAAGAGCTGCTAGATGCTTCTATCCAATGAAATGTGACATTGATATATATTATTGATTGAGCCTATAATTATGGCAATTAGTGTGTGATTGGTATATTTAACTGTGTATATTTTCATTATAATGAAACGGCTGAATGGGTGATTGGTATACCATTGTTGATTCTTAATTCTCAGATTTGATATAAATTTCGCTGATTCTTAATCCTCAGATTAGTCGCTGATTCTTAATCATGGCAATTAGTCGCTGATTCTTAATTCTCAGATTTGATATAAATTTCGCTACATGCTCACTTTTAATGAAACGGCTGAATGGGTGATTCTACCTACTAACTAGAATCACCGACTGTTTGTTAACAAAAACAGCCGGTGTTGGGTACCCTACACCGACTGTTTTTTAAAGAAAACAGTCGGTGTTGGTACCCTACACTGACTGTTTTTTAACAAAAACAGCCGGTGTTGGGTACCCTACACCGACTGTTTTTTAAAGAAAACAGTCGGTGTTGGTACCCTACACCGACTGTTTTTTAAAGAAAACAGTCGGTGTTGGTACCCTACACCGACTGTTTTTTAAAGAAAACAGTCGGTGTTGGTACCCTACACCGACTGTTTTTTAAAGAAAACAGTCAGTGTTGGTACCTACACTGACTGTTATTTATCCGTCAGTAAAGATATACCTATACCGGCGGCGCCATCACCGACGCCTCAATAACAGTCGGTATAGGGTTTTTTTAACAGTCGGTGAAGGGGTTTTTTGTACTAGTGACTTTATTTAACCAAGTACTTTAAAATGTAGCTATTTAGTAATTGCGATTTTATCTATCCTCATTGTTGAAAATAATTAGAGTACTTAGTAAAAATTAATATAGTTACTTAAATAAAGATTTAGAAGTCAATGAATAACGGTAAAGTATAAAGATAACATAAATGAGAACTAAGGTAGATATTTGTAAACTTTGAAACAAGAATAAACATACTGTTTGATATTATTTAAAAAGTATAATAATATTAAGAGGGTAGTAAAGTGAAGATACGTTCAATAGATGTAAAATAGAAACATGAATAACAGAAGAAGCGTTAACGTATGATGTTATTAACTAACAACTATTTACTACTAATTTTATTATTTAATAAATTCATCTAAACATATAATCATCGTACAATGGTTAAATCTTAAATAACTAACTTTTGATTTGGGTTTACCTTGGGAGCAAGGCACGTGGGAGAAAAGATAGGGGATGGCGCTTGGACCGTGGTGGCTGCCGGGTGGTCGGCTACTTTGGCGGTGGTTGGTAATGCAGGGGGTGCAGTGCACGGCATGCAGCTGTGACGGCTGTCCTTACAGCTCCTTGTGCATCTCGGGCGGCTGGGGTTCTAGACAAAGAAGGAGAAAGAGAGGACGGGTGAGGGGCTGCTAGGGTTACAGTGCAAGAGGGAGGGAAGGGGCTATTATAGAGGGGGGAATCTGGTGCTAGGCTGCTAGCTGGCGAAGGGGAGCAGGTCACGTAGGCGGGAAAACAAAGGAGGAATGACCAAATTTTAAGGAAAGGAGAAATAAGAAAATAATCTTCTTTTTTTCTTTTTCCTTTTTTTGTTTGAACGAAGATGGAAAGTTTGAATATTTGATGCATATGAAATGGAAGCAGGAGCTCTTTGCGCTGCTATCTTCTTTTATTTTATTTTGAGAGATGGTAATTGCATTGTCAGGAGTTAGATAGGTGATGAGATCTTTTTTTTCAATTAAACGTATAGTAAGTATATTAGAAGAAATTGATATGAGCAGAAGCAGAATCAATGTACCTATCTATTATACACATATTGAGACTTGTACGTTAAAATATGAGAAAGCACAAATTATCAAACTCGTTGGTCTCCTAGTTAGATTTCTATATATTTATTTCTATATACTATATAGAACAACATTGTTTTCTATATATATAGTTTTTTTTCCTATTTTATGTACGTTTGTAACTTTTCAAATTGAAAATTGTTCAAAGTAATTGAATACCTTGAAAAGCTAACTAACAGAAATATAGTGATTGAACTAATAAGTGAGATGATATATATATAATATTATATGTAGTTACATCAAGTGATAAGTTTAATTGTTCGTAAATAATGAAATAAGTGATATGAATATTAATACATTAAGTTCAGTAGTTATGTAACGTAGAATGTGAAATTAACTAGAGATGGGATGATGTTTTGAATTCAGCTCGGAGGGATTTAGGAGGTAAATTTTTAAGATGAGATTTTGATTAAATCGTACCAATTTTATTTGTATAAAAATGGTTTTATTCAACTACATTAAAATAAAATTAATTGTGACGAAATGTTACAGTTAGATAGCAAAAGAAGATGGAAGTTGCAACCCTAATACAACACTCTAATTGAAGATATTTGCGGCACTTTACTTAGTATAGCCGGATGGAAATAAAAGAGGGTAGTTGCAACCCTAATACAACACTCTAATTGAAGGTCTTTACAACACTCTAGGTGTTTTTTCTATATGGCAAAAGAAGATTGTAGTTGCAACCCAAATACAACAGTCTAATTGAAGGTCTATGCATCACTCTAGTATTGTCGCCAGATGACAAGAGAAGAGGTTAGTTACAACCCTAATACAACATAATTGAATGTGTTTGCCGAGCTCTAGTAGTGTCGGCAAATGACAAGAGAAGAGGGTAGTTGCAACCCAAATACAACACTTAAATTGAAGGTCTTTGCAACACTAGTTGTGTCGGTAGATAGCAGGAGAAGAGAGTAGTTGCAACCATAATACAACATTGTAATTGAATATCGTTGCAGTACTCTAGTAGTGTCGGCAGATGACAAGAGAATAGGGTAGTTGCAACCCTAATACAACACTCTAATTAAATGTCTTTGTAGCACTCTAGTAGTTGTTGAGTATTTTAGGTATAGGATTTTTACGCTTTCTTTTATACTCTGTAGACTTTTAAATTTATAAACCTAGTGCTCAAAGATATGGTCGATTGCAAGCGCACAACCTAATCCTTGTAGTATTTGAGGTGATCCACAGGGAGATAAGGAAATACTAATTTTTAATAAAGAAAACTACTATTAAAACTAAACTATAAAAGTAAGAAGGGGGGGTTTTGTATAATTTTGTTTTTAATGAAAATGAAAGGTTCGTAATAAAGTAATTAAAGGTAACTAAAAAATTAGATGTGATTCAAGTTGGAGAAGTCTAGGGGTATTCGGTCTACAATCCCTTATTAATTCTATCTACTCGGTTTTGTTTAAATTCATGTTTGATATGACAAGGTTTCTAACCTAAGATGTTAAAAAGGGTCACTTTTGTGAATTAATAACGTGCCTAAATAATTCGAACTTCACGATTAAGTCCTTCACCCTAGCTATCTAGACTATGAAGTTCTCGTTAGCCTATCCTATCCTTAGATATTGGTACTTCACGATTTAAGTCCTTCATTCAATTCAATTCAAGGGGTCCTAATTAGGGATTTGACTTCACGATTAAGTCTTTCATCAAACCCTGACCTTAATTCCTGTAGTTCCAGTTTGGAGTTCAAATTGGTCAATTCTAATCCAAATCCTAAGGTATTTGTGATCACAATTGGTACTATCCTATATGATCATATTCTACTTTGAGTCTAAAAGACCTAAGCGGGATACTACAATTCAAGTACTAATCATGCAACATCACAAAGAATAAATCACAGAAATTAACATCAAATCAAACAATCATAATAAAAACTAAGATCCGAGTAAGATAAAATTAAACAAGTTCATGCTACATGACCTAAACCCCTAGAGAGGAAATCTAGCCTCTTATGGGTGCTTTAACATCCATAAAAGAATACAAGATAAACATGGTAAAATCTGAGAAAATACGTAAGAGAAAAGAATACAACCAATCTCCTAGTTCCTGCCCAAGTTTTTCCCTTGTCGCTCAAGCAAAATCTCGACTTCTTGCTTCTCTTCCTTTGAAATTTGTCGCAACTTTGATCACCGCCGGAAAGTGGAGCAGAATAACTTCAATTGAGCAATGATGAGCAGTGATAATTTCTCATGTGGCCTCCTTAGCCTTATATAATATTTTCTGAACTTGGAGATCAAGTTATTCCAATTTTGGCGCCCACTTAGCCCACTAACTTTTCATATTTAGCAGTTTTTCAGGCTGGTGTGGCCATTGGTGCGGCTATAAAAAATTATACATTCCAAATTTCGATTTATTTCCTTCATGAAGTTGTATATTTTTTTGTTACGATTCCTTCAAGCTTTGATTCACCCAAATCGGAGTTCGTATGACCAAGATATGGCCAAAATACGAACTGTGTGTCGCTGAGTCCAGCCGGAGTGCAGCCTCAGTGCATCCGCCCTACGCTCGAACTTTTCTGTTTTCTGTTTCTGATGGCTGAGTGCGTCCGCACTGGGCTCGGTTTCTCCTGTGTTGTGCTATGAATTTCTGTAATTCAAACAGGCATAACTCATGATCCGTAACTCCGTTTTCAGTATTCTACCACTTTTCGGAAAGCTTGTGAGAAGATCTACAATTTGTTCCATTTCCTGTAACTTAAATAGATTTTGGCAGTAACTTAACGTATTTGACACTAAAATAAGCATAAATATAAGGAATTTGGTACAGTTTGGAGGTCAAACCCTATCCTACGGTGTATAGAAAATTGGCTTATCAGTAGTGTTGTTAGATGGCAAGAGAAGAGGGTAGTTGCAACCTTAATACAATATTCTAATTAAGGTCTTTGCAGCATAGTAGTGTCACCAGATAACAAGAGAAGAGGGTTGTTACAACCCAAATACAACAATCTAATTGAAGTTCTTCACAACACTCTAGTTTTGTCGTTATATGGCAAGAGAAGAGGGTAGTTGCAACTCTAATTAAAGGTCTTTACCGCACTCTAATGTCTTTGCAGCACTCTAGCTGTGTTGTTAGATGGCAACAGAAGAGGGTAGTTGCTATCCAAATACAACACTCTAATTGAAGTTCTTTGCAGTACTCCAGTAGCGTCGCTAGATGGCAAGAGAATATGTTAATTGCAACCCTAATACAACACTCTAATTGAAGGTCTTTGCAGCACTGATCAGAGTCAAAATGATGATGAATTATGTAGGGTTTTGGCTTAGGTTTTGCATATTATCTCACACTTATGTTTAATTAATTAGAGGAAAAGGCTACTGTCACCTTTCTTTATGTTTTATTGCAAGAAATATGTTTTGGGACTATTTCACATCAAATGAAGCAAGAATCAGGTCAATCAAATAAGCGACGCTCATCGACTAAGTCTTTGTTACGGCCCGTATTGACTGATACGGACCTAGCCGAATACGGACCAGTAGATAACGCGATACGCATTAAACCCTTCAGCGACATGGTCTCAATACAGACCGTACCAGCCAGTACAGTCCGTAACCAAGGCGCCCTTAGGGGAATAACTGCTACAGCTGTATCCAGATCAGGTTTCTTGGCCTCCACTCATCTCCAAACGTCCCTTCACTCCTATATAAGCACCCTGGACAGAAGAAGAAATCATCTTTGTAATTTTGGTTAGATTTAAGTGAGAAAGAGAGGAGTGATTGTAACAATGTCGTTCCGTGGCTAAGTTCTTTCCTTAGGGGCTAGGCAGTAAACCTTGTTACTCATGATGCTTTGATATATATATTTTCTGTTGATTATGATTTCTTGTTGTTTGATTGAAATGTTTTTGTGATTTATTATTCCTTCATCTGATATCGATGATCTAGTTTAATCCGTTAGGATAGTGACAGTGCTTTAATAGTAAGAGAAACTATGATGGACGAGTCAGTCTCGTTGGGAGTCATTAGATTTAGTGGGGAAACCATAAATCAGAACAAAAAAACGTGAACCAAGTTATGTCATTTGTGTAAGATAAATCGCAGTGTCCTATGCAGTAACTTGTGTATTTAAAAATCTGTCATTTGCGTAAGATAACTCGCAGTGTCCTATGTAGTATCTCGAGGGAAGTCCAGTCATTTGTGTAAGAAAACTCGCAGTGTCCTATGTAGTGTCTTCCATAACCAACAACAGGAAATCAGACCTGACAGAAGTAGAATATCAAAGAGAATTGAGTAGCAATGGTGTGCCAAAACCCTAGGAATTCTCATCTCTTTCTTTACTTTAATTACTTTTAATTGTGCCAACTTTACATTGATCACAACTTCAACTCTCAAATTTTTCAGATTTTGTCTAACCTTTCGAAAGAATGTGATTTGATCGCTCAAGACTATAGACCAATATTCTCTGTGCATCGATCTCGATTATATACTCGATAGAATTGTGCGCTGGCGATCCGAACCGGTAGCATTTCTGAGTTTATAAATTTTAAAAGATAACATCGCTCACTTTTGAGTGATCAAGCACTCTAGTAGTGTTGTTACATGACAAGAGAAGAGAGTAGTTGTAACCGTAATACAACACTCTAATTAAAGGTTTTTGCAGCACTCTAATAGTATCACCGGATGAGAAGAGAAGAGGGTAGTTACAACCGTAATACAACACTCTAATTGAAGGACTTTGCAGTACTCTTGTAGTGTCGGCAGATGACAAAAGAAGAGGGTAGCTGCAACCCTAATACGACACTCTAATTGAAGCCTTTATAGCACTCTAATAGTGTTGTTAGATGGCATGAGAATAGGGCTGTTGAAACTCTAATACAACACTCCAATTGATGGTCTTTGCGGTACTTTAGTAGTGTCGGCAGATGACAAGAGAAGAGTTAGTTGCCACCCAAATACAACACCATAATTGAAGGTCTTTGCAACAATCTTGTTGTGTCGTTATACATATGGCAAGACTAGAGGGTAGTTGCAACCCTAATACAACTCTCTAATTTAATTTATTTGCAGCATTGTAGTTGTGTCGTTAGATGGCAATAGAAGATGGTAGTTGCAACTCTAATTAAAGGTCTTTGCAACACTCTAATAGTATCGCCTGATGGAAAGAGAAGAGGGTAGTTGCAACCCTAATAAAACATTCTAATTATAGGCCTTTGCAGCACTCTAGTTGTGTCGTTAGATGGCAACAGAAGAGGGTAGTTCCAATCCTCATACAACACTCTAATTGAAGTTCTTTGCAGTACTCCAGTAGCGTCGCTAGATAGCAAGAGAAGATGGTAATTGCAACCCTAATACAACACTCTAATTGAAGGTCTTTGCAGCACTCTAGTAGTGTTGTTACATGGCAAGAGAAGAGAGTAGTTGCAACCCTAATACAACACTCTAATTAAAGGTCTTTGGAGCACTCTAATGGTATCGTCAGATGAAAAGAGAAGAGGGTAGTGCAACCGTAATACGACACTCTAATTGAAGGACTTTGCAGCACTCTAGTAGTGTCGGCAGATGACAAAAGAAGAGGGTAGTTGCTACCCTAATACGATACTCTAATTGAAGTCTTTACAGCACTCTAGTAGTGTTGTTAGATGGCATGAGAAGAGGGTTGTTGAAACTCTAATACAACACTCTAATTGATTGTCCTTGCAGTACTTTAGTAGTGTCGGCAGATGACAACAGAAGAATGTAGTTGCAACCCAAATACAACACCTTAATTGAAGGTCTTTGCAACACACTTGTTGTGTCGTTATATATATGGCAACATAAGAGGGTAGTTGCAACCCTTATACAACTCTCTAATTTAATTTATTTGCAGCACTGTAGTTGTGTCGTTAGATGGCAGTTAAGATGGTATTGCAACTCTAATTAAACGTCTTTGCAACACTCTAATGTATTGCCGGACGGAAAGAGAAGAAGGTAGTTGCAACCCTAATAAAACATTCTAACTGAAGGTCTTTGCAGCATTTTTGGTGTGTCGTTAGATGACAACAGAAGAGGTTAGTTACAACCCTAATACCACACTCTAATTGAAATTTTTTAAAGTACTCCAGTAGTGTCGCTAGATGGCAAGACAAGATGGTAATTGCAATCCTAACACAACACTCTAATTGAAGGTCTTTGCAGCACTCTAGTAGTGTTGTTACATGGCAAGAGAAGAGAGTAGTTGCAACCCTAATGCAACACTCTAATTGAAGGTCTTTGCAGTCCTCCAGTAGTGTTGTTAGATGGAAACATAAGAGGGTAGTTGCAACCCTAATACAACACTCTAATCGAAGGTCTTTTGCAACACTCCAATAGTGTCAGCAGGTGACAAGAGAAGATGGTGGTTGCAACCCTAATACGACACTCTAATTGAAGTCTTTGCAACACCCTAGTAGTGTAGTTAGATGGCATGAGAAGAGAGTTGTTGCAACCCTAAAACAACACTCTAATTGATGGTCTTTGCAGTACTTTAGTAGTGTCGGCAAATGACAAGAGAAGGGTATAGTTGCAACCCAAATACAACACCCTAATTGAAGGTCTTTGCAACACTCTAGTTGTGTCGTTATATATATGGCAAGACAAGAGGGTAGTTGCAACCCTAATACAACTCTCTAATTTAATTTACTTGCAGCACTGTAGTTGTGTCTTTATATGGCAGTAGAAGATGGTAGTTGCAACTCTAATTAAAAGTCTTTGCAGCACTCTAATACTATCGCCTGATGGAAAGAGAAGAGGGTAGTTGCAACCCAAATAAAACATTCTAATTATACGTCTTTGCAGCACTCTAGTTGTGTCGTTAGATGGCAACAGAAGCGGTAGTTGCAATCCTAATACAACACTCTAATTTAAGTTCTTTGCAGTACTCGAGTAGCGTCGCTCGATGGAAAGAGATGATGGTAATTGCAACCCTTAATACAACACTCTAATTGAAGGTCTTTGCAGCAATCTAGTAATGTTGTTACATGGCAAGAGATGAGAAGAGTTGCAACCCTAATACAACACTCTAATTAAAGGTCTTTGCAGCTCTCTAATAGTATCATCGGATGAAAAGAGAAGAGGGTAGTTGCAACCGTAATACGACACTCTAATTGAAGGACTTTGCAGCACTCTAGTAGTGTTGGCAGATGACAAAATAAGAGGTTAGTTGCAACCCTAATACACACTCTAATTGAAGCCTTTGTAGCACTCTAATAGTGTTGTTAGATGGCATGAGAATAGGGCTGTTGAAATTCTAATACAACACTCCAATTGATGGTCTTTGCGGTACTTTAGTATGTCGGCAGATGACAAGAGAAGAGTGTAGTTGCCACCCAAATACAACAACATAATTGAAGGTCTTTGCAACACTCTTGTTGTGTCGTTATATATATGGCAAGACTAGAGGGTAGTTGCAACACTAATGCAACTCTCTAATTTAATTTATTTGCAGCATTGTAGTTGTGTCGTTAGATGGCAGTAGAAGATGGTAGTTGCAACTCTAATTAAAGGTCTTTGCAGCACTCTAATAGTATCGCCTGATGGAAAGTGAAGAGGGTAGTTGCAACCCTAGTAAAACATTCTAATTTTAGGTCTTTGCAGCACTATAGTTGTGTCGTTAGATGGCAACAGAAGAGGGTAGTTGCAATCCTAATACAACACTCTAATTGAAGTTCTTTGCAGTACTCCGGTAGCGTCGCTAGATGGCAAGAGAAGATGGTAATTGCAACCCTAATACAACACTTCAATTGAAGGTCTTTGCAGCACTCCAGTAGTGTTGTTACATGGCAAGAGAAGTAGTTGCAACCCTAATACAACTCTCTAATAAAAGGTTTTTGCAGCACTCTAATAGTATCGCCGGATGAAAAGAGAATAGGGTAGTTGCAACCCTAATACGACACTTTAATTGAAGTCTTTTCAGCACTCTAGTAGTGTTGTTAGATGGCATGAGGAGATGGTTGTTGCAACTCTAATACAACACTCTAATTGATGATCGGCAGAGGACAAGAGGAGTGTGTTGTTGCCAGCCAAATACAACACCTAACTGAAGGTCTTTGCAACACTCTAGTTGTGTCGTTATATATATGGCAAGACAATAGGGTAGTTGTAACCTAAATACAACACTCTAATTGAATTTCTTTGAAACTCTCTAGTTATGTCGTTAGATGGAAAGACAAGAGGATAATTACAACACCCTAATTGAAGATCTTCGCAGCACTCTGATAGTGTGATCATCTGACAAGAAAAGAGGGTAGTTGCAACCCTAATACAACAGTCTAATCGAAAGTCTTTGCAGCACTCTAATAGTATCCCGGATGAAAAGAGAATAGGGTAGTTCCAACCCTAATAAAACATTATAATTGAAGTTCTTTGCAACACTCTAGTTGTGTTGTCAGATGTCAATAGAAGAGGGTAGCTGCAACCCTACAACAACACTCTAATTAAAGTTTTTTGCAGCACTCTAGTTGTTTTGTTAGATGGCAATAGAAGAGTGTAGTTGCAACCCTAATATGACACTCTAATTGAAGTCTTTTCAGCACTCTAGTAGTGTTGTTAGATCGCATGAGAAGATGGTTGTTGCAACCCTAATACAACACTCTAATTGATGGGCGGCAGAGGACAAGAGAAGAGTGTAGTTACAACCCAAATACAACATCTTAATTGAAGGTCTTTGCAATACCCATGTTCTGTCGTTATATATATGGCAGGACAAGAGGGTAGTTGATACCCTAATACAACTTTCTAATTTAATTTATTTGCAGTACTGTAATTGTGTCGTTAGATGTCTGGAGAAGATGGTAGTTGCAACTCTAATTAATGGTCTTTGCAGCACTCTAATAATATCGCCAGACGGAAAGAGAAGAGGGTAGTTGCAACCCTAATAAAACATTCTAATTGAAGGTCTTTACAGCACTCTAGTTGTGTCGTACAAGGCAACAGAAGAGGGTAGTTGCAACCCTAATACAACATTCTATTTGAAATTTTTTGCAGCACTCTGGTAGTGTCGGCACATGACAAGAGAAGAGGTAGTTGCGACCTTAATACAAAACTCTAATTGAAGGTCTTTGCAGCACTTGTGTCATTAAATAGTAAGAGAAAAGGGTAGTTGCAACCCTAATACAACACTCTAATTTAAGGTCTTTGCAGCACTCCAATAGTGTTGTTAGATGACAATAGAAGAGGGTAGTTTGTACCCTACTACAACACTCTAATCGAAGGTCTTTGCAACACTCCAATAGTGTCGGCAGATGACAAGAGTAGAGAGTAGATGCAACCCTAATACGACGGTCTAATTGAAGTCTTTGCAGCATTCTAGTAGTGTTGTTAGATGGCAAGAGAAGAGGGTTGTTGCAACCCTAATACAACACTCTAATTACTGGTCTTTGCAGTACTTTAGTAGTGTCGGCAAATTACAAGAGAATGGTGTAGTTGCAACCCAAATACAACACCCTAATTGAAGGTCTTTGCAACACTCTAGTTGTGTCGTTATATATATGGCAAGACAAAAGGGTAGTTGCAACCCTAATATAACTCTCTAATTGAATTTCTTTGCAGCACTCTAGTTGTTTCATTAGATGGCAAGAGAACATGGTAGTTGCAACTCTAATTAAAGGTCTTTGCAGCACTCTAATAGTATCGCCTGATGGAAAAAAGAAGAGGGTAGTTGTAACCCTAATAAAACATTCTAATTATAGGTCTTTGCAGGACTCTAGTAGTGTCGTTAGATGGCAACAGAAGAGGGTAGTTGCAATCCTAATACAACACTCTAATTGAAGTTCTTTGCCGTACTCCAGTAGCGTCGCTAGATGGCAAGAGAAGATGGTAATTACAACCCTAATACAACACTCTAATTGAGGGTCTTTGCAGCACCCTAGTAGTGTTGTTTAAATGGCAAGAGAAGAGAGTAGTTGCAATTTTAATACAACACTAATTAAAGGCCTTTGCAACACTCCAATAGTGTCGGCAGGTGACAAGAGAAGAGGGTGGTTGCAACCCTAATACGACACTCTAATTGAAGTCTTTGCAACACCCTAGTAGTGTAGTTAGATGGCATGAGAAGAGAGTTGTTGCAGCCCTAATACAGCACTCTAAGTGATGATCTTTGCAGTACTGTAGTACTGTCGGCACATGACGAGAGAAGAGTGTAGTTGCAACCCAAATACCACACTGTAGTGTGTCGTTAGATGGTAGGAGAAGATGGTAGTTGCCACTCTAATTAAAGGTCTTTGCAACCCTAATAAAGATTCCAATTTAAGGTCTTTAGAACACTCTAGTTGTGTCGTTAGATGGCAACGAAAGAGCGTAGTTGCAACTCAAATACAACACTCTAATTGAAGTCTTTGTGGTACTCCAGTAGTTTCACTAGATGGCAAGGGAACATGGTAATTGCAACCCTAATACAGCACTCTAATTGATGGTGTCTGCAACATTCTAGAAGTGTTGTTACATGGCAAAAGAAGAGAGTAGTTACAACCCTAATACAACACTCTAATAGTGTTTGCAGCCCTCCAATAGTGTTGTCAGATGGAAATCAAAGAGGGTCGTTGCCACCCTAATACAACACTTTAATCGAAGGTCTTTGCAACACTCCAATAGTGTCGGTAGGTGACAAGAGAAGAGAGTAGTTGCAACATTAATACGACACTCCAACAGTGTTGGCAGGTGACAAGAGAAGCGGGTCTTTGCAACACTCTAGTAGTGTAGTTAGATGGCATGAAAAGAGGGTTGTTGCAACCCTAATACAACACTCTAATTGATGGTCTTTGCAGTACTTTAGTAGTGTCGGCAGATGACAAGGGACGAGAGTAGTTGCAACCCAAAAACAACACCCTAATTGATGGTTTTTACAACACTCTAGTTGTGTTGTTATATCTTTGGCAAGAGAAGAGGGTAGCTGCAACCCTAATACAACTCTCTAATTGAATTTCTTTACAGCGCGAGACAAGATGGTAGTTGTAACTCTAATTTAACGTCTTTACAGCACTCTAATAGAATCACCAGATGAAAAGAGAAGAGGATAGTTGCAACCTAATAAAACATTCTAATTGAAGGTCTTTGCAGCACTCTAGTTGTGTCATTAGATGGCAACATAAGATGGTAGTTGCAATCCTAATACAACACTCTAATTGAAATTCTTTGCTGTATTCCAGTAGTGTCGCTAGATGGAAATAGTATATGGTAATTGCAACCCTAATACAACACTCTAATTAAAGGTCTTTGGAGCACTCTAATGGTATCGTCAGATGAAAAGAGAAGAGGGTAGTGCAACCGTAATACGACACTCTAATTGAAGGACTTTGCAGCACTCTAGTAGTGTCGGCAGATGACAAAAGAAGAGGGTAGTTGCTACCCTAATACGATACTCTAATTGAAGTCTTTACAGCACTCTAGTAGTGTTGTTAGATGGCATGAGAAGAGGGTTGTTGAAACTCTAATACAACACTCTAATTGATTGTCCTTGCAGTACTTTAGTAGTGTCGGCAGATGACAACAGAAGAATGTAGTTGCAACCCAAATACAACACCTTAATTGAAGGTCTTTGCAACACACTTGTTGTGTCGTTATATATATGGCAACATAAGAGGGTAGTTGCAACCCTTATACAACTCTCTAATTTAATTTATTTGCAGCACTGTAGTTGTGTCGTTAGATGGCAGTTAAGATGGTATTGCAACTCTAATTAAACGTCTTTGCAACACTCTAATGTATTGCCGGACGGAAAGAGAAGAAGGTAGTTGCAACCCTAATAAAACATTCTAACTGAAGGTCTTTGCAGCATTTTTGGTGTGTCGTTAGATGACAACAGAAGAGGTTAGTTACAACCCTAATACCACACTCTAATTGAAATTTTTTAAAGTACTCCAGTAGTGTCGCTAGATGGCAAGACAAGATGGTAATTGCAATCCTAACACAACACTCTAATTGAAGGTCTTTGCAGCACTCTAGTAGTGTTGTTACATGGCAAGAGAAGAGAGTAGTTGCAACCCTAATGCAACACTCTAATTGAAGGTCTTTGCAGTCCTCCAGTAGTGTTGTTAGATGGAAACATAAGAGGGTAGTTGCAACCCTAATACAACACTCTAATCGAAGGTCTTTTGCAACACTCCAATAGTGTCAGCAGGTGACAAGAGAAGATGGTGGTTGCAACCCTAATACGACACTCTAATTGAAGTCTTTGCAACACCCTAGTAGTGTAGTTAGATGGCATGAGAAGAGAGTTGTTGCAACCCTAAAACAACACTCTAATTGATGGTCTTTGCAGTACTTTAGTAGTGTCGGCAAATTACAAGAGAAGGGTGTAGTTGAAACCCAAATACAACACCCTAATTGAAGGTCTTTGCAACACTCTAGTTGTGTCGTTATATTTATGGCAAGACAAGAGGGTAGTTGCAACTGTAATATAACTCTCTAATTGAATTTCTTTGCAGTGCTCTAGTTGTTTCGTTAGATGGCAAGAGAAGATGGTAGTTGCAACTCTAATTAAGGTCTTTGCAGCACTCTAATATTTTCGCCTGATGGAAAAAGAAGAGGGCAATTGCAACCCCAATAAAACATTCTAATTATATGTCTTTGCAGCACTCTAATTGTGTCATTAGATGGCAACAGAAGAGGGTAGTTGCAATCCTAATAAAACACTCTAATTGAAGTTCTTTGCCATACTCCAGTAGCGTCGCTAGATGGCAAGAGAAGATGGTAATTGCAACCCTGATACAACACTCTAATTGATGGTCTTTGTAGCACTCTAGTAGTGTTGTTACGTGGAAAGAGAGGAGAGTAGTTGCAACCTTAATACAACACTCTAATTAAAGAACTTTGCAGCACTCTAAAAGTATCGTCGGATGCAAAGAAAAGAGGGTATTTGCAACCGTAATACAACACTCTAATTGAAGGTCTTTGCAGGCAGATGACAAGAGAATAGGGTAGTTGCAACCCTAATACGACACTTTAATTGAAGTCTTTGCAGCACTCTAGTAGTGTTGTTAGATGGCATGAGAAGAGGGTCGTTGCAACTCTAATACAACACTCCAATTGATGGTCTTTGCTGTACTTTAGTAGTGTCGGCACATGACAAGAGAGGAGTGTTGTTGCAGCCCGAATACAACACCTTATGAAGGTCTTTGTAATACTCTTGTTGTGTCATTATATATGTGGCAAGACAAGAGGGTAGTTGCAACTCTATTACAAGTCTCTAATTTAATTTATTTGCCGCACTGTAGTGTGTTGTTAGATGGCAGGAGAGATGGTAGTTGCAACTCTAATTAAAGGTCTTTGCAGCCCTAATAAAACATTCTAATTGAATGTCTTTAGAACACTCTAGTTGTGTCGTTAGATGGCAACGAAAGAGCGTAGTTGCAACTCAAATACAACACTCTAATTGAAATTCTTTGTAATACTCCAGTAGTTTCGCTAGATGGCAAGGGAAGATGGTAATTGCAACCCTAATACAACACTCTAGTTGATGGTCTTTGCAACACTCCAAAAGTGTTGTTACATGGCAAAGGAATAGAGTAGGTGCAACCCTAATACAACACTCTAATTGAAGGTCTTTGCAGCCCTCCAGTAGTGTTGTCAGATGGCAATAGAAGAGGGCAGTTGCCACCCTAATACAACACTCTAATCGAAGGTCTTTGCAACACTCCAATAGTGTCGGTAGGTGACAAGAGAAGAGAGTAGTTGCAACCTTAATACAACAATCCAACAGTGTTGGCAGGTGACAAGAGAATAGGGTCTTTGCAACTCTCTAGTAGTGTAGTTGGATGGCTTGAGAAGAGGGTTGTTGCAATCCTAATACAACACTCTAATTGATGGTCTTTGCAGTACTTTAGTTGTGTCGTTATATTTATAGCAAGAGAAGAGGGTAGCTGCAACCCTAATACAACTCTCTAATTGAATTTCTTTGCAACGCTCTAGCAGTTTCTTTAGATGGCAAGAGAAGATGGTAGTTGCAACTCTAATTAAAGTCTTTGCAGCACTCTAATAATTTCGCCTGATGGAAAAAGAAGAGGGCAGTTGCAACCCCAAAAAAACATTCTAATTATATGTCTTTGCTGCACTCTAATTGTGTTATTACATGGCAACAGAAGAGGGTAGTTGCTATCCTAATAAAACACTCTAATTGAAGTTCTTTGCCGTACTCCAGTAGCGTCGCTAGATGGCAAGAGAAGATCGTAATTGCAACCCTAATACAACACTCTAATTGATGGTCTTTGCAGCTCTCTAGTAGTGTTGTTACATGGAAAGAGAAGAGAGTAGTTGCAACATTAATACAACACTCTAATTAAGGGTCTTTGCAGCACTCTAAAAGTATCGCCGGATGCAAAGAAAAGAGGGTATTTGCAACCGTAATACAACACTCTAATTGAAGGTCTTTGCAGGCAGATGACAAGAGAAGAGGGTAGGTGCAACCCTAATACGACACTTTAATTGAAGTCTTTGCAGCACTCTAGTAGTGTTGTTAGATGGCATCAGAAGAGGGTTGTGGCAACTCCAATACAACACTCCAATTGATGGTCTTTGCAGTACTTTACTAGTGTCGGCACATGACGAGAGAGGAGTGTAGTTGCAACCCGAATACAACACCTTATGAAGGTCTTTGTAATACTCTTGTTGTGCCGTTATATATGTGGCAAGACAAGAGGGTAGTTGCAACTCTAATACAACTCTTTAATTTAATTTATTTCCAGCACTGTAGTGTGTCGTTAGATGGCTGGAGAAGATGGTAGTTGCAACTCTAATTAAAGGTCTTTGCAGCCCAAATAAAACATTCTAATTGAAGGTCTTTAGAACACTCTAGTTGTGTCGTTAGATGGCAACGAAAGAGCGTAGTTGCAACTCAAATACAACACTCTAATTGAAATTCTTTGTAGTACTCCAGTAGTTTCACTAGATGGCAAGGGAAGATGGTAATTGCAACCCTAATACAACACTCTAATGGATGGTCATTGCAACACTCTAAAAGTGTTGTTACATGGCAAAGGAATAGAGTAGTTGCAACCCTAATACAACACTCTAATTGAAGGTCTTTGCAGCCCTCCAGTAATGTTGTCAGATGGAAATCAAAGAGGGTAGTTGTCACCCTAATACAAACTCTAATCGAAGGTCTTTGCAACACTCCAATAGTGTTGGTAGGTGACAAGTGAAGATAGTAGTTGCAACCTTAATACGACACTCCAACAGTGTTGGCAGGTGACAAGAGAAGAGGATCTTTGCAACTCTCTAGTAGTGTAGTTGGATGGCATGAGAAGAGGGTTGTTGCAACCCTAATACACTCTAATTGATGGTCTTTGCAGTACTTTAGTAGTGTCGGCAGATGACAAGGGACGAGAGTAGTTGCAACCCAAAAACAACACCCTAATTGATGGTTTTTACAACACTCTAGTTGTGTCGTTATATCTTTGGCAAGAGAAGAGGGTAGCTGCAACCCTAATACAACTCTCTAATTGAATTTCTTTACAGCGCGAGACAAGATGGTAGTTGTAACTCTAATTTAACGTCTTTAGAGCACTCTAATAGAATTGCCGGATGAAAAGAGAAGAGGATAGTTGCAACCTAATAAAACATTCTAATTGAAGGTCTTTGCAATCCTAATACAACACTCTAATAGGGTAGTTGCAATCCTAATACAACACTCTAATAGGTGACAAGAAAGAGTGTAGTTGCAACCCAAATACAACACCCTAATTGAAGGTTTTTGTAACACTCTTGTTGTGTCGTTATATATATGGCAAGAGAAGAGGGTAGCTGCAACCCTAATACAACTCTCTAATTGAATTTCTTTGCAGCACTCTAATTGTGTCATTAGATGGCAAGAGAAGATGGTAGTTGCAACTCTAATTAAAGGTCTTTGCAACACTCGAATAGTATCGCCAGATGGAAAGAGAAGTGCGTAGTTGCAACCCTAATAAAATATTCTTATTGAAGGTCTTTGCAGCACTCTAGTTGTGTCGTTAGATTGCAACATAAGATGGTAGTTGTAACCCTAATACAACACTCTAATTGAAGTTTTTTGCAGAACTCCAGTAGTGTCGCTAGATGGCAAGAGAAGAAGGTAATTGCAACCCTAATACAACACTCTAATTGAAGGTCTTTGCAGCACTCTAGTAATGTTGTTACATGATAAGAGAAGAGAGTAGTTGCAACCCTAATACAACACTCTAATTGAAGGTCTTTGCAGCACTCCGGTAATGTTGTTAGATGGCAAGAGAAGAGGGTAGTTGCAACCCTAATACAAAACTCTAATCAAAAGTCTTTACAACACTCCAATAATGTCGATAGATGACAAGAGAAGAGGGTAGTTGCAACCCTAATACGACATTCTAATTGAAGTCTTTACAGCACTCTAGTAGTGTTGTTAGATGGCATGAGAAGAGGGTTGTTGCAACCCTAATACAACATCATCATAGTAGTTTAGTAGTGTCGGCAGATGACAAGAGAAGAGTGTAGTTGCAACCCAAATACAACACTCTAATTGAAGGTCTTTGCAATGCTCTAGTTGCGTCGTTATATATATGGCAAGACAAGAGAGTGGTTGTAACCCTAATACAACTCTCTAATGGAATTTCTTTGCAGCACTCTTGTTGTGTAGTTAGATGGCAAGAGAAGATGGTAGTTGCAGCTCTAATTAAAGGTTTTTACAGCACTCTAATAGTATCACCGGATGGAATGAGAAGAGGGTAGTTGCAACCCTAATAAAACATTCGAATCGAAGGTCTTTGCAACACTCCAATTGTGTCGGCAGATGACAAGAGAATAGGGTAGTTGCAACTCTAATTGAAGGTCTTTGCAGCACTTTAATTGTATGACCGGATGGAAAGAGAAGAGGGTAGTTGCAACCCTAATACAACACTCTAATTGAATGTAGCATTATAGTTGTGTTGTTAGATGGAAAGACAAGAGGGCAATTACAACACTCTTAGTGAAGATCTTTGCAGCAGTCTTATTGTAGTAGTTGCAACCTTAATACAAAACTCTAATTGAAGGTCTTTGCAGCACTTAATTGTGTCATTAAATGGCAAGAGATTTAGTTCCAACCCTAATACAACACTCTAATTTAATGTCTTTGCAACACTCTTGTAATGTTGTTAGATGGCAAGAGAGGAGGGTAGTTGCAATCCTAATACAACACTCTAATCGAAGGTCTTTGCAGCACTCCAATAGTGTCGACAGATGACAAAAGAAGATGGTAGTTGCAACCCACTATAAT
Source organism: Carex myosuroides (assembly GCA_028015225.1). Classification (NCBI taxonomy): domain Eukaryota; kingdom Viridiplantae; phylum Streptophyta; class Magnoliopsida; order Poales; family Cyperaceae; genus Carex; species Carex myosuroides. Next base: position 8,117,374 of record CM051464.1, read on the forward strand.
TGACGTCTTTGTAGCACTCTAGTAGTGTTGTCAGATGGCAAGGGAAGAGGGTAGTTGTAGCCCTAATACAACACTCTAATTGATGGTCGTTGCAGCACTCCAGTAGGGTCGAAAGAGGACAAGAGAAGAGGGTAGTTGCAACCCAAATACAACAATCTAATTGAAGGTCTTTGCAACATTCTAGTTGTGTCGTTATATATATGGCAAGAGAAGAGGGTAGTTTCAACCCTAATACAACTCTCTAATTGAATTTCTTTGTAGCACTCTAGTTGTGTCGTTAGATGGGAAGAGAAGATGGTGGTTGCATCTCTAATTAAAGGTCTTTGCAACACTCTAATAGTATCGCCGGATGGAATGAGAAGAGGGTAGTTGCAACCCTAATAAAACATTCTAATTAAAGGTCTTTGCAGCACTCAAGTTGTGTCGTTAGATAGCAATGGAAGAGGGTTGTTGCAATCCTAATACAACACTCTAATTGGAGTTATTTGCAACACTCTAGTTGTGCCGTTAGATGGCAAGAGAAGATGGTAGTTACAAGTCTAATACAACACTCTAATTGAAAGTATTTGCAGCACTCTAGTAGTATCGCCAGATAAAAAGAGAAGATGGTAGTTGCAACCCTAATAAAACACTCTAATTGAATGTCTTGGCAACACTCTTATAATGTGGTTGAATGCAGACCCAGTAAGGGAGTTGCAGTTAGGGTTGAAAAATGAAGCTAATGCAAATCCTAAGAGGTAATGGAAAGATAAGAGGGTATTTGCAACCCTAATAGAACACTCTAATTGAAAGTCTTTGTCGCACTCAAGTTGTGTCCTTATATGGTAAGAGAATGGGGTAGTGCAACTCTAATACAACACTCTAATTGAAGGTCTTTGTAGCACTCTAGTAGTGTCACTGGATGACAAGAGAAGTTGGTAGTTGCAACCCTAATACGACCCTCTAATCGAAGGTCTTTGTAACACTCTAGTAATGTCGCCGGATGGCAAGAGAAGATGGTAGCTGCAACCCTAACACAACACTTTAATTGATGATGTCTACACCACTTTAGTTGTGTCATTAGATGGCAAGAGAAGAAGGTAGTTGCAACCTTAATACAATTCTCTAATTGAAGATCTTTGAAGCACTCTAGTTGTGTCGTTAGATGACAAGAGATGAGAGTAGTTGCAACTCTAATACAACATCCTAATATAGATATTTAAGAGTGATGCTATGGTAGTATGCATAGCGCGGATTGGTCCATACTATGGATAACTATTTCTTTTTCAAAAAATTTAACAGTCGATCTAAATACGTACTTGTAAACTAATTTTTAAATTTGAATATCTTCACTATTTTTTTAGATGGGTAGAAAATTACTATTTTTAAACGGTCTAGGATTTCCAGATTAAGTGAATTTCTATCCATCTAAAAAATAGTAAAAAGTTCTAAAAAATATAAAATTTAGTTTACATGTACATATTCATTTGGAGACCATGTTGAACGGTTCGGATCGACCATTAGGATTTTGAAATTGAAAATTTGAATCTATAGTAGTACCATAGCCTCACTCAATAGATATTACTTGTGTATTTATAGCTTATTGATTAGAGTTTAATTTGTAACTTGTTGACTATAATTTTAATTTATGATTGTGAATATTCAGATTCAAATTTTGACTCGCAGGGCATATGTCATATCACAACATTTTCCCTTGCAATACATGTTTATTAGCACGGTTTTTAAGGAGAACATAGTAGGTCTGATGGGTATCGGATTTACTTTTTGAGTTTGATAGGTTTCAAAACCGTTCAATTTGCTTTATGGTCCGTGAGCATAGATATTGACATAAATATGCATGAATATTGAAACGGAGCACACAAATCTTAATACGGATCGAACAGTCTTATAATCCCTCAAACCGCAGTCATTTTCAAGACATAATTAAGATGTACTCGTTGACGAACCGAATAACAATCGAAAAAAAAGTAAATTTGATTTGCTTGATTGAACCGGGATATGAAAAAACCCACACCGATGACAACATTCCTTTCTATTGTGCCGAAAATCTATCCACATAAAATAAACCTCACATTATATATATAGAGGTTGGGCAATATCAAAACGTTTGTTCCTAGGCTGTGGAACAAACGCTTCAGTTTTTATATTTTCAAAGTCCAGACAGTCGATCCAAACCGTTCAACATTCAATCTGTATTAAAATCAGCGATTTTGAAACTGATTTAGTAAATAGTAAAAAAATTTCAAAAAATGTAAAATTTTGTCTCCAAGTACATTTTAATATAGAGATCACCTCTAACGGTTTGAATCGACCATTTGGACTTTGAAAATCAGAAAACCAATTGGTTGCACCACGGCTCTGGAACAACCGTTTTGATATTAGCCAACCTCTCTCTTTCTCTCTCTCTCGCTCTCTCTCTCTCTATATATATATATAGGTTGGCTAAAATCTAAGTGGTAGTTCCTCAGTCTTGGTGCTACTAATTCGTTTTTGTAATTTTCAAAGTTCAAATAGTCAATCTGAAGTGCTCAACATGTTCTCCATATTAAAATGTGTTTGGGACCAAATTTTATATTTTTTGGAAATTTTTTACTATTTTTAAAAATCATTGTTTTCAGATTTTATTTATTTATTTTTATTATTCAAAACAATGATTTTAAAAAATACTTAAAAAATAGTAAAAAAAATTCAAAAAATGTAAAATTTGGTCTCCAAGCACATTTTAACACAGAGAACACGTTGAGCACTTCAGTTCGACTATTTGAACTTTAAAACCGCAAAAACAAATTGGTAACACCAATGCTCAGGAACTACCACTTTGATTTTAGCCAACTTCTCTCTATATATATAGTAGTAGTAGACAAATAAATTTTAAAAGTCAAAACTCAATACATATATAAATACATTTAATAATCATAGAGATAAAATATCAAGATATATATCAGTTAAACTGAAATAAGAGAGATTACACCAAACTATATATAAAAAACTGAAGTAATTGAAGTTATATCAAGTAAATTTGGTATATGTACGTAGTTGAACTGAAATAAGAAATATTAAACTGAACGAAATATATAAAATCGAAGTAATTTACAAATTCAACCAACCATTTAAACCGTAATAACCAAACTATTTAATTTAAAATTTGTTGGTTCGATTAAAAATCAAATAACTGGATCAATGAACATCCTATCAACAGATCTACAGGCTAACTAGAATCTGGATTTGACAGCAGATTTGAGAGTTCTCTCTATAGGTTGATTAATTAATGTTTAAAATGGAGAACTAAATAACTCAGTTTATATTTGTTTAAGTTTTTTAATGACAATAATATGATAAATTTGTTAGTATAAAACTAAAAGTATGTACAAATTAAAATGAAATTATATACAATTGTCACAGAAATAATAAAACTTAACTTAGAGCATCTTTATTTTTAAAATAATTAAAAATTATCAAAATTAGAATTGAAAATTCAACATAGAATTAACAATTCATAATTTTGCCAACTTAAGAGTTAGAAAGTGGTTTCTTTTTTTTTAAAAAGGCTAATTATAAAATTGTCATACATATAACGAATTAAAAAAAAATACAACATTGGATTTGAAATTAGAATAAAAAGATTCCAATATAGATGTTCTAATCTAATACAAAGACCAATGATATGAAATTAAGCACACGAATTCTAATCTAATACAAAGACAACCCAATAATTCTATTATACACATTTTATTATCTATGTTCTGAATTTTTAGTTGCAACTCTTTGCATACATGAGACATGAGCAAAGAGCTACATGCAAATTAAATGAATAATAAATTTAGTGTTGTAATGTGTGATAGTAAGTGGTGGTTACAATGAATTATTAGTTGCTATATAAATGCAAACATCATGAATTAATGGAAATTGTTGCATGATATAAAACAAGTAGAATATAAAACAACAACGAACTAATCTGATTAATGTTGTTTAAGAATAAGTTCTCAAGTTTCTCAACATTAATTGCAAAATAAAAAAATAAGAGAGAGATCAAATAATGTGACACAAATTCATTCAATTTGGGAACTCATAAAACATATAAATATGATATTAGAGGATAATCAAAATTAACAAAAAAAATATTTCTCTATTATAGTGAAGGTGTGGATGTATAGTATGATGGTGTATACGGTCAAGATTCAATTTGGATACCTCATCAAAATGGAACTCCTAGTCGGCGTTGTTAAAGCAAATCTCATGCTTCTTCAGTAGTAATTACACTGAAAACAATCTAAGCTGTAAAAATTTGCATATAATTCCATGAATAAAGTTTATGGATATAATTACTTAAAGATTAAATGTAAAATTATGCAATCAGATATTTTTTTTTAATTGAGTTTTCGCTCCACCAAGAAAGTTGTCAAAACATGTAATTATAATTTATCAAAACATTATGACTTTGCATTTTTTTTTCAATGTAGATATGTAGTGAAGATGGGTTTTTAGTGTGTAAATTATAATTTAGCACTTAATTATGAAATATGCTTATATGCAATATAAATTAACTAATTAATTAATGAAATTTAATAGTATCGAAGTTGTTAGGATTCAATTTTTTTTTCTATGTTATGAGTTTCTTCCTAAATACAATTTTCGTTAAGTTAATTTTAGTTTTGCAAATATTTCTTCATTTTTGTATTTTTAATTTTACTTGAATTTATGGGAAGGCATTATATGGGTCTACCTAATTCATGAAACCACGTGTTTGTGTATATTTTGAAGGAACAAATTTCAATCAAGTTGTCCATTTTAAAAAGTGCCGTAATAATAAAATAAATGAGCTAAAACGTAACGAAATGGAAAGACATCCTACAACATTACAAAACCTAATATAATTCTTATATTATGTGAATTTCTATCAAACTTGGTCCACTAGTTTGGTGTAGCTTGGGCCTTCAAATATTCAGTGTCAGGAACGAATTTATAGTAAAGTCAAGAGGAAAGAATAATATTAGAATTAAAAGGAAAACGATCGTCGACAGCAGGATTCGAACCTGCGCAGGCAAAGCCCAACAGATTTCGAGTCTGTCTCCTTAACCACTCGGACATATCGACCCTTTGTTTCAATATGTCAAACATATATATTATCAAAAATACCTTTGTGTAATTTAAAGGTCTCAATTTGGACCAAAATTAAATATGCAAGTTATAATGAAATTATTCCTGCTCCAACTTATTTATAAGGAGCCTCTTAAAAATTATATTGTAGTGTCTAGACCGGATGAAAATATTATAAATAACTGAAGTTGTAGATTTGTAATAAAGAGAACGGAGTAGGTTTGATGGGCATCAAATTTATTTTTGGATCCAATGAGTTCCAACACCGTCCGATCCACATTAAGATCTATACGCATGGAAATTGAAGCTAACACACACGGACTTTAAAGCGGAGTGCATGTATCTTAATGCAGATCGGATGGTGATTGAGTTTATTGAACCAATGTAATAAGTTCGATGGGCATCGAACTTACTCTAAATTATGTAATAAATATTATCTGTAACTAAATTACATTGAATTATTGCTCGAAAAATGACTCAAAAGTATATTTGTTATCCTTCAATTTCTAACGTGGTAATTGATTTGAAATTCTTGGTTTGAATCGGTCGTTCAAGTCTTTGTATATATATCGAAATGGGGGTGCACATGTATAGGTCACTGAACAACAATAATTAAAAAATATAATATTGAAATAACCTATACACATCTTCTAAGAAGTTGCACTGGAATAAATTAATAATTTAAACTTGACTAGTTGACTAAATACCATGATTCGGCACATAGAGATGTAGACTACTTTACAAAACAAACATTGAAACGTTTATATATGAGATATAAATTTGAAATTAATAGATGATAGAGAAAAATAGTGATTTTTAGATTAGTATGAAAATAGTGTTATTCAAATTAATAAAAATATTGTTTGGATTGTACATTTAAAATAGTGAATAACTATAACTGAGAAAGAATATTATTAACATTATACTTATTAAGAGGAAAGATAGACAAGTGAGGTCTCAAAAGAATTGTCACGACGTGAAGATGACAAAAGTGACGTTAACTTTGTCATTTCAGGACTGTGTTGGCAAAAATTGGAGAAAAAAATATTTTTTTCTCTCTTCACATTTCTGAATAGTAGTTATTTCAACATTAAAAGGAATAGAGAATGACAGTTGTTCTAGCTATTCCGATCGAATAACAAAAATATTATTTGTGTGCACATTGCTATTCTAAGTAGCCCTATTCTCAAATAACTTATATTCTTGATGCATCCTAACATACCCCAGAAAAGAAAGGACTATATTATAATGTTGAGGGTTTGTTGTAATCATGAATTAATTAATGTTGTCATAATATCATGAATTAATTAATGCCCACTGTCTGTGTATGAAAGTCATTAAACAGCCAATATCAATTATTGATACAATGAATAATTAACACGGCCTACTTAATATAAATAAGTACCTCTTGCTCTCTCAGTTCTCTCAACAGCCAGGAAATTAAGTAAACTTGTCTCCTCATTTCTCTCATTCTTCTCTTCTTAGCACCAACAAGCCATCTTCATTAATTAGCCATGGTATGTATGTATATTTGTTATTATTTATAACTAACTCAAATTGATTATAGAAGCTGAATGAATTAATTGCTTTTATTTTCCAGGCTCCTGATAAAAATGGCGAAAATGGTGGAATAGTGAATTGGATCAAGGAAAAGGTGAAACGTCGCCATTATAAAGAGACACCTGATTACATGAAGTGCCAACCGCATCCACCAAAACCGTCCGATAGACCATTTAAATATTTACCAAGAGAAAAACCAACCACCAAGCCTTATTTAGTCCCAGCCTCTTTATGGAAATGGTGGAAGCAATAAGGCGTGGCGAGCCAACGTAAAAAACCCCAGTCTCTTTATGGAAATGAATCCAATCCATTTGAATATGTACCAATCCGCTAATTAAATTTCTCTCATTTCCGATTAAATATGGGATATATATATATATATTCAAAGTTTGGAGTAGATCAATCCAATTTGTGTGTATCCCATTGTTTATTTATTGTTTCTTCTTTTTTAAAGCAGAACATTGTTTACTATTATTCCTTTGTATGTGTTGATCTGTCATCAGAATAATTATGTGTTGTTTGTTTGAGGATATTAGACATGAAAGGCGTCAAAAATATGAAAATGATAACTTTTTGTGGGCTGAACTTTCTCAGAGGTGGCTATTGATTCCAAATAGTTGAAAAATTGAGATTTTTTGTTTTTTACTTTTATGACAGGTTTTGATGTTGTTAGCAAGAAAACCACATTTTTAATTGTAACTTGTGCCTGAATGGCATTTGATACTATAAACCTTCTTCCATGATTCCTTGATTCCTTCCCTGAATTAAATGCTTTCTGTTTATTGAGTAGACAGTTCAGATTTTCTGTTAAGCTGTCCAGTTATCGTTTAAAGGATTTCAGAAATTTTGTGTCGAAATTTTTGCAGTCTGCGTCAAAGGGAAATGGTCAAATGAGACTACAGGTGGAGATCTCTGTACTGGTACAAGACAATCTTAAAGAAGTACTGATACAAGGCAATGTATGCAATTGACTGGTAGTACTCTTTGCGTTTTGGTTTTCCCATTTGAAGGTTTTCCATGATGGCTTTGTTGACCATGAGCTATTTTTGGAAGTTCTTTATTTTCATCTAATTTTACCTATGTTCTGAAACCTAATCTTTTAGGCTACATGATCAATCAATGTTGCAACTTCTAACAACTCTAATCTTCATAAAACTGAAAGACATGAATGCAAATGCCCCCTTTGTGTATTAAATTAAACAAATTGAAAAATTAAAGTTAGATTTTGGTTATTTTGACAATCTTGACAACAATTTTTCAAAAAATTTAAATAAACTAAGAATTAGAAATAAAAGTTAACTATATAGATATGTTATTAGATCTATAAATAGACTGAGGAATAAATTTCCTGCAATTTAAGTATTGTTTGATGATGCATAAAAAACAGTTAATTTCGAACAGTTGAAATTTTTAATCATTTCATGAACAGTGAAATTTATATCAAATCTCATCAAATTTTGTTGACATGACCTAACACCTATTTTTTAAATATATATTCCCATATTTATATATAAAATCTCTCTTCCTTCTCTTCAAAGTTCCTGCTCGATGGTGAGTTGTCAATGTTTTCTTTTCTTAGTCTACTCGTGCCACTACACTAAGTCCATGATTCTTCTTGTTATTTAGTTAAAAAAACTGAAAAAAAAATATTTATGTTTTTGAATTTTCTTAATTTGATAAATACAATTTAGTTGAAATTAATTTTCATATTAGTAAAGTGATTAAATATGCGTGAAATCAATGTGTTTTAATGATTTATTTAATAAATAATAAAACAAATTATTATATTAGCATTACATGTAATTATTTACTCGTTCTGTTTCGTTATCTGATAACCTTAATGGGTAAGGGTAGAGTACGTGCAAGGAAAATTTGTAATGGAAAAGGGTAGAGTATGGGTAAGGTCATTCATAATAGGTACGGATACAAAAATATTTCCACTCGACCTGTATTGATCCATTAATACTTCTAGCTTGGATCGCACCAGTTAAAAATGAGATTTTTTGTGGTAGATATGTTGTAACAGTTGGAAAATGGTGGAACTGCACCATTGGTGCGGTCCGACCCACCTGCCCATATTGGGACCACACTAATGGTATGGTTCCATCTATTTTTCTAAGAATAGCCAGAGTCTTTTTGTTTCCCGTATAAATAATATTTTAGCTAGTTTTTTTGTTTTCCGTATAAATAATATTTTAATTGATGCGGTTCCATCTATTTTTGAAAAATAATCAGAGTTTTTCCTTTTCCCGTATAAATAATATTTTACATCTAAAAGAAAAAAATCAGGACGGTGCCCCAGAGAGTCTGTTTGATTCACCTTACCTAAGGATGCATGGATCAGTTTCCGGCTTGTCCACAGAAGATCTCGTTTTGCTACACTTGACAATAATCCACTAGAAGCGACATGGTGAGTCGGTGACAGCGGGGTCGGTGATCACATATTATTTTTTTTTCCTAATACGAAGTCTTTAATCATTGTTAGAATTTAATTTCATATTTTCTTTTGAAAGAATATATTCTCGATATAATTCAGATCCAGTATAATACGAGACCGTGTAGAATAAGATCTGACTCGTCTGTTTTAATAGGCACGAATTTCAAAACAGACTCACTCTTATATTTTAAATATGTACCAAATTAATTTTGATCCATGTTTTTAATAAATATCAAATTAATTTTGATTCAGCTGTGAATATTAGTCTAATTGTGGTCCCTCTCTGCCTCTCTCTCCTTTTCTCTTGGGCCGGAGGTGTGGGTGAGCCAACAACCATCTCCATCTCGGTTGTGCAATTACATATAGTTACTATGGTTGCTCCCCGCTTCTCCCCCTTGGGGTTAGGGTTGCGGTTGTGAACTGAGAAGGCTTGAGAATTCATACAGGTTTGTTTAATAATTATTTAATCTTGACTAGTTGACTAGCTAATGTAAAAATCAACCTGCGGAATTCTTATACGGACTGTGTATCACTGGATACAATCCGTACACGAGTAAACATACACACAAACAGAGAAAGAGAAGAACACAGTATTTAACGAGGTTCGGCACCAACTTGGTGCCTACGTCCTCCACACTCACACACACCTTTTTTTATTTCTTTTTTTAATAATGATTACATAGAGAAGAAGAGAATATATAGAGAGATTAGAGAGAATAGAGAGATTTGTTTCCTAATACAATTATCTAAAATTGGAATGTAGTAAAATGAGAATGTAGTAAAATGGAAATGTAGTAAAATGGGAATGTAATAACTCTGATTGATTCCCCCAGCTGTTGTCTTCATTCTTTAAAGATATGGTCCATATAGGCAACGATATGGACCACCATTTATTTCAACACCCGCCCTCAAGTTGGTAGGTAGACATCTACCATACCCAACTTGGCAATCGAATCTTCAAAGCACTTGGTTGACACCGCATTTGTTAACATGTCTGCCAACTGTTGTTCTGATCTTACAAATGGAAATGAGATGATCTTTTCTTTCAAATTTTGTTTGATGAAATGTCTATCAATTTCTATGTGCTTGGTCATGTCATGTTGTACTGGGTTATGGGCTATCTCAATTGCTGACTTATTATCACAATGTAGTCGCATTTATCCTTTTGGCCCATATTTCAATTCATTCATAAGTTTTCTCAACCACAACAACTCACATAGGCCCTTCGACATTCCTCTGAATTCTGCTTCTGCACTTGACAGTGCAACCACATTCGGTTTCTTACTTCTCCAAGTAACCAGGTTTCCTCCCACAAAGGTGAAGTATCCTGACATTGACTTTCGACCAATTCAGTCTCCAGCCCAATCAGCATCTGTGTATCCCCAAACGTCCAAGTGTCCATTTTTCCTAAATTGAATGTCTTTCCCTGGAGTTTTCTTTAGATACCGCAAAACTCTTATCACAGCATCCATGTGTTGTTTTCTCGGGTCCTGCATAAACTGACTCACCATGCTCACAGCATATGCAATATCGGGTCTAGTATGGGATAGGTAAATGAGTTTACCTACTAATTTCTGATAGGCTTCCCGATCCACCTCCGGATCTTCTGGGTCATCTTCAAACTTCAGGTTCGGAATTGTGGGTGTATCAGCTGGCTTACAATCGAGCATCCCCACCTCTGCAAGTAAGTCAAGTGTATACTTCCTCTGTGATAGAGATATACCGTCCTTTGAGCGCAGTACCTCTATTCCCAAGAAGTACTTTAGACCGCCTAGATCCTTCATCTCAAATTCCTGTGATAACTTCTGCTCGAGCCACTTGATTTCCAAAGTATCGTCCCCTGTAATTATCATGTCATCAACATAGATAATTAAGATGGTTACCTTGCCTTGACGATGCTTGAAGAACATAGTATGATCAGAATCACTTTGATTGTAGTTATAGCTCTTCATGGCCTTACAGAACCGCCCGAACCATGCCCGGGGGGACTGTTTTAAGCCATATAGACTCCGTTCCAACTTGCACACCAGTTTCTTGTTGTTTTGGTGGGAATATCCTGGCGGTAGATCCATATAGATTTCCTCTTCTAAATCACCATGCAGAAATGCATTCTTCACATCAAACTGATGTAGGGGCCAGTCAAGGTTTGCTGCAAAAGATAATAAAACTCGAACTGTGTTAAGTTTTGCAACTGGGGAAAAAGTTTCCTGGAAATCTATACCATATGTCTGAGTGTACCATTTTGCCACCAACCGTGCCTTATAGCGCTCAACTTTACCTGTAGCATCATATTTCACCGAAAACACCCACTTGCATCCTACTGTTTTCTTCCCAGTCGGAAGTTCTACCAAATTCCAAGTTTTAGTGGTTTCTAGGGCTTTCATCTCAGTTTCCATGGCTTCAACCCATTTGGGATCGAGCACTGCCTCTGTTACACTGGTGGGTACTCGAATCTTTGATAATTCCTCGGTAAAATTTCTCACCATGTTGGACAACCCGACTGTACTAGTGTAATTGGATATGGCATATCCTTCTTGGCTATCACCATCTGTCCTATACCGTTTTGGTAGTACATTTCGGGTGGTTCGCATAGGGTACCGTCTAATAGGATTAGGATTTAGGGAACTTACCTCGGGGACATCCTCTGGAGAACTGGAGCGTGGTATTTCTTCCTCCTCATCGGACTGTATCACTTCATCTTCCGATCGGCCGTCCTCAGGTCCTAGGACACGGTCCGTGTCATCCTCTGCACGATCCGTGTCATCTTCTGATCGGCCAGTTTCTTCTTCTGTACGGTCCCTGTCTCCTTCTGTACGGACCGGATCACCATATGTGCGGTCCATGTCAGTCTGTGTTCGGTCCGTGTGGCTGTCCACATGGTCCGTGTTATCATGTGCGGTTTCCCACCAAATCGTTGGATTTTCTTCCTGAACTGATCTCTGCTGGTCCCGAAAATAGGACTCACTTTCCAAAAAAGTCACATCCATTGTCACATAGGTCTTTCCAGTTTCCAAATCAACACATTTATATCCTTTTTGGTGATTTCCATACCCGACAAACATGCACCTAATTGCGCAAGGGTCTAACTTGGTTTTTTTCTCCCTTGGAACATGGACATATGCTACACACCCAAACACTTTAGGTGCCAGATTTAGAGCGGAGGGAATTTGCACAAAAGAGGAAAGTTTTTGTAAAGGAGTAAGGAATTTTAGTGTACTAGATGGCATTCGGTTCATAAGATACACAGCGGTAGATATGGCATGATTTCAGAAATTCTGGGGTACATTATTTTCAAATAACAGAGATCTAGCAATTTCCAAAATATGGCGATTTTTCCTTTCTGCCACACCATTTTGTTGAGGGGTACCGACACAAGAAGTTTCATGTATAATACCATTGGTTTTGAAAATTTTTCCCAAGAAGGTATTTACATACTCCCCCCATTGTCACTCCTAAGAATTTTAATTGTCTTTCCAAATTGTCTCTGAATTAGGTTTGAAAAATCCACAAAACAGTTTGCAACTTCACTTTTATGTTTCAAGAGGTATAACCATGTCATTAGTACTATCATCAGTGAAAAGAACAAACCACATTTCCCCGTCTACAGAATTAACTGGGGCAGGGCCCCACACATCAGAATGGACCAAATCAACAAATTCCAAATCTTTATAACAAACACTAGGATAAGAAGTTATGTGACTTTTACTTCGAATACAAGTTTCACATTGAATTTCAAAGTTTAATATACCAACCCATAAAGAATGAAAGCTCTTTTTCATATACCCAACAGACGGGTGTCCTAACCTCTTATGCCACAACAAAATATTGTCTCCTTGAATGCTTCTATTCGCGAGACACGTAGAACCAGTACTCAAGTCTTCGAGGTGATACAGTCCATTGCGCTTAATACCACGCCCAAGTATCTCCTTCGTTAGGATGTCCTGAAAAATACAAAAATTTGGATACATCAAAACTGCACAATTTAGGTCTTCAGCTAATTGGCCCACTGATATAAGCTTTGTGGTCAAAGATGGTACGAGTAGAGTGTCTTTCAAACACAAAGATTCAGACACATTTACAGTTCCTGATCCTATAACCGGTGAGGGAACTCCGTTTGCATTCACGATTTCTTTCCGGTTAGATTCCCCAATTCTATCAAGATCTGACTTTTCATAAGTCATGTGGTCGGTTGCCCCTGAATCTATCACCCATTTGTCTAAATTCTGTGTAGTAAAGACTTTACCTTTGCCAATCGAACTTTCTGTACCTTCGACATGAGTTGCGAGTGTCAGAGTTGCTTGACCTGTACCGGCTTCTGCACGGTCCGTATGCCCATTTGCACGGTCCGTGCGTCCTGCCAAGTGAACCTGTCCCTTCTTGTTCCTTGCTGCCTTTTTCTCTTTTAAGTCCTGCCACCAATCTGGGTACCCATGCAGTTTCTCTGGTGTGCCTCGGATTGTTGCAGTGAGTACACCCTTTTCCCTGTTTTGTTCCAGATTTAAGAGAGAGTGATACCTTTGGTGCACGGTCCGTGTACCGACCTGCACGGTCCGCACCCTTCATCGCCATGACTGCAGGGTTGAAGGTGTTGTCGCTACCGCACATCACTTTCTGCCTTATCTCCTTCTGGGTGGTGAGAAGTTCCTTCAGCGCTTGAAGAAGTGTCATGTCTGCACTGTGGTCTTGGTCCTTCCCACCTCCTGTCTTAGAGATGTCTTTCATTGCTGGTCTTTAGATCTATACCCGCTCTGATACTATGTAAAAATCAACCTGCGGAATTCTTATACGGACCGTGTATCACTGGATACAATTCTTACACGAGTAAACATACACACCAACAGAGAAAGAGAAGAACACAGTATTTAACGAGTTTCGGCACCAACTTGGTGCCTACGTCCTCCACACTCACACACACCTTTTTTTATTTCTTTTTTTAATAATGATTACATAGAGGAGAAGAGAATATATAGAGAGATTAGAGAGAATAGAGAGATTTGTTTCCTAATACAATTATCTAAAATGAGAATGTAGTAAAATGAGAATGTAGTAAAATGGGAATGTAATAACTCTGATTGATTCCCCCATCTGTTGCCTTCCTTCTTTGAAGATATAGTCCATATAGGCAACGATATGGACCACCATTTATTTCAACAGCTAAAACCATGATTCACACCATAGATGCAGACTACTTTACAAAACAAACATTGAAACTTCAATTAATATTATAATGTTGAGGGTTTGTTGTATCATTTTTTAATTAATGTTGTCATAATAAAAACGTGTTATTCGTTGTATCCCCACTTTCGGTGTATGAAATTAAGTTTACAAACAGTCAACATTAATTATTGACACAACAAATTAACACGTAATTAATGGCTTATAAATAAGTACCTCGCTTGCCTCTTGCCTCCTCACTTCTCTCATTCTTTCCTCTCTTCTTAGCACCAACAAGCCATCTTCATTAATTAGCCATGGTATGTATGTTTATTTGTTATTATTTACTGGTGCCATGGTATGTATGTATGTTTATTTGTTATTATTTACTAGTATTGTATCCGTGCGTTGCAACGGGGACATATTATAAAATTGAATAGAATATAAAAAAGACCTTTTTATTTGACATTCACACAAAATTAAGAAAAAAATATTTAAATGAAAATAAAAAACACAAATGAAAAAAAATGGAGATTCAAATAATAAATAACAATAAAAGAAACAACAACAAATGAAAAAAAAAAGGATCAAATATAACATGAAAAAAATTCTTGAAGTATCATTGTACGATTTAATATCTAATTTGTAGTATCATTTGTACGATTTAAGGAGAGATAAGAAAACAAATCGCTAAGGATTCATTCAATTTTAATTGTGACAAATCATGTAGTAGTCTATGTGGCAAGAATGTTTTTAACTAAATTTAGATTTCTACACATAAAATAGATGTATTTAATTAAAAGAAGACAGATTATGTGATTGGAGGACTGATATTAAATTGAAAATTCATCTTTCGATCTCAGTTGTTGGCGGATCAGGACAACTTCGTGCATAATATAAGAATGGAGATAACTAACTCAAATTGATTTTAAAAGCTGAATGAATTAATTGCTTTTATTTTGCAGGCTCCTGGTAAAAATGGCGAAAATGCAATTTGGGGGTTTGATTTTGGAATAGTGAGTAGGATAAAGGAAAAGGCGAAAGGCCTCATTGCAAACAAACCTAACTGGAAAGACCATCCTTGTATGAAAACAGTAATATTGGGTGCGGCCGTCTTTGATCCGAACAGCAGTAATGCGACAGTTGGTGATACAACTGGCAGCAAAGCGACTAATAAAGGAACTGCAATGCAATCGGAGACAAGGGGAAGCGGCAAAGCGACTAATAAAGGAACTGCAATCGGAGACAAGAGGAAGCAGCAGAAACCTGCATGATCCCTCATTGCAGGGTGGGGCGAAAGGGCCGAAATGGCAAATGCTTCTGTGCACACAAGGACCTATTTGTAAAATGAGCATATTTTTATTTTCAAAGTTCAAACAGTCGATCCGACCGTTCAACATTTTCTCCATATTACAATGTAATTGGAGGTCAAATTTTACATTTTTTTGAATTTTTTTACTATTTATTAAGATGGTTACAAAATTCAATGGTCTGAATTTGACTAGTTTTGTAAAATACTTAATAAATAGTAAAACAATTCAAAAAAATGTAAAATTTGACCTCCAAGTACATTTTAATATGGAGATAATGTTGAACGGTCGGATCGACTGTTTGAACTTTGAAAATAAAAATATACTCATTTTACAAATAAGTCCTTGTGTGCACAGAAGCATCCCTTTTTGCCATATAAAGGGATGCTTCTATGGGCATAAGGACCTATTTGTAAAATGAACATATTTTCATATTCAAAGTTCAAACAGTCGATCCGACCGTTCAACATTATCTCCATATTAAAATGTATTTGGAGGTAAAATTTTACATTTTTTTGAATTGTTTTACTATTTATTAAGTATTTTACAAAACTAGTCAAATTCAGACCATTGAATTTTGTACCCATCTTAACAAATAGTAAAAAAATTCAAAAAAAATGTAAAATTTGACCTCCAAGTACATTGTAATATGGCGAAAATGTTGAACGGTCGGATCGACTTTTTGAACTTTGAAAATGAAAATATGCTCATTTTACAAATAGGTCCTTATGCCCATAGAAGAATTTGCCATATATATATATATAGAGTATGGCTAAGTTGCTGCCGGCAGCATTTCGGCGAGGTGCTGCCGGCAGCGTTTCGGCCATTCTGTTGTTCAAACAACAAATTTTTTTTTATAGATGTTCAATCTATATAAAAATCTACTTGGAGACTAAATTTTACATTTTTTTGAATGTTTTTATTATTTATTAAGCCACTTTGAAAATTCCAGATCCGGGTGAACAGTAAAAACAGTCTGGACCATATGATCTGAAATTTTCAAAGTGGCTTAATAAATAGTAAAAAAATTCCAAAAAATGTAAAATTTGGTCACCAAGTAGATTTTAATATTTAGAACACGTTGAACGGTTCGGATTTTCTGTTTGAACAACAGAATGGCCGAAACGCTGCCGGCAGCACCTCGCCGAAATGCTGCCGGCAGCAACTTAGCCATACTCTATATATATATTCAAAGTTTGGAGTAGATCAATCCAACTTGTGTATATCCCATTCTTTATTGTTTGTTTCTTTTATAACGCAGAACATTGTTTACTGTTATTCCTTTGTGTTAATCTGTCATTAGAATAATTATGTGCTGTTTGTTTGAGGATATTAGACATGAAAAGAGCATCAAAATTTTGAAAATGAAAACATTTTAGGCAGCTGACATTGAGAGTGAACAGAGAAGGTCTAATAAATATTTAGTGAAGGCTTCTGTTAAAAGTTGTAACTATTGATTCCTAATAGTTGAAAAATTGAGAACCTTTTTTTTTTTTATCTTTTATGACAGGTTTTGATGTGGTTAGCAAGAAAACCACATATTTTTAATTGTAACTTGTGCCTGAATGGCATTTGATACTATAAACCTTCTTCCATGTTTCCTTGATTCCTTCCCTGAATTACATGCTTTCTGTTTTTTGAGCAGGCAGTTCAGATTTTCTGTTAAGCTGTCCAGTTATTGCTTAAAGGATTTTAGAAAGTTTGTGTCAAATTGTTTGCAGTCTGAGTCAAAGGGAAATTGTCAAATTAGCCTACAGATGGAGATCTTTGTACTGGTACACTGATTGCTGGTACAAGGAAAAATTGCTGATTTTGCCCATGCTTTTCTTAATTTCTCTGTACTGTACTGATGCATATCAGAAAAGGAAAACTTCTTGTTACTGTTCTATCTATTTTTAGGTTTCTCATCAACGGTTCTTTTTTCTGTTGTAAACTTACAAATATATCTAAAACCTGAAATAAATCTAATGATTTTGCATAGGCATCATCGAGCACCAGATCAATCACGTCCATAAAGCAACCCCAGATTTACTAGATACGATCAAGGCGACAAAGCAACCTCAAAACCTCAAATTTCAATTGCAAAATCATTGATATGTGACTAGCATTTTCAAAATTTACTGTCCAAAACAAATCATATATCAGCTGTTACCTTACTGTGATACAAACATGATCAATAAACCAAATTAACAAAAAATCGCATGAACGGGTGATTTGTGACCAAGGTAAAAGGTTCTCTTATTAAATGAGGGAACTAAACCCAGATTGATTACTTTCAAAATCTCAAATCCTATAATCCACAGTTAAAAGCACCATAACAAAGTACCCAAGTAGAAAAGAAACCTGACAGCAGCAGGGCTTTACCACGTAAAAAATTCTCAACCTAACGCAAAAGAATTAAAATGAAAAGAAAACAAGTTTACAATTCTTTTGCGGTACAAATTTACCATTAGACGGTTTCATTTTTAGATGTTGAGCAAGATGTCTTCCGAGTTTAAGAAGACCTTGTTAGAAGACAGAGCAATGGTGTGTGAAATCTCTCTTGCTGCCTCAATCTGTCTCAGTTCCAGAAAGGAAGGGTCGCTAGACATTGCCTTGCCAATCAGCTCAATACTCTTAGCCTCTCCCTGTGTAGAGAATTAAAAGAAGTCAGAAGGGTTTTTATGTAAAAAGGCTGCATGAACAAAAAAGAATACCAAAACAGGGGCATATTTGTCAAAGAGCTTCATTTGTAGATTTTGGAAGTCTCTCCGAGGGGACAAACATTATGTATGACGATATGCTGTTATTTTTGTCTTGTTTTTCTTTCATCACATATTTCTCACGAGGTGGGGAGAGAAAATTGCACCTGCATAGCAGATTCTTTGACACTGATCATAACTTGTATCATTTAAACAGCGTTTGATCATCCAAAAATATTAAATGTTAAATGAATCATGATACAATTTTTTATTATAAATAATTAAAACCTGAAATAAATCTAATGATTTTGCATAGGCATCATCGAGCACCAGATCAATCACGTCCATAAAGCAACCCCAGATTTACTAGATACGATCAAGGCCACAAAGCAACCTCAAATTTCAATTGCAAAACCATTGATATGTGACTAGCATTTTCAAAATTTACTGTCCAAAACAAATCAACATTGCTGATAACTCCCTTTTACAACTAGGATTATGAAAACAAATCAATGAATAACAAGAATAAAAAAAAAACTGAAACAGTGAAGGATAGTCAACTGTAGCTGATTTCATATAGACACTTAACAAATGCCTGACCATCCAAAGGTTATACCATCCAGATAAAGAGAAGGGGCAAAATGAAAAGTCCTCCATAGATCCCTATGGTACAATACAAAACAACAGTGCTGTTACATTTTGAGGTTTATTAAGCAAAAACCTAACACCTCTTAAGGCTTCATTCGCTATTTCGACTCTACAGAGGCCAATTCCATAACAAAAATTGAAGGAAGGGAAGAGATCGGAGACCTTGTCTTTAATACCGTCGATCCGATTGAAGACAATGGCGCGATGACCACCATCGACGTTGTAGAGGCTGTTCAAGGCGGCGTAGACGGCGGCGCCGCCGAACAACGCCACCTTCAGCGTCGTCGTCGCCCCTCTCGTCGGCACATTGGGTATTTTAAGGTTTTTGAAATTCATCCTCGCTAGTGCGTTCAAGAGACAGAGATGTGGTGGTGTTTGGGTTTAATGAAAGAAAGGGGCGACTCGGGGTTTTAGCTGTAAGTGTAAGTGAGAGAGGAGAATTTCTTCCACCAGGTAGACTCGTTCTTTCATAGACCGGAAAGCTATATCTACTTCGGGCCCACCAATCAGTGAATCAGTGTGATATTAGCATTTAAAGTAGGTCCAGACCGTTTCTTGATTTCTTCCTCCCCAAGCCGGCTAAAGGCAATTCATATCACCTAAGGTCACTGTATCTTTCTGTTTAGATCCAGACAGTCCCATCGGAATCCGCACGAATATTAAAGAGGACTGATGCATTCCGCACGAATAATAAAGAGGACTGAGGAAAGGACACGGTTAAATGGCTCAAGTCTTAACACTTATACCAGAGAGAATCAGAGAAAAGGGCTATTTTTATTTTTTTTCGGCCAGATGTGACTTAAGTTTTTAATCAAAAGTTTTAATATATAAGCCACATATTCGTCTCGCTTGCAAAAAACCTGAAAAAAATATTTGACAAATGCGATTTGAAGTGTCAAAGACATAGCAATTGCTTGCTAAATTTGCCGTATTTTAAACAATACCACATCACAATTTGTAATTGTTTACAAGAGTAATTTTAAGATATATAAAATAATTGATTGTAAAGATTTAAATAATATATTACAAAATCAACGTGTCACAAATAATAAGATTAGAATTCATTACGGGAATGAGATGACTTTAAAATAATTAAGAAATAATTGTGAAGTCATTGATGTAGCACAAATTCAAACAGCGTTTCAAATAAAAATATTAAACAGCGTTTGATCATCCAAAAATATTAAATGTCAAATGAATCATGAAATTTAATAGGCATCAACAACTACATATCACCTACGGGTTTCAAATAAAAAAAAAATGCAAAACAATTTTTTATTATAAATAATCAAAACCTGAAATAAATCTAATGATTTTGCATAGGCATCATCGAGCACCAGATCAATCACACGTCCATAAAGCAACCTCAGATTTACTAGATACGATCAAGGCCACAAAACAACCTCAAATTTCAATTGCAAAATCATTGATATGTGACTAGCATTTTCAAAATTTACTGTCCAAAACAAATCATATATCAGCTGTTACCTTACTGAGCTACAAACATGATCAATAAACCAAATTAACAAAAAATCACATGAACAGGTGATTTGTGACCAAGGTAAAAGGTTCTCTTATTAAATGAGGGAACTAAACCCAGACAGATAACTTTCAAAATCTCAAATCCTATAATCCATAGTTAAGGTGCCATAACAAAGTACCCAAGTAGAAAAGAAACCTGACAGCAGCAGAGCTTTACCACGTAAATTGTTTTCAACCTAACGCAAAAGAATTAAAATGAAAAGAACAAGTTCTACAATTCTTTTGCGGTACAAATTTACCGTTAGACGGTTTCATTTTTTGGCTTCATTTTTGGCTTCATTTCTGGCTTCGACATAGAGAGAATGGAGGTTGAGCAAGAGGTCTTGCGAGTCTAAGAAGACCTTGTTAGAAGACTGAGCAATGGTGTGTGAAATCTCTCTTGCTGCCTCAATCTGTCTCAGTGCCAGAAAGGCAGGGTTGCTTGATATTGCCTTGCCAATCAGCTCCGCACTCTTAGCCTCTCCCTATGTAGAGATATTAAGAGAAGTCAGAAGGGTTTTAATGTAAAAGGCTGCATGAACAAAAGAGAAGGGCATAAGTGTCTCCGAGGGGGCAAACATTATAACACTTTTTAGAGGGGTAAAATTTGTTTTTTTTTTAGTTATTCCACTCTGTATGAGGATATGCCTTCCATTTTTTTGTTTTTCTTTCATCACATACTTCTCATGAGGAGGTGGGGAGAGAAAATAGCACCTACATAGCAGATTCTTTGACACTGATCATAACTTGTATAATTTAACAGGGGTATATATGTAATTTTTCAAAATACCCACCTATTACTTAAAACAACATGCACACTAGGCCAATCAAATTTAAGAAATACCACAAAATAGGACAACATTTCTAGACAGTTCAATCATGCTATGCAATTCAGGCATGTCAGAACTGAGAACAAACCTGTCAATATCAAACCAGATATATGTTTGCCATAGCACTACAACTGTCACAAGTATCTCGAACTTTTTTTTGTTGCAAGGACAAGATATCAGGTACAGTTTGCAAGTAGTCCATCAAACACAGGTTTACATGCAAAACCCAAACAACAAAGACTGAGGCTATGATACTATGCATAATGCAGATTGGTCTGTACTATGAATCAACAAAGTTCAAATAGTCAATCTAAACCTTTCAACATGATCTCCATATGAATTTGTACTTGTAGACTAAATTTTACATTTTTTAAAATTTTTTTACTATTTTTTTAGATAGGTAGAAAATTACTACTTTTGAATGGCCTAGAATTTTTAGCTGAAGTGATTTCCACATATGGAGATCATTTTGAAAGGTTTAGATTGACTATTTGAACTTTGAAAACAAAAACAATGATCCATAGTACAGACCAATCTGCGCTATGCATATTACCATAGACTCACTCAACAACAAAATAATAAATAGGAATGAGGGAAAAAAGAAAACACACCTGAGCTCTAATAATAGCACTCTTCTTATCCTGCTCAGCCTTTTCAACTATGAACTTAGCACGCTCAGCCTCCTGTGCAGCTACCTGCTTGGCCTCAATGGCATGAGTGAACTCCTTGCCAAAACTCAGGCTGGTGATTGACACGTCATCAAGGGCCATGTTGAAGTTGCGGGCCCGCTCTGTCAGAATCTTTCTTATCTCCCTGCTCACTGTCTATTTATAGAATAATAACAGAAAACTTAGACCTCACTTGATCCATGGAATATCCAAAGAACAATTTGTAGTATGTAATTTATCAAATACTGAGAATTGTGAATCTCCTAGAGACAAACAAGTCTCAATCATTTAATCTGATACAAGTTCAATAGCAGTTTGAGCCCAAAATCATTTATCCAGTACCATTGCAGATCATGTTACAAAAGGCTAAAAACTCCAAAACTACAAATTGTCCCAAGTTTTAACTTGCAAGCAGCTAAACATTGAAAAATGTTCAAAACAAATGAAGAGAAATAAATTGCTTATAACTTTTTTGTCAACTGAAGGTTAAAAATGGAAAAGGGGAACAAAGGCAACCTCTCTTTGAGTGATGAGCTGGCTAGCATTGTACTGAGCAACGACCGCCTTGAGAGTCTCATGAATAATAGAAGGAAGCACTCTCTCATTGAAGTTCTCCCCTAGAGTCCGATATATTGTCGGCAGTTTCTCTGGCAACGGTCTCGTCAGAACCCTCAGCCCAATTTTCACCTTTCAAGATTCAAAGAAATGCACACAAAATTAAATGTGTTGAAGACAATTTTCATCTTTTGCCTTTCACATTTGAAAAAAAATGAACAAGAACTTTTAAATAAATTGGTTCAGATTGTACAATGGCAAAACAAAGTCACTTGTTCATTCTAATGTCAAGCTTAATTTAGTTACTGTTCATTATTAGAAACCACATAGGAAAAGTGAACTTGCCAATTAGAGTAAATTGTTTCTGAAAAGAGAGCTTGATAAAAATTATTGCCAAAAAAGTAAATTATAAGCAACAGTTTTCAACTACTTGTAATTAATCCAATGGATTTGACAGTAAATTTAGTGTAATAAAGCACTTGAGACTACAAATATGAAGATACATAAAAAGGAAATTAAGTAAATTAGAAAGAGTAAATACAGGTCCATAACTAATGTTATTCTCGACTCAAACCCTGTTTTTCCTTTTCCAGACTGATCTGTCTGATATAAAACAATGGATCAGAATCATGCCACTAATGGGTTATTGGGGCCCTTTTCAAAGTAGATCCACTACAAATTGTTTTTGCTCAAATAACAGAAGAAATAAATTTGAGTAAATACCATCTGCAGATCACGGCTACCAGAAGTGCTCTCAACAAGATGGGGTCGGGCCCGCACGTCATAGATTATCGGTCTCTCAAACCATGGGATCATAAAGTGGGTTCCTTCAGGGTATACCTGCATATACAAACTTCAACTTTTAGTAGTAAACTCAAAATGTAGTTTCCGATTTTTAGGTTTCCACTTCAACTCAAATTCCTTAAGAGACGTGACTCAGAATCCTTAGAAAAAATTTGCAACTACAAGACTTAACATGAAAAAGACACAAATAAAAAGTAAAAACTGAATAATCACAGGTTCTGACACCAACTCCCTTCTACAATAATCACAGGTTCTGACACCAACTCCCTTCTACAACCAGGATTAAAAATAAATAAAACTGAAACAATGAAGGATAGTCAACAGTAGCTAAATTTCATTATAGACACTTCCCTAATGCATGAGCATCTAAAGGTTATACAATCCAGATAAAGAAAAGGGGCAATAAAATGAAAAGTCTTCCATAGATCCCTTTTTCATGTTATCTGATGAACGCTTGTAAATACCAACATTTCGAGTTTGATTAATAAAAAACCTTACACCTCTTAAGGGTTCAATCGCTATTTCGACTCTACCGAGGCCAATTCCGTAACAAAAATTGAAGGAAGAGAAGAGATCGGAGACCTTGTCTTTAATACCGTCGATCCGATTGAAGACAATGGCGCGATGACCACCATCGACGTTGTAGAGGCTGTTAAAGGCGGCGTAGACGGCGGCGCCGCCGAACAACGCCACCTTTAGCATCGTCGTCGCCCCTCTCGTCGGCACATTGGGCATTTTAGGGTTTTTAAAATTCATCCTCGCTAGTGTGCTCAACAGAGAGAGATGTGGTGGTGTTTGGGTTTAATGAAGGAAAGGGGCGACTTAGGGTTTTAGCTGTAAGTGAAAGGTAAGTGAGAGAGAAGAGAACTTTCATCAGACAGACTTGTTCTATTGTAGACCGAGAAAATATGCTTACTTGGGGCCCACGAATCAGCGTGATGATAGCGTTTAAAGTATATCCGGTTCAGGAAGTTTGCATCTCTGGAGAATAGAGGTGATGAATGATGGGTCCAAATACCTGAAGTAACGCAAATTTTGTGTTTAGATCAGACCGTCCGATTCGAATCTGGCCAATCGGGTCCGAGATGAAGCGCACGGGGCCCTTTAATCTAACGGTCCGGATCTAAATTAAATAATTGGGTTACTTTAGGAGATTGACCATTTCTTGATTTCTTCCTCTCCAAGCAGGTTAATTGTGACTTAATTGTTAATGAAAATTGAAAAGTATAAAGCCTGCGCCACATGATATTCTGAAAAAAATAAGAATAGAGCATTTCATTTCGCTTGTAAACAAAATGGAAAAATATTAGGACAAATGTAATTTCAACTGTCAAAGATATATAGCAATTGCTTGCTAAATTAGCCGTTTTTTAAAAATACCACATCACAATCTGTAATTGTTTTCAAGAGTCAATTTCAGATATATAAAATAAACGTGTCACAAAAAAATAATTTTAGGATTCACTACAGGAATGAGATGATTTTAAAAAATGTTTAATTATTTTAGTATAAAAAATCAAGCGGTGAAAAAAATTATAAGTTAATTTTAATTTATTCATTTTATTATTATTTTTTGACTGCTTAACTTTGTACTAATTAGTTTGAGAATTTATTAATTTTGTATGAAAACATATCACTCGTAAAGTAGACTGATTTGAACAATTTGAATTATTAATTTAAAATCAATTTAATAAGTTTTGAAATTAATGTGCACTTGATCTATAACCGTATAAATCTTGATGCAGATTAAATAGTTCTGATCGAACATTAGATTGAATTTGATCTTATGCTCAGATTGAATTTGATCTCATGCTCATCATATTGCATTAACTTGCTTTGGTAATTCTCTCGTGGTGGGGGCCACAACTCAGTAAAAGAAACTATATATTGGGGTTGTTTTTAGTGACGCCTTTATAATGACAATATCCTAGTGTCAATGAAATTTCATTCTTTGGGCCGGCCTCTATAAATGATCAGGCCTGCTAGTAATTACAAGATACATTGTCAAAACTCAAAGGTAATAGTTTAGAATATTTTTCAAGCCCAAATTTGATTCCCGTTTAAAAGCTAGGTAACTGCACTTCAAAGTTTAAATTAACAATAATTCATTTTTTTTGTTATTCTAGAAAAAGAAGGATGAAATCACGAGGTAATCATGACCTTTGATTCGTGATAATGCAATGATTATGTGAATGTATTGCGAGAAAGCATTATGTAGCCATTCAAGTATCATGTTTAAGAAAGAATACATGGGCAAAGATTAACGTCTTTTATGTAGGAGGTCGTAAGTTCGAAATTCACATGAAGAATCTCTAGTGAATATTAAAAACATTTGGGTGGCTTGACCTCCAACTTTAATCAAAAAGAAAAAAAATATCACGTTTAAGAGCAAATTAAACTAACGTATGATGTGCCCACCAGGAGAATTTGGTGAGCACAACTCCAAAAACTATCAAATTGGTTTCAAATGACGAATTCAAATTCAAATTGTTAAAACTGATATACTTAACGCGTGATGTGTGTGCAAGCAAAATTTTGAATATTTTGAATTTATTTAGTACAAAAGTCTAACAATAAAAAATGATGAAAAGTGAAAATAATTTTGAGAAATGAATTTTTTTTTTACTGCTTGACTTTGTCACTGATCGAAGTATTTGTTCAATTGATAATGTCTAATATTACATTTAATTTTATGCGATTGGATGGCGCATTATAGAACAATCTTAGTTCCACAGCATTGGCTAGTGAAGTTGGGTAGGAGACCACACAACTGGATCTCCATGTGGATGGACATACTAGAAGGAAGACGAAGGGGACACCAGACCAACAGAGCAACACTGGAAAAGAATGCCAGAGCTCGAAGGGATGCTAAAAACCTTATCCAATAAGGTAATTTTTATTTTAAAAAAAAATATATGTCTCAAAATTAACAATTGTTCTAAATTTTTCTGTAGTTTCATTGTCCAAGAGGAGATCATGTGCGAAGTTCAAATTTTCAATTCAAGTTGTACTTTTTTAGAGGGAATGTTTGTTATGTTGAGTTGTAGTACAATTTGTTAGTTATGTTGTAGTTCAATTTGTACTAATTGGTAGTTAAATTTAGTACAAACTATTTGTTAAACACGTGTGTTTTATTTATTAAACATGTGCGTTTTATTTGTTAATATGTGTGTTTTATTTTCTACATTTCCTTCATTTGATTTTATGTGAACATATAATTCTAAACACACTAAAACAAAACAAAAAATAAAAAAAATCCCACATTCGCAACACGCACCAGCCCAACTTGCATGGGTGGTAAGAATTGAATTTTGATCCATTCGACGGTAATGTTCTAATTTTGAGTTATTAGGGAACCAAAATTTGATTTTTTTTTTTTCGAAGGACAGCTGGCCAGTAGCCGGCCGTCGATATATTAATAATAAAAAAAATATTTACATCTCCGCAATGGAGTTCAGTTTTAATTTACACGCAATTCAATTATTAAATAGTCCACTAATTAGCACTGTGAAGGAGCGCGCTTGGTCATCCGTGCCCATCCTTCCCCTAACCTTCCTCCACCTAACAGTGAGCGGCCCAAGAGAGAGACTCATCCGCTGCTTCATTTATTAATCGATGCGCTTGTTTTCGGTCTTGAGAGAATATCCTCCGATTTTGATTTTTTTTTTTACCAACCAAAACTGACTTTGTTTTAATTGACCAACCAAAACTGGCTTCTTCTTTTTTTTTACCACCAAAACTGGCTTTCTTTTTTTTTACCAACCAAAACTGGCTTTTAAAAAAAAATGCTCTATTGACTATTTCTAAAAAGAAAGCTTCTATTAAAAGCAGCTCGATGATCCAGTGTACTTGAAGCCAAAATTATTAGTCAAAAAATATCTTTTTCCTCTTCCCACACTTCCCCTTTATATATATCATGTCCAAAAGGACCAAAACCCTTTCCATGCATATTACTTCATTTCCTAATTAATTTTCAGAGAGGCAACATGGGAAGGGGTATAATACCTATTAAGAAGATAGAAGATAATCGGGGCCGCAAGAGCACCTTCTCCAAGCGCTACCCTTGCGTCTACAAGAAGGGTTATGAGATCTCGGTCCTCACCGGTACTGACTTTTCGGTCTTGACTAGCAACTGTAATGGCAAGCTCTGCTACTTCTCACACCCGAAAAGGTACTCACTCACATCCCTGAGGACTTTTGACATTCACACAAGGATTTATTTGTCCTTAACCTCTTTAAGAATTCATGATCTTTATAATATGTCATGTTGAATATATATAATAGCTATTTGTTAACATATATATTAAAACTTAATTTATAAATCTTGTCAAATTTTAGTTCTTAACATCTTATTCAATCTTTCATGGTACTCATTGGTCTCATCTCCATATGCAACTTTGAAGCAAATTAAAATCAACAAAAGCTCATTGGGACTCATATCATCTTCCAACAACATATCACAATTGGTCCACACCTCCTTCATATAATTGATTGTGTGAAGATTTGCCGCCCAACGTCTCTATGTTCGGGTTTGAGCGATCTCAAAGCTGGTTCCCAAAATCGGTTTACAATATGAAAATCATGTCCTTAACTCCTTAATTAAGATATAATTTATAAATAAGTTCGAATTGTGCATGCGTATTGTATCCCTTTAATTCCTATGCCCCCGCCATGTGTTTTTCTTATATTAAATTGCATTTTCTTTTCTTTTATATGCTTATTTTCTAGGGCGGAGGATGCCTTGGATAGATTTCTTAACATGCCAGATGATGAGAAGATAGTTACGGATTGGGATGGTCAACAAATTGGGTATTATCTTTATATTTGTTATATATATTACTTCTGTCATTGCTGATATTATTAAATTAAAGAATATTAATAACAAACCAGGACATTTTCTTTTGAGACGCATCTCTTTTCTCGTATTAATTAACCATGTCCCTAATATATCTGTTTTTTGTTTAATTTGTCCTCTTTTCTCGTATTAATTAACCATGTCCCTAATATATCTGTTTTTTGTTTAATTTATCCTTTTGTGAACAGCGGAAGAATCCCGATTGGCTACAAAGATGTAAGTATTTGTAGCCAATTTAGTTTCATAAAACCAGTAATCGAATAATAATAATAGTCAATGTTTCAAATAAATATTAGCCATATATTATGAAACATTGACTAATATTTATTTGAAACATTGACTATTATTATTATTCGATTACTGGTTTTATGAAACTAAATTGGCTACAAATACTTACATCTTTGTAGCCAATCGGGATTCTTCCGCTGTTCATAAAAGGATAAATTAAACAAAAAACAGATATAATTAAAGACTTACAGATAGACACAATTATAGTCAAATTTATCTTTGAAATCCGTGAACAGAGTATAAATTGAACTTAATTAGGACACCTCACTTGTCGATCTAACTCTCTCAATGATAACAATTCATTCTATTAGATCTGTAATAAAAATGTAATTGTATTTAATTTTTCATATTAATTATTCTTCATTAATTGAATAACTGAAACAATTCCAATAATTTATTTTTATTTAAAATAAAGTAGTGTATTGGAAACACTGGGCTTGGTGGAGTGGCACAAGTCCTCATCTCTTTACGGAGAGACATGCATATTCTATTATAGAAAATAACATCTAAAAGATGCAGGATTGTACCGGGACCCTTTAATATAAAAAAGAAAGTAGTGTATTAATTTCACCAAATTGTATATATAATTTACGTAGCAGTCAGACAACTTGATTAATTTGTCCAATATATAGTTTATCATTGAAGTTTTTGTTCTCATATTATACTGAAAGGCATTAACTAAATGTTTGTATATACAATATAATTGATCCAATTTATAATATTCCACGACCTGACATATATTGTAATATTAGTAAAACATTCATCACAAACCATAACCAACCTAATTTCAAGCGTTAACCTTAAAGGAATAAATTATTGTATATATTATATGTTCTTCATAGTTATACTCGTTATAAATATTTTCATTTTTTTTTCCATAGCAATCCTCTGGAGATTGTGTGAACAACTGGCCGGACCTTGGACAAGCCCAACAAGAGCTAGCACTCCCCGAATTCACGGAAGAAACGAGTCATCTCTTACCGTAGAGAGACAAATTGAAGTAAAGCAATTTGGAGTTCTTCACATTTAGAGCATATTTTATTCAAGTTGCTAGCTATGAGTTTTACCTAATTTTGACTAGAGTTTCCTCAAACCCTAGAAGGATAAATTAGGGTTTTTACCTAGTATGCATGTACTATAATTACATGCAGTTTAGGTCATATAACTTAATTTGGGTTACATTTAGAGTTAATTTGGGGTAATTAGATAGGAATTTGTAATTGTCGAATTGATGGATTTGGATGAATTTGTTGAGACTAACTCTAAGTCTTTATTGTTTTTTATTGACTGTGCTTGATTGCAATTTGATTGAAAAATATTATTTTGAGTAGTTTTCTTATAGGTTGTGTTTATTAAAGATTTTTTGAACTAAACGTAATTAAAATTAACTTGTTTTCACATTATTGACTCCGTTAATTTGATAAAGTCTTGTGCATTTCTAAGTATGATAAATATTTGAAATTGTGTGATAATGGTAAAGTCTTGTGTCTATCTTTCTAAATTGTGCAACACCAAAATTTCGCCTTCTTTCTAACCCTAATTATAATTTTTAATGGATTTTACTATAATAATTGAAAGATACATAAAACCCTTAGAGTCTATTTATAGGCTTCTACGGACTAGGGGTGAAGAGTTGAGTCCTAAGAGCATCTACATCCCTAGTATTATTAGAGTTTTTAATCTGATGTGGCAGTTTCTAATTCAGTTTCAAGGATGTGAGAGAGTTTCTTATTTAGAAACTATGCCTAAAAGTTTCTTATTAAGAAACTGTTTATAAACTCTATGCTGGTCATATTATTGGCTTAAATTATTTCTCTTTTTTAATTTATTGCTGACGTGGCTTAATAGAAACTCTAAAATTAATTTCAGAGATGTAGAGTTGAGAAACTTTTGAGACCTTAATTTCTAAAAAGTAGTTAACAGTTATTTTGGAAACAAATTTGAGTTGCTAGGATGTAGATGCTCTAATTCGTCGAGAGTGTTAGTGGGGCTTGGACATCAAGTAACATTAGAAACTACTCTAACTACTGAAACCTGACAGTTACCGTGCGGTTGGAATGCGAACTGCATGCGAAATCAGTGAATCGCACAGATTTTCCTAACTTGGCGATTTCCTCAGCTGCTAACTATCCATTCAGTTGCTTGCTTCTAATGCATGTTTTCGTGCCAAAACTGCACAAAAGTCCTGTCTGACCAGAACGCTTCGTTTTTGCATTTTTTTTGCCCTAAAATCAAGAATAAATTGGTAACCCTAATTTAAGAGTATTTAGAAAAAGTGACCTGATTCTAGCTAAAAACATTCGTTAGAAAAAGTGACATGATTTCAAACAAACGATATTTTCAAAATAAACAACGGACTCCGACAAATAAACAATACTTTTAAAATAAACAACATTTAAAATAAATTAAGAATTAAATATAATATATATAGATTATATAAAAAAATAAAAAACCAAACAAAATAATACAATTTCTGTTAAATAAAGAAAGGGGGGAGGGGCAACAGAGGCATTGGATGGCCCTAGTGTTTTCCAAATTCCCCAAAAAACGTGATCTTTTCATTTTTTTATTATTATTGTACAAATAAAAATTCCGGCTCGGTTCAGTTGAGTACATACATATCTCAACGTTGAATGAAGGCATACATTGAGCAGTGACATGCAAATTGTTTATAATTAAGTGCCCGATGTTACAACGTTTGATTATACATTTATTGGTTTCTTTTAACCTATCTATTGGACTACTCGCTTTCAATCCCGGCATCATCAAATACTAATAACGACCTAAGAATTAATTCTGCAAACTTTTTTTTTTAACAAACATTATCATAAGCATATTTAAAAAAAACAAAAAGCTGAAAAAGGTATTAAATTGTGCAATTATCCCGTTGCTCACTACTACAGAAATGGTCATTGTACACGGCACATTGTATACGGATTTGACAATTTTATACAAAAACCGTGTGCTATTGTAATTTTTTGGAAGCCCGAAATATCTGTGGGATCTATTACACAGATATTTATTAAAGAATCAGTGAAGAAAGCCTTGAGAGAGCTACACGGACGTTTATCAGGAATTGTAAACGGATTATTGTTTAACTAACAGTGTAGATAGCCATGAGAGAGCTACACGGGTATTTATGGTGAGAACCGTGTAGAAATATGTAAAATGCACACGAATTTTTGTTTAAATAACAGTGTAGAAACCTTTGACAGAGCTACACGGCTGTTCACATAATAATCTGTGGAGAAAGGTTATTGTAGGGTTTTGATTATCGATACACGGTTTTGCCAATTTTATACACTGCACATTGTACACGGTTTTGTTAAGTATAAATCCGTTTAGAAAAGTGTAGGGTTTTGGTATAAAAGACCTTCTCCTTCCCCCGCCGTATAAAAGGCCTTCTCCTTCCAGCGCCGTTTTGATCAAGTAATTCAACAAACGGAAAGGTTAGAGTTTTTTCAATTCATAGGTAAATTGTAGGTTCTCCTGTATAACCTTAGGAAGAGAGAAAGACCGGTCACTTTACATATCGCTTTTGATCAACTTTGATAATCATTTCACGGTTAATAATTGGAATTTTGATTTAGGTTTATCAATTATGTCAGATCGCTTATCTATCAAGATAAGTCGCTATCTTTGGAGCTCATCTATCAAGACGAGCGATGTGATATAATTGATAATCTACATCTGGACTTCACTTCTGGCATGTATTTTCCGTTTCTTCCTCTAATTTTCTGTTACTTATTGTTGCTTACTTACTCATCATTTTTTTTATTTACAGATTGTGATGAACTTTCCGATGGACAGCATGTGATGAATTTCATTTTATTTTTATTTTCACTATATTTTATTTGACACTTGACAAGAACATGTTTTTTCTTGGTTAGGTTCCAAAGAAATTGGTAAAACTAACTTTCAATAATAAAACATGTTCTTTAAATTAAATCATGTTTTGATCACTTGTTTTTGGCGGTGTATAAATGGCATGTGGCAGTGCATTGTTGTTTAATTTCTTACACAAACCCCCTTTGAATAAGATGTGGTTTGCGAAAGAATTTAAACAACAACGTAAGAACACTGCCACATGTCCATTTATGCATCGCCAAAAACAAGAGACTAAAACATAATTTAAGAACAAGACGAAGCAAACTATTTGCCGACGTGCAAACTGAGGTAGCCTCAATTGAAGAACAAGACGAAGCAAACTATTTGCGATCCGACCACAATGAAGGAATATGGGCCGAATGTAATGTGAAATCAGCGGAAAAAAAGAGAAAAAGGAAAAAAAAGAGAGATGTATAATATTTATTTTGTTTAGAAAATAACTTTTTAATTATCTTGTTTGGAAACAACTTTTAAATAATATTCTAGTTAAAATATTTCTATTTCAAAACAACATAAAGGTTTTTACATATTAGTTCACATATTAAATATTAGTAAAATAATATTTCCAGTTAATATATTTCTATTAGGATTTGAAAATTAGTTGAAATATTACATTTCAGTAAAAAAATACTGGCGTTTCAAACATTTCGAGTTGAAATAATACGTAAACTTATTTATTGTCACTAACAAATAATATAAAAAATAACAAGTTCAACCACGCAATGTTGTCAACTACTTCACACACGGCCTTTTATTTAATAATACGTGAGAAGAATAGTAACGTACACGGATTATTAACTAAAATCCACACAAAATGAGGAGAGCTACACGGCTTTTTAATGAAGGTCCGTGTATAAAGGTAATCACACACGGATGTTAGAGTAAACGTCCGTGTGTAAAGAGTTTAGGGTTTCATGGGGATGGGAGCTACACGGATTGTTAAAGGTAAAATCCGTGTAGATTAATGGAAAAATTTGGTATAAAAGGCAATCTCCTCCCGGCGCCGTTTTGATCAAGTAATTCTGATCAAAAGAAATTAAGAATTACTTGGAAAATAACTTTGTGCTATTCAGATATGGGAAATCGCAATCCTCCAAAAAATCCGTGTATAATCCGACCATGTGGACGAGGTGATAAATGTCCTAACTGCGGGAAGAATGGTCTCAAGACTCACATAATTCAGTGGGAGGATGTACCCCCTCCACCTGTGGTGGAAGTCTCTTCTCATTCAGAATCCGAATCCGATCCTGAGTCTTATGAAGGTGATTCGGATTCGGGTCCTGATGATCCTTACGGTCCACACGGTCAGTTTGATGATCCCAAAGTTTGGTTAAGGTTGAGAAGAAGCAAGAGAGTATGGGAAAATGTAAACAAGAAAGGAGGCAAGCGAGCAAGATATTTCCCTGAAAAGAGAAAAAGGGGAGGCAATTAGTGAGAAAGAATAGTTTTTTAATTAGGGATAGAGACTTATATTGTTATATATTTTATGTTTTTGTTTTGGTATTAAGTGATGTATCCAGTAACTATTCCTATGTTATTAATATATGAAGTATTTTTATTTTTTATTCTCTTGAACTCTATTTTATTTAACCTTTTTTGTGCTATTCACATTTTTGAACATTTACACTTTCCAAATTTGAATTTATGATGCATGTAAATAAGTTAAACAAAGCTTGTCTTAAAAATTTATCAAACTTGGAAAAGTCCATTTGAGGACAGACAAGTATTAGTATTTGGTTTTAAATATTAGTTCAAATATCAAATATTAATAAAAAATATTTATATTTCAAACATTTCTAGGTCAAATATCAAATATTAGTTCAAAATAATACATATAATAAATCATTATAACTTCAAATAATACAAAAAATAAGAAGTAAATTCACTTAATATTTTTAATTACTTTCTGCACGGACTTTTTTTTAATAATACGTGTAGAAGGGTCTTTCTACACGGACGTTCAACGTAAAAGTCCGTGTAGCTCTCCTTCATTCTACACGGTTGTTAGGTTAATATCCGTGTAGAAAGAGGGTTACAATATAATAAATGACTTGGCTCGCGCCGATTCGAGTCCTTTGCCAATTTCACCTATCTATTTCTCGAAGGCCGAGTACCCTCGTTGCGATTTCTCCAAATGCTCAACCTTCCTCTCCAACTCAGATTGAAGAACTTCGCCCGGGAGGCTGCATGTGCCTGTTCTGCCTTCAGAGGAGGGAGAAATCTGAGTTGGGAGAGGAAGGTCGAGCATTTGGAGAAATCGCTTGCGGTGGAGTTGTATTTCTAAAAAGAAAATGATCCCTATGAAGGTTTGGTACAGGAACTCAGTGCTCAATTGCAGGTTTTCAAATATCTCGGATGCAAGTTGCAAAGAGTTTAGGGTTTAGATCTCTAGAAGGGTGCTACACGGTCTTTTAAATAAAAGTCCGTGTAGAAAGGGTAAGAGACACGGATGTTAAAATTAAAAAGGGGAGGCAATTAGTGAGAAAGAATAGTTTTTTAATTAGGGATAGATACTTATGTTTGTTGTATATTTTATGTTTTTGTTTTGGTATTAAGTGATGATGTATCCAGTAACTATCCCTATGTTGAAATTAATATATGAAGTATTTTTATTTTTTGTGCTCTTGAACTCTATATTATTTAATTTCCAGTTACAAATTAAAACTTGAGAGTAGGTCCGATGAGCATCGGACCTACTCTGCTGACGATGGGCTTAATCACCGTCTATTTGATTTAAAAGTCGTGCGGAATCGTTTAAAAGCACGTTCGTATCTGTTTCAGTTTCCGTGCGGACATATCTTAAACTAGATCGGACGGTCATCATCGTTGAACATGAAAGTAGGTCCGGTGGTCATCGGACCTACTCCCTTCTCTTTAACTGAACATCTGTGTAGAAATGCAAAGCGAGCTACACGGACGTTTAATGAAAAGTCCGTGTCGAAAGGTATCGTACACGGATATTTAATTAAAAATCCGTGTAAAAAAGGTGAGGGAAAGTGAGGCGGGGAAAAGCCAACCTAGGCGAAAATTTTCGTAAAATTTGTTTTGAATTTTTGGGAGTCCCATCAGAGAGCTAAAGGAGGGAACTTCGAAAAAATTTGTCCACAGAGATCGAGGAGGGATAGAAGGGCTTTCATAAACTCAAAGGTGATGTAATATCTGTGGTTATATCCGACCGTCTAATCATTATGATGCACAAATATTAAAGGATCTTGTGCATCATCTAGAACCAGATCTAAACAGAAATATTATGTTACCTCAGAGAGGACGGAAAATCTACCCACCACCTCCTAAATGAAGACATCAGGACCGTTCTTCGTTTATCGGACGGTCAACAAAGCTTGATATTTACTAATCACCTAATACATGTACAACAGTACATACGAAAATAATTCAAAAAATATATTTTTATTTTTTTTGCATCTTATATGGCCAAATAATACTTATACATATTATTTTTTTAAACTTTCATCATTGTATGTCCCTTCAAATTGTAAAAATATTTTTGGACCGTTCATTTTCAAGCGGAAAATCAACGGTCGATCTGCAACGAAATCATTCCATATATGTTTTAAAATGATCAAGGGAGAACATTGAATGTAACCAACATAAAAGTTTGGAAAATTTATTATGATAGAGGTTTGATCCAGCACGAAGTGTTTGTGGCCATACGATACTTCAATATTCAATGAACTAGATAAATGGGTAAATAAAAATAATTTTTGATCAAACTTTCACGGAAGACCATAAATGCAATGCTCTTTGATTTGAACGGTCCCGATCAATCAACGGACTAACTATTTTTGTGCGTCTTCACAATCTCACAAGGCAAGAGTTTATGTTTCATGAAACATAAACTCTTGCCTTGTGAGATTGTGAAGACGCACAAAAATAGTTAGTCCGTTGATTGATCGGGACCGTTCAAATCAAAGATTACAGCCTTTAATCAAGTGCAGCAAATTTTGATGGAATTTTAACTTCATTTACCCATCCATCAAGCTGTATTATCAAGCTGTATTACCCAAAGTGAGTTCGATGGGCTCTATCACCGTCCGATCTATCTCAAGATCCGTGCGCACGTAGATTAAAGCTGGCGCGAAAGTTCTGGCGGGAATCAATCGTTATGTACGTATTTTTTAGGGGAGCGCGCAGCTTGGGTCCGATGCCCATCGGACTCAAAGTGGGTTCACGCCAGAACGTTCGTGCCCAGCCGCTTGGGTCCGATGCCCATCTGTTTTACGATTGATTCCCGCCAGAACTTTCGCGCCATCTTTAATCTACGTGCGTGCGGATCTTGAGATAGATCGGACGGTGATAGAGCCCATCGAACTCACTTTGGGTCCAATGGGCATCGGACACAAGCTGCTCTCGTACATAACATATTAAAAGTAGGTCATCATAATTCAAAAAAGTTTATCTGATTCGTTCGTATTTGCTTGCGATGGGTTTAATCACCGTCTATTTCCTTTAAAATTCGTGCGGAATCGTTTAAAATTCGTTCGTATCTGTTTCAGTTTCCGTGCGCGCATATCTTAAATTACATCGGACGGTCATCATCGTTGAACATGAAAGTAGGTCCGGTGGGCATCGGACCTACTCCCTTCTCTTTAACTGAACATCCGTGTAGAAATGCAAAGAGAGCTACACGGACGTTTAACTAAAAGTCCGTGTCGAAAGGTATCGTACACGGATATTTAATTAAAAATCCGTGTAAAAAGTTTTTTAATTTGCAATTCCCGGAAATTATATATTGTTAAAGCTAGCTTTTGTAATTATTTTGTAAAGTCCCCATAAATTATTTATTCTTCATATCAGGTAAGTGTTAATTTATGTTTTCAAATCAGATTATTTAGACAGCATTAAGTATTTTACTTAGAATCAACGTTTTAAATATTAAAGGTTTTTAAGTACTAACCTTTGCAGTGCTTATATATTGTTGCATGTTGTTGTTTTGTGCTGCTAATTCTTATCTATAAAAGTATTTATTTAGATAGCATGAAGTATTTAACAAAAAAAGAAACTGTGTAAAAAAAAGATTGTTGATTAAAGAACAAAATATATTACATAAAAAAGGATCCCCATACATCGTACCAAAAGAAATGATCCTCATACATGTACCACAAATTTAAAGAAAAACTACAAAATAACTACAAAGCAAACAAAAAAAAAACTTAATTAAACTATTTAGATGGTGGTGGCTGCCTTGGACGTTTAATCCAAGGGAAGAATGGTCTGGCTGCATTTTTGCCCCTACGTACGTAGGGCTTTGGTGGTGGGTGCCCCCTTGGGCTTCGCCGTGGCACACTTGAGGGGGGCCATGGCCATGTCCTCTTCACGTAGGGAGGAGGCTTTTCGAAGCCGGGAGGGACTGCGGGACCTTCGGCAGGGAGGACGAGAGGGACTTCGGGAGGGTTTGAGGGGGGCCGGGGCCGTGGCCCTGGCACATTTGGTGGTGGGTGCCCCCTTGGGCTTCGCCGTGGCACACTAGAGGGGGGCGGTGTCACGGCCATTTGAACATACCAAATCTCAATCGGGGTTTCTCAGATTATATAGAATTTTGAAGAGTCGTTTCGTCTTCTCCATAGAAATAATAATAAAGAGGCAACTTTTCGAATTCCGTCGTGGAATTGTTCAAATTAAACAAAACTTAAATAAATAATCTGATTTTTATACTTTTATCACGGACTTTTAATTACATGTCCGTGTATAATTGTAAAAAGACACGGACGTGTAATTAAACAGCCGTGTCGAAAGGTATTCGTGCACGAGTGTCGTTCCAATGTCCGAAAAGGATAGACACGGATGTTAAAATCAAGTCCGTGTCGAAAGGTCTTTCTACACGGACTTTCCGATTAAAGTCCGTGTCGCTCTCCCTCATGTTACACGGATTTTAAGTGAATATCCGTGTCGAGCGAGTCTTTCTACACGGATGTTTTATCCAAAAAGTCCGTGTAGATCTTGTACTTCCTCTCTACACGGTGTTTAGATTAGATGTCCGTGTATAAAGGTGTTCTAACACAAATGAATAAAGTGAATTGTCCGTGTAGAACTAGGGTTACAATACATATTACGCGCCTGCTCTTCCAAATTTTTCATAACTTAGCTCGCGCCTTCAATTCTTTTCCAAACATTTCGAAACTTAGCTCGAGTCCTTCTTCCCCACCTCTCCTCGATTTCGTCGCCTCTCCTGTCCAACCAACTCTCCGGACCGACAACCAACCTCTTCTTTCTCGGGGAAACGCTCAACACCTCCATTGCGAAGAAAGTTCTATTTTTTTTTGGTATTTACTGGAGGTATTTACTGTATTTACCTTGTTATTTACTGAAAAAGTTCAATTTTTTTTTATAGAACCATGTCGATTGAGAATGAGCACGTAGATATGATGGAAGAAGGCGAGCACCAAGCTGCTGCCCAATCAGGTTCGGCCAAAAGGAAAAGAGGTCCGACGATGTGCGCGTCCACGTCCGAGGCAAAGCAACTGGACATCGAGTTCAGTAAAAATGGTTGTGCGAAGGGTCCACGGTCGGCTGAGTACAAAAATTTTGCGTGCACCACGGTGAAGCAAAAGGCAGACATCCTGGTAGAGAGATGGGATCACTTTTCGAAAGCCCAAAAGACCGAGTGGTGGAACATTGTGAAGGTGAAGTACCTAACCAGTTAACATCTTTTTTTTAATTGTACATGAACTTAAATGCAGTAATTTGGGTGTCAATGCAGGCTCAGTGGAACATCCCGGATGACATCCCGGAGGTGGTAAAGGATAAGACCTTGAAGATAATGAATGAAGCTTGGAAGCAATTCAAAAGCACGCTGAGTACGGATTGGATGGATCAAGGTAAAAACCCGGTAGGCTACTATACTTGGCTGACTCAAGCGAAGTGGGAGAAGTTTGTGGAGATGAAGAGCACGGACGAGTTCAAGGTATGTAAATTCAGCAAAATTACCTTTTTTCCTTTATCGATTTGAATTATGTTGGTAAATGGTGTCCGAAATAGGCACCCTGTTGCTGTTGTTCCAGTCATATATAAATGTGAAATGGTGTTTATTTTGAATAACTGAATTAATATGGAGTTGAAATGGTACTGTTCCACTCACAACTTGTAATTTTTTTGCTTGCTTTTTAATTGGTTTGTTTACTTTTTAATAAATGGAAAATAGTAGCTAGGCTAATTTTTTTACTTAATTTGATGTGTGAAGAAAAAAAGGGAGGAGGGCAGGAGGATCGTTGCTATGAACAAGTATCCGCACAAGTTGGGGTCGGGTGGTTACCAGGGTAAAAGGGAGGAGTGGGCTAAAATACTGGAGTTGAACAAAGACGATGACTCACCCGTGGTTAGGATAAAAAATACTAGGGCCCAAAATTGGGCGTTGGCAAGGTCCGAGTTAACCACTGACGGGAGGATAGTACTACATCCCACGTTGCGACCCGTGGCTCAGAGAATGGTAAGAGTCGTTCGTTAGAACTATGTGTAATTCAAGCGTGTTAAAAACTTTGTGTACATCACTAATTCTTTTGCGTGTCAAACTAAATTTTATATTCACAGTTGGAGGTGGAGGAGGAGGTCAATTCCGGTGCCCGGTCGGTCGAAAGGCAAGATGACTCCTTGTCCATAGCGCTCGGGAATCCAGAACACCCTGGTCGAGTAAGGGGCGTAGGTGCCTACAGGGGCTGGAAGGACGTATTCAATGGACCGAAACCTCGAAGGAAATCTCGTGCGAAAGTGAACAAAGACGAGATAGTTGCGCAGATACGCAAGGAGGTGAGCGCCGAGTACCAGGCAAGGATGGACGAGTTGGAAACAAGGTTGCGCCACGATTTTACAGCTATGGCGCAGCCAGCCGAGCAAGCACCTCCCACCCCGACGGGAGTTCGGCGAAGTAGTCAGGCATCCGGGACGTTCGGATACGATTTGGATCGTCTAAAGGTAATCACTACTTGTTCGTATTCTAAAGGCAATTACTACTTGTTGGACAATATTTCAATTTAAAAATAACTACTTGCATGAAATTGCAGGACGCCATAGCATGCGAACTCATGCTGTGGCTCGGGAGTAAGCCTCTGATTGTTGCTAAGGGCATGGTACATCCAGCAGCCGACAAAGTGCACAATGAGCAGCTACTTCCCGGCCATGCCGCCGTACAGATTGACAATGTCGTGGAGGGATGGGGGCACGTACCTCTTCCTGTCCAAAGACCCGAGAATGGCATGCTCTATGTCGAAGATGCCCGGCTGTCATTCGTGCAATGGCCCAAGAATCAGATTATTTTGGATCAGGTAATGCATAAATAGTCAAGTTATTTTGTTACATTCAAAGCACTTCCTTTTCAAATACTTGAAAAAGGTAAAAAAATTCCATACAGACAGTAGGAGATGATGGTAGTCGCACGGAGGGCGTGATGTCACCAGTACGGAGGGACGAAGCAGAAGGACCTTCCCAAACAGTTGCTGACCCTGCTGCCGGAGCAGCGGTTGCTGACCATGCTGCCAGACCAGCAGTTGCTGACCATGCTGCCGGAGCAGCAGGGTCAGCAGCTGCAGCTGGAGCAGCAGGGTCAGCAGCTGCTGCT
Organism: Carex myosuroides; assembly: GCA_028015225.1. NCBI lineage: Eukaryota > Viridiplantae > Streptophyta > Magnoliopsida > Poales > Cyperaceae > Carex > Carex myosuroides. The sequence goes on from CM051464.1 coordinate 8,158,239, forward strand.
CCGGCAGCAGGGTCAGCAGCTGCTGCTCCGGCAGCATGGTCAGCAGCTGCTGCTCCGGCAGCAGGGTCAGCAGCTGCTGCTCCGGCAGCAGGGTCAGCAGCTGATGCCCAACCAGCAGGCCATGACCCTCCTGCCCAAACATCAGAACCTGACCCTACGGCCAGACCAGTAGTTGCTGACCCTACTGCCGGACCAGCAGGCCATGACCCTCCTGTCCAACCAGCAGGACCTCCACCTCGTCTGCTCACCGAGGAAGAATACAAGCTCCTTCCCAGAAAGGATTTGCGGGATCTCCACGACCGCTTGATGGCGGCACCCAAGGACATGACGGAAGTCGTCATACCTGTCCCTCCGGGGATATTTCTACACGAAGGCTCGGTTGTACTGCTGCCGTTCACCGACTTCAAGGACTTTCTACATGCCTCGGGGTCCGATAGATGGCTCTCCGTGGGGCACATCACCATTTTCCTCATGTTAGTGACCAAAAATTGTTTATATCATGTGTATAGCACTGAAGAATATATTCTAATGTCATATGATAATTTTTCAGGAGGCTAATGAATACTACTCATTGCAAGAGCAAACAGAACTTGTGTGCTTTTCTGGACCCCAGCGTACTTAGTTGGTCGAACGTGGAAAATGCTCCGGAGGTGGCTATGGATTACCTGTGTGGCGCGATGCTCCAAGCTACTAAGGCGAAGAAGAGATTTCTTCTCTTGCCATACCACCAGATGTTAGTTCTAACCTTGTGATTAAATATATAAATAATTGAAATCACACCATCAAGTCAAGCAAACACGTGTCTCACTATTATATATGCCAAAATATTGTACTGTATGCTAAGATCCTATAATTCTTCTCCTCCCACAGGGGACACTGGTGTTTGATCATCATTGTGCCTTGCCTGAGTGCGGTTTACGTCGTGGATTCTTTGCAGCCCACAGAAAAGATCCCATTTGGCACGTGCAAATCAATCTTCCCGTATGTGCAAAAGTAAGCAATAATCTTTCACTATGTTTGATTTATTCCCAATTATAACAAATTGTGGAATTGCTAATTAGAGTCACTCCATTTTGTAAGGGCTTTTGCTGCATACGTTACAAAAGGAGGATTGTGCAGCAAGGACAAGAAAATGGGAAAAAGGTTGACTTGGAGGTGGTGGCCGGTGAGCACAACACAATTCTATAATTTCATATTTTGTTCAAAAAATTATTGTCATTCTAACATAGGCCGCTAAATGTAAATTGTAGAGCCCGCAACAGAAGGCGGGTTGGGAATGCGGATATTACATGATGATTTCCATGTTTCTCTTTGTCGAAAAAATGCAATTCACATTTCCAAATGTGGTATGTAATTCATATTAATTGTGCCTATATAATAGCAATTGATATTTTCATATTATGCTTACTTATAATTCTCATTTCATTAAATTAGCAATTGATATTTGCGACTGTCTTGCATCTACCTTTTCTTGTTAGTAACTAATATCAAATTATAATTGTAGAAACCATCAAAGCAAGCTGTGTACTCCAAGGAGCAAATCGACAATATAAGATGTAGCTGGGCAAGATGGTTTCTATATCAATATTGTAATGCTGAACATGGATTTGGATAACAATTTAGTGTATATATGAATTTAGCAAGCATAATTTAATGTCAAATTATCTGGAAAACTGGCTAGCAAAACAGAATGGTATATGAATTTTGTAGGAAAACTTGCTAGCAAATTAAACTGGAGGCTAGCCCAGAAATGAAAAAAATCAAGAAAAAAGAATGGGACAATTCTACACGGATATTAAACGAAAGCCCGTGTGAACGTCCGTGTAAAACACAGTAATTCCACACCGTTGTTAAACAAACAACCGTGTAGAAATGAGTACAGATATTCTTTTATACAGTCCGTGTATGATAATTAAGAATGCTTCACGGATATGAAGTTAAAAGTCCGTGTGGAAAACAATACTTGACACCGTTATTTAACAAAAACCCGTGTAGATCGTTTTCGGTGTCTACACCGATTATTTTATATTTGTCCGTGTACGATAGTTATGACAGGACACGGATATGAAATTAAACGTCCGTGTAGCTAGAGTAATTCGACACGGTTGTTCTGACTAATGTCCGTGTAGAACGAGTTCGGAGATACAAGGATTATTTTATTTTTTATTGATTTGCTAAGAGAGGGACACGGATATACAATTAAATGTCCGTGTAGATAAAGTAACCGACACGGACATTTAGTTGCATTGTCCGTGAATATAGAGTAGTCGTACACGGTCGTTTACGTAATATCCGTTTTGCTCGGTTATATGGAGAGCGCCACAGGCAGGTGTATGTTCACGGCTGTTTATTTGGTAATCCGTGTAGAAAGCGTTAGATATACACGGGTAAATATCCGTGTCTATAGAGGGTACCTTTTATACACCCTCAACTCATACACGGCAGGGAAATCCGTGTTGCTCTTCCGGTAATGTCCGTCTGCAATCTCTTTTTCTGTAGTAGTGGCTACTAACGCCGAAAAGGGACTTGCTACCTAAATTTGGTGGATCTGTTATCCGATTTAGACTGAAATCTAAGATTTTCCTTATATTCATCCCAAACAAATGAACAACGACCGGTCCTTCTGCGACCGAACTTTAACCCTCAGCAATCGGTGACGTCAGCGGAAAGGACATTAGCGACGGAGCAACTGCGACCGGCCCTTCTATGACTGATTTCGGCCTTCTGCGATCGGCGTCTTACCAATCTGTGACGATTTTAGCCGGTCGCAGAAGGGTTCCGCTGCTGTAATGAGTTAAAACGAATTATCCTACTAACGCATTTTATGATTGTTGAACTCCATTCAATTTATTCATTTTTGATTAATTATAAAACATGAAGATCATAAGCTTTTTTTTATTTTTTTTAATTGCTCTATCGTTTAGTCTGCATAATTTATAACAAAAAAATGGCTAGTTATTTACTTTTCATCCTTGTAAAAAAGATTGGTATCCCTTCAAAAGGAAAATTGCAATTAGCTATTAGAATTAATTTAGAGAGTATTATGTCTGAAATGTATCATCACAGTATGAATCATTCTCTTTCGGATTTGCTCTTTTGGGCTATGTTTGGATGACACAAGAATAGAGGTTATTCTAGAATAGTAGCTATTCGGAATAACAATGTGTATCCAGACAACATTTTTGCTATTCGGAATAGCTAGAATAGCTGCTATTCTCTATTCCTTGTAAATATTTTCGAAAGTGTGAAGAGAAAAAAAAATGCTTTATTTTCGGATTTTTGCTAACACAGTCCCGAAATGACAAATTTGACACCACTTCTGCTATTTTTACGTCGTGACAATTCGTTTGAGGTCCCACTTGCCTATCTTTCCTCTTAATTAGCACATTTTTAACACTATTATTTATTGATACAGCTATTCACTATTCCACATGTACAATCCAAACAATATTTTTACTAATCTGAAAGCATTATTTTCACACTAATCTGAAAATCACTATTTTTTCTCTATCCTCATTTATTATTCCCAAATTTCACTATTCTAGCTATTCTAGCTTCCATTCAAATGTACCCTTCAAGTCTAGCTGCTCTGCAAGCAGTAGCTGTGCATAGTCATTCCAATGTCTCTTGGAAACCGGCGGAGCTCTTCTCTGTGTGAAATCTGAACCTTATGACAATAATCATGTCGAGAAAAATATCTTACGACAAAATGTGAATAATATTACATCAAATAAGTAGAGGAGAAAAAAAAAGGTGATCAAGAGAGAGAGACATGCATGTAACTATTACCTTTTGATCTAAAGTCTGCATCAGTCAACTATCAACACTCAACAGGGGGCAGTTGATATGCAAATTTTGTTCTCTGAAATCCAACATGACATCACATTAATGATCCATTTTAAGCGTACCGTTTCGCATTATTTTTCTTTTTCTTATCCTCTTTTCTATTTCTCATGATGGATTTGATTGTATGTGACGGTACCCTACCAGAAAGGCAACCGCACACACGAATAACTAACAAAAAGTTCACATGCAATAATAATTCTATCATTACGACTCGCGATTTAGTCATTTAGATATTTAAAAAATATAGTTCGGAAATAATTTGTTGGTTCTCTAATATGATAGTGTGTTAAAATATTAATTTTAATATCAAACAATAGAAAGTTTGTAATTTCATGAATACGGGATGCACAGTTTGTATATATTTTGATTTTCCACTACTAATTTCTATTTTCATGTGTGAATAAGGAAATTTTGTGAGTTAGCATGGTATTGAGGAATTCGTATCCTCTGCATTAACTCAAAAAAGAATATTTTGAGTTAATGTATCTGGATCATCCGATTTATTTTAGGATTCATGCGGACTAGATTTACACTAATATTAAATGACTCCTAAATTATAGACTGTGGTTAGATTGGCTCCGTTTAAAATCAGATAGCCGAGATGCGTTAACTCAAAAGATGCTCTTTTGAGTTAATGCTAGTGTTTTGAAAAAACCCGGCCGGTCCAGGACCGGCTGTAGGGTTATTAGTGTTTTCAGTATAAACTGAGGATCGTGGATTGACTTCCTTGTTCGATCCTTGGAGAGTCAGGAATATGGCTCCATGCAACTCTTTTGGGTGCATCTCGAGTCTGAACATGAAGCGTGGTGCCCATTCAGGTTGTCGAGATGTTGGGTGCACGATAGGACTCAGAGCATACGACGCGGTGCCAGCTCCTACCACCTACAGGTATGGTATGGTGCACAATAGGACTCAGAGCATACGACGCGGTGCCAGCTCCTACCGCCTATGGGTATGGGTGACCTATTAAGATCCGGATATGGGTGACCTGTTAAGATCTGGTATGGGTGACCTGTTAAGATCTGGATATGGGTGACCTATTAAGATCTGGTATGGGTGACCTATTAAGATCTGGTATGAGGATGAAGAGATCTATTAAGATCTGGGTATGAGTGAAGGTGGCCTATTAAGGTCTGGTATGTATGAGGCGATCTATTAAGATCTGGATATGGGTGACCTATCAAGGTCTGGTATGAGGATGAAGCGATCTATTAAGATCTGGGTATGAGTGAAGGTGACCTATCAAGATCTGGTATGTATGAGGCGATCTATTAAGATCTGGATATGGGTGACCTATCAAGGTCTGGTATGAGGATGAAGCGATCTATTAAGATCTGGGTATGAGTGAAGGTGACCTATCAAGATGAGGGTATGTTTTGAGGCGATTTATTAAGATCTGGGTATGGGTGACCTATTAAGGTCTGGTATGAGGATGAAGCGATCTATTAAGATCTGGGTATGAGTGAAGGTGACCTATTAAGGTCTGGTATGTATGAGGCGATCTATTAAGATCTGGATATGGGTGACCTATCAAGGTCTGGTATGAGGATGAAGCGATCTATTAAGATCTGGATATGAGTGAAGGTGACCTATCAAGATCAGGGTATGTTTTGAGGCGACCTATCGAGGTCCGGGTATTGGTGTGAGGCGACCTATCGAGGTCTGATATGTGAATGAGGTGATTTATTGAGATCTAGGTATGGATGACCTATCGAGGTCTGCGTATTGGTATGAAGCGACCTATTGAGGTCTGGGTATTGGTATGACGCGACCTATTGAGGTCTGGGTATTAATGAGGTGATCTATTGAGATCTGGATATGGGAATAGGGCAACCTATTGAGGTCTGGGTATGTATGAGGTGATCTATTGAGATCTGGATATGGGAATAGGGCGACCTATTGAGGTCTGGTATTGAAACTGGGTGACCTATCGAGGTCTGGTATGTGTATTAGGTCTTGAGGCTGGGAATGTCAGCCTTGATTGGATAGAGGGTCGGGCATCATTGGGTGCCCCCAGCTTTGAGCTGGAAACATCAACCTAGATTTAATGGAGGTTGGTGTAGAGGTTTTCGGTGCAGGGGTTATATAGTATCGGTTCCTGCGTTGCTTCATCATGCGAAGCTGTTTAAGGGCCTTGTGAATGGCCATTGCAGTGTTGTCAACTATGTTATGCTTATTTGAGTGAATGAGCGAGCGGCTGCAGCAGCGTAAGCCATTCCTGCAAACAGGCAAACTCAAAATTTAATCAATTTTCATATGTAAACTTATACATGAGTGTTAGCCCGATTATTCAATCCATAGGCGTCGATATCGAATATAAAAGGAAGTGACATAACTCAAGCGGTCCAATGACTTGTTGTTTGAGTGTTTTGAAGTCATTGGCTACTTGAGTATGTTCCTTTTATCTTCGTATCGGATCCCGAACCTGTGAGGAGGAGAATGTCCCACCGGGCGTGCCAAAACCTGTAGGGCGCAGAAAGTTGCACAGCTGGTATGGAAGGTGTGTGCATGTGTATTTAAATGTCTCAGGGTTCAATGTTCTCTATTGGTTAAAGAGCATCGAACTTGAGACATTCATTTCTTTCTTTCTGCTATTCCTTCCGGTTCACCCTCGATAGACCTACGACTCATAATCGGTCCATCGAGAGAGTTTAATGATTGTGGGGACGTTTAACTCCCAGCGGGCGCAAGCCCCCGCTGTTAATTACATCAGATGACCCTTCCAAGCCATACTGAATACCTCGTTCATTCCGGGATTTGAAGCCTATTTGTTGTGAATTGAATAAAGGGGCTTGTTTGTGAAGTTTTACGTTTTTCAGGGACTTATTTGTGAAGTTGAAAGGATTGAGATTTGTAATTTGAATTTGAGATGAAGTTTGGGCTGTAAGTGGGATTTCCAAGGACATTGTTTGAGGAGTTTGCCAGACGTCAAGGACTGATTTGTGGATGTCGAAGGACTGCACTTGTGACTTCTTTTGTTATAAGGGTCTGTTTGAAAAAGGTTTCGATTCTTTGTTATTCGGGGTTTTGCGATCTGTATTGATCCTTCAAGGTTTGTGTTGAGGGCCTCTTGCTATTGCTGCCTTCATGTTCTTCGTGGTTTCGGTTGATTCTTTTTGCGAATTGGATTTGTAGAGAAGTAACCCTTGTCAGCTTTCGACATTGCTTTAAATGAATGTCAACGACTCCTTTTTCATGGGATTTGGTCATGTGATGGCATGGCTTCAACCGATTTGGTCAGTTTTTTGAGACTTCATATCTTTCAATTCACTTGATGGTTTTAAATGAAATTTTTCCGTCTTGTACTGTGATATCAGGACTATAAGTCGGCCAACTTTCATGATTTTTCATGGTGTTTAGCTATGTCAAACGGAAATTCCAAGTAGTGACCAGCAGTTTTCTGTTTTTCTGAACTGCTGAACTTCGAAGGTCGATTCCTGCCAATTGGCTACACCAAATCTTGTATCCTGCATATGAAAATGTTTGTTTAGTCGTGATATATATGCATGTATAGCAGTTTTGCAAAACTCTATTCAGAGCTATGCCAAATGTGTGTTTTCGTGCAGAGGTGTCTGCTGATAGATGGAGCAGCAGTTTTCTGTTTTGCTGAACTTTGAAGACCATTTCCGACAAATTGGCTAAACCAAATTTTGTATTCTTTATATGGTTTTAAAGAGGGGAATTCAATCTATAACTCTGTAAAATTTCATGGGATTTGGAGTTCCTTTTTCCATGTTTAAAGACCATGCAAAGGCAGGGGTATTTGTTGGTGTTTTATTTTCAGTTGCTGTTTTGCTATTCTGACGACCAGTCTTTAAAAATTTATTCTGGACAATCTACAAAGCCAAATTTTTGGTTCTTTTTATGAGAGTGTAGAGGAAAGTTTACTCTATACGCATGCCAAATTTCAAGATCTTTTCACTTTCCTAACCATTTTTAACAGATGCTTGAATGCAGAGATAGACTGGTAAAAGATGCAGTTTTTCTTTCTACAGTTCTTGTATTTCCATTTTGAGAAGATGAACTTCAAAAATCCATATTAAATCGAAATAAAATCCAAATAACATGATCTTTGTGTCCAACTTGTGTGTTTTGAAGTTGTTTACATCTTGGTGCAGTCCATTTTGCATTTTAGCCTTTATTATGGTCTAGATTAATCATTTTACCAGAGATGGTCATTTCAGTCCAGCACCAGTTTCGTTTACTGACAATTATTTTTGTAAAATTTGTACAAGATAGATTACAACTCCGATTTGAGTGTTCTTGGTACCAAAATCTTCAGGAAAGCACGATCTATATCCTCAAAAAGTTTCAAGAATTTAGAAGGCCTAAATCTATTTTTAATTTGTGATTTTGTAAGAGGCATATTCTGGGACAGCAAGCTTATCTATCAGTTTTTCGTATTTTTGGAAAGCCAACTTTAAAAATAGCTAGTAAATTGTGTGAAAATGCTATAAATGTAAAGTTTGAGTCTAAATTGTGTGTTTTTGAGTCCTCTATCTAACTGTGTATTTGTATTTCTGGTTTGAATTTCGTGATCAGTTCATATTGGCCGGTTTGTGACAGCAGGTCATGTTGAGTCATTTGGGGTATTTGAGATATCATATCATGGGGTATTTGGTTTGATTAGACTACATCTAAGTCCTTGTGTCAAGATTTGGTCATCCAAAATCAAAAGAGGCATTGGTATCACAATATGTCATTTACCAATGCCATTTCGAATTTGCATGTGGGTCCTATGTCATTTACATAATTATGTGAAGGTCCTTGAGCATCATTTCATTGGGATTGATTATTTCCCTCTTTTCATTTGCTCTCTTCTTCAACAATTATGCATCTAGGCCCTTTTTGTTGAGAGAATAATAGGGGAAACCTCATGGCTCAACCCTACTACCTCTTGTGTTTAATTTTTTTTATTGTCACTTTATTATTCTTTTAACATCCTCACAAAATAATTAATATAGTTTTCATATGAAGGGAGACCTCATGGCTCAACCCTCATACTTCTACTACTTAATTATTTTTAGAAGAAGCCAAAAGGATTAGATAAAGAAAGAAATGGAAAAGAAAAGAAGAAAAGGGAAGAGGAGTAAGAGAGTCACAAATATATGCATATATTTTATTTAGAATCATAGGCTTGAAAGCTAGCTATAAGAGCTACTAATGCCTCCTCTATTTCATTTGTCATTTTTAAACCTTTTAATATAATATTTGATTATTATATAAAAGGGGTTTATTTCATTTACATGATTTCATGCTTCTAAACTCATTCATGTGAGTTAGAAGCATTCAATCTTCATCAACTTCGAACATAAGAGAAAGAAGAAGAAGGAGATTAAAAGGAAGAGATTAACAAATAAAAGCTCCAATTGCATAAAAGGAAAGAAAGAAGATCTCAAATCAAAAACATCTCTTTATTTCTTCATGATTAGCTTACATGAACATCAAGCTCCATTGAGCTTTTACATTGCAAAATCTCTACCTATCTCTATTTTTGGTTTTGGTGGAGGAGGAAGAAGAGGTTCGGCCTTGGGGTTTTTTTTGTGTGTTTTTGTGTTGTGTGGTGTATATGTGTGGGTTTTCTTGTATATATTGTGCCTCTCTTCTATGTTGTATATATTGTGTTCTTGTGGTCTCCTTCTTCTTCTTCAAATGAGGGGTTTATATAGGCCATGGCAAGGGGTAGAGCCTAGGTTTAGAGGAGCCTTGTTGGCATGATCCCCACCACTCCTTTGCATTAACTCTCATCCAAAGGTTTAGATGCATCCAAGTGTCATGCTTATCCCTCAAGCTTGAAGGGAATATTCTTGGCATCTTAGCATCTTCATTGGTCATGTGACATGTGTCCATAGGAGCAAAATATCTAGAATATATTCTTCCCTCCTAATTTGGCATCTTCATTGGTAGTGTGACATGTGTCCATAGGAGCAAAATATCTAGAATATATTCTAGAATATATTTTTCCCTCCTATTTTGGCATCTTCATTGGTAAAGTGACATGTGTCCATGAGAATAAAATATCTAGAGCATATTCTATCCTCTCAAATTGGGCCATGCAACAATTGGGCTAGCCTATTTAATTTCGGCCAACAGCAACCCCATCAATTTGGTTCGGCCATTTAGTAGCATCCCCAATTTTCATCAATTAAATTTGGCCCCATTTCAATTGAACTCAAACATGAAAGAATTGCCTTCGGCCATTGAGCCCAATTAAAATTATCTTTCCATTTTCATTTTAATTCAAAACCGCGAGCTTCGAATTATTTTATTATTTTTTTTTTTTAAACCCTGATCTTTTTAGGGTCAAACAAATGCCCCCCACCTGGGTGAGGTGCGAAGACCTTAGGACTGAACAGCTTAGCCAGGTGCCCCCAGTGTTCCTCTTGAACTTTATAGAATTCTTCCTGAGTTGCTTTTCTTGTCTGAATCTCAGGTATTAGAACTCCACATTGGGCATTGAGCTCGAAAGCAGGTCTGATCATCTCCTTCGATCACATCTACTTCAAAAAGGTAACTTCATCTCTGATCTAGTATGGGAACCATGCGGGTAACTTGCAAAATTGAGAGTTCAGATAAAATGGCCTTCCGGTCGTAGGCATAATCTCGGGTTTTGATCCAGTTTGTCTCGTGTGCTTCTCTTTGGGGCCTTTGGCTAACCAGGGTTGGTTTTAGCTGTATCTCGGGGTCTTCTTGGCATATCATGTTGGAATTTGGTTTTGGTTGTAGTTTAAAGTCTCCTCGGACTGTTGGGGTAGTTTAAAGTCGTTTCGGACCATTGGTGTAGTTTAAAGTCTTTTCGGACCATTGGTGTAGTTTAAGGTCGTTTCGGACCATGGTTGTGGTTTAAGGTCTTCTTAGACCATGGTTCTTCATTGTTTGATTGATCGTGCAGGTGTTCTTTTCACCCGACACAAGCCTATGACGGCCTTTGCATTTTTCCATGGGGAGGTAGGAGCTCGCACCTTTCTTCGCTTTTACGTTCAGTTTGGATTCCTTCTTATCCATTGACGAGGTTGTGGATCCTGAAATCAAAACATTCCAAACCTCGGCAGTATCCAAATCTTGAAGTACTTTATTTTGTTGGATGTTCATTTTGCTTTTATCATTATCTTGCCTTTAAGCAAATCCGCATAAGGAATTTGTTAAAGATGTTCACAGAAATGAAATTTAATCATGAAATTTTGGACGTAACTTATAGATTTTGGAAGAACATTTAGGTTATACCTTGGGAAAATTTTATGTTCATCCCACAAAGTATCTTACTCGACGTCCCTTGAATAAAATGCTTAATCAACATGTTTCGTAAATTTTCTTGGATTGAAGGTGTTAAAATTTATCTTTTTCTTTATATATCAATGCTCGAGAAGTTATTCAATTTTACTTGCTGGAGTAAACATAACGAGACTCTTCCCTACTCATCCTAGTATTACCACGTAGAATAGGGTGCTATGCATACTCATGACTTAAAACCTTTCCATTGCACGGATACAAACATGGGGTGATGCGTCACGAATGCACCCATGAACTTTATCGGGTCTAAATCAGCGGAGTAGTGTGTCGAGAAAATTACTCCTATATTCTCTCTTTTCATTGTTTATCATTCTCCCCCCCTTTTTTTTATTTCTTTCTCACAATTTTTTCCTTTTCTTTTTCTTCACTTCTTTTTTTTTATGCGTTTGTGCCCCCCTTTTTTTTTTGAAATCGAATTATTTTTCCGGGACCAATTTACAAAAAAGAAAGATATATCCCAACACCTTTAGTCTTAAGGAGTTTATACAAAACCTATCAAGTAAGCTATTTATACGAGGGACCTCTTTCATTTAATATGGGATTAGCCAAAATCATTCAAAATATCAGAAAATGTTCTTGGAAAATTTTCAAAGTTTGCCCAAATTTTCTTTCAAACTTCATTTTTTGCAAACGACTTTCATAATTTTCCATTTGCGAATTGCTTTGTTTTATTTTCTCAGATTAAATTTTCTCTACTGCTTTAGAAATAAACTGAGAAATTTTAAGGAGAACAAAGGACAAAGTAGTACTCACAATTTTCATTGCCCGATGAATTCGATGTGTTCTCCTCTTGACTCCTTATCTTCCATGCAGAGTCAGATTAGGTTGTAGCATGCGTGCTTAACCACAGGACCGGAGGAATTCTTGGCTGCCCCCATGGTGTTCTTGCGGTGGCTACACCTTGTTTGATCATCGTGCCATATGTGTCTCTTTTTGTGATTTTCTTTTTATTTTGGAATCGAACTTTCTAAGTTTTCTCCAATCGGGTTCTAAGCGATCAAATAAACTTATTGGCTCGATTCTTTCTTTTATTTTTCTTCTTTCTCTTTTTGGGCCGAGTTCTTCGAGCTTTCTTTAATCGGGTTCTAAGCGATCAAATAAACCCGTCTAATTCGGTTTTTTTTTTTTTTTCAAGCCTTCCAAACCTTCACCAATCAGGTTCTAAGCGATCGGATAACCTCGTTGACTTGACTTTCTCCTTTATTCTCTTTTTATCTTTTTGGTTGATTTATTCGAATCTTCTCTAATCGGATTCTAAGCGATTAAATAAATTCGACTAAATCGGTTTTCTTTCTTATTCTCCTTCTTTCTCTTTTTGTCTACGAGTTCTTCAAGCCTTCTCCAATCGGGTTCTAAGCGATTGAATAAACTTTCCTAACTCGGTTTTTTCTCCTGAACCTTTCAAGTTTTCTCCAATTGGGTTCTAAGCGACCAGATATACTTGTAGAGTCAGGGCTTAATCCTGAATCTTCTGAATCTCCCCCGTCGGGTTCTAAGCGACAAGGCATCTTCATTGAACTCAAGCTGTACCTCAAACCTTCTGCGTCTATTCAATCGGGTTCTAAGCGATCAAACGTCTTCAGCTGGCTTGGGTTATTAGTGTTTTCAGTATAAACTGAGGATCGTGGATTGACTTCCTTGTTCGATCCTTGAAGAGTCAGGAATATGGCTCCATGCAACTCTTTTGGGTGCATCTCGAGTCTGAACATGAAGCGTGGTGCCCATTCAGGTTGTCGAGATGTTGGGTGCACGATAGGACTCAGAGCATACGACGCGGTGCCAGCTCCTACCACCTACAGGTATGGTATGGTGCACAATAGGACTCAGAGCATACGACGCGGTGCCAGCTCCTACCGCCTATGGGTATGGGTGACCTATTAAGATCCGGATATGGGTGACCTGTTAAGATCTGGTATGGGTGACCTGTTAAGATCTGGATATGGGTGACCTATTAAGATCTGGTATGGGTGACCTATTAAGATCTGGTATGAGGATGAAGAGATCTATTAAGATCTGGGTATGAGTGAAGGTGACCTATTAAGGTCTGGTATGTATGAGGCGATCTATTAAGATCTGGATATGGGTGACCTATCAAGGTCTGGTATGAGGATGAAGCGATCTATTAAGATCTGGGTATGAGTGAAGGTGACCTATCAAGATCTGGTATGTATGAGGCGATCTATTAAGATCTGGATATGGGTGACCTATCAAGGTCTGGTATGAGGATGAAGCGATCTATTAAGATCTGGGTATGAGTGAAGGTGACCTATCAAGATGAGGGTATGTTTTGAGGCGATTTATTAAGATCTGGGTATGGGTGACCTATTAAGGTCTGGTATGAGGATGAAGCGATCTATTAAGATCTGGGTATGAGTGAAGGTGACCTATTAAGGTCTGGTATGTATGAGGCGATCTATTAAGATCTGGATATGGGTGACCTATCAAGGTCTGGTATGAGGATGAAGCGATCTATTAAGATCTGGATATGAGTGAAGGTGACCTATCAAGATCAGGGTATGTTTTGAGGCGACCTATCGAGGTCCGGGTATTGGTGTGAGGCGACCTATCGAGGTCTGATATGTGAATGAGGTGATTTATTGAGATCTAGGTATGGATGACCTATCGAGGTCTGCGTATTGGTATGAAGCGACCTATTGAGGTCTGGGTATTGGTATGACGCGACCTATTGAGGTCTGGGTATTAATGAGGTGATCTATTGAGATCTGGATATGGGAATAGGGCAACCTATTGAGGTCTGGGTATGTATGAGGTGATCTATTGAGATCTGGATATGGGAATAGGGCGACCTATTGAGGTCTGGTATTGAAACTGGGTGACCTATCGAGGTCTGGTATGTGTATTAGGTCTTGAGGCTGGGAATGTCAGCCTTGATTGGATAGAGGGTCGGGCATCATTGGGTGCCCCCAGCTTTGAGCTGGAAACATCAACCTAGATTTAATGGAGGTTGGTGTAGAGGTTTTCGGTGCAGGGGTTATATAGTATCGGTTCCTGCGTTGCTTCATCATGCGAAGCTGTTTAAGGGCCTTGTGAATGGCCATTGCAGTGTTGTCAACTATGTTATGCTTATTTGAGTGAATGAGCGAGCGGCTGCAGCAGCGTAAGCCATTCCTGCAAACAGGCAAACTCAAAATTTAATCAATTTTCATATGTAAACTTATACATGAGTGTTAGCCCGATTATTCAATCCATAGGCGTCGATATCGAATATAAAAGGAAGTGACATAACTCAAGCGGTCCAATGACTTGTTGTTTGAGTGTTTTGAAGTCATTGGCTACTTGAGTATGTTCCTTTTATCTTCGTATCGGATCCCGAACCTGTGAGGAGGAGAATGTCCCACCGGGCGTGCCAAAACCTGTAGGGCGCAGAAAGTTGCACAGCTGGTATGGAAGGTGTGTGCATGTGTATTTAAATGTCTCAGGGTTCAATGTTCTCTATTGGTTAAAGAGCATCGAACTTGAGACATTCATTTCTTTCTTTCTGCTATTCCTTCCGGTTCACCCTCGATAGACCTACGACTCATAATCGGTCCATCGAGAGAGTTTAATGATTGTGGGGACGTTTAACTCCCAGCGGGCGCAAGCCCCCGCTGTTAATTACATCAGATGACCCTTCCAAGCCATACTGAATACCTCGTTCATTCCGGGATTTGAAGCCTATTTGTTGTGAATTGAATAAAGGGGCTTGTTTGTGAAGTTTTACGTTTTTCAGGGACTTATTTGTGAAGTTGAAAGGATTGAGATTTGTAATTTGAATTTGAGATGAAGTTTGGGCTGTAAGTGGGATTTCCAAGGACATTGTTTGAGGAGTTTGCCAGACGTCAAGGACTGATTTGTGGATGTCGAAGGACTGCACTTGTGACTTCTTTTGTTATAAGGGTCTGTTTGAAAAAGGTTTCGATTCTTTGTTATTCGGGGTTTTGCGATCTGTATTGATCCTTCAAGGTTTGTGTTGAGGGCCTCTTGCTATTGCTGCCTTCATGTTCTTCGTGGTTTCGGTTGATTCTTTTTGCGAATTGGATTTGTAGAGAAGTAACCCTTGTCAGCTTTCGACATTGCTTTAAATGAATGTCAACGACTCCTTTTTCATGGGATTTGGTCATGTGATGGCATGGCTTCAACCGATTTGGTCAGTTTTTTGAGACTTCATATCTTTCAATTCACTTGATGGTTTTAAATGAAATTTTTCCGTCTTGTACTGTGATATCAGGACTATAAGTCGGCCAACTTTCATGATTTTTCATGGTGTTTAGCTATGTCAAACGGAAATTCCAAGTAGTGACCAGCAGTTTTCTGTTTTTCTGAACTGCTGAACTTCGAAGGTCGATTCCTGCCAATTGGCTACACCAAATCTTGTATCCTGCATATGAAAATGTTTGTTTAGTCGTGATATATATGCATGTATAGCAGTTTTGCAAAACTCTATTCAGAGCTATGCCAAATGTGTGTTTTCGTGCAGAGGTGTCTGCTGATAGATGGAGCAGCAGTTTTCTGTTTTGCTGAACTTTGAAGACCATTTCCGACAAATTGGCTAAACCAAATTTTGTATTCTTTATATGGTTTTAAAGAGGGGAATTCAATCTATAACTCTGTAAAATTTCATGGGATTTGGAGTTCCTTTTTCCATGTTTAAAGACCATGCAAAGGCAGGGGTATTTGTTGGTGTTTTATTTTCAGTTGCTGTTTTGCTATTCTGACGACCAGTCTTTAAAAATTTATTCTGGACAATCTACAAAGCCAAATTTTTGGTTCTTTTTATGAGAGTGTAGAGGAAAGTTTACTCTATACGCATGCCAAATTTCAAGATCTTTTCACTTTCCTAACCATTTTTAACAGATGCTTGAATGCAGAGATAGACTGGTAAAAGATGCAGTTTTTCTTTCTACAGTTCTTGTATTTCCATTTTGAGAAGATGAACTTCAAAAATCCATATTAAATCGAAATAAAATCCAAATAACATGATCTTTGTGTCCAACTTGTGTGTTTTGAAGTTGTTTACATCTTGGTGCAGTCCATTTTGCATTTTAGCCTTTATTATGGTCTAGATTAATCATTTTACCAGAGATGGTCATTTCAGTCCAGCACCAGTTTCGTTTACTGACAATTATTTTTGTAAAATTTGTACAAGATAGATTACAACTCCGATTTGAGTGTTCTTGGTACCAAAATCTTCAGGAAAGCACGATCTATATCCTCAAAAAGTTTCAAGAATTTAGAAGGCCTAAATCTATTTTTAATTTGTGATTTTGTAAGAGGCATATTCTGGGACAGCAAGCTTATCTATCAGTTTTTCGTATTTTTGGAAAGCCAACTTTAAAAATAGCTAGTAAATTGTGTGAAAATGCTATAAATGTAAAGTTTGAGTCTAAATTGTGTGTTTTTGAGTCCTCTATCTAACTGTGTATTTGTATTTCTGGTTTGAATTTCGTGATCAGTTCATATTGGCCGGTTTGTGACAGCAGGTCATGTTGAGTCATTTGGGGTATTTGAGATATCATATCATGGGGTATTTGGTTTGATTAGACTACATCTAAGTCCTTGTGTCAAGATTTGGTCATCCAAAATCAAAAGAGGCATTGGTATCACAATATGTCATTTACCAATGCCATTTCGAATTTGCATGTGGGTCCTATGTCATTTACATAATTATGTGAAGGTCCTTGAGCATCATTTCATTGGGATTGATTATTTCCCTCTTTTCATTTGCTCTCTTCTTCAACAATTATGCATCTAGGCCCTTTTTGTTGAGAGAATAATAGGGGAAACCTCATGGCTCAACCCTACTACCTCTTGTGTTTAATTTTTTTTATTGTCACTTTATTATTCTTTTAACATCCTCACAAAATAATTAATATAGTTTTCATATGAAGGGAGACCTCATGGCTCAACCCTCATACTTCTACTACTTAATTATTTTTAGAAGAAGCCAAAAGGATTAGATAAAGAAAGAAATGGAAAAGAAAAGAAGAAAAGGGAAGAGGAGTAAGAGAGTCACAAATATATGCATATATTTTATTTAGAATCATAGGCTTGAAAGCTAGCTATAAGAGCTACTAATGCCTCCTCTATTTCATTTGTCATTTTTAAACCTTTTAATATAATATTTGATTATTATATAAAAGGGGTTTATTTCATTTACATGATTTCATGCTTCTAAACTCATTCATGTGAGTTAGAAGCATTCAATCTTCATCAACTTCGAACATAAGAGAAAGAAGAAGAAGGAGATTAAAAGGAAGAGATTAACAAATAAAAGCTCCAATTGCATAAAAGGAAAGAAAGAAGATCTCAAATCAAAAACATCTCTTTATTTCTTCATGATTAGCTTACATGAACATCAAGCTCCATTGAGCTTTTACATTGCAAAATCTCTACCTATCTCTATTTTTGGTTTTGGTGGAGGAGGAAGAAGAGGTTCGGCCTTGGGGTTTTTTTTGTGTGTTTTTGTGTTGTGTGGTGTATATGTGTGGGTTTTCTTGTATATATTGTGCCTCTCTTCTATGTTGTATATATTGTGTTCTTGTGGTCTCCTTCTTCTTCTTCAAATGAGGGGTTTATATAGGCCATGGCAAGGGGTAGAGCCTAGGTTTAGAGGAGCCTTGTTGGCATGATCCCCACCACTCCTTTGCATTAACTCTCATCCAAAGGTTTAGATGCATCCAAGTGTCATGCTTATCCCTCAAGCTTGAAGGGAATATTCTTGGCATCTTAGCATCTTCATTGGTCATGTGACATGTGTCCATAGGAGCAAAATATCTAGAATATATTCTTCCCTCCTAATTTGGCATCTTCATTGGTAGTGTGACATGTGTCCATAGGAGCAAAATATCTAGAATATATTCTAGAATATATTTTTCCCTCCTATTTTGGCATCTTCATTGGTAAAGTGACATGTGTCCATGAGAATAAAATATCTAGAGCATATTCTATCCTCTCAAATTGGGCCATGCAACAATTGGGCTAGCCTATTTAATTTCGGCCAACAGCAACCCCATCAATTTGGTTCGGCCATTTAGTAGCATCCCCAATTTTCATCAATTAAATTTGGCCCCATTTCAATTGAACTCAAACATGAAAGAATTGCCTTCGGCCATTGAGCCCAATTAAAATTATCTTTCCATTTTCATTTTAATTCAAAACCGCGAGCTTCGAATTATTTTATTATTATTTTTTTAAACCCTGATCTTTTTAGGGTCAAACACCGGCCCGTCGGACCCGTGGACTGGACCTGGACTAGCCCGTCCGGTGCACAGGACCCGTCCAGGACCGGGGTTAGATACGGTCCGGTCCAGGGACCAGGTTAAATTTGTTAGAGTTATTTTTTTGAATAAGTTAAATTTGAATTAGAGTTATATTTTTTTAAAAATAGATTTTTTTTTTTTTAGCTCGGATCCCTCTGTCACAGAGACAGAGGCTTGCTGCCTTGCGGCTTGCGTGGGGGTTTTTATTTTATTTTTTTATTTACTTTAATTTAGATTTATATTTAATTTAATTTAGATTTAATTTAGATTTAATAGGTTTTCAATTATTTTCGGTTTTGAATTCTAAATAGGTTTCTAATAGGTTTTGAATAAATAGGTTTTCAATAGGTTGGATTTATTATTTAATTTCGGTTTTAACTTTTAAATAGGTTTTTATTTATGTATAGGTTATATTAATTCGGTTTTGAATTTTTAATTTGGTTTTGAATAGGTTAGTTTCGGTTTTGAATATTTGAGTTCGGATTTATTTTCAATATGTTAGATTATTGGGTTTGAATATGTTGGATTTGAATATGTTAGATAATTTAGATTTATATTTAATTTATATTTACTTTAATTTAGATTTATATTTAATTTAGATTTGAATTTTTTAAAATTCTGATTTTTTTTTTTTGGCACTTTGCCGCTGGCCGAATGGCCTCTGTGATTTTCAAATTTCAATATGGCTTGGCATTTGGCAAGGCCGAATGGCCTCTGTGATTTTCAAGGCCGATTGGCCTATGTGATTTTCATATAATTTAATTAACAAGTAAGTTAGATCAATTTAATTTAGAGTTAATTTAGATTTAGATTTAGATTTAGATTTAATTTAGATTTAATTTAGATTTAATAGGTTTTTAATTTAGATTTAATTTAGATTTAATGTAGATTTAATTGAGATTTAGATTTAGATTTAGATTTAATTTAGATTGAATTTAGATTTATATTTAAATAGGTTAGATAATTTCGGATTTATTTTGAATATTGCTAATTTTAATATGTAGAGAAATGGCACATAATGAACAAAGGCGCGACGAATCGAATGATGACTTAGCGCAAAGACTTTCCGCCGATTTATTCGACGTCCCAATGCCATCATCGTACCAATAAAATTTGTCCGCAATAGAAAGTAAACTTCCACAATAACCATCGTATCAAACTCAAGACCTTAACTATTTTCCGCAAAATCTTCCTCCACCGTATCAACAAAATCAACCACCGTATCCGCAAAATCCTCAACCGTATTATCCTAACCCTCAAAATTATTATCCGCAAAATCCTCCTCCGCCGTTTTATCCTCCGCAAAATTCTAACCTCTGCTATAGTGGACCGGGAACTTCTTCTTCCAACGCATCGAGTCAGTGGACCGGGGGACCCTCTCATTATACCCCTTCTCTACCACCGCTAGCACCGCAACCTGAGATCACAAGTGTCCCGCCGTCACAAACTCCTTCCACAGCGTCTCCTTCCACAAGCGTCCCGCTGTCACCACCAACTGATGCAGAACCGATCGTAGAAAAGAGGAAGAGGAAACAAGCACCCAAAATTACTCGGCTAGTTGGTGGCGATTTTATGAGATGACCAAAGATGCCAATGATGTCCTCGTCTCCGCAAGATGTAAGGTTAGAACATGCAGAAAAACTTTCATTTATGTGAAGTCCAATGGCATGTCCGCATTTAAAAAACACGCCGAAATCCACATGAAAAGCGGTGAGGAACAACAAGAAAATTCTACACCGGGGTTGGTCCAAACTCTTATGAACCCGGACGGTACTAGAACACACCAAGAATACAATGAAAAGCGGATGCTTAGTGAATTTTTCCGGTACATTGCCCATAAAGAACAACCAATTAGTATGTGTAATTGTATGAGTTTTGCCCAGTTAATTATTCGGGGGTGTGGTGAACCATTATACAAGAGGTTCCACCATAGAAAAATGGTAAAAGAGTTGAAACGCCAGTATTTCCAATTTAAAAATGACCTACTAGCCATATTTGCAGTTGCAAACTATAAGATCTCAATTACAAGCGATATTTGGACGGTCGGTAAACATGGTCTTGGGTACTCATGTATTACCGCGCATTATATTGATGAAACTTGGGCATTACAAAAAAGGTCTTAAGCTTTCGGGTGTTAGAGTCTCCGCATACCGCACAAATCATTTACCAATCAATTATTGATGTTTTGCACGAGTACAACTTAAAAAGAGATTTGGAGAACAAGATTTTTTCTATTTCTTTCGATAATGCTAGCAACAACATCAAATCCATTGATTATTTCACCCGGTCACTAACCCCGATCATGAATGGTGAAATATTTCACCAAAAATGTGCTTGTCATATACTAAACCTTACTGTAAAGGCGGGCTTAAAAACAGATGTTGTATAAGAATTAATTATTAAATTTAAGCAAGCCATTGCCTTTATTTTCTCAAACGGGGTACGAAAACAACGTTTTGCCGAATTGTGTCAAAGGTTAGGACTAGGTCACTTGAGAGTACCTTGGGATGTAGATACCCGTTAGAACTCTACCTACATGATGCTCGCCGATGCCTTCCGTACAAGGATGCTATAAACGAGTCATTGAGGAACTCAACCGATCACGATGCATTGATACTTACCGTGGCCGACTGGATGCAAATATCAAACCTAAAAACATTCCTTGGAGTATTTTTTACTGCAACCGTAAAACTATCATGCTCGTACACACCTACGGCACATGAGTTGCTTCATCATCTCTACTATATTTCCAAGGTATATAATCAGTTTGAACAAGTATCAAACATGGATGAAGCCCTTGAACCGATCGTGATTGCCATGAAAGACAAGTTCCTGAAATATTGGGAAGAAGTACCCCTCCAGACCATTATCGCAAATTGCCTCCATCTGGCGTTCAAGAAGAAGTTAACGGTAAAAATGCTTGAAAGATACAAGCGCAATCTAAACCTAGACGCATCACATGAGGACAAACGCGTGACCAAGGCATTTGATGAGATGTTCAACATATACAACGCAAGAAGAAATGTCGATCGACCGTCTACGACCCGTCGCGGTGCTAGGTATGAATATAAATATACATATGCTTTTAATCTCTATTATTTATAAATTAAATGTTATTTGACCACTATTTTTTTAATAATACAGACCCAGCAGCAGTAGTGGATTGCTAATGGATTTGCAGGATGATGAAGACCCGCAATTGTCCTACAGTAGCACCAACGAATTAATAAGCTATTGTTTGGCGAGGACCAAACATGATTCCGTTGACGTCCTACAGTTCTGGAAGAATAATGCAAGTGCCTATCCGACGCTGGCGATGATGGCCCGCGACGTATTTGCCGTGCCCGTGTCAACTGTTCCTTTCGAATCATCTTTTAGTTCGGCGAACCGGATCCTCACCGACAAACGAAGTAAGTTGGGTGCACATGTTTTCGAGCGACTTGTGTGCTTGAAAGATTGGATTGATGCGGAAGAACGCAATCAACAGCTGGAGTAGAAGAAGCATCCGGTGTCGAAACTCCTCCAACCGGCAAGCCGAACGAGGATTCAGACGGTGAGCAGGAGAGCGATCTATGATATATGCACCACAACTTATAGATAGGTTGTGTCGGTATAATTTTCTAAACTCTTTTCAATCTTTATTATTATTTTTCTAAAATTAAAATTTTAAACATTTCAATTACTTTTTTAAATTATTCATTATTAAAAAAATTACTAACAAAAAAAAAAGTTAAAACTCCGCCTATGTTATTTTACATAGCCGGTCCCAAACCCAGAATAAAGGAGGAGGGTAACTTTTGTTTTTAAATCAATTGTTTTAGAATAATTCGATTTTTAAGATCAAATAATTCGTTTTTTTTTTCCTAAAGCAATTGATTTAATGAATTTTTGTAATATCAAAACTGAATTTTTGTAATATAAATCGTTCGTCTTATTATAACAAAAATTGTTCGGTTCAAAACAAACTTATTGAATTGGAAAAAAAAACAGCAAAAGAAAACATAAAAAAAAAAGAACCGCCGGACCGGACCGTGAACCCCCGGACCAATGGACCAGACCGTGGAACCGCCGGACCCGTGGTTCCACCAAGGGCCAGGGTCGGCCTCTGAAAACCGGACCCGTAGACCCGTCCAACCCGCCGGACCCGTGGACCGGACGGGTTTGGACCGTCCCGGACCGGACCGCCCCGTTGTACAATCACTAGTTAATGCAGACGATGCGGACTCGGTATTGAGGTCGATGACGTAATGTCTCGTTGATGTGGTGTTACGGCGTGTTTTCCCATATATAAGACTACACGCATAGCTGTAGAGTAGCTAAAGGGACATTTCAGTGTATAAATAACATATCGATTGTCTAGTTGACGTGATGATACACTAATTACGGTATGTTATCAAATAATCTAAATTGAATGAAATTCGTAAACTTAATTTAATTACATATAAAATTAATCCCTCCGTAGTAGCAGGACTATGCATATATATAGATCAAATTAATGTTGGATTTTTTTTTATCTCCTTCTTGATCAGCCGCGTCAGATGTTGAATGCCACATCAAGAACGTGAGTTCAGTAAAGTAAATTTATCAACGTTTCAGTTTTTTTGACAGTTTGAAATGCTAAATTTTTTTCAACAAGTTAATTATAAAAATTTACTTTTCATTTCTAACGCTGCCATCAAATGCAACCACGATTTGGTCTTTTGGTAGCTTAATTGTTTTCGTGCCAATCTAACGGCAAAACTTAATTTGTATCGCTCACAAAAAAATCTTGAATATATTTTGCTAGTTCAATAGTCAATTAATACTTGTAGCCAGTATGCATGGTTCTTTAATTTATACGCTTAATTTTTTATGTTCAGTTTTAATTTATCGAAGACATGTAGCAATTGTTTCGACCGATTCTTTTCACTGCAACATAAAAAAAAAAAAATCAAATGTTCAAATATAAGATCAGATTGTCTTAAAAAATATCACTACCGCCTTTTCAGTTTTTTCAGTAATAAGCTTGGCTTCTGACAAAATCAACGGTATCACCATCCTCTGAAAATTCAATTCCCTTTCTAGCAAAAAAACTCCAATTATTTAGTTGTTGGAATTGATTTTTTTTGTTTGGCAAAGCAACCGAAATTTTTATTTATAACATAGTTAAAAAAAAATAAACTAAATAACCATCGTTTCTGAGAATTTCGATTTTCACCATGGCCGCACCGGCATTCTGTAGGACCCATTTTTTTTTTTTTTTGGGTGTTTTATCGAGGCAGCTTGTGGTGTTTTATCGAGTCATCACAAATAACCATTCTGGTGTTGACTCGTTGAAATGGGTCCACATAAACCAAATAACCATTCTAGTGTTTTATAGAGTCAACATTAATATTTTTTTGTTATAGAAATGCATGCCACATAAATTATGAAATATTAAACTATTTGGATATTAAACAATAGTTTGGCACGCATTTCTAGATATCCGCACCTCTCACATTTCTAAACAATAGTTCAAAGTTTGAAAAAAAAAAAATTGGGTCCGCAGCGGCATTCTGCGGCCCCGCTGAAATGGGTCCGCAGAATACCGGTGCGGCCGTGATGAAAATCGAAATACTGAGAAACAATAGTTATTTGGTTTATTTTTTTTTGAACTATGTTATAAATAAAAATTTTGGGCAAAGCAAACGGCAACTTGTGTCAGGCTTGCAACATTTGTTTGTCTGTTTTTTAATTTAACTTAACATAATTTGTCTGTCTGTTTTTTAAATTTTGCATCATTTAAATTAACATATATTTGCGAGATTTTATTGACACGGCTGATTTTGCAAGCGGTATGGTCTTTATCCATTTCTACCGAAGGCAAAGTCATCGGTATGCAACCAAAATCCTACCGCTAAACTTTATTACCGGTGAAAGTGCAATCATTTTGCTAACGTCTTCATTTTATAAAATTTTGGAAATCTAATATTTTGTTTGAATTTTTTTTTTTTTTTTGTTATGTTATTGATTAAAAAATAAATTTTTTCGGCTGTTGAGACGCAATTTATGTTGAGTACAGTGGTTCAACGTAACCGAATGATTCTAATTTTATTAAAAACAATATAGACAATAACTTTTGCTACATTTCAGATTTTGGTATTATAATTTGAGTAGAAATAAGGTGTTCTTAAGCTCATCAAGTTCCTTTGTGAATTTAACTTAAAAATTTATCGGATTGACTTCAAACGACGCATTCAAACTATTAAAAACTTAAATCACATCTGGCCGAAAAAAAAAAGTTAGCCCTTTTCTCTTTGGTACAAGTGTTAAGAGCATCTACAATTGACCAAACGTATTTATCTCCACGTCACTTTAATTTGCAAACCCTCCGCCAAATTCTGCAAACCACTCCAACGCAGCAATTAGCAATAGACGCTGTACAGATACGGAAGAATTTATTTTAACCAATCAATTAGCCAGGGTGTCATTAACAAACATTTTCTTTTAAAGCAAATTTGCTAATTAAGAAATTATGATACAACCCTGCAAATAGATTAGCAATCTTTCACATCAGATTAGCAATTTATAAACAATTGCTGTTGTAGCCGTGTCCTTTCCTCAGAGGTAACATAGTATTTCTGTTTAGATCACGACCTTGGTGGAATGCATCAGTCCTCTTTAATGTTCGTGCGGATTCTGATGGGACCGTCCGGATCTAAACAGAAAGATTCAGTTACCTTAGGTGATACGAATTGCCTTTAGCCGGCTTGGGGACGAAGAAATCAAGAAACGGTCTGGACCTACTTTAAATGCTAATATCACACTAATTCACTGATTGGTGGGCCCGAAGTAGCTATATCTTCCCGGTCTATGATAGAACGAGTCTACCTGGTGGAAGAAGTTCTCTTCTCTCTCACTTACACTCACAGCGAAAACCCCAAGTCGCCCCTTTCTTTCATTAAACCCAAACACCACCACATCTCTGTCTCTTGAACGCACTAGCGAGGATGAATTTCAAAAACCCTAAAATACCCAATGTGCCGACGAGAGGGGCGACGACGACGCTGAAGGTGGCGTTGTTCGGAGGCGCCGCCGTCTACGCCGCCCTGAACAGCCTCTACAACGTCGATGGTGGTCATCGCGCCATTGTCTTCAATCGGATCGACGGTATTAAAGACAAGGTCTCCGATCTCTTCCTTCCTTCAATTTTTGTTACGGAATTGGCCTCTGTAGAGTCGAAATAGCGAATGAAGCCTTAAGAGGTGTTAGGTTTTTGCTTAATCAACCTCAAAATGCTGATACTTACAAGCGTTTCTCGGATAACAGCACTGTTGTTTTGTATTGTACCATAGGGACCTTTGGAGGACTTTTCGTTTTGCCCCTTTTCTTTATCTGGATGGTATAACCTTTGGATGGTCAGGCATTAGTAAAGTGTCTAAATGAAATCAGCTACTGTTGACTCTCCTTCATTGTTTCAGTTTTTTTTTTTTTTATTCTTGTTATTCATTGATTTGTTTTCATAATCCTAGTTGTAAAAGGGAGTTATCAGCACTGTTGATTTGTTTTGGACAGTAAATTTTGAAAATGCTAGTGACATATCAATGATTTTGCAATTGAAATCTGAGGTTGCTTTATGGACGTGATTGATCTGGTGCTCGATGATGCCCATGCAAAATCATTATATTTATTTGAGGTTTTAATTATTTATAATGACAAATTGTATGCAGTATTTTTTTTTATTTGAAACCTGTAGGTGATATGTAGTTGTTGATGCCTATAAAATTTCATGATTCATTTGACATTTAATATTTTTGGATGATCAAACGCTGTCTAAATGATACAAGTTATGATCAGTGTCAGAGAATCTGCTATGTAGGTGCAATTTTCTCTCCCCACCTCGTGAGAAATATGTGATGAAAGAAAAACAAGACAAAAATAAAGGCATATCCTCATACATTATAATGTTTGTCCCCTCGGAGAGACTTCCAAAATCTACAAATGAAGCTCTTTGACAAATATGCCCCTGTTTTGGTATTCTCCTTTGTTCATGCAGCCTTTTTACATAAAAACCCTTCTGACTTCTTTTAATTCTCTACACAGGGAGAGGCTAAGAGTATTGAGCTGATTGGCAAGGCAATGTCTAGCGACCCTTCCTTTCTGGCACTGAGACAGATTGAGGCAGCAAGAGAGATCTCACACACCATTGCTGTGTCTTCTAACAAGGTCTTCTTAACCTCGGAAGACCTCTTGCTCAACATCTAAAAATGAAACCGTCTAATGGTAAATTTGTACCGCATAAGAATTGTAAACTAGTTCTTTTAATTTAATTCTTTTGCGTTAGGTTGAGAATTTTTTACGTGGTAAAGCTCTGCTGCTGTCAGGTTTCTTTTCTACTTGGGTACTTTGTTATGGCGCTTTAACTATGGATTATAGGATTTGTGATTTTGAAAGTAATCAATCTGGGTTTAGTTCCTTCATTTAATAAGAGAACCTTTTACCTTGGTCACAAATCACCCTTTCATGTGATTTTTTGTTAATTTGGTTTATTGATCATGTTTGTAGCACAGTAAGAAAATCTGAACTGCCTGCTCAAAAAACAGAAAGCATGTAATTCTGGGAAGGAATCAAGGAAACATGGAAGAAGGTTTATAGTATCAAATGCCGTTCAGGCACAAGTTACAATTAAAAATATGTGGTTTTCTTGCTAACCACATCAAAACCATAAAAGGAAAAAAAAAAAAAAAAAAAAAAGGTTCTCAATTTTTCAACTATTAGGAATCAATAGTTACAACTTTTAACAGAAGCCTTCACTGAATATTTATTAGACCTTCTCTGTTCACTTTCGATGTCAGCTGCCTAAAAAGTTTTCATTTTCAAAATTTTGATGCTTTTGCATGTCTAATATCCTCAAACAAACAGCACGTAATTATTCTAATGACAGATTAACACAAAGGAATAACAGTTAACAATGTTCTGCTTTATAAAAGAAACAAAAAATAAAGAATGGGATATACACAAGTTGGATTGATCTACTCCAAACTTTGAATATATATCCCGTATTTATTTAATCGGAAATGAGAAAAATTGAATTGGCAGATTGTTCCAATCACCACTGCTAGGGATCAGGCTTGTATTTCGGCCCTTCCGCCCCACCCTGCAATGAGGGATCCTGCAGGTTTTATCTGCTGCTTCCCCTCGTCTCCGATTGTATTGCAGTTCCTTTATTAGTCGCTTTGCTGCTTCCACTTGCCTCCGATTGTATTGCAGTTCCTTTATTAGTCGCTTTGCTGGTTCCCCTTGTCTCCGATTGCATTGCAGCTCCTTTATTAGTCGCTTTGCTGCTTCCCCTTGTCTCCGATTGCATTGCAGTTCCTTTATTAGTCGCTTTGCTGCTTCCCCTTGTCTCCGATTGCAATGCAGTTCCTTTATTAGTCGCTTTGCTGCTTCACCTTGTCTCCGATTGCATTGCAGTTCCTTTATTAGTCGCTTTGCTGCTTCCCCTTGTCTCCGATGTTTCCCCTTGTCTCCGATTGCATTGCAGCTCCTTTATTAGTCGCTTTGCTTCCAGTTGCATCACCAACTGTCGCATTACTGCTGTTCGGATCAAAGCCGGTCGCGTACAACATTACTGTTTTCATCCAAGGATTATTCTGGTCTTTCCAGTTAGGTTTGTTTGCATTGAGGCCTTTCGCCTTTTCCTTCATCCAACTCACTATTCCAAAATCAATCCCTCCAAATCTATGTTGCATGGATACGGATATCGTATCGGATACGATACGGATACGGCGATACGAAAAATTTAAAAAATTCTAGATACGTTACGTCTATTAAATATATTATTTTTTTATTATTTTAATTATATTCATAATTCAACACTTAAATTATATAAATTAAATATAAAAAATTCTGCAGTTATAACCATAAATATCATTAAATATACATTAAATAACGAAATTATATATTAAATATAATTGTTACTCAATTCTAACATCAAATAGGAGTTTTTGCAGTGGTATATGTGTAGTTTGCTACACGTATTGGCCCCAGCTCGATTCCTGCAGAGCGCAAAATGAATGATTTTTGCCTTTGGTCTATACGCGGTGCACAAATCTGTGATCTGGCGTTGGTGTATGCGCGGTGCACGGACGCATTAGACGTATCAGATGCGTATCCAGTCTAGACAGGGTCGTATCCTGCCGTTTCAACCCGTATCGACGACCGTATCAGAAATTAAAGAAATACGCCACCTCATCCGATACGCTAGCTGGCGTATGCGATACGTATCGGAGCCTGATCGGATGCGTATCGGTATCGGATACGTTGTCCGATACAAGTACGAAGTCCAATCCGAAGTATCCGAGTAACATAGCCCCAAATGCATTTTCGTCATTTTTACCGTGCCTAGAAAATAAAAGCAATTAATTCATTCAGCTTTTAAAATCAATTTGAGTTAGTTATCTCCATTCTAATATTATGCACGTAGTTGCCGTAATCCGCCAACGGCTGAGATTGAAAGATGAATTTCGAATTGAATATCAACCATCCAATCACATAATCTGTCTTCTTTTAATTAAACACATATATTTTATGTGTAGAAGTCTAAATTTAGTTAAAAACATACTTACCACACAGACTACTATATGATTTGTCACAATTAAAATTGAATGAATCCCTAGCGATCTGTTTCCTTCTCTCTCCTTAAATCGTACAAATGATACTACAAATTAGCAGCTGATATATGATTTGTTTTGGACAGTAAATTTTGAAATTGCTGGTCACATATCAATGATTTTTCAATTGAAATTTGAGGTTGGATGATGCCTATGCAAAATCATTAGATTGATTTCAAGTTTTAATTATTTATAATAAAAAATTGTATGCAGTTGTTAATGCCTATAAAAATTTCATGATTCATTGGGCATTTAATATTTTTGGATGATCAACTCAAAAGCTGTTTAAATTGTATGAAGTTTGATTGATAGGTCTAATTCTAGGCTTGTAGGCCCATAATAAAAATGGTGAAGGCCCAGTTTTGAAAGGAAAAAGGAAAACAGAACAAGGTGAAATCTGAATTGGATACTTCCGTTTACAATTCGTTCATACATTCAGATTTCGTTACAACACTGACACGTCTTTAGATAATACAAAACTCAGTTAGATAGAGAATCAATTTTACACTTCTTTTACAGAAGAGTCAACTTTTATTTTTGTTCCCACAAAACTGGATATGTACATTACATTTATTCAATGGAACTTTTAATTTTGTATAAAACATTTAATTGTTTTGTTCTCTCGTTGATGTTCCGAGTTCTAACAAAACATCAATTTGTTCCTCGAATTATATGTTTATTTTTTTATGAAAATTTATTTGTTATCAAGTTCATTCTTACCTATTAGTATATGAGGAGGGTTCAAATGCCTCCATTTTTCATGCCTCCACCATGCCTCCATATTTTAAAACTTTAATAACTCAAAATTTAAAACTTAAAAGTCAAAATAAAACCGTTGGATATGATCTACATCATTTTATCTATGTGCTCATAAAAAATTATCACATTTCGATTTTGTTTTTATGTGAATCAATAAGTTGAAAAATCAATGTCTATAAATTATCCACAGTAGTATGTTTTTTACAAGCTCTTGATGACAATCAAAACAAAATTGAAATATCATAATTTTTTATGCGTGTATAGATAAAATGATGTAGACCATATCCAACGGTTTTATTTTTACTTTTAAGTTTTAAATTTTGAGTTATTAAAGTTTTAAAGTATGGAGGTATGATGGAGGCATGAAAAATGGAGGCATTTGAACCCTCCTCGAATTATATGTTTATTTTTTTATGAAAATTTATGTTCCTCGAATTATATGTTTATTTTGAACCCTCCTCGAATTTGTTCCTCGAATTATATGTTTATTTTTTTATGAAAATTTATTTGTTATCAAGTTCATTCTTACCTATTAGTATATATATTGAAGTACCAGATTATTTAAGTATCTATTTAAATATATGTTATAATTGGTGAAAGAATAGGAAACTATCAATAGCACAAGTTAGATTTTTATTTGTTATCTCCATCTTTATATTTTTATTTATTTATTTTTAAAATAAAATTGTCACCTGTTAACATTTTTACTTTGTAATAAAGAAAAAAATTTAAAAGTAATGGAAACCTCCATTTATGCAGTGTACAATTGTACATGTTATTGTATAAACAAGAAACAAATAGTTTCCTTGTTTGATTTGGATGATATAAAAGAACAATTTCCTATCATTATTGGCACTGAATCGGACGATTAACAAGTCCTTTGGACGAGATATGGTCCAAAGGGAATCGGACCAAATCCCAACCCGTCAATGAAATGAGTTGTTCTTCTGAGGCCCCTCAACTTTCAAAAATAGCAATTAAGAGTACTACCAGTCAAGTCAGTTGCATCTCATCAGTCCCCCATTTTGCATACCTTGCCTTGTATTAGTATTTCTGTAAGATTCCCTTGTAGGTTGTAGAAGCAATCAGTGTACCAGTACAGAGATCTTACTATAAACAGCAAAGAGATTGAATTAAAAGTTCTATTGTATTATTTTTCATAATTTACAACCCATAACCTAATCTATTTATAAGTTTACAACAGAAAAAGAGCAGTTGATGAGAAACCTAAAAACAGATAATGGTAATAAGAAGTTTAATTGTATTATTTTTCATAATTTACAACCCATAACCTAATCTATTTATTAGTTTACAAAAGAAAAAGAGCCGTTGATGAGAAACCTTTGAACGATAACTGGACAGCTTAACAGAAAGTCAGAACTGTCTGCTCAATAAACAGAAAGCATGTAATTCAGGGAAGGAATCAAGGAATCATGGAAGCAGGTTTATAGTATCAAATGCCATTCAGGCACATATTACAATTAAAAATATGTGGTTTTCTTGCTAACCACATCAAAACCTGTCATAAAAGGAAAATAAAAATCTCAATTTTTCAACTATTTGGAATCAATAGCCACCTCAGAGAGTTCGGCCCACAAAAAGTTATCATTTTCATACTTTTGACGCTTTTCATGTCTAATATCTTCAAAAAACACAATTATTCTGATGACAGACTAACACATACAAAGGAACCTCTTCAAATTTCTTCCTATTCAAAATGAAATTCAATGTTGCAGTTTCTCCAATCGTTCTTTTCGTCTCTTGGAGAAAAAATATCTAAATCTAATGACCCACGAAGCAACCCAATAATGCAGTCCGAACCCGGTTCTCCATGCC
The DNA here is from genome assembly GCA_028015225.1 of Carex myosuroides. NCBI lineage: Eukaryota > Viridiplantae > Streptophyta > Magnoliopsida > Poales > Cyperaceae > Carex > Carex myosuroides. The sequence goes on from CM051464.1 coordinate 8,189,860, forward strand.
AAAAGATCCGCTGCAAGGCAAGAAAAAATAAGAGTGCCTAAAATGAAGGTCCTACCCTCTCTCTGAAATTTGTCTAACAAGGGATGGATGAGTTTGCTTTTGGGTCCCTCTTTGATCGACCATGCAGTGTACCACTCCACTGTGACTGGTACCATGTTGAGTTCTTTAAGAAGTCGTTTGTGAAAATCTGGCATGTGACCAGCACCATACAGTATTGCAATAGACATTTTACCTTCGGCAAGTGCCTCCTTTAGCACCTCTATGGTAAATTTATTTCTCTCCCTGATTAATACTGCAAATCTAGTATAGTTTGAATCGCCTTCATAGTCTTCGTCATATCTACAAGATTTTTAAAAGAATTTGAAAGTGTTTGTTACAATTTGGGGTTATTTATGAAAAAAACAAGAATACTATCATATCAATACTCACTCATACACCATTTCGCTTGCTGTAGAGAACTTAGGATTCTTGACAAAGTGGTGTAGAATCCCTAATTTGAACATCTCTTCTAGTTTGTCGATATCATGGGCATTTGGACCATTACGCAAGCAAGACAGGTATGTGATAAGTGGCACAAATGCCGGCACAGGCATCAAAAAGGCATTATTTGACAACAGATGTTTCAAAATGTCGGCCATGATGTGCAAAACACGTTTGATTTTTCTCCCTTCTTGATTTCCAAGCTCCTTCCACCTAATCAGTCTTTCCTCCTGCAATAATTCATGATTAAACAACACGACTATGTTTCACCATTACATTCTATAAAATGCAATCACTTTTCCTGAAATTCGCATCAACAAAATAAAAAATATTTAAATTTAAGAAAAGTTAAAACATTTTGTTTTGTTGGATTCAATGGCGTTGGTGTGAAAAGAGAGAACTGTTAGCATACCTCCAGCTCTGCAAAAGTCCTCCATGGAAGGTCTGCATGCTTCGCACTTTGCACCACAAAGACAAAATTCTCTTGGCAATCCAATGCTAATCTGTTTGCCTCTGTTGAGTGCCAATTCTTCAATTGTTTGAAAGCAGAAACTTCTTCCACTTCAGTACTATTTTCATGTGCCATCCCCTCTGATACGTCCTATCTCGGGAGATGAGGCCGTATGGAAGTTTTTGGGCTGGGCTGGATTCGTCCTGCCAAGGAATGGCAGGCCGAGGTGTGGATCGAGTTAGGAACTCGGGGTATTTGATGAGAGATTCGGACTCTGACCTGTATGATCTCTCTCTTAGTGAAAAATTGCGTCCCCTGTTTCATGGGAATCACAGCCTTATATAGTCCAACCATAACTGCCATCTCGGGCGTTTATGGAGAACGTGGGCAGTTATGTCAGCCGTTACTGGGACGTGGGCATTAAGCTAGCCGTTACTGGGACGTCGGCATTAATCTGGCCGTTTCCCGGCTATCCCGTATGTCGGTTGACCTGGGCCTGTTTTGAGGCACTGGTTTGGGGCCGGCATATTGGGCCCCGGCTTAACGAGTTTTTGGGCTTTTTCATATGACGTCGGGTTGGCCTTGTTAAGGTCCGAATCCCAGTCTTTCATGGCCCAATTTGGAACAAGTAAAAGGGCCTGTGGAACATGGCCCTATCATTAGCCCCCGAAGTCGGAATGCATCGGCGAGATGCTTTCGACTTGAAGGTGAATAATTCATAAAACAAGGTTTTTATTACCAACATTTGTATATTAGTCGTGCTGTAATAGCTCGGGTGTGACATTTGTCGGGTGCATGTCTTGTTACGGACCCAACAATTAACATGTTAACTTATACCTATCTCGGTATGGATCCGATAGTTCATGTGTTACCATACTGAATAACCCGAGACAATTGAGCGTACTTAGCGTCGAGGAATTTTAACACCGACGTTAGTGTATGCTGTAATAATTTTTTTTTTTTTTTTTTTTTTTTTTTTTTTTTTTTTTTTTTTTGCATGCGACATGGTATCCGATTTAGTCCAAGATTAGTAAAAGAAGGAAATCGTAGAAATAGCAAGGAATCATTGATATTATAGTAGTACAATAAACCTACATATAAGAAAACATCGAAATCATACAACGCCTCGATCTAGTAAAATATCGAAATCATACAACGCCTAATTAGACTAAACATGGTATATGAAAACATGGGATGCCTGGTAGAATATGTCCACTATTGATGCCATGTCTGTCATGTCGCGTCTCCCAAGCATCGCGCTGTCCATGTTTGACAAAAAGACGGGTGTGATGTCGGTTTTTAAGTTGAAAATCACACTTACACCATGTCATTGTCGGTATCCTCAAAGAGGTTATCCGATATGAGCTCGGGTTCAGTAGCGGTGTACAACGTTGGACCTCCGGCATAGCGTGATAAACATCCAGCACACTTCCAAAACCGGCGACGAGGGTCTGACCGACCTTGGATGTTGTAGTGGGTGAAGCAACTCCACTCACGGCACCCCCGACATTTCACCATCTCGTGCTTGTCTTCTTTTTTACGGCAGATGCGGCACTTACGCAACTTGGGCTCGAGATTGAATCTAGAAATGTCGTTCTCGTCTTCCCTGGTAAACGATGGTGCGTTAGCAAGGATTAGGTCAAGAAGGTCACCGATTTGGAGGTCCTCATTCACGAGCATCCAATCCAAATCTTTCTCGGGAAAATGTTGGAGGAGGGTCCATCGCTCAGGTCGAGATAGGGCCCGTATTGAGTCCCGAGAATATCGAGGATTAGGGGGAGGTGAGTTGTGGCCTTGCCTTGATGATTGGATATCGTAACTATGACCACGATCAAGGGGCGTTTTGGTTTTAGAAGCAACTCTCTTGAAAGGCATCACGGAAGTAGATAGGTGAAAAGATGAGAAGAGGTAAAGAATGAAAATGCGCCCTTTACCGTAAGGTGATTCTGGTATTTATAGTCGCGAGGGTAAATATTGCCATAAATAAGCGTGGGCCATATTGCCTAAATAGGTAGCCGCCAGCTACTAGCCATAAATGTCATTGGGCAATGTGTCTTGTTAATGAGATGACAGGATTTTTGCATTCCCGAGGTGGTCAAATTGACTCGCGTTAAACAGCATCAAGTAACAACAAAAAATAAGAATCAAAATATCATGACATAGAAATCTTGGCTAAGTTTGCTACATAAACATAAATGCAGTTTTAAAGTTGACATAGAATTAAAACAAAAGGCGGGCTAGTCCCGTGATAATCTATAAAGCTAATCCTATTCAAGACGGGAGCGTTTAGCCCGACGGTTTTGATCCAGACATCTCCTGCAGATGAAGGATGTGAAACGTGGATCATCATGGTTCCGAGGTGATCTGCGGGCTAGACATCCGGGATGAAAAGCTTCTTCGCATCCCTCACAATGGAACATGTGTCGATAGTTCCCTCGGGTTCTGCAAATAGCACACTTATCCCAGGCCAACGGATCGTCTTCTTCTTCCCCCAAGTTAATTCGGGGTTGTTCGATGTTGATCTCGGGGTTCCGACGTTGTGGAGATGTGTGTGGTGATGGAATATCTTCTTTCTCCTCCTTGACCTCGTCCTTCATATTTGTACTAGTTGTCATCATATTATGATCCGAGCTGGAAGGTATGGTTGGGATCGATGGACGTTCCGTTAAAGGAAGATGGAAGTATATATAGTATGTCGGCATTAATTACTCCGACGCCTCGTCTTCCGTTAACCGTCATCAGCCATCAAATCAGCCGTCAAATCAGTCAAAGGTACGAGGTTATAGCGCAATCCTCGCGCGACACCTGGCATCCTTTAGCTCGGTTCGACCCCGAAGCGCTGAAACCGAGGCGTCGCCATGATGAGGGGTGGCAACGCGTCGTCTCGCGGCTTCTTTTCGAAATTCGTGCTAGGATTGAGCGGGAAAAATAGAGACCCTTATATATATCTCATCCCGTTTCGTTCATTCATTATCATTTATTGCGAGGAAATTTATCTCGGAGCCATAGAGCGAAAATATTTTTCGGTGATAACGGAGCGAGTTCAGAGCATTTAGGAAACCTCGGAGAAGATATCCGAAGATTGCGTTGCAGAGAAATTTCAACTTAAGGTAATCCTTTCCCATCTCGGTAGTCGACTTTATACTGATTAATTGTGTATGATCATTGCCGAGGTTAATAATGATGTAATGATCACATAGGCATGATAACGTTATCGAGGCTAGGATTAATGATCCAGCCTTGGCAATCGATCCGTATTGGATAAGTCGGTAAATGTAATACCTTAGAAATAAAGAATAGCGGTTACCTAAGCCAATCCTATTTCTTCGTTAATTTAGAAATGGCCGGAGAACAAGAAGGATCTCGGGATTCGTCGCCCACTACTTCGGGGGAACCGTCCCAGTTATGTTATTTGCCCCCCCGCCCTGGTAAGGGCAAGAGTTTATATGGCATGTTGCCTCCAGAGTCCGATGCAATACCGGAAAACATTGAGGAACAACATGGTGACGGGAATGATGGAGACGGAGGCGATCCATCTCGGGGTGAGCTTGTAGTTGCCTTAGTGGGAACATCTCGTGAGTCTAAGAAGCCCAAGAAGAAAAAAACTAATGTCCCTCCCCGAGATGGTCATGGGAATGATTCGGATTTTCCAGTATCAGCTGGCATTATTCCTAAACTAGTTGTCCGATGTCAAGCCTATGCTGACGCGTTCTACGAGGAACTCGTAGATGAAACTGATAGAGCAGAATATCCACGACATGCGCTTAAGTTGACAGCCCCGAGTCTAAATGACCGAGCGCATGACTCGAGTCGTGGGATGTGCATTTACTGGAAAATGCCGAGATGCGGTTTCAAAGTGAGGGTGTCTAAGTTCGTTCGCGAGATATTACGATATCTCGACGTGGCCCCTGCACAGTTAACCGCACCGGCGTGGTGTTACATAATGAGTTTTAAGTATTTGTTTGATTTCATGCCCGAGTTAGAGTCGTACTGGCCCAGTACGGGATTGTTCTTTCATTATTTCACGGTATTGTACAATAATGAGAGCCACCTTGCAATTCGGAAGCGCTCTAAAGTTGCGCTTTTTGAAAAGCTGTCCAAAGTAGATGATTGGAACCATGGCTGGGTATACCTCGAGAATCCCAAGGATTTGAAATGCTTTCGGGGGATACGGAGGAAGTGGCGTCCTCTGAATAAAGAAAGTTTGGTTCCGGCTTCTCCTCCACCTCCGACGTCAGATGAATTAAAAGTTATTCAAATTCTTGACAGTTATTTCACAAGTTAGTACCGATATCTTTTTACATCGCATTTGTTCATTAATCCTGCTATATTAAACACATTGTTAATGTTGGTGTGCTCTTTTGTGTCCTAGGACGCGGGTTTATGGCACTACCCTGGAAGGCTGCTCGTCCTGCTCTTGTTTTTGACACCCCAGAGGACGGCTTCGCAACAGGAAAAGAAGTTGTGACATCTCGAAAACCAACTTCTTCTTCCCAGGGTCCTAAGACAGTAAAGTTGGGGTCTGCTAAAACTACAACGGGTCGCCCGAAATCTACCACAAACGTTGCGGCGACCATCAAAGGAGCTAAGAGTAGTGTTTCCGGGTCCTCCAAGCTCGGGGGTTCCCAGAAGAGGAAGGAAGTTTCCGTTGATCCCTCCGTGCAGTTAACAAGGCGAGAGAAGGGGAAGGAAGTCGAGGTAAAGGAACCTGAGTCGAAAAAGCCAAAGGTTCAGTCCGATATTGTGTTAGAGGTGTCTGGGGCTGCCCCGAAAGAAACCCCCCAATCTCGGGTTGAGGCTGCTGAGAGGGAGTTGGAGAGAATTATTGAAGAAGCGGCACGCGACGTGTGGGATCCCGCGAAGGAGCACACCGAGCATCTCAAGTCGTGTATATCAGAACAGGGGCGAAATACCGGATTCGTGTGGGGGACCCATATTTCGCAAGGATTCCCTGATAGTATTTTGGCGTATCTCCCCGGATATTCTACCATGCAGGATGATGAAGAGCATCCCGAAGTACAAGCCGCGTTTTCTCGGGAAACCTTCAGGCTAACCACAACCGCTCATCAAAAGAAGTGGGCTGAAGAGCATCCTGACCAAGTCGTCGGGCAAGTGTTAAGGTCGCTGCATGATGCCGGGGTTTTCTTTGGGTTCCTCAAAGATTCGCTTGAAAATCGCAGTGCTCTTACTATCACAACTGATCAAGAGGCGATTAATAAGGCGATCATGGAAAGGGATTATTTTGTCAAGTTGGCTAAGTTAAAGGAAAGGGAAAGGAAGATAGCCACTGGGGAAGCCGCCGTTGCTTCGGCAAAATACGAGATGGTGCGATTGGTAGGTTTGCAGGCTGACAAAGAGCGCAAGGAGAATGAGGAAAAGGCAAAGCGCTATAAACACAAGGCTAAAGAGTACAAGGACAAAGTCGATGGCCTTAACTCCAAACTCGAGACCCAGGCCAAGGAGATGGAGGAGGCAAGATCGGAAAATGTCCGACTAAAGGCCGAGATGGCAGGTCTCAAGAGGAAAACGCTGAGCAAATTTTTAGGCAGTAAGGCCTTTGCGCAAGCCGTTCCCTATGCGTGTCAAGAAATGATGACGGAGACCGTTTATTGTTATATGGGTGAACTGGCCAGGATTTACCCGTTCAAACCCGAGCATATGGGTTTTACGAAAGTGGAAACCGAGAAGCTCGTTATTAAGAATCTCTCAGATCATGGCTGGGACGAAGAAAATGACGTTTTGTTGAACCCGGATGGTACTCCTTTCCGAAAAGAGTTGGAACTTGAGAACCATCCTCGTGGAAGGATTGTTCATCCCTGGCCGAAAGATAAATGGCCTCAGCATCTCGAGCTCGTCGATAATGATGCTGAAGGGGAGGATGACGGAATTCCTTCCGAGACTTCTGATGAAAGTGACGAAGAGGAGACCGACATAAGAGATACCGAGGTGAACGCTGCTGTTATCACCGAGATGAATGTCGAGATGTACCCTGTTGCTCCACAAGGTGATGGAAAGGATCCGGAGGATGTTTCTATCTTATCTTGTGGTGGTGGAACTAACGTTCTTGAGTCGGAAAAGGCTCCAACTTCAGAAAAGGCTCCAACTTCTGTAAGTAAAAGACTTCTAATATCGTGATTGCCGAGATATTGCTTTCACGCTAAATCTTATTTCTTTTGTTCTGTTTGTAGGAAGGATGATGGCCAGCACTGGACGCCACCTTGGTCTTATGAAATTTCTGTGCCTCTGATAGTTTGAAGGATTTACCCTTGTTATTTTATTTGTGCCCCTGGGATGTGGGGGTTTAAACAAAAGCGTGTTGTAATATAAAGTTGATATCCCCGGGATGTGGGGATTTAACAGAATATTTGGTGTAACATGATTTTTACTTCTCTCGTTGCATTCGGTTTATCTTTTTCCGAGATCTTCTGTTTGTATTTTCTGGAATATATCTCGGGGTATTCGTTGAATGTCTTTGTGAACGAGTGAAGTATATATGATATCCTTAGCCCCCTTTCTTTTTCTTTATTTTTGACAAAAATGGTCAATGTCGGGGGAAAGTTATATTGCCAGAAACGTATGCGTTACCCCGAGGGGTTTTCGATAAATGTTTCCAACAATAGCATTACTATTTTATCAGTCATCGTCCTTTAGGACTACATTAATTTATGTCGCGTATCTCGGGATTTTAACCAGGACATCTTTCGTTGCCTTAGATAGCGTTCGTTCATATATCTCGGACCCAATACGCAAAACATAATTGTAAATAATATCATATATATTGATAAATGCTTAGAACCATACAAAAATTGTATCATTGTCTAAGTGAATACATGAAAAGAAAAGAAAACAGAGGCTTATTTCGCCCTGAGCGCACCGTATCTATTAAAAAGACTAACAAAAACGACATACATTAAGTGTAGAATTTCCTCAAATGGCAAGTGTTCCATGGGCGAGTGAGTATGAAACCACTCGGATCTTCCAACTCGTAAGCGCCTTTACCTCGTGGACGAGTGATCTTAAAAGGGCCTTCCCACTGAGGAGCAAGTTTGCTGACATGTTTGCCAGTTGCTTCCACGGTTTTGAGCACCAAATCGCCCGGTTGAAATTCCCGAGGTACCACGTGTTTGTCAAATACACGTTTAACCCTGCGTTGATACTCCGTGGTACGAATACGAGCCCGCTCCCGACCTTCTGTGATGAGGTCGAGTTCAACGGCACGTGTGTCACGATTCTCGTCAGTGGAATATGTCAGAGTACGGAGAGACGGTTCCATCATTTCAATTGGCGTTACTGCTTCCATCCCGAATACCAAAGAGTAAGGTGTTTGTTGTGTGGCTTCGCGAGGTGTTGTGCGGTAGGCCCACAAGATTCCATCGAGAATGTCGGGCCAATTCTTCCTGTTAGCCGCCACTTTCTTTTTGAGACCGTCCAAGATGGTACGGTTAGTGACCTCGGCCAATCCATTGCTGGCAGGGTGACTGACCGAGGTGAAGTTGTTTTGGACACCTAAGTTGGAGAGGAATGACATGGTGCTGGCTGCATTGAACTGTGTTCCATTGTCTGATACGAGTGCATGGGGTATGCCAAAACGACATATGATGTTCCGCCAGATGAATTTTTCTGCCGCTGCGGCGGTGATATTGGCCAGTGCTTCGGCTTCAACCCATTTAGTAAAATACTCTACGGCTACGATAATCCAGCGGCGTTGCCTGACGGCTTTGGGGAATGGCCCGACGATGTCAATCCCCCATAAGTCGAACGGCCAAGCCCCCGAGATGGATATCTGATCGTATGGCGGGATATTGCTCAGCTTGCTATGGAATTGGCAGCGTTCACATTTTCGGACCAGGGTAGCCGCATCGTGCTGCATGGTTGGCCAATAGAAACCAGCTCTGAGAATTCGTTTGGCGAGAGTTTTTGCTCCTTGATGACTTCCGCAAATGCCTTCATGCACCTCGGAAAGCATTCGCAATGCTACCTCCTCGTTGATGCACTTAAGCCAAGGTCGCACGTATCCCCGTTTGTATAGATGGTTGTTGAATATGGAGTACATCGGTGCGATTCTTTTCAAACGTCGGGCTTCCAGCTGATCGGTGGGGAGGACCCCGGTGTTAAGAAAGTTCCACATCGGGGTGAACCAGGACTCACCGGGTTCCCCGATGGCGAGTACAGCTGTGGTGTCAAGGGTGATGCTGGATTCTGGAACATCCATAACAATCACGGGCCGATCTTTGTCAAGGTTGCCCGCGGCGCCAAGTTTGGACAAAGCATCGGCTTGGCAGTTTTTGTTGCGGGAGACATGTTGGATAGCAACCTCGTTGAAATGACTCTTGAGCAGGTGAAACTGTTGTCGGTACTTGCGCAACTTATCGTCCATGACGCGGCATTCATCGTTTATTTGCTTTACCGCTAACTCGGAATCACTGCGAAGATGAACCTCGCGGGCGCCCAATTCTTTGGCTAGCTTAAGGCCTGCTATCATGGCTTCATATTCCGCGGTGTTGTTCGTTACCGGGAATTGAAAATGGAGAGCATAATTCAGGGTTTCCCCATGTGGACCAGTGAGGAATACCCCGGCCCCCGCCCCCTGTAATGAAGAAGCGCCATCGACATGGATTGTCCAACGTCCTTCAGATTCGGGGGGAACGCCGGAATACTCGGCGATGAAATCAGCGAAGATCTGTGATTTCAAAGCATTTTGGGGATGGAAAGAAACATCGAACTCGGATAATTCGAGTGCCCAAGCTAGCAATCGCCCGGATGAGTCGAAATTTGCAAATGCCTTCTTGAGTGGGATCCCGGTGTAAACCTTTACAGGATGCGACTGGAAGTAAGGTCTCAATTTCCTGGCGGCTATGACGAGAGCATATGCTGCCTTTTCAATCTGGGAATATCTTGTTTCGGCATCCCGAAGCACATGAGAAACGAAATAAATCGGCTTTTGATCTCGCCCCTCTTCCCGAACAAGGGCAGCACTTACCGCATGATTCGTTGTTGCCAAGTACAATACCAGGACATCGCCCGCGGTCGGCCTGCTAAGGCATGGAGGATTAGCGAGGTAAGCTTTGACTTTTTCGAAGGCCGCGGCACACTCTTCTGTCCACTCAAATTTGGCGGATTTACGCATGGCTTTGAAGAAGGGGAAACACACATCCCCGGACCTCGCAATGAACCTGTTAAGAGCGGCCAGCTTGCCTGTGAGAGATTGCAGTTCTTTGAGGTTCTGAGGCGGCTTCATGTCGAGGATGGCTTGTGATTTGGAAGGATGAATCTCAATGCCTCGCATAGAAACCATGAAACCAAGGAACTTACCCCCGGTTAGGCCGAAAAAACTCTTCTTCGGGTTTAGTTTCATGTTGGCTGAATTCAGTGTCGCGAAGGTTTCTCGGAGATCTCGGACATGGTCAAGGTCCGACATGCTCTTGACGAGCAGGTCATCTACATATGCCTCTACATTTCGCCCGATCTGGTTGTGAAATACCGTGTTAACCATGCGCTGGAATGTGGCTCCAGCATTGCGCAACCCGAAAGGCATGACTCGGTAGCAGTATAGCCCCGAGTTGGTGGTGAAAGCGGTCTTCTCTTCATCGTCTTGATTCATCCGGATTTGATTGTACCCGGAGAACGCGTCCATAAAACTGAGGTAGGCATGTCCCGAGGTAGAGTCGACCAGTTGATCGATTTTTGGCAAGGGGAATGGATCCATGGGGCATGCCTTATTGAGGTCGGTGTAATCGATACACATACGCCAGTCACCGTTGGACTTCTTGACAAGCACGGGGTTGGCTGTCCATTCCGGGCACTCGACATTTCTGATGAAACCAGCGTCAAGTAGCTTCTGGACTTCACGTTTTACGGCCTGCTGCCGTTCTTCCCCCATGTTACGTTTTCGTTGCCGAACCGGTTTTGAGCCCGGTTTGATATGCAATCGGTGTTCTGCTATTGACCTCGGAATTCCTGGCATGTCGGCGGCTGTCCAGGCAAAGACGGACTGATTTTCTCGGAGAAATTTGGCGAGTTCGTCTCTCGCTTTCCCTTGGACCGCCTTTCCGATGTTGAGTGTTCTGCCTCCGCCCAAATCGAGTTGTTCGACTTCATCTGCCGGCTCAAGGGAAGCCGTAATCTCGGCTTTATCAACTGGATCCAGCGCCAGGTTGGTGTTGGGCGGGAGATACGCGGTACTTGAACGCAACCGCTGTTGGTTGGTTTTTGCTTCCGACTGTTCGACTTGGTGGACAGAGCCTCCTTGACTCTGAATGGAAGTCATGTAGCATTCCCGCGCCACCTGCTGTTGGCCACTTTCTTCCCCTATCCCGTTATTTGTATGAAATTTGATTTTTAGGTGGGAAGGGGAGATGATTGCGCCGATTTTGTTCAGAGTTCCTCTTCCCAGAATTGCGTTGTATGCCGAGGGGGCATTAACGATGAAGAAGTCCACCATGACTTCCACCGTGCGAGGGTACTTACCAAATGTCACCTTGAGTGGCATCATACCCCGAGGTCGGAGGGCATCTCCCGTAAAGCCTATCAAAGGTGAGATATGCTGTTGGAGGGCGCGAGTGTCGAGGCCCATTTGCGTGAAAGCCGACAAGTACAGGATGTCTGCTGAGCTTCCCGTGTCGACTAATACCCTCCTAACCCGGTGGGTGTTAATTTTAAGGTTCAACACCACGGGATCATCGTGTGGGCTGGAAATCTCACCTAGATCCTTCTCGGAGAAAGATATCGCTTCTTCCAGGCGAGGTCGTTTTTTGTCGGTCTCGACTTGTAAAACAGTGGGATATGGCTTTCGATTGTCGCGAGGCAAGATTTTTCGGATGATACCACGATGGCCTCCACTGATCACGTTAATGACAGGGCTGCTCGGCCTTTCCTGGCGCCTTGTCTCGGGACCATCCCGAGTTTGAGGTCTGTCCTCTCCAACCCGAGGTCCCGTGTAATCTTGTCTGTAAGGAATAGGTTTCTTAAAAACCTTACCTTTGCCATTGTATTTCCTGGAGAACTTTCTGAAGAAATCGGGATTGATGAACTCGATCAGCTTACCCTCGCGGGCTAGTCTCTCCAGGATGTCTTTGAGTTGAAGGCAATCCGCAGTGGAATGCCCATTGAATCCATGATACTCGCACTTCTTGGAGTTATCTTGTACCGTGAAGATGCCTTCAGGCAATGGTGGGGGCAGGTCGAACATCTCCTCTACGATGTTGTACATCTCGTGTCGTTTCTTCGTGAGAGGCGCGTATCTCACGAAATGTTGTCGGTACCCCTCAGTGCCAGATTTGTGTTCTTGCTCGGTTGATCGGTGTGGTTGGTTTCTCCGAGGTTCCCTTTGGTTGCGAAACCTATCCGGAGCCAGTTGTCTGTTTGTTTGATGGCGGGGAGATCGAGATCTCGGTCTCACATTTATTTGCTGGTAGTACCTAAACAAATTTGATTTTCCAGAATGCACATTATTATTGTTATTATAGAATATTTCACATTTAAACGTGCAACATTTTATTTTAAATTTTTCTTGAAACATTATTGTGAGAAGAAAGGGTAGGTAGCTATACCGTTCATCTCCTACATGAATCATCCCAACCAAATCCACCTGCATAAGACGAGTATATATGTATATGAGCATTTTGCTATGTATTCATTTTAAGAAACTAGAGCACAATTTGTCAACTTACAAATAAAAGCAAATTCCATCCAGCAATCTTCAGAATAATTAGAGAAACAATCAAACAGGGGATCACAATTAACATTCAAAACAAACTTTTATACCTGAAGTTTTTGGTTAAAAAGCTGATTTGGAGCCTTCTCTTGATAGCGCACTATTGAAGTTTGTAGCTCCCCCGCCACATCAGATTGCTTGCCACGTATGAGCCTTACGAATTCACTAAGTAAATGGCCAGTCTTGAACTGCTCTTCATTTATCTGTTATACATTGTAAAATCGAAAAATTACAAAATCTTGAACTCAGCCTTTCTTCTCAAAAGGGGTTCTGTAGTAAAATGTTTTTTTTTTTAATTCAGTTCTTACTTCTTAGTTAGTTTTAAAGAAATAGTTGTAAAAACAATGATAGTAATATAAATTCAGGCTGTACTCAGCCTTTCTTTTTACGAACTGCTCTTCTAAGCTATAGTGTACTTTTTCTGTTTCATCTTACATTTTTCCAGCATGATAACTATTCAACTACGCAACTCTGCAAGGAAGCTTCAAACAAAACTAGTCCGAAAAAGCCCCATCAAATATACATTCTTTTGCTTTTCACAGGGCATCCCAGTTTGATTTAATGGGATGACAGATTATCAAACAAACCTATAGAACTGCTGGCATAACGGCTGCCATTACTGTTATTTGAAAACCCTGAAGTACTAAACTACAATTCTTCAGTTTCACAAACAAAAAAAAGGTAAAAAAAAATGTTTGGAACCCCTCCCTTTCCCAAGACATACACAGAGACAAAGATACAATCTTTTGCAAATGTTTAGATTGAGGATTCCTTATAATTGCAGTGAGGATAAAGAACAAAAAAAATGATAAGAATTACACACCTTCTGAGGTTGATTTGGAGCGATCAAATCAGACTGTTGATGACCTGGCGGGATTTCAGTTAATTTGTACGCAGAATAGTAGGAGACTGGTACGAGCGGTATCCACCACTTACGAAAAATTACTTCCATCTTTCACCTTTGAATTTTTCTTTTTCTAAAACTTTTTTATTGGACGGCAAAGTAAACCAACAAATAAAAAAAAATTGAAAGAGATACCAGTAGTGAGTTAAAAATAGTGATAACAGTGAGAGAAAATTAGATGTCTTTCTTTGGAAGTTCCTATGTAACAATAGTGTATTAAAATTAGTAAAAGAAAAAAAATAGATACTGCTTTTATACAAAAAGTCACAGCATCATGGCTTGCATTCAAAAATTTGTTGTTAATTGAGGTATTCGTTCATATAATTTTAGGAAATAAAATTTGATGAGTGTTTCTCAATTAATTAAATGACTCAGTCAACAAACTAATTGATGCACACAGAACTATAATAATGGACCTAATGCCACACAGATTCAAGATTTGCCATAAAATAACTTGTCGTAATTATATAATGCGTGTTGACCATGCTAAGAACCAAATAGAACTTACATTATCTCAATAAAAGAGCAATGAACCCTATTTAGGGTTTTCCAATTCAAACAAAAATTACGAGAGATAGAGAGGGAGAGGGAGACAGATCAACATAGAGAGAGAGAGAGAGAGAGAGAGAGAGGCGCTAACCAGGAGAGAGAGTACTGAAGGTGGCGGTGGTGGAGAGAGGCTCAGTCGGAGCGTGTAAGCTCGAATGCTGGAAAGATAAAATTGGCTTTATGGAAGATAACGAAATGAAATTGAATGCTGGAAAGAGAAATTCTTGGTTATAATTGTATGTTCAGTCTGATTACAACGATAAAACCAAGCAAGAGCCTCAGCTCCCTATTTAACAGGTTATTTATTCAATTACACCCTGCAATTAATCAAGTAAAATTAAGATATACTCAGGGACTTCTTAGTAAAGTTCCGAGATTCCTTCTAACGGCCTCTGTAATCTTGACAAGCCTTCTCCGTTTCTTTCCTCTCAATTTCCCTCTCTTCATTCTTCTTCTTGATCATCCTGTTCATCAGAAATGGAGAGGTAGGTTGAATAACGCTTGTGGGCCCTGTCAGAGACTCAGAGTAACCAATTTCCTCAGAGGGAGAAGGAAGCAGCCTGTCGCTTTGGGCCCCATCGATCAGTATCTCCTCTACTTGCCCTTAAACCCTGAACTCGCTGGTCCCACTGCTTATCTAGCCCATTTATCCGTTTGAGCCCAATTCTCCTTTAATTCTCCTTCGCGCCTTAATTTGTTCAATTCAAACTGCTGGTAAACTCCTTCGACTGAACCCAATTCTCCCATTGCTGATAGAGCGGAGGCGGAGGCGGGATGGATGCGGAGAAATACAGAGCAGGGACCCGTTAAATTTTTTCTGTTCCGAAAATTTTGAATTTCACGCTTCTGCTAACATTCTAAAAAAAAAAAAAAAAATTTGAATTTCACCGTACAGGAATCTGAAAGTTAATCGGACGGACTACGAATTGGTAGCACAAATATGCTTATATCAGTAGAGTAGCCGGACTCTATTTTGTAATATAGAAATTATTATATTTAATTATGTTATGTCATATATTCTAGGGAAAATTTCCTCCATGCCACCCCAAAACTTGGAAAATACCAAATTGCCACCCCAAAACTCAAAATTTCCTATTTGCCACCCTAAAATCATCAAATTTACCCTATTGCCACATTTGTACATTTGATATACGTTTTTTCTTAAATTTATACTGAAAAGTGTTGTATAAAAAACATATTTTCGTATTTCCCATTTTACCCTTCAAGAACAACAGATAAAATTAGAAATAGAAATGGAGGCCTACAGTCCCCTTCCCTTCATCCCTTCGCCTCTTAATTTCTCTCGTCGCCTCTTAATTCCTTGGTCCCTTTGTGGAGTTGATATCCTCCCGCCTCTGCCCTGCGCTCAAACCCTCCTGCTGCACATGTCCCACCTCGCCTCCAAGCTGTTTGATGTCTCCTCCAATCGCTCCTTCTGGCTCTCCTCTTACCGGGGCTCCTTTCCCTCCTTTCCGCCTTCCTCTAATTCCCCCTCCCCTTCCTCTAATTTGGCATCCCCCACCTCCATAAAAGAGCTTATCTCCCAGTTCACCTCTCTTCAGACCCAGCTCTTTGAAGCTGTAGCTGAATTACAAGAGATTATCGATCTCCAGGACTCCAAAGCTAAGATGTCACGAGAAATTCGTGCAAAAGATACCACCTTGCTGTCGTTCACCAAGAAAATCTGTGAAGCTCACCATGTGCTCGATCAATTTGACTGAAGATTATTCTGGCTCACTTGACACGATCCATTCCTCCCTTGACTTGCAGGATATACTTGCTTATGCGCATAGGATAAGCTACACAACTTTTGCTCCGCCTGAGCATGGTGCTGGGCTGGCACCGCTACGTGGGGCCCTCCCACCAGCTCCACAGGATAATGAAATGCGAGCCTCACAGTTGTAGAATTTTGCCGATTTGGATGTAGGTGTACCAGCCAAGAAATTGAAGCCAACAGAGACCAAGGAACGTGCATCGAACACTGGTACCGATTCCCCGCTAATGATATCAACTCCACAAACGTGTGGAGAGCAACGAGAGAAATTAAGAGGCGAAGGGATGAAGGGAAGGGGACAGCAGGCCTCCATTTCTATTTCTAATTTTATCTGTTGTTCTTGAAGGGTAAAATGGGAAATACGAAAATATGTTTTTTATACAACACTTTTCAGTATAAATTTAAGAAAAAACGTATATCAAATGTACAAATGTGGCAATAGGGTAAATTTGATGATTTAGGGTGGCAAATAGGAAATTTTGAGTTTTGGAGTGGCAATTTGGTATTTTCCAAGTTTTGGGGTGGCACGGAGGAAATTTTCCCTATATTCTACCATTTTGTCTATGGACTTATCTTAAAAAAAATTATTATATATATAAAGAGAGAATATCTTGTATATCTCTCAATATTACATATTATTTCCTCTAAAATTCATAATATCATATTTACCATTCTAAATTAAAAAGATTCACAAATTTACCTAATATATTGTTTTTTTGATTAAAACTCAATTTAAATTTATAAAATATCTATTTTAACTTTTTATATATCAGTCCATAAATGGTAAAGCGTTGGTTCAAGCTGATTTAAAAATAAGGCCTATGTAGCCCAAATGTGATGGGAATTCCCCCCTAAATCAAACCTTTTATTTTCCTATACTGTGTTTTATATATTTTTTTTTTCCTTTTCTGAGATTTTTTTTTAAAGAGGTTGGTAATTATGTAATTTATTTGCCTAATATTTACAAGAAATTCCTCATTCGAATTACAAATGTATATCTTCCACACGGAAAAATATTGTCTTTTACCACCATATCAAAGAATGATTTTCTTATGTATCATAGTTTTATTAATCTAATATTAATACCAATGAGAACTACGTTTGATATTTAGTACAAATCATCTTCAAACTTAATTTCATGATAAAAAATTATATTTATTTTAGGCGATTGAAAGTTCAGATCCTTTGTAGTGTAAAAAATAATTGATTATACATTTATTGGTTTCTTTTAACCTATCTACTGGATTACTCGCTTTCATTCCCGGCATCATCAAATACTAATAACGACACTAAGAATTAATTGTGCAAACTTTTTTTAACAAACATTATCATAAGCGTATTTAAAAAAAAAAAAACAAAAACAGCCGAAAAAGGTATTGAATATTCTGCAATTAGTCCCGTTACTACTAACACCGAAAAGGGACTTGCTACCCAAATTTGGTGCATCTGCTATCCGATTTAAACTGAATCTAAGATTTTTTTATATTCATCCCAAACGAATGAACAGTTAAAACGAATTATCCTACTAACGCATTTTATGATTGCTGAACTCCATTCAATTTATTCATTTTTGATTAATTATAAAACATGAAGATCATAAGCTTTTTTTTATTTTTTTAATTGCTCTATCGTTTAGTCTGCATAATTTATAACAAAAAAATGGCTAGTTATTTACTTTTCATCCTTGTAAAAAAGATTGGTATCCCTTCAAAAGGAAAATTGCAATTAGCTATTAGAATTAATTTAGAGAGTATTATGTCTGAAATGTATCATCACAGTATGAATCATTCTCTTTCGGATTTGCTCTTTTGGGCTATGTTTGGATGACACAAGAATAGAGGTTATTCTAGAATAGTAGCTATTCGGAATAACAATGTGTATCCAGACAACATTTTTGCTATTCGGAATAGCTAGAATAGCTGCTATTCTCTATTCCTTGTAAATATTTTCGAAAGTGTGAAGAGAAAAAAAAATGCTTTATTTTCGGATTTTTGCTAACACAGTCCCGAAATGACAAATTTGACACCACTTCTGCTATTTTTACGTCGTGACAATTCGTTTGAGGTCCCACTTGCCTATCTTTCCTCTTAATTAGCACATTTTTAACACTATTATTTATTGATACAGCTATTCACTATTCCACATGTACAATCCAAACAATATTTTTACTAATCTGAAAGCATTATTTTCACACTAATCTGAAAATCACTATTTTTTCTCTATCCTCATTTATTATTCCCAAATTTCACTATTCTAGCTATTCTAGCTTCCATTCAAATGTACCCTTCAAGTCTAGCTGCTCTGCAAGCAGTAGCTGTGCATAGTCATTCCAATGTCTCTTGGAAACCGGCGGAGCTCTTCTCTGTGTGAAATCTGAACCTTATGACAATAATCATGTCGAGAAAAATATCTTACGACAAAATGTGAATAATATTACATCAAATAAGTAGAGGAGAAAAAAAAAGGTGATCAAGAGAGAGAGACATGCATGTAACTATTACCTTTTGATCTAAAGTCTGCATCAGTCAACTATCAACACTCAACAGGGGGCAGTTGATATGCAAATTTTGTTCTCTGAAATCCAACATGACATCACATTAATGATCCATTTTAAGCGTACCGTTTCGCATTATTTTTCTTTTTCTTATCCTCTTTTCTATTTCTCATGATGGATTTGATTGTATGTGACGGTACCCTACCAGAAAGGCAACCGCACACACGAATAACTAACAAAAAGTTCACATGCAATAATAATTCTATCATTACGACTCGCGATTTAGTCATTTAGATATTTAAAAAATATAGTTCGGAAATAATTTGTTGGTTCTCTAATATGATAGTGTGTTAAAATATTAATTTTAATATCAAACAATAGAAAGTTTGTAATTTCATGAATACGGGATGCACAGTTTGTATATATTTTGATTTTCCACTACTAATTTCTATTTTCATGTGTGAATAAGGAAATTTTGTGAGTTAGCATGGTATTGAGGAATTCATATCCTCTGCATTAACTCAAAAAAAAATATTTTGAGTTAATGTATCTGGATCATCCGATTTATTTTAGGATTCATGCGGACTAGATTTACACTAATATTAAAGGACTCCTAAATTATAGACTGTGGTTAGATTGGCTCCGTTTAAAATCAGATAGCCGAGATGCGTTAACTCAAAAGATGCACTTTTGAGTTAATGCTAGTGTTTTGAAAAAACCCGGCCGGTCCAGGACCGGCCCGTCGGACCCGTGGACTGGACCTGGACTAGCCCGTCCGGTGCACAGGACCCGTCCAGGACCGGGGTTAGATACGGTCCGGTCCAGGGACCAGGTTAAATTTGTTAGAGTTATTTTTTTGAATAAGTTAAATTTGAATTAGAGTTATATTTTTTTTTAAAATAGATTTTTTAAAATTAGAGTTAGATTTTTTTTTTTTTTAGCTCGGATCCCTCTGTCACAGAGACAGAGGCTTGCTGCCTTGCGGCTTGCGTTGGGGTTTTTATTTTATTTTTTTATTTACTTTAATTTAGATTTATATTTAATTTAATTTAGATTTAATAGGTTTTTAATTATTTTCGGTTTTGAATTCTAAATAGGTTTCTAATAGGTTTTGAATAAATAGGTTTTCAATAGGTTGGATTTATTATTTAATTTCGGTTTTAACTTTTAAATAGGTTTTTATTTATGAATAGGTTATATTAATTCGGTTTTGAATTTTTAATTTGGTTTTGAATAGGTTAGTTTCGGTTTTGAATATTTGAGTTCGGATTTATTTTCAATATGTTAGATTATTGGGTTTGAATATGTTGAATTTGAATATGTTAGATAATTTAGATTTATATTTAATTTATATTTACTTTAATTTAGATTTATATTTAATTTAGATTTGAATTTTTTAAAATTCTGATTTTTTTTTTTTTTGGCACTTTGCCGCTGGCCGAATGGCCTCTGTGATTTTCAAATTTCAATATGGCTTGGCATTTGGCAAGGCCGAATGGCCTCTGTGATTTTCAAGGCCGATTGGCCTATGTGATTTTCATATAATTTAATTAACAAGTAAGTTAGATCAATTTAATTTAGAGTTAATTTAGATTTAATTTAGATTTAATGTAGACTTAATTGAGATTTAGATTTAGTTTAGATTGAATTTAGATTGAATTTAGATTTATATTTAAATAGGTTAGATAATTTCGGATTTATTTTGAATATTGCTAATTTTAATATGTAGAGAAATGGCACATAATGAACAAAGGCGCGACGAATCGAATGATGACTTAGCGCAAAGACTTTCCGCCAATTTATTCGACGTCCCAATGCCATCATCGTACTAATAAAATTTGTCCGCAATAGAAAGTAAGCTTCCACAAGAACCATCGTATCAAACTCAAGACGTTGACTATTTTCCGCAAAATCTTCCTCCACCGTATCAACAAAATCAACCACCGTATCCGCAAAATCGTCAACCGTATTATCCTAACCCTCAAAATTATTATCCGCAAAATCCTCCTCCGCCGTTTTATCCTCCGCAAAATCCTAACCTCTGCTATAGTGGACCGGGAACTTCTTCTTCCAACGTATCGAGTCAGTGGACCGGGGGACCCTCTCATTATACCCCTTCTCTACCACCGCTAGCACCGCAACCTGAGATCACAAGTGTCCCGCCGTCACAAACTCCTTCCATAGCGTCTCCTTCCACAAGCGTCCCGCTGTCACCACCAACTGATGCAGAACCGATCGTAGAAAAGAGGAAGAGGAAACAAGCACCCAAAATTACTCGGCTAGTTGGTGGCGATTTTATGAGATGACCAAAGATGCCAATGGTGTCCTCGTCTCCGCAAGATGTAAGGTTAGAACATGCAGAAAAACTTTCATTTATGTTAAGTCCAATGGCATGTCCGCATTTAAAAAACACGCCGAAATCCACATGAAAAGCGGTGAGGAACAACAAGAAAATTCTACACCGGGGTTGGTCCAAACTCTTATGAACCCGGACGGTACTAGAACACACCAAGAATACAATGAAAAGCGGATGCTTAGTGAATTTGTCCGGTACATTGCCCATAAAGAACAACCAATTAGTATGTGTAATTGTATGAGTTTTGCCCAGTTAATTATTCGGGGGTGTGGTGAACCATTATACAAGAGGTTCCACTATAGAAAAATGGTAAAAGAGTTGAAACGCCAGTATTTCCAATTTAAAAATGACCTACTAGCCATATTTGCAGTTGCAAACTATAAGATCTCAATTACAAGCGATATTTGGACGGCCGGTAAACATGGTCTTGGGTACTCATGTATTACCGCGCATTATATTGATGAAACTTGGGCATTACAAAAAAGGTCTTAAGCTTTCGGGTGTTAGAGTCTCCGCATACCGCACAAATCATTTACCAATCAATTATTGATGTTTTGCACGAGTACAACTTAAAAAGCGATTTGGAGAACAAGATTTTTTCTATTTCTTTCGATAATGCTAGCAACAACATCAAATCCATTGATTATTTCACCCGGTCACTAACCCCGATCATGAATGGTGAAATATTTCACCAAAAATGTGCTTGTCATATACTAAACCTTACTGTAAAGGCGGGCTTAAAAACAGATGTTGTATAAGAATTAATTATTAAATTTAAGCAAGCCATTGCCTTTATTTTCTCAAACGGGGTACGAAAACAACGTTTTGCCGAATTGTGTCAAAGGTTAGGACTGGGTCACTTGAGAGTACCTTGGGATGTAGATACCCGTTAGAACTCTACCTACAGGATGCTCGCCGATGCCTTCCGTACAAGGATGCTATAAACGAGTCATTGAGGAACTCAACCGATCACGATGCATTGATACTTACCGTGGCCGACTGGATGCAAATATCAAACCTAAAAACATTCCTTGGAGTATTTTTCACTGCAACCGTAAAACTATCATGCTCGTACACACCTACGGCACATGAGTTGCTTCATCATCTCTACTATATTTCCAAGGTATATAATCAGTTTGAACAAGTACCAAACATGGATGAAGCCCTTGAACCGATCGTGATTGCCATGAAAGACAAGTTCCTGAAATATTGGGAAGAAGTACCCCTCCTGACCATTATCGCAAATTGCCTCCATCTGGCGTTCAAGAAGAAATTAACGGTAAAAATGTTTGAAAGATACAAGCGCAATCTAAACCTAGACGCATCACATGAGGACAAACGCGTGACCAAGGCATTTGATGAGATGTTCAACATATACAACGCAAGAAGAAATGTCGATCGACCGTCTACGACCCGTCGCGGTGCTAGGTATGAATATAAATATACATATGCTTTTAATCTCTATTATTTATAAATTAAATGTTATTTGACCACTATTCTTTTAATAATGACAGACCCAGCAGCAGTAGTGGATTGCTAATGGATTTGCAGGATGATGAAGACCCGCAATTGTCCCACAGTAGCACCAACGAATTAATAAGCTGTTGTTTGGCGAGGACCGAACATGATTCCGTTGACGTCCTACAGTTCTGGAAGAATAATGCAAGTGCCTATCCGACGCTGGCGATGATGGCCCGCGACGTATTTGCCGTGCCCGTGTCAACTGTTCCTTTCGAATCATCTTTTAGTTCGGCGAACCGGATCCTCACCGACAAACGAAGTAAGTTGGGTGCACATGTTTTCGAGCGACTTGTGTGCTTGAAAGATTGGATTGATGCGGAAGAACGCAATCAACAGCTGGAGTAGAAGAAGCATCCGGTGTCGAAACTCCTCCAACCGGCAAGCTGAACGAGGATTCAGACGGTGAGCAGGAGAGCGATCTATGGTATATGCACCACAACTTATAGATAGGTTGTGTCGGTATAATTTTCTAAACTCTTTTCAATCTTTATTATTATTTTTCTAAAATTAAAATTTTAAACATTTCAATTACTTTTTTAAATTATTCATTATTAAAAAAATTACTAACAAAAAAAAAAGTTAAAACTCCGCCTATGTTATTTTACATAGCCGGTCCCAAGCCCGGAATAAAGGAGGAGGGTAACTTTTGTTTTTAAATCAATTGTTTTAGAATAATTCGGTTTTTAAGATAAAATAATTTGTTTTTTTTTCCTAAAGCAATTGATTTAATGAATTTTTGTAATATCAAAACTGAATTTTTGTAATATAAATCGTTCGTCTTATTATAACAAAAATTGTTCGGTTCAAAACAAACTTATTGAATTGGAAAAAAAAAACAGCAAAAGAAAACAGAAAAAAAACAGAAAAAAAAGAACCGCCGGACCGGACCGTGAACCCCCGGACCAATGGACCAGACCGTGGAACCGCCGGACCCGTGGTTCCACCAAGGGCCAGGGTCGGCCTCTGAAAACCGGACCCGTAGACCCGTCCAACCCGCTGGACCCGTGGACCGGACGGGTTTGGACCGTCCCGGACCGGACCGCCCCGTTGTACAATCACTAGTTAATGCAGACGATGCGGACTCGGTATTGAGGTCGATGACGTAATGTCTCGTTGATGTGGTGTTACGGCGTGTTTGCCCATATATAAGACTACACGCATAGCTGTAGAGTAGACTTCTGCTAACGGGTACCTCGGGCAGGGCGGACCCGTACCCGTCCCGGGCAGCGGGCAGAACGGGTACGGGTACAACGGGTTGGCGGGTACAACGGGCACGGGTAGGCGGGTTTTTTTTTTTAAAAACTCCGCCCTGCCCGTCTCAAACCCGTGCCCGTTGCGGGTAGACGGGTACAACGGGCAAGGGTACAGCGGGCACGGGCAGGACGGGCACGGGTAGGTTTTTTTAATCTGGACCGTTATTTTTAACTTGGAACGAATCTCAAAGCCCAATAATACTGCTCCCTGCGTTAGGCCGAATCTCAAAGCGGTGAGAGTTAATCCCAAACCGTAAAGTGAAGGGAATCTTTTACACATATTGGAGAGGATCCTGGACCTTGTGGCTTGTTGCCTCGTAAAGTGAAGGGAATCTTTTACATTCAACACGTTAATGCAGAGGATAGGACAAGAGCTGATGCTAAATTGAATTCACATCCTCCTCGGTACTACTAAATCTGGACCGTTATTTTTAACTTGGAACGAATCTCAAAGCCAAATAATACTGCTCCCTGCGTTAGGCCGAATCTCAAAGCGGTGAGAGTTAATCCCAAACCGTAAAATGAAGGGAATCTTTTACACATATTGGAGAGGATCCAATTCAACATAAAAAGAACGGTGCATTGAATTGATTCGGCGGGATGCCAGGCTACTCGTACTCGCCGATGCAGTAGCCAGTAGCCAGAGGGCAGAGGCTACTCGGGAGTCGGGTCCATATCCTCCCAGGCGGGTACGCGGGTGCGGGCAGACGGGCAGCGGGCACGGGTCTGCCGGGTACGGGTACACCCGGGTTTGGCACCAAAACAGGCCACCCTGCCCATTTCAAGCCCGTACCCGCGTACCCGTTTACCCGTCTATACCCGGGCACGGGTACGGGTACCCCGGGCACCGGGCACGGGCGGACCGGGTTCGGGCAGCCCGCGGCGGGCAGTGTCAAATGTCTACTGTAGAGTAGCTAAAGGGACATTTCAGTGTATAAATAACATATCGATTGTCTAGTTGACGTGATGATACACTAATTACGGTATGTTATCAAATAATCTAAATTGAATGAAATTCGTAAACT
Source organism: Carex myosuroides (assembly GCA_028015225.1). Lineage (NCBI taxonomy): Eukaryota > Viridiplantae > Streptophyta > Magnoliopsida > Poales > Cyperaceae > Carex > Carex myosuroides. The sequence continues at coordinate 8,214,380 of CM051464.1, forward strand.
TAATTTAATTACATATAAAATTAATCCCTCCGTAGTAGCAGGACTATGCATATATATAGATCAAATTAATGTTGGATTTTTTTTTATCTCCTTCTTGATCAGCCGCGTCAGATGTTGAATGCCACATCAAGAACGTGAGTTCAGTAAAGTAAATTTATCAACGTTTCAGTTTTTTTGACAGTTTGAAATGCTAAATTTTTTTCAACAAGTTAATTATAAAAATTTACTTTTCATTTCTAACGCTGCCATCAAATGCAACCACGATTTGGTCTTTTGGTAGCTTAATTGTTTTCGTGCCAATCTAACGGCAAAACTTAATTTGTATCGCTCACAAAAAAATCTTGAATATATTTTGCTAGTTCAATAGTCAATTAATACTTGTAGCCAGTATGCATGGTTCTTTAATTTATACGCTTAATTTTTTATGTTCAGTTTTAATTTATCGAAGACATGTAGCAATTGTTTCGACCGATTCTTTTCACTGCAACATAAAAAAAAAAAATCAAATGTTCAAATATAAGATCAGATTGTCTTAAAAAATATCACTACCGCCTTTTCAGTTTTTTCAGTAATAAGCTTGGCTTCTGACAAAATCAACGGTATCACCATCCTCTGAAAATTCAATTCCCTTTCTAGCAAAAAAACTCCAATTATTTAGTTGTTGAAATTGATTTTTTTTGTTTGGCAAAGCAACCGAAATTTTTATTTATAACATAGTTAAAAAAAAATAAACTAAATAACCATCGTTTCTGAGAATTTCGATTTTCACCATGGCCGCACCGGCATTCTGTAGGACCCATTTTTTTTTTTTTTGGTGTTTTATCGAGGCAGCTTGTGGTGTTTTATCGAGTCATCACAAATAACCATTCTGGTGTTGACTCGTTGAAATGGGTCCACATAAACCAAATAACCATTCTAGTGTTTTATAGAGTCAACATTAATATTTTTTTGTTATAGAAATGCATGCCACATAAATTATGAAATATTAAACTATTGAATATTAAACTATTTGGATATTAAACAATAGTTTGCCACGCATTTCTAGATATCCGCACCTCTCACATTTCTAAACAATAGTTCAAAGTTTGAAAAAAAAAAAAATTGGGTCCGCAGCGGCATTCTGCGGCCCCGCTGAAATGGGTCCGCAGAATGCCGGTGCGGCCGTGATGAAAATCGAAATACTGAGAAACAATAGTTATTTGGTTTATTTTTTTTTGAACTATGTTATAAATAAAAATTTTGGGCAAAGCAAACGGCAACTTGTGTCAGGCTTGCAACATTTGTTTGTCTGTTTTTTAATTTAACTTAACATAATTTGTCTGTCTGTTTTTTAAATTTTGCATCATTTAAATTAACATATATTTGTGAGATTTTATTGACACAGCTGATTTTGCAAGCGGCGGTATGGTCTTCATCCATTTCTACCGAAGGCAAAGTCATCGGTATACAACCAAAAATATCCTACCGCTAAACTTTATTAGCAGTGAAAGTGCAATCCTTTTGCTAACGTCTTCATATTATAAAATTTTGGAAATCTAATATTTTGTTTGAATTTCTTTTTTTTTTGCTATGTTATTGTTTAAAAAATAATTTTTTTCGGCTGTTGAGACGCAATTTATGTCGAGTACAGTGATTCAACATAACTGAATGATTCTAATTTTATTAAAACAATATATAGACATTAACTTTTGCTACATTTCAGATTTTGGTATTATAATTTGAGTAGAAATAAGGTGTTCTTAAGCTCATCAAGTTCCTTTGTGAGCTTAACTCAAAAATTTATCGGATTGACTTCAAACGACGCAACCAAACCATTGAAATCGATCTACTTCATGAGTGAGAGTGATGCATTTAAATGTCAAAATTTTAAATTTTTGAACAATTTAGTATGAAGTCAAGCGGTAAAAAAATTATTTATAAGTTAATTTTAATGAGTTAATTTTTTTATTATTTTTTGACCGTTAGAATTTATACTAAACTAGTTCGAAAAATTATAAATTTGACATGTAAATACATCACTCTTGAAGTAGAACGGTTTCAACAGTTTGGATGTGTTGTTTGAAGTCAATCTGATAGGTTTTTGAGTTAAGCTCACAAAAGAATTTGATGAACTTATTAAGAACACCTTAGTTCTACAAGACTTTACACGCTACGATGTATTCTCCACTAATTAATGCATTTTATCTGTACTAATTAATGCATTATTATTATTGTTATCAGAATACGTATCTAGTCAGCTTTTACTTTTAACCGACCTCCCTGAGGTTTTTTGTGGCTTTGAAACTTCGCATGTTACGTGGTTTTCTAGCTTAAATGAGTTTAGGTTCATTAACTTCAAATTATGAATACTCACTTTTGTTAGATATAAATTATTATTGTTCAGTGGAGTTTTAGATTAAACCTCAGGAAGTACGGACTCTGGTTTAATTCAGAAGTCAAAACACCAATTTACTACCACCTCTTTGATGTAATACTTTTTTGTTTTATATTTGTGTGGGGTCTTTAATTTAGAAATAATCTTTTGTTGTAGTTAACTTTAAAGGAGATTTTGTTGAGGCCCGAAGAAGCCAACATCTAGACTGTTCAACAATTCTAGAAAGTTGAAGACAGGACGAGAAAGGAGTCTGAGACTGCGAAGCTGACAAGCACAGTTTCAAGGCTATAGTTTTGAAGGTAATTGCAGATCAGTTTGTTTGGATTCAGGTGTTCTCCTTGCCGGATTTTATGTGAGGTATGTTTCAATTATTTTTAACCTTTTCTCTATTGCACAAGATAGCTGAGGAAATGCTAGCTTATTTTCTTCTCATTAGATGTGGCAGTTTTGTTTACCTGACTGGAAAAAGTCAACGTAACTTGACGAAATTAAGACTTTTGCCCAATGTGTTGGTAGGTCCATTTTATCATAATTTTTTTAGGTGATCAGATCTCACCTCAGTCGATGCCACCAATTTATGCTTGATTCATGTTCTTTTATTAAAACAAACAGAACCATTCCATAATTTTTATACCAACACCGATTGTTTTTTGGTCCTACACTGACTGTTTTAAATTTGTTGGTATTGGGACCTACACTGATTGTTTTTATAAACTGTCGGTGTTGAGGACCTACTCTGACTGTTTTTTACCCGTCGTTGTTGGGTACCTACACTGAATGTTTTAATAAATTGTCAGTGTTGAGGACCTACACTGACTATTTTTTACCCGTCAATAAAGATATACCTATACTTAGGGCGCCATCACCAACACCTCCATAATAGTCGATGTAGGGGTATTTGATCAGTCAGTGAAGAGGCTTTTTGTACTAGTGTAAATCATAATATAATTTTTTTTTGTTGGAATGGGATCTTTATTTATATAATTCAGACACATAAAAAATAATTTATTTTAATATAACTATAACTATATTATCAAATAACAGTGGCTTCAATTGTCCAAACAACATTGGCCACCTAACTTACGGAGAGAGTTTACATCCTATTAGGTTACTCAAATTTTGACTTTCTTTGTAAATAATAATCCCAACCAAATGGAAACTTAAAAAGATGAATTTTTAAGCTGTCCACTAATTTAGAGGGATACCGCACCGTGAATTATTTCAAGTTGACCTCAATTGAGTCAATTTTCCCGATTTTGAATAATTTCAAATTTTGAGTTATCTTAGATGATACTAAAACTCACCTACCAAATTTATGTATTAATGTGAAGACTAACTTTAAATCTTTACAATAATTAATTTCCAGGTGGAGAATTCGAAAGCAAAGGGATAGAATTAATGCCCACAGACTTGTAATTACCTAAGAAAAGAAAATCACAAATGATACATATTAAAAAAAAATAATGATCCTGTTTAGATTTGATTTAATAGAAGCAACTTCTTACAATGAATATACAATTGAAATTAGCTGAAAGCATTTTGATATAGGTCCAATTCTGGGTAGAACATAGGTGAGCCATGAACAGCACGGTAATTGAATTTACTATGCTATAGGGCTCTATGAATTCAATTTGAAGTCTGATTTATTACTATTAATGCAAAAATTAAATAATACTAAATTGTAAAGAACTATTTGTGTAATTTACAAGTGCGGATCTTGTTGACTTCTGACCTACTAAGTTGTATGCCAATTAAACATTTCTGGTCTTGTATTATATTGTTTCAATGATATCCATATTGAACGACTTACTTGACATTGATTTGATCAAATTTCTAATCAATAATTTATTAGTCAGACGGATATTCTCCTATTATCGTTTGATATTAAATTTGAATATTATTTTTTTATATATTAAGATTAAACTTACGAAGGTGTGAACCAATATTTAATCTAGTGATAAAAGATAAGACTCTTTATGTGGGAAGTCCAAGTTTGAAATCTACGTAAAGAAGGCAAGATCTTTATCATTTTTTTAAGTAAAATGAAAATGTTTGAAAAGTTTGCTTACAAACGTTTATTAAAAGAGGAAGGCTATTTTGAAAGTAACAATTAGATAGAAAATTTTCTCTTAATATCCAACCTACTCTTCTTTAGAATCTCTTAATTATTATAGTAATTTAATTAAACTTGTATCAAATATGTAAAAGAAAATTATTACATGCTATTAATAAAAAGATCTTGGTTACCCCAACTTGCTCTGGACTAAAGGCTTAATTATTGTTGTTTTTCTATGGAAAAAAAATTAAAAAATAACTTGTTTATTGTCTTTTCTATTTTTTCTATGGGGTCACTGTTAGTTTGAGAGATGAGCACTCAACGCATAGACATCTAATTTCATTCAATTTATTCTACATAACCGTATATTCATGTGGATAGACATACTAGAAGGAAGACGAAGAGGACACCAGACTAACAGAGCAACACTCGAAAAGAATGCGAGAAATCAAAGAGATTCTAGAAACTGTACCCAGTAAGGTAATTTTTATTTTTAAACAAAATTACGTGTCTCAAAATTATATATATATATATATATTTCTGCAGTTTCATCATCCAAAGATGCGATCATGTGCGAAGTTCTAATTTTCAATTCAAGTTGTACTTTTTTAGAGGGGATGTTTGTTATGTTGGGTTGTAGTACAATTTGTTAGTTATGTTGTGGTCCAATTTGTATTAATTGGTAGTTTAAATTTAGTACAATTAATTGTTAAACATGTGTTTTATTTATTAAACATGTGTGTTTTGTTTTCTACATTTTCTTTGTGTAATTTGATGCTAACATATAGTTATAAACACAACAAAACAGAACAAAAAATAAATTTTGCATTCAGAAATTTCAAGACAGAACAGAATAGAACTTAAAAAAATACCCATATTTGGCGGGCAAGCTGGGCTAGGGCATCAAATTGGGCTAGTGCGCAAGCTTGGGTGGCGCATCAAATTTGGTGCGCAAATCAGGCTGACACACCAGCCCAATTTAGTGTACCAGCCCAAGCTGGGCTCGTAAGAACTGAATTTTGATCCATTCGATGGTAATGTTTTAATTTTAAATTATTAGGTTTGTAAGTAAAAAAAAATCGGAACCAAAACTGGCTTTCTAAAAAAAATGCTCTATTGACTATTTCTAAATAGAATATATGCTTCTATTTTTAAAAGCAGCACGATGATCCAGTGTACTTGAAGCCAAAAATATTAGTCAACAAGTATCTTTTTCCTCTTCCCGTTTTGTGCGGATCTCTTTTTCCTTTTCCCGTTCTTCCCCTTTATATATATCAAGTCCAAAACCGATTTGATGCATATTACTTCCATTAAAACCCTGTGCTTCATTTCAAATTAATTTTCACAGAGGCAACATGGGCAGGGGTATAATACTTATTAAAAAGATAGAAGATAAACAGGGCCGCAAGACCAAGTTCTCCAAGCGCTACCCTGGCGTCTTCAAGAAGGGTTATGAGATCTCAGTCCTCACTGGGGCTGACTTCGCGGTCATGACTAGCAACATTAATGGCAAGCTCCGCTACTTCTCACACCCCAAAAGGTACTCACTTACATCCCTGAGGACTTTTCACCTTCGGATAAGGATTTATTTGTCCTTAACCTCTTGAAGAATTTATGATCTTTATAATGTGTCATGTTGAATATATATATACTAGCTACTTGCTAACATGTATATTAAATTTAATTTAGTCCTATAAATATTGTCAAATTATAGATCTTAACATCTTTTAAATCTTTCATCGTACTCATTGGTCTCATCTCCATATGCAACTATGAAGTAAATTAAAATTTACTCGAGCTAACTTCGACCAAGGATAAAAAACACATGCTAATGTTAGAATCAAGTTCAGGTATTTCTAATATTTGTAAAGCAATCTCTTTTGATAAATCTCGCAAAGTTTCATTGGAACTCATATCATCCTCCAACAACATACCACAATTGGTCCACACCTCCTTCATATAATTAATTGTGTGAAGATGGTAGCCTCGCTGTTGAGAAAGTCTTCGTAGTGCATATGAATAACTTGGAAAAACTCGTCATCTCTCCTGCCTCCTTCCACTCCTCCAAACTAGAAATACTCATTGAAGTGCTATCTCAAAACCTTAACAAACCATCCTTGCAGTTCAAAGCTTCACTAACCATCTCATACATTGAATTTCACCTAGTTGGACAATCTAGAATGATGTCCGTTTTAGATGGCAACTGAAGTTCTTTTAGGATGGTATCAAAAATTTGATGTCTCCAGCCATTCCAATTGAAGTTATATGTCGCATACCATATTGTGCTATTATATCTAAGATGTGCATCACACATCTCATGTGCATGTGTTCCCCGCCAAAACAATATTATCCCAAAATATATTCTCTAGATGAGGGATGGCATTATCGTACACCGAACAATTTTGATAATTATCTAAAGTAATTGTGATAATCATACCATCCAACTTCCAATCTAATCAAATTTTCTAAATTAAATTCGCAACCACTAGGCCCGTATGTACATAAGGTATTAGCTTAAAAGAAATAATCTTTTTGTTTTTTTTAAAATGAAACTCTAATCGATGCAATGTATAGTTAGGTACAAATATTCCAAATTCGCACTTGAAGTCCATATATCTTTGGTGAAAGACACGCATGAGTCTAGTACTTGAAACTCCTTCGATTATACCTCAATTCCTGCCTTAAATACCCCTACATAGTCTTTTGTCAAGATTTGCTGCCAAACGTCTCTATGTTCGGGATTAAGCAATCTTAAAGCTGGTTCCCAAAATCGGTTTACAATGTGAAAATCATGTCCTTAACCTACTTAAGATATAATTTATTTATAAGTTCGAATTGTGCGTGCGTATTGTATCCCTTTCCTATGACCCCGCCATGTGTTTTGCTTATATTAAATTACATTTTCTTTTCTTTTATATGCTTATTTTCAGGGCGGAGGATGCCTTGGAAAGATTTCTTAACATGCCAGATAATGAGAAGATAGTTATGGATTGGAATGGTCAAGAAGTTCGGTATTATCTTTTTTTTATTTGTTATATATATTACTTCTGTCATTGCTGATATTATTAATTAAAGTATATCATTAACAAACCAGGACAGTTTCTTTTGAGTCGCCTCTCTATTTTCTCGTATTTAACCATGTCCCCTAACATATCTGTTTTTATTTTTTTATTGGTCCTTTTGCAAACTGCAGAAGAATCGCGATCCTCGACAAAGATGTTAGTTCTCTTTATTTGTACCCAATTTAGTTTCATAAAACCAGTAATTGAATAATAATAATAGTCACTGTTTCAGATAAATATTAGCCATATATATAGTCTCAGAATAGCTTTTTTGTACTTAATTGCTGCAATGCACAAAACTGATATTGAAAAAAATTTGACAAAATTCTCCTTTTGTAAAATAATAAAGCATATTGATATAATTAAGAGCTTGGAGTTTGGTGCTTGAACTGTAAGTCCAATATACTCATATGAGGATAATACATTGAGTTCTAACTTAGGTTTTCATCAAAATAATTTACAGTTTCTCTAAACAATCCTTATTTAGATTCATATGGATATTGGTCATACTTTTGATAATGCTTCCAACCTATGAACTTCAAAAGTATATATATATATATATATATATATATATATATATATGTGTCCAGCTTTCCAACCAGATGTATCTGCATGTTTCATGGAAGGGAAACGTGTGTGTGTGTAACTTCTCTCTTATAAAAAAAACATCGTTTTATTGAATGCAGAGTCTAATTGCACAACTTCAAGATCTCAAAAAAGAAGGAGACATGTCGCGCATGGTAGAAAACATCAGGTTTGTGCTTATAATATATTTTGAAAGGAGATTGTATTATAATGACATATCTCGTAATAAAAAATCAAAATATAGACAAAAAATTAATCGGTTTATATAAAACATAGACCCACTTATAGTACTAGTCCAGCAATGCTACTTTTGTGCTAACATAATCATCCTTTAATTATTTAGCGGTTAACAAAATGTACTTTTATCTTTGGTGCAAACTTACCCTAATTTAAAGCTAATGAACTGTTCCAAGAATAGCTGTTCCGAGAAGATATCTGTTGCATTATGCCATGCATGTTATACTTTTTAACTTTGTTGCAAACCTATATATATTACTATTTCCGAACAACACTGTTCCGAGAATAGCATTGCTATTTCCGAACGAGCACAATCTGGAAAACTTGTTATTTCCGGGCAAAAACTTGAATTTCACCAAAAGACTTTTCAATGCATTTAATTATTGGTTGTAATTTATTTTATTTTTAGCACCCAGCTAGAAAATTCCGGACCCAAAACATCAGATGATGACAACCAATTGAACCAGGTATAGTACTGCTTTTATATGTTCTATTTGTAATACTGTTTTGTCATTTGCTCCTGTAATGAACATAATTCCAAAAAAAAAAAAACTCAAGGCATGGTTTACATGGAGAAACTACATTTTGTTTTTAAGGAATATTATATATTTAATACAAACTCGTTTTGTCATCTACTAATGAATTACACTGGCAATCATACACATGTTGCATTTTTCAAGTTGTAATGACATGAATTTAACCATAATATATTAACTAAGTTTATTTTGTGTAATGTGCAGTTAAATAATGATGAAGGTGTTCTTAAACAGTTAGTTAACTTCTGGAGGTTAGTTGCTTCTCTTATGAATTGGTGTATACTTCCATTCAAAATTTGGCCAGTTATTAACTGACCCTGCAAAATAGCAAAATAAATATGTTAGCCTAAAAAGGAAGAAAGGAATAGGCATTTATATATTATGAGAAAACATCTTATAGCTTACTAACAATTGTAGTGGGCTTTTCTTGGAATTAAGATATTTACTCAATTTTCAAATTAATTATGAATGAACAACATGTTAAATTGTCTCAATTTGGTTTCTATTAGCATCTACAAGACGGCCCCGCCAACACTTGAACAGTTGTTGGATGATTTTAAGAAAAAGCTTGAGGTCAATCTTTCTCATGTTGGACAAACAGTAAGTTATTTATACATATTTGCTAGTTTAGGAAAAATCAACAGTATCAGCAAATAAATTGGTGGCACTACTCACATTCAAATCTCGACAGAAGTCTATCGAAACTTGAGGCATGAGCAATACTTGTCAGAAATCTAAATGTCTTATTGTTTTGATTTCATTGATCGATTTTATTAATTAATACCTACAGATACATGTTGTTCAAATAATTATAAAATCATATCCCATCTTCAAGAAGCATAAACCGGATCGAGAAAAGTACTTCAATTACTCAAAGCTATATTTGCCACAAAAATATCTCTGTTTCCTCTCCTGATGACATACATTTGACGTCTTCAATTTTGCAGTTGCTGTTGCAAGAGCAGCAACAATCGGAGCACATGCATGGGCAGGTTCAAGAAGTTTCTATACATGGGCAGCAACCAAAACAAACCTCCATACACATGCAACAAGTTCAAGAAAGTGCTTATAATAATTATATGCAATCGCAGCAACAAGCTCCTAATTATTTGCAATTGCCACATCCAGTCCAATCTCAGCATTTTTTTCAATTGCTGCAACATGCTCAAGGAAGAGCTCATAATTATAGGCAAAGGCAACAAAGACAAGTTCAAGGAGGAGGTTATAATATGCAATTGCAGCAACAACCTCATAATGTGCAGCAACAAAGGCCATCTCTTTGTCAGAATAACAATGGACTTTCCACTGAAGGATCTCTGCAAGTACCGATTCATACCACTAAAGTCACACAGCAGGAAGAAGGAAGGAGTAGTATGAAAAATGTCCACATCAACCCTACTGACGAGCAATATTTCAAGTACATTTCATTACCTTAACATTATTTCACATTATTATATATTTTACAATTTCATTAATCTCTAGGTTTCTTTTCTTGCTGTTAATATTAATAGCTAGATTCAATTGTATAATATCTTTGTTTTGGTGGGGGATAATTATAAGTTATATGTAAAGATTGCCTTTATTTGGATATAAGCAAGCTAATATGGTTAAAATATGAGATATCCTTGTCCAAAAAAAAGAAATTATCAAAAGTATTTTTTTTTTTTAAATTGTCCTCATGCTTCAATTAAATCAAATAACTATATTATTAAGGAAGAGCAATTAATTACAACTTAATTACCAATTTACGTTCCTCAAATAAAACATGTTTTTGTACTTCAAATTTAACTAACCTGAATATCCCAATGTTTTTTATTTTTATTTTCAGTCAAATGGGATCAATTACCGGTTTAGGTGTCATAGAACAGGCAACGAGCAGCCATGTCATAACGGGCCTCCCTTCGATGCTGAATCCAAACACCAACCTGGGCTCCACTTACCACACAACAAGACCACTCCATTTCTTTTATCAGGTACAAGACAACAACTTAACTTGGAATAATCTTCAAACAAAAGTGTAGGAAAATTTTACTGTTCAGATCTCATTAACTAAAAGGGAACGATCAAAATCTTTCGCACATACAAAGTCTCTCCCTAGGCTTCACCCCCAAATAAAGAAAAAAAATGAAAGAGAGTAAGCTTAATAATATGGTTTATGTAAAATACATATATTAAACTCAATATTTTGTGAACAAAAGGAAGACAAACATTTGTCAATATAATTTAATTAGAAAGTTACAGTTAGAGAGTATAAATTGAACTTAGGACATCTCACTTGTCTACCTCTCTCAATTATCACAATTCAATCTATTAGATCTGTATTAAAAATAATGTAATTTTATTTAGTATTTTCATATTCATTATTCTTCATTAATAGAATGACTGATGAAATCAAATATTTTTGTTTTAAAGAAAGTTGTGTATTATTAGGAACTGCGGGCTTAGCTCAGTGGCATTAGTACCCGTCTCTCTTTGGAGAGGCTCAATTATTGAGAATAACATCAGAAAAAATTACGTACCAGTCAGACAACTTGATTAATTTGTCCAATATATTTTTTTATCATTTTAATTTTTGTTTCCATGTTATACTAAAATGTATTTACTAAATATTATATAAATTAGTTAAATTGTTGTAGAACATTCATTACAAAACAAAACCAACCTTATGTTGTGCGTTATAACCTTAAAGGAATAAATTGTTGCATTGTATGTTCTACATAGTTAGTACTTGTTATAAATATTTTCATTCTTTTTTTCCATAGCAATCCCCTGGTGATGGTGTGAACAACTTGTCGAACCATGGATAAGCCCAACAAGAATTAGCACGTCCCGATGGTATCGAAGAAATAATGAGTCGTCACTTACCGTAGAGAGACAAATTAAAAAGGATAAATACTGTATTGGAATATTGAGTTGTCACTTATCGAAGAAATACTGTATTGGAATAATGAGTCGTCACTTATCGAAGAAATACTGTATTGGACAAGGATAAATACTTTATGGAATATTGATAAATAATTTGTGGAACATTGATAAACTTTAAAGAGATTATGATAAAAAATTTATGATAAATATTGTGATGTACAATTATAATTAATACTGTATTTTACAAGAATAAATACTTTCTGGAACATTGATATATAAACTTTTAAAAAGTTAATGAAAAATACTTTAAAGGCAACTTTAAAAAAATTATGATAAATACTGTATTGGACAAAGATCAATACTTAAGTACACAAGTATTGAACATTTAAAAGTTCCTAATAAATTACTTACAAAATATGAGTAAAATTAAGTTCCTAATAAATCACTTAGAATCGCTTGAAAATCGCTCTCAGCTTCGAAAAAGGAAACTGCGGGGAAAAAATGAATTTTGATTTTTAAATTAGGAAAGAAATATACGGTATATCGCGGGGACCACAGTGTTTTGAATAAATTTAGTTAAACTAGTTAGTTAGTGGGGCCCGTCAGTTCGTTATGGAAGTTAAAATCTAATTAAGATACCGCGGAGATAATGAGGGGATGGGTAGGCGGGGATTCATATAATTATTCTTGCAAATAATAGTGGAACACATATTTTATTTTTATCGATTGAATTGATTCATTTAAAAAGATTACATGGGTTTATTAAGGCTAATTAGCAGTTGGAGTTTACTAATCTAATTTCTAGCTTCTCAATATAGCTTGATTACAACATATTTACAATAGCTAGAGTTTCCTGATTTTCATGACAATTGTAAGTTTGAGAGCTGTCAGGATCCAAATTAGATCGAATTTGATCTTCATTGGATTTGATATCTTTAACAGTAACATAATATTTCTGTTGATATCCAGACCGTTCAGTTAGAATCTGGGTCAATCCGGCTCGAGGTCAAATGCTCGGAGACCTTTGTCTCTGCAGATGTTACTCCCGTGTGGCTTCAGCATATTTCTTGCATGCTTCCTCAAGCAAGGCATCTTTAGAAAAAGTGGAGTTTGGATCGACATTATCTGCACTCTCCTGTAGTATTACACTAGCAAGGTTACAATATATCAATCTATATGTAAAGTCTACCGTAAACTTTGAAATTTCATTTGCTGACCAACATCAGAAGATATTTAAATCAAAACAAGGGCCCAGTTGTAGCAGGCATCAGGGTCATGAGGATTTCTCTCTATTACTGTCACACCCCGACAACGGGGCCGACAACCCGCCGCGCTGTCAGCGCAAGGCGATTTCTATCATCTTAAATACCCATATATATATACATACATTACCAATGACATAACTTATTTTTTCTTGTGGCAAAGTCCCGCAGTCTTCTAGTTCAATATCTCGTTTCGTGTCTCACGCTTTGTACCTGGAACCCACAAAGTGGAAAGATGAGAGATTGAAAATCTCCCAGTGCGGTATTCAGTTCCAGTCGAGTTATCCCCAGATCCGACCAACTGGAACCAAAACAGCACCGAGCACCAAAAATATAGACTACAATAATAATATAAGAACCAATGAATCTAAGTTACCAACTATAAACCGTCAAGAAGCAAAATATAAGTTCACTTTAAGAAATGCTCAAATACCACAAAAGAATCGGCAAGCTAGAGAAACAAATTAATATCTATACCAATCAAGTAATACGAAATATTATAATATGCAATGCTCATGTGCAATAAACTTAAAAGTTCAATCCAATTTACTTATGCAACCCTATTGTTTAACCATTCTTTATTCCAAATTTAGCAATTCTCAAATATGCACCATTTTTCAAGTATATCAATTCTCAAATATTTTCCTTTGTTTATCATGCGTTACAAGTTCTTGCACCAAGCATAAATCCGGTCATGCGCTACCCGAATATGGTGCCTACACAGCTCTCGCTATGCGCTACCCGAATATGGCGCCTACACAGCTCTTGCTATGCGCTACCCGAATATGGCGCCTACATGACCATCGGATTTCTTTCTTCAATTCTCATCAAAGTACATACAAGACATTCCATATACAAGCAATCAATGTGTTCTATGAATGCAAGTCATATTCACATTTCTATTGAAGGTTCATTTCATGCAAGTAAATAGTTCATATCATGCTCTGTATCATGCATGCAAATATAACATGCAAAAGTTCTAGTTCAACTCATGTTCTATATCATCTATGCATATGCAATGCAACTCGAACACTTGATGCAAATCATGTCAATATTCAAAACCAAATTCTAAATTTGAACATCATACTTCATTTTCAGATTTTTGCTATAAAAATATATGATCATGCATCTTGATGCTTTATTCTAAAAATATAACACTAGCATATACTACAATCTTATTTTGCCACTAAACTCTTCAAGTTTTGTCACAATTCAATTCTAGAATATATGTTCATGCTCATTATGACAACTCATGCATTCATGCTATGCAATTCAAAAGAACATTCAAGAACTTAACTACAACTAATTACCAATCAAGCAACCAAGCAAGCATCAACAATACAACCAATTAGCAACTAAACAAACAAGCAAGCAACAACAACAAGCAAAGGAATTGACAAGCAAACAACAACAATAAAATCAGTTAGAGGAATATGAGAATAACTCGAAACCCGCACCTTAGCAAAGTCGAGACAATATGATTAGTGTGCCATTGCGGTATGGACCAGCTCCACAATACTTCTTGATCCAATTGTGCGAGATCTGCGCCTATGCCAGTGAACAAGATTGATTCGGTAGTTCAATAGCGTCCTTTAGTACTTTAGTTAGTTACAACTCGTGGGACTTGCGAAATTCCTGATTGGGGCTCGATCAAGGACATAAAAGAATTTCAATTAATTTGTGATATATGGTTTAAACAACAGAGTTCCTTTTTCATTGATTTTAAGCCAAAAAAAGATTAGGTGACGAAGATCATATACAATTTATGACATGAATTAAATTAGGCTTTTGAGCAAAACTTTCTATTTTGGTTTTCTCCAATAGAAAGGTTAAAGTATATTAATTATTTGAATGAGATAATTAAATTAGCTTCATGTTATGGAATTGATATTAGGAATATACCAATTCAGGTCTAAGTTTCTAAATTCAAACTTTATAGATTGCCCACACCCGGTTATCTCAAATCCAAGACTTTAGTTAAGTATAAATTTATAATTTTGCATATTTACCCAAAAACTTAGATTGATTTCAAATTCAGGACTATTTTAAGGTTCTTCACCACCAATCTAAAGTTATAAATAAAACCATTTACAAGTTCAAGCATCGTAGCAAAACAAAAATTGGAGAAATTGAAATATGCAAAATTATATGCTCCACTTAGCAAAACATGAGAAGGTTCTAAATACCGGGTTAATGCTCCACTTAGCACCCGAGAGAGAGAATGGATGAAGAAATATCTCGACAAAATCCCATAACTAATCGATCCTCTACGTCCACCACACGTTCAACTCTCGATGCTACAAAGAACCAACTTCTTCTCCTCCGTTGTTCTCTGTTGCAAGACTACCGGCATCCCATCATTTTATTTCTCTCTGTTAGCTATTTTCTCTCCTCTTCCTTTCTCGATTTCTTCTATTTTAGATAATCCTAAGGGAGGTCTAGACTTCAAGAGAGAGGCGCAAGAAAAGAGTAAACAAAGAAATAAAATTTGGAGGCAGTGGCACGTAAGAGAGAGACTTTAGGGGTTCATTAAATGAGTTGTAAATTTTGTTGGAAAGGAGAGATGCATGGTTGCCAAGTGTCCCATATTTTATTTTTTTTCTTTCTTCTTATCTAATAATTAATCAATATGCACTAAAGCCCTTATATTATTAGAAATAGCTTGACATTTAAATACTATGTTTTTAATTAACATGCATAATGTTTAAATAAGTTTTAAGATACCTTAATTAAGCTAGCTAGACTAAGTATTTTCCAATCATTATATGACAAAGTATGTAAAACTAAATCAATTAACACCTATAATTAATTTACTGTACTGAAATGTAAACTTAAAATGTGTTACCATATTTTCCGAATTTCTTATTTGAAGACCAACAAAATTTATCAATCAACTTTATAATTACCTATTTTAAATAAAAAAAAAATTCTATGTATTTAAAATGTATTAATTTCAAATTATTGTAATACAAATATTTATAATATACTTCGAAATCTAGATTGATATTTCGTTAACACACTTTACATTAATAAATTAAATTGTCATGTATTAAAAATTGGACTGTTACAATTACACTTATATATCTAGATGAAAAATATATAAGATGCTCTAAGTACTGGAACTGGAAAAACAACCAATTTAATGGTAAATAAAATTTCATGATTTAAGTGCTTGAATTAAAAAGGAAATTTGATTAATAATTTAATATGGCACATACCTTTTAGGTGAAAGCAGGAAGGCAGGAAGTAAAACAAGGACTCGAGTCCGGAGGAAAAGAACAGTGGAGACAAGGTGAATTTCTACTCGAGAGAGAGATGATACTTGGCGAGATCTGGAGAGGATACGAGAAGCCAATACTATGGCCGCCTGAGCAAATCACGCACTTCTTTCGATCAGGGTTTCTTTGAGTAAATCAAAACTGAGAAAGGATCACCACATTTATTCTGTAAAATTTACAATTTTGTAAATGGAGCGCACAATATAGTCCGAAGGAAATTAAAGTGAAAAAATAACTAATTCTAACGAAATGATGATAAAGTTTGACCAAAACGCACGTTAGTTTCAAACTAAACCAAAACAAGATGCAAATTTGGAGAAATTAAGGAATAGCTCCCGTTACTACAATTTCTGAATATATCGACAATTAGAGATAATGCACATTTTGTTCAGAACACTTGCTTTCTAATTTTCTCAAGCGACAATTTCCAAATCAAAATTTAGGAACAATGTACAGCTCACTGTTCGTGACCTAAGTAATTAGCAAAGTTACCCACTCGATTGCACTTTGACAAAGAAGAAAGAGAGATAATGAAGTTATAACAAGGGTAGATCTCGAGAAGCGGGACCTACCTGGAAGTGAAAGTCGGAAGCAAGGTGCATTTTCCACAGAGCGGCAGCAAGGCTTCTTGCTGACGTGGTGTCGGACTGTGGGTGGACCAAGGCGAAGCCGCAACCTCTGTGCTGGTGCCTCCGGTAGGAACATGGCGGCGGCTCGAGCGAAGAGCGTAGAGGGAGGAGAGAGAGATCGGAATGGGGGAGACGGATGCAATCTGCGCTGGAGCCTCCGGTGTGAACATGGCGGTGGCGCGAGAATCTCTCCATGGGGAGGTTTATCGGAGCAGAAAGTAATCATTGTTTTTTTTTTTTCTTCTTCTAGCTTTTCTGATCGGGTTTCAAAATAGAGAGATGAGATTGGAAGTTTATAAAAGGAAGGTCGTAGTTCCGAGTTTGTTAGAAAGTGGATAAGAAAGTTTGTTAAAAGGTGAACCGAACAGTTACGGGGATTTTACGGGGATGGATGGAAGGGGGACGATACCTTTTCTCCTTGAAAAAAGCAACATGAAAAAAATAAATTACAGTACATGATTAAGCATAATATTAGATAAGGATATCTCGTAGTTGGTAACATGCAATGGCTTATATATATTGTTCTTATACAAGTTGCATTATAAAACTATTTTGAAATATCCTTTGTCCACAATTTACTTTCATAATAAAACGTTCCCAAAGTGTATTGACGCAAGTTATTTTTCATAATCTTGCGCTTCTTATTTTAGGATTAAATTATGTTTTTTGTTCCCCTCATTTACCTAGGAATAATCTATGGCATATTTGATTCATCTTTCTTTGGAAATTAATTACATTTTGGGGGAGAATATTTGAGTGATTCTCGGAGGACAATCAAAACCAAAGAGAATGTCAGACGATATTAGAGAAACATACACTACTCCTGATTTACGAACAAAAATATTGATAATTTTATTTTTATTATTTCAAACAAGCAAGTACACAACACACATTTCACCAGTCCCTCTTATTAAGAGCAATTGCACTCTATTTAATTCACCACTTGAGTAATAGTAACATCGGGATTTCCCTGAAATTCTGGATCATACTTGCTCTCCTCCTCAGAAGCGCTCCTCTGAAACCTAGGAGCAAATAAAGCCATCTCCTCCCTCCTGCTGTTCTTAAGCCTCCTCGCTTGTTCTATCGTTAGGCGGTAAGAAGCCCTGAGAACATCCAACGGCAAGGCTCCGATAATAGATTGCTTCCCGGTTATTTTGCTCACCATAGCATTAGGGTTCGTCTTGAACGAAACATACTCAAATTGATCTTGGTATGCCCTTTTCAGCACTGCATAGTTCTGAGGGATTAGCAGAATTTGTCTTTGGCGAAGCTGGCCATCAAAAACAGTTCTTCCTTGGTGGTTGACAATCTGGACCCTTCCGCTTCCACCAGTCACATAAATCAAGCTATGAGCATTGATGTTCCAATGCGGAGCAAGAACAGAATTCTACAAATACAAAGAAATATGTCACTTAGGTTGAGCAAATATAGTTGCTCATTGCTTAATACACAAAAAGGTTTTTTGGAGTTACCCTTCTCAAAACAACTCGGTTGGCGCTCATTTGAACGATGTTAAGGATGGGCAACTTCTGGTTGTTGAGTATTGTGATTCTTCCGCTACGAGGGTTGTAGATATCAGCACGGGATGGATCATTAATGTTCTCTCTTATTCTCATAGTGCAGAAGTTCTCATCCAAACCATTGGTATAATTTCCCCTCCGCTCTCCTTGATATCTTTCCCCGTAAAACTCTTCCTCTTGTTGTTGTTTTTGCTCGTCTTGGATCCTAGATGGTCTGAGCAATTGAAGCCCTTGCGGCACATGAACTATTTCACCTCGCTTGTCATTTTGACTCTGGAGCCTTCTCACAAGCTCCTGATTTACTCCGAGAGCCTCAGATAAAAATCGAGTGTCAAATCCAGTTAGGATATTTCCTGATTGTTGCTCGGTTTCATAGGATTGTCCTCCCCTCTGGTGCCTTCCGGCCAGCAAGAACTCCTTATTTAATTAAAAAAAGTATATAAATTAGAGGTTTATTCTAAAACATGAATATGCAATCAATTTTGCCCAATAAAATATGTTATGTGATAAATTACACTTATGTTAGATCTCATACCCTGCGTCTCGGCTCAAGCTGATTGGCGCTATTGCTTATGTCAGACACAGTGACTGCAACTGCAGGGACATCACCGTCATTGTAGAACCAGTGAGTAACACCTGCCGGTAAAGCAACAACATCTCCCTCACGGACACGCTGAACTTTCTGGTGTTCATCCCGAGGCCTCTGACCCTGAACCTCCCCTTCCTGCCTAGACTGCTCAAATTGTTGCTGGAATGATTGGTAACTTTCTGGGCACCCAGGATATACAATTCCCATTAGGCACCTTCCTGCAAAATATGTTAAACATTTTTTTTTCAGATATAGTATATATTATCTCAGAATGGTACGCAAATAAGTGCTTTGATTTGAAATATTATGTCTATCCAATCTCTGAGAACCCAACTTTACCTTGTTTTATGTAGACAAGAGAAGGCGCATTAGAGTAGGCAGGTAAACGAAGGCCTCTAGGATTGATTATGCGGCGTCTAGCAGATAGGCCGGCACATCGAAGCTGTTCATTGTTCTCATCATAGTATTCAGTGATGCCCGCCTCATGTTGCACCCGCCTTGATGGTTCGAGCGCTTCAAGCCTCTCAAATCGACATGCCCTCTGGCCAATACCGAACCCTCGTGAGCTATGCCATGGGCTCTGACCACCAACGCCAAATTGAGCTGCGCATCCATGAAGCAAGACTGAAAGGCAAAGTGAAAAATAAAGAAAGAAGGTGGAAGTAGCCATATCTATGCTCTCACCAGAAGTTTAGTGGCTAAATTGATTACTTGGTGAATAGAA
Source organism: Carex myosuroides (assembly GCA_028015225.1). Classification (NCBI taxonomy): domain Eukaryota; kingdom Viridiplantae; phylum Streptophyta; class Magnoliopsida; order Poales; family Cyperaceae; genus Carex; species Carex myosuroides. The sequence continues at coordinate 8,234,097 of CM051464.1, forward strand.
AAGCGGGGCTCCGTGGTATTTATAAGTGAAAGAAGTGCTTTGTTTTGGATTTATTGAGAGAGGTTGGTAAGGTGAGGACAAATGACTTTAACAGAATTATATTGTTGGTGGTGATTATTATCAAAAATAATGATTCTCCGCGTAGTTTTGTTATTGAAAAAGTAAAGAAACATTGATCATTTCAGATATAAGCTTCCTAAATAACGCGGAGAATTCCACGTGTCCTTTATCACGGAAATTACGAAAAGCTTTTCTGAAAGTTTCAATCTTTCTAAAGAACTTGTGGGAGAGGCTAATCTCTTTTGGATGCTAACAAAAAGGTTGGTGAAGTATAAATAGTTGGAATTAATTAATCTATACTTTATGGTAACTCAGAAACCTGTAAAACTTTTCCCAAATACTCAATACTCAATCATTCAATTTAGTTTGCCGATGAAACATCACAATAAAAAAAAGTAGGAAATGGTACTGATGTCCGGAAGTTCAATTCTCATGGCTGAAAGACGGCACCAGAAAGAATTTGAATGAAATCAGAGCCCGCCGAACTCTAATTAATTATTATAATATTTGTATTGTTTTACTGCAATTAGTTGTCCCTCCATTCGAACTGGTTCAAGTGAGAGCAACAATGTAAAGACTTAATTTCATGATTATTTATCTTTTTATTTTTTATTTTTGAAACAAAATGATTGTTTATCTTTTTATTTAAAATTGAGAACAAAATTATTGTATTATAATATTAATTCTTTTATAGAAAATGCAAGCTCTAAATCTCTAACTCTATGGGAAGTTACCTTGTAGGACTAGTAAAATGCCTTGTTAATGATTTGCAAAGCAAATTTGCACCATTCCCATGTTATATAGGTCTTAAAAGTACTTCAATAAAAAAGCATTGAAATTACAAATGTCAGTTTCAACTAGTGAAAAGAGGCCCAGTATAAGCCCGTTATAAAAAGCCCAAATTAAACTAACTAGTGAAAGAGGTCCAGTACAAGCCCGTGTTAGTCCCTCTCCCAACATCAATCAAATGAAATCGATGATCGATGATCTAAACTTCTCCCTTTTTATACATATAGACTTCCATTAAAACCCTGTGCTTCATTAATTAATTTACTAATTATTGGCAGAGAGAGAGAGGGAGAGAGAGAGAGAGAGAGGCAAGATGGGAAGAAAAAAAAGAGAGATTAAGAAGATAGAAGATAGAACCATCCGCAACATTAACTTCTCCAAGTGCCGCCTTTCTTCTTCTCCAAGATAGAAGATAGAAGAAAAAAGAGAGAGATTAAGAAGATAGATTGAACCATCTTTTTTCTTCTCCAAGATGGGAAGAAAAGAGAGAGAGAGAGACATGTAGGTTTTTATCTCATTTGAGACTAGGTTAATATTTCTTATAAGAAAGCCTAGTTTATCCTCAACTAAGGGTTATTATTGCTCCAATGTATTACTTTATACTAAATTAAATACTTTTTAGCTAATAGTTTTCTGTACTATATATAGAGATATTGTAAACACCATTTTAATTAGAGCAGTAAAATTTGATATTTTGGAACACTTCATTAAGCTCCTAAGGCTATAAAAGAAACACACGATTAGCATTATATAACTAACTCTAAACTAACTTGAGGCTATAAAAGAAACACACGATTAGCATTTTATACCAGTAAATTTCTATGTTTGACGATGTTCCTTGTTATGTTTTATTTTACTCAAGAGACATCCAAATAAACTAATACATAAGATAAACACTACAAAACAATCCAAACATAAAAAAACTATGGGTAATCTGAGTGCGTAAATCGAGGGGTTGGATGGCGGTTTCTGGGAGGCAACGAGCTATCGCCGGCATCCTCCTGCTTGGTGTCGGGGTATGCGGCCGGTGGCGGTATCGTGAAGAAGGCATTTGTTGCTTGGGTCGCAAAGTCATGGCTTTGCGACCCACTAGCCTCATGGTCGTGGGGCCTGGGGGGAAACTGATGAGGAACCCATGGTGGATAAGGTGCTGGAACAGATGGTGGATACATCACCGAATGGTTCGGCTCATATGCTCCCAGCTCCTTCAAACTGAATCCGGGCTCCTGAGTCTCTTGCTTCATACCCTACATACAAATAATATTACTGGAGGATATAAATAAAAATTTCAGAAATTTCCGAAATTTTTATTCATATCCTCCTTTAAATGAAAATTTACACAATTACCCTTAATTTTTTTTAAATGCCTCAACAATTATAGAATCTGTGCGGTTCTCTAGCGTAGTAGTCAACCGCCCAGAATCTGGGTGGTTGGGCAATTTAAAAAAAAAAATTTGAGGGTAATTGTGTAATTTTTATTTAATGGAGGATATGAATAAAAATTCCGGTAAATTGAGAGTTAGACACGGAGGTGTCCTAAAACCAGTTCATATTCTCTTCAGTTAGTTTAACATTAAAATGACTATAATGTCTCTAACTTATTTACTTGTAATTAAATTATATTAACACTTGTTCTCTTCCTTTTGTTCACAAAATATCAAATTTATTATATGTATTTGTCAATTGTCATAAAACCATATTAACTTGTTAAGCTCAATTACTCTCTTTCATTCTATTTTTTTTTTTTCTTTCTTTCGGGGTGATGCTTAGGATAGACTTATGTGCGAAAGATTTTGATAGTTCCCTTTTAGTTAATAAGATTTTAACAGTAAAATTTTCCTACACTTTTGATTGGAGATAATTCAATTTAAACCATTGTTTAGTACCTGATAGAATTGCATACTATTAATGGTTGCTTGTTGCTGCAGCTGCAGGTTAGCAAAGAATGCATTGGTTTGCATCAGTTCTTGCTGTTGCAACAACATCTGCATAATTGGAGAAATTAATTCAACAACTTTTCTTGATCAGGTTTATGCTTCAAGGATATTTTATAATTATTGAGCAACATGTATATTTCTGTAATTTTTCTTTAATATGTAGTTTTCTGTACGTACTGAAAGCAAAACAATAATCAATATAGATTTCTGACAAGTATTGGTCAAGCCTCAAGTATCCATAGACTTCTGTGGAGATGTGAATTGTTCAAAACTGAGCTGAGTATGTTGCCACCAATTTATTTACTAATGTACAGTTGATTTTTCCTAAACTAGCAGAAAATAACTTACTTTTCTTTGCTGAATATGAGAAAGTATGACTGCCAGCTTTTCCCCATACTCGTCAAACAAATGTTCAGGTGTCATTGGCGTAGCCGTTTGATAAAACCTAATTATAGAAACCAAATTGACACAATTTAACAAATATTGTTAGTAAGCTACAAGATATTTCTCATAATAAATACTGATTCCTTTCTTCTGGCCAACATATTTATTTTGATATTTTCAGGCCAATTATGAAAGAAAATACCCCAATTCAGAAGAGAAGCAACTAACCTCTGGTAGTCAAGTATCTGATGAGGAAACTCTTGAGGATTAATCACCTCAGTATGCTGCACATTATATAAAATAAACTTTTGTAATATAATACTGGTAATCCTTGTTGCATTTATTGAGGAAATGCTGGTTGCATTTGTAATATAATCCTGGTTGCATTTATGTTATTTTGTAAATGTTGAACCCATTGTAATATAATACTGGTAATTCTGGTTGCATATTGGCTTAGAAAGTGTATCTCATTTGCCTTATCAGTAGTATTATGTTCATTTCTGGGGAAAAGGAAAAGAAAATGAGGTGCAGTTTGTAGGCCAATAGTATTAACTATTGTTTGTAATGTAAACAGTACAAATAGAACATGTTAAAAGTTAGAACAGTACCTGGATTGATCTGCTGTCATCACCTGATGTTATGGCCCTGGAATTTTCTTGCTCGATACTAAAAATAAATGGAATAAACACTGTTAGTATTGGCAGTGCATTAGCTTGAAACTAGAACTACTGAATTAATCAATTTTCAAGAACAGTTCATGAGTTTTATATTGACCTAGGTTTGCACCATAAAAAAATAGAGCATTGCGCAATCCAACATATTTTTTTTATATATTGATATTACGATATTACGAGATATGTTATAATAATGCAATCTCCTATTGAAAATAAACAAGCACATACCTTATTTCTTCTGCTGCCAACATGTCTTGTATTTTGCAATTTTCAAGTTTTGCAATTAGACTCTGCATTCAATGAAACAAACATTTTATTATAAGAGAGAAATTACTTATATATACTTTTTCAAGTGCGCTGTTTGGAAGCATTTTCAAAAGTATGACAAATATCAATATGAATCAAAATAAGGATTGCTTAATTAGGACAAATTGTAAACTATTTTGATGAACATATAAGCTAAAATTATTTTCATGCACTAAAATCTGAGCTCTTATATCAATGTGCTATATTATTTTGAAAGGAGCGTTATTTTACTATAGCAATTTTGTGCAGCATAGCAATTATAATAAAGATGCATTTACAAATAAAGAGAACTTACATCTTTATTGGGGATCACCAATCTTTCGCTGTTCACAAAAGAATAAATAAAAAAAATAGAGATGTCATAGACTGATAGACATGAAAAACGAGAAACAAAGAGAGAGTTTCTTTCACCACATTGATAATATGAGTCTTGCTATGCTATGGTGTTCTCCAAATAATTGATTTTTAATTTTTTTTTAAACATAATCAGATAATAGAGCAATGGGCAAATTAAATAGGCATGTGGTTTGTCGAGTAGTGAAATTCTACAACAATAAAATAACAATAACAAAAAATAAAAGACAGAAATCAACAAGGACAGAAGTAATATCACAAGAAATAAAAGATGATACCAAAATTCTTGACCATTGACTTTCCGAACATCATCTTGCATGTTAAGAAACCTAATGAAGATATCCTCGGCCCTAGAAAATAAGCATATCAACAAAAAAAACAGAAAATGTAATTAATAAATGTAAAAAACATGGCGGGGGCAAATAAAAGGGATACAATTAAGAACTTCTTTATGTGTAAATATGTAATTTCTCAAAGTACATGCTAATTAAAACATGGATGAGAGCATTAGACACTTATTTTCATAAAACCTTCACATTCTGTTGGAGAGAACAATGTTGGAGATGTTTAGAGAGAAAATCAAGAATTTGCAAGAACTAAGTGAAGAAGTGCAAGATCAATGGAACTACTTAAAATGATCATAAATGTGTACCTCTTTGGGTGAGAGAAGTAGCAGAGGTTATTCTTAAACGGTTGGCGAGTGATGAGCACCACGTCCGAGTTGCTTAGAACAGAAAGTTCATAAGCCTTTTTGCTGAGGCCAGGGAAGCGCTTATAGAAGGTGATCTTGAGGTCTCTTGCTTCTTCTATCTTCTTTATATCTCTCTTTTTTCTCCCCATCTTGCCTCGCTCTCTCTCTCTCTCTCTCTGCCAATAATTATTAAATTAATTAATGAAGCACAGGGTTTTGGAATTGTAAGTATAAAAAGGGAGAGGATGAGCAGAGAGGGGGAAGAATTTGTGATAACGCAGAAAACAGGGGAGAGTTTAGATCATCGATTTTGTTTGATTGATGTTGGGAAAGGGACTAACTCGGGCTTATACTGGGCCTCTTTCACTAGTTAGTTAAATTTGGGCTTTTATAACGGGCTTATACTGGGTCTCTTTCACTAGTTGAAACTGACATTTGTTTAATTTCAACGCTTTTTTATTGAAGTAGTTTTAAGAACTACTTAAGCCTAAGCAACCGAAAGATAAACCTATGAAGTACTTGAACACAGATTTATATATAACATGGGAATGGTTCAAATTTGCTCTGCAAATCATTAATAAGGCATTTTACTAGTTCTACAAGATAACTTCCCAACGAGTTAGAGATTTAGATCTTGCTTTTTCTAAAAAAAAAATTAAAATTATAAAACAATCATTTTGTTCGCATTTAAATAAAAAGATAAACAATCATTTTGTTTCAAAAAAATAAATAAAATGATAAATAATCACTTGAGCCGGTTCGAAGAGAGGAACAACAATATTGCCTAAAAAAAATACAAATATTCTCATATTATTATAATTAATTAGGGTTCGGCGAGCACTGATTTCAGCCATGAGAATTGAACTTGCGGACATCAGTAATGCCATTTCCTACTTTTTTTTATTGTTATGTTTCATCGGAAAATTAAATTGGATTATTGAGTATCTGAGAAAAAAAATTTACAGGTTTCTGAGTTATCATAATGTATAGATTAATTAATTTCAACCATTTGTACTTACACCAACCTTTTTATAAGCTTCTTAAATAATGCGTGGAGAATCGTTGTTTTTTTTAATAATCACCACCCACAATATAATTCTGTTAAAGTCATTTGTCCCGACCTTACCAACCTGTGTGAATATATCCAAAACAAAGCACTTTTTTCACATATAAATACCAAGGAGCCCCCTCTTCTCTTCACCAAGTATTCAATTTAGCCACTAATATTGTGCCGAGAGCTTAGATATGGCGGCTTCCACCTTTTTTCTTTCTTTTTCACTTTGCCTTTCTGTCTTGCTTCATGTATGTGCAGCTCAATTTGGCGTTGGTGGCCAGAGCCCATGGCATACCTCACGAGGGTTCGGTATTGGCCAGAGGGAATGTCAATTCGAGAGGCTAGAAGCTCTTGAACCATCAAGGCGGGTGCAACATGAGGCGGGCGTCACTGAGTACTATGATGAGAACAATGAACAGCTTCGATGCGCTGGCCTATCTGCTAGGCGCCGCATAATCGAGCCTAGAGGCCTTCGCTTACCTGCCTACTCTAATGCGCCTTCTCTTGTCTACATAAAACAAGGTAAAGTTGGGTTCTCACTTCTCAGAGATTGCATTGACATAATATTTCAAATCAAAGCACTTATTTGCGTACTATTCTGAGATAATATATACTATATCTGACAAAATTCTGTTCAACATAATTTGCAGGAAGGTGCCTAATGGGAATTGTATATCCTGGGTGCCCAGAAAGTTACCAATCATTCCAGCAACAATTTGAGCAGTCTAGGCAGGAAGGTGAGGCTCAGGGTCAGAGGCCTCGGGATGAACACCAGAAAGTTCAGCGTGTCCGTGAGGGAGATGTTGTTGCTTTACCGGCAGGTGTTACTCACTGGTTCTACAATGATGGTGATGTCCCTGCAGTTGCAGTCACTGTGTCTGACATAAGCAATAGTGCCAATCAGCTTGAGCCGAGACGCAGGGTATGAGATCTAGCATAAGTGTCATTTATCACATAACATATTTGTTGGGCAAAATTGATTGCATATTCATGTTGTAGAATAAACCTCTAATTGATATACTTTTTTTTAATGAAATAAGGAGTTCTTGCTGGCCGGAAGGCACCAGAGGGGAGGACAATCCTATGAAACCGAGCAACAATCAGGAAATATCCTAACTGGATTTGACACTCGATTTTTGGCTGAGGCTCTCGGAGTAAATCAGGAGCTTGTGAGAAGTCTCCAGAGTCAAAATGACAAGCGAGGTGAAATAGTTCATGTGCCGCAAGGGCTTCAATTGCTCAGACCATCTAGGATCCAAGATGAGCAAAAACAACAACAAGAGGAAGAGTTTTACGGGGAAAGATATCAAGGAGAGCGGAGGGGAAATTATACCAATGGTTTGGATGAGAACTTCTGCACTATGAGAATAAGAGAGAACATTAATGATCCATCCCGTGCTGATATCTACAACCCTCGTAGCGGAAGAATCACAATACTCAACAACCAGAAGTTGCCCATCCTTAACATCGTTCAAATGAGCGCCAACCGAGTTGTTTTGAGAAGGGTAACTCCAAAAAACCTTTTTGTGTATTAAGCAATGAGCAACTATATTTGCTCAACCTAAGTGACATATTTCTTTGTATTTGTAGAATTCTGTTCTTGCTCCGCATTGGAACATCAATGCTCATAGCTTGATTTATGTGACTGGTGGAAGCGGAAGGGTCCAGATTGTCAACCACCAAGGAAGAACTGTTTTTGATGGCCAGCTTCGCCAAAGACAAATTCTGCTAATCCCTCAGAACTATGCAGTGCTGAAAAGGGCATACCAAGATCAATTTGAGTATGTTTCGTTCAAGACGAACCCTAATGCTATGGTGAGCAAAATAACCGGGAAGCAATCTATTATCGGAGCCTTGCCGTTGGATGTTCTCAGGGCTTCTTACCGCCTAACGATAGAACAAGCGAGGAGGCTTAAGAACAGCAGGAGGGAGGAGATGGCTTTATTTGCTCCTAGGTTTCAGAGGAGCGCTTCTGAGGAGGAGAGCAAGTATGATCCAGAATTTCAGGGAAATCCCGATGTTACTATTACTCAAGTGGTGAATTAAATAGAGTGCAATTGCCCTTAATAAGAGGGACTGGTGAAATGTGTGTTGTGTACTTTCTTGTTTGAAATAATAAAAATAAAATTATCAATATTTTTGTTCGTAAATCAGGAGTAGTGTATGTTTCTCTAATATCGTCTGACATTCTCTTTGGTTTTGATTGTCCTCCGAGAATCACTCAAATATTCTCCTTCCTCGAACTCTTCGTATCTTTCTTTGACGGTGGCTCCACCACTTCTACTGGAGACCTCCAGTTGGGTGTCGCCATGGGCGACCTAGCGGATCTCTATTCGTTGAGAGGTTATACCATCAAGTCGGATGAGTTGAGGTCGTGCGCTTTCTCCCTTATCTCTGGAAGAAATGAAGAATCGTCTTTGCTAATTCAAGGTTTGGGTTTGCACTTTCATTTTTCTCCATTGGAAAAGAAATTCCCAATTGACCCTGTTTGCGATGATTAATATGAAAATGGATAACCGTATCTAGTAACAATTCGGAATAAGTTCAAGTTCTAACTTCTAACTTCTAACCTTATTCCCACCACTGTCAACTTCCACTTTTTTTTCTTTAAAATATGAAAATGGAGATTTTCGTACTTTTGAAATCTTTCTGATTTCATGTTTGATTCCATCGCCTTATGTTACCGACATTTTTATTAATATCCAAAGTTTATTACAAATTATTTAATATACCCAGGTTTGCTGGATTTAATAAAAATGACCCTACCGGCCAGAAAATGACCGCTACCCTATTTTATCAACTACCGGCTATTTTTTGGCTGGTACTTTATTAAAAACAGTACCGGGCATTTTCTGGCCGGTACCCGTATTATTATTATTTTTATATTTTTTTGGCTGTTTTAGGGTTTATTTGAGTATTTTCCGTTTAGATTTTATGTTGTAGTATTTTATATTTAGATTTCTGTTATTGTAGTATTTTCTGTTTAGATTTTATGTTGTACAATTTTTGTTATTGTTGTAGTATTTACTGTTTAGCGTAATTTAGTTTAATTTAGCATATTCGTGATGATTTATTTTATTTTACTACAATTCTCATTATATTAATTTAGTGCAATTATGTTAATTATTTTAGTGTAATTTTGCGTAATTTTGCGTAAGTTAGTGACAAAAAAAAATCTAGAAAAATATAAAAATAGTGTACCAAATATAGTACACCAAACATAAATAGTACAAAATATAAAACACCAAATATAGTATACCAAATATAAATAGTACAAAAAATCATCGCCACGGATCGGGGGAACATCGCTCAACTGGTACTTCGGCGTTCGCTCGAACCAGCCACTCTCTCTCGGTGTAATGACATGAGCCTCTATTTCGTTGCATATCTGCTCGGCGGTATCCCAGACTGCCTCATACGTCGGCCTAGAGACTGGCATGTGCATTACCTGGCGAGCCCATTTTTTGCCGTAGGGTGTGTAACCATCATCGTCTTTGATCCTGTCGCGTAAATGGGCACCGTAATCGCCCTATAGATATACGGTGGCCATGCAGACCCGTACGTACCACGCACATCCCGTATTGAGGTATGAGGCTTTTATGCTCTATTTGACTAATTGGCAAAACATATAAATATTGAATTTTACAATTTCTTTGTTGGAGATGTTTTCAGGTATAATTGATATATGAATTTGAATGATCAAGAAAAGCATCAAGACACAATTCATGATGATCAAATGCTATATGGATTGGCTGAATCATCAACATCAAGATATTTTAATTTACCATTTGATTTTATTAATTTTATATTTGAACATATGGTAAAGTAAATTTGAGGTTGTGCTGCCGGAGTCCAACCGTTACCAATGGTTGTCAACTGTTGTAATGGCCACTAGTACAAAAAACCCCTACACCGACTGTTAAAAAATCCCTACACCGACTGTTGTTAAGGCGTCAGTGATGGCGCCGCCGGTATAGGTATATCTTTATTGACGGGTAAATAACCGTCAGTGTAGGCACCAACACCGGCTGTTTTCTTTAAAAAACAGTCGGTATTGGCTGCCTACACCGGCTGTTTTCTGGAAAAAACAGTCGGTGTTGGCAGCCTAAAAAAACAGCCGGTGTTTGTACAACATTTTGGCATGGTTCTATTTGTATCGGGGCTAGCCTCCATATTTTGCTAGCAATATATTACTATTCGGCATTCATTAACATTAATTAAGATATCATGCAAATAATTTGAGCAACACAATAATAAACAACATAACTCATATTTCATTCACAAAAAAACACACTATAACAAAATTTACATATATAACACATTAACAAAATATGCATATGAACATAACAACATATATTGCATTTCTTATAAATAGTTTAGAAGTTGTTAAAAAAAATGCATTTGTGAATTTCAGTGCCGATGTGAAGAGGATGCCTTTTTAGCGGCCTCAATTGCTTTCTCAGGCAATTTAATTCGAGGGAAGAGATACATAGCACCCTCTGCTTTCTGGCATAATACCCCTTCCATGCTGTTAAAGGCATCTCCAATGCCTGCAAGAAATTGAAACGATAAATAAGCCTATAGAAATTCTTTGGCAAGTTATCTTGACATAGTACATCATCAAATCCATGTAAGCTTGGTATTGATTTAGGAATGATGAAATTCACTTACCGCTACTTGGGAAGATTAGTAAAATAATGAACACAGAGGTAAAATGCAGATTAGTGGTCACTGTTCCTGATGGCCAAAGAAATTTAATTGTGCTCTAACTAACACAAAGTTTCTACAAACTATAAATAACCAAAAGAAATTATGGACGGATATAATTATACAATTTTTTGACCCTGATATTGGGGTCATAATATTTCAAAAATTCACTTTCTCCTCTAGTATAGTTTGAAACTTCTAAGTATATAATAATGGAATTTTCAAACCAATTTATTAGACAAGGTGAAGTTTATCTAACCTTGGCACGTCTTGCTAATGATGAAAGAATCGCCTCCTTTTCAGCAAGGAATAATTCATGTGACTCTTCCCCTGGCTGCCAAATTACATAATTTATATATACTTAATTCACATGTCATCGTTAGTTAAGTTACAAAGATTATTTGTAAGATGAACTACTGCCATTCAGATTTTGACATCTTACTGGACAGTTTCATCTAATAATCACTTGGACTATTCATGTGACTCTTACTGAACTACTGCCTGATTTTTACATCCTCACTGAAGCCACATAGCTCCATATACCCTCCCCTTTTTCCACATTCTCCATAATACCCTTCATTACAGCATGAATTAAATACTTCCAGTTAGCACAACTTGTCATTAGTTTGGCAAAAGGACATTGCAATTTTGTTGATAGGTACTTCTTAAACTTCATACAAGCTCTTCTAATGCTCTACTAAAAAGCTAAATATGTAACACCAAAAATAATTTCGATGCAAATGATTATCTGGTAACCACTGGACCAGCTACTGGTACTTGCTAAAACCAGCGATGCGGTTGAACACATCAAAATATCACATGGACTCCTTTTATACAAGGAACTTCACCAATAAGGGAGAAACTAAATAAATGCCCCTAATACCACCTCACCTCCAACACAACACAAATAAATTATAAAAAAAGAAAAAAAATCTCATTTTTGTCCTCAATTCTGAAGTAATAAAATGCTTGATTATTAAAAGATAATTTCATCATTGAGTTTGTATTTTTTTTTCTTAGCTTGATTTTAACAGGAAATCATACCTCAGGATAGTTGTACAAAATGCTCCAAGTAACAAAAAGCCTAGAGGCCTCACTGCTCAGTGACAGATTGGGCCACCTCTCCCTGAAATTAGTTGCTCGTCAGTATCAGATAACCCTGGTAACTGGTAAAGAGGAGTTTTTGGTCTCAAATACAAAAATTAAGCTGAGTACCATAATAAATCTGTTGGAGTTCACTATTGACCTACAGCAATTTATTTTCTTTAGATAGTTCATAATTGTCAAAAAAAATTTAGCTGGTACGGTTCGCCGGCAATCTGAAGACGTACCAGTTTCTCTGTTTTCTGTGTATACATGCTTCTACAAAATAGCAGCTATCTTGTACTATAAATTTTGAGCTTAGTGATAGCCTACGGACATTTTTTATCAAAATAAAATAAATTGCTTAGTGATAGCCTACAACAATTTACTTGATCATGCCCATTTATGTACCAGTATAAATATATTGCTTAGTCCTTAGTGATGCTACTACATGAGGCTGAAAACTATTAATACTACCAAGGGATTAAATAACGAATAATGAAACGTGCGAGAAGCATTAATTGTACCTGACAAGTGGCTAGTAAGGAGCCAGTACCCTTCACATACCGGTAGTAGCTTTTTGTAAAGCAACAACATCTGCTTGATTCCAGATAAACAATATCTGGAAGACAACATCATTTTTTCAGAATAACATAGCACAATACAACTACATAACACGAAAAACAAGTAATCATGTCACTATTGTCAAATCACAAGGCACAATTGCATTTTCTGATATCAGAATAGTAAAAAAAAATAGATATAAAGAAAAGAGATAGAACCTTTCAAGTGCAAATGACCTCTCTCGGAGGTGAGTGTTCATACAAGTGTCACAATTTATCAAATGGCCATTGTAAGTCTCCCCATTCTTCAATTCAACCAACTAAATACAAAATTAAACAGGAAAATATGCGCCACATGGAAATTTTACTTACAAGTGCTCCATTTTACATAAAAACCTTTCCTATACTGTAAATTGACTATCGTACCACTAAGTTATATTTACTGAGAGGTGAATGCATACTAGTTCAGTATCGATACAACTTAATTGTTTTTTCTTTCCCATTCTTTCTTTGTCTTGATTTGGCTGTCATGGTACCTAGGCCAAGGAAAAGAAGTGAAAAAGGTAAAAAAATCATAGTTATTATTTTGATTGAAAACTGTATTGTACCTAATGTAAATAATGCTCAATACAGTTGAGCCAAACCGGGAAAAGCAACAACCCGCGAGGGACGTCAATCCATCTTCGTAATCATCACAAAAATCGCACGATCAAATAAAAAGGGTGTGCATGAGTATTTACCCGAAAGCAAGAATCTCAAAGAGGCAAGATAGGCCGGTTCCAAGGCGATCGCCTTGCTTCCAACTTCGAAAATCAAAACCAGCAGGCAATCACAGAGAAGGGCTCCGCTAGGCACCATAATCACAATCGCTAGGCACCAGAATCACCAAAAATCGCTAGGCACCAGATTCACCAAAATCGCTAGGCAGCAAAATCACAGAGAAGGGCTCCGCTAGGCACCAGAAATTGAATCAGACTATATATAAATATTAAAATTAGCTTTCTAACAGCAAGCACTGATAGCTTAATTTTAACAATAACTGCTACACTGACATCCCCTTTATCTATCCACGAGTAATCCATGACCTAACTGTACCCAGTACGGAGCATCCAAAATTGACAAAATTCTATCAAGAAAACAAAATCCAAACAACTGGAAATAAAGTATCGAGATGGTACCTTTTCGCGCGGAGACGGAGAATGAGTAAAATGCGCCGATATTGGTACTAAAACTGTAAAAGTACACTGCGGGGCCAACCGATCTCGTGGTGGGTCCACTGAGGGAGATAACACTGTAGTCGGAGCAGACTTGGTAGGAGAAGAGGAGAAAGTTGTTCATTTAGTGCGATTTACCTTGGAAAGGCTGAGGAATGAAGAGAGGCAGGAGGGAGGAAGCGGGACTGAGCGGGGCTGAGCGAGCGGGGCTGAGGATAGGCGGAGCGGGGCGGTTCTTAGGGTTTGTCTCAAAGAGGAAGAGCGGAGGCGAAGAGAGACCGGTTATGAAATTTTCTGGATTGGAGAGAGAGGGTAAGAGGGTTTAACACAAATTGAAATTTCGGAGAGGGAATTGAAATTTAGAAGGGGTTTGGCGGCTGATCGAAAGAAAGGAACGCGTGCAATAAAATGCTGACCGTCTGCTCAATACCGACTTTTTTCATAAAAACAGTCAGTGTAGGTTGGGAGCAACACCGACTGTTTTTTAAAAAACAGTCAGTGTTGGTGACTGCTCAACACTGACTGTTTTTTAGAAAAAACAGTCGGTGTAGGGTGTGAGAAACACCGACTACTTAAAAAAAAAAACAGTCAGTGTTGGTGACTTCTCAACACCGACTGTTTTAAAAAAAAAAACAGTCGGTGTTGGGTATTAGCAACACCGACTGTTTTTTCAGAAAACAGTCAGTGTTGGTTTACTGACGGTTTTTTTGTAGTGGAACAGTCAGTGTTGAGGTTCTTCTTATTTACAATTTTACCAGCAGTCTCTACACCGACTGTTACATATTAAAACAGTCGGTGGTTGAGGGTCGGTGAAGGGATTTTTTGTACTAGTGGGCCAAAATCAAAATTCCAAATTGCAACAACGGTTGGGAAAATGTTGGAACGTTTGATCAATGCACAAGAAAAACCCTAATTTCATAGATTATCATATATGTGCCAACCGTATAACGGTTACCAACCGTTATTTCAGTTACCAACCGTTATAACAGTTACCAACCATTATAATGCGCGGTTACTTATAACGGTTGATGATAAAATCCTGATTTTGTTTCTTTCTCCATAAATAGAAGGTTTGATTATTTCCCTTCTATCACTCCAGCCGCCGTAGAGCAGCAAAATTTAAATTTTGTATGAGACTTGAGTTCTCCATTATTGCTTGTGCATCAAACTTGAATGGCTTTTCAACAACCTCAAATCCACTTCACCAATATTAATCCAAATTGAGATTAAAGTGATTTTAGTGATTCTTGGAGTTTGTGTTGAACTTGGAGCTTTTTGTGCTCAATCTTCTTGGGCCGTGTTGACTTTCCGATTCTTTGTAAGAGCTCACCGGTTTCACCTTGTACAACCTTTCTCATTGGGCAATAGAAAGACACGCCGAGAAGCGGTCATGACGCCCTAGATTAACATCTTTGTTGACAGTCTCGCTAAACTAATCTATTTATTTATTTGCACTTGAGATCTTTTATTACTTGAACAATCATTTGAAAAAGAGTTTTAAATTTTAAAAAGGCCCCATATTCACCCCCATCTAGGTGCCATTTGCGACAACAATGTTGGGCAATGTCAGCTACTACCTCTGTGTCACAAATAAATACCTCATGCTTCTCCACTTAGACAACTTAATGGCGGTTCTGATTGGTGAAAATCAGAGCCAATAAAATTTATAATCCAATTTACCTATTGATTCAAACTACAAGTGTATAACCCTATCGGTATAGTATTAATGAGGTGTTGATCCACAGGGAATTAATGTTTAGGTCATGAGTGATCATATCTCAACCTTTCAAAAGGCTAGAAAAAATCTGGAATGTTGGAGTTGTTGTTTGATTTTCAGATTTGGTGAAAATTAAAGGTAAATTAATTCTAAGTAAAGATGATAGAGTAAATTCCTAGGGTTTTGGCTAAGGCTTGTCTTAATATATGCAAGGGTTTTTGTGATTAGCCTAAAGATTTCTAGACTTCGCTGCTATGTTCTTAAACTAAACTTTCTTATTTTATTGGGTGTCCTCATGGTGAGGCAAGAGGACACAACATTCATCTGCAGACCTCAAGACTTCAATTTTGTCTTTTGTGGTTCCAACTAATAGTATCTTCGGCTAAGGTTTCCACCACTAATCTAAGATCTAAGATCTTTGTTCTCTTTATCCTAACTTAGTTAATCTAATGCTGACAAACATCTATGTGTGGATATCATTACAACGAACTAGATCTAATGCATAAATTAAGTAAAGATGAACTTAAAATGGAAATGAGCTTAAAGAATACAAATGCAATTGAAAATACTAAAAAGCTTATATTAAAATTTCATGAGAAACAATGTTTACTGTCTAGCCCTAGAAATCAGCAACTTAGCCTTGCATAGGCATGATTACAACAAAGGAAGAGAAAAAAAAGATACAACCATGACATAAAATATCATTTTAGTGCTTCTAATGGCACTCTAATATACCTATTATAACCCTAAGACTCTCTTGGATTTAAGTGGAATTGTATCATGATCCCATATATGTTCTCCAATGTCTGGTGGTCTTTTATTGCCTTCTGAAGAGTCCAAGGGATGTCTGGGATTGACTGGAGTGCAAGAAATCTGATTTGGAGTCGATTTGTAACTGCTCAGCTGAAGGGGCACCTCTGATGCGGACTGTATCAAGATGTAATACAATATGTATTAAGATCTTGATCTCCTGATTTAGTTGGTTTATGTGCTTGTCTCCTAATACGGTTTGTATTGATCACTAGGGATCTAATACAGACCGTAACAGCGATAAGTTTGGAAAGTGCTTTGTTCTCTCTTGAGATCCTAAAATCTCGATCGCTGTTCAATTTGTCCTGATTCTTGCTCCATGACATGCAAAACGTCACTAAATCTTGATTTCTACAATAAAACATAAAATTTGCAGCAGTAACATTTTTCTCATATAAATTGGATATAAAAGTGAGATTTTCAAGTAAAACCTAAGCTGAATCGTATGATATATGTTATATGTTTCATCGTTTCAATTCCCCCCAAGCTTGAATGATTGGTTGTCCGCAAGAAACTCCATTCAAACCAAATTTGAGTGGCATAGGACATGTCCTATGCTAAACCGTTTAATTTCAAGGAATTTGCTCAAAATTATTCAAAACTTGGGCTTGGTACAAAGGACTTAGTTCCAAAGACTTTAAAACCTTAAAATTCCTATGGTTTCTCCCTTGAATGATTTATTCACCTCATGATTGACATAATCCAGCATCCCTTAAATAACACACCTAAATGACATGTTCCTCCAATACCCTTGAAGCCAAATGTACTCATTTATCATCTATTTATAAATTGGTCCCTTCCAATTCAATAGAAATTAAATAGATATTAAAAATATTTTTTCTTTCTAATTGATTTGGGGCAAAGTATGTCAACTAAGTGTGTTGGTACATGCAACTTTTTCTGGATAAATAAATTATTTACAAGGCAAACTTTGGAGGACTATCGAGCCTATTGACAACCAGTCTTGTGTAGGTGCCCGTACTCATTTTTCACATCCTCCCTTTTATTTTTATTTTTTCTTTTTGGATTTTTGTGGTTTTTCAGATTTTTTTTTTTTGTGATTTTCTAAGTTTCTGAAAAATTTAAATACTGAAAAATATTTTTTTATGTTGCAAGTACCATGAATACACACAATTTTAGATATTCATTCATATCCAAAATTATTGCATAGTTTCGCTAGTGGTCAATTCATAAAAGTGATTAATTTAAAGCACTTCTAACCCTAAGGTATTTACAAAATCATATCACTAAGTAATAATTATCTAAGGTTGCCCTTTTAATCAACTATCATGGTTAGCAATTAATCAATCACTTTGCAACCGATAGAAACCTAAAATTTTAAAATTTGGTGTCCCAAAATCCATTGTCTAAACCCTCATTCCAAACAATTTAAACAAATTGCTATTTGATTACTTACATAAACTACTCCTAAACTAAATTATTGAATTTAAAATGCAAGCTAGGTAAAAACCTTAGTCACGACTAAGTAAAAAATCCTAGAAAAAAATGGAAAAATAAAGGTCCTAAAAATTAAATATTAAAAATAATTTACAAGGTAAATAAACACTAAGATACAAGGTATTTACCCCTACCCCCATGCTTAATAATTTGTGTTGTCCTCAATGCATCAAATAAAACAAGAGAAATAAATGTTAAATACCTTTGAAAAAGAAAGCTCATTACCCTTCACTCTTGCTGTGGCGATGGTGGTGGTGAGCATCCGATGGTGGGGATACGGTTCGGATTGGAGGAGATGTGGTATGGTGGGGGAAGTCGTTGATGTGGAGCGATAGTGAGAAGATAATGTTGAGGCAGTTGTAGTGGTGATGGTGGCTTGGTGTGCTCGGTTGGTGTGATCGCAAGAGAGGAAGAGAGGTGGAGGGGGAATCGGATGTGGAAAGAAAGAGAAGGGAGAAGGAGATAGGTTGTGGAAAGGGAGAGTTTTGAAATAACAGGTTTAAATAGTTATGAATCATGGGTTCGCGGTAAGTTCAAGTGATGCCTTTAATAACGGGTCCGGAACTGTTCGTATATGGGCCTAGTGCGGTTCGCATTTGATCTGATAAGAAGGTCCAGGACTGTTCAAACACACTATCGACCAAATGGAAATAAGTATACCTCCACTTTACTTTGAAGAATAAAATAAAAAATACAACCAGAAGTCCTGTTACAAACCCAAACTCGATGAACAAATACAACCATTTGTCCCTGTCACCATCATTTTTTGAATTGAAATTATCGTTACCATCTCTCTGAGGAAATTTCTTACTACTATCACAGCTCGTCTTTAGTGGAGATCCACATAGGCCTGGATTGCCACTATAGATTGATGGGTCATCAAGCGTCTGCAACTGATGCCCAGTTGGAATGCTCCCAGATAGATTATTGTAAGAAAGATTGAGCACTTCCAAATAGTACAAAGCAGACATGCTTTGTGGTATAGTCCCTGACAGGTTATTCATGTGGAAATCGAGAGACTCTAGAGATGTCATATTTCCAATTTCAAGCGGAATGTTTCCTATTAAGTGATTGTGGGACAAGTTTAGAATCAATAAACCAGCAAGAACAACTATCTCCGTAGGTATCTCACCAATTAGATTGTTGCATGACAAATCCATACTCTTCAAAAATGAAAGGCCTCCAGAATCATACTCAAGGACCAGCCCTTTGTTAATTGCATTTAAACTCGCATAATCATATAAAATTATCGGTTTCGATAGACTCATCGAAGTAAAATTATACAAACCCCTTGGTAGCGGTCCAGAAAGGTAGTTATTTGCAAGATCTAAGACTTGTAAATTATTGAGTTGTGTCAACTTGGATGGGATATTACCAATAAATAAATTGGAATGCAACCTTAGGAATCGTAATTGGTAAAAGCTTTCTCCTACCCAATCTGGTATTACCCCATGAAAATTATTTTCTCCAAGATCAAGCAATTGTAATCCTTTGCAAAATTGCAAATCAAATGGAAACTCTCCAGTTAAACTGTTGTTTTCAAGCTTAAGAATTACTAGTCTAACGGAACAATTCAAAGAGGTGGGCACAACTCCAGAGAGCCTATTATTTGCAAGATTTACTTCTACATTGATGTTTAACCAGTAATGAGGAAGATGCCCTGATAAACTATTACTTGAGAGATCAATAACATCCAAACTTGCAGGAAGAAATGGTACTTCACCTGAAAGTCTATTATTACTCAAATCCATAGTCACGAGTTTGGTCATGTGCACCAAGCTGGCTGGTAACTTCCCTCTACGTACATTATTAGACAAACGAAGGAATCTAAGTGAAGATAAGCTCCAAAACCAATCGGGTATATTGTCATTAATTCCAGTGTCCGACAGATCTAGATCCTCAATTTGTACTTGTGTCCGGACCCAAGAGGGAAATTTTGGCCCTAGTTTGTTTGAACTCAACCAGATTGTATTTAATTGAAAAGAAGGGGTCCAATCACTACCAAACAAAGTAGTTATGTTGGTCTTGCTGAGATCTAAGTACTTAAGTTTTAACAAACTAGTTAGGTGAATTTCTGATAGTAATCCTGTGAGGGAGTTATAACTAAGATCAAGATGAGCAAGATTTGTTAACTTTCCCATATCAATTGGTATTGTACCATGCAAGTTATTATGACCAAGGCTCAGATAAGTTACACTTTTCATGTTCCCTATCCACTCAGTCAATGTTCCAGTCAAGTTAGTTGATGAAAGATCTAAGTACTCCAGATTCCCCAATGTGTAATTTGACAACTTGTCCAATAACTTCCTAATATCTCCTTCAATATTAATGCCAGGTAAAGATAAGTGAGTTAATTTTGTTAAATTATGTAGTGGTGGTACTATGCCATAAAATGAATTATAATCTAGTTCAAGTTTGTTTAGAGAAGTTAGATTTGCCAATGTAGCAGAATATGGCCCCACTAGGTGACAGTTTTTGAGAATTAGAACCGTTAGACTATGTAAACTCCCCACCCAATTGGGTAATGTGGTATTGAATTTCTGATTAGAAATATCAAGCACTTTGAGGGAGGTGAAGTTCACAAAAGTATGTGCATTGGAAATTTGGGTTAGATTGTTGTCGGACAAAATTAACACTTCAAGGGATGATAGATTGTCTAATGTTTCCACCCAATCATTCGAATCTTTAAAAACAACTCCAGACATGTCCATATACTTTAGAGACCTCAGATTAGATAACCACCATGCATCAGTGTTCAAGATAAAACCAGGAAATAAGTGGTCATTGCCAAGATCAAAGTATAGCAACCTAGAAAGGTTCCCAAGCTGAGGATGTATTTTTCCTGACAACCCCGTATTAGACAAATTAAGATACTTTAAGTTTCTAAATAAGCCAATAAAATTTGGAAATTCATTCCCTGTAAAATTATTGAAGCTGAGATCTAAGTGCTTTAAATCACTAAGAAATAGCAAAGATGGACTGATCTTCCCTGTCAAGCTAGGGTGGTAGTTCCAATTAAAAAATGCACCTTTATAATCATCAATCAATTCAACATTGGTATTTCGAAGGTTAAGTTTGACAACATGACCTGTTTGATTGTTGCATCGAATTCCTGCCCAGTTGCAACATTTTTCGTCTCTCCATGAAGCCAGACGACTACTTTCATCATTGACACCGGCTTTGAATTCAAGCAGAGCATCTCTCTCATGCTCAATACAGCAAGTTGCTGAGAATGTTTGAATGAATAAGAGGAGCAAAATGGTAGAGAAATAGTGCATCTTGAATTAATGTGAGAATCTCTCAGTGGTTACCCAACATATCAATTCCACCTACTTATAGAATTAGGTGTTGTCGGTATGATCCATCAACACATGAATGTAGCTTTCTATGAGATTAAAATTTGATTGGATGAGTCTTCTACTTACTAAAAGTCCGGTGCAATTTTCGACAAGATTTATTTGGACCATACAAATATTCACTTGCAAAACACTAAACCCAGTCCACATACATTAACTTGCAATTGTTTCTGTAATTAAGTAGCCGATGGAATGAGAAATTAAAAATTAAAAAATAATCTATGGTACTAGTCATATAAAAATAGTACTTCATGAGAAATTGTACTTTTATTTCAAATGGTATACCATCCACAAATAATTTGCAACTTAATATTTTTATATTTTTGTCTTGCCTTGCATTCGATGAGCTTTTTTTTAAGATTGTTTTTGTAATTAAGTAGCCGATGGAATGAATTAAAGTCGAATGCTTGTGAATAAATTAATATCGTTATTCCCCCTAAAGACTTGTATTGTACTTCAATTCTGTGTGGTACTAGTCTTTGGGCACACAAAAAAATAATAAATAAAATTCAGTGGTACTAGTCATATATAAATGGTATTTCATGAGAAAGTGTACTTGCATTTCAAATAGTATACCATCACACAAATAATTTGCAACTTTGTATTTTTATGTGTTGGTCATGCCCTTGCATTAATGAATGAATAGAGCGGAGTAGGTCTGATAGATATCAGACTTACTTTTGAGTTTGATGGGCTCCAAATATGTCTGATCCGCTTTACAAAATATGTGCTCCTCTTTAATATTTGTGCGCTCGCTTCAATCTTCGTGAGCACGAAATTTGAGAAGCGGATCGGACGGACTTGAAGCCCATTAATTCCAAAGTAGGTACAATGCCCATCAAACCTACTCCGATCTAATTAATCAAAATAGAAAAAACTGTCCCCACAGCAATTTAATGAATCCAACATTAATACATACAAACAAATTGTAATCAAATTTCTCAATTGCGTGTGGAATCAAATTTGAAAAGTCTTATTCCTATGATAATTAATTAGTGAATCCGGCAAATCAAATTTCTTCCACACAAATTTTGAATGTAATTAATAAGATATTATCATGTTCACCAAAGACTTCAATTATAATGCTGAATTCTCCATAGTGAAACCTACTATTAAGTGTCCGACAGCCGCATAATAATTTTAAGTGATTGCACCACTTTGACTAATTAATGTTACACATGAAAACTACATGTTCTTCAAACTTTGATTAGTAAAAGATCCAGTTGGAAAATATAATGACACATTTAATTACTAGATGTGAAGTCTGGTTTTGATTCAGCCCATATTATGGTTCACTTTTATAATTATAATGGCACATGTAGTTGATAAATTAAGGTTTTTTTTTAGCAAAATTACGAATATTATTCTTGATAAATGAGAACAAGTATGTCCGTGAAAATTCTCCCTAACAAATTTAATCAATAAAATATTGTATGAGAAAAAACAACAACTTCATATAAATTTTAAATTGGAATGTTTCAGAATTTTAACTTAAAATATTGCAATAAGCCAGTAATAATCATAATCAATAAGAACTCAAAATATTTTCTAATGAGGAGACAATTTTTTTTCAGTAATTTTAAAGCATACTTAAAATATGCACAAACGACATGAACAAAAAAAAATTGGGACTAATATGCAGCATAAAATATACATGCAGAACTAAAAAAAGCGACGCTATTTTCTTATTGCGCCGCTATAACGCCAATAGTGCCATAACTTTTATGGTCCAAAAATGCTACAGTGTGCTATTTAGAACACAGTAAAATTATAGGAAAATTTAAACTCAAATTTATAGAGATTAAAATAAGATTAAAATAAAGTACCAAAAAGTGTCAAGAAACTAGCAAAAATATATTGAAATCAATATGAAAAAGTTTGTGACCTCGGGAAAATCAATACTCGAAATTAGGATCATTAGAGAAAGTTTGTGACTAATCCAGAGATTGTCTAATCCCAAAATTATTGCCTTTTAAATAGCAACTCGTAATAAGATCCTATCCTAGATAGGGTGTTACGCAATGAGAACGGATAATTGCTAATTGTGGACTCGAACCCTCAAAAACTACCATTGCTAATTACATATAAAGTAGCTCTTGACAGTTGAGGTCGGGACCCAACAAAATTTCCTCCTCCGACTCATGAGGTAGAATCCTCAACCAAACTCGCCTTGTCACGACAAGTTTTAAGTTTCAATGGCGGTAAGGACTTCGTTAATTAACATGTGCTTTGCTTTAATATTTGTGCGCTCGCTTCAATATTCGTGAGCACGAATCGTAAAGTGGATAGGACGGACCTAAAGCTCATCAATTCCAAAGTAGGTACGATGTCCATCGGACCTACTCTGATCTAATTAATCAAAATAAAAAAATCTGTCCTCACAGCAATTTAATGAATCCAACAATACATACAAACAAATCGTATTCAAATTTCTCAATGCCATGTGGAATCAAATTTGAATCCGGCAAATCAAATTTATTGCACACAAATTTTGAATGTAATTAATAAGATATTATCAAGTTCATATGAAAGACTTCAACTATATTGCTGAATTCTCCATAGTGAAACTTACTATTAAGTGTCCGACAGCCGCATAATAATTTTAAGTGATTGCACCACTTTGACTAATGTTACACATGAAAACTACATGTTTGATTAGTAAAAGATCCAGTTGGAAAATATAATGACACATTTAATTACTTGATAATGACACATTTAATTACTAGATGTGAAGTCTGGTTTTGATTCAGCCCAAATTATTTTTCATTTTTATAATTATAATGGCAAATGTAGTTGATAAAGATCTTTTTAGCAAAACTACGAATATTGTCCTTGAGAAATGAGAACAAGTATGTCCGTGAAAATTCTCCCTAACAAATTTAATCAATAAAATATGAGGGATCAAGTTACAACAAATTTGAGTTACAACAAAGTTATAACAACCATCTTTTTCATTTTCCAAGTCCAAATCGTCGATCCAAACCGTTCAACATGATTTTCACAATAAAATGTGCTTGCAGATCAAATTTTACATTTTTTTTGAATTTTTTTTACTATTTATTAAGTATTTTACAAAAAATAGTCATATTCAGACCATTGAATTTTGTACCCATCTTAATAAATAGTAAAAAAATTCAAAAAAAAATGTAAAATTTGATCTGCAAGCACATTTTATTTAGATAATCATGTTGAACGGTTTGGATCGACGATTTGGACTTTGAAAATGAAAAAAATGATTGTTGTAACTCAAATTTGTTGTAACTTGATCCCTCCTCATAAAATATTGTATATGAGAAAGAACAACAACTTCAAAATAATTTTAAATTGGAATTTTCAGAATTTTTTAACTGAAAATTATTGCAATAAGCCAGTAATAATCATAACCATTAAGAAGTGAAAATATTTTCTAATGAGGAGAGAATTTTTTTTCATAATTTTAAAGCATACTTAAAACATGCACAAACGACATGAACAATAAAAAAATTGAGACTAATATGCAGCACAAAATATGTATACAGAACTAAAAAAAGCGATGCACAATCTAAAAGAGGCTAAAGTAATTTTATGAATATTTTTTTAATATATATTTTTTTAGTAATACATCATATTGTAAAAATTAACGTAGGAAAATTAATATATAGACAAATTTATGGAGATTAAAATAAGGTACCAAAAAGTGTCAAGAAACTAACAAAAATATGCTCAAATAATATTAGACTCGTTTTACTTTTAGAAATTAGTGAAATATTAAGGTGAAAAAGTTAACTCGATAAAATGTTCGTAGTAGAAGATTTAAGTGTTCAAATATATAAACAAAATTATATTAATAATAAATTTATATTTTAAAACTTTTAGGTCATTTACAAAATGCGGATTAAAAAATTATTTTCTATTATACGGAATGTTTTTTATGTAGAATTTTCGTATTTTTAAATTGAAAAAAATAGTATATTAAATACATAAAAATACCAAAATTCGACATTACAAAAAAACCGTCACCTAATGTGAATATTTACCTAAAATAAATGCACGCAAGGTTGTTTTTTTTTTTTTAGTAAAGTTAGAGGTCAAGTCACCAAACTATTTAATATCATTGTTATTACAACAAATGATTATCTCCATCTGGGTTTTAAACCCATAAGCCATAACCTCCTACATAGAGACCATGTATATTTGTCACTAAATCAAAAACTAGTTCTCGCACGCAAGGTTGTTTGATGAGTTGCCAACACAATATGCAGTACATATTAATCAAAATTCACAGCATGATTGGAATTATCCTCTCATATTTTTTTCTTCATTAATCTCACGAGACATTTCTTATTATTGAGTCGACTATTTTCTTGAGTGCATATTATGTCAGCTAAAATTATTAAAAAATATGGGAAACTAGATATTTGTGCAATCAAAGATCGACGGAGCAGATCGCTTAACATCATTTGTTAAGTTTTCTCACACTTCGGAAAGCCCTGTTTTTCTTCATTAATAATACTAAGTTGCCATATAGATTACTACTACAAAAATATTGATCACACACTGTAAATCATGTGTTTTCTCAAAAAATTTATTAAATCCGTGTTTAAATTAAGAAAGCGCGTCTGAAAATAAGCTCCAACATTCCTTCATAAACAGTTGAGTTGAAAATTCTTTCATTTTGGTCGAAAGATGTTTAATTGAATAACAGTCCAATTGCAACTCTCTGAAATTCATGGGCTTGAGATAGGGCCCTCTCAACACTGAACAGTTTGGGCCGACGAATATCAAATTTGATCATGGGCACACGAAACCTGCCACCTTCTCTTTTTCCTCACTCCGAGTTGTAATCTTTATCTGGAGTTCTATACTTAGCTTAAAATATAGTCTTATATAGGTCTGTACTGCACATATGAATAGTTTAATGAAGCGGAATCCACTTACAACATTCTATAGTTATAATATCTTACAATACGATTTTCAAAGTCCAAACAATCGATCCAAACTGTTCAACATGATCTCTATGTTAAAATATGCTTGGAGATCAAATTTTACATTTTTTTTGAATTTTTTTTTACTATTTATTAAGTATTTTACAAAAATGTTATTTTCAGCCCATTAAATTTTGTACCCATCTTAATATTTATTAGTAAAACAATTCAAAAAAAATGTAAAATTTGATCTCCAAGCACATTCATATATATAAAGATCATGTTGAACGGTTTGGAAGAGTGTTTGGAATTTAAAAAATCATGTTATAAGATGTTGTACCTATAGAATGTTATGTTGTAAGTGGATCCCTCCTCAAGTTTAATAATTAAATTTTATGTAATATAAGTACACTCTTTCATGATGTTTTACAAATTGCTAATTTTTAATTGTAAAAATCTGAAGTAATTTCAAAATTTATAACAAATTTCATAATACTTTTATACATGATCATATGTATTAAGTCATATTTCAAATTTAAATTTTATATTTAAGATTATTAAAATTATTAAAATAAATAACTTATCAAGTGATCTCTCTTTATATATTATATTGCCCGTACTTGATGTACTTCTTTTCTAACATTGATATACATCTTTTAAAGCTTTAGGTCAACGGTTGAAAACATCAACATGATCAACAAGAAAACAAGATTCAAACAATTTAAATCCCGCCCTTCCCTTTCCAGCAGGAAACATTTTCTTTTTTCTATGTTAAAAAAATCACCAGTTGAATTAGGTGGGATAGGTTTCTTTTTTGTGTGTACTGATATAGATGTGTGCGTTTTGGGCCTCCAATAGAAACTTAGTGCCAATGATTATGCCACTAGAATAGAGGTGTAAATGTTGTTGTACTATTTTTAGTAGATACCAATACATTATTGTATTGTAATTCAATATGACATGGTTTTGGGATAGACGGGTACTAACAATGAGATGATGACCTTTCAGTGTAGACATGTTATATATGATTGTGCAGAAATTTTGTAGTCATAGTCATAGAAATACTATGCTTATACATGTTTAGGTTAACAATATAAATGATGTGATTAAATGATTATTGTGTGCTGTCTTATTATATATATAAGAATGATTTTTAGACATATATCATGCATACCATATAAATTAATAACCTTCTAGCAGTTATTAAATTAACTAGATTTAAAATATTCGACATTTGTCTTTAATGATAAAGATATTTGAGAGAATCAATATTGAAATGCGTATTCATCATATTTTACTTCAAATCCACTGGTATGATAATATTAATTTTTTTTATTTTTACGGTCAAAAACTTTATCACAACAAAAATTGAATTATGAAATATCTTGTCGATATGCTGTATGCATTACATGTAATCCACGAATGATTAAAGTGGTATATATATATGTATATATATATACATGTATTGTATATATACATGTATATATACATGTATATATATATATATATATATATATATGTGTATATACAAAGTTAATTGTGAAGTATTAATTGCGTTGCAAAGATTTCATTAAT
The DNA here is from genome assembly GCA_028015225.1 of Carex myosuroides. Classification (NCBI taxonomy): domain Eukaryota; kingdom Viridiplantae; phylum Streptophyta; class Magnoliopsida; order Poales; family Cyperaceae; genus Carex; species Carex myosuroides. Next base: position 8,261,733 of record CM051464.1, read on the forward strand.
TGTTAATTATACCTATTGTATTAATTGTAATGAATCATAGATTGGTTAAAATTAATGGTCTATATCATATATTGATTAAGTTAATAAATTAATCAAATATTGTACATCTAGTACATAACTGTAGATACAACATAGGAAATAAAAAATATCTTACAATTAATGGTTTATTTATAGATTGATTTTGTATAACAATAGAGGCGGTAATCTGTTTTAAAAAAAGAAGCTTATATTGTTTTATGAAATAATAATATTGTTTTGGCCTTCAGTATTGTTTAATTTTTATGGAATATGCAACTTAGTCATGAGAAGTATTGTGCTGTCAATAAGGATTATTATGTTATTAATTTTATTTGAATATATTGTATTTTTACCATTAGAAATATAATTTGAACTCATAATTCTTACATATATGATAATAATTCTTAACAGATGTGATTATTGCATCAAGATTATAATGCAAAACAGAAAATGCATGTCTGTTGTGTTTCAAGAATTGCAACAGCTCTGCAAAATCACAGTCCAGCTGAGCAGTTGGAATGAGAAATGACGACAAGTAGTCTGCATTGCTGCCCGTACGTAATGCAGTAATCTATCTTTAAATGGTCTATTTATAGATCATTAATGTACAGTTGATTATGGATGCAGTAATCATCTTTAAAAAATATTAAACTATTTTTTGGTAATTATGCATACTTGTTTAGCTTAGTAATCAGAAATATTGTTTGGTCAATAAAGATTATTATGGTATACTTTCATTAATTTTAATTGAATATGTAGCAGTTTTATCATTCACAAATATAATTTGTAATATAGCGGAATTTCGGTGATTTTAACTCTATGACAAAAGTTTAGTGAGTAAACATTTATGCAAACATAAATTTCATGATATTTTATGAAATTTTAAACATGTTGAGATAAATTTTCTTAATCCGTTCGAAGACCATTTTTGTTTGAAATGGATTTGATTTATTTCCCGTCTTTCCTTCCATCTCATACAAAATCAAGGAAAAAATAACAAGTAGTTCAAAATCAATTTAGTTGTAACATCCCGGTAAACTTGATAATTCTTTTTAAAAGATATTGAACTTTTTATAAATATTAGAAAAGTTAAAGGTTGAAATTGCAAATATTCAAAATTTAAACAAAAAAATCTATATGCAAACGTGGCATTTTGCCGCGTGGCTGTCATGCATACCCCCTAATCCATTTTAACCGACCCTTAAAAGGGTGTCTCTCTCTCTCTCTTTTGATGTAAGAGATGAAAAAAAAATATGAAAACCGAAAATGAAAAAAAGAAAAGAGAAAATCCAAAGAAAAATAAAGGAAATATTATGATAAATATATTGATATTTGATTCATGTCCGATTGGAATTCTGACTACGTTGCGTTGATTCCGAATTGTTGATTGCAATCTGATTTGGATTTCTGAATTGATCGCTATCAGGTAACCGGACTTCTCTATAATCTGTGTTTTCGTTTTGTTTGGTTGAATTGGATATTGGATTATGAGGCATATTTAACAGGATAGCGGGTCTGAGGTTCGAATTTTATTGTGAACTGATGAGATTGTGTGTACTGTGAATGTGGGAATGGTCTGTGAGAGACATTCCAAATACTGTGTGACTTATTTTACTGATAACCTAGACCCAGGTGCTATCGTCGTTAAATATGCAGACATAATTTGATTTGAATTTGTGTGGATTAATCCAGTCTGTTTGAATGGTTGTTTAATTAAGCCAATTATAGAGAAGCTGCGTCGTTAAATAACCGGTTACTGAGCTTTGTAGCTTATTCTGTATTGTTTCCTTGTGTTTTTGTTTGCGACGTAGGTTGACGGGACGAATGATGGATGCGAGGGTGCCTCTCTTGTCACGATCCCGGCCTGGCAGCGGGGTCATGACATTAGTTGTCTCTCTATTGTGTTTCTTGCTCTCTTCCTCTTCTCAAACTCTAGAAACCCTAACAACTATAATTTTTTAGCAATTAATTTCGGTATTTTGAACTCAACACTAAGCTCCTAAGGCTATATAAGATCCACATGATTAGCATTATTTAACTCTAAACTAACTTGTGATTGTTAATATAAAAACACTACAACAAAAAGTATGTGAAGAAAAGGAACAAACTAAAGTGCAATTTTTTTCTTAATTGCATGTAGCAAGGTCACAGAAACTAAGCTAAGGTCAACGCGACATTATGAAAGAAACAAGAAAACAAGATTCAAGCGATTTTAACAATTAGAAATTAAGCAATACTCCATATTGTAATCATCTCTACAAATATACTTTAAAAAAGGTCATTACTGATTTACTGTAGAAATTCATCTCAGTATCTCACCATTGAATTGCTTATCCCACGTATCATCAAACATCAAATCCCAAGAAACCAAGAAACAAGAAAAAAAGTATCAACAAAATTAACACAGAACCATTTACACCAACAGACTATGCTCATGTTTCGCAAAGAGGACAATGATCATACATGTCGTACAAAAGATCACAAAATGGACAATAGTCTGGCAAAACTGGTCCCCACTCAGCCGTGATGCCCTCCACTGTCTCTTCGGCCACTTCTACTGTCTCTTCAGCCGTGTCGTCCTCCATTGTCTCTTCAGCCGCCTCTAATGTCTCATCAGCTGTGTTGTGCTCTACTTCCTCTTTAGGTGCAATCATGTTTTCACTTTTCACAATGTGGACAATGATTACACATGTCATACAAAAATTGCAAAATGGACAATAGTCTGGCAAAACTGGCAGTGCTTCTATCCGCTCAGCTATCTAACTCCAAGTGGACAATCGAGCATCTAACTCCAAGTGTTCTATCCGCTCAGCTATGATGCCCTCCACTGTCTCTTCAGACGTGTTGTCCTCAATTGTCTCTTGGGCCGCTTCTACTATCTCATCAGCCGTGTTGTGCTCTACTTCCTCCTTAGGTGCAATCATGTTCTCCTCCGCTACTTGGTCCCCGCCCCCATATCAAGCATCCAATTCCGAGTAAATTAATCAGTTCACAAAGAGCCCGGTTCGGCTCAGGAGTCGGGCTGAAAGGCCCCAACTCACCTGCATTGCTGTTGGAGGCCGCCTATTGCCGCTCGATCTCAACATTATTACATGTTGAGATGAAGACCTCATGATGGTGTATGTAGTTTTCCAATGCCAAGACAGTGGCCTCGGTCCAGCGGCCATCGTCAGATTTGTATGCAGTCAGCAATGCCTTTAAAGCATCTAGGCACCTCTGATGGGCCTTCCAATAGTGGAAAGTGTGTGTTTTGCAAAAGAAGCTTTCACAGGACTGATCGTGTGAAATTAAATGCACTGATCGATCTGGCAATGACATGCGCAAAATTAGGCATCTAGCTCGACGGATGATCTATATATTTAATTGTGCAGATCCAGTGCATTCAATTTTGTATACTAAAAAATTAAGTTGCATCGATCCTTATATTTGTATGCTTGTCATTATTGGGAACTAATTTGTCAGTATTTTCGAGCACGCGTTCATAGTGCTAAAAAATATAGACAAATTAGAGCGTTGTTGGTGGCGCTCAGAATGAACTTGAAAATATTATCTCCATTTCATTTTCTTTTATATTTGCATCCTCATAAAGTCTCTGTTGGTGGCGCTGCTGAGAATGAACTTCCCAGCTCTAAAAGAAAATGTGTAATGAGAAGCTGGAGAGCTCAGGAACCACCACAGATAACTGCTGCTGATGCATCAAGTCACAATCGAAATATCAATTTGGGCTGTAATGAAATCTACGCGATATGGCTGTTAATCTTAGTTTTCCAATACTTTTATTTGTATTGGGGGCTAAGCCCATATGTCTTGTATTCTTTGGGCTACTAATTGGGAAAACAAATGGAGAGGTGGAGCACGAATGAAATGGAGAAAATAGATTACATATATATATAATTTTTTTTGCCAAAGATAATCCCGTGATTTTTATTAATACCCACTCAAAAATAAAAAATATCAAATCCGCTCTCAATATATATATATATTTTTAAAACGTCCTGACCGCTCCTTTACTGAGCTGTCCATTGTTCATACCAAACCGTCCCACGTTTGGGTGGTCACCTATGCATACTAGACCGCCCCACTATGGGGCGGTTTGGTTTTTTTATTTTTTTTATTTTTTTTAGAGACAATATGAATAGCAAGATGCTGAAATCTAATGCTAAAAATTTGAATTTTTTTTGAAATATTTGTTAGATTACTTCTTTTAAGCATATTTATACTAAAATACGCTAAATTACTTGAATTATGTTAAATTACGTTGAATTACACAAAATTACTTTAAATTACGCTAAACTCTAAACCCTAAACTTAATTCTTCCCACGGACCATTTTTAAGGTCGGCCCAAGTGTCATCTGAAAAGTGGCCCGTCCTATCTCTTTTTGTTTGTGGAAAATCTTATGCCCATTGTTATAGGAGCCTAAAGATGTCATGATTATGCCGAAATTTTGTAGTCATAGAAACACTATGCTTATACATGTTTAGGTGAACAACATAATTGATGTGATTAAATGATTATTGTGTGCTGTCTTATTATATATAAGAATGACTTTTAGACATATATCATGCATACCATATAATAATTCATGCATACCATATAAGCAAATAACCTTCTATCAGTTATCAAATTAACTAGATTTAAAATATACGACATTTGTCCTTAATACTTAAGATATTTGAGAGAATCAATATTGGAATGCCTATTCATCATATTTTTCTTCCAATTCACAAGTATGATAATATTATTTGTTTTATTGTTACGGTCAAAAAATTTATCACAGCAAAAATTAATTATGAACTATCTTGTAAATATATTGTTTGCATTAATTAACTGTAATGCAAGATTGATTAAAGTGGAATATATATAGATAGATTAAGTTAATTTCGAAGTATTATTTACGTTAATTGCTAAGATTTTATTTAATTTTAATTATACCTATTGTATTAATTGCAATGAAAAATAGATTGGTTGAAATGCTCTATATCATATATTGATTATGTTAATAAATTAATCAAGTGTTGTACATCTAGTACATAACTGTATATACAACAGAGGAAATAAAAAAAATATCTTACAGTTGTTTATTTATAGATTGATTATGTATAATAATAGAGGCAGTAATCTGTTTTTTTTTTTTAAAGCTTACATTGTTTTATGAAATAATAATATTGTTTTGGCCTTCCGTATTGTTTAATTTTAATGGAATATGCAACTTAGTCATGAGAAGTTTTGTACTGTCAATAAGGATTATTATGTTATATTATCATTAATTTTATTTGAATATGTTGTATTTTTATCATTAAAAATATATTTTGAACTCATAATTCTTACATATATGATCATAATTCTTAACAGGTATGATTCTTGGTTCAAGATTATAATGCGGAACAGAAAATGCATGTGTCATGTTGTGTTCCAAGAATTGCAATAGCTCTGCAAAAACTCAGTCCGGTTGAGCAGTTGGCATGAAAAATGATGATAAGTGGTCTGCATGGCTGCCAGTAATGCAGTAATCTATCTTTACATGGTTTATTTATAGATTATTAATGTATAAGAATTCAGGCAGTAATCTATCTTTAAAAAATATTAAACTATTTTTTGGAGTAAAAGTTGTTAGGTCTTCAATATTATATAATATAATTATGCAAAACTTGTTATTCAGTAATATGAGAAATGTTGTTTTGTTAATAAAGATTATTATGGTATACTTTCATTGATTTCATTTCAATATGTAGTATTTTTATAATTCACAAATATAATTTGTACTATAGCGGAATTTTCGGTGATTTTGACTCTATGCCAAAAGTGTAGCAGGTAAACATTTAAGATCCATTCGGCTAACACAAATTTATGAGATTATGAAACTTTAAACATGTGAGATAAATTTTCTTAATCCGTTCGAATACCATTTTTTTTTAAATGGACTAGATTTATTTACCATCTTTTCTTTCCATCACATACAAAATCATGGAAAAAATAACAAAAAGTTCAAAATCAGTTTAGTTGTCTCTCTATTGTGTCTCTTGCTCTCTTTCTCTTCTCAAATCCTAGAAACCCTAACAACTATAATTTTGGAGCAATTTGTCAAATAAAAAAATAAATAAATAATAATAATAATAATAATTTTGGAGCAATTAATTGAGGTATTTTGAACTCTTCACTAAGCTCCTCAGGCTATAAAATATACACACGATTAGCTTTATATAACTCTAAACTAACTTGAGATTGTTAATGCACGAACAAAAATTTCTTAACATTTAAATATGTTCTCACGAATCTTAACACCGATCAAACGGTCTAAGTCCAGCTTTAAATAAAATTTGTCCAAAGCCTTTGGACAAAACCCAATCCCATATGATATACACGATTGTTAATGTAAAAACACTACAACAAAAAGTATGCGAAAAAAAGGAACAAACTAAATTGCAATTTATTTCTCAATTACAAGCAACAAGGTCATAGAAACTAAGCTAAGGTAGATCCGACAATACGAAAGAAAGAAGAAAACAAGCTTCAAGCGATTTTAACAATTAGAAATTAAGCAATACTCAATATTGTAATCAAAGCTACAAATATAATTTGAAAAGGCTCATTACTGTAGAAATTTTTTTTTTGATAAAAGGCATACCAGATGCCCATTTCATTTCCATGAAATAAGAGTTAAAATTACTGTAGAAATTCAATTCAGTATCTCACCATTGAATTAATTGCTTATCCCACGTATCATCAAACATCAAATCCCAATGCAAGAAACCAAGAAACAAGAATAAGGTATCAACAGAAGTAAACACAGAACCAATTACACCAACAGACTGTGTTCATGTTTCACAAAGTGGGCAATAATCATACATGTCATACAAAAGATTGCAAAATGGACAATAGTCTGGTAAAACTGGTCTTCGCTCAGCCGTGATACCCTCCACTGTCTCTTCAACGGTGTTGTCCTCCATTGTCTCTTCGGCCACCTCTACTGTCTCATCAACCGTGTTGTGCTCTACTTCCTCCTTAGGTGCAATCATGTTTTCGCAAAGTGGACAATTATCACACATGGCATACAAAAGATTGCAAAATGGACAATAGTCTGGCAAAACTGGCAGTGCTTCCACGTATCGAGCATCTAACTCCAAGTGTTCTATCCGCTCAGCGACGTTGTCCACTGTCTCTTCAGCGATGTTTTCGTACATTGTCTCTTTGGCCGCTTCTACTGTCTCATCAGCCGTGTTGTGCTCTACATCCTCCTTAGGTGCAATCATGTTCTGCTCCTCTGCTATTTGGTCCCCGCCCCCATATAGAGCATCCAATTCCGAGTAATTAATCAGTTCACAAAGAGCCCGGTTCAGCTCAGGCGTCGGGCTGAAAGGCCCCAGCTCACCTGCATTGCTATTGGAGACCGCCTCTTGCCGCTCGATCTCAACATTATTACATGTTGAGATGAAGACCTCATGATGGTGTATGTAGTTTTCCAATGCCAAGACAGTGGCCTCGGTACGGCGGCCATCGTAAGATTTGTATGCAGTCAGCAATGCCTTTAAAGCATCCAGGCACCTCTGATAGACCTTCCTATAGTGGAAAGTGTGTGTTTTGCAAAAGAAGCTTTCACAGGACTTGTGACATTCCATGGTTACTAGGAGTGGAGGTGGAAACAGAGAAGTTGGATGGGCTTATATAATGAAGCAAACGGGGTTTTGGCATAGGTTCAATGGTTTTAATTGTGTTTCTTGAAGTCTTGAAGAAAATATCTTCTTCTTTTCTTTTTCAAGTGTTGGTGGCATTTGGATATATTAATGGGTTATTTATATTTCAGCAGCTATTTATGGGTAGTAAACTAATTCTATGCATGCATATATGCATTTGACCATATGCAACATGGTTTGTGGTCAATACACATCATTGGATTCACCTTTACAGGCCCAAATTAGAAATGACATTCGCTTCAGGCCCATGCAAGTTAACTCTGGTTCAGTCCCATGCAAGTTAACTCTGGTTCAGGCCCAGTCGGCCTATTTTTTGATGAAATTGTAATTGCTTGTCTATCAATTATATATTGATCTGGCAATTTATTAATACCTATTAATATCTATGAAGACGCGCATATATAAGCTAGAGGTGATAAGGAGGGAAACTTTATTTAGAAAACAGACATGAAGAGAACGTTATAAATAATTTGTTCTTTTATATATGATACAATTAATGAAGAGAACATCAAAGCTGTCTTCATCTTAATTAATTGCTTTAATGAAGGTGCTCTTCTACTTCATTAAAGCAATTAAGATGAAAAGAGCTTTGATGAAGATGGCTCTTCTACTTAATTGCTCTCATTTCGCTCTCTTTGGATACTTCTTTGCTAATTAATTTCATTTCATATATATGTTGTTAATTATTATAGCTAGCTAATAGTTCTTTTTAACTAATTGGTACTATTTTAATATCACTAGTTACTTTTGTTTTACCAATTAATTTTAATTAGGCCCAACAATAAATGCGGATTGCTCAGGCTGGATTGAAAGTTATCCATTTCCATCATGCACTCCCGAATGGTGTAAATCCATTTCCATCATGCACTCTCAGGTTGCACTGAGAGTTAAGCAGAAGGCAAGATTGTGGGAACAATTGTTAACAGGGCATAACATTGATTGCTAAATGTTGTATAGTTGTACAGTAGTTTGAGATGTACCGCTGTAATTTTTATTTCAATGAAAGTGGCAGCCTCTGCCATAATTTTTCAAAAGAAAAAATAGTTGTGAAAATTGCGGAAGCCACTACGAAGACTGTTGTGCTGATCGTGTCAAATTAAATGCACTGATCGATCTGGCAAAAAAAATATTTCTTAAATATATAGAAAAGAATTATTACGTGTTTCAATTTCTCTCCAACACAACATTATTTTAATTTCATTTAGTCTGCATTTCTATCCTTCAACCTAGTTTTTCTTTAAAATATGAAAAAAAAATAATGATAAAAGTTCTTTGCTTTTTAGATTTTTTTTCTTTTCCTTTTTGTTTGGCAAAAATTTGAGTCATCTTATACGGACCTAAGGAGAGATTATATTTGATGATATATATGATAAAATGTGTGTGCTTACGTAGATCTTTCTATCTACATCATTATAATAAAAATCGACAAAGAGAAATAATAAACACTTTTGTAAAAATGTAAGAGGATAGTTAACCAAATGTTGAAATGAATATGAATATTTAAACCTAGTTGACAAATATAGGAGGCCTTCGGTACATTTTTTTGATAAATAAATTGAATGTTGCCGTCATGCTGTCAAATGTAACAATCCATTTTATATTTTCCTTATTTCTCATATTATATATTATATGTATTGAAGAAAGAATCAGAAAATCAAATAAAAAAAAGTAAGACATCAATAAGATGAAGCTGTTTAATTTTAATTTTAATCATACCATGTGCACAGTACGTGTCTCGAGTATGTGTCTAAGTAAATTTAGACTTCTACATATAAAAGAACATCAAAAATATACATTGAATCTAAAGAAAACAGATTATTTGATTGAAGAGTTAATATTCAATCTGAAATTTCATCTTTTAATCATAGTCGTTGGCGGATCAGAACAACTACGTACGTGGTTAATAGAATGGAGAAATGAATATATATTTTTGAAAGAAAAACTGGAATATTGTGCTTTACTGGGTCCGCCGATATTTTGAGTAAATTCTAATACTATATTGTATTGTAATATAATGTGACTTGATATTGGGCTCCAGATTTAGGTTGTGGGTGGACTGGGTCCAAATAAAGCTCAATGAGCTGAGCTGATACTGTGTTTTTTTTTTTTTTTTTGGAAGACTGGGTCCATTATATTTACCAGAACTGCCGAGTTGATATAGTTATACTAGTCAAATACTAACAATTAGATCCTTTCAGTCCACAAATGTGATGTATGATTATCCAGAAATTTTGTAGTCATAAAAACACTATGCTGAAACATAGTTAGGTGAACAATAAAAATGATAAGATGAAATGATTATATTGTGTTATCTTATTATAAAAATGATTCTTACTCATATATCATACCATATAATAATTCAATAAATAAATTCTTCTGTTTATGATTTCTACGTTAATAAGCTACTAGCAGTTTTCTAACTATATTAAAATATATTATATCAAAGATGTATATAATGATTAAGATATTTGAGAAAATCAAATATTGGCAGGTATGGGATTATTATTTCGTTTATTTGTACTCTCATAATAGTTATCAAAACAAAGTAAACTATTAAACCAAAACCAATAGTAGGCCTTATCTGTAATGCAAGATTGACATATCTGGCTCACAGACTTTGTTTCATGGTTTGGAAACTCGGCTGAGTACGAGTTGAGTTGGTCGAGACAACTTGGTATCGGTCGGGTCCGATTCGATTCGAGTTTTACCCGAGTCTCACACCCATATGAGTTTTTCATCAAAACTCGGTTGGACAGTGTTTGATTCGGCCGAGTTATCCGATTTTTAGGCCGAGTCAAGCCAAGTCAACCGAGTTTTACACCAAGTTGAGCCGATTCAAGGCAAAAATGACCGATTCTCACCAACCTGGACCGAGTCTCAGCCGCCAGTGCCGTTGTAGGGTGACTAGGACCGCATAGAGGCTTGAGTTGCTGCGCATCATCAAGACTCAAGAGTTGCTGAGGCGGAGCACCGTTAGAACTCAGAAGCCTTTTAGATTTTTGAAACAAAATGTTTGTGGAGAAGAAAAATTTGGGAAAGAAAGAAGCTAGAGTTGAAAGAAAAATTTGGGGGAAACAGCGTTTTTCTGGGGAAGCAGCGTTTAAGTAAGTGGAGAAGACGTGAAGTACACGGATTGCATTTTTTTTGTGAGTGGACCACATTTGAAAATCGTACTCCAACAGTAATAAAAAAGAGCAGGAATCCTTTTTCCACCTGTGATATGTAGTACATTTATTTCTTTAGACTAGATTTTTGAAAGTTTAAATTTTTTGACTAAACTGAAGTTAAAATACTGTGCATCCGTGATTCTTTTTTTTGTTTTTCTTTTTCTGATTTCACTAAAGTAAAAAACATACCATGTGATTTACTAATTTGTATAGCGCGTAGTAAGCAGAGGTGATAATTGAGTATATAATTCTCGTCTATAAATTGATAAGAGAATTAACATTCTAACTTCAAAAAAAAAAAAAAAACTAACATTCTAAATCGAAGGAAGAGAAATTTGCTTTTGAAAATTGTATGATCTAGCTGGTGATCTGTTCTAGCCTTATTGGTCTGTTCAGGTCAAAAAATAAGAAAATTATTTATGTTTTATTTTTAATTTGATGTTGCATTAATATTGAATATTATGGTTTAGATATATAGTACAATATTATACTTACATTTTTTATTTCTTTTAGTTAAATATTTACTTAGCCATAATCGTGCCTCTGTTAGTTAAATAGATATATATTATGGTTTATATTTTTAATCAGTCAAAGTTGTGCGGTGTCTCTCTTTAATTTATATTGATTATAATGATATAGATATTTCAACATTGTAGATTAATTATTTTTGGACTAATTATTTTTTTACAATTTTTTTTCCTATTTTTATTATACAAAACAAACATTTTAATAAAAAAAATCCGAGTTTCCGAGTTAACTCGGCCGATTCCGACCGATTCCTCCAATTCTGAATCAAGGGTTCATTATCCGATTCCGATTCCAATTTTCAGAACCTTGCTTTGTTTTCAACGAAAGTGCCGTGAGGCAATTTTGAGGTGATTCAGGCGATCCAAATCAAGCGAGAGAAAAATTCAGTGAAATCAAAATCCAAACAAAAAAATGAAATCTATGTGAGTGATGATCAACCGATTTAGTGCTTACGAGCAAAAACTGCTGCACTTTTCTCAATTCAGAATTATTTTCATGGACCACTGAAGAACATATCTTTCAAATAAATCATTCTCCAGCATGTTCCTTCTCAAGTTCAATTCAAACAAGATGCTGTCAGATTATTCTGGCCTAACGAAAAATAAAACAAATCAAATCTGATGAAGAGACCGCTGGCGATTGGAACAATTTTCTAGAAATTATAGGTCGAGGGTCCCGCAGGTTATTTCATATTTTATGTCTTTTTTTTTAACAACAATATCATTCCATTTTATTTTTATTTTGAATAATAAAGCATATAACCGTCCATTTCTTCATTCAAAATTAAAGGCGTTGGCGGAGTTAATTTTTGCTAGAGTTTACCTGGTATCTATTCAAGTTTTGTCAACTCATTATTTATTTTTGGACAATATTAATTTCTTTAATAGCTAGTTAAACGTCAAATTTATCTAATTAAAATGTTTACAAGAATAATTAAGTATTAATTGACCAATATATTTATCAACAGCATTCAAAATTTGAAAAAATTTACAATTCAAAAAGTAAATATTGTGTTGTACGAACCTCACAAGCTTGAAAAAAAGAAGTGAAATCCGTTACCTGTTATATATGTCGAAATCTTTTTTTATTATGTCAATTAATTAACATATACGTACTATGTTTGGTTAACAAAAATGAATTACCGATAAACATATAGTTATTTGTTGCTAACAACAAAATTTCTTACCAATTAGTGTATTAAGTTTGCACAATATTTAGCTAATTATGATTAATATTTAGTGAGATATTATATAGAGTAAATGAAGATGTACATGCTCCAACATTCTAATTGTAAACGAGAATGGAAATATAGAATTGACAAATTAGGAGAGAGCGTTGAGAGAATGAATTAGGCTTTAGTGGCGACAGTGAGATATCATAAAACGAAGAGCTAATTTACAAAATTAATTGATTGGGCTATCGGTTATTGTAAAGGATGGAGCGCTTCTCCCGTTTGGCGAAAGGCGAGGCGACGCGCGCAGCCACTCTCAGACGTATAGCAGCACGCACTCTCGACGGCCGGACTTATGCACAAGTTCTCTCCACGCAACAGCACACCGGACGTACACCAGGAGCTAGGCACCAGGAGATAGGTGCACGCAACGGCTTTACCAGGAATGATAATGGCGTCCAACCACCAACTAAAGACCGTTGGACAGCACTTAATGTTATGAAGGAAGCTGAATGGATAGTAGTACGTAACAAGCGCCGACCCTCACAACCTAAAACCACTCTCTCACGCCATCAACGCACCCTGCAAGATGAGAAAAAGTGCTTCAAATGTCTCCAAAAGGGACACTGGAAGATTCACTGCAAGAATGAAATCAAGTGCCTTAAATGCTACAAGCTGGGTCACCTATCCAGATCTTGCCCGGCTAACCACACTAGAGATGGAGTTAAGGTCACCTATCCAGAGGGAGTTAAGGCGAGGAAACCTAACAGCCAGCCTATAAAACCCCCACCCATCCCCACACCAAAATCCAACCCAGAACAAACAACCACTTCAGCGGCTCCCCCAAAACAGACAACCCCCCCAAAAACCTCACCAGACCCTAGCGCAGCAATGGACCCCCTTCTCAACTGGGAGGATTTAACATACACAAACCCGGACTACCATCAAGGAGAACCTGCTGATGAGTTAGAAGCTTTCCTCCCAGAAAGGGTTCAGCTATTGCCGGCTAACTCTTTCCTCGAAAGATCAGCTATCGTAATGACTGGTCCCAACCAAGCAGATGCAGTGCTAGCACAGAGACTGAAGTTACGACTCGCGAGTAGCTTCCGCACCACCCCCAGGGCTATTAAGGTCTCCAAAATTCACCCGAACACTGGCGACCTGCTGGCTGAGTTCCCTACGGTTGATATGCGCAACCAAGCGGTGCAAATCTGTGTATTCTCCCTCGGGAGAAACATGGAGGTCCAGCTGACTCGGTGGTCGCATGAGGCTGGGTCCGTTTACGACCCGGCATCCACGTATGCCAAAATAAGGCTCCACGGCCTGCCTTACCAAAACTGGGACAGAGAAAGTGTTGAGCTAGCAGTGGCTGGTTTTGGAAGACTTGAACGAGTTGCACCATGTTTTGCAAACGGCAACTACGACCACATCCGAGCGCTGGTGGACTGCCGTCATGTCATGAAAATTCCACCGCGGGTTACAACATACATTGGCAAAAGGTCAATAACGGTGGATATAGTACTTGAAGGATGGCTACACTCCTCGGAGATATTTCCTAGAAATGACGGAAGGGATGAGGAAGACATCGACTACGAGTTTATCAACAATCTCCCTTCACAGGGAAGGAACAATGACACAAGGGAGAGAGCTGGCCACCGCAGAAACCGGTCAGTGGACAGTTACAATCGGGGCTCGAGTCAAAACAGCAGAGGAAGAAGACAAGCCAACCCAACGCCCAAACCAGCTGATGTTCTGGGCCCCGAGAAACCACCGGCACAGAATGCAGTGCCGTCAGCAGAAGATTGGAGAAATTTACCCCTGGTGTACATCCATCCCGCTAGCCCCAAACCTACACGGGGGGAAGTTCAGAGCAATGGAGAACGAAGCAGCACTGGAGAGCTGGTGCAACCTACTGGAGAGCATACCACAACTGGAGAGGCTACCTTCACTGGAGAGAATTACCCAAACCAACTCCTATTCTCGTTTGAAATTGGGCACGTTTCGGTATGCATGTACGGGAGAATTAAATGCAATGGAACAGGGGAGACCTTACTTGGCAGGTACTCTGCAGCGCCTCACCCAAAAATAACGAGTTTGGAGGTCTTATTCTCTGACACCAACATAAAGAATAAAGCTACAGATCCATCTAGAGAAGAAACACAGGTGTCTAATTTTATACAGACTGGCAACAGCAAGAGGCGCACTACAGGCCAGGTCACTATCCACCAGCTCACTCAAGAGGCTTATAAAGAAATTATGGACTATGAAAATAATGACCATATAGGCTGGCAATGTGAAGACCCCAACACGGGCCTGAAGAACAACGGTCATGCAATTACAGGCCTGGAAGAAAATGAATACGAAGAGCCCATTACAGGTCTGGAAGAAAATGAATATGAAGAGCCCATTACAGGTCTGGAAGAAAATGAATATGAAGAGCCCATTACAGGCCTGGATATCAATGCCAGGAACACGGCCCAGGACAACACAACTCAACTGGGCCTCGGGAATAAAGAAGATGTGGCCCGTCGGCTGCCCAACTGGGAGCACAGCCTCTCCAGTATTGAGAAACCGGGATGCGGGCCTTCGGCTGCCAAACTGGGAGCTCAGCCTCTCCAGTTCATCACTAATCCATCACAAAGCCCAGCAGCGCAGCAAGAATTAGCTAGCCCAGAAAATATAGAGGATGGGCCGCCACCAGGTTTTGAGAAACCGGGATTCCCAGCAAGGCGCAGCGCACGCATCTCAGCAAGGGGTCAAAGCGAATTCATCAACCCAGAAGAGAGAGCCAGGCGTGTCTCTAAGCCTGATTCGGTCTCCATAGCTAGAAAAACCCACAAGAAGAAACCAAACCTAAGTCCGATCAAGCTTGATTACCTTCACTCTTTTGAGCCGATAACAGTGGGACAGGCAGAAGCAATCACCTTGGCGGCGGGCATTGAATTGGGAGACAAGATCGAGATGGCCATTACTCAGGTCGTCACCGAGGTCTGAGTAAGAAGGGATTCTCCAAGAGATGAGGCATTTTGTGCCATATGTTAAGTGCAATTTTTAGGTTTCTTTCTTTTTGGTTTTTTTGCAAGAAAAGGGTCGCTCCCCTTCAGGGAGGGTACACTCTAAGTATGGCAGGTAGTGAGCAGAGAGAATGGCTTAGTGATGAATCTTGTTTTTTTAGTTTACCAGCAAAGAGGAAGGCAGATTGTATTAGGAGGGTAGCAACAGGAAGAAGTTTAGGGGTAGCTGGACTGTGTAAGACCTCATCTCTTTTATATAAAGTTCTTATTAGCAAACAGCTTCAGAGGGAGAGACAAGCCACGAGGCAATTTCGGTTATCATGAATCATAAAACCAAAATAAAATTCATCACTTGGAATGTACGGGGGCTGAATGAAAGAGAGAAGAGATTGGCGATTCGACAAACCTTTTTCTTGGAAAAACCGAACTTGATTTGTCTCCAAGAAACAAAATTACGGGGGATGGATGAAAATTTAAGAAAAGATATATGCGGGAGAAGGTTGGATGGATATAGGACTCTGGACTCAAGAGGAACCAAAGGGGGTATCCTTGTAGCTTGGCAGGGAAGGAGATACGAGGAGATAGATCATAATACCACTGAGTTTTGCCTTTCTGTCACCTTGAAAGATAAGGTGCTGGACCAGCATATTCGCATTACGGGAGTTTATGGCCCATCGAGACAGGACAAGAGGCAACAATTCTTTGATGAAATTCGAGCGCAAGAGTCAACAGATGGCACTCCATGGCTCATATGTGGGGACTTTAATACAACTTTACATCAGCAAGATAGAAACACGGGTACAAACTGGAGGTGGCCTGATGCCTTCGCCACACTTATCTCAGATCTGGGTCTGATAGATATGCCCATGTCGGGTAAAAATTTCACTTGGTCAAATGCGCAATCCACCCCGATTATGGCCAGGCTTGATCGTTTTCTCACATCAACCGAGTGGAATGATATCTTCTCCGACTCCAGGCAGAAGGCACTACCCAACACCAACTCGGACCACACCCCGGTGGTCTATTCGGCCACAACAAAATTCAGAAAATCACTAATTTTCAGATGCGAAAATTTTTGGCTGCGATCTGAAAAATTCAGAACCTTTGTCAAAACAGTTTGGGGATAATTGAGTAGTACATTTATTTCTTTAGACAAACCCACAGCAGCTCCATGACAAAATGCAACACTTGCAGTCCCAAATAATGCAATGGACAAAGGGCAACATAGGGAATGTCACTAGACAAATAGAGGCATGCCGAGAATACATAGGTTGGATGGACAGGGTGGAAGAAATAAGACAGCCTATACCTTTGGAAAAAAGACTGAAAGCTCGTATCAAAAGAAGATACACGGAGTTGGCGATGAGCGAAGAAGATCTTTGGAAGAGAAGAGCAAAAATCAAATGGCAACTAGAGGGAGATCAAAATACTAAGCTTTTCCATGCCTACGCATCCTCAGCAAAACGAAACAACACAATCTCACAAGTAGAATACCAGGGCCGAAACTATAAAGACCAAAGAAATAAGGCTAGAATTTTCAGGGAATTCTACATTGGTCTTATGGGTACGCAAGAGGAACACCTGTCGACATTGCACTGGAACGCGTTGTACCCGTCACCACATGATTTGCAGCAGTTAGCGAATCCCATTACAGAGGAAGAAATAAGGTCTGTTATTAAAATGATGCCAAGCAACAAGGCCCCCGGCCCAGATGGGCTGACGGGGGAATTCTACAATTGTTTCTTGGAAACATTATTACCGGACATAATAATGGTAATTCACAGAGTCACCACCGACCCTCAGCCAATCCACAACCTCAACACCTCGTTCATAGTCTTAATTCCTAAAACAGAAAACCTATCCAAACCAACTGACTACCGCCCCATCAGTCTGGTGCACAGCTTCCAGAAAATAATTTCCAAAATAATGGCAAACCGCCTACAGCCGCGTATTGACAGCATGCTCCACTTGGCTCAGACGGGATTTACAAAGGGAAGACAAATTACGGAAGGCTTTCTTTACGCAAAGGAAATCATAAATTTCGCCAATGTCACTAACTTGCCACTGTCGGTCTTCAAAGCCGACATCCACAAAGCTTTTGACACGGTGGGATGGGAGTTCATATTGCAAGTTATGGAGGCATTGGGTTTCCCGTCACTGTGGAATCGTTGGATGGAAAACCTGGTCCTTAAAGGCTCATCATAAGTCATCATTAATGGACTAGTGGGGAAAAAATTCCAGCTGAGAAGAGGGGTACGACAAGGCGACCCCATATCCCCCCTCCTCTTCATTTTGGCAATCGATTTCTTACCTAGATGGCTACATCGGTTGACATCGATCGGTGCATTGAGGCTACCGATTCCAGGTATGCAACCATGTTTGCTATATGCAGATGACGCAATTTTTTTTGTCAAACCGGAGCTGCAGCAAATTCAGATTTTGAAGTTGGTACTCACCTCATTCTCTATGATTTCGGGCCTAACGGTGAGCATGCACAAATCTGAAATGATTTTTCTCAATAAACACAATGCAACCCAACTCATCTCCGGCATGGGTTGCAAGCAGGGCAGATTGCCACTGACGTATCTGGGGCTACCTTTAACAACAGGGAGACTTAAAAAAGAGGCATACAGACCCCTATTGGAAAAGATTAAGAGAAGACTCACGGGATGGACTGCCAAATTTCTAACAATCGCGGGAAGAATTGTTCTTATCAACTCGGTCCTTACGGCCATACCCATTTACTTCATGTCGGTCTTCAAACTTCCCGTCTGGCTGGTACAGGAGATAGAAAAAATCAGACGGGATTTCCTATGGCATGGAGCGCAGGCTCAGAGGAAAATACATTTGGCAAATTGGGCTATGGTCTCGCTGCCAAAGATACTTGGTGGGTTGGGGATAATCGATATCAAGCATTTCAACACGGCACTACTTGCCAAGTGGTGTTGGCAATGGAATACACCAAGGCAACACCTTTGGAAAACCATTTTCCAGAATATATACTGCCGGCAGCACACCCAGGGGGTTAAAAGGTCGAAATTTTTTTCAGCAGATTTGTTAGAGTCAAAGGAAATTTGCAATGCATTCACTTTGCGATTGCTAGGAAAAGGAGATACAGTGGCATTCTGGACTGAGAATTGGGGACAAGGGACTATGAAAGGAAGGTACCCCGAGCTATTCACGTATGCGACCGACCCTGACATGTCGGTACGAGAGGTTAAACAACAGCGGTCGGTGCGGGACATTGTGCGCCCGGTACTGTCGGACATAGCCTCCGAACAGCTGATGGCCATGGAGAGAGATATGGCATCGGTGCTACTCACAACTGGCCAAGATGACTCACAGTGGATACCACATCAACATGGAAGGTTCTCGGTTAGTTCTGTGTATTTCAGGTTATGCGATGTACCGAGAATAGCAACACACATGGGAAGGATTTGGAAGCTAAAAGTACCCCCAAGGTTCAAAGTATTTGCATGGCTGCTATGCAATGATAAGATTCTCACCGCGCACAATCTGAGAAAAAGGGGATTTCACATTGTGGGCATGTGTTACATGTGCCGGGCAAGTGATGAGTCGACGGAACACTTATTCAACAACTGTTCACTCACACGAGCAATACATGACCACCTGCACCGGCAAACGGACTTTCATCATAGACTCACGACCAATACCAACCTCATAGCAGCAATTACAGACAATTCCATCAGTACACAGACCAGATCAGTGATACTCACAGCACACTTTGTAGTTTGGCGAGAGAGATGTAACAGGCTCTTCCGGGACAAGACAAGCTCCCTCCAAACCATTCTGTCCCAGATCCGAGAAGAAAGGACCAGCGCTGGTAATCATGCAGAGGCACAACAACAGAGAGAGATATAGTCAACTCACAGAGTGAAACATCCTGTATAGTCTACTTTCTATGATGTTTTAATTTCTTACCTCCCTTTCTTTTTTATTTTATTTTTTGGTTCTATTTTTTATCTTTAATTCTTTTATTTTCATATTTTCCACTCTTACACGCACCCACCACCTCCACTGTCTTTTTTAATGTTTTTCTGTAATTTTTTTCACACACACCCGGGGACTCCCAAAAAGGATACCCAAAACACTGTAACCATTCAAGGTTAATGAAAACAAGGACTAGATCCTGGTTCTTACTCAAAAAAAAAATTAATTGATTGATTACTAAATTGACAAATTGATCTTTACAAGATACTGCCAATTTTTTTTTTTTTTTGAAAAACCGAGAGAGGCTATCAGCTTAAGTTACAACCGTCAACAATGTACAACCACTAAAAGGTAAGAAGCTGCATCTTAAGAATTATTCAACTAAACTAACTACTCAACTATATTTCAACCAAAGTCGTGCTTCCCTCCGTGCATGGCATGCTATCCATTCCGGAGATGTGTCACAATCATCAAAGATTTTCCGGTTGCGTGCTCTCCAGAGGAACCATAAGATTGCAAAGAAGTATGAACCCCAATGAGTACGAGATAGCCTTCTCCTGCATACCCGCCATGATCTATCTACAGTAGCATGCAACGTAGGTCCGAGGTCGATTATTGAGAATCCGAGCATCAATTTATAGGCGAACTGATTACATCAATTTCTGTCCAATTTCACTAATGCAATTAAGCAATTCAAACAATTAGACAATTTCCCGTAACAGGCTTAAGTGTTTAAGCCGTTGGTAAAAAAACAGCGGAATAAATATGCACACATATATGGCTATGCTCAGCATCTCCAACAATGGGGTCTCCTTGCTATAGGAGCAGATAAGCGTCTCCAACAGTTAGTTTAATTAGATGAGCCTGACAGAGTTGGGAGCTGTTAAGGGATCGATATTATGTGCTAAGAGAGGATTGTAGCGAATCGAAAACTAGATACCATCTCATATAACTACTTGTGATAAATTTTACTGTGCAAATGGGAAACTTGATGATCGAGGCCATGGGGTGGTTTTAAGAGAATGGAAGAGATCAATGGGCCCGGTGTGCCCAATTTTTTTTTTTTTTTTTTTTTGAGAAACTTGGTAGTGGCTACCAAGGGATGTTCATGCTACTACATTGAAAGAGTCTAATGCATGAAGCTACAGCTAAAAATATATACAATCATCAATTCTCCATCCTTCCCCTCCCATGGCAATACTTCAACCAAAACTTGCACTCCGCCATAATTCTTCCCGCCACCACCCATGCCAGTGCTACACGCCCCCTGATAACCATTTTGTTCCTCTGCTTCCACAGAAACCAGACTGTTGCGATGAACCACGTTGCCCAAACATTCTTCTCCGGTGTGCCCAATTATTGATACAACAATTCAAACGCTAACCTCTTATAACGGTTCATTATAGAGACCCGTTATAAGAGAACCGTTGCTTTTGAACCATTAGAAGAGAAAAGATATCCTCTATTGGTAGGATCCTCTGACAATAGGAAAACCTTGCTAAAGATTATTTTGAATAGTTATAAGTGCTGTTATGTAGAAGTCATTGTAATATATAAATAGACCATTATTAGTGAAATCTATTGTGTTAAGTCTTAACAAAAATTAATTGTTTTAAATGATTTTTCATAATTAATTATTTTTTTATTTTCAAGCATATATAAGTAAATTCATTAGAAAAAATCCGAGCTTCCGGTTCGAAACAGTTGATTCTTAGCAATTTGTTTGAATCTGATTCCACATATAGCATGCTGATCTAAAATTTTACAACACAATTTCCTTTGATATTTTATTTAATTTTAGTACTAGAAATAATGACTTAACGAGATAATCATCACCTTTTGGGTACGGAACTCGACTAAAAAAAATCAATGATTCTTAATCATAAATGTATCATGTTTATATGTGCTTAGGTGAAAAACATAAATTATATGATCATTAAATAAAAATCTTGTACATGCTGGCTTTTTTATAAACATCTAAATACGAATGATTAATAGTATCAAACCATCTTATTCAATAGATACGCTCTTCTCTTCTTAAATATTCGTTGCCAATTTTTTTTACAAATAATTATATATTAATTATATGACACCGCAAATGTATGTACTTTGATCAAATAAGATATTTGAAAAAACTAACTGAGCGCACATGGAGTGCTCATCGAAGTAAATGGAGGTATGGCTCAGTTTTTTTTATTCATAGCATTAAAAATAATAAATTAAGTTTGTGACATCAATTTTGAAATATGTTGAAAAATGCAGAAGTTAATTCAAGCAGTCATTTTCTGTTCAACTGTCTCCTTCGATCCAGACGTTTTCTGCACAACTATCTGTTCGGGCATATACGCAGCTCTGTTATGATCCTCTGTCTCGTGGGTCCCACCTCCAAAAGGAGGATCGGACTCCAATTATTCCATACTAATATAATGGAATAATTGGAGTAAATATTATGGAATAATTGGAGTTCTCTTTGTAAATATTATGGAATATACTAACATTTGTCTTGCAAGTGAACAAATATGCATAGTATCGGACCCACGAGACAGAGGAAACAACAGCTATTAGTAAAAAGCAACAAATTTGGTACCTCTGTGATGCAAGGCGGTCCCGAAACTGTCTTACCCGTTAAGTTCAAGTACTCGGTTTTATGGTAAGAGACAAAGGGTATTGCTCACAAATAACTCAAACACTCAAAACTAACAACTTTCTGTTTTAATATTCGCTGCTGGAACAACAACTTCATACATATTTAAAGTAAAACAAAATTAAAAGCTCTTATAGAAAACTTACACAAATAAATACTAAATTTTAGTAAACCAACGAAAGTTTGACTGATGTTTTAATTTCTTAATAATGCCTATGCAGTCTTCCGTGTAGTCCAGTCAAAATTGATTAATTGTTCAATGCTCGCCTTGGAAATTCGACCCATGTAGTCAAAATTATTAAATTTTTTAATTGCTTCAAGAATCCTAGAAGACCGTCATGCATGCATCTTAATAAAAAGATTATTCAGTAAAACTTGTAGAATTAATTCCTTAGAAGTACGGCTAGGCCATTGAATATGAGGATCAAATTTCAAGTTGTATATATAAATCCTTGATCGGTTTAGATTTGGTGTGATCATCGTCCGTATCCGTGTCTGAATTGGATATTACCTCGGGACGCACTGCGTCACTCTGGTCTATGGGTTTTTTATTATAAAAAAATTAATTTTTCTTCGAAAAAACATACTGAATATGTTTTTGAAATTGTATACAAACCTTTGTAACAGTAAAATATTTAACCATTTTTGACGAAATATTAAATGAGACTCAAATTTATAACACTATATTGTTTTTCTATCTATTTGTAACAAATGCACCTCGTAAGTGGAGCTTACTTGCAAACGATTTTTTTTCTTCAATTCTCGAGGCCAGTTGAGTTTTTGTTCATTCCCAACACTGTAGTTCTCTTTGTAAATCGTGTCTTGGAAATTGAATAAAGCGTGATGAACAGGGACAGCCCTCTAATGAAATCCTATTCAAATATATTTGATACTTGTGCTTTATACAGTGCTCTATGATACGTAGAATTATATGCCCCTCATAAATTTTGTTCATTCCCAACATAATTAATAATGGTTTTCTTTGGAGACCGTGTCTTGAATTTAAATTGGAGAAATTATGTACTCATTGATATGTTTCTGACAAAGGAGAAAGAATCCAACGGTGCTAGTAAACGCTTTCTAACTTGCAATTAATTAATTATGGTTTTTATTAATTAATTTATTTAACTATGGTTTAGAGTTACTAAATGTTAAATGTTAAATGACATCCACATTCTGATACCCAGAGTTTTATCTTATGCGCATAAAATAAGATACATTTTGTTTGTATTTGAAAATCTAAACAAAGTTTTTTATTCTTATATAAAGATTAGAATATACAAGTGAAAAATATGCATAACTAAATTTCAATCCAAAGCATACAGGAACTCAAATTCCAATTATAAAATACTACCTTGCTCCTTTTAATATAATTCTTAATTTAAAAAAAAAAACTTTATCCTTTTTATTATTTCCTCGAGACATGTGAGTGATGGCCTTCGAAGTATTTTCAGTTCTGGTCAACTGTTTCCTTTTTATGATCACAGGGCAGTGTGTTTGTGTTTCACAAGGTAATGGCAGTTGAAATGTTTCATTGCTAATTAAGTGCTACTTTTAAAATCTATTGTTGATCTTTTACCACGTACTATTGCCTATTAATATCCCTCAAATTGAATTTGATTTGACAATTTCTAATCAAATTAGTCATCTAACAATGGCTACCACCAGTGGCTGCAAGCTTGAACTGAAGCTTCTGATAAATTTATACTACAGAAATTTATGTCTATTGCGTTGTAATTAGTTTGTTTAATTTATACTTTTCCGATTTTAGTACAGTATATTTGTTTTTGTTGACTTAGTTTTTTCTTTTTCTTTTTGTCTTACTAGGGTTTGGAGCTTCTCAAGACATCATTTAATTCAAAGAATGTACTCACCGATATGTTTCTGGCAAAAAAGAAATAAGGCCATGCACATGAAGCCAACTGAGTTCTGATGATTTGATTATTAAATTATGTAGTTTCTTGTAATAGCTCGTATTATCTATCTAGTTAATTGGGATATCTTATGATGGAGTAATTTATGCAACTAATGTTTTGGACCTTATGATATATATATGTTATTTAGATCTTTATTAATATGACAAAGGCTCTGATCTTTGAACGTTGTGCATCGTTGTTGTTAAGACTCAAAATTGTCCAAATTTCAAATGTTAATTTGGTAATAGAATTTTCATATCCCCTAAAAAGTTCAGAGATATGATGGAAAAATAATCTTGTGTATATTCTGCTCTTTTTTTTTTCAAGATGACAAAGAAAATGGATAATTTTCTTGACTAGAGTACGTCATCGCCATCAAAAAAGGCCCATTCAATAGGTAGCCTGTTAAAACCTCTAATTAGTTGTATACAATAACAAAGTAACAATGTTGAACTAAGTATAGCTAGAAATTAGCATCAATTAATTTGCTAGTAACAATGTTGACCAATTTAATTATTCCCACGGCCCATTGTTAAGGTCGGCCCAAGTGTCATCTGAAAAGTGGCCCGTCCTATCTCTGTTTGTTTGTGCTTTTCATCTTATGCCCATTGTTATAGGAGCCTAAAAATGTCATGATTATGCCGAAATTTTGTAGTCATAGAAACACTATGCTTATACATGTTTAGGTAAACAATATAGAAAATATGATGAAATGATTATCGTGTGCAGTCTTATTATAAAGAATGATTTTTACACATATATCATAAAATATAGTTTAATTAATTAATTCTTCTGATTATGGTTCTTAAGTTAATATTTTGCTAGCAGTTTTTTAATTAATTCTTCTGTTTATCCCCTTTGAAAGTCGGTATTGTTAAGTTCTCCATTTCTCTCTGTTTCTCTTCTCTCCTCTCTCCTAATCAACGAGGAAATCATAACTTGGTGTCTGATGTGTTGATCCTTCCTGTAGATGGGGAGCATTGTGACAGATTTGCCTCCTTGAGGAATTTGTCCGTTTTGGCAATTCACACCCTTCAAACTAAAATTAAAAGCAATGATAGTCAGTCGGCACCGAGGAAGAGGAGAAACAATGGTAGTCATTCCAGTCTTACTCAGAGTTAACCTCTATTCGCACTCGCCTTCCTAAGAATTTTACAAATTGAAATAATCAGTAAGCAAAACTCTGTAGAAACAGAGGGGCAGAGTTCAGATGAGGCTCACTCCTCTCAGAAGAGAAACAGAGAGAAGAGAGACAGAGGACTGGTACAAAATTTTGGAAGGGGTAAAATTGTCAATTTAGTTTTTAATCATTATTAATTTATATTTGTTAGTAGAAAAATTCAGAAATGGCATATTAATAAAATCACTAACCTTAGATGGGGAAATAACTAAATTTTCAAGTTTGGATGGAGAAATATCTAACTAAAGAAGTTATGATGTGTTGTAAATTGGCTAGAACAGGAATAGGCTAGGGCAATATTTACTTTATTCTGTTCTAAATTGATGTGTTGTATAGCATGGTATGCTTAGTTATGTAGTGAACCTTACCCACGTTGCGTGGGGCAGGTGCCTGTAACATTCCACCTTAGTAGCCTCTACTAAGAATTAAAAAAAAAAAAAAAAATTATGATAGACATATATCTAAATTTCTCTTAAATTAATATGTACCGTTGATAATGGTAATTAAAGTGCTTCCAGCGTAGTCAGGAGCTAACCCAATAAAGATCAGGTAGGGGACAGTTGTTCTTTTTGGATTTTGAATTTTTATGATGTTATATAGGTCCGGACTAATTTTGCCTGCTCTTTGAATTTTATTTGTCTTTCTCTGAAATTCTGATTTGTAATTAGAGTTAAAATTAGAATAAATTTCTTTAGTTCTTATTGGTTATTAGAATTTGAAGTTAGAGCATTGAAAATTAAAAGTGAGAATATTATTTTTAAATCCGATTCGCTATTTTTTTGCCCCACAAAAATCCTGAATAGGCCCCTGAACATATTGTTATATATCGTTTAGTTTAACAGTAATAATATCCTGTTCTAATGAACAGAAGAAACCTAATTTACGAAACATTCTTGAAGCAACTTGCCTCGCCTTAATTATCTTAATGAGCTAGGTTAAACTAATATTAACCCACTAAGTAAAGCTAACGTGTTTTCTTGATATTTAACAATATTTTCAACGACGCATCAAATTCATTTAATATTTTTTTGGTAAAAAAGGCTTGGACAGCCCTGTTTCATTAAAGCTTTAACGAAACCCAGGTTTAATTACAAAAGGAGGGAATGTACCCAATAAAAGAGAGCGAAGAAGCTCTCTTTCCTGCTACCAATATCTAACTATCTCTACGGTTAACTATATATCATCACCTAGCAGAAGTCAAGTACTGCAACAAAAGCAAAGGGCCCCAAAGGCAACAAAATGTATCAAATTCATTTAATATTAACCCACTAAGTAAAGTTAACGTGTTTTATATGAATCGGATCTGGTAGTTTTCAAATATACAATGCAATTTGATATAATAATGATCTATTTTAAAAAAAAAATCTATGTATTAAAATAACTAAAAGTAAGTGATATCAATTTTATGGTATACATGTGAAAAATATTAACTATTTATTATAAAGAAAAACTATTGTTTTACATGAGGCCTGATATATCTTATATATAATGTCCAATTTTTTTTGTCAAATTGGATTCTGACCTAAATGAAAAATTTATTTTCAACGAGTCGCATCTATGATCAAAATTCAACCCGACTGCTTAATTTTACTTAAAAATAAATAAATATAATAATTATTATTTTGTACAACAACAAAAAAAAGAGTTAACAAAGCAGTGTCAGTTGTGAATTAATGCTTAGCTGTTAGAGGGTTGCATGTTCAATAAAAAATTTGAAACTCAAATGTAGTGCGTCTTTTTTAAAATATAAGATACCAAATCTTTTTTTCAATATGCAACATATTGACATGCTAGTTACATAGGCGGCCATAAACTCCATTACAAAAATTTAAAATAATTCGAAGAAATGGAGATGGGGCCGTGGGAACCACTACCAATTGAGAATTAATGCGGGGATGAACTTCTAGCATAAACAATATTGCACTATGTTCATCATGTGCCTGTTTAACAAGTATAAACAAGTTCATCATGTCCCTGGTTAGAAGACTCAAAATCAGGGGATTCAAATTCAATTCCAATTGAGAGATGAAGATGTCATTTTGGAGACCTCTGAAGATGAAGCAAAACTTTCGATATGCTTTGCTTTGGGCATGCGTGGTGATTGTAATGCTGTGTCTGATTTCTCTCACGAGTCCACGAAGGACTACAAATTTTGTTCAGTGTATAGGTAACTAGGTTACATTTTTTTCATTTCTCGATTTCAACAGCTACAATATGATCGATCCGCACAGGATATACAACTATAATTATTTACAATTATTTACTTCATATGTCTAGCGACTTATAGAATTTTGCTTTTGTGCAGGAAAAGAAGCTGAAAAATCAAGTTCGACAACTTCCTCATATAAACCATTTTGCGACTACTCATCTGATAGATCTGATGTTTGTGATATGAAAGGCGATGTTCGAATTTATGGTGCCTCATCTTCAGTTTTCTTCATCAGATACCATCAAAATGGGGATGAAGTAAGTGATGATGAAATAGTTCGAATCAGGCCTTATCCCCGCAAGTTCGATCCAAATTTTTTGGAAAGGATTGGTGAAGTTAAAATAACTTCCACGAGCAACAACGCAAGGGCCTATACTTGTGCAAAAAATCAAAGCATCCCTGCTATTGTTTTTGCAAATGGAGGCTTCTTAGGAAACTTCTACCATGACTTCAACGATGCCTTGATCCCTCTATTTATAACATCTCGACAATTTAATGGAGAAGTCCAGTTTCTGATTACCAACATGAAAGCCTGGTGGATCAGTAAGTACAAACCAATTCTTAGTAAATTATCTAATTACGAGTTAATAGATTTGAAAAATGAAGATCGTGCGCGTTGCTACCCTCGTGTGATTGTCAACCTTCATAGCCACAAAAAAATAAGCATCGACCCGTCAAGAACTCCGGGGAACTATTCTATGGTCGATTTTGCCAGAATTTTGAGGACAGGATATTCCCTTGATCGAGAATTCATGGACATCAGTCAGAGAAAACCAAAGCTTTTGATCATAACAAGGAGCCGCACGAGGAAGTTCACCAACACAGAAGCAATTATCTCCATGGCAGAGAAGCTGGGTTATGAGGTTCTGGCACAAGAGGTTGACTCTAATCTCGCAGAATTCTCCAAAATCGTGAACTCCTGTGATGTAATGATGGGTGTGCATGGAGCAGGCCTCACTCATTTCATGTTCCTTCCTGATAATGCGGTGCACATCCAGGTTGCACCTCTAGGAAAGCCGAGCTCAAGAGAAGACTATGGCTTGCCGGCCATAGATAGGAATCTGAGGTATATACAGTATAACATTAGCGAGGAAGAGAGCACGCTTTCTGAAAAATATCCTAGAGATCACCCTGTGTTCACCGACCCAGATTCCATTTTTCGTCAAGGATATGTGGTGTCCTCTAGGATTTATCTTGTTGAGCAGAATATAAAGCTCAACATCTCAAAATTTAGGCCTGTTCTGGTGCGTGCGCTTGAGCTTCTCCGCAAGTAGTAATATCAGTGGTCATTAATACGTTGAACTGTTTAGGAAATTTGAGATTAAGTTTGGTTATTTTTTTAGTACTTAATGGTTGGATCAAAATGTATTATTGCCAATTGTTAACAATTGAGGTTGATGATATTGAATGTATTTGACGTGCTTGTATGCAGATTCAAAAAATGTTACATCTCAGGAGCCACTGGAACTTCGGCCTTTAAATTATTTGGCCTTTATTTTCTCAAGGGAAACTTGGATGTGTATAGCCATGATTTCTTTTATATTTTAACATTTCCCCTCTAAACATTAAAATTATCCACAAAATTAGGCTTTATATATACCCACAAAGAAGGGGGTATTGGCTCATAGCCAATATGTATAAGAGATTAAGAGACTAAGATCACACGACCAAAAGTTGCTGAATCAAGAGCCTCAGTCTGCGAGACTTCTTGAAGCAATTCATATTTTTATGTGCATAAAACCATAAAGGAGGCATAGTAGTGACAGAGATAATATTTTCTGTATAAGAGATTGCAGGTTTAAAATATAAATAAAAGATTTTTTGTGGATATTAATGTAGTGAGGTGGTTTAACCTTTAACTTTGCTGAAAAAAATTCCCCTCAATATCTACTTTTTCATTTTAGATGAAAAAATATTTAAATATGTACGTGTAGCATCAAATATTATATGCTAAGACTATTAGTTCGAACTTAGATTTTAAGATGAGATATTGAGAGAGAAAAATTAATTATTTTTGTTAAAGTGTAGGCTAATTAAAGAATTTGAAGTGTTAATTTAAGAAAGTAAGTCATGAGAGTAAATATTTGACACTGAGTAAGGTCACGAGAGTGAATGACACTATTCGAAGATTATAAACCTTCAAAAATAAAAACAGAAAATTAAGTAAATAATAGATTAGTTCAAATTTTATTAGATCTCCATTCTTACCAAAATTTTATTTTTACCATTGATTAAAAAAAAACTAAAAATAACCACGAAATCTGAAAAATTCTATTTTTAACACGATTGTAATGTCAGATGGCGGACAAAAATGAGATGTCCACCACCTTAAATTGCGGACAAAAACTTGTTCTTTCAACCATCAACTTTCACCAAATATTTGTTTCAACGCCATTTGATTGGGCAGATTTTTTGCATGGGGCCCACATTCTTTGCTGCTAAAGCAGCTTTGGGTAGGAAAAAAAAAAGTTGTGTCCGTCATTTGTGGTTGTGGCCGTGTCAAATGCTGAATTTACAGAAAATTGTAGTTGTTTGGTTTATATTTTTTTTGGAATGTCAAATCTGAAAATTTCGGGTTATTTTTAACTTGCCAAATATTTGATAAGTTTACTTCAAATGACCAATTTAAACCGTTAAAACCGATCTTCTTCACAGTGGCAGAGGGAAGAAGAGAGAATGTGATCAATTGACCTTCATTTTTTTTAAATTTTTTGTATTTACATATGATTTGCTATATAATTTAGAGTAAAATGATTTTTTATTGTCAAATTGACTCTCATTCTCAGTAGAAAAAATTTTATTTGACTTCCATAGTTCAAAAGTCTGGTTCGGCTTCTGCTTCTTTATGAGTAATATTTTTACATGTCAAATTTATAAATTTTCGACTTAATTAAATATAAAGTGAAGTAATTAAAACATAATTAAAAATGAACGCATTAAAAACAATCTTGTCTTGCCATCTTTTGTTAGTCTTAGAGAGCGGAAGAAATCTTTATTCTTCTTCTTAAAACAAGAAGACATGAAGTGGGATGGAATATCATTTGAAAGAATTGTATATTATTGTTTTATTTATAAAAAAAAATATATCAACTACGTAGCATGTGCCCACTAAAGAGCCATCATTATGAAAACAGATCAGAGGTTGACTTTTATAGACAAGTTTTTGTACGTCGAATTATGCAAGTATATGTGAAATGAGTTGTAACAGGAAATCTATTAGGTAGAAAATTCAAAACAATAATGGGACAGTATCCGCGAGGAATACTGTTGGTATACCCTCGCGGATACTCTCGTCGCTAATAGAAAGAGCATCTTTCTGTTGGTATATTCTCACTGATTGTCACTTTTTACTCTTGCAGATATTATCTCATTCTTAATGTATCGTTGGAACAATACTAAAAAAAATAATGTGTAGTTGTAATAGTATTAAAATAAAATAATGTGTAGTTGGAATAGTATTATGGAACAATAATATGTAGTTGGAATAGGATAAAAATACAATAATGTGTAGTTGGAATAATATTAAAATACAATAATGTGCAGTTTGAATAATATTTAAAACAGTAATGTGTCGTTGGAATAGTATTATAATATAATAAGGTGCGGTTGGAATAGTATTAAAAACAATCAATTGTCATTGAAACAGTATTGAAAAACAATAATGTGTAGTTTGAATAGTATTAAAAAATAATAATGTCTAGTTGGAATAGTATTAAAAAATAATATTGTGTCGTTGGAATAGTATTATAATACAATAATGTGCAGTTGGAATATTACTAAAAATAGTAATGTGTCATTGAAACAGTATTATAATACAATAATGTGCAATTGGAATAGTATTAAAAAAGTAATGTGTCGTTGCTACAGTATTAAAAAACAATAATGTGTAGTTGGAATAGTATTAAAAAAACAATAATGTGTAGCTGGAATAGCACTAAAATACAATAACGTGTAGTTGGAATAGTATTAAAATACAATAATGTGCAATTCGAATAGTATTAAAAACAGTATTGAAAAATAATAATTTGTAGTTGAAATAGTATTAAAATACAATAATGTGTAGTTGGAATAGTATTAAAATACAATAATTTGAAGTTGAAATACTATTAAAATACATTAATGTGCAGTTCGAATAGTATTAAAAATAATAATGTGTCGTTGGGACAGTATTAAAAAACAATAATGTGTAGCTGGAATAGTATTATAATACAATAATGTGCAGTTGGAATAGTATTAAAAACAAGAATGAAACAGTATTCGCGAGGGTAAAAATTAAGTGACTATTCGCGAAGGTATACCGACAGAAAGGTGTTTTTTTTTTCTATTAGCGACGGGAGTATCTGTGAGAGTATACCGATAGTATCCCTCGCGGATACTTTCCCGCTACATGCATCAATCCGGTTTGAAATGATCCACAAAATATCTCCCATCTATGTTTCTCACATTGGCACGTCGTATCAAATTAAAAAAAATATATATCTCACATTGACACGAAATATCACATTGGTACGTCCAATTCTTTTATTTTTAAAAATATTTTCAAATTGATCAAATAATTTGCTTTTATTATATTTGTGAAGAATAAATCTTATATGTATTTTATATTACACTGTTTAGATTATCCGATAATAAATTATAAGTATTTTGTAGTAGTTATGCTATTATGACTTCTCTGTTTGGGATCCCATCTGATACGATGGGATGGATTGAACTGTGTAATAGTAGGATATGTAAGTTACCAATTTTCAATATATGAAACGGGTCATTTATGACTTTTATCCAAAAAATAATAATGAATTGCAATAACATAATAAATAATTTATTATTATTTGATAATAGACTATCATAACTCATTTATTTCACACATTCAATCACATGTATAATATAAAAATCAAAATGTAAATGTACAATCAATTCTAATTAAATTAATTTTTATCACAGCAAGAAAATCAAAAAAATTATTATCTTTTTTTTTATTCTTTAACTAAAAAACAAGATAGAAAAATAAAAGTAAAATTGAGGAACATGATAACAGTTCCACAACTACAATACTCCAACTAGAAAATTAACTACGACCGTATTCAGTCTTAGTAGTGCTTTAGCCAAGTCTTAATAGTGATAACTATTTTTCTTCCAATTTGCCTTTCAAGCCAAAAAAAGGAAATATTTATTTCACTCACTCTTTTTTTTCTCTGATTATTCTCATTCATTTTTTTCCAACTATCTGTGAAGAATTTTGCAAATCTAAAATTATGAACGTCTTATATTCAATTTTCTCTTCCAAATGAGATCAATGATGTAGTACTTTTGAGTTTATTTGTGTTATTTTTTTTTCTTTTCCAAGGCTTTATACCTCACATTGTAAGTCTTAATAGTGTTTCTCACAAGTCTTAATAGTGTTTTTAGAAATTCCTAATAGTTATTTTAACCAATCTTAAGAGTGATTTTAGAAAGACTTAACAATGGATTTTCCATGTCTTAATTTTTCTTTTGACAAGTCTTAATTAATATTGCTTTTAGAAAGTTTTAATAGTTCTTTTAGAAAATCGTAATAGTGCACCAAAACACATATCTTAATAGTGTTTCCTTCTCAGTCTCCCTCTTCATAAACAACTATTATTTAATCTTATAAATCATTGAGCACGAAGAGGTTAGAGGCGGAGGTAGGTGGTGCGGCGGTCGAAAAGGGAGCGACGACCAGGCGGAGGTGGCAGCCCCAACAAGACGAGAGTGAGAGTGAGAACGAGAGCGGAGTGGGAGTGGTGACGGGGCGGAGGGAAAAGGCGAAGGTGGAAAAGAGAGATGGATGGAATGATAGTTTCCATTTACGGTAGTTTCCGTAAATGGAGAGACGTTATAGTTCGGAGACTGTTAGGGGACAGAAGGTTACAGGATGGGGAGATTTACTCCATTTAAAATCCTACTAAAAGCAAGAGGCATACATTTTTTTTATCATCATTTGTAATAAGTACATCACTAATTATTATTCAAACTTTATTATATGAAATGCCAAGCAAATTAATATTGTCTTCAATAGAGTAGATTCTAATATTGATTAGAGTGCTCTATCAGTTTCATTCGAAAATGCATGTTCAATGGATATCTTATATATGTAGCAAATTCTTTTAGCAAATCTTAGGTACAAATTAAAGCTAGCTTGTTCTGCCGTTGGACTTAATTAGAGTTCATCAAGAACCCTTCTTGCTGTGCTAAATGCATATTCTGATACAATCCTAGATAGGGGCGGAACTAGAAAATAGAGATTGGGAGGCTAAAGAATCAAATATAGTGTAATTTCATTTTATAAAGGGAGCTAAAAAATATTAATACATAGAAAAATTACAAAATTTAATGGACCAAACTATAAATTTTCAAACTATAGGGTGTGCTTAGCACTCTTTCCCCACCACTATGTTCCGCCCCTGATCCTAGAGACAGCTAGGATCACCTAGAACATCTCGAACTAAATTAACTAGACATAGCTTAATTAATACTTTGGAGCATTACACTTCCATAACTGGAATGTTATGTTCTTCTAGATACACATCTAGTCTCGGGTTTTTTGGTAAGAGAATTTCTAAATATGCATTATTTATAAGACCATGCATTTTTGTGAATTTTGAAACCTTTGTGACTCATTAATAATTTTTGCGCAAGTAGGTCATCACATTTGTTATATAATTTATAACTATTAAAGAGGTGCAAATCCATCTAGTTTGTGGAGTGAATAATTCATGAATCATTTTCTTAAACAAACGTAAAAAATATTTAAATCGTCTGTTTGTTTGAAGAGTTGCAAAAAATGATGTTGCATTAATTAGTTTCTCATAACTATATGAAATTAATCTAATGTTGTCTCAGACTTGCATGTTTGACGTCAGCGTAAACAGAAAATGTTTAATAATAATAATAATAGCAAAAATAATAATAATAATAATAATAATAATAATAATAATAATAATAATAATAATAATAATAATAATAATAATAACAGTACGATCAATTTGGTAGTTGTACTTGTATGTCATATGTGAGTTGATGCAGGAAATTTATAACCGCTTGATAAAGTAATGAAAAACAAACAAACGCCGGAAACCAATGTTGTTTTCTGAGTGATCAAGGCTATGGTGCCTTATAATATACACTTATTTAATTAATGTATTTTGATATAACAATTATTGAATGTGTTTAGATTTTCATGCAGCACGTATTTTGATACAAATTTGACACTTGTTGTATCTTGATACAAATAAGTATTATAAGTTATTAAAATATTGTTTTTGTTATTATTATTGTTATATATATAGAGAGAGAGTGGCTAATATCAAAACGTTTGCACCAAGGCTCTTGTGCAACCAAGTCGTTTTTGGATTTTCAAAGTCCAAACGGTCAATCTAAACCATTAGATGTGATCTCTATATTAAAATATGCTTGGAGACCAAATTTTACATTTTTTAGAATTTTTTTACTATTTATTAAGCCACTTTGAAAATTGCTGATCATATGGTCCAGAATTTGGTTGCACTGTTTCTACTGTTCACCCGGATCAGCAATTTTCAAAGTGGCTTAATAAATAGTAAAAAAATTTCAAAAAATGTAAAATTTGGTCTCCAAGCATATTTTAATGTAGATTGAACATCTAACGATTTGGATCGACTATTTGAACTTTGAAAATCCGAAAACGACTTGGTTGCACGAGAGCCTTGGTGCAAATGTTTTGATGTTAGCCTCTCTCTCTATATATATATAATGTTCCCACAATAATTATATTTAAGAGAGAATATTATTGTTATATACATGATTTGTAGTTTCTATAGTTATATACTAAAAAATGAATGTATGAAAATTAATCTATAAACCTTCTAATTTTGACCGCTTAACTTTATACTAAATTAACTCAAAAGTTTAAAATTTTTGCATGTAGATGCATCACTCGTAAGATAGATGGATTTTAACAGTTTGGATTCATCGTTTGAAGCCAATCTGATAAATCTTAAAGTTGAATTCTCAAAAAGCCTCGGTGAACTTAAGAACACCCTAGTTCTGCTCATTATATATATACTAATTAATATCATTTTCTTTATAAATATTATGAGTCGTGATCCGTAGTGCTCGGGATTGACACCACGTTTGACAGAGTAATATCAACTGCTAATATCAAAGCATCAGTGTTGACTTTTTATTGATAATTTTTTGTACGTCGAAATATACTATTCCTCTTAAAAAACGACAAGAAGTTAGGCAGAATGTAATTTGAAGGAGTTGCATATATATTGTAATTGTATTAATAAATAAGAAGGATGGTTACACTGCCTCAATTTTTCATTCCTCCATCCTATCTTCAAATATAAACCAATCTAAACCGTATATATTAAAATTATTGATCAACGGACCACATTAAAGGCTCACCAGGAAAACAAAAATCCTTCCCGGTCCTCTAGCATTCCTGAGAATCTCTACCACAGTCCGACGCCACACCTCCTTCTGCACCCTCCCGACCCCTCCTGCGGTCCTGCCCCTCTTGACCCTTACCCAACGTCGCACCTCTGACCAGCTGACACTTTTGTTCTCCATTAGGAATGACACCGTAAGTAATTAATTCTTGTACAAGATGTACTGGTATTAACCTATGCATAGGTTAATTGTGTATCAGTGTATGTCTTGTGATGTGCTGGCCATAAGTAAAATGTGATGAATACTTAATTTGGTGACAATCTTATGGTTGTGTTGTTCTGACCATAAGTAGAAATCTGATGAATAATTAATTAGGTGACAATCTCATGATTTTTTGGTCAATACACAAAATAAAAACAAAAGTGGGTTTTCTTAGATAACTTATTATACGTAAATTTACATTCATTATGCTTTGACAGACCCGATAATTTATTAAGTAATTAGGCGAACTTCATGTTGGTAATTTTGTTTCTTAATCTTAATTCAAACATTTATCATAATAGGAATCACCTTCACAGGCCCAAATTAGAAGTGACATTCGCTTCAGGCCCAAATTTGTACATATTACTCTGCTTCAGGCCCAGTCGGCCCATTTTCTGAGATGGCAAGATTTTTAAAGATATCGTGACATAATTTTGGGTTCCAGATTTTAGTGTGTGTGAGCTCATCAATGGGCTTTATGAGTAGCAAGTACTAACAATTAGATCATGACCTTATGAGTCTAGAAATAACATATATGATAACGAAGAAATTTTATAGTTATACAAACACTATGATTATACATGTTTTTACATATTTAGGTAAACAATACAAATGATATGATTAAATGATTATCTTGTGTTATCTTATTATAAGAATGATTCTTACACACAGATCGTGCCATATGATTTAATGAATGATTTTTTTTGTTTGTGGTTCTTAAGTTAAAGTTGCTAGCAGTTTTATAACTAGATTTCATATATTCGGCATTAAAAATGTCTTTAATAATTAAGATATTTGAGAAAATTAAAACTGAAATGTCGTATTTACAAGAAAGTGTTTCAAGGAAAGTGCTTCAAGGAGCTTATACAGCTTACATAATAACATTAAATGCAAGAATTAAATAGGAGATATTTGGATGATATCTTCAGTTAGTTATGCTGCAACTCCGTAAAGAACTTAATTTCCGCAAAACAAAATAAACAGTGAAACAAATAAATAGCATACCAACTAGCTAGTATGTATATTGGTTAGGGACCTCAGTACTAATCCAATCTGCCACTATACCAAGTATACAGGTAAATCTACTAGTAAGTTGTAGAGGTACAAAACATTATCACAGCCAAAATATCAGTGAAAAGAAACTCTAAAATCCAGTCAAATACTGAACTGTGTCAGTTGGGCTAACTAGTATTACAATTGTCAGTATAACAATTTATTGGGACTCATGCAGCTCGTCTCAAATTCTAGCGGTTAATTTTCTTCAGTGCATAAATTCTGACAGTTCATTTTTTTGTCAACAAGTTTTGAATTGTCAACCTGGACTGACTGCCAACTTTTTGTCAACAAGTTTTTGTACGTTCAATTTTGTAGTTCTATGTCATATGTGAGTTGATGCAGGAAATTTATAACTGTTTGATAAAAGCAATAAAAAACAAACAAACGCCGAAAACCAATCTTGTTTTTTGAGTGAGGCTATGGTGTTTTATAATATACACTTATTTAATTTATGTGTTTTGATATAACAATTATTGAATGTGTTTAGATTTTCATGCAGCACGTATTTTGATACAAATTTGACACCTGTTGTATCTTGATACAAATAAGTATTATAAGTTATTAAAATATATTTTTTGTTATTATTATATATATAGAGAGAGAGAGAGCGAGAGTTTGCCTAATGTCATAACGTCGTAATTTCAGTCTAAGTTATAACGAGTCAGTTTTGACAATTTTAAAGTCCGAACAGTCGATCCAAACCGCTCAACGTGATCTTCATACTAAGATGTGCTTGGAGACCAAATTATATATTTTTTGGAACTTTTTTTTACTATTTTTTTAGATAGGTTCAAAATCACTATTTTGGATGGTCGAGATTAATCTCAAAATGGTGATTTTGTTTCCAGATCAATTTCTTAGCCTCTACTCAACCTCTACACGTCCCTCCACTCCTATATAAGGCCCCTGGGCAGAAGGAATATTCATCTTTGTAATTAGGGTTAGATTTGATTAAAGAGAGAAGAGAGGAGTGCTTGTAACCATGCCGTTCCGCGGCTAAGTTCATTTTCTTAGGGCTAGGCAATAAACCTTGTTACTCTTGATGTTTTGATATATATATTTCTGTTGATTATGATTTCTTGTTGTTGAAACAAAATGCTTTTGTGATTTACTATCTCTTCATCTAATTTCAATGATCTAGTTTGAGTCCGTTAGGGTAGTGACAGTATTTTAATGGTAAGATAAACTATTTGTATGAATTAGCCTCGTTGAGATTTATTAGGTTTATATGAAGAAAACCTTAGCGGGGAAACCATAAACCAGACTAACAAAACGCGTACCAAATTCCATCACTTGCGTAAAGTAAATCGCAGTGATCTGTGTAGTAATTTGGGGTATTTGAGAGATCAGACATTTGTGTAAGGTAAATCGCAGTGTCCTATGTAGAATCTCGGTGAAAGATCTGTCATTCTTGTGTAACATAAATCGCAGTGACCTATGTGGTGTCTTTCATTAAACAACAACAGGAAATCAAACGTAACAGGAATATATTGTCAAGGCGGATTGAGTGGCAATGGTGTGCCGAAACCCTAGAAATTCTCATCTCTATTTTTATTTTAATTACTTTTAATTGCTTCCTAATTTACATTGATCAAAACAAATCTCTCAATTTTCAGATTTCGTCTAACCTTTCGAAAGATTGCGATTCGATCGCTCAAAGCATTGAACCAATATTCCCTGTGGATCGACCTCGAATATACTACTCGATAGGATTGTGCGCTTGCAGTCCGAACCGATAGCATTTCCGAGTTTATAAATATTAAAAGAAACATTGCTCTCTTTTGAGTGATCAAGCCTCCGTGCTACGGCTCAATATTTGAGTTTTCAAAATCCTAATGGTCGATCCGAACCGTTCAACATGATCTCCATATGAATATGTACTTGCAAACCAAATTTTACATTTTTTAGAATTTTTTTACTATTCTTTTAGATAGGTAGAAAAACACTTGATCTGAAAATTTTGTACCATTCAGATCAAGTGTTTTTCTATCTATCTAAAAAATTAGTAAAAAAATTCTAAAAAATGTAAAATTAGGTTTGCAAGTACATATTCATATAGAGATCATGTTGAACGGTTCAGATCGACCGTTAGGATTTTGAAAACTCAAATATTGAGCCGTAGTACGGAGGTCCTCTATGCTATGCATAGCACCATAGCCAACTCCTATATGTATCTATATATATATGAGAGTGGCTAATATCGAAACATTTGCACCAAGGCCCTCATACAACCAAGTCATTTTCAGATTTTCAAAGTCCAAACAGTCGATCCAAACCGTTAGATGTTCAATCTATATTAAAATCTGCTTGGAGACCAAATTTTATATTTTTTTGAATTTTTTTACTATTTATTAAGCCACTTTGAAAATTGCTAATCCGGGTGAATAGTAAAAACAGTGCAACCAAATTCTAGACCATATGATTAGCAATTTTCAAAGTGGCTTAATAAATAGTAAAAATTCCAAAAAATGTAAATTTGGTCTCCAAGCAGATTTTAATATAGATTGAACATCTAACGGTTTGGATTGACTGTTTGGACTTTGAAAATCCGAAAACGACTTGGTTGCACGTGGGCCTTGGTGCAAACGTTTTGATATTAGGCACTCTCATATATATATATATATATATATATATATATATATATATATATATATATATATATAGTATGGCTAATTTGCTTCCGAAAGCATTTCGGACAAGGTGCTTACGGGAGCATATCTTAGTATTTGATGTTCAAACAACAAATCCAAACCGTTAGATGTTCAATCTATATTAAAATATACTTGGAGACCAAATTTTACATTTTTTGGAATTTTTTTACTATTTATTAAGCTGGTTTGAAAACCGCTGTTTTCAATGGTGCAGGAATTTAATAAAAACAGCGGTTTTCAAACCAGCTTAATAAATAGTAAAAAAATTCCAAAAAATGTAAAATTTGGTCTCCAAGTACATTTTAATATAGATTGAACATCTAACGGTTTGGATTTATTATTTGAACATCAAATACTAAGATATGCCCCCGTAAGCACCTCGCCGAAATGCTTCTCGAAGCAAATTAGCCATACTCTATATATATACACATATATACACACATATATACACACATATACATACATACATACATACATACATACATCTATACATATATCTATATATATATAACATACATACATATATATGTGTACATACATACATATACATACATATATATATGTACATACATATATATATATATATATATATATATAGGAAGTGTCTACGGTGCTATGCATAGCATAAAGGCCTCCGTGCTACGGCTCAATTTTTGAGTTTTCAAAATTCTAACGGTCGATCCGAACCGTTCAACATGATCTCCATATGAATATGTACTTGCAAACCAAATTTTACATTTTTTAGAATTTTTTTACTATTTATTAAGCCACTTTGAAAAAACAGTAATTTGTACACAACAGTAAAATCTTCTGGACCATTGGATCAGCAATTTTCAAAGTGGCTTAAAAAATAGTAAAAAAATTCTAAAAAATGTAAATTTTGGTTTGCAAGTACATATTCATATGGAGATCATGTTGAACGGTTCGGATCGACCGTTAGGATTTTGAAAACTCAAAAATTGAGCCGTAGCACGGAGGCCATCTATGCTACGCGTAGCATATTAGCCAGATTCTATATATCTATATATATATATATATATATATATATATAGTCTGGCTAGTATGACATTAGTGTCATTTCAACCTATATAACACCACAAAACCTATCGAATCGACTTCAAACAATGAATCCCAACCGTTCAAACTGATCTATTTCATTAGTTGTGCATTTACATGGAAAATTTATAATTTTTCTAATTTATTTAATATCAAGTCAAGTGGTCAAATGTGTGAGTTTTTAAGTTAATTTTAATGCATTCATTTTTTAACATTTTTGACCGCTTGATTTCATACTAAAATAACTAGAAAATATAAAACTTTTGCATGTAAACACATCACTCATAAAATGAATCGGTTTGAACGGTTTATATTAGTTATTTGAAGTCTATCCAATCAATTTTTGTAGTTGGTGTCATATAACACCAATGTCATACTAGCCAGACTCATATATATATATCAACCCATTTTCTGAGATGGCAAGATTTTAAAGATATCGTGACATAATTTTGGGTTCCAGATTTTAGTTGTGGGTCTAGATAAAGGTCGTTAATGGGCTGAGTTGATGGTGATACCAGGCAAGTACGAACAATTAGATCATGACCTTAGGAGTCTAGAAATAACATATATGATTACGAAGAAATTTTATAGTCATACAAACACTATGCATATACATGTTTAGGTGAACAATACAAATGATATGATTAAATGATTATCTTGTATTATCTTATTATAAGAATGATTCTTACACATATACCGTGCCATATGATTTAATGAATGAATTATTTTGTTTGTGGTTCTTCAGTTAAAGTTACTAGCAGTTTTCTAACTAGACTTAAAATATTTGACATTACAGATGTTTTTAATGATTAAGATATTTGAGAAAATCAATATTGAAAGTTTATTTACATATTTTATTTTCAATTAATTGGTTTAGGATTATTAAAAAAAATTTCGAGTTTATTTTCAATTGTCTGAAGTTGAATTATAATTTTAGGGTTTATATATAATTGTAGAATTTAATTAGTGTATTAGTTACTCTTTTTTTGTTTTTTAATATGTAAAAGGAAATCACTTTTGTTGTTTATATTATGTAAAAAAATATTATTTTTGTTACTTTTATTTTATCATGTTTTATTTAGTACCCGATTATCTAGTGAGTTTGAACTTGATTAGCTATTTAAAACCAATTTGATAATTTTTTGCCATAATACGGTGAAAATCATATATCCACCAAGGGTGAATTAATGACTTTAAATGAGCCAGAATTAATAAAAAATTATTATACTTTCGAAGTTTATCAAATAATTATCTGGACAGGACAACATGTATCGGTTATATGTATTTGAAATATAACTGACAATTTTGTTGATTTAATTATTTGAAATATTGCCATAATTGATTAAAAAAAACATGTACGATATATGCTTGATGCCTCGATGCATACAACAAGTTATAAATTAATGCTTTACGATAAATTATGCCATGTAAAACTTGATTCATACTCCCAATATTGATCAATATTGATTCATACTCCCAATATCAGTTACAGTAATAATGCGTATAACAAGCTGAAAATATTTTGCCAGAATTGATAAACTTTTTAAGATCAATGAATTCCGACTTAATTTAGGTGCACATATTTTCCTTTTAGTTATTCTCAGAATATTTTGTAACCCACCTTTAAAACTTTAGTGTTTGCATCTTGATCGTTGAAACTTAAGTAAATTTTGCAAACTTTGTTAACAGCTATATATATATCCCCTATATATTCATGGTACACCATTTTAACCTAGTGTAAATGTGCGGTCACATGGATTGCCGCATATGTTTATATGGTAGTGGATCCTTTGTGAAAATATCATGCAGTCGATCTTATGCAGGTTTTATCATGCGATTCACATATATAAACTCATATATATTTCATCATGCAACCGCATATTACATGCATATGCATTGTTAAATATCCACATGCACTACAAAATCCAGAAACATATCTTTTATAGGAAAAACTCCAGAAAATAATTTGTTTGCGCTTGGGAAGAATCAAGCTCCCAATAATAACACAACCACTAGATTACAATACAATTATGATACTAATTGACTTTAATAATATATATTCCTTTTACATATTCATAACATGAAACTACAATTTATTTAAATTAAACTATATCTAAATATGTATACAGTATGCAATGATCTTCTGCATACATGAACAAAACTGCATTTTAAAACATTACTTTGACCTTATGTAATACGACTTATGTTTTCATCAATTGACATATCTTTTGCAAGTTTTGGATATATGTTAATTGCTAACTCTTATGTTTCTCATTCATTGGTGAATGATCATATATAATCGAACGTAAGTCTTTGATTTGTTGAAAATGTTTTGTTTTTGTTTTAGTTTTCTGCAGAACAGTTTGTGTGGCCATGTGAACATGTACATGGGTAGGATAGCTAGCAATGGTTAGATGGATTCAATGGCAAACACTGATAATTCTATGAAAGCTATATTATATGTATAATATATAAACAACATACAAATAGGAGTAAATGGCATCTGACACAGCAACGTTTACTATTTTCTATATAGTCATTAGTATAAAGCAGAGAGCTGCAGCGGGTCACACTTTTAATTAGTTTTAATGTCGAGGAGACATGGACGTGGATGTGCTACAGCCTACATGTTTAGGTGAACAATACAAATTATATGATTAATTAAATGATTATCTTGTGATGTCTTATAATTATAAGAATGATTCTTACACATATAAATCATACCATATGATTCAATGAAAAAATTAATTCTTCTGGTAATTGTTCTTAAGTTAATATATAAGTTGCTAGGAGTTTTATAACTAGTTTTAAAATATACGAAATCAAAAATGTCTTTAATGATAAGATATTTGAAAAAAATCAATATTGAAATGCGTATTGACATATTTCACTTTCAATTAACAGGTATGGTAAAATTATTGTTTTATGGTATTTAACATACATGCATTCTTTCTTTAACCTTATGTAATACAACTTGTATTTTAATAAATTGACATAATTTTTTTCTAATTTGGGATATATCTTATTTCTATGTTTTGATTCAAATTTCATAGCAACTTTGCAGCACCCATTATGTAATACTCTACTAAATACTAATTAGGCACTCTGCTTTTGTGAATTTATTCAACTTCATTAACTTGACCTGTTGGAGAGGAATCAGTTCAGTGTTGCTCAAGCCACATATCACCTAATTGTGTACATATGGATTAAAGAAGCTACTTTCAAAAGATCATGGTTTATGGTCTGAAAATTTTATATGCAGTACTGTTCATGGACCATTAATGGGATATTGCTCCAATTTCTTTATTTTGTGTTTGGAGCCACCGTTGCTAAATTTTATCTCGGTTTCAGGTGCAACTTTGGGAGCCAAATCCTCAAGACTAGGGGACTGACTTTATTCCCAGCTTTAGGTGAGAATCCTATACCTCTCATTTGACGTAAGAAGGATTGATGGAATAGTTTTTTTGTTTACATGATCAGGGTGGTTGCATGAATGATGAATTTATGTATGAAATTAAATATATATGCTTTAGCCACGTTATGATGTCGGAATGAACTAAACATTGCTCAAAAAATTATTAGCTAATACATGACAATCTTTCTTTCATGGATAATGATTTTCAAAGCAATTCCAATCCAAAAAAAAAAAATTAGGATTTCTGCTTTAAATGAAATTTTAAAAGCCTAGACAAACTCATAAATGTGACTAATTCAGTTCGATCAAATAAGACAATCTCTTTTACATCAAAATCTCTCAAGCCATCTTAGACAAGCTAAGTCAATAGGCACAATAGCAATGGTAAATGGATTCTAGAGGAAACACTGATAATTCCTATGAACGCTATGTAATATATAAACAACACACAAATTACGCTGCATTTACATGACTAAAAATGAAAAAAAAATAAAAAAAAAAAATTTAGTCACTCAAAACTTGAAGACCTGCTCCATCGATCCAAATAATCCTCGATGGAGGTATTGACAGAGATT
This sequence comes from Carex myosuroides, assembly GCA_028015225.1. Lineage (NCBI taxonomy): Eukaryota > Viridiplantae > Streptophyta > Magnoliopsida > Poales > Cyperaceae > Carex > Carex myosuroides. The sequence continues at coordinate 8,306,632 of CM051464.1, forward strand.
GAATCTACTGTCTGTACTGTACTGGCAACTGAGACCGAATCATCCTCTAAATCGAGCAATGCAAGACTGAGATATGACTTGATATTAGAACCGGACGGTGTTATTACCTCATCATCTGACCCTTCACAGCTTTCCTCTGCTATTGCGACTTGCAACTCAGCCCATTTTGTTACTTCTTCATCCCCTTGAAGAAGCTTCACCACCTAAGGGTCATTTATAAAATAGCAGAAAAAATTAAAATTAAGACTTTCGAGGGTGAACTGGTAAATAAATATTAAGGTAATAAAACGGGAACTCTTACAAGAGACATTGTCGGTCGGGATTGATAATATGTTCTAAGGCACAAGGAAGCTGCCAGTATAATTCTTCTTATTTGTTCGTCCACATGTGCATTTTTCAAACCCGGATCCAACAAGGCTTCGATGTTTCCATCTTGCAATATCGGTTTTGCCTTTACACAGCAAAAAGAAAATGATAAGATATCATAAGAAGAAGTATACAGTATACTGTCAATTTTTCAAGTTTTTGCTCACGAAATGCAAATCAATGGCATTATCAATTAGAAGTTATTGGTTTTAAGGAGAATTAGATACCCATGAAACAATGCTCTCGCGACCTTTAGGTGACCCGGATTGAATAGGTTTTCGGCCCGATATAAGCTCAAGTAGAACCACACCATATGCGTAAACATCAATTTTCTCATTAACCTTTCCATACATGAAATACTCAGGTGCCAGATACCTACCATAAAGGAGAAAAATATACAAAGTTACTTGTAAATACTTCAAAAAAAAACACACATACACAATTGTGCTTGTAACCTCTAGTTATATGATATTTGCTATAAAAAAACACACACACATACCCAAACGTGCCAGCAATATCATTGCAAGTGAGGTTTGAATCCGGAGATGAGACCCGCCTTGCAAATCCAAAATCTGACAACTGAAACAGTAGCAGCAGTGTTTAATTGTATTTCTCAAGGTGCTTGTATTTCAACCCAAGTACTGAATCATATTGGAATGTTGCCAATACTAACCAACACAAATAAATTATTATAAAAAACAGAAGTTATTAATTGACCTGTGGCTCAAAATCCTTCGAAAGCAGTATGTTGGATGACTTAACATCTCCATGAATCACTGGTTCGTCAGACCCACCACCACTATGCAAATAGTCAAGTGCTTCAGCTATGCCAACCGCTATCTTATACCTCTCCTCCCAGCTTAGCACAGGTTTGTTCTCTTGTTCGCCTGGAAAAATAAATAAAAAAAGAAACTATCAATAATGAGATGTTTTTATTAACATAATTTTTTGTAAATGTATTGGGTATATACTCCTTAATGGTCCAAAGAATGCAACTAAATCTTTTAATGATAAAAAAAATGTGGGTGTGGTTGCAGGTGTGTGTGTGTGTGTGTGTTTGTTAAATTTGTTCATATATTTTTTTCTAGTAAAAGCCCACAAAAAATTTGCATATTTACAATGGTATTTCTCAAAAACATTAAATTAGCATATGTAAAAAGCCCAGACAAATTGTTTTGAAGCACAAGAATATCTAAATTTGGGAGAGTAAACCTAATATATACACGAGGAAAAAAAACCTCATAAGGGCTCTCATAATCAAAAAAGAAAAGTAGCAAGAGTAAAATCAAAAGAATGAAATAAAAATAATCAAGCAAGTTAACAAAAATCAAAACTATAAAGGGACCAAATGGAAATCCAATTTTGAAATCACAAAAACATCATACCATGAAGAATTTCTTCTAAGCTTCCATTAGGTAAGTAGTCATACACCAAAATAAGGCTTTTATTCTCAAAACAAAAACCAGCAAGAGAGATTATGTTTGTGTGGCGCAAAACGTATGTGATCTCGACTTCGCACATGAACTCCTTAAGGGCCGCATTACTGGGTTTTAACATCTTTACAGCTAGATCCCTCCCTTCTTGGAAATTTGCCTTATAGACCCTGCTTGTGCCTCCTTTCCCTATCAGATTATCTACAACATAATCAAGCCAATAACTTTCATCAGTTTAAGATATTTCCTGAGATAAATAGTTAGGTTTTGGATAAGAAAAAAAAGAGAAAACAAACCAGTTGAAAAATTTGAAGTAGCTACTTGAAGTTCTTCATATCCAAAAATTTTACAGAACGAAGAAAACTTCTCCTCAAATTTTTGCAACTCCTTTGGAGGCCAATCTTCGCTCAATTTCAAGTCACTACTCGAGCTCAGAACACCATTCCTTACCGGGTTATCGGCCCTCCCTTCTAGGTGCAATCTGGTTGGAAGCCTCATGGCCCACTTCACCACAGGCCACTCTGACGAGTGACACCTCCTATGAGTTAGAACCTTCTTTCTCAGACAGTGGGATCCACCATTTGATTTCTTATTGGATTCACTAGGTGAGTTGCATGAACTGGAGTTGCTGAATTCATCCTCTGATGAAATAGTGCATACTGAGCAGTTCCTGTCACTATTTCTGGACCCGGATCCATTAACACTGCTACTAGTATTATTCGCCTCATCTCCTCTTGGCCATGAACAGTACAAATGGCCATCCTCTATCTGATTTGCTGTTTCACTCTCTGCTTGGGTTGGGTTCTCAGTGGGCCAGGGACAGTACAAGTCGGTATTTTCATTGTTGCTAGTTGGTTTGTTGGCACTGGTATCATTGACATTACCAGATTCTGAAAGTACACATTCCTCTGGTTTCTCTTGTAAAGTAAATCTAGAACTGTCGGTATCAGGGGCAATGCTGGTATGAAGGTATCTTGCCGGTAACACACAATAGAGGTCACTCTCTTTGTTTATACCTTCTTCAGATTTTTGCTTGGCCTTATCTAATTTTAAATAATAGTTGTTTCAGAACTCATTTATTGTATAGGACTAAGAGAATTTTTTGAGAAATAAATAAACAAAACAAATAAGCCAACTAACCTGGTACTTCACTCTTGAATACAATTTTTCCACTATTTATGGCAAAAACCGAGCAAGTAGATCTCAGCTTCCTCGCACAATACTTTGCAATGGATAAAGAAAACCTAAAATAGAATATTGGTAAAACAATTTTTTTAAATATTGCTATTATACTGCTCTCCAGAAAGACCACAATCAGCCAAACCACTACAACTTCCTTTAGTTCATATATGACCTCTACATGAAATTCATGATTATAAATTTATAACTATATCAGAGCTGAATGGTACCAAATGGCATAGAAAGATGTTGGATTGTTGGTGCACAACTTTTTATATGTTTTAGAAATTTATTACCTTTTATTTAGATGGGTACAAAAATGGTTGTTTTTCAGAAGATTCTGGACCATCCAAAAACAGTGATTTTGTACCTATCTAAAAAAATAGTAAAAATTTTTCAAAAAATATAAAATTTGGTTTCCAAGCAAATTTTAATATGGAGATCATGTTGAGCGGTTCGGATCGACTGTTTGAGCTTTGAAAACAATGGGGCATTTTAACCCTACTCATTGGTAAATTTGCTGCTATAGTCCATTTCATTATTATTGAAGCTACACTCAGGACTTCACCGCATAATCCAGTGCACAACCAGTATAGTACCAATATTAGGCTATACGTACCCATTTTTGTGCTTATTCCTAGTGGCACCAAGAATAAGATGTGATGCTCCCAAGGAATTAGTTTCACGAACCAATGCTCTTCTACGTGAAAATCCTTTACATATCTTTAGCTTTAATTCTATCTGTGGAAATAAGAAATTGTATTAGAACATATATAAAAGGATGGATGAAATACTAGGATTACTTTAAAAATTAATATTGAGAAATTTGGGTTAATACAAGGAGAGAACCAACTAAACTTTTTATGGTAATTGACAATTGAAGTGCAGAAAAATTTAAAAGTCCAAACTCTGAATGAGTATTACTGATACAACAGATTGCAATTTAATTGTTAAATAAAAAAAAATATGATAATCTATTTGGAAAGAGTCAAAATGGGGGCAAATTCAGAGAAAAGTCAAAATGGGTTAGCATGACAATTTACACCCCAAAAATTTCATAAAGATAAAATTGAAGGGAAATACCAAAAACAAAATTAAAAAATACCAAATTTTCAATCTATATTTGGAGAGATAGTAAGAACTACCAGAAATGGAACTACACACTAAATTGAGGAAAAATGTCAAAAATATGTTCTACACCATTTTTAACAATGAATTAAAATTCAGAACCTACTCTAATTACCATCAATTAGACAAGAAACTCAATTTCGGAAATGATCAAATGAGTACTCAAATTTCAATTACAACCAGACAAATTTCTACAGAAAGAAGAACAACAAAACCTAAATTAAGTAGAAAAATAAAAACCTGTTTGAGATTGCAAAATCCTTCATAAACAGCAAGCATGGAATCCAATTCCAAGTTGAGAGAAGAACAGGAAGCACCAGGCGAGGTGATGACGTGGCATGCCACGAAGTGGTCCCCACTGTGGGCCAGATTCACCAGTGCCCATGTGAGTGTCTCTTTACTCTGCGAATCCATCTTTACTGCCACCACCACTGTTTTCTTCTCTACTCCTCCTCCATGAATCATCTTCTCTTCTTTCTCACTATTCTCCATTTCTACATCCAATTGTTCCACATCTTTATCTGACTTGGGGATTCCCATTCTTTGATCGATTTGTAAACAGTGTGATTACTGATTTCTCACATGGGTTTGTTCGTTTGTTTGGATGGAGAGAGAGAGAGAGAGAGAGAGAGAGAGAGATAAAAACGCTGTTCTCACTATTTATCTATTTGCGATTTCTCAGTTCTGAGAAACCCGCGAACAGAACTCCTCTTCGTCTCTCTCTCTCTCTCTTTTCTTGGTGTCTTTTTCTTTCATAATAACCATAAAAAATGAAGTCCGGATCCTCTCAAGTACCTCAAATTTGGAGTTTAGATTCCAACTGTCTGATCAGAATAAAGATGCAAGGGGATACTTTAATATTCGTGCAAAATTAGATCGGACGGTCCTCATGAAAACTTAAGATTTTAGTTATTTTAGGTGAAATGAACTCTGAAGAATGAGTACGAATCCTCTGAAGTAACTCAAATTTTGAGCTTAAATCGGAACCGTCTGATCAGGTGGAATGCAAGGATTCACTTTAATATTCGTGTAACTTAGATTGGATGATCTGGATCGAAACTCAAATTTTGAGTTATTGTAGAGTGATATGAATTTTTTTTTTTTTTTTTGAGTTGGAGTGATATGAATTATTAAAGAAAGAAGAGATGGCGCCCGTTCCCACACACATTGCATCACTTGACATAGAAATAGTAATTAAACGACGCTTTTTCATATTCCCCCCTCTCTTTTTCTATCGCTTTCCACTGCGGTCCAAAATTATTTGGTGCACTCGGTCTCCAGAAGAGACTCTGCACCGGAGTAATTGTAAACCGTGTTTTGACTTAAATAATTAATAACAAGTCTTATGTGTAAGAAAACTGTTGAACAGAAAATTATATTTTTTTTTTGTATTGTTGTTGAAGTGAATTTTGTAATGATATGGTCAATATATGCTTGCATTAAAAAAGTCTATTAATAGTTATATGAAATCAGAACCTATCTATTATGTGACATTAACTTGACTATGGTTTGACTTTTCTTTAACATATGTATTCTATAATTTTGGTAATCTCTATCCCTTAATATTTTCTAAAAAAATATTAGATAAAAATCCTCTAATTTTCATAACAACTTGAAAATAAAAAATTACTTAATAAAACATATGTTTAGAAATTCAAAATCTAATTCAAACCTCCAATAATTAATACAGTTCACTTAAAACTAAACTTTTAAAAAACTAAAAAAAACTTGTTCTAGCATCATACAAGTTAAGACATAATACATCACATAATATAAGGCCTATATAGATTTTTTTTTTAAACTAGAACATTAAAATACAAATAAAAGGTCAATTTTTTCACAATTTACCAATTTTTGAAAATTTATGTTGAATACTCAAAATTGACATTTTAAATATAAATATATTTCAAAGATACAAGCAAATTTAGATTGTTCATGAATGTATTAAATGGCTTTAGTACTAGAAGGTTATAAATGTAAACGCGGTCTATTTTTTCATTTTACACCGAGTGTAGGCAACATATTCTCTACGGTAAAGGTGTTTTCGTTCGCGCCCGCCTATGCCTAGTCGGTAACATGCCGATTCTGTAATTGTCTAATTGACCTTTCTCTTTTTGTAAATTTCTTTTATTGGTAATTAAATTTGCAGATTCTCTCCTGTTCTTCCAAAACGAAGACATCCATTACTTCATTAAATGCAGCGTATTAGGATTTGTGCGCACGAAAATTGAAACAGACATGTACGAAGTTTAAAGCGTTCCACACGAATCTTAAAGCAAATCGACGATGATTAAACCCATCGAACCAAAGTAGGTCTGATGCCCATCGGACCTACTCTCAAGTGGCGTATTAGTTAGAAAGAAGCTTCGCTTTGCCTTGCAAATGGAGATGCTCTTAATCTAAAACAGTAGGAAGTGGTGCGAACTGACAGGATGTCATCCGTCCGTATCCGAATCTGTATACGAAAATTAAATACAGATATTAAATATATGAATTTATATAGATAGAGATATGGATATGATTTTAAATTTCAATTATTCATATCTAATTAGTAGATATATATCATATGGTTAATATATATTACAAAAAAAATAATATTATTCACCGTTACAATTAAATAAATATTATGAACTTTGATATTTTAATAATATTTATATTTTTAATAAATAATAATATTGAGAAATAGATATGTATCCGTTTAATATTCAATCTGCAATCTATTTGTATCCGTCTAATATATAATTCGTATATGTATCCGAAAAATAAAAGCGGATACGTATATGATTTTACTATTATCCGATCAATATCTGATCCGTTTGCAACCCTATGATCACAGTAACAATATTCACATTTTATTCACGAATAATTCGCGAATAAAACATTTGTTTGGGGCTTCTGAACCGAACGACGAATTATTCGGTTGATCGAATTTTTACCGAATTATTCGCGAATATAATGTGAATAAAACGAATTTTACAAATTATTCGCGAATAAAATACGAAAAAATGGGTTTTTTTTTTTAGGTTTTGTTTTTCTTTCTTGTGAGACTGAGTCATTACCGAATTATTTCCGAATCACAAAAATTTAATTCCACCGAATCGAACTCGACTAATTTATTTGTCACTATGCCTATGACTACCGGTACCCTTTTAAATTGCGCAGCTTCTCTCCTGTTCTTTCAAACTGGAGACATCCATTACAGCATTAAATACGGTGTGCTAGTTCGTCACTTTGGGTTGCAAAAGTTGCATTTTTCTTTTTTTAATCTAATAAGACCGTAGGCATCTTGGAAATAAATCTGCTATCATTCCGAAGGAATAACAGGAATCTGTTATTCCGATCTCAACCGTTCAATTTTTTCCATGCGCGATCCCGTCGATTATCAACGGTTAAGATCGGAATAACATGCTCTTGTTATTCCTTTCGAATAACAGAAGATTTAATTCCAGGCATCTTGTAAAAGTCTTGAGCACTGGCACCTAACCCCAGTGACCCCACATAAATGAATCTAATCCATTATCATCTAACAAATTATTATTAATGAAGAAAATAATATATTTATTGAAAAGATGCTTATGAGGTGTCTGACAGTATTGACCCGTTGACTCCTGTCGCCTACTACTTTTTTCTTTTGCACGTGGTTTTTTATGCCACAAAAGGTTAAAGATAAATTTGTTGGGAAAGAATTGTTCAGAATAAGCAATTGAAATTTAAAATTGACAAAATTAAAAAAAATATAATTTTAGGAGAATTTCACGTATATCTTTTAATTTTTTTCAAAATTAGAAAATTCATAATATCATAAATAGTTATCATTGTAAATAATTAGATCTCACAAATTTATCTAATCTATTTATTTTGTTCCTTTTTTCCTTTTTGTGGTTAGACACAACAGGTTAAGATTAAAAAAAAATCAGAATAGGCATTGAAATTTAAAATTGACAAAATTAAAAATATATAATTTTCGGGAATATCCAAATTAGGTATTTCTCCTTCTAAATATCATAATATTACATTTATGCATATAAAATTTCAAAATCTCACAGATTTATCTAATTTATGCATTAAAAAATTGTTCAGTAACAAATTGAAATTTAAAATTGACAAAATTAAAAGTTATGTTAATTTTAAAAGTCCGCTATGGATCAAAAAATTTGACTGAACATTTACAATCCGGCCACAGTGTCAAATTATAAATGAAAATTTCAAATCCAAAGCGGATATAGGGTTGAAAAAATTATGACAGATTTCAAAGCTCCGGCTGGAAAATCAAAGCTGTATTTTGAAAGTATTTATTTATTTCGAAATTGAGTAGGTTCAAACGTTTCGTGTCTTTCCTGCCTCACCATGTCTCGTATTTTTTATCTCTGTTTTCAAACTTCAAACAATCGATCCGAACCGCTCAATTTGATATCCATATTAAAATATGCTTGGAGACCAAATTTTATATTTTTTTTAAATAGATACAAAATCATTGTTTTTGACTCGTTCATAAACTTCTGATTTCGTACCCATAAAAAATTAGTAAAAGATTTCAAAAATATATAAAATTTGGTCTCTAAGCAAATTTTAATATGGAGATCATGTTGAGCAGGTCAGATCGACTATTTGAACTTTAAAAACAGAGACAAAGAAGGTGAGGCACAATGAGATATTTTAACCTTCCTCTTCAACAATTTATAAATTTTAGTTTTCAAATGTTAATTCTGAAAATTTGTTTTCAAACAAAAGTGTCCAATTGACTCCATCTCTTTATATTTGGAGCCTAATTTTTTTTATATTAAGAATTTTCAGTCTGATTCCAGTTGCATTTCTGTTCATAGTTAGTAGTCAAAATTGTTTCACAACAACAACAAAAAAAATAGTCCATATATACTTGCAATTATTTTAGAGTATGGTTACACCAATTGATTATTCATTTTATTCTATTTGATCCGACCTTTCAATTTTATTACTACATAGACCGGATTTTCGGCTCAATATTAACCGTCTGATTTTAATCTAACGGGCCTAAAATATAATGATGTTAAAATCATAGCAATAATGCATTGAATTGTTAGGGCCAAGTCAGGATTTCATGCAATTTTGGGATACTTTTACAGATGTAATCAGCTTTGCAAATACACTTTCAGTTGTACAAAGAACAGGGTTTCTGATTGTAGTTAGTGCCTTATGTTGGAATATTTGGAAGCATAGAAATGACCTTTGTTTTAATAACACTAATCCTAAAACAGCTCGGCATTTGATATTACTAATTAAATCAATGGTACTTTTCTGGATAGGTAATCTTCCTTCTACTACCCAAGATGCAGCTGTGGCATGGCTACCTGTGTTGGAAGATGCCATTCCGATAGCAAGTTACATGCCACTTGAGATGGTGGTGTACCAAGCACCAGAGGGGTCTCTGCCTCAGGCATGAAGATGAAACAACACATATTTTTAGTTTTTGCAAACCACAAACTTTGTGGGCTAGTTATAGCTAATCTGTCATACTTTTGGAGTCTGGATAGTTCTTGTATTTGGTTAATATGTCTGTGTTCCTGTTATGAAGCTGGACAGATCAGTCTAGCTAACATCGGTATTTTGAACTGATATTCTGTAATTATATTTTCAGAAATGGAAATGGGCTTTCATGCCTCTTTTAAAAAAAAAAAATAATGCATTGAATTCATTACGACCCCAAACCAATAAAAGCGTACATGTAATTAATTAGTTCGTCTCAATCAAATTTTAAATCAAAGAAAAGATTTTTGGATCGGACTTGTCATTTATGAGGTTTGCATCTCTGATGTGTGTTGGATGAATTAATATTCCAGCGTGTTCAGTGTATATATTTTTTTAATTTGAATGTATTGTCTCTAACGGTATTTAGAGGGAGTTGAATATATGACCTTTTAAAATTTTAAACCCTAATCGGTTTAGCATGAACATGAATATGGATGAATCAGGATAAGAAAAATATTTTGTGTATGAATCTGGATGAACATGAACTTTGATGAAATTGTATATAATTAATTTGAGCATTGTGGTGTGAACTTTCACACACTGCACTAAGGATGTGTTTCAGAACATCTTTATTCAAGAAAATGGAGCAAGGGGGGAGAGAAGTGAGAGCGTGATCGAAGCTGACCGAGGAGAGTTGTTTGCTCTAGAATCGGAAATTTGAGGGAAAGAAGTTAAACTTACTATATAAAATCAACGATTTTTAATAACCAGTCTTTGGTTTACTGTCAAAAATGTTCTTCAGATGGGAGTCACGAGTTTGAAATCTAGATGGCGGAATTCTTTTGTTATAACAAGGATAGAATTTGAAAGGCAAAAACCTTCATTTCTCTTTAAAACAATCAACGATTTTTGTCATCTTTAAATCCGAGTGTAGAGAAGGTGAACTTTTGCCATGTCTTCTCCTCTTTCATCTTTTTTTTTTTCAATTATACAATTGTTGTGAAGTAAAGTCTAAAATCCAAACAAGATACAAACTATTATATTTTTGGTTTTTTTACAATGTTGAATTGTTTATGTATTTACTTTAATAATGATTATATACAAGTTTAGCAACTACAAATTCTCCAATAAATTTGCATTAATCATATCATAAATATAAGAAATAAATTCATATCTCTTCTGACCTAACATGGGTGACCAATTAAATTATAAATTATGAATACAACGACTCTGCAACAAAAAAAACAAAAACAAGTCAAAAATAGTAAAACAATTTTACATAAATTTTTCAAGGTAGACTAAAAAGGAGAAATAGACAGAGACACTTTCCATGCAGGGACCGCAGCAGATCTGGAAAGTGGTACATGCTCTGAAAATAATGAGAAAAAGGAGCAGAGAATCATTTAAAAGTACACCTTCATAATTTGTCATGGTGCATTGCATATCTAAGACATGTGATTATATGACATGGATAGTTGGATTGCTCCAACTCACATCACATGATGATGAAACACACTGAAATCAAGTGTGTGGATTTATGCTAAGCAAGTGGCACTAATTAGAGGATGTGAGTTTTCAAAATTGCAAATATATTTTTTTATTTTTGGTTTTTTATCAACCAATATTTTTATTTATATCATCTTAAAAAAATTTAACTAAATAACCAGTATTTCTATTTTCACCACATTCTCAGTTTCTAACTGTAGACATAAATTAGGTGTCTGCAGTTTCAAACTGAGAACAACTTAAACAATTTTTGTCCTCAGTTTGAAACCACAGACACAATTTATGTTCGCAGTTTTAAACTGAGGACGTGGTAAAAAAAATGAAAATACTCAGAAATCGTATGGTTATTTGGTTTATCATTTTTTTAAGATAGTATAAATAAAAATTTCGATAGGATCAAGTTATCAACTTTTTAATATACATACATAATTCTTCATTTGAATTTCGAACTTTTAATTTCACACGTGAAGAGTATTAATTACTTTTGTTACTGGATCAAAAGTTGATTCTCAAAGATAATCCTTTTTTATTTATGCAAGTTTAGTAAATTCAATAATATTTATGTTTTTGTCATTTAGATGTATTTAATTTATAATTTGACTATAATTATCTATTTACAAGCTGACGTGATACTTTTAAAATGATTATTAATTTAATAAAACTACAAAACTAGAAGTTACTCTTCATGTTCAAAATTAAAATTATATTATCATGTTGGTATATGTAGTTGCATTACAATATTTATATTTATCATGTTAGTAATTACAGTTGCTTTACAAGTAAAATGGAGATGTTTTTAGATGATTTAATATTGACCCAACAAATTTTAATTTCTCATGTGATGGTAAACCTTGTGATATTCATTTCAGAGTTTAAATATATTTCACCACTGAAATACACAATCTACATTGCATGCCAGCGGTGCTCCTTGATGTCAGAGTTATATCACATCAAAATCTTATCATAGGTAACTATATCTATGTCAGATGCAGGTGACTACTGGATTCATGTCATCGTGTGATGTTTCATTTCTGGAAAAGTAATAAATATTTAAAAAAAATCAGAAAGATGGTTAAAAAAAAAATTATGTCAACATGCTGTTTCTAGGAGTTTGAATGTTTAGTGTGATTTCTAGCAGAGGCAGAACTAGAAAATTTTTATTGGGTTGGTTGAAAATTAAAATGTATAAAATGTGGTGTGTGAGATTTGAACTCAAGTTTTCTCAATCACAAAATAGAATTTTAACCACTAAGCTACAACTTAAGTTATTTATTGAGAGGAGACTAGACTATATATAAATTTAAAAAAAAATCAATTAAATTTTTATGTAAATAATTAAAATTTTAAAATCATAGAATTGGCTTAGCTATCTTTAGTTAAGCCTTAGATTCGCCCTTGCTCTCTAAGGAACCAAAGAACTGTTATTATTTTCTACAATTTAGCACTGCAATTTTCATATTCTAACAATTCTATTTTAATTAATAAATTAGTTTTCATATTTTGCATGACCAACGTGTCTGGTGCCTATTGGGGGATAGCGCAGGAGGCTAGTATTATTTTTTCTTTGAGATTCACGCAGAACATATTTGAACGGTTGAGATTTTCCAGAAAAACACTTATAATATGAGATATCTCAGAGGATGTGAATTCGTTTAACACGGCACAACATGACTAAACATGAGGTTCCATTAAAAATAACATGTTTTTTTTTATGTCACGTAAAGAAAATCTATCAATTTACCTTACGTGTGTGTCACATACAATCACATATTTGGAATATTAAGCATGCAGTAAGCTTGAGAACTCCGGAACAAAACAGAGACTGGGTGGAGAGAATCTTGCTCAGTAGTTCCACTTATTCTTGCCTTTTTACTCCAGGGATATGATAAGAAGCTCCAATTCTTTTACATCTTAAAATAAACACAAACAAAAAACAAAAAATAATGCCAGAAATATCCTACAGTCAAAAGTCCATTGGTATGTATTCTATTATTTTCAATTGTTACTTTGCATAGTAAGTCTATACATTTTATTTCCCCAATAAAGAGAGAAAATCATATAATGGGATTGTTTTGATATGAGCTATCTCAAGTCTATCCAATCATTTTTAAGATGAAAAATACCTTATTTTTTGTTTTATTTGAGAAATTTTCTCTATTATTATAAAATTTTCATAGCACATTTAAACGTGATGAAGGAAGAGGGGATGAATCCTTCATGAAATATTTATATTGGTTCTTATTTGTTTCACTTTTTTTTCAGGTTGTCGGCAATTGCTGAGCAACAGGTAAAAAGTTATTTACAATAGTATTAAGTTACACAAGACTATTTATGAAATAAAACCTCTAGGAGGTTATAGTACTCGCTCGTGTGGTCATCTCTATCTATTCTACCCCTCTCCCTAAGCAAAGTGGCTCCAGTTGTGGAAATCCATTGTTGCCTTATTTATTAGTATACTTAGTGGTTTAGACTTTCCTGAGAAGATCCTCTTGTTTCTTTCCTTCCACAGGCCCCACACACCCGCTGCGCTGCCCATGACGTATCCCAAGATTTTTTCTCCACTTTTTGGAACCTCTTTCTTCCTTCCCACCATATATCAATTATACCATGTGCATTATGCACTGGGAGATTAATGTGCGCTAATAAACCTCTCCAGAAGCCCGTTGCATACGCACATTCGCACATAATATGATCCCTTGTTTCAACTGTGTTGTTAGCACAAAAGATGCATCCATGCGTTATCACACATCTTCGAGAAATAAGGACTTCTTGCGTGAGAACCTTATTGTCCAGTAAAAGTCATATGAAGATTTTGACCTTTATCGGGGCCCTCAGCTTCCATAGGACCTTGCTGTATTCAGAGCACATTCTCGTGTGATGTATTGCCCTATATGTCGATGAGCACGAGAAGGTACCTGAAGCACTCCAGCACTATTTTTCAACTAGTTGGTCATTATCCCTGCGCGTCGAACTCTTAAAAAAATAGGTCAGGTCGGAAAGATCCTTGAGGAAAAAGGAACTCGCTGCATGGTTTGTCAGATCGTTAGCATTTGTTATCTGATAAAGCTGTCGCAATGTTTGTGCCCACTGATCTTCCGGTCTGTGACTGAATAGCCAGATCCACTTAATGAGTAGAGCTTCATTCTGGTGGCTCAAGTCCAGAATCCCCATCCCTATGTTAATTTTCAGAGTACATGTTCGATCCCAATTTACCAAGCAGTTTATATGTTTGCACTCATGTGTTCCCTTCCATAGAAAACTCCTCCGCATTCTGTCTCTGTCCTTTATTATTCCTTTGGCATTCGCAAAGCCTGCATAAAATGCAAGGGGATTGCAGATAATACCACTTTGACAAGGGTGATCCTTCCTCCAAATGTCAGGAGACCTGATGTCCATCCCTCTATCCATCTTTTCTTCATACTGCCTGTAACATGGGTTGGAACATGATTTTCTTTGGTTTCCTTATTGTAAGGGGCATGCCCAGATATTTCATCAGTAAATTTGATACGGTTGCTCCGAGTAGGTTTGATACCGTCTCCGTGAGGTTATTTGGAATTGCAATTGGTATAAAGGAACTTTTATTTCTATTAATCCGTAACCCTGTGAGCTCCTTATAAACTTTCAAGATTCATGTAATTACCTTTAGCGTCATTGGATGAGCTTCGGCCATGATCACGTGTCATCTGTGAACTGAACCGCCTTAGGGAGTAGAAATATCGGTGTAGCCATCTCATTGATCGCATTCGTCAGCAATCTGTTCAGTGAGTCCGCGACCAGTATGAACAACATTGGTGATAGAGGATCACCCTGTCTAAGGCCTCTTCTGTGTGGAAAAAAAGAGGTTTGGGAACCATGTACTTTGTTTGCCAAAAAGGAGGAGCGAAGGATACCGAGGGTTATCGATACCCATCCCGGGGGGAATCCCCTTTCAATGAGCAGGTTGATCAAGAAACACCAGTCTACCGTATCAAAAGCCTTTTCAAAATCGACCTTATACAGGCCCGACTTGAGTACTTTGTTTACTTTGCTTGGACCTGCTCCGTCATTCCCCTTCTTTGCCCGAGTTTTCTTAACCGAGTAGGTTTTCTGCTCATTCTCAGAAATTCGCTTACTTCTTCTCACCGTTGGTTGTTGTCCTGCAGGTGGCGGGTTCTCTATCGATGATGTTTCATCCTCCTGTTCCTTAGCCGGTGGTACTGGCTCCTCATAGGTATCCCCCTATTATACCGCCATAGCCTTAAACAGTACCCTCTCATCCGAGGCCGCTGATTAGATATCATCTATTTGATCCTGTAATTCAATTTCTAGCTTATTACCTCTAACTCGTCATCGAATTCACCTTAAGTTAGAGTCACTCTCCACCGGATTGCCATAGAGATAGCCATCCATGTTGATGTTCTCATTTGTGTTCAGTCCCGTTCTTTCCTGGTACTCCACTGAGTTAGTCGTGTCTTGTGCATCAATAAAGTCATCGTCTTCGAATTATGTTGGCTCTGTTTCATAGTGATAAACCTCTTCTGGCTTCGCTTCAGGTTCAATTGGTTCTATCTCCTCCGTTGGCTCCGTCTCTTCAGGTTCGATCTCATCCACAAGCTGATTAACCATTCCTGGTTCAACTTGCATTACACCTGTCTTACCCTCACCTTCCAGTAGTTGCCCCTTTTTTATTTGTGCTTGATCAGATTGGAGAGGAGGGTCTGACATATTAATCGGGTTAGACCCGTTATCACTATCAAACATATTGTTGGGCCTTACGTCCTCTTGGATAATAGGCCTGTAGTATGATGAATATGTGGAGCCGTTTGGGGTTAAGGTGTTTAAGTTGGGTGAGAATCGGCCCAGAACTGGAACAGAGGTAAGACAATGGGCTTGTATTTTGAGGGTTTGTAATTTGCTGGTTTGTGTTTGTTTTGGTTCTGTCAAGCCATAGGGTCTGGTCCACTAAAGGAATGAGTTTATGGATATGAGTAGTTTGGGCTGTGGCATTCGGGCTAGTTATAAATGTTAGGTCAAAGGACTGTTTTGGTTTTTGAATGGTTTCCCCCCTGCCCAGATGTGATAGTATGCGTGTGGTGATTGTTCTCTTTGTGATTGGGCTCCTCAACAGAAATTATTACCTTGGCACGTTGTACTTCTCTTGGCACGTTGAACAGTCGCTAGGTTGTTCTTTGATCGGAGGCCAGTGATAGGTCTAAATTATATACACATTCGATCTAGTTTTTATCACATAATAGCACCAAATATCTTGTATTTTAGTAGAGAATATAATGAAATATATCCAAGAATCAAGTTACTGCCAAAGTCTATTTAAGTTACAGGAAATGGAGCAAATTGTAGATCTTCTCGCAAGCTTTCCGAAAAGTGGTAAAACACTGAAAACGGAGTTACGGATCATGAGTTATGCCCGTTTGAATTTCAGAGCAAAACAAAGAAAACAGAGCCCAGTGCGGACGCACTGACCTCCAGTGCGGACGCACTGACCTCCAGTGCGGGTCAGCCACCCGCACTCAGCCATCAGGAGATGAAAACAGAAAAGTCCAAGCGCAATGCGAACGCACTGACCCAGAGTGCGGATGCACCACCCACACTCAGCGACACACAGTTCGTATTTTGGCCATATCTTGGTCATACGAACTCCGATTTGGGTGATTCAAAACTTGACGGAACCATGACAAAGAGATCTACAACTTTCATGAAGGAAACAAATCTAAATTCGGAATGTAGAAATTTTTATATCCGAATCAATGGCCGCATCAGCCTGAAAACTGCTAAATATGGAAAGTTAGTGGGCGCCAAAATTAGAATAACTTGGTCTCCAAGTTCATAATCACAGAATTATAAATATAGAAGTTAGTAGGCTTAGTGGGTGCTGAAAATATAACAACTTGATCCCCAAGTTCAGAAAATGACTAAGTTAGTGGGCGCCGAAAATAAGACGACTTGATTTCCAAGTTCAGAAAATATTATATAAGGCTAAGGAAACCACAGGAGAAATTATCACTGCTCATCACTACTCATCATTGCTCAATTGAAGTTATTCTGCTTCACTTTCCGACGGTGATCAAAGTTGCGAAGGAAGAGAAAGAAGAAGTTGAGGTTTTGCTTGAGCGACAAGGGAAGAACTTGGGCAGGAACTAGGAGATTGGTTGTATTCTTTTCTTTTACATATTTTCTCAGTTTTTACCATGTTTATCTTGTATTTTCTTGTGGATGTTAAAGCACCCATGAGAGGCTAGATTTCCTCTCTAGGGGTTTAGGTCAAATGCATGAACTTGTTTAATTCTATCTTATTCGGATATTTGTTTTTATTATGATTGTTTTATCAGATTTGATTGTTAATTTCTGTGATTTATCATTTGTGCTAATTACATAGTTTAGTACTTGAATTGGACAAGTCCCGCTTTGGATTCGAAAGAACCAAAGTAGTTAGGATGGGATAGGAGAGTATCAAATTATGAGCATAAATACCTTAGGATTTGGATTAGAAGCGACCGGACTTTGATATCCAAACAAGAACTATAGAAATTAGGGTTAGGATTTGGTGAAGAACGACCGTGAAGTCAAACCCATAATCAGGACACCTTAGAACAAATATTGACATATATTTTGGAGCATGTGACTTAAATATCCCTCTAGGTTAGTGACAGCCCTAGAATTCGAGGAACATTAATCCATCCATCCAAAGTATTTGTATTAATATTTGTTCCAAAGGCTAACAAGAGCTTAATGGGTCTAGATAGCTAGGGTGAAGAACGACCGTGAAGTCCGAAACTATCTAGGCACGTTATTAATTCACGACAGTGACCATTTTTAATACTTTTAGGTTAGAAACCTCATCAAATCAAACATGAATTCAAACAAACCGAATAAATAGAATTAGCAAGGAATTGTAGACCGAATGCCCCTAGATCTCCTCAAACTTGAAAACAAACCAATCTTTCTTTCCTTTATTTTTATTTACATTTATTGTTTGAAACTCCTCTCTTCCGGATATTGAACCCAAACTTAGGATTTTAGAACAAAACCCCCCCTTTAGAAGTAGTTTTCTTTATTGAAAATTGGTATTTTTCCTATCTCTCTGCGGATCGACACCTAAATACTACAATCGATAGGTTGTTCGCTTGCAACTAACCTATTCATTGAGTACGGAGGTTTATAAATATTAAAGGCAAAAAGAGTACAAAAATCCTATACCTAAAATACTCAACAGCCAGCATCAATTACAATTGCGCCGTTGAGCTCTAGAGTGTCAACTTTCATTTGCGGTGTTTCCAGAATGTAGGCCATGACACTCTCCAGTCTGTTTTTGGGAAGTCCTTCTTCACTCATGTTGCCCCGGGGCCTTATAGGGTTGTGATAGTTTGTTGGATTTGAGAGAAGTTGAGGGCATAACTTAACTTGATGGCCCTTTGCCCAACAGTTTGCGCAAACCCATTCTCGACTAGTGTACTCATTTTGATCATGACCTAATTCTAGGCGGTTGTAACACCGACCTATCCACTTGGGATGGCTAGGGTTTGGTTGTAGTGGTAGTGGGTTAGGGACTTCAGCAAGAGTATTTGTGGTGGTCTGTAACAAGGATGGAAGTTGCCATGGGTTTTGGTCAAGATATTTCTGCCAAGGAGGGTTGTGGTAACGATTGGGGTTAACTGTTTAGTGATGGGTAACAGATTGCAGTGGAACACCGGTTTGGTTTAGAGGAGTGGTTATGTGAAGTGGAGTTGTGGTAACTTGTCCAAAGGTTAGTGATGTCTGTTGTGCGGTTGGCTGTTTTGGTGTAGGTTGTGGGGTCATATTCTTTGAGTTTGGAGCTGATTTTGTGTGTAGTGAGTTGGGAGTTAATACGGTTTTCCTTCTTGGCATTTTTGTATTAAAGTCCGGTGGTTGGTGGGTAGTAATGGTGAGGGTGGTTTGTTGGGTTTTTTTAGGTATTTGTAGGAGGTAACCAGCCAGCTGAAGCTCCATTAATGAAGCTGGCGTCTCATTAAGTTGATTTGGGAGGTTAACATTGGGGAGGGGTACGGAAAGAGGTTTGAGAGTGTACTGTTACCTTGTTGGTTGAGCTGTTCTGGGTTGGTGACACCATTGAAGGTGAGTTTGGGCGTCTCGAGCTCCGTGTTGATGATGGTGCTGAGGCCGTGCCTTGTAACCCACTCCCACCTGCCACTGTCTCCTTTGGTACCTGGTCCTTCTCTTGTTGATAGCGGTACCTGATCAGAGTCAAAATGATGATGAATTACGTAGAGTTTTGGCTTAGGTTTTGCATATTATCTCACACTTATGTTTAATTAATTAGATAAAAAGAACACTCTCACCATTCTTTATGTTTTATCGCAGAAAATATGTTTTGGGACTATTTCACATCAAATGAAGCAAGAATCAGGCCAAACAGATAAGCGATGCTCATCGACTAAGTCTCTGTTACGGCCCGCACTGACTGATACGGACCTAGCCGGATATAGACCAGGAGATAGCGCGATACGCATTAAACCCCTCAGCGACATGGTCTGGATACGGACCGTACCAGCCAGTACGGTCCGTAACCAAGACGCCATTTGGGGAATAACTGCTCCAGCTGTATCCAGATCAGATTTCTTGGCCTCAAATCATCTCCAGACGTCCCCTCACTCCTATATAAGCACTCTGGACAGAAGAAGAAGACATCTTTGTAATTTTAGTTAAATTTGATTAAGTAAGAAATAGAGGAGTGTTGTAACCATGCCGTTCCACGGCTAAGTTCTTTTATTAGGAGCTAGGCAGTAAACCTTGTTACTCATGATGCTTTGATATATATATTTTCTATTGATTATGATTTCTTGTTGTTCATTGCAATGCTTTTGTGATTTATTCTCCCTTCACTTGATTTTGATGATCTAGTTTAATCCGTTAGGGTAGTGACAGTACTTTAATGGTAAGAGAAACTATGATGGATGAGTTAGCCTCGTTGGGAGCCATTATATTTATGTGAAAAAAACCTTAGGGGGGAAATCATAAATCGGAACAACAAAACGCGAACCAAGTTCTGTCATTTGCATAAGTAACTCGCAGTGTCCTATGTAGTAACTTGTGTATTTTAGAGATCTATTATTTACGTAAGTAACTCGCAGTGTCCTATGTAGTATCTTGATGGAAGTCCCGTCATTTACGTAAGTAACTCGCAGTATCCTATGTAGTGGCTTTCATAAACAACAACAGAAAATCAGACCCGATAGAAGTAGAATATCAAAGAGGATTGAGTAGCAATGGTGTGCCGGAAACCCTAGGAATTCTCATCTCTATCTTTATTTTAATTACTTTTAATTATTGCCAAATTTACATTGATCACAACTTCAATTCTCAAAATTTCATATTTTGTCTAGCCTTTCGAAAGATTGTGATTTGATTGCTCAAGACTCTAAACCGATATTCCCTGTGGATCGACATCGATTATACTACTCGATAGGATTGTGTGCTTGCGATCCGAACCGATAGCATTTCCGAGTTTATAAAGTTTAAAAGATAACATCGCTCACTTTTGAGTGATCAGTACCGTTGTTCCCTCCATGTCTCCTCTGTTGTTGTGGGCGAGGCCGGTGACGCTGTACCAAGTACCATCCATTTCCCTGGGGAGTCGCTCTTCTCATGTCGCGTCAAATTTTTGCTATCTCTTTTTTTTTGTATATTTGTTTCACTTTTAGTTGGATCTCATGACATACTTTTTATAATAATAATTCAAAATAACATGTGCAATTTCCCTCAATTCTAAAATTTCCAGTCTCACATTTTTATTAAATCAAACTTTAAGTAAAGTTTGATAGGGTACATCTCATATTTTATTTTATTTTAATATCACCAACCATTCTCCAAAAAATTGATTAGTGAACTTGTCAACTTCTCTGCCTTATTATTATTTAATCCTTCTTTAATAAATACCTAACTCCTATGCATTTCTTGTCCAAGTATAGTACCTTCCAAATCTTTTGCTATTGTTCCAACTTCCAAGCAATACTAATTCTATTGTTCCAACTTCCAAGCAGTACTAATTCTATTGTTCCAACTTCCAAGCAATACTAATTGAGTAAATAAGAAAGGATCTCAACAGCAATTAAAATAATATTAAAGTTAATAATACTAGCTAATGATAAGTGCTAACCAAAGGTTGTGCAATAAAACAATTAAGAAAAATTTCTAAAATACTACAAAGATTTTTCTAGTCAAGTTTCGAATATGCAACACCTGACACGAAAGACATTATTTTAACTACTTGATACATTTTTTTTTACAAATTAATACACATTCACTAACATTTTCCTTTTATGTTATTTAGTGTTAAGATTGTATTGTCTTAAAATTCTATTAAAAATATACAATTTGTTTAAGTTAAATGCTTTGAAGATTATCTTATGTCTTAGTCTTCGATCAGGTGATGAGATGTTTTAGCATATAAGTTGTCTTAAGTTGCAAATGTGGCATATTTTATAAATTATGTTGAATGTGCATGTATGTGTTCAAAGATCAATCTTGACAAATCTTTAAAATAATGTGTTTTGTAATTTCAATCAATCTTTAATGCAAAGATATACTTTTAACATAAATTTATTATTTCTTTCATCCGTATATATAGTTTTTAGTCAATTCAAACCATGTTTCTAGTTGTACAATAAACAAAAATGATATGAATATCCAATCATTATCAAATTTTGCATGAAAAGTATATAAACACTAATCCCAAATGATAGACAGACTTTTTGTAAGAACTAAAACCAACAATTATTCTTCAATTACTGTTAAATACTTGCATGCATAAATATTGTATTGATACACCTTTTTTTTACACTTAAATGAATTTACAGCACATTACGCATAATTATTGAACTTTTAATTAATGCAAGTCTCACTTTAGATCATAATCTCCACTGACAATTATCCTTCAAATATAAACAAATAATTGAACAAAAGTTTATTCTGCAAATTGCAAATTAAGAAAGTACAAACAACCTCACTAAGTCCTACTAATTTTTTCTATTAAAAGAAAAGAGAGCACTTATGCAATAAATGGCCACCATATTTTGTACGTGTCAAGATAAATAAACCCACTACATAACTACTACAAAGCACATCAATTTTTAATATAAGTGTATTACATCATTTACCAAATTATTGTAGGAATCTTTCTTGGGTGCAACATTTTTTATGTCAATAATTCTTGTTGGCGATTATTTCATTGGTGTATTTTAACAAAGTATATTATTTCGCCTTGGCACTGTCTCCTTAATATAGACATGATTAAACCTTGGTCAAATTAAATAAATGGTAGTTAAGCAGCAACTTGTTATGTGACCTCATTGTGGGATGCACGAGGAGCATATTTAATTAGAGAAATTAATTAATCAGCGAAGTTTCCTATTTATTATATTTTTTTTTCAAAACCAAGAACTGCTTATCCGACAATTAGCGTAATTATGAAGTATCAACAAAAAATAGCTTCGGACATGTGATGATATATCTAAAAATATTGATGAGAAAACGGCTAAAATTTTATCTTCTTTCACCAAAATTAATGAATTTTGAAGCAACACTTTGTTTATATATGATATATATATATATATATATTTGTGCGCTAATTATCTTATCCATAACAAACTTATTAAATCCGTTCCATAAATCATTCCAGTTTGCCAAGTGAAATATATTGATCCATCTTTCACCAAATTTAGTGTTCCCTTTTGAATTTTATCGTCTATTTAAAATATAAATATATTAAAAAACTTTGATCAATATCTCGTGATATGAAAACTTTGACTATTATCTAGTGCTTGAGAAAAAAAATCTCATACCGTATAAATATATTGACATGGCTGTTTTGATTTTAAGCAGCGCACAAGTTATATGTTTTTTTTTTTTTTTTCATTTTGACTGTATTATTTGTACGTTGCATGAAGCCAAAACAGTACTGTTAAAGACCACTTCTAAATTTATTTGCCAAAGAAAAGCTCCCTTGTCAAGATCAATATTGTAAATAACGGCATGCGCTCGTCGGACCAACAGGTACCGCCAAACAAATAATCGAAAATAATCGGGAATAATCGGCCATAATCGAAAATAATTGACAGACTAGTCAGAAAAATCTGTGACGATTTGGTCACCGCCAACGACTAATCGACCGATTAATCGATCTAAACGGCCGTTTTTTACAACACTGGTCAAGATATTAAACTAGTTTCCATCAATGCTTTCATAAATATTTTACTTTTATCTGCTAGAGAAGGTAACAAAAACTGCAGAATATATTGTATTAAATTCAGTGTTTTGCTATAAAAAATAGAATCAAGAAACAATAATTTATCCTTTTAAGAGATATATATCAATTGTTAGTACACATCAGTGAAATGTAAAAAGCAAAACTTCTACCAATACTAGAAAAAATAGGTTGCTGTAGACATTGCACCAATAATTAAATAAGGGATTACTGCATTAATTTCGAATTTTCGATGTAATAGTTCAATTAATTAGGTAGAATAAGATATTTTCATGCAGCTTGTTTTAAATTGATAAGTTATAAAAGGCTAAAATTGTAAAACTATGAACAGAGAGCACAACTACATAACTAAAATATTCTATAAAAAGAGATATATGAGTGCGCATGATTTTCAATTATAGCATGCTCCGTAAATCTATTGGTGCAGCTAGTCAGTGTCTAAGGGGTGACCAATATCATTTCTCTGACTTTTTTCCATTTTTTTATTATGATTTTTAATATCAAGATGACACAATTGGACCTGCTCTAAAGCACGCGGTTTGATCATATCTGACAGATTGGACCACACACGTGCCTCGGACTTGACTCGCTGGAGATTTCATCATTTCATCATTTCATCACTTGATTGCTTACACCTGGAGCATGACCCAATCAAATAAACCGTTGCCGGGTAAAGATATTGACAGAGTAGTTTTTTCTTCATGTAGAGCACGAGTTATATGCGGCTCACATGCTCAATATTGTCTGTGCGCTGCATGAAGCAATATCGCTCTGTTAATATCTTCATCCGTGCCTGCCTGGAGCTCACTAGTCTGTTTTACTAGTGACAAAGGCAAAATTTGTAAAAGCCCATATTTTGGGCCGTAAAGTATGATATGACAATTATTTATAAAAGCCCATATTTGGGCCGTAAAGTAACTAAATGGATATATGTGGATAAACAAAAATTTGAAATTCTAACCAGCCCAAGTTTTGGCCCGTGAATACCAATATAATTTTTTTTTGATAATACAGATTCGGCTTATTAAAGCCCGGTTAACTTTTTCCCCGCGTTTTCTAGAGAAAGTCATTGCATTACCAACTCTAGTTGTCAAGTCAAAAGTCCAAATGTTGTACATATAATAGCTATTCAATTGCTATACAAAAATCCAACTATAAAAATTAACTGTTCTGGAGAAATTTCCTATGAAACATATACTACACTGAAATTCAACAAACTAACCCATTAGAAAATTTAACCCAAAGAACCAGAAGCATTGACAGTTCAATAGTCAGCAAAAAGCTCAGATAATTGTTCATCCGTCCATTCTGGAATCGAGACCTTTGAAACCGGGGTTTCTTTTTCATCATTTTCTCGGATTGGTTGCAAGTTGCCTTTCAAAACCTTATCAGAAGTGTTTTCTTTAGAAATTTTGCCGAACAAATCATCTCCTGACATTTTATCGGTGCAAATTGCGGAGACTTTATTTGCTTTAGGGTTAAGCCGTGAGATAATTTCACAAAAGTCAACTCTTTCGCTCCTAGTTTGTTCAATAGCTGATGATCTAATTTGTGCATGATTTTCTAAGCCACTGTTGATTAGGGGCCGTTCCATCAGCCTATTTTCCTCTTTTCTCTTCCCTACAAAAATAGAGGAAAGTAATAAAAAAAGGATATGCTGGTCAAATCTACTGACCTGAAAAACCAGACTAGTTAACAGTGGCTGGATTTTTATTAATGTAATTATTATTAAATAATATAGTAAACAGAAAGAGTGGCTGGATTTTCAATTGCATATGGATCCCAAAAAAAAAAATCCGTTTGGAGCTGTTTTGTTTTTTCCGGTTCCAAAGTGATTTATGCTGTTTCAGCCACTCTTTCTGTTTTAAATAAAACCCATCCACTCTTTCAAGAAAAAAAAACAAACACTTAGGATCCGAGAAATAATTGGCTCCAAAGTTTGGAGCTGATATATTTTTCAGATCCATCTATGCCATAGAAAATCCCAGCCACTCTTTCTGTTTCCCTATATTATTTAATAATAATAATTTCTATTAATGTAAAACTTAAATTAGATTATAACTCCAGTCTTGAACCCAGCCTGGTACAACCCAGCAAAACTGTTATATAAGAAAAAGGTTCCTATTACCAGTAAAATACATGTAAATGTAATACAAGGGGATTGACTAGATGCCTTGTTGAAAGAAGCTTATTCCAGTCAGGTTACGATGCCTGTGCCTCTATAGCACAACTAGGATTATAATACGAAAGGGAGAGAGAAACTAACCGTTATCTTGAAACCTCGTTTCCACTGCAGATGTCAACTGCTCTTGAATTGGCCCACAGTTCTTTCCTATAAGCTGTTCAACAGAACAAAAAAACCTAATTGCAATTATTAACATGTACCATGCAGACAATTTCAACAAGTACCGATTTGTTTACTGTTCTTACTTTACTAATTTAATTATTTACACCTACAACAATTATGAACAATTCATTACTTGACCATTTCTTTCTCTGTCAGGCATTGCAACACTCGTCTAATTTGAATAGTATTCAATATAATCATTGTTCAGTTCCTCTGAGAATGCAAATATTCTATTCATTAGTATGCACTGCATTTTGACAGAGATTAGTCAACCAAAAGTTGTCAAAGAATGACAACATGCAGTGAAAAGAGACTGTTCACTTCCTCTAGATACATTTTTACTTCTCTAACAAGATATCTTGAGAAAAGATTTATTTAAATATAAAGTTAAAAAAAATTCCAAATTAGTTGTTTGGACAAAGATATTTTCAAAACCAGGACAAAAGCTTCACAAATTGTGTTCTCACTGAGAAGTAGCATTGCATTGTTTAATAAATACTGTGATCATTTAACTCAATGCTAGCAATAAAAGTATTGCAATCATTAATAAATTTGAATTTATACAATGAAAACCAAACCTAGACACGGTATTCACGTAAATTATCAATGGCATGAAGAAAAAAAAAGCTGTATTTACCATTTTTCAGAGGGGAATAAAGATCAAATTCCCAAAACATCAACCATGATCAAATTATCAATGGCATGAAGAAAAAAAAAAGCTGTATTTACCCATTTTCAGAGGGGAATAAAGATCAAATTCCCAAAACATCAACCATGATAATCTATTTTTTCATGTTACAAATTTAAGCAATGTGAACTGGACTTCTTAAAGGAAAGAAACTTGTATTTTAGATCATATCGCCATACATAAAGTCAAATCAATCTACTTGAATTTTGTGCAATAAGGTTAAAATAATACCCTACAAGGTGAAGTTCTAGACATCATTCGAAGGAAGACATCGTTAACTTCACGACATTATCAGTATCCTTAAACTAAACAAAAAAGAACTACTGAAATGCAATACGACATAAATTTAGAGAAAGTCAAATCAATTGACTTGGACTTCTGTAATAAAATCATATAAATTCTACCAGGATAAATTCTAGACTAATTTAAAATGAATTCAAAATTTTCACCTTTAACACATTATCTTCTGTAATATTGAGATAATGAACTGATCGTGCAGGAGAAAATACTACTACCTGAAATTACCAAAGTGATTAATTTTAATTGATAACGATAAAAACAATAAAAAAATTCAAGTCCTTATGGTTTTGAATTAAACATGGTTTGACCACACAGTGACTGATCAAACTAATACAATAAAAATATTCAAATTTAGCGTAAAAATCAAATTACAGGTTGAATTTAACTCCAACATGACTGATTTAGGGTTCAATTTTCAAACAAACTCCACAAAAAAACAAAAACACAAGTTGAAAATCTAATACCTGCTTTAAAATAAGAACACACCCAACTGCTACATCACTCCCAAGAGTTCCCTCTAATAGAGCTTTATGATGAATTGAGGCGCAAATTGTACCTGTTTGATCCTAGAAAGGGGGAACAAATTAAAACAATCAAAGATTAATTTATAGTCAAATACATGTATATAATATTATAATTATAATAAAGAGTTGGACTATGTACTTCATGAAGTAAAGGGTGTGTTTTACTTCACGCCCATATTTGCGATTTTAAAGTTCAAACAGCCAATCTGAACTGTTCAATCACATCTCCATATTAAACTGTGCTTGGACCAAATTTTACATTTTAAAAAAAAATTTACTATTTTTTTTAATTTTTTGAAAATCACTGATTTTTTATGGTCCACAACTTTCTGAAAAACAATAATTTTATAAAATTCTAAAAAAATAGTAAAAAATTTCCAAAAATTGTAAAATTTGGTCTCCGAGAACATTTTAATATGGAGATCATGTTGAACAGTTTGAATCGACTTTTTGGACTTTGGATTTGAAAATATGGGCGTGAAGTAAAACACGCCCTTTACATCATGAAGCACAATAGCCCAACTCAAATTAAATTACCAACTTTTTCTTATACCTTCAAAGTCAGAACCAGATCTCCAAGTCCATTTGACGTACAAGATTTAACAAGACCCACAACCTAACATTTCAAAATTAATTTCATTATGAACTTGTCCTATGAAAAAGAGTTACTCAATGAATTATGAAATGGTTATAGTAGTATAATTACCATTGGTATTCGACCAATTGTGCGTGTTCTGATAGAACCAATTGGAGAAACTGAATTGCATCCTGTACCTGAACTGAACAACTTCTTAATTACAGTAAAAAAGTGT
The DNA here is from genome assembly GCA_028015225.1 of Carex myosuroides. Taxonomy (NCBI): domain Eukaryota; kingdom Viridiplantae; phylum Streptophyta; class Magnoliopsida; order Poales; family Cyperaceae; genus Carex; species Carex myosuroides. The sequence goes on from CM051464.1 coordinate 8,334,598, forward strand.
ACAAATTTGTACAAATGTCAAAACCACCTACAATCAATCACTCTACAATCACTCTACAATCAATTTGAAATGGAAAAAAAAGTAACCTAGATATTGCATAGCGTAGATCCAAGAATCAAGCTTGAAATCACCATCGACCTCTCCATCCAAATCCATAGATCCACCTAATCTCCCAATTTCTTCCCTTTGGGACCCCTTCTGGCCTACATCTCTCATCGTGACACGATGCATCGCTGCCTGTACAGCCCCAGCAGGGCCTGGTATAAGACGAGGTGAAACTGATCTAGGGTTTTCGAGAGAGGGGTTTCTAGAGCGAGTAGAGCAAGGTCGAAGGGGGCAAGAAGAGATCGAAGGTACAATGGTGAACAAGTCGGAGTCGTCTACGTCTAATCTCTCCTCCCAACTAGTGCTCTCAGCCATCGTCTAGTTCTCTCTGAGCCAAAACCTCTTTCTTTTTTTTTTTCTAAATGAGAGAAAGGAAAGATTTCAGAGTAGGTACGATGCCTGTCGAACCTACTTTGGTATGATGGGATCATTCACCGCTCAGTCAGCATTAAGATGCGTGCGTGTCTGCTTCAATTTCCGCGCCCACAGATCTTAGTTCCGATTCGACGGTACTGGAGCTCGTTGGACCAAAAGTAGGTTCGATGCCCATCGGACCAACTCCGTTCTTGAAAGGCAAATGTAAAATATCTTTTAGGTTTACTGTGTTATATTTTGTGATTCAATGTATGTAATGTTGTCATGCGAAAGGCTTTCTGTTTCTATATGAATAGTGATAGATAAATAGCCGTGTAAGATCAATTACTGTGAGACTGCAGTGGGGAAAAGGCGGGAAGATATAGGGAAAAACCTGGATGCACATGGTTCATGATTGCAAGCTTGTAAATTGAACTGATGGGTGCGGCCAACCCGACTCGTAGACCGTAAAAAAAATACATTTTTGGAGTAAATAGACCTCCACATTGCATGATAATAATTGTTTTGTATATAGAATGAGGATATAGTGGTATTATGAATATGAAAGGGAAAATATTTAATTTAGAGAATTTTTATAGAGTTAAATATGAGAGTTTTTGTGCTTTAAAAGGATAAATTAAAATTTTAGAGGGAACAAAAGTTATGGATATAAATATGACAGATTTTGTGGTTATAATGATAAATATAATATTTTTAATTTTAGAAAATAATATATTTTTGAAATTTTAATATATATATATATATATATATATATATATATATATATATATATATATATATATAGAGGAGGGTTCCAATGCACCAAAATGCACCAAAAACTCATAATCTTCATTTTCAAAGTTCAAATAATCGATTCGATACTTTCAGCGTGTTCTTCATATTAAAATGTGCTTGGAGACCAAATTTTATATTTTTTAGAAATTTTTTACTATTTTTTCAGAATTTTTGAAAATCACCAAACAATAATTTGAAATTCAGCAAAGTGGTGATTTTCAAAAATTCTGAAAAAATAGTAAAAAATTTCCAAAAAATGTAAAATTTGGTCTCCAAGCACATTTTAATATGAAGAACACGCTGGAAGGATCGAATCGACTATTTGAACTTTGAAAATGAAGATATATGAGTTTTGGATGCATTTTGGTGCATTTTGGTGCACCAAATTTTGGTGCATTGGAACCCTCCTCATATATATATATATATATATATATATATATATATATATATATATATATATATATATATATATATATATATATATATATATATATATATATGAGATGGGCTAACTTGCTTTGGCAATTAATTAAAGTGGGTGTTTTACTTCCTACTCATATCTTCATTTTCATTTTCAAAGTTCAAATAGTCGATTTTTTACTATTTTTTTAGATAGGTAGAAAATCACTTGATCTGAAAATTCTGTACCATTCAGATCAAGTGATTTTCTACCTATCTAATAAAATAGTAAAAAAATTCTAAAAAATGTAAAATTTGGTTTGCAAGTACATATTCATATGGAGATCATGTTGAACGGTTCGGATTGATCGTTAGGATTTTGAAAACTAAAATATGAGCCATAGCACAGAGGCCCTCTATGCTACGCGTAGCACCGTAGCCAACTCCATATATATATATATATATATATATATATATATATATATATATATATATATATATATATATATATAGTGAGTGGCTACTCTACTTACATAAGCATATGAGGGCATATGCTTATAAGTTATTTTTGCGTTTTTAATGTCTAAATAGTCGATCTGAAGCGCTCAACATGTTCTCCATATTAATATGTGCTTGAAAACAAAATTTTACATTTTTTGGAATTTTATTACTATTTGTTTAGAATTTTTCAGATTTTTTTTATTATTTTTTTTACCATACCAAACCACTGTTTTGAAAAATTCTAGATAAATAGTAAAAAAATTCCAAGAAATGTAAAATTTCGTTTCCAAACACTTATTAATATGGAGAACATGTTGAGCGCCTTAGATTGGCCATTTGGACATTGAAAATGCAAAAATAACTTATAAGCATATGCCCTCATATGCTTATGTAAGTAGAGTAGCCAACCTCTATATATATATATTGATATATATATATATATATATAAAGATTTGTTCACATGAAGAAGTTGTGAAAAAGTGCTTATATGTTTGTATATATACAGTCAGGAGAACTAGGGGTGGACCCAGAGTGTTCCGGGGGGGGGGGGGGGGGGGGGCAGCTACCCCCTCCCTAGATTTTGAGTTTTAGTGGAGATTTATCGGTTCCGACCGACTTTGTCCTCCCCTGAAATTTTTTTTGCCCCACTCTGGATGTTTAATTTATAATTCGGGTTAAATTTAGGGTTAAAATTGAAATAAATCTGTTGAATTTTTATTGATAATTAGAATTATAAGTCAGAGCATCAGAAATTACAAGTCAAAGCATTGGAAAGTACAAGTTAAAGCATTGTTTTTTATTGAGTACCCAATTAGTTAATGGATTTAAATCTGATTAGGTATTTAAATCTAATTAGATATTTTTTTATCCCTCTGACGAAAATCATAAATCCGCCCCTGAGGAGAACAAAGTTCTTTGCATTAAGAATAATATATTTGTATAAGAAAATATGTTCACTAACTAATTAACTTCACTAGAAGAAAAAAAAACATTTCATTAACTGTGCAATTACATATGCAGCAATCACTGGCTGCTGGCACAGAACCGTTAGCCTTAAGTTTAGAGTGGACCATGATAGAGCTCTTGAGACACCCCAGAGTATTGAAGAAGCTACAAGAAGAGGTGCGCGGCATTCCTGCGCAAAACAATCTGCTCACTTCTGAAGATGTCAGCAAGATGACATACCTGAAGGCCGCCATGACAGAAAGCTTCCGGCTACACCCACCGACTCCGCTTCTAATCCCGAGAGAATCCATGGACTACTGCAACATAGAAGGCTACGACATCCCGAAAGGATCAAGAGTTTTCGTCAATACCTATGCCATGGGAAGAGATCCTGAGGTCTGGGACAACCCGTTGGAGTATCGACCCGAAAGATTTGTTGATAATCCTTTTAACTATAACGGTAACACTTGTGAAATCGTTCCCTTTGGAGGGGGGCGGAGGATTTGTCCCGGAATGCAGCTTTCGCTCCTGACAATGGAGTTGGCCCTGGCAAATCTCTAATGGAGGTTTGATTGGGAGCTCCCGAAAGCGATGAAGCCAGATGATGTCGACATGACTGACATGCCAAGCTTGTCGCTGAAGAGGAAGGAGGAGCTAGAGTTGGTTCCGAAACCTAGACGGTTTGCATCTTAAAAGAGAGAAATAATTTAAGTGGATTAATATGTCTAATACATTTGGAATAAAAAGATTGAGAAGTATATATGTGGGTACTTGTTCTAAAAGTTTGTCCAATTTTCTATTTTCTTTTCTTGCTCGTCATTTTTGATTTAATGCTAAGTTCACGGGGTAAGATATAATGTATAATATTCGTAGCTTGTATTAAAGAAAAAATCTTTGTAGTTTGTAGTAAAGAAAATTGCGTGATTTTCATATGAATATATATATAGAGAGAGAGAGAATGGCTAATATACAAACGTTTGTTCCTGGACTTAGGAACAAACGGTTCGGTTCTCCGATTTTCAAAGTCCAAACAGTCTATCCAAATTGTTAGATATTCAATCTATATTAAAATATGCTTGGAGACCAAATTTTACATTATTTAGAATTTTTTTACTATTTATTAAGCTGGTTTGAAAACGCTATTTTCAATGGTGCATAAGTTTAATAAAATTCGTGGTTTTCAAACTAGCTTAATAAATAGTAAAACAATTCTAAAAAATGTAAAATTTGGTCTCCAAGAACATTTTAATATAAATTGAATATCTAACGGTTTGGATCGACTGTTTGGACTTTGAAAATCGGAGAACCGAACCGTTTGTTCCTGAGTCCAGGAACAAACGTTTGTATATTAGCCATTCTCTCTCTCTCTCTCTCTCTCTCTCTCTCTCTCTCTCTCTCTCTATATATATATATATATATACACACACACACTAGAAAACTAAACTTCCCATTTTTTTAGAATTTTTTACTATTTTTTTATAGGTAGAAAATCACTGTTTTGTATGGTGCAGGAATTTTTATATCAAGTTGTTTTTTCTACCTATCTAATAAAATAGTAAATAAATTCTAAAACATACAAAATTCAGTTTGTAAGTACATAATCATGTTGAGATCACATTGAACAGTTCGGATTGACCGTTAGGACTTTGAAAACGAAGATATAAATTCACAGTGCGTGCCAATGTGAGCTACCATAGCCTCTCTCTTTAGTCTATATGCCATTTACATCCTCATTTTAATATTATAAAGAAGTATGCCCTTAGCTATTTTGTTTATATTCAATGGATATATATAGACCTTCTTCCCGGTTCCGGACCTCATATATGCCCAATTTGTGCAGTTCACATATTTTCTCTTGCACTCTAGTAGTACATTACAGAAGTGTTTTCTACGATCAAAATAATGGTTAGTGAAAGGTTCTAGATAAATTTTCTTTTTGTTCCTAAAGTGTACTATTTTACTGCATTCAGGAGTGTATGTAATCTATTTGATTCAAATAATTAACAAGTTAGGAGCTAAAATATCATCACACAGATTTAAGTGCACACTAAAGTACGAAAATCCATTGGTTCCAACAACACCTTTAATTCTTAGCTACAAACTTCTCCTTGTCCATAAAAGCAACAAATCTCAATAGATTAATTGATCGATTGTACAAATCCTTGAGTGTAGGAAGTGATTGTACCCTTGAAGTAATTAGCAATGTGGCTTTCCTTCCAACTGGTAGGTATGATTGCAAAAAACACATGGGGCTGTTAGGACAGCTTTCTTTCCAACTGTCAGCATGAATAACGGGTAATATTTTTAACACAGCAGTTGTGGTTTCATGCAACCCCACAAACCATATGAAGCGCTGTTTTAAATCTATATAATCTATGCAGCGTAGCGCTGCATGAAGTCAAATTGATCTGTTAAAATCTGTACCTGAATAACTTAATTATACATAATTATTACTCAAAGAAGTTGTTTTGCTAAATTAAGTAACATCCTAGAGCAGTTGGCATCTAAAAGTTTTCTCATGACACCAACTCAGATAAAATAACACACGCTTAATTAGTTGAAGAGGACAGTTGGCTGGCCTATATATAAATAACATCCAGTTTGTTGTAAGTAAAACCATCTTTCTTTCATTTGCTACTTTTTTCTTCATGTTTGATAGATTGAACACAATGACTTTCAGGTTCTCCATTACTCTTATTGCTATTGTGTCCCTGTTGGGCGTTTTTGTTGCTGCGCAGGATGACCCCAATGATGACTCCGATGTTGGCCCCGATGATGGCAAATATGGATGGCATCCTGGCAATGCCACATTTTATGGGCAGCCCAATGCTTCTGGGCCTCCTGACAATGGTAACAGAATGCTTTGCTTTGTTTTCCGACACACTATAAAAAAAAAAAAGTGGATGTGTTTTTAGAATGATCTTGTTATTCAAATGATACAATATGCAAAATGATTTAAGTGGTTGTTCATTATTCTATCATGTTTACACATACAGGTGGTAAATGCGGGTTCCAGAATATAAATCTCCCCCCTTATAATTCCTTGACTGCCAGCGGCAGCAAAGCCATTTGGCGAGATGGCAAGGGTTGCGGTTCTTGCCACTTGGTGAGTTAATTGACTCTTTAGACAATTTGGAATGAGATTGTACTATAAGGTTTATAAATCTATTTTCTAGTTCCATTTATCCAATTTAAAGAAGGGAAAGTAATATTTAAAGATTTGGAAGTATTTAAGAATTTATTTAAAAGAAACCACCACAGAAATTCATTGTATACTTGCACCTCACTAGCGTTAATTTTCCTACTTCATTTTCTTTATATAGATATGGCACTTCCACAAACCACAATGCATAGTTGCAAATGACATTCTGATATTTCCGTATGAAAATGTTGTATGACAATTTTATTTTCCTTTTCAAAAATCCGCTTTGCCTTTTCAGGTGATGTGCAACAAAGAGGATATCTTCGGTAGAAATCTGCTTTGCTCTGGCAAACAAAAACTCATTACAATCACTGATGAGTGCTTGCATGGTCACTGTGCTGAATCAACTTATCACATCGACATGTCCGGCATTGCATTTGGCTCACTGGCAGATCCCGGAAAAGAACTTGAGCTCCAAAAGGCTGGAAAAATCCGTGTTATGATGATGAGGTAAGCACTTTGCATCATTTTTAAAGATCTGATATGATTTTACAGCATCAACTTTATATTTTTAGCTGAGGGATTGAACGTTCTAAAAATTTTCATTGATGTTGACAATAGATTAATTATTCTTCCTGATAGTAACCCCTTATCGAAGTGTACATTATTTAACTAATTATACATAACATGATTTTGGTTCAATTTATTATAGGGTTCCTTGCAACTATAAGGGTCGTAACATTCACTTCCATGTCTCGAAAGGCTCAAACCCGTACTACTTGGCTTTGTTGACCGAGTACCAAAATGGTGATGGCGATCTCTCTAAACTGGAAATTAAGGAAGCAGGTTCTTCTACATGGACCCCATTGAAGCAATCATGGGGTAAAATCTGGAGTCTTCACTCTCCCCATCCTCTTAAGGGACCCTTCTCAATTAGGGTTACAACCCTTTCAGGGGAATGGTCCCTAGTGGCAAAACATGCTATTCCGGCTGACTGGAAGCCCGACACCAAGTATGACTCTAAAGTAAACTTCCCAGTTGATATTTCGCGTTGGCTTACGTGATTAATTCGGCTCATAAACCACTATGAACTGAAGGAAGGGCAGTTTAGGGCAATAATTTATTCTGAAGTAAACTTCCTGGTTCAGCTTTCATTAATTTTTTGTATGATTATGTAACTATGAATCGTTCTTTACGTACTGGGAACTATTCCAAACACTAATATCTGTGGTTTTCGTGTTTAATATATGATTCTTTAGTTTTTTTTATTGGAGCAATGTTGTAATATTTTTTTTCAGATGATATCTTCTCTATAAGGAGCTAGCAGTTGTTTGGAAAGACATTCCCCATGTTTGGTTGTGGCCTAAAGATGACTTAAAGGTTTTAGGCCACTGTTATTCCACCAAACATGATTTAAACTAATTGGTCTAACATGGAATAGCCTAAAAGTTAGGCCGGCCTAAACGAGCCTAAATTAAACCACCTCTTGAGGTGCCTTAAATTTAGGCTTCAATTTTACGCCACTGAGGCCCACTGTCATTCACCTTCAACCATTTCACCCCTCCTCATTAATTAGTAATAATATATTATTAGTATATAATTAGTATATTATTAATAATAATTATTATTAGTATATAATTATATAATTAATATCTTAGTTAATATATTAAATAATTATTATAATAATATTATATAATTAGTATTTTTTATTAATAATTATTATTAAAATATAATTATATTATTAATATATTAAATAATTATTATAATATATTATAGTTATTATTAATATATTAATATTATATAATTAGAATCTTTTTATTACTAATTATTATTAATATATAATTATATAATTAATATGTTATATTGTTAATATATTAAATAATTATTAACAATAATATTATAATATATTGTAGTTATTATTAATATATTAATATTATATAATTAGTATCTTATTATTAATAATTATTATTAATTATATAATTATATAATTAATATCATATATTGTTAATATATTAAATAATTATTATAATAATATTATAATATATTATAGTTATTATTAATATATTAATGTTATATAATTAGTATCTTATTATTAATAGATAATTATATAATAAATATCTTATATTATTAATATATTAATATTATATAATTAGTATCTTATTATTAATATAATTATATAATTAATATCTTATATTGTTAATATATTAAATAATTATTATAAAAATGTTATAATATATTATAGTTATAATTAATAATTAAAATTATATAATTAGTATCTTGTTATTAATAATTAACTAACTTAGGCTTCCAAAACTTTAGTCCTCCACCAACTCTAACCAAACAAGAAATACTTTAAGCCGTGGTCTAACTTTAGACCTCAACCAAACATAAATAATTTAGGCCGGCCTAAGTTGGAATAACAACTTAGGCCACCTTAACTTTAGTCCACAACCAAACACCACCATTAGGATTAAAAAAGTTGAATCAATACAAAATAAATAGTAGAGATCATATAATTATATTTTTACTAGTTTCTTGACACTTTTTGGTACTTTATTTTAATCTTATTTTAATCGCTATAAATTTGAGTTTAAATTTTCCTATGATTAATTTTTACAGCAGGAACGTACTAAATAGCGCACTGAAGTGTTTTTGGACCATAAAAGCTATGGCGCTATTGGCGTTATAGCGACGCAATATAAAAATAGCGTCGCTTTTTTTAGTTCTGCATATATATTTTGTGCTGCATATTAGTCTCAATTTTTTTTTGTTCATGTCGTTTGTCCATATTTTAAGTATGCTTTAAAATTACTGAAAAAAATTTGTCTCCTCGTTAGAAAATATTTTGAGTTTCTTATTGATTATGATTATTACTGGTTTATTGCAATATTTTAAGTTAAAATTCTGAAACATTCCAATTTAAAATTTATTTGAAGCTGTTGTTTTTTCTCATACAATATTTTATTGATTAAATTTGTAAGGGAGAATTTTCACGGACATACTTGTTCTCATTTCTCAAGAACAATATTCGTAATTTTGCTAAAAAAAACTTAATTTATCAACTACATGTGCCATTATAATTATAAAAATGAACCATAATATGGGCTGAATCAATACCAGACTTCACATCTAGTAATTAAATGTGTCATTATATTTTCCGAGGGGCGGACCCAGTGTAGGTCAGGGGAGTGCCTCCTGGATTTTGAGTTTTAGTGGAAATTTATTGGTTCCGACCGACTTTGCTCCCTCTCGGATTTTTTTGTGCCCCCCTCTGAACGTTTAATTTGTAATTCGAGTTAAATTTAGGGTTAAAATTGAAATAAACCTGTTGAATTTTGATTGGTAATTAGAATTATAAGTCAGAGCATCAGAAATTACAAGTTAAAGCATTGGAAAGTATAAGTTAAAGCATTGTTTTTTGTCGAGCACCTAATTGGTTAATGGATTTAAACCTGATTAGGTATTTAAACTCGATTCGATATTTTTTTACCCCCTGACGAAAATCCTGAATCCGCCCTTGTATTTTCCAACTGGATATTTTACTAATCAAAGTTTGAAGAACATGTAGTTTTCATGTGTAACATTAGTCAAAGTGGTGCAATCACTTAAAATTATTATGCGGCTGTCGGACACTTAATAGTAGGTTTCACTATGGAGAATTCAGTATTATAATTGAAGTCTTTGGTGAACATGGTAATATCTTATTACTGACATTCAAAATTTGTGTGGAAGAAATTTGATTTGCCGGATTCACTAATTAATTATCATAGGAATAAGACTTTTCAAATTTGATTCCACACGGAATTGAGAAATTTGATTACAATTTGTTTGTATGTATTGTTGGATTCATTAAATTGCTGTGGGGACAGCTTTTTTTATTTTGATTAATTAGACCAGAGTGGGTCCGATGGGCATCATACCTACTTTGGAATTGATGAGCTTCAAGTCCGTCCGATCCGCTTTACGATTCGTGCTCACAAATATTGAAGCAAGTGCACAAATATTAAAGCGGAGCACACATTTTGTAAAGTAGATCGGACATATTTGGAGCCCATTAAACTCAAAAGTAAGTCTGATATCTATCAGACCTACTCCGCTCTATTCATTCATTAATGCAAGCATGACCAACACATAAAAATATAAAGTTGCAAATTATTTGTGTGATGGTATACTATTTGAATCATTCATTAATGCAAGCATGAGCAACACATAAAAATATAAAGTTGCAAATTATTTGTGTGATGGTATACTATTTGAAATGCAAGTACACTTTCTCATGAAATACCATTTATAGATGACTAGTACCACTGAATTTTATTTATTATTTTTTTGTGTGCCCAAAGACTAGTACCACACAGAATTGAAGTACAATACAAGTCTTTAGGGGGAATAACGATATTTATTCCCAAGCATTCGACTTTAATTCATTCGATCGGCTACTTAATTACAAAAACAATCTTAAAAAAAAGCTCATCGAATGCAAGGCATGACAAAAATATAAAAATATAAAGTTGCAAATTATTTGTGGATGGTATACCATTTGAAATAAAAGTACAATTTCTCATGAAGTACTATTTTTATATGACTAGTACCATAGATTATTTTTTTTATTTTTAATTTCTCATTCCATCGGCTACTTAATTACAGAAACAATTCCAAGTTAATGTATGTGGACTGGGTTTAGTGTTTTGGAAGTGAATATTTGTATGGTCCAAATAAATCTTGTCGAAAATTGCACCGGACTTTTAGTAAGTAGAAGACTCATCCAATCAAATTTTAATCTCATAGAAAGCTACATTCATGTGTTGATGGATCATACCAATTAACAACACCTAATTCTATAAGTAGGTGCAATTGAATGATCATTTCCGAGACCCAAATCCTTCGTTGCAAACTCATTTCCGAGCTCCTATTTATGGGCTTACTTGGGCTCTCTTGTAATTAAGGTGGAGACATTGTATTATGGGCTTTAACAATATAGAAGTCATTTTTTTATTTAAACGAGAGGAAACCACATATTAATTTAAAAATGACTTTCTAAAATTTATAAATAAAGATCTAAATCTTTTCTAATATTTATATGAACCATTTAAGGATTTTGTAACGCCATGTATTTTGAGAAAAAGTAAATACAATATAGTATTTGAATTTTGAGGACAAAATTCTTTTTGAAGGGAGGAAGAATGTAATACCATGTATTTTGTGGTACGGTCTAATTGTTAAATTTCATTTTAAGAACAATAAAACCAATTATATAACGTCATGTATTTGAAATACTAAATTAATGTACAATATATATATAGTTTAAGTAACTCAAATATAACCACCTGTAATTAGCATATATAACCGCCTCAATCAAAGCGCCTCTTCCCTGGTAAATATTATTTATATTAATCCCCTTCTAATTAAAACCATAAACCTTCCTTTTAAATTTGTGCCGTTTCTATTTCTGTCTCAAAACCGCTCCCATCTTTTAATTGGATATTAACCCCCACTGCCGTCTCTCTCTCTCTCTTCTTTCACAATTAACCAAAGAAAAATCCGAAAGTTCTATCATTTCGAAATAGGTTGAAGTTTCTCTTCATAGTCTAAAAATTTCTGGTTTAAAGGTACGTACAAACCATGTTATAGTACTTATTAGAATCAAGTATTGTTCTTAAAATTGTAGGGATTTACGATGTTATTTCTATAAATTATAATCTGAATATGTTTTTATATGATAATTCCTTCATACAAATTATTATAAACTTTTTCATTTCGTCAAGTACTCTAGATCTGATTTCAAAAATTCGAAACTGATGTATGTTTTCTCTAGGTTCGATGACTCTAAATAGAAATTGTCTAAACTCACTAATAGTTATTATTAGTATTTTAACTATTCCGGATCCGTTTTGTTTATTGGAATGAAATAAAAAAATAATAATTTTAATCTATAGATATACATGATGGTATATAAATATGAATACCTTCTTATTAAAACTTTGAAGTGAATAGTTAATTTCTATAATTACTCCCTACAATATATTCTTGTAGATTGAAAACTATTTTCCAGAAAATAGTATATACTAATTTATTCAATATTTTATTATATTTCTATATTAGAATTTCAAGCTTACCATATATTTTATTTGATATTCTTGTTATTATATTTGATCAGAAATTACGGCTATGATAAGGATTAAGATAACATAAGTGGAAATAATTTATGTTATTGTAATTTATTCCTTTCATCATGGTACTGAAACAGAGGTTAGATACCCAATTTTAATCAGAAATTAAAATGGTCAAAGTTTTTATAACATCTATTATAAGATTTAATCGAAAACAGTCAGGTCAAAGTGCATGATAATTCACTTAGATAGTAAACCAGGACGAATGACATATAACAGTAAAGGTTTTTAGGAAACCAAAATTGAATTGAAGCATCATTAATTAAAATGTATATTTATGTTTTAGATTCCACATTTAAAGATTTAAACGACATAAGAGAATCAAGAATTCAGTCATCAGATATCAGGTACGGGCTTCCTGGGCTTTTTGTAAAACAAATTACTTATTCCTTTGTGTGCATTTTAATTTACTTATAGAATTGTGCATGTTGATTCGAACAATCTCTTTGGCTTTGTTTAGAGAATAAAAATAAGATTATTTCGTTTGGAACATATGACCTGAATAAAATATATCGATTGAGTATAATAATAGAATAAGAAAACGAACGATCACCATGAGTTGAATGAATGGAAAGGCCGATACGCGGGGGCTGCTAGTCGCGATCGGGACCGGCATGCGGGGACTGCTAGTCGCAGTCGGGTTCGATATTGGAAAGGCCGATACACGGGGACTGCTAGTCGTGGTCGGGACCGATATGCGGAGGTTGCTAGTCGCAATCGGGTTCGATGTTGGAAAGGCCGATACACGGGGACTGCTAGTCGTGGTCGGGACCGACATGTGGGGAATGCTAGTCGCAGTCGGGTTTGATGTTTGAAAGGCCGATATGCGGGAAATGTTAGTCGCGGTCAAGACCGACATGCGGGGAATGCTAGTCGCAGTCGGGTTTGAGATATAATGCATCACAAGCAAAGTGATGGTCAGTGATTAATAAGATTTTTAAAGTAACAAGTGCTTACATGAATGATAGGTCATTGCATGATAGGATAATATAGATTGCATTTTGGTTATTGAATAAATAAAGTTGTTTAATTAGTACGATCAAAAGGGAAGATTTTACAAATCCCCGGGCTGGAACTAAATCCTGTACTGAGAGAATGTTCGAGTCTCTCACCCGTTCCACTTTTATGTGGGTTCCAGGTAATGAAGATGAAGGTACTGAGCAAGGTCGTGAGTGAGCTAAGGCGGGAAGATTTTGAAAGGAATAATATGCCACTTGTTGATTTAGTCTCTATTTTAAATAATTGATACATTGAACAGGCATGGAAGTGGTTATTTTACTAGCCGTGTCTGTCATGATCGTTTGTATAACTCTGTTGCTTATGAAATAACTGTGGCATTTATTGTAATGTTATTGATAATGTATGTGATGGGAATACGCCTTACGTAGAAATACGTGGCGGGTTGTCTCGGGGTGTGACAACTAAGTTGGTATCAGAGCCAGCACATACAATATCAATAAATTTCCGTTGTGAGAGAGAACGCATTAAGAACTTGTCTTTAGAAATCTTAGTGATATAGTTACAATAAATTTTACGGTATACCCTATTAAGAATTGTTGCAGTATCACTATGTCAAGTGAGGTCTAGAAAAATAAAAATTTAATGTGTCGCCGTGACCTCTAGTTTTCCTGAGACATGACATAATGATGATGACCACTACTCCAATATGAAATATTTCTCTAAACTAAGTATGTTATTATGGCGCGTACGAATGTGGAAGAAAAATAAATAAATCGATAAATAAATGGAAGCAAGAAAAAGAAGAAAAAGAAAAACCAATATGATATGACAAGCAACGAAGGATGGCATCAAGAATTAAATTTGAAGAAGGAACACATTATAAAATGAATTAACTTTGAAATTTTGTCAGCTTAACCTACTATATACATAAGTCAGTAATATATTGAAGAATTTTTTTATTATTATTATTATTATTATTATTATTATTATTATTATAATTTTTATTTTTATGAATCAGACTAACGACTAAATATTTTTATTAACATATGGTACTAATAAGAAATAAAAACGCAGAACCCTAATCAATACAACAACATATAAAGGGATAGTTTCATTGTTATATAGAAATGGCGAGAGGACGATCCAACAGTAGAACAGAAGCTACCAATGATAACAATCCAGTTATTCCAACTACTGAAACCCAAAATAGGGCAAACCACTTGGAAGTGCTTTTGCAAGGCTTGGAAAGAGTCGCTCGGGTTGCTATGGAAGCCGAGCAAAGGAGACCTCGTGAAGTGGACCCATTTTTGGAGGTGTATCGTTCATTCACTTCGCTACACCCACCAACATTTGACGGCACAGACGATTTCTTAACCGCAGAAAATTAGTTGGCCAATGTCAAGGACAAATTTCAAATTCTAAGGGTACCGGATGAATACCAGGTAGAACTAGCCACACAACTACTTGAAGGTCACGCACGATTTTGGTGGCAAGAGGTTAAGCGTAGGTGGGACCAGACCATAGGACCCGTAAGCTGGGTCGAATTTGAAAAGCATTTCGAAGGGAGGTACATGGACATGATCTCACGAGAAGCACTGAGACAACGATTCACCAACCTCAGGCAAGGAAATAGTCTGGTGACTGAGTACAACTCTAAGTTTGAGAACCTAATGAGGTATGCCCCGGACATTATTAGAGATGAATTTCGACTGAGACAACAATACCTTGGTGGGTTAAACCCTTGTCTCGCTCAACTGATTGACATACCAGGAATAGACAAGTTGCCCGATCTTATGTTGCGGGCTACCACAGTAGAATCCTATGAAACACGTGTCAGTGAAATGAGCATTGTTAGAAATACTCGACCAAGGATGGAGGAGACTCCAAGATCACTTCCAATTCGGGGTAATTACATGGAGCCAAGGACCATCTTCAGCCCTAACGAAAAACCTTGGTGCAACCGATGCCATAAACCGCATACAAAAGAGCAATGCAGCTTCACCAATGGCTTATGTCACAGATGCCTTAAACTAGGACATTTTGCTAGAGAATGCCCATACAAGCCCCCTCAAAACAACATGGTTCAGAATGATAGCATGATTCGAGAAACCATGAGGCCACCAATCATAGACATGAGTAACAACACTATGATTTCACCAACAGGCGAATACATCAATTACAAATATTATAATAAGGGAAGGAATGTGAGCCAGGGCGGAAGGCGGGTAGGAGTGTATGTACACGACTGTGATTGAAACCACACTAAAATAGAGGGAGGGGCATATTTAACGAAGAAGAGAATGAGATCTCAGCATGACCTATAGCAGGTACATCCGAAATTCCAAATAAATTACTTTTATAATCACCAATCCTGTCACATGAAGATGTACGATGAACGTAATATCTCCACATTGAATACCGATAAAACATTTTAAATTTAAACATTCTGGTATCCTAACGCCATTCAAGTTAGGAGGCTACGTGGGAGTTCAAAGACACCATACGCTCGAATTACCTGAACTTTTCAATACGCCTTACGCATAATTGTGGAAGTATTTATAATTTATTCAGAGTAGCGCAGCAGAAGCATAGTGGAAGTATATATAATTTATGTAATAATTTTATAATTTAATCAGAGTGGCGCAACGGAAGCGTAGTGAAAATATTTTTAATTTATGTTGAAATTTTGAGGACAAAATTTCTTTTTAAAGGAGGGGAGAATGTAACACCATGCATTTTGAGTAAAAGTAAATACAATTTAGAGTTTGAATTTTGAGGACAAAATTCCTTCTGAAGGGGGGAAGAATGTAACGCCATGTATTTTGAGAAAAAGTAAATACAATATAGTATTTGAATTTTGAGGACAAAATTCTTTTTGAAGGGAGGAAGAATGTAATACCATGTATTTTGAGGTACGGTCTAACTGTTAAATTTCATTTTAAGAACAATAAAACCAATTATATAACGTCATGTATTTGAAATACTAAATTAATGTACAATATATATATAGTTTAAGTAACTCAAATATAACCACCTGTAATTAGCATATATAACCGCCTCAATCAAAGCGCCTCTTCCCTGGTAAATATTATTTATATTAATCCCCTTCTAATTAAAACCATAAACCTTCCTTTTAAATTTGTGCCGTTTCTATTTCTGTCTCAAAACCGCTCCCATCTTTTAATTGGATATTAACCCCCACTGCCGTCTCTCTCTCTCTCTTCTTTCACAATTAACCAAAGAAAAATCCGAAAGTTCTATCATTTCGAAATAGGTTGAAGTTTCTCTTCATAGTCTAAAAATTTCTGGTTTAAAGGTACGTACAAACCATGTTATAGTACTTATTAGAATCAAGTATTGTTCTTAAAATTGTAGGGATTTACGATGTTATTTCTATAAATTATAATCTGAATATGTTTTTATATGATAATTCCTTCATACAAATTATTATAAACTTTTTCATTTCGTCAAGTACTCTAGATCTGATTTCAAAAATTCGAAACTGATGTATGTTTTCTCTAGGTTCGATGACTCTAAATAGAAATTGTCTAAACTCACTAATAGTTATTATTAGTATTTTAACTATTCCGGATCCGTTTTGTTTATTGGAATGAAATAAAAAAATAATAATTTTAATCTATAGATATACATGATGGTATATAAATATGAATACCTTCTTATTAAAACTTTGAAGTGAATAGTTAATTTCTATAATTACTCCCTACAATATATTCTTGTAGATTGAAAACTATTTTCCAGAAAATAGTATATACTAATTTATTCAATATTTTATTATATTTCTATATTAGAATTTCAAGCTTACCATATATTTTATTTGATATTCTTGTTATTATATTTGATCAGAAATTACGGCTATGATAAGGATTAAGATAACATAAGTGGAAATAATTTATGTTATTGTAATTTATTCCTTTCATCATGGTACTGAAACAGAGGTTAGATACCCAATTTTAATCAGAAATTAAAATGGTCAAAGTTTTTATAACATCTATTATAAGATTTAATCGAAAACAGTCAGGTCAAAGTGCATGATAATTCACTTAGATAGTAAACCAGGACGAATGACATATAACAGTAAAGGTTTTTAGGAAACCAAAATTGAATTGAAGCATCATTAATTAAAATGTATATTTATGTTTTAGATTCCACATTTAAAGATTTAAACGACATAAGAGAATCAAGAATTCAGTCATCAGATATCAGGTACGGGCTTCCTGGGCTTTTTGTAAAACAAATTACTTATTCCTTTGTGTGCATTTTAATTTACTTATAGAATTGTGCATGTTGATTCGAACAATCTCTTTGGCTTTGTTTAGAGAATAAAAATAAGATTATTTCGTTTGGAACATATGACCTGAATAAAATATATCGATTGAGTATAATAATAGAATAAGAAAACGAACGATCACCATGAGTTGAATGAATGGAAAGGCCGATACGCGGGGGCTGCTAGTCGCGATCGGGACCGGCATGCGGGGACTGCTAGTCGCAGTCGGGTTCGATATTGGAAAGGCCGATACACGGGGACTGCTAGTCGTGGTCGGGACCGATATGCGGAGGTTGCTAGTCGCAATCGGGTTCGATGTTGGAAAGGCCGATACACGGGGACTGCTAGTCGTGGTCGGGACCGACATGTGGGGAATGCTAGTCGCAGTCGGGTTTGATGTTTGAAAGGCCGATATGCGGGAAATGTTAGTCGCGGTCAAGACCGACATGCGGGGAATGCTAGTCGCAGTCGGGTTTGAGATATAATGCATCACAAGCAAAGTGATGGTCAGTGATTAATAAGATTTTTAAAGTAACAAGTGCTTACATGAATGATAGGTCATTGCATGATAGGATAATATAGATTGCATTTTGGTTATTGAATAAATAAAGTTGTTTAATTAGTACGATCAAAAGGGAAGATTTTACAAATCCCCGGGCTGGAACTAAATCCTGTACTGAGAGAATGTTCGAGTCTCTCACCCGTTCCACTTTTATGTGGGTTCCAGGTAATGAAGATGAAGGTACTGAGCAAGGTCGTGAGTGAGCTAAGGCGGGAAGATTTTGAAAGGAATAATATGCCACTTGTTGATTTAGTCTCTATTTTAAATAATTGATACATTGAACAGGCATGGAAGTGGTTATTTTACTAGCCGTGTCTGTCATGATCGTTTGTATAACTCTGTTGCTTATGAAATAACTGTGGCATTTATTGTAATGTTATTGATAATGTATGTGATGGGAATACGCCTTACGTAGAAATACGTGGCGGGTTGTCTCGGGGTGTGACAGATTTAAAGGTCCTTAGAACTTAATTAAAATTTTGATTGTCCAAAATTAATTTTTTTTTAATTTTCTATCACTTTTGTATCATATTAGAGATCCAGTAAAGTAGAATTTTTAAAATTAATTTGGAACAAAGTGAAAAATTACCACCCATCCAAACCGTGGGCAACACCTCCAAGGGAGCTACTGCGCAGTCAGTACTTTTTGCATTGTTCGGAAAAAATATAAATATATTGAGAAGTGAAATTATACTTTCTGAAAACTAGACTCACATATTTAATTTGATACAAAGAACAGAAAATAATCAAACTTCCGGAATATTGATTTTAATTGCAGCAAAAATCTGGGACTGCTCGATGGAAAATTTTAGGTGATATCAAGCTGCGTCTTAATTATGTCATCTTCAAAGTACGTAGAACTGTAGAAGATGACAAGTTGAATGAAAGTCAACACATTTATTGCGGTAGTGGGAATACATATTATATACGATATAGAAGTCAATTTTTTATTTAGTCAAGGATGGCACATATTAATTTATTGTTATCGTAGAGCATTATGACACTGAAGACTACGACTTTTTTTATTAATATTCAAAGTTTAATAGAAATTAATACTATAATTCTGGGTTTTCGCCAAAAATGTCCAAGCCAGTCATTTTATGGCCGGTTTACTCTTCCCGTAAGCCGGTCATTTTATGGCTGGCTAACTCTTTTTTTTTTTTTAGACACTATGAAGAGCAAGATAATGAAATCTAACACTGAATATTTGAATTTTTTAGTTTAAATTATTTGATAGATTACTTTTTTTATATATAATTAGCATATTTATACTAAAATATGTTAAATTACATGAAATTATATTGAATTATACTATATTAAGTTAAATTACACTAAATTACATTACATTATGCTAAAATATGGTAAATTACCCTAAATTACATATGAATAGGGACGATATCTTCACTGAAAAGGCGAAAAACGACGACGAAACTTCAAACGGTCATAAAACGACGCTCGAGTGTCCGATTTCAGCAAATGACCACTTTTCGGAAAGCTTGTGAAAATACACATGTGTCCGTGCCCGCTATGCTAGATTTCAAAATTCAGAATTGCCAAAAAACTAAGGGAAGAGCCTCAAAACTTGAGTTGAAGTTTCCGATTAAGATTTTCATTTCTATTATTCAATCTAAGTAGCTCAAGCAAATTAGTTACATGATTAACTTGTAGAATACCAATTTTTACTATTTTCAGAATTTTTTTACTATTTTTTATGATTCATGAAAGATGACACAAAATCAGTCTACTTTAGCGTAATTTTGCGTAGTTTAGCGTGTTTTATCGTATTTCAGCATAATTAGCAAAGTTATTGTAATTTAGCGTAATTTAATGTAATTTAGTGTAATTCAACATAATTTATTGTAATATAGTATAATTCAACATAATTTTAAGTAAACTAGTGTATTTTAGTATAAATATGATAATTATAAATCAAAAGAAGTAATCTAACAGATAATTTAAACAAAAAATTCAAATTTTCAGTGTTATATTTCATTATCTTGCTCTTCATAATGTCTAAAAAGAGAGAGAGAGAGAGAGAGAGAGAGTAAGCCGGCCATAAAATGACCGGTTTACGTAAGCCGGTCATTTTATGGCAGGTTTGGATATTTTTGGCGAAATCAGAAAATTTGGACATAAATATTAATTTCTAATTAACTTTGGATATTAATAAAAATCTCGGCTGAAGATTTCTCAATTTATGAAATACCATGTCTGACAAATTCTTCATCTGGACATGGACATATATAGTAATTAACAATTAATTAATTAATCAATTAAACCATTATTTTTGTCCCTTTTTTCGGTCAGAAAAATAAATAATTGCTGACGTCAACAGAGAGTCATTATCACACTACAGCATTCGCACCCATCAGCGACCGGCCAAATCGGTAGCAGATGTCTCGGACGCAGATGCTTCGTCGCTGATGACCACCTCGCTGACGTCACCGGTCGCGGAAGCTTCAGGCGCCGGTCGCTGATGACCCCTTTAGCGACTGATTAGTTCTGTCGCTGATGCTGCGTGCTGACGTGGTGCAAGATCATCAGAGACCGATTGGCCGGTCTCTGATAGTTCAAAATCGGTAGCAGAAGATTGTTTTTTTTTAATTTTTTTTTAGTTATTTTTCTTTTTCCCAATTGGTACGAAACGTACCAAGCAATAAATACATAATTCACAAGCAAATATACAATTTATCGTCGTCGTTTTCGATCGACAAATATATAATTCACATGCAAACACTTGAACAATATAAAATACTGATACGACATCTAATATCAAATATCCAAGCAAATATCAAATATCCAACATAAACAAGAAATATGTAAAATACTACATAAACATC
Organism: Carex myosuroides; assembly: GCA_028015225.1. Taxonomy (NCBI): domain Eukaryota; kingdom Viridiplantae; phylum Streptophyta; class Magnoliopsida; order Poales; family Cyperaceae; genus Carex; species Carex myosuroides. Next base: position 8,355,659 of record CM051464.1, read on the forward strand.
CAATATCAAAGTTACGATATAAAATTAAAATATCTAAAGTACGACATACAGATCAAAACATCATAAAACTAGTCATCTCCTAAATCATCACCGCTGTCATCCTGCTCATCGGGACGGTGTGAGCTAGAACCTCCCTGTGAGAATATAACTAAAGTTTTTAGGATTTACTGTTTATAATGTTTACAATTTTTAAGAGTTTACTGTATAGTCAATTAGTTTATCATACTTGGTGTTCTTATTGGATTGAAACATACTCCAAAATTGAAATTCGTACCTGATGAGGCGAAGAACGTCCCATGCTACGCCTCATCTCCTCCATGAATTGGTTGATTACGTTGAGCTGTGGTTGAAGCACGCCCAACACCTGACTTGAAATCGCATTTATGTCTTCTTGTCTGAGAGGAGGCGGCGCCGAAGAATATGATTGCGCTTGCGATTGCGATCGCGAAGAAGACGTCTGCGACGCACCTGGGCGATACATCGATATCGTCTTACCTGAAATATTAAATCGAAGATCATTAATTATTACGTTATATAATTTAAATACAAATTTACACTTTTAAGTATGTGTATTTTACCTAGAGCACCGAGACCATAGTTATCGCCGTGAGCATTATTGTCTGTATTGGCGTACCAGACGTCTGGATCAAAAGCGGGCCAAAGGGCTCGATCAGGCCCATATTTTGCGCTCATATCCCGATCGTAGTCTTCCTGCAAAATTTATAAAATAAAACAAAAATAAAGTAAGTACAACAAAGAATGAATATTAATATAAGATTGTTATGTTTGATTACCTGTACCTTTTTCGCCCTCGCGGATATGAATTGTCCCGTTTTCTTGCTGGTATGCGTCGGCGTGAACAGCTCGTCAGACCACCTAGGCTCGCGCTGGTTTTCTTGCTCCTATTATGAGTAAACATTTCAACACAAATAAAATTATCAAATTTAGTTCGAGTAAATTGAAATTGGATTTAATTGTTTTAATAAAAGAAAACATCTTACGAATCTTTGTTTGTGAACCAGCATGTTCACTGAGCCCGTGGTTGCAAAAGAACCCTCTCCAGATGAGGCCCTATTTTGTTGATTTTGTTCGCTCAGCCTAGCGAACTCTTCTGTGCACCAATAGTCGCACAATTTGGGCCAGATATCCGCTTTTATCCAATCATAAGTGCTTGGCACCCCTCGATCCTTCCACTCCAGGATGCCATCTCCATACCTAATTTTTGCTTCTTCTTTGCACTTGTGAAGCAAATTTTGGAGAGCTCTGTTAGCTATGCTCGCGAATGTCTTCCATGCCGAATCCTCGTCATCATCTGAGTGAAACTGATAGTGCGTCTGCATGTGTAATTAAAAAGTCGTTGGTTAGCTTAAAAAGAGAAACAATATGTTGCCAATTTTAAAAATGATATTTTACTCACCAAAAACTCGGCCTTGACCCTTTTTTGTACATCCTCTGGATAGTCATCAAATTTCGTGCACACAGGAATAGTGGGCAATCTAGTTTCCGAAGGATAGTGAAAACGTGCTGCTTGAGAGATTATTTTGTTGATACCTTGTGTCACATCCACCACATCTCCAGCAAAAAATCTGCAAATAAAATTAGTTTTGAAACAACTACAACTGAATAATGCTACAAACTCAGAAATGCACAAAAAAAGCTCGTACCTATAAGCGACTCGACGAATCACCGGTCTGTCCTCCAACCTTTGCGGCGGCTTAATATATGCATTTCGACCGCGCGGAGGGTGCCTGAATCTACTGGAGGATGCCTCCTTCTCCTTACCCTTTCTGCTCGACATACCTGCAATAAAGTTTGTTAAAAAATTAGTTTTAACAACAATTCCAATAAAAAGAATACATTACTTAAATGTTTGTTTCATTTACAAATAAATTAAAAGATATTAACCTAATTTCTCATTTGGCGTTGTTTTTTTCTTGACCTTTTTTTACTTTTCGACACGTTACTTAAGTCGTCTACTGTTACTTCCTCAGGATCGGCCCCATCAACGAAAATACTTGGTTGATTCAATCCATCCTCAGCACGCACTACAAATTCAGTGGGTGAGCCATCTTCTTGAAAGAACGCATCTCCATCGAACAAAATAAGCGGTCGTGATTTTCCTTTTGTCTTCACAGTAACCCACCAATCTTGTCTCTCTCGCTTTGATGAAGCGTAAGGCAGGTAATACACTTGGATTGCTTGACATGCAAACACGAAATGCTCGTCCTTTTTAAGAAGTCTCTTATTGTTAATCTCTACTATTCCATGCTCTTTATCTACCCGCATCCCTCTACTTATGTCAAACCAACGACACTTGAACAAGAAAACTCCATTGTCCGCGCCTTTATATTCCACCCGCATAATTTCTTCAATTATGCCGAAATAGTCCCTTAATGTGTCATCCCCAGTGTCTCCTTGAACACATACACCGTAATTGGCTGTTTTCCTATTTTTCCCGTATGACTCGGTGTGAAATCGAAAACCTCTCACATCGTACATGTTGTAACACTGAACTCGTCGTGTGACTGGCCCAAGCGCAATTGCAGCGATCCTTTCATCTTCAATTTTACCACTAAGCGCCAAAGTGCGCATCCAAATACCGAACTCTTTCAAACGAGCTTTCTCGAGACCTGCGGTGCTTATTGTTGGCCTCATTTCTCTAATTTCATCATCGAATCGCCTGTAATAGTACTACTATATTATCACAATAAATAATGCAAATCGATAACAAATGTAGATTGTATACGTAAAGATGCTCACGTAATGAACGGGTCAAATTCGGGGCGACAATTAGTCATGATGTAATAATGTGCTGCATTCAACTCTTCATCTGTGAGATTTCTGCTAGGTATCATTCCTATTGCACGTCCAGGGAAACTCACAATAGGAAGTCGTGGATCATTCTCGACAAATCCACCGTCATCGTACCGATCTGGGCGATTCAAACGTGAAGCAACATCATCTTGAAAATATGAAGACATAAAGTTAGCACTCTCTTCAACGATACATGCCTCCACGATCGATCCCTCGACACGCGCCTTATTAGTCACCTTCCTCTTAAGACGCTGTATAGCTCTACAATATCACCAAACACGTGAAATCTAACGTCAAATACATTTCGAGATGACATTATAACATTGAGATTATTAAAATATCAAGTTTGGAATGCGAACCTTTCAAATGGATACATCCAAAAAAAAGAAACGGGACCACAAACTCGTGCTTCGTAACTGAGATGAACAATTAGATGTTCCATGGAGTCAAAGAAGCCTGGTGGAAATATTTTCTCTAGCTTGCACATTGTGACGATAATATTCCTCTCGAGCTTCTCAATATGAACTGGATCCAGTTCCCTAGCACATAGATCTCTAAAAAAGTTACTAACCTCTGTTAATGCCTCCCAAATTGGCTCAGGTAAGAAATCTCTAAATGCAACCGGTAACAACCGCTGCATGAAAATATGACAGTCATGACTTTTCATCCCATTGAACGAAGCATCATCTAAGTCCACAATATTCGACAAATTAGAGGCATACCCATCTGGAAACTGCAAATTCTTGACCCATTCGCAAATTTCACGTCTCTGTTTTTTGTCCAAACAATAGGTTGCGTGTGGTTTCACTGTTTTCCCCGCTTCGTTGGTCCTCAGCTCCAAAAGCGGACGATCACATAGTTGCGCCATATCGAGACGAGCCTTTGCATTGTCTTTTGTTTTTCCTTTAACATCGAGTAATGTGAAGAATATATTTTTAAAGAAATTCATTTCGAGATGCATAACATCTATGTGGTGCCGTACCAGATTGTCTTTCCAATATGGCAACTCCCAAAAAATGCTTCTCTTCTTCCAATTGTGTGTCACACCAAAACCAGGAATGTTCTTCTTATTTTTTGTGCCAAATGTGACTTGCTCAAATGACATGACCCGATCGAGCAATTCTTGTCCACTCAAGCTACGAGGGGGATTGTCAGTCTCGATGGTGTTTTTCTTGAATGCATCTTTTCGAAATCGAAATCCATGATCATGAGGCAGCATCCTTCTGTGATCATCAAACCAACACGCCTTCCCTCCTTCCTTAAGGTTGAAAGCCTTTGTGTCTTCCATACATACATGACAACCTAGCTTTCCCTTCGTCGACCATCCTGAGAGCATGCTTAGGGCCGGATAATCACTAATAGTCCCCATTAGGGCAGCCTTCATAGTGAAATTTTGTTTCTTGAATTTATCGTAAGTTATCACTCCATCCCTCCACAACAATTGCAGCTCATCCACGAGAGGTTGCAGGTACACGTCTATGCTTCTAGTGGGACTATTGGGCCCTGGTATCAACATGGACATGAATATGTTGTTGTCGCGCATCACCAGAGCAGGAGGCATGTTATAAACGACCAGAAAGACCGGCCAATTGGTGTAAGACCGACCCCCCATATTGAAAGGAGAGAAACCATCCGAACAAAGCCCAAGACGAACATTTCTAGGGTCTTCTGCAAAATCAGAGTGCAGAGCACTGAATTCTTTCCAGGCTTGACCATCGGCAGGATGAACCATCACCCCTGCCCTTTCCCTCTTTCCCTCTTTATGCCAACGCATGTTTTCTGCAGACGTCGAACACAAAAAAAGCCTTTGCAACCTCGGAGTGATTGGAAGATACCGCAAAATTTTATGCGCAACACGTTTCTTGCTTTTCGTAGGGTCCCCTTGTTTGAAACGATCATGGCCACAAACATCACACTTCTCTTTGGATTCATTATCACCGCGATACAACATGCAATCATTAGGGCAAGCATGGATCTTCTCATGACTTAATCCCAACCCTTTCACTAATTTCTTACATTGGTATAGATCGGAAGGCAACCTATTCTCTTTAGGAAGCCACTTCTTCACGGCTGACAGAATATGATTGAAACCATCTTTAGTTATGGCGCAGTCGGACTTAATGCTAAAGAGTTCGGTAACACAAGCAAGTACCGTATGTTCCTTATCACAACCATCCCATAGCGGCTCCTCAGCAGCGTTCATCATATTATAAAACTCCTGAGCTTTCGAATTCGGTTGTTCCCAATTAAAAGAAGGACCAGCAGCATCAACAACCATTTCAATCATATCATTTGGCGACTCCACCTCAACACTCTCTGCAACGACTTCTTCAACAACCGTTTGGCTCTGTTCTCCTAATCTGACATTTTCATGCTCACCATGCATGTTCCAAGTCTCATAATAAGATCTAAAACCCGATTTGAGCAGATGTTTTCCGATAGTATACCTATCCCACCATCTAGTACATCCACATTTGGCACAAGGACACTTGATGCGATTTTGCCTATCAATATTATTTGGAATAGCGAACGCAAAATTAAAAAATTCCTCCACACCTCTCACAAATACCGGATTGACCTTTCTGTCCACGTAACGAGGACCGTACATATAACTACGATCACCTTCCATTACTCCTAATTAAGACATATACATTTATAAGTTACCGTATAAACATGACCTTATTTCATCCAATTTAATGACAAATTCAATTTAGGTAAACCAATAAAACAATAAATCCAGATCTATACTTTAGACCCTCCAGATATCATCAATTGATAACGGACCCTCTAAAGCAAGTCATGGAAGAAACACAAAATCAAATCGAGAGTTGCATCATCCATGCAACAGGACTTGTATACAGCCATACAAGCGGCATCTACAAAAGCTATATTTAAACGTACGTACCAGAGAGAGAGAGAGATGACGCTTCCCTTCCCTTGCCTTGCCTTGTCTTGATTAGTTCTAAACACAATAAAATGCACACGAGGTCAAAACTAAACTTAAAGTTATGCCTTACTTACTATTTTCACATTAGATATTAAAATAATGAAATAATGTCATTAAATATTAATAAGTCCAAACTCATTCGTCTTTTGGGGCTTACACAGGGCCGGTGTACAATCATATCCCACTCTTTGAATGCTATGTCTCAGTAGTGAACAAATGTATGTGGATCTAGTATTTAAGAAAAAATTCGGCAGCATTTCCCCTCAGTTCCCCGAGTACGCGTTAGAAACACATCATGTTAGACATGTAATTCAATACGTACTCGTAGGAACAATAAGGGAAAATAATACCAAATTTTTCTTAAATACTAGACCCACATACATTTCTTCACATCCTAGATGAGACAAAGCATTCAACGAGCAGTCCCAAAACGGGGACTATTCAAAATTAATCTCTATCAGATTAATTTTGAACGGGTATAAATCTAAAAGGCATACTAAATGTTCCGGTTTAGTTGGATCATAACATAATACTATATTAAAAACTAACGAATTGTAGTACACAATTAGTAATGTAATTAACCAGCATAGAATTAAGAAAAGGGAGAAAACTTGCCTGATTACAAGCAATTACTCCCTTGAAGATCGAGTTTTCTCCTCTTCTTCTTTCTTTCCAAGATTAAACTAACTTCTTCTACAACTCCTAAAACCAATTAACCAATCAATTAGTCAACCCGATTAATCAATCAATCATAACTATTTTTATTCACTTAGCAAAAGCAAGAGTAGTCATATAAAAAAAAAATGAGCAAGTGAGATTAGTAAAATATTACATCATCTCATGGTTTGCTAATTACTTATGCTGGACTTGGTGCAATAATTATAAATTTTTTTTAATAGTAGTGGTGTAAATCAAATATTAGAATGGTGGCTTCTCTGCTTGATAACTGAGCATTGGTATTTGTTTTTTCTTTCCTTTGAAGTTGAGCTCAATTGAATGCTTGGAAAAATAGTGTCTAATATCTTTTTGAACTTTGCAGATAGATAACAGATGAAAAGCCCCGAATTTTCAGCAGGTTTTTGCGAAGAATATTCAGAAAAAGATTGGATATAACACTTATGTAATAAATACATAGGCAAAGTATAATTTATCAGACCATGTTTTTGTTTTCAGATTCTCTTCAGAGAGAGTATAATTTAGCCTTGACTGACGATAACCAAAACATGGGCAAAAATGTCAAAGATAATAAATCTTGTGCAATTCAAGCTAATGTTCATACAAATATACCTCTGGTAATTTTCTGTTGTGTGCTTACTTTGAGTTATAAGCTAACTATAAAAAATAACTTAGAAATTCAAACATGCAGAGAAAAGACATTGAATAATTAAGCATACACGCGAAAATATAATAGAAAGATAGAGGGTATTTTCTTGCCTTGTCAGTTACAGCTGGAGATTCGCTCTTTTGGGTTTTAGTGTCCAAGGTCAGGTTTTGTAGCAGATCAGTGGCTTCTGTGGGAAGATGGTCAAGGTAAATCTACAATATGCAACTTATGTCACAATAAAACTAGTAATGGTTCATGGCTTTCAATACCAAATCATCTTAAAGCTAACCATGAAACCAACCATTACCAAAAAGAAAATGCAACCAAGTAAAATCAAATTAGTTAAAATACTCACAATACAGGTTTATCAGGGGATCAAATAGAAAAAATTTAGAATTATTAGTTTGAGCAAACTCGCTTCAGGTGGGATTCGAAATCAACAAATATTGCGGTTGCCAAAAATCGGCACATATTTGCCAGTTGCCAATAAAAAAATTATTCAGTTTTATTCTCCTCTCCTAAAATTAACAGAAATACAGAATCAGGTCACAATATTTTAATATAAGTTTGTCTAATAATAGCTTCTAAACTCAAATTCTGCAATTAAGCCTGAACTCAATCTTATTTTGCCTCAATTAGCCCCTAATTTCAAAATCAATCCCCAACCATGTTAACCTTAAATATACCCTCAGTCATGCTGTGAAATACAAAAAAAAGTACTGAACCTATTCAGATATATGTATATTTTAAAAAAGTACTGAACCTAATTGGTAGAGACTCAAATATTAGAATCGACTTTTTAACTGAAATCAAGCAGAGAAAGTTAGAAATATTTTAGGAACATTGAATAATTTCTTTGACTTTTTCAAAAGCAACAGCATACATCAAAAATCAACAGCATACATCAAAAATCAATTAATTAATTAATATAACAAAGGTACAGATTTATTCAACTAAGCCAAGAAAACAAATGAATTTGTGAGGGATTCTAAATATATACCACATTACCACTTCAAATAAACAAAAAGGCGAATTGTTTTGAGAAGGACGTACCAGATGGCGGAGCTACTTCGGGCGGCGGTTCCCCATCGGGCGCGGATCTACTTCGGTCCGATCTGAGAAGGCGGAGCTACTTCGCAAATTGGGGGTTCGTCGGGCGAGGGTTCGCGGGTCAAGAACTTGAGAAAGAGAGAAGGGGTTCGGGCGGCGAGGGTTCGCGGGTCTTTTTGTGGCTAACCTAAACCGCACGAGGAGACAGATAATGGAATGGCGCGCGGCTCGCGCGGGTTTTCTTGTGACCCTTCAGCGACCGGGATGAATCGGTCTCTGAAGACTATTGTCGCCGGTCGCTGAAAGGGTCGTCTCCGAAAAGAATTTACTTAATTTTTTTTTTGGCCTGAGAGAGGGTCTTCAGCGACCGGCGACAATATCTGTCGCTGATGTCGGTCGCTGAAGACTAGTTTTGTTGTAGTGTCATATATAGTCATGCATGCAATATTTACAATTTTGTTTGAAGTGAATGCAATATATACATGTTATACGTACTGTGATACATATATATAGAGTACCCATTATGAATTTCATGAAATATATGGCCTATTAATTACCAAAGATTTGGCCTTGTCAACTTACAAAGCCTCCATACAATTCAACTGCTATAGGCTGTGTTCTGACTTGGTGGAATTCTATATTAGATATAATCAAGAAAGGAAGTCTAGAGTGGGCATATCCCACAACTACCACCTCTCCTTCGTATATAAATAGAAGAATAGTTTTGAACACTGAACAACAACTCTCCAAACAAATATTCATAGTTTGTGAACGCACACCATATTAGTGTAATAATGGCTCCTCTCATTGAACAAGCCTTCCCAACCTCCATACTATTCTTCATCTCTCTTTTCTCCTTCACCATCTTGATCTTGCTAATTATCAGAAAGCCCTCTAAGAACCTGCCCAACCCCCCTCCTTCCCCTCCAAAGCTTCCTATATTAGGTAACCTCCACCAACTCGGCACCTTAGCACATCGCTCTCTTCAAGAGCTCTCAAAGAAATATGGGCCTATTATGCTCATTCACCTTGGAGAGATACCGACTCTTGTCGTTTCAAACGCTCGCATGGCGCGTGAGGTTTTAAAGACCCATGATGCCGTCTTTGCTAGCCGACCTCTTTTAAAAGTGGCCACTATATTAGCATACAACCACCACGATCTTGCATTTGCACCATACGGTGAGCAATGGAGGTCTTTGAGAAAGATAACCAACATGCACGTGTTGAGTTCGATGAGAGTGGTGCACACATTCAAGCACTTGAGAGAGGAAGAGGTATTGTTCATGGTTAACAAAATCGAAAAAGATGCTGCCGCATCGCCTGAGGGAATAGTGAACATGCGAAATACCTTTTACAAGTTCACCAACGACATAATTTGCCATATGATGACCGGGAAGTCGTTTAGGAAAGAAGGAAGAGAGGAGAAGTTAATGCATATAGTGGTTGATAGCATCCCTCTCCTTGGCAAATTCAATCCGGAGGACTTCTTCCCTTCTCTCAAATGGGTAGGTCGTATTCTCGGTGCGAAGGTAAGAAACGAGGCAATGAAAACATTTATGGTCGGTGATGCGATGATGACGGAGGTGCTCAATGATCGTGTTGAAGGGAGAACCGAGGGTGACAATGACTTCCTCGACACCTTGCTCAAGCTTCAAAAGGATGAGAAACAAAAGAAAGAATTTGAGATAAAGGATGAGCATGTCAAAGCACTTTGTTACGTAAGTTCTTTTCTTAAAAAAAATCTATAAACATTTGTTGGCACATGAAAAGTTCTAAAATTTGGCAAATATGTTTTTATTCACCATGTTCACCAACACTTCTCTGCCAGGATGACTAGTTATAAGAACAATATATTTGTATAAGAAAATATGTTCACAAGCTAAATAATTAACTTCACTAGAAAAGAAAAAAACATTTCACTAACTTTGCAATTACATATATGCAGCAATCACTGGCTGCTGGCTCAGAACCATTAGCCTTAAGTTTAGAGTGGACCATGATAGAACTCTTGAGACACCCCAGAGTATTGAAGAAGCTACAAGAAGAGGTGCGCGGCATTCCCGCGCAAAACAATTTGCTCACTTCTGAAGATGTCAGCAAGATGACATACCTGAAGGCCGCCATGACAGAAAGTTTCCGGCTACACCCACCGACTCCGCTTCTAATCCCGAGAGAATCCATGGACTACTGCAACATAGAAGGCTATGACATCCCTAAAGGATCAAGAGTTTTCGTCAATACCTACGCCATGGGCAGAGACCCTGAGGTCTGGGACAACCCATTAGAATACCGACCCGAAAGATTTGTCGATAATCCGTTTAACTACAATGGTAGCACTTGTGAATTCGTTCCCTTTGGAGGGGGGCGGAGGATTTGTCCAGGAATGCAGCTTTCCCTCCTGACAATGGAGCTAGCCCTGGCGAATCTCTTATGGAGGTTCGATTGGGAGCTCCCGAAAGGGATGAAGCCAGAGGATGTCGACCTGACCGAGATGCCGAGCTTGTCATTGAAGAGGAAGGAGGAGCTGGAGTTGGTTCCTAAACCTAGGCAGATGACATTTTAGAAGAGAGAAAAAATTTAATATTTAAGTGGATTAATGTCTAATACATTTGGAATAAAAGGATTGAGAAGTATATATGTGTGTGCTTCTTGGTCTAACCGTTTTTTCCATTTTAATTTATTTTTTCCTTTTCTTTTTTGTTCCTCCTTTTTTTTCTTTAGGTTAAGTGCTAAGTTCACGAGGTAAGATAAAATATATGAACTTTATAGTTTGTAGTAAAAAATATAGCGAGTTTGTAAAGTATTATCTATAAAGAACAATAATTGTTATAAAGATGCAACATCTAATTAAAGTCTAGCTAGCTATCGTTTACATTTTGGAACTTTGTAAGTTTATTTAATTTGGTATATGTATGTACGTTAATTATTCTAGACACTGTTTTCCCATTTCTCTTTTCATTGCATATGAAAGTTAACATGTGGCCAACATTCCGTTTTCTTTCCTTTTCCTATCTTTTGTTTTCGGTTATATATCTACACATTTGGTCAAGATGTCATTTTAGGGAAATAAACAGCTTAACAATTCTAACATATATATGTTTTCCTTGAACTTATTAAAATAGACCATGTTGTTTCTGTTAAATTAGTTGTGAATTAATTTTCAAATAATTGGAAATTTATTTAATATTCGATATATAATCTTTAAGTATAGGCAGTTGCAAATTTTATATCATATGATCAAGGGTTTAAGTTGTAAAAAAATATTGTATGTTTTATGTATATGATATGTAAAAAGTATAGATATATTTACTTATCGGATTTAAAAAATATAAATTATATTTTAGGTTTAACTAATTCGTTTTTTCAGAATCCCCCACCTAATTAGTTGTTATATCATTGTTACTGTTAATTATTTTAGAAAATATACTTACATCATATATTCTACACCTTAATTGCAAGTGTTAATTTATTCTTAATGCACAAGTTGTTCATGTTTTATTCACTAATATCTATATCTAATTAATATGCAAAGTGTTTGACTTTGGATATTAATAAAAATGTCGGTCTTGGGTGCAACATTTTTTATGTCAATAATTCTTGTTGGCTATTATTTCATTGGTGGTATTTTAATAACAAATTATTGTATTTCGTCTTGGCACTGTCTCCTAGTCCTAGCTAGATATAGACATGATTAAGCCTTGGTCAAATTGAATAAATGGTAGTTAAGCAGCAACTTGTTATGTGTCCTCATAGTGGGATGCAAGAGGAGCATATTTAATTAGAGAAACTAATCAGTGAACTTTTATATTTATTATATTATTTTTGCAGTATTGATAAAAATAATAATTTTATACGGCATTGTGTCGTGATTCTAATTTTGTAAGGGAATATATAGACAAGAGTGAGTAGGGGTGAAAATGGTCTAGATAAAATCCGATCCGTATTCGAAAAATTAAATATAAATATCCGATATTCGAATATTCATGTGGATATAGATACATATATGATTTTATATTTTAATTATCCGTATCTAAATAATAGTATATACCATATAGTTTAATATATATTATTAAAAAAAAATATGTTATTCACCAATATAATTAGATAAATATTATGAACTTTAGTATTTTCTTAATAATATTTTTATATTTTTGTAATAAATATCCGATCCATATCTGATCCGTATCCATATTCATATCCATATTTGTATTCATATCCGTATTCAGAAAATTAAAAAGAAATATGAATATGATTTTACCACCATTTGCTCCGTTTTCAACTCTAAGAGTGAGGCTATGGCAATATGCACAAAACAGATTGGTCCGTATAATGAATCATATTTCCGATTTCAAAGTCTAAATAGTTGATCTAAACGGTTCAGCAAATTTATTTTCTCTGACTCCTACTGACTCTGTTTTTTTTTTTTCTTTCTTTTTTTGTTCCAGTAATATCTTTCTTCTTTTATTCTCTTTCTTACCTTACAACAATGACCTCCCTTCTCAGCTTCTCTTATGTCTATTAAATGATTTTTTTTTATTTATGCTCAAATTAGAGTATAGACTATATCAAATTAGAGTACATATATACTCCTACCGACTCTGGTTTTTTTTATTTATGCACATCCGTCAATACGCTACGTTGATTGCGCTCTGAAGTCATGCGACACGTGACATGATTCCTTCAACCCACCTTGCGCATAACATGGTCATGTGCATATACTACCGCTCAATATATTATATTAAAGTCAAATTAATATTTTCAAACAGAAGTAAGGGAGAAACTATACTATACTGTATTATACTGAGGAGGGATCAAGTTACAACAAATTTGAGTTACAACAATCATTTTTGAGGAGGGTTCAAATGCCTCCATTTTTCATGCCTCCACCGTGTCTTCATTTTTTAAAACTTTAATAACTCAAAATTTAAAACTTAAAAATCAAAATAAAACTGTTGGATATGATCTAAATCATTTTATCTATGCACGTGTAAAAAATTATGACATTTCAATTTTGTTTTGGTTGTCATCAAGAGCTTGTAAAAAACGCACTAATGTGGATAATTTCTAGACGTTGATTTTTCAACTTATTGATTCACATAAAAACAAAATCAAAATGTGATAATTTTTTATGAGCACATTGATAAAATGATGTAGATCATATCCAACGGTTTTATTTTGACTTTTAAGTTTTAAATTTTAAGTTATTAAAGTTTTTAAAAGTGGAGGCATGGTGGAAGCATGAAAAATGGAGGCATTTGAACCCTCCTCATCATTTTTTTCATTTTCAAAGTTCAAATCGTCGATCCAAACCGTTCAACATGATCTCCACAATAAAGTGTGCTTGCAGATCAAATTTTACATTTTTTTTGAATTTTTTTACTATTTATTAAAAATTTCACAAAAAATAGTCATATTCAGACCATTGAATTTTGTACCCATCTTAATAAATAGTAAAAAAATTCAAAAAAATGTAAAATTTGATCTGCAAGCACATTTTATTTAGATAATCATGTTGAACGGTTTGGATCGACGATTTGGACTATGAAAATGAAAACAATGGTTGTTGTAACTCAAATTTGTTGTAACTTGATCCCTCCTCTATTATATTATATTATATGTGTCTTGCTAAATTGCTTCTGGAAACACTTCGATTGAAGTGCTTACGGGATCAAATTTTAATATTTGATGTTCGAAACGTCAATCAAAATAGCTCAATAAATTAGTTATATAATAAATATATAGAATACCGATTTTCACTATTTTTAAAAAATTTTAACTATTTTTATGATTTTTGAAATATGGTCTCTTTTGACTTAAAAATACTTTTATTTTTAGATCAAAAAAGTCCATCTTTCAAAAATCATAAAAAATAGTTAAAAAATTCAAAAATAGTAAAAATCAGTATTCTGCATCTTTATTATATAACCAATTTATTGAGCTATTTAGTTCGACGTTTCGAACATCAAACGACTAAATTTGATTACATTGAAGTGCTTCCGGAAGCAATTTAGCTAGACTCATATTATATTATATTATATTATATTGATTCAATATAATACAATGAGTCTAGGTTGTGTTTACAATTGATTTCAAATGGTGAATCCAAACCGTTTAAACCGATCTACTTAATTAGTTGTGTGTTTACAATCAAAAATTGATAATTTTTTAATTTATTTAGTATTAAGTCAAGCGGTCAAATGTGGGAGTTTTTAAGTTAATTTTAATGCATTCATTTTTCAACATTTTTTACTGCTTATTTTGATATAAAATAATTTGATTTTTTTTAACATATAAACCCATCACTCATAAAATAAATCAATTAGAACATTTTAAATTAGTCATTTTAAGTCTATTCAATAAATTTTAAAATTTATACCATATAACACTAATATTATACTTGCTGAACCACAACATAATATACAAAAAATCAGCTTTATTTTGTCCCATGCATGCATAAATTAGTGAATATAAGGCCACATGTCCCATGCACAAATCACCTTTATTTCGTTTATTATGTAATTTGAAAGAGAGAAAATGAGAGGTTATGCGCAATACCACGTTGCGCACTACTATTGATTTTTTTGGTTATGCGTAGTATAGTGCTGTATTTATGCTAATAATTGAATCTTTTTTCGAAATTAATAGTAAAGTCAGAATTTTCAAATATTAAGATGGTAACTAAAAATATTTGACAGCAGCAGCATTAATTAATATTTATACATTTGTTTACCGAACTACGTACACTACAAGAATATGTTATTATCTGTGAGAGTAAAAATATTTTTTGCTGACAGTATTTTCATAAATATTCTTGTCAGTAATATTAATATGTTCAAAAATAATACTTTTCTATCGGTGTACCCTCAACAATAATCAATTTTTATCCTCGCGAACAGTGATACTTTAATAAAATATGTCGAAGTATCAAAGTATGTCACACTCCATGCGTGGAAATAAATGTGTAGCAGATCTTGCTAGTCAACTATTCTGGAACGGTATAATAAATGTGTAGCAGATATTGCTAGTTAACTATTCTGGAACGGTATAATAAATGTGTAGGCAGACCTTGCTATTCAACTATTCTGGAACGGTATAATAAATGTGTGGCAGACCTTGCTAGTCAAATATTATGAAACGGTATAATAAATGTGTGGCAGATCTTGCTAGTTAACTATTCTAGAACGGTATAATAAATGTGTGGCAGACCTTGCTAGTCAAATATTATGAAACGGTATAATAAATGTGTGGCAGATCTTGCTAGTTAACTATTCTAGAACGGTATAATAAATGTGTGGCAGACCTTGCTAATCAAGGTAATTCCTTTGTTACCGCCGTGCTTTGACAGGAATATATTTCATCGATCCAATACAAATTCAAAGAGGTTCTGTCGATCGTTTCGAATTTGAACGAGACAGGTTTGAGATGGATCGAAATGAATTTCGTTTCCTATCTGTTTTAATATTTATTCTGAAACATATTTCAAAGCTACTAAAATACAAAGACAGGGAGAGAATTTTCATAATAGGATATAATAATTATCTAATTATTTTTAATATGTTTATATAATTTTTTGAAAACTATTATAAAATATATATATTTTTTTAAATTGGGTCCAAAATAAGCGTCTCCGCCTGATCCTACTAGCTCCGTCCTTCGACAGAGATCTTCTCTCACGAAGGAGAATTTTTTATTAATAGAAAATATTATAAAATAATACAACAAAACTTAAAGAGTACTTTCGATTTTCGACGCATAGAAGCATCGGTAGAAATTTCCCCGATTCAAAGTTTGAATCGGTTAAAGATTTTCCGATCCAAAGGTTTTTTCCGGTTAGCATGAATCCTTTATGAATCGGACAAACTTTAATCTTCAAAAATAGAATATCCCACAGTTTTATAAAAAAAAATTGAATCCGTAGAATTTTTACGGATCCAAACTTATTTCACCAATGTAAAAGTTTTGATCGGTAAAAAATTTACCGATCTTTCTACGAGTGTACGTGTGTCCCTATATTATTTGATAACATTTTCTTGTTGCACCTCAGGTAAAATAAGAATTATCCTTCTATTGCATGAAAAAACGAAGGTATCTTTTCTGTTTCCCTAAATTATTTGATAATATTTTCCTATGAATAAAAAATTCTTCTCAAGAAGAGGATCTGAATGGCAAACCAAACTTGTACTTTTTACTGAATCTCTTTGAATTGCTAGATTTCTACGATTGCATGCACTGTACATTTAGATAATTTACCTGTCGATCTCAATCTACAATTTCAACAAACTTGAAGTCAAATGATGAACAGTGTACGCACAAAACACTTAATTACAGTCAACAAAATATGGATTCAAAATATGATGCACATGAAACGGTTTTGGTCTATTTCTTGAAGAAAGGAATATACTTGTAATATATATATATATAAATATCTAGTTTGTAACTACTCGCGAGTAGTCTTTGTCATGACGATATCAGACGAGCAATAGAGCGTCATAACGATATTTGCCTAGCACATTTTCTTCTGTTTTAAATTTGAATCGGTTCTGATATTTAATTATATATTTCTGTTGTATAAAATTTTATATTTTTGTATTTCTCCAAATTGACCACAGATGTTATTGTAGAAACTAAAAGACACCACAATATGAATTCATGATAATAAAATTTATATAAAAATAAAAAAATTTGTGGGAATTTTTTCAGTATATGCATCTGAAATTGATATGATTTTTCTTTAAAATAAAAAATAAACATACTTTATTTTTTTTTTTAGTTTTCAATTTTTATAAAAAATAAAAATAATTTAAGTATTGATGCTTAAAAACTTAAACTACATAGTTTTAAATAAGTAAAAATTAAAACTTAGAAAGAAAAAAAAAATCTCCAAATGGTGTATTTTTAAGGATTAATTTCATGGATATGTGGGCTTCTATTATCACAACCCATATTATTTCTCATATAGCAAATAATATGATTAGAGGAGCCCCAATAAGTGTCAAGTCATTATCAGATTAAATTGACCAGTCATTTAAATCTAGTAAATAAATTGTGACCTCAGAAAATTCCAAGAAATCAACCTTCATTCATCAGCATTTTTATCATAAATACATCCCAACAAGCTAGCTGTAATGGTGGAACAACTACAAGCCTACTTATTTAAATGACATCTTATTATATTTATTTTATTTCTTTTCTTTTATTGTAAATTTTGACATCACTGATGTCACAATTGAATAAATTTGTAGGTTGGCCATGGACATCTATCTGTTTTTTTTTTTAACATGTTTTCATTTTAATTGTTCAGATTTTTGGATTAGTATTTGAAAGATATATTTAGAAATTAATTACCCTAAAATTACTGAATTAAAATTTATAAGGTAGATTTCAAACTGCTATTTCTTTTTTAATTAGCCTACTATTAGTTAAATCTTTTATCAGTACTTTGCCTTTTAACCTTGATAAAATTCAAGCTAAGTTGGTTAGTTGCTTAGAAAAGTTTTTTTTTTCTGACAATTGTAGCTTTGTAGGCACATCATAAATTTGAAATTTAAGAATAATTTGATAATATTTAAAATTTGTTATCAGAATGCAATACACATATAATTTTATCATTATTTTTTTTATTTTTGAAACTGCTTGGTAGTGGTTACCAAATTTACATAAAAGTAATGTGCTTCATCATGTTCCAGCCTCTCAAAACTAAACACTCAATAAAGAAAAAAAAAACAACGGAAATCATTATATGTTTTTCTATAATACAAATAGTATACTATAAAATACTAATATTTTAGGAAAGCATATAAAAAAATATTCATTCAGTTTGTTGATAATACCGATATAAGAGCATTAAGATGAATAATTGGAGATCATGAGTTGGTACTTCCCTAAATGGAACAAAATTGATTGTCCCCATACTCTTCCAACTGTCTGATTAAAAGATGACATTAAATTCTCAAAATAGGTAGAAGAAAATTTCTGAGCTAGCATTAATTGATTGGTCTTGAATTTTAAGCACTTGCAGCAATTATAGATCCATTAATATTCAGGGACATAAAGGAGGTAGAAGGAAATTAAGGGGCTAAGCATTATAATTTTTATTTTTATCCTTTAAAATCTTTAATTTTTACACACAAAAAAAAATTATTAATTTTCTTCATAAAATAAAATTACATGATATTTATTCATCTAGTCCCCTAATCTTAATTTTCTGATTCCTCTCCTTTTATGAGTATATTAATCATACCTACCACAGTTGTAGATAACTAAGTGTCGTAATAATACTTTTTGATGAAAATTACTTATCATCGTTTTTTCTTGTGAATTTGCTTCACGAAAGAGAAAACAAAAGAAAAGGACCAATGATACATTAAATATATATATGTCAATGTCTCCTTCAAAAGAAAAGTAGATATTAAATGTTAGAATAACTTTTCACAAATAACCATATCGTGGATTGTAGGTTGACCATATATAATTTGTATTGACATGAGATCATGAAAAGCACATATATTGATAGTTATGGTTTATGAGGTCTTAATTTGTAGTGTTATGTGAAAAGTGCAAAGATCCCTTGAATAAACACAACATATTATTTTTTACAAGGATGGGACATTTTTGTCTCTTGTTCAACCACCTATCAAAATCAAAATGCTCTTCAAATGTAAACATAGTTTGACATAAAATATGATTAAAAGAAAGTGTGCTATATAATTAAGAGTGGTATGATATAATTTGGAATTCATGGTATGTTTGTATAAGTTATAAAATTAAGAACTATCATTTGGTTTAGTAACAAAAGACAATGTTTTCTTTGTGAGATATTACATAATCGAATGAAAGAATTCTTATATAGATATTAATTAATTGAGCAAAGTACCTCTAATAATAATAAAAAAAACCTTTCCTATATTATTTATGTTATCACAATGCCCTATAACCTAGGATGCTGCAATGAAACCAATGAACTATGACGAACCAATTTTTTTTTTTTTGTATCTGAGATCCCTAAAATTTTAAATTAAATATCGTAATATAATAAATTAGAGGAGGGTTCAAATGCCTCAATTTTTCATGCCTCCATCATGCCTTCATTTTTTAAAACTTTAATAACTCAAAATTTAAAACTTAAAAGTCAAAATAAAACTGTTGGATATGATCTATATCATTTTATCTATGCACGTGTAAAAAATTATGACATTTCAATTTTGTTTTGGTTGTCATCAAGAGCTTGTAAAAAACGTACTAATGTGAATAATTTCTAAACGTTGATTTTTCAACTTATTGATTCACATAAAAACAAAATCAAAATGTGATAATTTTTTATGAGCACATAGATAAAATGATGTAGATCATATCCAACGGTTTTATTTTGACTTTTAAGTTTTAAATTTTGAGTTATTAAAGTTTTAAAAATGGAGGCATAGTGGAGGCATGAAAAATGGAGGCATTGGAATCCTCCTCATTAAATTAATTCATAATTTAGGTGGAATTTCTAATTCTGAATATCTGGCCCTAATCAGTTAAATTTAGAAGGGTTGGATTGTAAAATTCTTATCCTTGGATTGGTAGGAGTTTAGAAAACCTCTATCAGTAAAGGATTGGATTTAACAAAATCATACCCTTCTTCATGGACTAGATTTTCATATTTTTATTCTTAATTTTTTTTGGGCTGGGTCACACTCCACAAAAGCTTGGCCCAAAGTCATATCAGCCCAAGTCATAAAAACTGACAAGCTTCAATTTTCTTTTGTTATATAACGTGCAAGCATGCAAATATTTGATTTAAGTTTGAAGCTTAACAAAACTTCAGTCTACATACAAAAATGAACATTTAGACAAACTTTCATAGGTCATTACTTAGTATATAAATAAACAAAAACTCTGGTAGGAAATTTACCCATGAATTACCAAATAGTACATAAAAACATTACCTCCTAAATCATAATAGGTACTTTTCAAAATGTACATAACACATCAACCATATCATATCATATCATACATTAGATAGAACTCACAACTTAATCACCAACTTGCATGCTCACAGATCTAACAAATGACCTACGCCACCATACCTGAAATGCCGTGCTAAGATTGGGACATTCCGTTCCCTTTACCGAAAAAAAATTAAACCACTCTTCAAATAGCCTTTGTTGTTGCACAAGTGGAAGAGTTAGTAAAGCCTTCCCTAGGGTTTCTTCAAACATCCTAAAATCTAACCCTTTCGGGCATCGTTTCAACCACCCGAAATCTAACAAAATCGGTCTAAACCAAGTGTTGAAAACTCGTAAACGCACATTACCTTTGCATTGCAACTTCCCTTTTCCCAAGGCAATGAAAACACAAACCGAGACACGACTAAGTTCATATCTCACCATAGGAGAATACCTCTCATGCGATTTCACCAACTCCTCTTGGTTCCCCCATAAATCAACAAATTCTTCAGCCATGTTATTTTTTAGGAGTATTTCGAAAAGCCACGTTAGGTTCTCAACTTGGGTAGAGACCCGTTCGATCAATGGTTTAGTACTCACCGATATCTCTTCTTTAAAAAGATCTTTTAAAGAATTCAAACATGAATTGCAAAGTTGGTACAAGCTATCTCGGTTAATCCTCGTATGGTCTTTTTGATAAACTGAACTCTCACATAAAATGCTGTTTACCAAAGATTGCATGTCTTTCCTTGCAATGCTATTGGATGAGTTTGCTATTTGCCATATGAGATTCACAGCTAGATCACCTTCTGCAGAGCTGGCAAAATCGGGTTTTTGATTTAATCGCAGAACTATATCATCAACAATTGGTTCTTCCAATTTTATTTTTGAAAAGAGGATTTTTAATTTCTCCTCTTCGTTTTCAGTCCATGGTGCCGCTTCGATATACTTTAAGCATGAACTGATGCCTCTTTCATACTTTATTGTACACATTACCTAGAATGAAAAGATTATTGATCAGTAACTTATTATAAACAGAAAATTATTTCATTCACATATTATTTGAAACAAGAATTGGCATTCTATCCATTATGGTAATGTTTTGGGAGATTTCATGTATACCACTCAAAAACTTCAAAATTACGTATTTCCCCTCTAAACTTCGAAATTACCTATAACCCCTCTTAAACTTTCAAAACTCACAAATTATCCATTTTATTGTCTTTTATATTAAAACTCATTTTAAATTTATAAAATACCCATTTTACCCTTTATTAAAAGCATACAAAATTTGTACTTTGTTTAAGAAAAATGTCAGTCCTATATTTGATCGGTTTTCGAGAGCAAAATGGGTATTTCATTGCAAATTAGAGGAGAGAATTAACTTATTAAATAACAAAAACTTGATAAATAAATTAATAAAAGAGAGAACTTTTCACCTCAAGTAAATCAATTGCATGTGAAACTCCATTTTTCACAATTGACCTCATCAAATCTTTCTCACTAAATTCAATCAACTCAATAGCATCTTTGAACAAATCCACATTGTCCACCTCTATAGCCGTTGTATCATTTTCAATTAAACCCTTGAAAAACACACTATTCTCGCACAACACTCCCCGATCCATCAACTCCACCAAAACCCCCCTGCCATCCTTCCCTTTCACCTCAAACTTGAAATCCGCACACACTTCCTCCTCACTGACAAGAAGAGAACTTTCCTCTATACACGCCGGAGTGGATGTCGAATCGACGACAACTGCAACCAAATCTGTAGCCATTTGGTCAGAATCGATCGGGGAAACTCTTCCTGGGGACAGAATACGACGGCTGAGGAAGGGTCGTGGGTTAGGGTTAGGGTTAGGGTTAGGGTTTGGGCTTGGGCTAGGGTTGAGGTTCGTGGAATGAGCGGGAGATTTGACGGGGATTTTGCGATCGGGGCTAGCCGGAGGAGGAGAGAAGGAACAACACCAGGTGGAAGCGCGGCGGCGGTGGTGCGCCGCCATTGGAGCTAAGGTTAGGTCTGGAGCAAAGTATTACAGTGAAGAGGGAGGAGGGATCTCTTTCTCTCTTTTCTTTTGCTTGAGAATATCAATTCTCTGTTTCCGAGGCTTTGCTTTGGTAGAGTGGAGTGTAGTTCAGAAGATTGGGAAATTCCTTCACCAAAAGTAGCTTAAATTTTGAGATTAGATTATAACTGTCAGATATGTCCTAGCACGAATATTAAGGAGCCTGGATCCTAATCGAACGGTATTTACATAAATATAAAATTTGCGTTACTCTAGGGGATCTGCCACTGGTAGAGTAGGAGTGTAGTTCATGGGATTGGCGAGGGATTGAGATCTTTCTCCAGTTAATATGTTGACTTCGTCTCCATTAATTGATTGTGTTGGGATGTAATATTAAACATACTTTTTTGGTGGGTAATATTTTTTTAAGCAAAAAATATTGAAAAATATAGTTATTTATAGGTTATTTCTTTTATTAGAGGTTCAATTCTGTATATAAATAATAAATACTGATATATTAATAAAGGATTCAAATGCCTTCAATTTTTGTGCCTCCACTATGTCTCCATTTTTAAGAACTTTAATAATTCAAAATTTAAAACTTAAAAGTCAAAATAAAACCGTTGTCTACAATGTTTTTTTTATGAGCACATAGAAAAAATAACATAGATTACATCTAACGGATTTATTTTGACATTTATGATTTAAATTTTTATTTATAAACATTTAAAAAAAATAGAGACATAATAGAGTCACAAAAAATAAAAGCATTTCAACTCTATGTATTAATTTGAACATCCGACTCTCAGTATTTACTCGGTGGTAAGAACTGGAGTGTCCATTAGTTATTGAATGGAGAGATTCAGCAACTAGTGTTTGTTTTGCCAGGGAAGAAAACATTGGATTCCTCAAGTATGGAGATATAATTGCGTCAACAAAAGATGGCACAAAAGATGGCGAAAAAGAGGAGGTTGTTACAGTATCCACAATCCGCTACATTCTATATAAAACCAAAAAGCGTACTACCTAGCTATCCTGACGACACCACGAGCAACAGAGTTTACTTAGTAGATATAGTGGACACGTGGCAATCAACAAGTGGACCATAAGGATCGTCAACCATCCACCGTTTGCAGGAAGTCCGGAACAATGTGTCCAGCGAACGTAAACCTCTAACAGGCTGGAGGGATCGGATCTGCGCGCTTCCGTCAAATGGTAGGCCACCGCGCTGATTTGGGCCCCAGTCTTCAGATAAACTATGAAAATAAATAAAAATTGGATGCCCACATGCAGGATCGAACTACAGACCTTCAGTTTACAAGACTGACGCTCTACCACTGAGCTATACGGGCAACTTTTGATTCACTTTTTCCATCATATGAAAAAGAGAATAACATTTAGTCAATGGAACAAGTATCATAACAGGTATTGAATGGTGGACTCTACTACTTTACGGTTCCATATTATTTCAAAAACGAATGTCTATTGGCAGGGCTAAATATTATTTGTGCTTTGAGATTCGTGCAAAGTTAAAAGAACGGTCTAGATCCACTAATTGCAAAAGATTCTCTTCTACAATACCTGAGAGAATACGGATTCATCGGCAATGAGCAGTGGATTTTAATATGGAAATAAATATGTTGTTGTTCAAAAGGAATTAAATAACATAACCTGTTATTCCGATTCCAACCGTTCAAAATTTTCATGTACGAGTCTCAAAGAAGAAAAATTTTCATGCACAAATCTATAAATATAGATCAACGGTTGGGATCGGAATAGGGGTGCAAACAGATCAGATACGGGTCGGATAGTGGTAAAACCATATCCGTATCCGTTTTTAATTTTTGAATACGGATACGGATCGGATATTAAATGGATACATACAGATACGGATCGGATACCGGATATCCATATATATATACATAAATATTTTCATAATATATAGTAAACTATATGATATTTATTTACTATTCGGATACGGATAATTAAATTCAAAACTATATCCGTATCTGTATCCGCACGGATATTCAGATATCATATATCCGTATCTAATTTTTAAATACATATGCGAATACAGTCGGATAATCATCCGACCCATTTGCACCCCTAGATCGGAATAACATGTTCCTGTTATTCCTTCTGAATAACAGCAGATTTATTAATATGTATACTGACACATCATACGATGTCGGTGTTGTTTCACTTTGATTTGGTGACTTTAGTTAAGTTCGATAAAGTGAACTTTGGTACGAATGGGGGTCCGCTTTATTGATCAACAACAAACGGAGTAAGGAAGGGGGGGGGGGGGGGGGGGGTAGAGTAAAGATTAATTGTGATGTTACTTCCATATGTCACAAGATCTTTACAGTTTGATAAATTGGAAGGTACGAATCTTAGATATCTAGGATACGACAAGATATTTCGGAGACATTGCTCATATTTTTTTACACTTATGTGGAGGAATAAAAACTGGAGCAGAACTAGAAAATTGAGATAGGAATTAGATAAATAAGTGTTCTGTAATTTCATTTTATAAGACAGGCTAAGTATAACTTTTTGTATAAATTAAAATTTTAAAAAAATAAACTAACAGATTCCAATTAATAAGGGGTGCTTAGAGCCCCTGAATAAGAAGCTTATTTCTGTTAACCAAAAAAAGTAAAAGCTTATTTCTCTCTTAAGTTGTCAAATAAATTATCCTTATTCTTTCACTTAAACTGTTAAATAAAAATATCATACAATGGTTTAACATATGTCAAAAATATATCAAGAGTGTGATTAGATATAAAAACATATTAAATAGTTACGACAATATATGAGAGAATATAAGAGTTATTCCAAGATATTAAGAGAATATCAGAGTTGTAATATAATATAAGAGTTATTTCAATATATTATTCTGGTTGTATTTGAGGTTTCTCATAAATAGTGAAAATTATAGGCCGCAACGCCTCTCATGTCCTATTTGCTGGGAACTTAAGATATCACTGTGGTGTAGTTTTTTTCTATTTATGACTTTATGTCGATGTATGATTAATAACAAATACATAAATTGAAGACTATTACATTACTAATTGACTTTTTTTTCTCTCAAGTGCCAAAAGAAAATTTATAATGCAAAAAGAAAAACCTTTGCAAGGTCAATTCAATGGTACCACTTAGAAGTCAATAGAAGTATATATAAAGCCCAACGATGCAAATCCTAATTTTTGTGGGGTTTGGTTGTGCAAAATTCCCTACTGAAAATGCTTATGTCAAATCGAAGAGTTCGTTACCTCACCATTTGAGTTAAAAGTCCAGACCGTCCGATCGAAATCCAAACCAATCCGGCCCCAAGTCTACAATGCACAGGATCCCTTTAATATTCGTGTCAATATATAACGAACGGAATGGATTCAAACTCAAAAGGGTGAGGTGCCTTAAGTGATATGAATTCAAACTTTGCTTTATCCATTATTGTTTAGAGAAGTTGACAGGTTATAATTGATGAATACATGAATAAATGCAAAAGTGTTCAAATTATACATCTAAATCAATAAATAAATATACTCTCCGCAAAAATAACTAAATGCATATGAAATGATACAAAACAGAATCTATACTGCACAAATATATACCATACAATACAAGTCAGCTTATACCTGCTCTGGTACAGCTAAATAAGCCTCTGTTGGTGCTACTGGTATAAGACCTGACTGGAACAATTTCACAGGTTTTATTCTTTATAAACCGAAGGGCATAATCTATACTCCCCGCAAAAATAACTAAATGAATATGGAATGATACCTAACATAATCTATACTGCACAAATATATACCATACAACTAAATAAGCCTCTGTTGGTGCTACTGGTACAATACCTGACTGTAACAATTTCACAAGTTCTGTTCTTTACTTCTTTATAAACCGAAGGGCATAATAATGCATATAAATATACAATTTTTACAAATTTACATCTCCATTTTTAAGAGGCAAAAAAAAAAAAATCAACTTTGCAAACTGTTTTAATGGGCTTTATGAAGGGTGCCATTTGATGCTGCATCCAACACTGGAAATAAAATTGAAATATTAAGATTAGCTGTAACTAAAAATAATAATTGATGTAAAAGATTAGTTTTAGATTAGTAAAACAAATCTTTACCTAGGTTTTTGCTCCATGGGCAATTTCTGGCCACTAAGAACACAATCTATTGCCTGACTCAAATCCCTACAATTGAAAAATGTTCATTTTATTTTGAGATGTAATTAGCTCTCAAAACCTTTTCCAACATGCACCCTGTATTTTGTCGATATTTCTGAGAATCGTCAATTTGTTTTATCTTTTTGCAACAGAAGCCAACTGTTTTGAAACATTTGCAAACTAGTCCCAGGCATTCAGTGTCTAATTTTAAAAATTTCAGCCCAATTCCATTACGTCACTTCTTTCAAAATTCAAATTTGGGTAAAATCTATAGAAAAATATACTCTTTTGGGGTTTGGAAGTTTATGTAATTGCAAATATAAGAAGTTACATGCTTTTTTTATTGTCATCCAGAACAAACATGGCTGCAATTTACCAAAATAACCCAAATTTTAATCACTACAAAACAGGTAAAAATGTCAAAAGGGTATTCAGGTAATTACCGTCCAGTAACTGGCAAACTATTACTCGGCCTTGAATCATCAAATTGACCATGGTATACTAATTCGAAAGGTCTCCTCCCATCCTGTTCCAATACATAATTTACACTGGTAAATTAAATCTGCTTTTGAATTTGCAAAAAAAGACTCATGTGTATTGGGTAATATGGTAAATTGGTGAATATTAATGCAACTAAGTACCTTTTTGAAGAGAAAAAATTCAGGTGTGCATACTGCACCAAAAGCACGTGCTACTTCCTGAGACTACATGGGAAAAAAAAAAAATATATATATATATATATATATATATATATATATATAGTCACTTCCATTTTACTAAAGTAAGATCTAATCTCCATTATAATATAAAGAAGGTTGATATAAAAAAATAAGAAATGAGAATAAAATTACTTCATCAAATAAATAGGGGAAAGGGTAACCAAAGAACTTTGCATCTTCGGCCATAAATTCTGGTCCATCCTGAAAATCAACAATATTTACAATTTAGTCCTGAAAAATCAACATATTCCAATTCACTGTCTTAAATTCTGAATGGAATATTCAAAATAACCTGAGGATGGGTAATTATGGAATTTGAAGAAATTGCCACGACTGCTAAATCCTTCTGCAAAGTACCCAACACAAGCCAGGAAACAAAAAACAATCAGAATTATTATTTTTTTATATCAGATGCATAAATCAATAAAATAAAATAAAATAAACTTTACCGTCATATAGAATCTCGTAAGTTTAGTGATCTCTTTCTTTAAGTGCTTGACAAATGGGCAGTGGTTACATATAAACATCACCTTGACAAATGAATAAAACAATTGGGCATTAAAAGAGAGAAATATTTTCATATCAGATTTCTGTTGCAGAAACTTCCCTGAAAAAGTTTATAAAATTAGCAATACATAAAATATAGGAAAATTTAGGTTTTAGTCCTCATACTTTGTGGAAAGAATCAAATTGGTCCTTG
Source organism: Carex myosuroides (assembly GCA_028015225.1). Classification (NCBI taxonomy): domain Eukaryota; kingdom Viridiplantae; phylum Streptophyta; class Magnoliopsida; order Poales; family Cyperaceae; genus Carex; species Carex myosuroides. The sequence continues at coordinate 8,383,329 of CM051464.1, forward strand.
AACTTTCATTTACACTAACTTAGTCCTCGAAGTTTCAAAAAGAAACCAAATTAGTCCCTTTACTTTTCAAAAATGACTAGATCAGTACTTCCATCAGATTTTCGCTATTGTACCAAGTGCAAACAGAAAAAAAAAGTTAAATCAAAGTGAGTTTTAATGTGTTTATTATATTATTTCATACTATATTACAGTTTTGAATCTGGTCATTCCTAATATAAATTGATTACAATAGTGCTGAATAGTTATTTAATTTTTATTGAACTATAAAAACTTGGATTACATCATAGGGATCTAAAAAGTCATGACGTGACCAGATACGTCACGACACAACACGTGTGCCGGTCAAGTGTTGTGATTCGTGTGTTCCAAGCTGTGACCATTCGCGTGACGTGACCATCTTTTGAAAATTTGGCACAGCACCTCATGTTAAATATTTGGTCACGACACAACATGTGGTCACGCGAGTCACGTGTAATTAATTAATTAGATCTTGATCAAATGGTGAATCTTGAATAAACTAACTTAAATTATGAAAAAAATAGTTAAACGTGACTGGTCACGTTTGGATATGTCACGTGTAGCCCCGGTGTGTCTTGGTCACGGCGTGACTAACGTGCCGTGACCATCGTTCCAAATTTGGTAACGGCATGGCACGTATTTAGAACCCTAGGCAGAGCATAAATCCACTTGTCAAATAAAATAATGCACATCAGACTTTTCATGTATTAATTTGATTATTTTAGAAAGTTGGAGGACTAAAATCTAAATTTTTTCCATAAGATATCTAAACACCATACCAGCAATGCAGGATGGCCCTCAAAATCATCCAATTTTACAATTTTTCCAGTCAGCGGCTCGGGAAGCTGTGTAAAATCAATTCCAAATCCAAACTTAAATATTCATAATAAAAAATGTATATATGTTTAGTACTTCATTTTAGAAAAAGAATAAACAACCTCGAAGTAAGGAGCTCGAAATCCGAGAGAGACGCTAGTGGATTCGGTCCGGGCCGCCCGAATCTGGAGAGAAGCGGGTCTTCGAGTTCTAACGGGTAGAATCCGTAAAGACCGACGGTAACGAGTGCTGGCGCTAAGGAAGAGAGATGACGTGGCAGAGCACGTGGTAGAGGCCGTACGGAGGATAGACGGAGAAGAGAGGAGCACGGCCGTAGAGGGACCGTACGCACGTGCCAGCACAGCCATATCTGATATCTCTCTCTCTCTCTTACCAGTCTCTAGCTGTTGCTCAGTGGAAGGAATTCGTATCGACAGAGGTAACAGAAATTTTGAGTAAGATCCGGACCGTTCGATCAGCTTTGGCACGAATATTAAAGGAGTCTGTGACTTCCCTCGGACCGGATTGGCCCCGATTCTTATCGGACGGACCGAGTGATATGGACTCGGAAGCCTGTGGAAGCCTGGAACGCTACAATGAGTGTCACTGTGGAATTTGGTTAGTATCCCATCTGTTTGTATTTAAAAATTTGTTTAAAATTTGTATCCGTTCTCTACTGCATTTGCTTCCACAGGATCAAATTTACTGGAAAAATATTTACAAGTAAACAAACAATTAATAAATAGTAAATATTTACTGAATAAATTAAGATGAGGGTTCAAATCAGGGGCGAACCCAAGTTTGGTCCCCTGAATTTTGAAATTGTATGAAGATCTATAGACCCAGATTGGCTTTGCCTCTCGGAAATTCTAATTTGTAATTTGAGTTAAATTTTGAGTTAAAATTAAAATAAATTTTTTGAATTTGAATTGGTAATTAGAATTAGAAGTTAGAGCATTATTTTTTATCTAGTATCCGATTAGCTAATGTGTTTGAACCCGATTAACTATTTAAATCATATTTGCTATTTTGTTGCCCCCGATGAAAATCCTGGATCCGACCCTGGTTCAAATGTCTTTATTTTTTGTGCTTTTCTTATACCTTCTTTTTTCAAATGTTAATAATTTAAAATTTAAAACTAAAATATCAAAATAAAACTATTACATTTAATCTATATAATTTAATCTATATAATTTTCTCCGTGCACATATAAATGATTACGGCATTTTAACTTTGTTTTGATATGAGTTGCAAAATTATATTGATATGGATAAATTATGGACGTTGATTCTCATTGATTTATATAAAAACAAAATCGAAAAGTGATAGTTTTTTATGTACATTTTCAAATATAACTTTTAAATTTTTTGTTATTAGAAAATTAAAAAGTAAAGATATAATGGAAGACAAAAAATGAAGACATTTCAACCATTCTCGTAAATCAATGACTTATATAATTTAATAAAAAATTAGCAAATAAATAAATATATTACTTTAAATATAAAAAAATATTAGTTCCATTATTTTTAAATAGAATACAAAATAATTAATTTCATTAAAAATTGCTAATTAAATAAAATTGTATAAAATATTGTACATATGTTTGTCCCTATATAATTATTATATTGTTAAACGTACAAATAAAACTTTATATTTATCAATTACAAATAGAATAATGATACAAAATAGTCTATATCCTTATCCGATAAGTTTCAAATTTCTGTTAAAATTAAGACTTTTGTTGTTAATTAATGTATACAGTTATCGAATTTATTAAATGAAATTATTGTTATTAAGGATTTTAAAAATCAGAATAGTCAAACAATAATTCTTTAATAGGATCATGGCCATGGACTAACCAACCAGGAACCATTAAAAGGGAGAATAATCAAAAGAGCAATACAATGATACCTCCAAAATACTAACTTCATCCTTCCAAAATTAATCCTTCATGGAAATTAAAACACTTATCTTCATTCTCTATTCTTATTTGTTTCAAGATAGTGTCTCTAAAAGACAAAAGAGCCTCTATTAAGAAAATGAAAATAAAAATAAAAATGGACAGTTATATATACAAGTAATTAACAAATAAATCAATTCTGCAAAAGCTTTGACAACTACCAATAATCTCCACAGGAGCATTTACCCAAATTAAATCTATGTAAACGGGTCGGGTCTCTAACCAAAATTTTCCTCTTTTCACTATCCGATAACAACTTGAGCACCTCATGGCGATCATTACAAACTCTCTGGTTCTTCACAATCCTAATCGGAGCGAAACCGGGCAAATCCGTTAATCCGATGCAAACTGCCAACAATTCTCCATGGATTTTTACTGAATTACCCTCCCATTTGTTACTGGTATGAAACTCCATTTCCCATATCTTACTGTCACTACCCTTACTCTTCTCCTTTGTATCAACTAAGAATTTGTGGGCTTTTTTGTAAATTGAGCTATAACGGGGCGGTAAAGAATTAGGTGATCCGTCAGTCAAAACTTTAACGGGCCCACGGGTCTCAATCCAAGTAAAACCCGTTTCTCTAACAGCTCCTCTTTCCCTCATTAAACCTCTTGTTTTCATAGCCAACGAAAACTTCCCCATACTCGTATAAATGTTGTATAAAATGATGTAAGTAGCAGCATTTAATGGTTCAAGCTCTATTAACCTCTCTCCTACCTTTATAGCCCTATCTTTATCTCTGTTAAGTCGACAAGCCTGAAAAAGAGTGTGCCAGACTAAAGAATTGGATTCAAACCCGGAACCCGTTATGAAATCCTCGGCCTCTGTTAGCCTTCCAGCATGGCCCAACAGGTCAACCATGCAAGACATGTGGTTCACAGTTGGAGATGAACCATAGTATTTGATCATTGTCTCGTAAAACCTATAATAAAAAAGACAAAAGAACTAAAGTGTTACTTCTTTTGTACTTGGTATAAGCCAGTATGGTACCGGCAGAGCATCAATGATAGACAACCTGTACATATGGTCTGTGCGAGAAACATGAACTACATATGATTGGTGCTTGTGCATAGGGGTGTTCAAAAGGTCAGGTCGGTTAAAACCGTATTAAATAGTCAAACGAAGATTTTATTTGGTTTCCAACAATCTAACCGAACCAACCTAATTAAATTTGTCAACCGAATAACAACTAATAAAAACCGAAGTAAAATTCGATTTGTTTGGTTGAATCGAAATAAGAGAGATTAAATTTTAGATAGTCAAAACTCAATACATACACAAATATATTTAATAATTACATAAATAAATATATATAACAGTGAACCGAAATAAGAGAGATTAAAAAAACCAAAGTAATTCAAGTAAATATCAAGTAAAATTCAGTTTGTTTGGTGGGACTGAAATAAGAGATATTAAACCGAACCAAATATAAAAAAAAGAAGTAATTCATAAATACAACCGAACCGAACCATTTAATCCAAAATTTGTCGGTTCAGTTGAAAATCAAATAAACCGGATCCAATGAACACTCTACTCAGAATGTGTGTTTGTGGATGAAAGTGTGCATGCTGCTGTGTGCTTATGTGTGTGTGAGAGAGAAGAAGAGAGGAGAAATAATCCTGACCTAATTCCATCTTCAATTATCCCACAATGGCTGCAAGCGGTAAGAATTGCCAAAAAGACCTTTTCATTTATTGTAAACCCATGCCTTTCCATTTCTTCAAAAAGGTCCACAGCCTCCCTCCCAAAACTGTTAACACCATAACCGGAAATCATATCAGACCATGAAGAAACATCGAAGCAATCTATCGCATTGAAAACCCTAATTGCTGCCTCTATATCCCCAGTTTTACTATACATACCAATCAATGAATTACAACAAACAGTGTAACCGTCAAGCCCTGATTTGATCATATAAGCATGGATCTCCTCTCCAATTCGAATTAAACCCGTATCCGAACAACCATTTGTTAAATTTGATAAGATGAAATCATCTAGGTTTAACCTAAGAGACAAAGTTTCTTTGAACAAATCAAATGCTTTCTCTAAATGCCCGTTATGAATATAAGCATTGATCATAGTGCCCCAAACAAAAACATCTTCCTTTGAAACCAAATCAAAACATCTCAAACTATCAGCAATAAAACCTGAATTTGAATAGAGGGAAATTAGGGAATGGCCAATGAACCCATCATTTTCAAGCCCGTTTAGAACCACATGCGCATGAAGTTGCCTTGCAAATTCAATTTCATTTATCAAATTACAAGCCCCTAGCATAATCTTCAAAGTACATTTAGAAGGTCTGATTCTTCTTCTTAGCATCTCACGATATAGCTCCAGTGCACCAATCCTAATTTCCCGATTTATTTCATTTCCTAACCAGCAAAAGCCAGCAATCATGGCATTAAATACCACTTCATCTGGATTTGGAATATTTTGAAATATTTTAATGGCCTCCTCTAAACCACCACTTTTTGCATACAGATCAACCAAGGCACTACCTACAAATAAATCCAAATCTAAACCAATTTTTACCACACAACCATGTATCACCCTTCTTATTTCTTCACAATTTAAAGAAGCATTGCATGCTTTAAGAACCGTGCAAAGAGCAAAATTGTTAAGCCTAGCCCCTGACCGGTGCATCCGAAGTAGAACCTCTATTGCCATCTCAGGCCTACCAGATTTTGCGTAGGCACTGGCTAGTAAATTCCATGAACTTTCATTTACTTCTTTAGCTCGGTCAAAAACTAATCTCACATCACCTATCATGCCACATTTAGAATACATATCCATTACAAAATTCACAGCAAACGGACTAGTAAGAAACCCATTCACAACGATTAACCCATGAATTATTCTACCGTGCTTTAAATCCTCTAACCCGGCACACGCACTGAGCGCACCAGCATAACTATACTGGTCAAGCAAAACTCTACCATTTCTTGCATTTCTAAAAGCATTTAACGCATTATCATACAAACCCATTTGAGAGTAGCCAGAAACTAGAGAATTCCATGTAACGGAATCTCTCACAGGCATTTTGTCGAACAGTTGACGGGCAGTCAACAGGTCGCCACATTTACAATACACGTTGAGGAGTATATTGTGCATGTATAGACCGGGTCTATAGTCGGTTCTGATCATGAGCGAATGAAGAAGCTTTCCGAGGTGCAAAGACCTGGTCTTGGTGCACTGAAGAAGAAAGCGGGTGTAAGTGGCAGTCTCCAACCAAACTCCCAGTCGCTTGTTCGATGAGAATTCCATTGGAGTTAGGGTTAGGGTTAGGGTTTGAGTAGAAAGGTTGAGATTCTTGTGACAAGGGAATTGCCATTGATTGGTGGCGCGAGATTTTGGTTTGGGTATTTGTATTTCAAAGAGGGAATAAAATGACGAGGGTTTAATTTAATCGCACTAACGGTTAACGGGTCAAATTTCAGATCCGCTGCTCTTAACTACATATCGGGTTCGATATTTCGGGTTCAATAGTTCGATAGTCACAGGAATTCGTATCTCTGCATTAACGGAACGTTAATAGATCTGGACCGTCCGATTGAGATCCGCACTAATATTGAAGAGCTCCGTGCGTTATAAGCGTGGGCCGGATTGGCTCCAATCCCGATCAGACAGATCTTGAAGGCAATGCAGCTTAGCAGCCCTGTAACTTCAATGAAATTTGAGTAGAACTAGGGTGTTCTTAAGTTCACCAAGTCTCTTTGTGAGCTTAACTAAAAAAATTCATCGGATTGGCTTCAAGTGAAACATCTAAACCGTTAAAACCGATCTATTTCATGAGTGATGAGTTTACATGTCAAATTTATAAATTTTCAAACTAATTTAATATAAAGTCAAGTGGTAAAAAAATGATGAAAAATGAACACATTAGAATTAACTTATAAATCATCTTTTTTTGACCGCTTGACTTTATACTAAATTAGTTCAAAAATTTATAAATTTGACATGTAAACGTACCACTCGTGAAGTAAATCGATTTTAACGGTTTGGATGCATCGTTTGAAGCCAATTCAATAGGTTTTTGAATTAAGCTCTCAAAAGGGCTTGGTGAGCTTAAGAACACCCTAGTTCTACTCTAGAAATTTATCTGAATTTTTTAATTTTATATAGTTTAGGAGGGGGGATCAAGTTACAACAAATTTGAATTACGACAAAGTTACAACAACTATTTTTTTCATTTTCAAAGTCCAAATTGTCGATTCAAACTGTTTAACATGATTATCTAAATAAAATGTGCTTACAGATCAAATTTTACATTTTTTTGAATATTTTTACTATTTGTTAAGATGGGTACAAAATTCAATGGTCTGAATATGACTATTTTTTTTGTAAAATAATTAATAAATAGTAAAAAAATTCAAAAAAATGTAAATTTGATCTGCAAGCACATTTTATTGTGGAGATCATGTTGAACGGTTTGGATTGACGATTTGGACTTTGAAAATGAAAAAAATAGTTGTTGTAACTTTGTTGCAACTTGATCCCTCCTCATAGTTTAGTTCATTTCATATTTAATATATGGTTGTAATTTAATAGTTAGAATTTCATTTTGAAGTTGTAGAGATTTGAAATTTTGAGTAAAGTTGGAGATTAAGTCACCAAACTATTTAATACCTCTTATTACAACAAATGATTTTCTTCATTCAGATTTCAACGATGACCTTCTACATAAAAACTATATGTCTCTGCTAGTAAATCAAAGACTAGTTCTTCACAATAACCACATATTATATATTTATATACATAATAATTAATAATAATTATGTATTTTATGTTTCATCCTCCTGAATCTATTTTCTTTAATTCCACCTCTGATAGTGATTGGTCTTATCAAACATATTGTTGCACAATATATATCTTATGTAATTTGTTTCTCTCTAATCAATCTTTTTCTTGCTTTAAAAAAAAAAATAGAAGCTTTATTTAAAGGGCAGGGGAAAAAAAACAGTGAGACATATTTGACAATCATGTTAATTGAAACCAAAATTAGTTGAAATTAAAATTAAATAGAAACGTTTATCTAATGTGACATATTTTGAGAGTATTTAATCACTGATCAATTGACGAAAAGAAAATTTTGCATTCCATTTATTTTATATTAAAGGCAATCATTGTTGTTCTGGATCTCAAAATGTGGTAAGTCCTTCAAATCATGACTTTGATCTAAAAAAATGAGGCAGAGGTGGCACTTACCTCTCTTGGCTCAAAAAGATTTTAAAATGTTTTTATTTTTAATATTTTTCAGAAAAAATTATAAAACTATACTTAATTCCAAAAATATAAAAAATTAATTATATCTTACTCCAATTTTTTTTCTTAAAATATTCTTTTTATTTTTGTACTTATATATATAAAAAAATATACTTAATATTCAAAATAATTATAAAACTATGTTTCATCCTAAAATTTTATCCCACTCTACTAATAATTTTAACTCCGCCATGTTCCTCTTTGTATTTAGTAAAGATTGGAGAGGTGAAAAATTGAGGAACCCACAAAAGCACCTCTCCATGAAGAGAACGAAATAGGTCTGATGGGCATTGGATCTACTTTTAAGTCTGATGGGCTACATGACTGTTCTATTCGAATTAAGATCCGTGCATATAAAAATTGACGTGAGCATGAATGAATATTAAAGCGGAGCAAATGTGTCTTAAAATGAATCGGATGGTCATGGAACTCATCAAACCTAAAGTAGGTCAGATAACCATTGGACCTACTCCGCAATTCTCCATGAAGGATGTCACAAATCCAAATATTAGGGATACAAATATCAGTCCTACATCATAAAAAGGATTTTTCTTCTTCTTAATTTTGAAAAAGAATTATAATTCGATAACACCACCAATTTATAAATTTTTCATAATGTGTGCATCCAAAATAAGTGGAGTATCATGTAGCCAACAAATTTGTACTCCATTCCTACTTTGAAAATTTTGAAAATTTCACATTTTCTCTGTGTAACCTGTTACAAGCAAACAACTTGAAAAATTTTACGTGGTTAGTACATCAGGGAGAGATGTCTGTGAACCGAGCACCTTACCACCGACATCGGGAAATGTCTCGAATCCGGGCATGGGACCCACTTTGCCGTTTCTCTCTACTCTAATTGGGTACTTCATTAAGTGTCCCTGCATATCCTTGTATACTTCTGGTGAACCGTAAGTGATCCAGTTCTCCTCTGCCAATTCATTTACCCTTTTTACGCATTCTAGGCTTTGCGGCTCGGTAAAACAGTCTTCGACTTCGCCCAAGTGCTCCGCCCATAATGACATTCGGTACCCGTAAACCTGTATAAAATCATACTGTCTTTTCTGAGTAAAAAGATTGCTGTTGTAAGGTGGAAATGTAGTATTTTCTTGACTAATTTGATTTAAAAAATACCTATAAAATATCAATCTATCTGGACTAATGTCATGTTCATTGTTCAGTTGTTATTTTTTTCACCATTATGTAGTACTGATGCTGGTAAAATCCAACTAACACTTAAGCTTATGTACATATTATTGCGTGTTCATATAATTAAAAGTGAGGGTTCTTGAGTGAGGCTATGGTACTATGCATAGCGCGGATTGGTCTGTACCATGAATCAATATCTCTGTTTTTAAAGTCCAAACAGTCAATCTGAACCATTTAATATGATCTCCATATGAAAATGTACTTGTAGATCAAATTTTATATTTTTTATAATTTTTTTACTTTTTGTTTAGTCACTTGATCTAAAAATTCTAGACCATTCAAAAGTAGTGATTTCTACTTATTAAAAAATAGTAAAAAATGTAAAAATCAGTCTGCAAGTACATTTTCGTACGAAGATCATGTTGAACAGTTCAAATCAACTATTTGAACTTTAAAATCAAGGATATTGATCCATAGTATGGCCCAATCCACGCTATGCATATAGTACCATAGCCTCACTCAACTGAGGGTTCTTCATTTCCCTCACAAAGGGTGTATATGCATGTGTCTGTGAGTAAGAGAGAGAGAGAGAGAGAGACCTGGCCATGGGGGTGAGCGTGTTTCCGGGCCCACGTGTAGTGAGGCTGGTAAGCGCCCATAGCAATTTCGGTATCTCGAGATCCTTCTAGAGACCTCTGGTTTATATTAGCCGATCCAATTAACACGTATTCATCATCAACAACCATCCCTTTTGAGTGCACATATATCATAAACCTCCTGAATTTCTGACTCGCTTTCTGCACACACACAGAAAAAAGATAGCAAAAGTGTTTAATCTAATGCATTTGACCAAGTCTTAACTGAGATTTTAATTGTTAATTTTTTCTATGTTGTGTGACTATCCAAAAAAAAACTTGAAGCAAGATGATTCATTAAGCTTACGAAAATACACTTATGATGAATTTAACAAAATGCACTTCACCAAATTTTACACAAAATAAATTAGAAAAGGTAAATATTTTGCATATTCTTGTGATAGAAAAATGGGATAACATCATGTGCAACAAGGAAGCGGGGTGCGTCCAATGAGCATCAGACTCAAATTGGTCCGATGTCCGCTTGGAACTGTCTGATTAGCTTCATGATCCGTGCACGCCGCTTCAATATTTGTTCATGCCGCTTCAATATTTGTGCGGATCAAATGCGCACGAATCAAGAAGCGAATCGGACGTGTCCCGCTTCCGTGCAACAATGGTATGTGTTAAAAAGCATCATATGCCCCGAAACTGAAAATATAATTTAAAAATCATAGAAAATGTTATACATGTTCATAGAAAACATGAAAAAAAAATCATTTTTAGTGTTTTTAGTAACAAAAGGTATGGTATTTTATAACCTGTAGAGCACATGTAAAATGAATAAAATCTGAAGCTAACTTCAGTGCGTACTCACTGAGGAGCTTTCACCGAGAAGAGAAGACCTGTCTCTTGTACCAGATTCACGCTTTCCGAGGCAGTAAAAATTCAAATAGTCTTGTGGATGGTGTGTTTCTGATAAGCCTTCTTGGTTTAAAGCAGTTGCTATCATCTTGTACATCATTTTCATTGTTAGCCCCTAATTAACACAAAATAGAAGTGTTAACAAATTAATAGGTGACATATATAATTGTACCGGTCGGATTCTAATATATGCATATTTGGGTTTTGTTTATGGTTCAACTTTTTTTTTTTTGGGAATTTCATGTATACCCCTCAAAAACCTTAAAATTACATATCCCCCCTCTAAAATTATCCATAATATCATATTTACCATTCTAAATTTCAAAAACTTACAAATTTACCCAATTTAAACCCATTTAAATATATAAAGTACCCATTTTACCCTTTTAAAAAAAAATAAGAATATGCAAAAAAATGTAACCTATTTATAAAGTACCCATTTTACCCTTTTTTTAAAAAATAAAAAAATGTAACCTATTTAAGAGTAATATTTAGTCTTCTAATTAATGAATTTTTGGAATTTCGAAGGGAAAATAAGATATTATGAATTTTAGAGGGGCAAATACGTAATTTCAATGTTTTTAAGGGGGTATACATGAAATTTCCTCATTTTTTCAGCCATAAAAGGGGGCCCGGGGGGGGGGTTTGTTTTTCTCTCTGCTCAGTGTTTTGTGTTATGTGCTTGGAGTTGTATGAGGTAGTTGCTAGCATTTTCTTTTACCTGCCAGAAGAGGATCTCTTGCATTGGTGCATTGGTAGGGTTTCCCTCGGGCCACATGGGAATCACAACATAAACCGAGAAGCGTTCTCTAGCCTTTATCTTGCTTACAATTTTTAATGCTAATTCAATTGGTATCAGATTATCAGCACCTATTTTAAAGAAGCATTAGATTATAATTAAATGAGAATATGGAAATTGTCACAAAAATATGAAAATTTGCATTTTGCAAAATTGTCTGGTTTAAGTTTTTACAGGGTGATTATGTAACTTCACCTGTTTTTCTGTGGGAAGGCCAACTGTATGATGAACCAATAAAATATTGGTTTTCTATGTATATAAAGTGCTGTGCTGCTCTTATGGCTTTTACATATGCTGTGTGTATACTCCTGTCTATCTTTAAATTCTTTGCACATACAAGGTTCTCATGAAAAAGAAAAAAAAAGAAAAAAAGTTAACAGATAAGAAGTTACAAAGAAGTAGCTCCTAAAGCTAATAAAATAATAACAGTTCCCTTCTTTTGGCGTACCTGTGCTTCTGCCTCTTGTACCACTTTTGGAAATCCCTTCACTGATCCTGAATCAATCGACCGAAAAACCTAGCATCAAATAAGAAAGTTCTTAATAGAAGTGGTGGAAAAATATTCAAACTTCAAATGTAATTTAATGTTTTATTTCCTACAACTTTCAGCTGGTTTCACCAAATTAAAGAAAATCAACATCAGAAAATTTTATCTCAGTGGCTGTCGAGTATAGTATTGTAAATAGTTCTTATATTCAAAATTATAGAAACAAAATTGGTCAATATTGAAAAAGAGTGAGGCCAGATTAGTCCATACTATATATGGATCGATATCTTTGTTTTCAGAGTCTAAACAGTCGATATGAACCGTTCAACAAGATCTATATATGAAAATGTATTTGCAGACCAAATTTTACATTTTATAGAATTTCTATTATATATATTTTTAGTAGGTATAAGGTCAGTACTTTTGAATGGTTTCTAGTCTTTAGAATTTAGATCAAGTGAATTTCCACCTATCTAAAAAAAATAGTAAAAACATTCTAAAAAATGTAAAATTTGATCTACAAGTACAATTTTATATGGAGATCATGTTGAACGGTTCACATCAACTGTTTCGACTTCAAAAATGAAGATATTGATCCATATTACGGACCAATCTGCACTATGCATAGTACCATAGCCTCACTCATTGAAAAATATATAAGAGGGTAAGATAGTAAATACATACTTGCACATGCCAACTTTCGGGATCTTCTTCGTTACAAACATATGCATTATTGGAGTTGTCATTGGAAGGAGAGAGAATCCAAGATATTCGATTGACTTTTATCAATGTATCATCGGTCCAACTCGTCACTCTTTTCAAACTAACCTTCCATTTTGTCGCCTTTCTCCATCTCTGCTCGAAATTTGTTAATATGTCATATGCCGCTGGCCCCTCAATTTTACAATGTAGGTCATGCCATGGTTGTCTCGGCCCATTTCCATTTACCTATTTATAGAGAGTGTGTTATAAATAACAAACGGTTCATTGTATCGCGGGTAAATATGATATTATGAATTTTAGAGGGGGTAATGAATTGGGTATATATGATATTATGAATTTTAACAGAGAAGACAATGAATTGGGTATATTTGTGAGTTTCGGAACTTTAGAAGGGTAAATATGATATTAATAATTTTAGAGCGGGAAATACCTAATTTCAAGGTTTGTTGGTGCATACATGAAAATCCCCCTTTATTTTTCAACTAATAAAGTGAAATCATTTTCTCAGTGATACATTGATTTTCTTTCTTGAAAATAAAATGGATACCAGATTCTGTTAATTAAGAAAAAGATCATAGTAGTATAATATAGTGAAGTTGTGAATAACATAAGGTGATATCATTTTAAATATTCCTACTATGTTAAGGCCTCCTTGCAAAAATACAGGAATGAATTGTGTGGTGATTTATCAGTAAAAGCAGGATATTTCATTTCTATAGAAATTCGATCAAGGGGTGAGAGAAGGATCATACTGTCAATGTGGGGTTGTGGATGTCGCTTCTGAAAACCGTGTTGAGATCTTTAAAAAGCCTGTGCTCTGGTGTGTCGTATCGTCCATCACACATGTCGAGACCTCCAATAAAAGCGGTTACTTTACGGTTGTTTCCCCCAGCAGGTGTGTCGACAATCACACACTTTTGATGGTGTGTGAATAGAGTACCCACTACCTGAAACTCAGATAATGTTTTTTACTTCCTAAATAATAATAATAATAAACCAAATTAGAGTGACTATGGAACTAATTAAAAATAATCACTAATCAGTACTGAGGATTTCTCTTCATGTTAATCTTTCTCATTGGGGATTTCTCACTACACCGTTACTTAATTATGAATTTTGATCTTATTTAGTAATTAAATTAGAACATCTCTCATGTAAGGATAAGATCTGAAGGCTCACCTGTTGTTTGAAAATGCTAAGTTTGGTACTAGCATATCTAGGTGCCAACACACAATGCACGCTTGAATGCTTGAAAAATTTCCTTGTTTCTTCATCATGCGTATGCATTATGCCATTCTACATTGTTAAAAATAGTGGTATGAAAATAAACAAAGGAAAATTATTCACGTATATCTCTTCAATTTTCAAATTATCATATATATAATATACCCAACAAATCATGAACCATATAGTGAATAAATTAAATAGGGCCTTGATGCCCTAAAATGTTAAAGTAGTAAAGCCAAATGTGATATTATTTCATGAAGAAAAGATTAGTTAGATGTACCGTTTTGAGATAAAATTTATCATGCGAGGTTTTATCGTCCCATATCAGCAACACCACTCTTACTCCCTCTTGCGTCTTAAATTTCAACATCTCTCCTAGAGTCATGTCGCCTCCGTTCGGCAATGGGCGTGTCGGTTCACGCACTAATTTCACCGGGTGGTAAACGGACCACCCCACCACATATATCAGATGGTGTGCCTCTAGTATTGCATGGCAAATATCCTCCCAACATTTATTTTGCTCATACATTTTGCCCCCATCTAACTCTATCTTAGGTAATGTGTCATCCATCACATGAGCATCTTGGTATAAGGTTACCTACAAATCAGAATCCACGAGTTTTATTAAGTATATACTATATAATGTAACCTTCAATCTGGTTATGGCCTTATAATTATACAAGTATAATAAATATATTATCAGGTTTACATGTTTTGCCATTACCTTACCGCCTTTTCTTAAAGGGAAGTACGCATTGGGCACACCCGAATAGTTTGGACCCGCTCCAACACCATTTCCATACAAACTATTCATCTCTACTGCCTTATATTGTAATGATATGTGCAGCTCTGGGCTGCTTTGACCAGATTTGACTGGTTCACCTGATTGATTTACCAGGGGAAACCAACTCTTTATTACTTCTCCTGTCATGACCTTTTCAACTGGTACTGAGGCAATACCAATCAATTGCGCACCGAACAAGTCGTTATCTTTTACCTAACAATATGTAGAGAGAAATATGATTAACTAAGGATTACAGCTGGATTTGGAGTTACTGTCAACCAATAAACCAAAAAAAAGGAAATTTTATCTCACTGGTACTGTACCACTACCAGACAAGGTACCAATATCCATACTGATATTGGTGAAGTATATATTGAACAGTGGTCAGCTTTCTATTTTGCTTTTGGTGGTTACATTATTTTTCTGTACTTGATTTTATTTATTACAATAGCAACAAAAACTGACCGATTCTCGTTAATTTTGTTCATGCAAAAATTTGTACCAGTGCTTCAATTCTTTACCTGAAATTCAACCATAGCAGTGGGATGCGCCACATTAACAACAAAATGCTCCTCCCATTTCGGGTTCTCGGAATTAGGTATAACTCGGGTCTGTGCAACAGTTGCACCCGACAAGCAAACAGATACATATGGGTCACTGGTAATAATATTGTGGACCCCACCTCGCTTCTTTCTGGGTTTCATGCAAGGGGGCTTACATCCGGAAAAGCACCGCCTCATCCTCTCTGACATTATATCCATGTTTGGTAGGGACCGCGCTTCATGAATCCATATGTCGAGGTCACCGTGCAAGACTTTAATGTAAGTAACTGTACAAATTTTTGAGCTTGTACTGGCATCTGTAAAAGTTTCGGTACTGGGACATGGGGTGTGGTTGTTTGGGGTCTTGTCAGATTCTTGGATTTCATTAATTAAATCGGTTGACATGGTGTCAGAACTTAGTTGTTAAATTGTAGCACAAGATACTACTGATAGAGATTTTGAATTATATTGCAGCTTTTTTATTTTTTTACTGGTAATGGGGTTAGGGAGTGAAGATTGCATTAACTCTGCATAGCCAGCAATGAAGATACCTAAAAGGAAGTTCAAAATGTGTTTACTCAGTAACATGACGTAACCATCCGATCAAATATATATGACCTGTACGGTAAGAACATGATGTATTAGAGCAATTTTCTTATTTTTTTTTTCAATAAAGGAAAGACTAATTGATAATCTTTTATTTTAAAAAGGCATGCTACTTTGGTTCATTTTTAATGAAAAACAATATCTTAATTAGAAATCAAAGTTCTCCATTTACCGAATTGAACCAAAAGTTCAAAAATGTTCTGGATGAGTCTCTAAATAATTAAATGAAAACTTGACATTTTCCAAATTAAGTATTAGAACATTTGATCAGCGAAATCAAAGGAAAACAAAACTGATAGCTGAAATCAGAATACCAGATATAACAATCAAACAAGAAAACTGGTTTCTTCATCGCTCATCGGTTCCGAATATAATATTAAGCAAGAAGAAAAAATTCTACAAAATAAGACCAATTATAAAGAAGAAATTGGAACTGCAAAAAGAAAATGGGTTTAAATGAATTACCTTCAATAAAGGAGTGCTGACATGCAGAGAAATTTGAAAAATTAAGTTGGATGATAATTTTTTTAATTTTTATTTTCTGTTCTTACTGTTATTTTCTTGAGGTTAAATGACCATCCCTGCATAATCTGCCAGCATGAGTCGATGAATTTTTTGTTTGCACGTGGAGCAATCAAACATTATACACCCCAAAAATGGAATATTTAAAAAAAATTCTGAAAAAGGCATTTTTCAATCTTCTCTTTTTCTATTTTTGCTTATCCATGATATCAGTCCTGAATTATAGGAAATTTATACCTGTACAAACCCGACATTTTTATTAATATCCAAAGTTTAATACAAATTATTAATTATACCCAGAACTCAACTCAATATCGACATATACCCAAGCCGGCCATTTTCTGGCCGGCTATGTTCCCTCCCTAAGCCGGCCATTTTATGGCCGGCTATGTACCTTTTTTTTTTTTTTTTTTTTTTTTTAGAGAGACACTATGATGATCAAAATATTGAAATCTAACTCTGAAAATTTGAAATTTTTGTTTAAATTATTTGTTATATTACTTCTTTGAGGAGGGATCAAATTACAACAATTATTTTTTTTATTTTCAAAGTCCAAATCGTCGATCCAAACCGTTCAACATGATTTCCACAATAAACTGTGCTTGCATATCAAATTTTACATTTTTTTGAATTTGTTTACTATTTATTAAGTATTTTACAAAAAATAGTCATATTCAGACCATTGAATTTTGTACCCATCTTAATAAATAGTAAAAAAATTCAAAAAAAATGTAAAATTTGATCTGCAAGCACATTTTATTTAGATAATCATGTTGAACAGTTTGGATCGACGATTTGGACTTTGAAAATGAAAAAAATAGTTGTTGTAACTTGATCCCTCCTCTACTTCTTTTGATGTATAATTAGCATATTTATACTAAAATACGCTAGAATACTTGAAATTATGTTGAATTACACTATATTACAATAAATTATGTTCAATTATACTAAATTACGTTAAATTACAATAACTTCGCTAATTATGCTGAAATACAGTAAAAAAAACACAAAACTACACAAAATTACGCTATAGTAGACTGATTTTGCTCATCTTTCATGAATCATAAAAAATAGTAAAAAAGTTCCAAAAATAGTAAAAATTGGTAATCTGCAAGTTCATTATGTAACTAATTTACTGAGCTACTTGGATTGAATGATAGAAATGAAAATCTTAATCGGAAACTTCAACTCAAGTTTTGAGGCTCTTCTCTTTGTTTTTTGGCGATTCTGAATTTCGGAATCCAGCATAGCTGGCACAAACGCATGCGCATTTTCGCAAGCTTTCCGAAAAGTGGTCATTTGCTGAAATCGGACACTCGAGCGCCGTTTTATGAGCGTTTGAAGTTTCATCGTTGTTTTTCTCCTTTTCAGTGAAGATATCGTCCCTATTCATATCGTATTTTAGCGTAATTTAATGTAATTTAACGTAATTTAACATAATTTAGTGTTATTCAACATAATTTCAATTAATCTATCGTATTTTAGTATAAATATGCTAATTATACATCAAAGAAGTAATATAACAAATAATTTAAACAAAAATTTATCGTATTTCAGAGTTAGATTTCAATATTTTGATCTTCATAGTGTTTCTAAAAAAAAAAAAAAAAAAAAAAAAAAAAAAAAGGGTACATAGCCGGCCATTTTCTGGCCGGCTTAGGGAGGGAACATAGCCGGCCAGAAAATGGCCGGCTTGGGTATATATCGATATTGAGTTGAGTTCTGGGTATAATTAATAATTTGTATTAAACTTTGGATATTAATAAAAATGTCGGTGTACAAACAATGCATTTTTGTTTGTAATTTATTAATGACCAGTGTAATTTAGTCTGTCAGGTACATTTTTGAATTGTGAATCCTATATATATTTCTGTCTTAGTTATGAATTCGCACAATAAATATTAGGAAAAAATTTCTATGAGAAGGGTTAAAATGACTTCATTTTTTGTGCCTCCATCATGCCTCCATTTTTAAAAACTTTAATAACTCAAAATTTTAACTTAAAAGTCAAATAAAACCATTGGATATGATCTACATCATTTTATCTATGCGCGTGTAAAACATTATGACGTTTCAACTTTGTTTTGGTTGTCATCAAGAGCTTGTAAAAATGTACTAATGTGGATAATTTATTGACGTTGATTTTTCAACTTATTGATTCACATAAAACAAAATTGAAATTTGATAATTTTTTATGAGCACAGAGAGAAAATAACATAGATCACATGTACCGGTTTTATTTTGATGTCTATGTTTTAAGTTTGAGTTATTAAAGTTTTTAAAAATAGAGGAACGATGGAGGCATGGACCCTCCTCTTTTCTATTTACTCTTCACAACTTGTATAGTTTCTTATTTATCTTGAGAGACTTTAATTTATCTTGTTCACCTCTCAAGTCTCAACTCTTGCAACTCTTTCTTATCTATCCTAGTGTAATTAGTTTCATATTAATTCAAGTTAAATTATTATAAAAAATTATTTACCTCTAATTAAGATTATAAACTCGAAGAATTTCTTTTCTAAAATTGCCGTTTCTATTCATCTAGCTAGCATAGAAATTAAGTCAAAACTCAAAACTACGTACATTTCTTTCATTATTTTATTTTTTCCCAGCAACTTTAAATTGATCAAATCTACTCATCCTAACTTGCTGTCTCAGAAATTTCAGACACTCCCTCAAACTGGAATGAGCAACAATGCTCAGATTTTACACAATAATCCAAAACTGAGACTGGAATCTTGAAATGGCGAGAATTTAAGATTTTTATGCGGCAGAATTTAAAATTGAGCGCTCCTAAATTCCGGATTTCCTCTAATATTTATTTCTAGAAGTATAATTTAAAATTTTCTAGAAGCAAATCAACGCGTACACTTATCATACATAAATCTTGTGTTTTGTAAATATATTCAACAAGTTCAGAATGAAAGTAAACAACAAATAAATTAAAAGGAAAATAAAGATAGCAGTAATTTCTCAAAGATTACTAAATGATTTGTCATGTGGCATATGTGATATAGGTTATGTTATTTATATGTAGAGGAGGGTTCCAATACAGCTGGCGCATGAAAGTGTTGACGTATATCATATCAAGTATTTATATCTAACATATCAAATATTTCTAAAAACTGAACATATTAATTCTTTTATGAAGATTGTACAGCTAGTGCTAATTGAGTTTTAATTTGAATTGAAATTTTTCATAAATACTCTGTATCAAAACTAGAACCAGCTAGTGTAAAATATTATTGATTTTAAAACTTTTACCATGTCAGAGAAATATCAAGTACTTGGGTGGGAATTGAAAGTTCCATGAGTGATCTGAGAACAAAAGAAAAAGAAAAAGAATTTTGGTGTATGTTAACAGGTAACAAGGCATGAAATAAATTGTCCTCACATGTCTAAACAGAATATCAAGAAGTAATTTCTCAAAGATTACTAAATAATTTTTCATGTGGCATAAGTGATATAGGTTATGTTATTTATATGTATTAATTATAGAATTATTGTGGCGGGCCCACCGAATATTGCTTTTATGACAAAAATATCGAGATTTCCTCATTCTCTGGTGGGCGTTGGCTCACCTAATTTTTATCAAGAATGATAAAGAAAAAGAAAACATGAAAAATTGGACTAACAATAATGCAGTTCGTTGGTGGGCTCACAGATAGGGTGTCAATGATACCCTTTTAACCATTTATCTGACCGGTGATGTATTAATAAGGAAAATATGGGTAAGGTTTTTTTTTTTTATTAGCTTATTAGGGTATGAGTAACTAGCTCCATTAATTCATACATTGTTATTACCGAAACACATATCCGGTTCTTTCATCCAACATGAATTTATGTTTGTATTTTATTAATCACAAGTGTAATTTCTCAGGTATTTTGAATTGTGTATCCTATATTTCTGTGTCTTATTTTCGAATATTTAGCTGTAATTTGTACCTCCAATTATTATTTAGCTAATTACCTAGCGAAATTAGAGATCCACAACTGGAGTTTCCTCGAAGCGGATCTTAATACCCCTCTGTCTTGATCAAAATCCGTCTCAGGATCCGACTCGATTACATGAACCTCGTCTGGGTTATCAGGTTTCGGTTTCTTTGCAACCGGGCCAGGCATGAAACCATCCAATTAAGGCCCCAAAAGCCCAGTTCTTCATGAGTTAAGTGAACCGTTAAGATTTAGCTAGATGCCCAAAACTTAGAAATCTTTGCTCTCTTTGAATGGACATCTATATTATACTTCATCGGTAGAATTATATATATATAAGATTGTAATTCGATCGATTGGAATATTTGAGTTTTAAATTTTATTAGCTTAGATTTCGGACACATCACATAGTACCGTTGCCTTACTCATATATTAATATTACCACGTGAGATTTGTTGTTCATCCATGCAGATATTTAATGTACTCTCCGTAATCCACATAAATTAGTATCAATTTTAGAGAAATAATTACTCATTCTCTTGTTAGAAAACTATTTTTCTTTGGTAAGGTGTCCCTGTAACAGGAGTATTATTGTTAAAAAAAACTAACTAGAATTTTGGAAGTTCATATTAAATCTATTAAATCAATTTCAAAATAAAGGAAAGCACATATGCATCTCAAATATATATGTGTATCATGTTGCGCATATATATATCACGTTCCATGTCAACATATCATAGTATATATGCAAGGCATATTTCTTGACAAAGGCTCATGATGAGCACCACTCTCTTTGTATTAAAATAAAAAATTTAACAGTGAAGTCTTAATGATTTTATGCTGATGACCAATCAATTCTGTTGAATTATATCAGCACCGTCAAAAGCCCAAAGCCCAAATTCTAGTTTTGAATTGACTAACCGACATATGATATATTTACTAGAAGTTACTAGTGTACTGTGGTATTTTTTAGAATTCATATATAACCGACATAAGCAAAGTCGGTAATAGGAAAATCATGCATTATCTAGGATACTCAATCACCGACATTGTACTTGTATAAATAGAATAGCAGCTTGTGTGTGAGTGTGTCCGTAATTGGGTAAGGAATCAGAGAGGGTGAGAAATACATCAAGCATTGTATGTACTCTCCATTAAGTAATAGAATTAGTTTATATACTCCCCTCTTCTACTGTTCAAGTTAGTAGTCAACAAATTCCAAACTGACCCAAATTTTATAGACGTCATGTCTAAATAATTGAGAACGTATATAAATTTTTTATTTTTTTGGTTTGAATAATATTTTTTTAAATATATATATATATACATAAAAGTTTCACGTACGTTTGAATTATCCTTTTAATTTAATGAATATAAATTTTAAATCCAAACTTCTAACAAACTATTAAACAAATTTCGAGATTTAGAATAGCGGAAATTTTAAATCCGGATACTGAAAAATGGACCAGACTTCCATATAGCTAGCGGCCAATAATTTTTCTTTTCTTTTTCCCAACTAGAAGTTTTTATGCGGCAGAATTTAAAATTGAACACCCCTAAATTCCGAATTTCCTGTAATATTTCTTTCTAGAAGTATAATTTAAAATTTTACATTTAATAGAATAAAAAATTTCGGCAGTTAGAAGCAAATCAATACAATTAATTATTACCACCATGATACATATCGAGAATATGTGCAAATCAACACAATTAGTCTTTAATTTGTTTTCGTAATAGTGTTGTCTTTTGTCTTTGAAATACATATCAAGAATATGTGCACCACAGTACCGAAACAAAATCATTGGAAACATAAATCTTACATTTGGAAGCAAATTCAACAAGTCCAGAATAAAAGTAAACAACAAATAAATTAAAAGGACAGGTACTGAAGCCCGAGAGGCACCCCCAGCTTGTCACAATTTGTTAGGTCCACCATCTTAAGCATGGGCATGGCACCCGCCTTTATCTCCCATTCTTCTAGATTGCCTAGATAGTTAAACCTCAACTCATGTAGCTGTTTGAAGCCTCCAGCAGAACAGCTCATCTTTTGATTCCCGTTTTCTCCATGCAACGAGAGCAGCCTGAGGTTGTGTAGCTTCTCTAGCACTGGCAGTGGATCATCATTGAACTGGAGATTCTGGAGTCTAAGCTCTGTGATGTGGATGGGAAACATGCCAACCTGAAGCGACAACTTGTTTTCAACGAATTCGGGCGTCGCATCATTCCATAGAGACAGAGATTGTAAATGTTGATAAAATGGAAATCTTTGCATGTTGACTAATTCTTGTGGCACTTCATAGCCACCTAAAGAAAGACGGGTTAGATGCTTCAGTGTGCCAAGCAACTTGGCAAATAAATCCCACGGAAACGAGCTCTCCACTTTGATATCTAAATAGCGCACATTTGGTAGTTTAGGTAATTGTTGATTCCATGACTCTCGGCTCTTCACACCCGTGAGTGTTTGCAGAGTCCTTAGGTCGGCAGATGATGG
Organism: Carex myosuroides; assembly: GCA_028015225.1. Classification (NCBI taxonomy): domain Eukaryota; kingdom Viridiplantae; phylum Streptophyta; class Magnoliopsida; order Poales; family Cyperaceae; genus Carex; species Carex myosuroides. The sequence continues at coordinate 8,406,151 of CM051464.1, forward strand.
GGGTCCTAAAGTATACCACGGTAGCTTCACATGCCGAAGTGTTTTCACATTCCATATATATTCAATCATGTTGGGATATTCAGGCAAGCTGCTCATAGGATAAAGTTTCGAGAAATCAAGGGTCTCCACAAACTTCAGGCCGCTGATGAACGACTCAAAAGATCTTGTGTTGATTAAACCTTCCCCAGCAAGCTCGCAATACCTTAAATGAGTCAGTCCATGAAAACACTCAAAGTTAATTGGGTCACCAGTATAATACTCTTTCATGTCGCTCAACACCTTAAGCAGCCTTTGCTGAGAGCAATTTGGCAATGGCCTCTCAAAGCACAACAAAGATCGGAGATTTGGATTTGCATGCATCATCAATTCATCGCAACCCGAGTAATGGACTGCCACACGGCGTGCCTTGGCGACGCTCGTCCAATTGTCAGGAGGGTTTGAGCAAATTGTGAGGAAGTTATCCTCCTTGGCCTTTTGGACGGCAACTTCACGAAGGAGATCATGTATACGACAATGTGTGATAGAACTAGCATCAGATCCCCTTGATACTTGAACCAAGCTTCTATATATTGAAATGAAATTAGAAGATTAAACGGAGTTCTTTGGATGATAGGTGTATGTATAACTATATATCTATATATCTTCCACAAAACACTAAATGTGCATTTCTCGTAAAGTGAAAACAAATGTTGACAAATGAAAAGCTTTCAGTAATTGTTACTGTTGTAGTAGTGGTAAATAAAAGTAATACACCATAAAACAGAAGATAATATGTAAAACTAGCTACTGACTAACAAAATGAGTACTCAGAATGAGTAGGGGTGTCAATGTGTACGGTACTGGTCGGATTGACAAATTTTCATATCCATACCCACTTGAAATTTGTCTTTCTCATACGTACCCTTACCTATTAAATATTAGCTTACCCATACATTATCGTTACCCATTAAGATAACAGAAAAAAATTAACAAATAAGTTGATAGCATATATAATTTAATACCAAAATATAACTAATATAAATTAATATATAAAATACATCATATGCCTAATACCAAAAAAAATATAAAAAATATATATTTTTTTATTCCATTTATAATTTTTGATCTTATTATTTTAAAAGAAATATATGTTTAATTAAATGAGATGATAAAATATTTTATAAATCAATTTTGTCATAAATTACTAATTAAAAATTATATAAAACGTTGGATAAATTAATTACACAATAAAATAATTATATGAAATGTAATATAAATAAATATAATTATAATAATAAAATATATAGTTATATGTATAAATAAAAAAATACCATATAATATTTTTCTATTTATTAATTACCCAACACGATAACAGGTATGATATAGCTCTTACTCATACTTTTACTCAATAAGCTAACGAAAAATATTTCTTACCCATACCAATATCCAATAAATTAATGAAAACAAAATCTTAACCATACCCGTCTTATCAAATACGGTACAAGTTAATTAGGTAAACAATTAAAATGCTATCATTGACACCCCTACAAATGAGCAAACCAATTATATAAAGTACATAACAAGTACATTAACCAAAGTAAGCAAATCCAAACAAAGAAAATAATTGTCAATAGGCATGTTGTCGAGACTAATTTATTTGTCTTATTCCTTTTGTAGAACTCATAGTTATTATAGAGATTCTTTTTAATTAGCACAACAGGATTACTTAAGGATGCAACGAGGTCTCGCAACTAATACCTTTTTTTTGCTCCAGCGAACTGACACATGAAACTTAGTTAGGCCTCAAGGATGACAAAGAAAAAATACAGTTCTGTATTGAAACAAATATTGATGTAACCTACACCATTATTTTTTACTCCCTGTATTTTTCAAAGTTAAAAGTAAGATATATAACTATATTCTTAAATACACGACACAATATTCTGTTTTCTGTTAGATGCAACAGAGAAATTCTTTTACTCCCTGTATTTTTCAAAGTTAAAAGTAAGATGTATCACTATATTCTTAAATACACGACACAACATTATGTTCTCTGTTAGATGCAACAGAGAAAATTTTGAGGCGTGTTTGTTTTAAACTAAATAGTATATATATACTTAATCTATAAGAAAAATAGTACTCAATAATATGAATTGACTGTTAAAAGAACCAATTAAATTTTAAAAGTAAGATATCTTATCTCAAAAAAACTATAAATATGTAAAAATCAACCGGATTTAGATGAATCTGTAATAGAATGTTGAACTATAGAAGTATATATACCTTTGCACTAGATCCTCTAGGAAGATCTCAGCAGTATCCTCCAATGTTCTGGATTCTTCTGCCGGAATGAGCCCCTCAGCAACCCACAACCGAAATAATCTTTTCACATCAATTTCATGGTCTTCAGGGAAAACCGCCAAGTACTGAAAACATGACTTGATAACAAATGGCAAGTCATTGTAGCTAGTAGCTATAATCTCAGTACATTCTCTCCCATGAGTTCCCCAGTTCATAGTTTGCAACATTTTACTCCAAGCAACATAATTGGCAGGTCTTTTTGATAATAAACCTCCTAAAACCACCAATGCAAGAGGTAATCCACCACATTTTTTAGCAAATTGTTCTCCAACCTCATACAGATCATCGGGCCCTTTACTCAAATCTTGATTTGGCAGGGCCTTTTTGAGCAAAAGCTCTAGGCTCGCTTCCTCAGTTAAATAGGGCAGTTTATATGGTTGAGCACCATCGACAATGTTTTCGAATCTAGTAGTTACGATTACTCTACTTCCAATTTCATCAGGTAACCCTCCACCAATTTGAGTCCATAGATCTCTTGTCCATATATCATCTAAGACAAGAAGGTACTTCTTGCCATTAAGGGTTTCGTAAAGCTTTGTCAGTAAATGTTGTTCTCCCCGTTCTAGGTCGTTTGGAAGGAGAGGCTTAACTTGCTCTATTATCTTTCTCAAAATATCCATTAGATTGAACTCTTGAGAGATAGCTACCCATATGCGAACATCAAAATGTCTCTTGACCTCATTTCTGTAGAAAAAGATGGTCATTAATTTTTTTGAAAGATTGAAATATCATATTATTAATCAATTATTGAGACAGTTGCTTCATATAATCATATTTACCTATTGTAGACTTTTCGAGCAAGAGTGGTTTTTCCGAGCCCACCAGATCCCACAATTGAGATGACAACACGCCTTTGAGTGTTTGTGTAAAGCAACTGCTTCACAATGTTGTCCCTGTGAGGATCGAAGCCGACAACATAAGGATCATCAATGTCAGGTAGTATAAGGGGCCTGACCGGTAGCTTCAGGCGCTCTCTACTGCCTTCACCCGAAAAGGTTATTTCATATTTCTCTCTACTTTCTTTGATCTCCTGAATTCGTGCCAGGATCTCATTCATCTCATCGGCAAGGTTGTGCAAAGATGGGAGCCTTTTGGGCTTGCTCCACATCCTTTTAGCAGCCCCAACAATTCGAGAACATCCTCTCGGGAGCTGTTTTGAATGGTTTTCGGGAGCCTTCAAGAAAAGGGCATTGTCTATAACGTCTTCTATGTCGTAAGCAATATCTCTGACCTCATTCACCCAATTTTTCTGCCTCTCATTTACACTCTGCATCATGTCGGCATCCTTGAGGAATGCTTTAATCCGACTGAGCTCACGGCTCAATTTTTTCACTTGCTTGCCGACGCCTTGTATTAGTAGAAACTCCTTAACAAGGGCATCCGACAACTTCTCCAAAACAAAACTAACTATCCCTTCGGCCATCTTTCAATTAAGTTGCTTTGTGTATTCTTCGCTGTGCCAACAGGGTGAACAATTGTACCAATAAATTCGAGTAAGAACTGTGTATTGATAAACAAGGGAAAAAAAAACAAAAAAACAAAACAAGGTACCATTCGGTAAGATATGGAACTGTACATACTGGTTAACTTGTAAGGCTCTCCAACAATATGGTACTACCTCAACATCATACTAACAAACAGCTAGAGAGAGAATGAGCTATTAATTAGTGGGTCTTATGCTAATTTACAGACAGATTCATAGGATCACTCACATCTTGTTCTATATTAATTTTAGTTTATCCAATAATATAATACTTCGGTTAATGCACAGTGTGAGTTGAGGACCAAACTGATCAATTTTATACGAAAATAAACACCTTTTTTACGATTAAAATTATGCAATTAATGAATACTATGTACGTTTATCAATATTCTTCTCAATTTTAATTATTTGTCACCTAATTTACACCAGATCGTTTTACTCAAAAAAAAAAAAAAAATACACCAGAATCATGGTCTAAGTACATGCTCTGTAAATAATAGACCACAATTAAATATACAATTAGGTATGGCAATTAATAGGTAGGTCAAATTAATTAAATGAAAGATAAATTTTGTGAGTAATAAATAGGAGCCATACCTCTGTGAGTTTGTTTCTTCAATTGCTTTGAAGTTGGAACATGTATTTGTTATTATTCTGGGGTAAATTGCTTTAAATATGATTGCTATATATGCTAAAAGCTGGGATAGATGAGATGAGAAGTTTGCTAGATACGAAACCTGGTTTCATGAGCAAGTCTGGGCCCGGGATAGATGAGATGAGAAGTTTGAATATATGCTAAAAGCTGATGTTGTCAAAAGTTTAGTTTATGGAAGCATAATTAAAGTTGAGAAAGATACCAAAAATAATGGAGGGTGGGCCCAGCTAATTTTCCACAAGATATCAGGCTCATAATACGAAACACCAAACAGAGCAGTAAAAAATTATGATCTGGTCAGAAACGAGCTTGAGATCTCTGTTGATAAAAATTGGCAAATTAACAAAATAACGTTACTACTTTCATTTTTTTTGTACCTAGGTGAAAAAAAGAATATGCAAACAAAATAACTAAAACCGATTGAGGACATTCAATATTGTATAATGTAGAATCCACATAACATGATCAAGCCAACTTTTATAATCAAAAGCGCAATATAATCAATACCATATGCTGTATGGTTGGTTCTGATAAGAACAAGTCATGCAAGAAATTAAATTACTTTTATAAAACTAAATCTTTCCGACTGTTCCACCATTCAAATACATTCAACAAAAATAAAATTAAAGTAACAATATTTTTTTTTTATTAAAGATTGGAGGTCAAGTCACCCAACTATTTAATAATCCTGCTATTACAAAAAAAATTTTCCCAGTCCAGGTGTCAAAATCATGGACCTCCCACATCAGAGATCATGTGTTTTTGCCACTAAATGAAAAAGAAGGTAACTACCAGTTCTATTTATTCCATAATTCCGTTACATTCACCAAATGTTCCTCCTTTTTGTTTTTTTAAATGCCTTGGCAGGTGGTGCGAGGTGTGAATTAACGGTCTAGATCATTCCGTCTGTTATAGGCCGTCTTATATCAAATTAAGGAAGCAAGTCACAGAATGAAAACAAGTAAAAGAAAAAAAAGAAAGACTGAAGATAAGTATTAGCTTCCAATGGTGAGATCCAATAATTTAAAGGTGCTACGGATGCTTTTTTAGTGGTCCAATTGCACTCGAGAAAAGTGACTTATTAATTTAACCTTTTTAAACTTTAAAATAAACTGTTGATTGCTGATGCACAAAATTAAAAAAGAATCTTTTATATTAGAAAGTGATTAATTCTAGGAACATGATGATAATAGCCTCTCAGAAAATCTCCCAACTCTAATTAACTTTGACAGTACCATCGAATTTACAGCAGGCACATGCAAGTGTTGAAATATATATATCATATGAAGTCATTTTAAAATTGAACATATCAACTCTTTATGAAGATTGTACAGCTGGTTTTAGTTGAGCTTTAATTTGAATTGAAATTTTCCATAAATGTTATGTATCAAAAGTAGGACTAGCTAGTGTAAATTATTAAAAAAATTATTGATTATAAAACTTTTAACCATGCCCAGAGAAATATCAGGTACTTATACAACTTATACATCAGAAGCGGAAGTAGAAAATCTTGATAGGGCGGGTTAAAAACTTAAAATGCACAATGTGTGATGGATAGAAATTAAATCCAAATTCTCTACAATTACAAAATAAGATAGCTAGATATCAAACCAGATGATAGATGAGATGAGAAGTTTGCATATATGCTAAAACTGATGTTGTCTAAAGTTGAGTTTACGAAGGCATAATTAAAGTTGAGAAAGATACCAAAAATAATGGAGGGTGGGCCCAACTAATTTTTCACAAGATATCAGGCTCATAATACGAAACACCAAACAGAGGAATACAAAATTATTCGATAAAAATTGGCAAACAACATAACATTTCTTTTTAAAAAAGAAAAACATAAAAAGTACCAAAGATAATGCAAGGTGAGCCCAGCTAATTTACCACAAGATATCATGCTCATAATACGAAACACCAAATAGAGCAGTACAAAATTATTCGTTGATCAAAGACGAGCTTGAGATCTCTGCTTGATAAAAATTGGCAAATGATGGAAACAATAGAGCAACAAAACATAAGTTCTGATACAAACACAATAGCCACACGCCACATGAAATTATACAAGAGAAAATTAGAAAATATGAATCCGTATTTATGCTGGTATTAAAAAAATATTATTACAATAAATTATTAATTTAATACACATTTATATATTTGCAAATCACCAACCTAATACCAAACATGATTAGCAAGTTTGGAATAGATGAAATGATAAGGTTGCATATATGCTAGCATTAATTTTTAATTCAATATGAAAAGCTAGCTGACGTTGTTTAAAGTTGAGATTGAATAGTAAGAGACCATGTGAAATGTATAATTTCTTTGTTAATATTAAAAAGAATCGATCTTTAACATAAATACATACACTACAGCAAAATATAGTATCAGCGACCGGCATTACCGACAAGTGCAGTTGCCGGTCGCTGAAAGTTTTTCTCTCCAAAAAAACAAATAAAAAATAAATAGTTTCGGAGACCAGTATTTTCAGCGACCCCTTTTATCTCGGTCGCTGAAAGTGTTGGGTGAAAAAAAAATTATCCGATTTCGCGCGCCACCCCCTTTCTCTCCACGCGATTCCGCCAGATCCAAAGACCCGAGGTTTTGGCGATTCCTCAACGCTACTCCTCTCCTCCGTGCAAAGAGCTCCGCCGATCCACCGATCCACCTCCGTCGCTCTCCACCTCGCGCGCCCCAGACCTAGACCCAACCCAACGCGAGGAGCTCCGCCGATCCGCCACTACCTCCTCGCCTCGTAGCTCAACCAACTCGAGGAGCTCCGCCGCTCCGAGCCACCCCTCTCCTCTCCTCGCCAGATCTGAGCCGAGCCGCTCTGAGAAATCCCTTGCCTCCTCGTCTCCTCGTCAGCTCCCTGAGAAATCCCTCGCCACCTCTTCAGATCAGTCGGTCTCAAGTCTCACCTCACTTCTCTTGCTTTCTCGCTTTCACTTTTCTTAGAAATTTCTCTAAATTTAAATCAATCAACGCTGCTAACTTCAATCAATCACTTTTCTTAGATATGACCGACTGACCTTAGATATCATGTCTTGTGATATCCAGTCAGTTCCATCCCTCTTTTCTTTCTACCTCTACCTCTACCTCTACCAGAGAGAGAGATGCCGACACTGAAACTGAGCACAAATGTGCCAGTTGATGCCGTGACTTCCTCGGATATACTCAAAGATTGCACCCGACTCCTCGCCAAAATCATTGGCAAGCCCGAATCTGTCAGTTTTAAATTTATTACATATTCTACTCTATCGCTGTACACCAATGATTGAATTGTTGTTCTTTACATTGTGATTTTATATCGGTGCCGTGCAGCACAAATAAAGAAACATTTACAAATTATGAGGCATCTATTTATCCTGGCTAGTCTTTTCCTTGCTAATGAGGCAGCTGCATCTTCCTTTTGTCTTTGCGGACAATGTGTTTGATGAAATGCCTCTTACGTACTTCTTTTTTTCACAAGGACAGTTTGCAAGGGCAGTTAAAAGCCCCTAATTTCAAAATCCAAATTGGGGATTAAACTTTCAGTGTACTTAGCACAATTGTATGCTTTTCAAATGTGGCAGTATGTGATGATATCACTTAATGGAGGGGTACCAATGTCATTTGCTGGAAGTGAGGAACCCGCTGCTTACAGAGAAGTCATTTCCATAGGTGGTCTGGGAGCAGGTGTAAATGGGAAGCTGAGCTCAGCCTAGCCGAAATTCTTGAATCCAAGCTTTCAATTGAGAGTTCACGCTTTTACATCAAGTTCTACGATGTGCAGGTAATTCTGATTTCTTTTTTGGGGTTTTCTGTATATGTGCTATTGAAAAGCTTTTTAGTCGTGCCTCGGTTCTTGCCTCGGTTGAAACAAAACTCGACCAATATTTCAACAGGGCGAATAAGAAGTTAAAACTTATGGTTTCACATTCTTTGACTAATCAGGTACCTTATAGATAATTCTTGTTTTTGCTCAAGCCTAGTGTATGGTACGGTATAATATGATGCCCCAGCTTTGATCACCACGTTTTGAATTTAATTATCAATATTTTACACATGACATGATATTTAGAGTTTGAATATATGTTCATGGAGGTTTACACATGCATCTATGAGTTTTTCACAATCTTATATACTTAACTCATCAGTTTCTACACAAGGTTCTAATTTGACTGACAATTTTACCCTTTTCTGACAGCCCATCTTTGAAAATGATTGTGGTTAATTGGCTACATAGAAACTTTGGTTCTTTATATGAAAATGATTGTCTGGTCATGGATTGTATGCTAACAAATTATCAAAAATTATGAAGGTCCAGAACTCAGTGGAATCCACTGTTTTGTGAAGGTCAGATTTGTGCCAGCTCACTGTTTTTTTGTGAAGTTTCTTCTTTGCTGCTGAGATTTCAGTAATTACTCAAAAATCCTAAAAAGTTCCAATAAATGGGAAGTTTGGTACTGGGGTACTTATCAGTTCATATCATAACTATGTATGCAATTTGAGGTCACTCCATGGGGTGTAGCCGGTTTAACATTTTAGTTTTATTGGGACTGTTTTTTGGAAATGGTATTTGCATCAGTATAATGAAGAACCAAGGTTTGAATAAAACCGTATCGAGTTAGAAATTGATAGTGTTTGCATGAATGACCTTATACCTGTTTCTATATATATTTATCAGGAAATCCGGTTTTAAAATGAGGAAATAAATTACTGCTTAAGTCCGAATTTTGGCTTCTTATTTTTGACTAATTAAGTCTGAATTTTGACTTAATTCCTTCAAAAAAATGTACATAATTGATTACATTTTTCTATTATTGACAGGGAAGTTCGAGCTCGCACCATACATCGATGCCCAATATCGAGGATGACGTCGGGGATGAGGGAGAGGATGACGATAGTGACGACTCGGATGACGATGTTTGATGTTATTTGGTTGGATGTGTGATGCTTAGATGTTATTTGGTACGATGGTTGATGCTTAGATGTTATGTTTGATATTATTTGGTACGATGTTTGTTGCTTAGATGTTTGATGTTACTTGGTACGTTGTTCACTTGTTTGATGCTTAGATGTTATTTTGTGCGATGTTTGATGTTTTATGTTTAAAAGATGTTTTATGTTATTTGATCTTGTTATATGTTGATATTAAAAAGGTTACGAAGCACACGATATTAGATATTGGATGGAATTATTAGAAAAATAAATGACAAACAAAAAATAATGCTTACAGGAGCATTTGGCGATTGGTTTTTGACCATCAGCAGTGTTTAATAGATGGTCGCTGAAAACAAGTATCAATGGCCGTATTTTAAACATTAGTGACTAAATAGATGGTCGCTGAAAAAAGATATTACCGACCGGATTTTAAACATCAGCGATTGAAAGTTGGTCGCTGAAAAAAGGTATCAGTGACCGGATTTTAAACATCAGCGACCAAAAATTGACGCTGAAAGCCTCTAAGATGACGTCAGCAAACACTATCAGCGACCAACAAAATTGGTCGCTGAAAAGATATCAGCGACCGGGATGACGTCAATCAGCGACCGGTGATGTCATCATGCGAGTATCAGTGACGATGCTTTCTGCGACCAGGCATCTATGACCAAATTTGGTCGCTGATGAGTATCAGCGACCGCATTTCCGGTCGCTGATACTCTTTTTTGCTGTAGTGATAATTGGAAAAAAAGAAGGTTCTCTTCTTATAAAAATGTAAAATATACAATTGCAAACTAAATATAAAAAAATCAAATTTGAGGTAAGTCTAAAAATTATATTGTATGACAGCATCACCTTTTCTAAATATATAATACCATCTTCACATGTAAAATTGGCTGTTCATCCAAGCAAATGGTATAGTACATGTATTCTCTATAATTTGTCAACATCTTTTCACCGCCATAATGTAGAAATAAAAATTGGGTTGGTATCAAATTTGGAGAAATAACTAATTCTCGTCATAGAAAATTATATGGAGGGTTTGTGTGTACATATGTGAGAAAACTATCAAAAACCATTTTTCATTGATAAGATGACTTGTACATTAAAGATGTCTATGTAACTAGAGTATTATATATCTCAACAAACTAACTAGAATTTGGTAGATAATATTAAATCTATAAAATCAATTTAAAAATAAGGTAAGTGCCTATACATTTCAAATTTTTCTAAAGAGCGTTTTTCAGATGTTGGATGTGCCATCATGATGCCATGTAGGCATTAATCAAGCGTTCAACACTCAGTACGACATAATTCTTCGGGACACGGCGCTCATAGTCATAGGCATAACTTGTGGACACGGCGTGTCTAACTAATATCAAACACAAACAAAATCATGGCATAATGTGATGCATTGCTGGTACCGAACTAAATAAACATATATATAGGTTCCAGGTAAAGTTAATTCTAAAATGAGTAATGTTCAATCTTGCTGCTGAAAAGAAAATTGATTTTGAAATAAACATAACAAAAGTATAATAAAATTAAATGAATAACAACTCAGGTTAGTATTTTCATTTTTTTTTTGTAAGTAGGTGAAAAAGAAAAGAATATTTGATCAAACAAATTAAATAACTAAAACCGATGGAGGACATTCAATTGTATAATGCAGAATCCCACATAACATGATCAAGCCAACTTTTATAATCAAAAGCGCAGTATAATCAATACCATATGTTGTATAGTTGATTCTCATAAAAACAAGTCATGCAAAAAATTCAATTACTTTGATAAATCTTTCTAACTGTTCCACCATTCAAATACATTCAACAAAAATAAAATTAAAGTAAGAAAAAATTGAAAAGAAAGATAAATTACCAGTTTCTAGTTTCAACTGCCAAGTAACATTCAACAAAAATAAAATTAAAATAAAAAGCTTAATTCTGGAACAGTTCTATCTATTCCATAATTCAGTTACATTCACCAAATTCCTCCTTTTTCTTTTTAAATGCTTTGGCAGGTGCTGCCGGGTGTGAATTAACGGTCCAGATCTTTCCATCTGTTATAGGCTGTCTTATATCAAATGGAAACATGGAAGATAAAAAAGAAAGACAAAAAGATAAGTATTAGCTTCCAACGGTGGGAATCAAATAATTTCAGTGGCCCAATTGCACTCGAGAAAAGTGACTTATTAATTTAAACCTTTTAAATTTTAAAATAAAATACAGTGTGTTGATTGCTGATGCACACAAAAAAAAAAGAATCTTTTATATAAGAAAGTGACTAACTTTAATATATAACAAAAAGATAATATTTATTATTCTTTTATCTTAAGAAAACATTTCTTTCTTGCTGCAGAAGAAATTATGTTACGTGTCTTCTTGAAGATCGTGAATTCTAGCCCCGCTCATAACTTTACGGTCTTTGCAAAGATTTAAAAAAAAAAGTTTCTCGTTGTTTTTTTTTTAATTTTTAAATGCTTGTATCGTATCAGAGGCGCCTCCACTTGTTTTCCTTTGCTTTTGTATCCCACGTGAGAATTCATTAGTCTACTTGTTTCGATCTGAATATTTGCATTATATTGTAGTAAGCGAATATTTTGTATTATAATATAGTAATGGATTATTTTAGTGTACTAGTTTGTCTTAATATTATTTTTCGACAAATTAATTTTGTGCAAACTTTTTCCTATTTTTTTAGTACAAAACAAGTTCTTTTCCAAAAAACGCAAAATGATGAAAAACAAAAAGAAACATAAGAAATAGAGCAACAAAACATTAGTTATGAATTTATGATACAAACACAATATTACCCACTTGCCACACGGAATTATACAACTGAAAATTATGTAGGTTAATGATGAAAAGTAGCAAATTATTTTTTTCTAGAAAACACAATAAACATTGATATTGCAAAAGTTTTTTTACAATTTATTTGAATTTCATTTCATGACTCAGCAAAGGAGCTCTAATTAGTATACCAAACTGACATAGAGACCACTAATTAAAAAATATATCTACAAAATTAAGAAATTTTACATTTCAGCTAGCATATTCTTTGTTACATTTTTTTCCTCAAAAACATTAGTTATGATACATAAAAAATAGAGCAACTGACAAATGATGATGAAAGAAATAGAGCAACAAAACATTAGTTATGATACAAACACAATATTACCCACTCGCTACACGGAATTATACAACTGAAAATTATGTAGGTTAATGGTGAAAAGTAGCAAATTATTGTTCTCATTTTTTTTCTAGAAAACACAATAAACATTGATATTGCAAAAGTTTTTTCACAATTTATTTAAATTTCATTTCAGCCCTCAGCAAAGGAGCTCTAATTAGTATACCAAACATTAAGAAATTTTACATTTCAGCTAGCATATTCTTTGTCACATTTTTTTCCTCAAAAACATTAAAATACATTGCCTAATTAAAAAACAGATTAAAGCGAAAATATATATAAACAGATTAAAACGAACACATTGACTGGTGTCCTTTTCCAGCGCAATGTCTATCTGAGAACAGAAGGAAAAAAAAATAAAAAATTGGTGTATGTTAACAGGTAATAATAAGGCATGAAATAAATTGTCCTCACATGTCTAAACAAAATATCAAGAAGTAATTTCTCAAAGATTACTAAAGGATTTGTCATGTGGCATAATTGATATAGGTTATATTATTTATATGTATTAATTATAGAATTATTGTGGCGGGCCCACCGAATTTTGCTTTTATGACAAAAATATCGAGATTTCCTCATCCTCTGGGGGGCGTTGGCTGACCTAATTTTTATCAAGATTGAAAAAGAAAAAGAAAATATGAAAAAATGGACTAATTAACAATAATGCAGTTCGATGGTGGGCTCACAGATAGGGTGTCAATGATACCCTTTTAACCATTTATCCGACCGGTGATGTATTAGATAAGAAAAATATGGGTAAGTTTTTTTTTTTTATTAGCTTATTAGAGTATGAGTAACCAGCTCCATTCATACATTGTTATTACCGAACCACATATCCGGTTCTTTCATCCAACATGAATTTATGTTTGTATTTTATTAATCACAAGTGTAATTTCTCAGGTACTTTGAATTGTGTATCCTATATTTCTGTGTCTTATTTTTCGAATATTTAGCTGTAATTTGTACCTCCAATTATTATTTAGCTAATTACCTAGCGAAATTAGAGATCCACAACTGGAGTTTCCTCGAAGCGGATCTTAATACCCCTCTGTCTTGATCAAAATCCGTCTCAGGATCCGACTCGATTACATGAACCTCGTCTGGGTTATCAGGTTTCGGTTTCTTTGCAACCGGGCCAGGCATGAAACCATCCAATTAAGGCCCCAAAAGCCCAGTTCTTCATGAGTTAAGTGAACCGTTAAGATTTAGCTAGATGCCCAAAACTTAGAAATCTTTGCTCTCTTTGAATGGACATCTATATTATACTTCATCTGTAGAATTATATATAAGATTGTAATTCGATCGAGTGGAATATTTGAGTTTTAAATTTTATTAGCTTAGATTTCGGACACATCACATAGTACCATTGCCTTACTCATATATTAATATTACCACATGTGAGATTTGTTGTTCATCCATGCAGATATTTAATGTACTCTCCGTAATCCACATAAATTAGTATCAGTTTTAGAGAAATAACTCATTCTCTTGTTAGAAAACTATTTTTCTTTGGTAAGGTGTCCCTGTAACAGGAGTATTATTTTTAAAAAAAGCTAACTAGAATTTTGGAAGTTCATATTAAATCTATTTAATCAATTTCAAAATAAAGGAAAGCACATATGTATCTCAAATATATATGTGTATCATGTCGCGCATATATATATCACGTTCCATGTCAACATATCATAGTATATATGCAAGGCATATTTCTTGACAAAGGCTCATGATGAGCACCACTTGTGGACCCGGTACACATCAACCAAATTAAATTCAGGGGCACATGCATGATGTTTTACACTCCCTCTCTTTGTTCTTCTCCTCCAATCATGTCATGCACTGGTGCTACCAAATAAAAATATATAGATTTACAGTGCATATCCCAACTTAGCTATTGTTTTTTTACAAACGAATATTACAAAGAGCGAAATTTCTCTCCTCCAATATCATGTCAAGCAAAGTGCGCATTCAAGCAAAAAGTCAAGTGTGTATTGACGTAGTACTCAAGTTTACATATTGAGCAATTAATAGTTTTAACTATGATATTATATATATTTAAAAAATATTAATTAAATAAAAAATTAAAATTGTCCAAAACATGTTCTCTATTACTTAGATAGAAGTGTATCAAATTTTAGATCGATTTAAAAAGATGTTAAACTTAAAAAAATTAACAGTGAAGTTTTAATGAATTTATGATGATGACCAATCAATTCTAAACTGACTCAAATTTTACAGACATCATGTGTAAATAATTGAGAATGTATATAAAATTTTATTTTTTTGGTTTGATTAATATTTTTTTAAATATATATATATACATAAAAGTTTGACATACGTTAGAATTATTAAACAAATTTTTAGATTTAGAATAGCTGAAATTTTAAATTTTGATACTGAAAAATGGACCAGATTTCCATATAGCGGCCACTAATTTTTCTTTTCTTCTTTCCAACTAAATTTTTTTATCCGGTAGAATTTAAAATTGAGCGTTCCTAATTAAATTCCGGATTTTTTTATCCGGCAGAATTTCTTTCTAGAAGTATAATTTTAAAAATTATATTTATTAAAATAAAAATATATAGCAGTTAAAAGTAAATCAACACATACATTTATCATTGATGGAGACATAAATCTTGTGTTTTGGAAGCATATTCAACGTTCAACAAGTTCAAAATAAATCTAAACAACAAATAAATTAAAAGGAAAATAAAATATTATATAGCAGTACGTACGGAAACGGAAACACTAACACAAACAACAAAAAACAAAAAACTTCCAAAGTAAATTAAATTAATAGCAGTGTCGCGGATCTCATCTGTGTGCTTTTTTAATTCCCAGCATTGTTCATCCATGTAGATATTTAATGTCTCTCTAATGCACATATATTACACCTCCATAATGTAAAAAAAAAAAATATATATATATATATATATATACTGGGTTGGTGTCAATTGTAGAGAAATATTTCATTCTCTTGTTAGAAAAAATATAGGGGGTTTGTGTATACGAGAGAGAACCATTTTTCTGTGATAAGGTGACTTCTACAATAAGGTGTTCGTGTAACAAGAGCATTATTAAAGGAAACCACATATGCATCTCAAATATGTAATGCCATGTGGCGCATATCATGCTTAGACGTGTCACATATGCAAGGCATATATTTCTTGACAAGGGTCATGATGAGCACCACTTGTGGACCCGGTATGGTGTGTCTAACACATATCAACCAAAATGGCGTGCAAAAGCGGGGCACATGCATCATGTTTTACATTCTCTCTCTTTGTTATTCTCCTCCAATCATGTCATGCCCTGCATGGTGGTACCAAAATAAAAACATAAAGATTTGCAGTGCAAATTGATTTTTACAAAGATCGAAAATTATATTTAGTCATTCATGTTTTCGCTCTTAATTTGAATATCAAACGAATATTACAAACAGCGAAATTTCTCTCATCCAATCATGTCAAGCAAAGTGTGCATTGATGCAAAAAGTTAATGTGTATTCATGTAATACTCAAGTGTGCACATTGAGCAATAGTATTATAACTTTGATATCATATATATTTAAAAAATATTAATTAAATTAAAAAATTAAAATTGTCGATAACATGTTCTCTTTTACTTAATTAGATAGACGTGTATCAAATTTGGAACGATTTAAAACACGCTAAACTTCAAAAATTTAACAGTGAAGTCTTAATGAATTTATGATGATGACCAATCAATTCCAAACTGACTCAAATTTTATAGACGTCATATCTAAATAATTGAGAACGTATATATAATTTTTATTTTTTTGGTTTGAATAATATTTTTTTAAATATATATACACATAAAATTTGACGTGCGTTAGAATTTTCCTTTTAATTTAATGAATATAAATTTTAAATCCAAACTTCTAAAAAAATATTAAACAAATTTCGAGATTTAGAATAGCGGAAATTTTAAATCCGGATACTGAAAAATGGACCAAACTTCCAGATAGCGGCCACTAATTTTTCTTTTCTTTTTCCCAACTAGAAGTTTTATGCGGCAGAATTTAAAATTGAACACCCCTAAATTCCGAATTTCCTGTAATATTTCTTTCTAGAAGTATGATTTAAAATTTTACATTTAATAGAATAAAAAATTTCGGCAGTTAGAAGCAAATCAATACAATTAATTACCACCATGATACATATCGAGAATATGTGCAAATCAACACAATTAGTCTTTAATTTGTTTCGTAAAAGTGTTGTCTTTTGTCTTTGAAATACATATCAAGAATATGTGCACCACAGTACCGAAACAAAATCATTGGAAACATAAATCTTACATTTTGGAAGCAAATTCAACAAGTCCAGAATAAAAGTAAACAACAAATAAATTAAAAGGAAAATAAAATGATAGCAGTACGGAAAGGAAACCTCCAAAGTAAATTAAATTAATAGCTAGATCGATATGTCGGGAACATGCTTGCAGATATCGCGGATCTCATCTGCGTGCTCTTCTAATATCCCGCATTGACTTACGTTGAGTTCTTTGAGGTTGGACAGGTACTGAAGTCCGAGAGGCACCCCCAGCTTGCGACACCTTGTTAGTTCCACTTTCTGAAGCATGGGCATGGCACCCGCCTTTATCTCCCATTCTTCTAGATTCCCTAGATTGTAAAACGCCAACTCATGTAGCTGTTTGAAGCGTCCAGCAGAACAGCTCATCTTTTGATTCCCGTTTTCTCCATGCAACCAGAGCAGCCTGAGGTTGTGTAGCTTCTCTAGCACTGGCAGTGGATCATCATTGAACTGGAGATTGCGGAGTCGAAGCTCTGTGATGTGGATGGGAAACATGCCAACCTGAAGCGACAACTTGTTTTCAACGAATTCGGGCGTCGCATAATTACATAGATACAGAGATTGTAAATGTTGATAAAATGGAAATCTTTGCATGTTGACTAATTCTTGTGGCACTTCATAGCCGCCAAAAGAAAGACGGGTTAGATGCTTCAGTGTGCCAAGCAACTTGGCAAATAAATTCCACGAAAACGAGCTCTCCACTTTGATACCTAACTCGCGCACATTTGGTAGTTTAGGTAATTGTTTATTCCATGACTCTCGGCTCTTCACACCCGTGAGTGTTTGCAGAGTTCTTAGGTCGGCAGATGATGAGGGTCCTAAAGTAAACCACGGTAGGATCACATGCCGAAGTGTTTTCACATTCCATATATATTCAATCATGTTGGGATATTTAGGCAAGCTGCTAACATGATAAAGTTTCGAGAAATCAAGGGTCTCCACAAACTTCAGGCCGCTGATGAACGACTTAAAAGATCTTCTGTTGATTAAACCGTCCCCAGCAAGCTCGCAATACCTTAAATGAGTCAGTCCATGAAAACACTCAAAGTTAATTGGGTCATCAGTATAATACTTTTTCATGTCGCTCAGCACCTTAAGCAGCCTTTTCTGAGAGCAATTTGGCAATGGCCTCTCAAAGCACAACAAAGAACGGAGATTTGGATTTGCATGCATCATCAATTCATCGCAACCCGAGTAATGGACTGCCACACGGCGTGCCTTGGCGACGCTCGTCCAATTGTCAGGAGGGTTCGAGCAAATTGTGAGAAAGTTATCCTCCTTGGCCTTCTGGACGGCAACTTCACGAAGGAGATCATGTATACGACAACTTGTGATGGAACTAGCGTGAGATCTCTCTGATACTTGAACCAAGCTTCTATATATTGAAATGAAATTAGAAGATTAAACGGAGTTCTTTGGATTATAGGAGGTGCATGTATGTATAACTATATATCTATATATCTTCCACAAAACACTAAATGTGCATATCTCGTAAAGTGAAAACAAATGTTGACAAATGAAAAGCCTTCAGTAATTGTTACTGTTGTAGTAAATAAAAGTAATACACCATAAAACATAAGATAATATGTACTAGCTACCGACTAACAAAATGACTACTCAGAATGAGTAGGGGTGTCAATGGGTACGGTACTGGTCGGATTGACAACTTTTCATACTCATACCCACTTGAAATTCGTCTTACTCACACGTACCCTTACCTATTAAATATTAGCTTACCCATACCTTATCCTTACCCATTAAGATAACGGTTAACAAAAAAAATTAACAAATAAGTTGATAGCATATATAATTTAATACCGAAATATAACTAATATAAATTAATATATAAAATACATCATATGCCTAATACCAAAAAATATATATATATATATATATATATATATTTATTCCATTTATAATTTTTGATCTTATTATTTTAAAAGATATATATGTTTAATTAAATGAGATGATAAAATATTTATAAATCAATTTTGTCATAAATTACTAATTAAAAATTATATAAAACGTTGGATAAATTAATTACACAATAAAAAAATTATATGAAATGTAATATAAATAAATATAATTATAATAATAAAATTATATAGTTATATGTATAAATAAATAAAATATCATATAATATTTTTCTATTTATTAATTACCCAGCACGATAACAGGTACGATATAGCTCTTACTCATACTTTTACTCAATAAGCTAACGAAAAATATTTCTTACCCACCAATATCCAATAAACTAATGAAAAAAAATCTTAACCATACCCGCCTTATCAAATACGGTACAAGTCAGGTAAACAATTAAAATACTAGCATTGACACCCCTACAAATGAGCAAACCAATTATATAAAGTACATAACAAGTACATTTACCAAACTAAGCTATCCAAACAAAGAAAATCATTGTCAATAGGCATGTTGTCGAGACTAATTTATATGTTTTATTCCTTTTGCAGAACTCATAGTTATTATAGAGATTCTTTTTTAATTAGCACAAAAGGATTACTTAAGATGCAACGAGGCCTCGCAACTAATACCTTTTTTTTTCCAGCGAATGACCGACACATGAAACTTAGTTAGGCCTTGAAGGATGACAAAGAAAAAATGCAGTTCTGTATTGAAACAAATATTGATGTAACCTGCACCATTATTATTTTACTCCATGTATTTTTCAAAGTTAAAAGTAAGATATATAACTATATTCTTAAATACACAACGCAACATTATGTTCTCTGTTAGATGCAACAGAGAAATTTTTTTCCTCACTGTATTTTTCAAAGTTAAAAGTAAGATGTATCACTATATTCTTAAATACACGACACAACATTATATTCTCTGTTAGATGCAACAGAGAAATTTTTTTGGCGTGTTTGTTTTAAACTAAATAGTATATATACTTAATCTATAAGAAATATTACTCAATAATATGAATTGACTGTTAAAAGAACCAATTAAATTTTAAAAGTAAGATATCTTATCTCAAAAAAACTATAAATATGTAAAAATCAACCGGATTTAGATGAATCTGTAATAGAATGTTGAACTATAGAAGTATATATACCTTTGCACTAGATCCTCTAGGAAGATCTCAGCAGTATCCTCCAATGTTCTGGATTCTTCTGCCGGTATGAGCCCCTCAGCAACCCACAACCGAAATAATCTTTTCGCATCAATTTCATGGTCTTCGGGGAAAACCGCCAAGTACTGGAAACATGACTTGATAACAAATGGCAAGTCATTGTAGCTAGTAGCTATAATCTCAGTACATTCTCTCCCATCAATTCCCCAGTTCATAGTTTGCAACATGTTACTCCAAGCAACATAATTAGCAGGTTTTTTTGATAATAAACCTCCTAAAACCACCAATGCAAGAGGTAATCCACCACATTTTTTAGCAAATTGTTCTCCAACCTCATACAGATCATCGGGATACCCTTTACTCAAATCTTGATTTGGCAGGGCCTTTTTGAGCAAAAGCTCTAGGCTCGGTTCCTTGGTTAAATAGGGAAGTTTATATGGTTGAGCATCATCGACAATGCTTTCGAATCTAGTAGTTACGATTACTCTACTTCCAATCTCATCAGGTAGCCCTCCACCAATTTGAGTCCATAGATCTCTTGTCCATATATCATCTAAGACAAGAAGGTACTTCTTGCCATTAAGGGTTTCGTAAAGCTTTGTCAGTAAATGTTCTTCTCCACGTTCTAGGTCATTTGGAAGGAGAGACTTGACTTTCTCTATTATCTTTCTCAAAATATCAATTAGATTGAACTCTTGAGAGATAGCTACCCATATGCGAATGTCAAACTGTCTCTTGACATCATTGCTGTAGAAAAAGTAGTAGACGGTCATCAGTTTTGTAAAGATTGAAATATCATATTATTTAAATCAGTTATTGACACAGTTGCTTCATATAATTATATTTACCTATTGTAGACCTTTCGAGCAAGAGTGGTTTTTCCGAGCCCACCAGGTCCCACAATTGAGATGACAACACGCCTTTGAGAGTTTGTGTAAAGCAACTGCTTTACAATGTTGTCCTTGTGAGGATCGAAGCCGACAACGTAAGGATCATCAATGTCAGGTAGTATAAGGGGCCTGACAGGTAGCTTCGGCCGCTTTCCACTGCCTTCACCCGGAAAGTTGATGTCATATTTTTCTCTACTTTCTTCGATCTCCTGAATTCGTGCCAGGATCTCATTCATCTCATTGGCAAGGTTGTGCAAAGATGGGAGCCTTTTGGGCTTGCTCCACATCCTTTTAGCAGCCCCAACAATTCGAGAACATCCTCTCGGGAGCTGTTTTGAATGGTTTTCGGGAGCCTTCAAGAAAAGGGCATTGTCTATAACGTCTTCTATGTCATAAGCAATATCTCTGACCTCATTCACCCAATTTTTCTGCCTCTCATTTACAATCTGCATCATGTCGGCATCCTTGAGGAATGCTTTAATCCGACTGAGCTCACGACTCAATTTTTTCACTTGCTCGCCGACGCCTTGTATTAGTAGAAACTCCTTAACAAGGGCATCCGACAACTTCTCCAAAACAAAACTAACTATCCCTTCGGCCATCTTTCAAGTTGCTTTGTGTATTCTTCGCTGTGCCAACAGGGTGAACAATTGTACCAATAAATTCGAGTAAGAACTGTGTATTGATAAAGAAGGGGGAAAAAAAACAAAAAAACAAAACAAGGTATACCATTCGGTAAGATATGGAACTGTACATACTGGTTAACTTGTAAGGCTCTCCAACAATATGGTACTACCTCAACATCATACTAACAAACAGCTAGAGAGAGAATGAGCTATTAATTAGTGGGTCTTATGCTAATTTACAGACAGATTCATAGGATCACTCGCATCTTGTTCTATATTAATTTTAGTTTATCCAATAATATAATACTTCGGTTAATACACAGTGTGATTTGAGGACCAAACTGATCAATTTTATACGAAAATAAACACCTTTTTTACGATTAAAATTATGCTATTAATGAATACTATGTACGTTTATCAATATTCTTCTCAATTTTATTTATTTGTCACCTAATTTACACCAGATCGTTTTACTCAAAAAAAAAAAAAAAATACACCAGACTCATGGTCTAAGTACATGCTCTGTAAATAATAGACCACAATTGAATATACAATTAGGTATGGCAATTAATAGGTAGGTCAAATTAATTAAATGACAGATAAATTTTGTGAGTAATAAATAGGAGCCATACCTCTGTGAGTTTGTTTCTTCAATTGCTTTGAAGTTGGAACATGTATTTGTTATTATTCTGGGGTAAAATGCTTTGATGTTGTACACAAGCTCAGCCTTTAAATATGATTGCTATATATGCTAAAAGCTGGGATAGATGAGATGAGATGAGAAGTTTGCTAGATAACAAACCTTGTTTCATGAGCAAGTCTGGGATAGATGAGATGAGAAGTTTGCATATGTGCTAAAAGCTGATGTTTGGAATAGATACCAAACATGATTAGCATGTTTGGAATAGATGAAATCACCAATTAAGCTAGATACCAAAAATGATTAACAAATCACCAATTCAGCTAGATACCAAACATGATTTGCAAGTTTGGAATAGATGAAATGATAAGTTTGCATATATGCCACCATTTTTAATTTTAAATGAGAAAAGCTAGCTGACGTTGTTTAAAGTTCAGATTGAATAGTAAGACGGATATCTTTAACATAAATTAATACATAATTGAAAAAAGAAAAGAGGTTGTCTTCTTAAAAAATAAAAAATATACAATTGCAAACTAATTATACTAAAGAAAACCAAATTTGAGATAAGTCTAAAAATTTACAATAAACCAAATTTAACAAATTTGTCTTCTTTAGCATCACCTTTTTTTTAAATATATAATAGCATCTTCACATGTAAAATTGACTGTTCAACCAAGCAAATTTTTAGTGTACTCTCCATAATTTGTACACATATGTTCACCGCCATAATGTGACAATAAATATTAGGTTGGTATCAAATTTAGAGAAATAACTCATTCTCTTCATAGAAAATTATAGGGATGTTTGTTTGTATATTAGAGAACTATTTTTCAAAGTTATTTTTCATTGATAAGATGACTTGTAAAGTAAAAGATGTCTATGTAACTAGAGTATTATATATATCAACAAACTAACTAGAATTTGGTAGTTAATATAACTCTATAAAATTAATTTTAAAATAAGGTATAGTGCCTATACATTTCAAACTTTTTTAAAGAGTGTTCAACACTCTTACAATTATATGATATGTGCCTTATTGATATCTTGAATGTGCCATCGTCAGTGCCATGTAGGCATGAAGAGAATCTGATGTATTTAAGGGTGTTCAAATAGTTAGTTCGGTTAAAATCAAAATAAAATAGGTAAATCAAACTTTTTTCGGTTTTTACAAACCAAACCGAACCAACCGTAGCTGTTTTTCTTTTGAATAAAAACAGAAACCTGCTTTTTCTCACTTAATGTTCAATCTATCTGCTGAAATTTTTTTTTTTGAAATAAACATAACAAAAGTATAATAAAATTTAAGGAATTGACAACTCAAGTTACTATTTTCATTTTTTTGGAAGTAGCTAGGTGAAAAAAAAATAATATGCAAACAAAATAACTAAACGACCGAGGACATACAATTGTGTAACGTAGAATCTGCATGAGATGACCAAGAGAACTTGTATAATCAAAAGTGCAGTATATATAATCAATAGCATATGCTGAATGTATAGTGGGTTTAATTTGATAAAGGAATTTGATAACACTACCCACGTTACGTTACAGTACCCACCTCATGACTACCATAACTACCATAACTATATGGGATGACCGCAAAAACTCCAGCACAATTTTTTTTCCCTAAAGTATTAATACATATAAAATGAAGTATTTATATCTATGCACGGAAGTATTTATACTTATAAGGTGAACAATGTTTACGTAAATAATTGTCTACCCAACCAAAACTCTCAAACGTACCCGCACCATAAATATCTGTGGGGGACCACGCAAACTATATGGGGGAACCATACACGTTCTTAGAGGTAGATTTTTTTTCTCCGTTCAATCTCCTCCATATTTCTGACAATCTGTGAGAAATTTTGCGAATCTAAAACCACGAACGTCTTCTACGCAATTTTCTCTTTCAAATGAGATCCATGATGACGTACTTTCGGGCTCATCGCCACACAAGTATTTATACCTTGGCGTCCAAGTATTTCTTACTTATAACATTAGATGACGTTTGAAAGTATTAATATCAAGTACTGCAAATATTTATACATCTGCACTGAAGTATTTATACTTATGTGGTCAACTATTTTTATTAGATGAAGGTTGACGTGGGGACGATTGGGTAAGATTGATGTGGTGATATGGGGTCCCCACTATTTCATTAGAGGAATGTTGACACGGGGACGATTGAGGGACTGGAAAAGGGATGATCATAACAAGTTACGCATCAAAGTATTAATATCTTATTTTTCAAGTGTTAATATCTTATCTTCAAAGTATTTATATATATGAAAGTTGACGCAGGGATGAGTGCGGGGACTGAGAAAGGGGACCATATAATTAGTGGAGATCATAGAGAAAGAGTATTGTAGGAATTTTAGAATAATAATTAGTGGGGATCATATAATTATATCTTTTTAGAATAATAATTAGTGAGACCATATAATTGAGGTTACAGGAGTGAGAGTACTCAAATAATTATTCTTTGATAAAAACAAGTCATCCAAAATATTAAATTACTTTGATAAAAAAAAATCTTTCCAACTGTTCCAGCATTCAAATAAATTCAACAAAAATAAAATTAAAGTAAGAAAAATTGAAAAGGAAGGTAACTACCAGTTTCTAGTTTCAACATCTGCTCCATTAAGTAATATTCAACAAAAAAAAAATTAAAAAAAAAAACTTAATTCTGTAACAGTTCTATCAAGTCCATAATTCAGTTACATTCACCAAATACTTCTCTCTCTTTTTTTTTTTTGGAAATGCCTCGGAAGGTTCTCCCAGGTGTGAATTAACGGTCCAGATCTTTCCAAGTTATTGGCCATCTTATATCAAAGAAAGCAAGCCACATAATGGAAACATGCAAGAGAAAAAAGAAAAACTAATAGACAATTTTGTATGGATATTTAATAGTTAGATGACTTATTTTTAACTTTTACTTAAAAAAAGAAAAAGAAAAAAAGATTGAGGATAACTATTAGTTTCCAACGGTGGGATCCAAAAATTTAAAGGTGCTACGGTTCCTTTTTCAGTGGCCCAATTGCACTCAAGAAAATGGCCTATTAATTTAACCTTAATTTTAAACTTTAAAAATAAGGGGGGAATTTCATGTATACCCCTCAAAACTTTAAAATTTCATATATTCCCTCTAAACTTTAAAATAACATATTTCTCTCTCTAAACTTCAAAAACTCACAAATTTATCCATTTTATTGTTTTTTATATTAAAAATCATACTAGATTTATAAAATACACATTTACTCTTTATTAAAAGAATAAAACGCCCATTGGACTCAAATTTGAATCCGAAGAGTTCCTCTATCGCTTGATCTGTGCGCATCACATTAAGATATGTGCGTGTTGCTTTAATATCCGTGCATGTTCGCTTTAAGATTTGTGTTGATCTAGCGCACATGGATCTTAAAGCAATTCCAATCCGCGCACATCACATTAGGATCTGTGCACGTCGATTCAATATCAGTGTGTGTTCGCTTCAAGATTCATGCTGATCTAGCGTGCACATATCTTAAAGTAGTTCGGATGGTAGAAGAACCCTTCAGATCGATTCAAATTTGAGTATGATGAGCGTTTTACACTTTTAATAAAGGGTAAAATGGGTATTCCATAAATTTAGAATGAATTTTAATATAAAAGACAATAAAATGGATAAATTTGTGAGTTTCAAGGTTTAGAGGGGAAAATATGTAATTTTGAAGTTTTTGAGGGATATAATTGAAATTCCCCCCTAAAATAAAATACATTGTTGATTGCTGATGCACAAAAAAAAGAATATTTTATATAAGAAAGTGAATAATTTTAATATATAACAAAAATAAAATATTTATTATTCTTTCTTACTGCAGAAGAAATAATGTTTGTCTTACACGTTTATTTTTATCATCTATTTAACATTTATTCTTTTGTGTAAAAATAAAATACAATTTAACTCGATCAATAAAAGTTTGAAGTTGGATTTTTATTTTATTTTATAAATGCTTGTATTGTATCATAGGCTCATATACCTGCAATGCATAGCATCTGCAATTATATGCATTTTGAGTTGATAATATTTTTTTGTTTTCCTTTGGTTTTGTATTCTACGGGAGAATTATTCATTTGTATTATTTTATAGTAAGCAAATATTTTGTATTATAATATAGTAATGGATTACTTGAGTGCAATCTTTTGTCTTAATATAATTTTTCGATTACAAACTTTCTCCTATTTGTTTTTGTACAAAACAAGTTTTTTTTTCCGAAAAAACTGTTGATTCAAATCCGATTCGACGGATTCCTTTCAATTCACCTGATTTTAATTCTATGTCCAATTTAATGATTCTGCTTCCAATACCGATTTTCAGAATCAATTATATTACATGGAGTATCTTTATATGCTGTAGTTGTTTGGTGAACAACACATATCATTGATCATTTCTCACTTTTTAAATAAAATATTACAGTATTTTGTCAAGTTAAAAATAACTGAATATGTAAGCGTGCATTGGTGCAATAGTCAAGTGTGTTTTGACGTAGTAATACTCAAATATGCATTAGAAAAAAATTAAGTGTGAGTTTTAAGTTGTTGACAGTTGTCAAAACATATTTTGACTTGGTCAAAATCACTTGACAACTGTCAATTGTCACGACTTTACTATTTTATTTTATTTTGAAAAGCCTCACAAGGGCTACGAAATCGTGAGCAGGACTTGAATTCTCGATTTTTAAGTAACCACAACCCTAGAATTTTTTCTTCTAGCCAACTATGCTACCGCCCCATCTCGTCATGACTCAACTCAAACGGACATGTGTTCATCGACATAATAGTCAAGTGTGTATCGATAAAATAGATCCTATAAAGAGAGTGAAAACTTTTGGAGTGTTTAAGGAGTGAGTATATGGAGACAGTTATCAGAATAAAAGAAAATGAAAAAGAAAAAGGCAAAATGATGAAAAAGAAAAGGAAACATAAAAAAAGGGACCACCAATAGTGCATTTCACTGATGGGCTCACCTAATATTTCACACGAGACAAGCTCAGAATATGAAACACAAAACATAGCAGTTCAAATGATCCACAGATCAGAGAAAGGCTCAGAATATGACGTCAGCAGGTTCACAAGATGTTCAAATTTCAGAAATTTCAGAAACCCGGCTACCAAAAAAATGCTATTACACCATCTTTGCATCTTTCTTCTCACATTCTTGCAAACTAAAACAAGACAATTCACTTTCTTATCACGTCCTACCAGCATTTATTTGAGAAAGAAAGAAAACAACACACAAGCCCAACTACAAGAAACTAAAAAATGGATTGCATCAACTCATAATGTCAACCCATATGAGTACATCGAACTATTTAATATCCACAAGGGATCCCGATCCGGGTTTCAAACCCGCGACCTCAGAGTACATCGGACTTAAAAGGGGCAAGTTGGTTGTAAGTATAGACAATATTCGATTCAGTTCGGGGGTAATAAATCTTGGAAAACATGTCTTGTAGATTTCGATGTGAGGTCATAGTTGACAATATCTTATCCTGTGCCACCAACTCAGATGACTGGTTTTCTTCGGCCTTATTCAGAGTATTTCTCACAGTATTCAAATCTATCTCAGGTGCAAAAACGAGCTTTGACAAATGATCCTTCTCAGCTTGCCTGTCATACTTGTCTACCTCACTTGTACCAGATGTTATTAAATTGTAGGTATAAACAAATTTTCTTTGGCCGATGCGGTATGCCCGGCTTATGGCTTGCCGGCCCACTGCCGGGTTCCAAACCACATCCAATAGCACAACTCTTGATGCACCCGTTAAGCTTATGCCCTCGCAACAGGCCCTTGTTGATGCAAGCAAAACCTTAGCATCACTATCAGGGTCATTGAAGATATCAATTGAGGCTTGTCGATATCTAGGTAGAATCTTACCGTCCATTTGTAGAATCTCCGTCCCTTCTCTCCATTGAAAGAGATTTATGAGGTGTGTCCTTATGAGCAATAGAGGTTCAATGAATTGGCTAAAAATCAAGACCTTCTCCTTCAAGGCCTCACATAAACGTACAACCTCTATAACAAATTTCGTTTTTACCCCTTCATTTGGGTCTAATCGATGCTTTTCCAACTGTTGTTTGTCTACAAGCAAAGCCTCTTCCTCTGTCAACTTTAAATTAGCAACTAAGGAAGGATGAATTGAGGCCAAGGAGATATTGTATTCAGTTTCAAAATTACAACCTGTACCAATGCTCTCTACTTTCTTTATAACATCCTTCTGGTACGAACTGGGGCTGAGAATAATCACGCACTCCCTCAACCCAGGTAGGGTTCGGAGAATATTCCCAGTGTGTATATGCACAAAGGGTTTCAAAACTGCTCTAACCTCTTCCGCATTATCATCTGTTACATTACTAGTGATTGAATTCCAGATTCCTTTACCCTCGTTGGGATCAATAGGTCGATGCCGGCCTCTTTTCGGCCGTTTGATCAAGAATCTTTCAGCAAACTGGGGCCGAACCAAGCACAAAATATTGTACAGCTCCATGAAGTTATTCTGAAATGGGGTGCCTGAGAGAATGATCCGCTTCTCCGATTTTACCTTCCCTAGGGTTTTCCACAAATAACTCCTTGCATTTCTCGGTGTGTGCCCTTCATCAAGCACAAGTAACCCCGGCCTTTCTAAAAGAACCTTTCTCACCTTAGCATCCTCCTCGGTTTTGCACCGCTCAAGTGTTAACTTTGTATAAAGGCCATAACTCACTCCAAGGACACCATTCCCTTTATCCCACGTACATAATTTCACCAACCGGGTCAACTTCTCAGAGCGTTTCTCATTTCGTACCAGTTTTCTTATCTCACTGTCTTCCTTCCCGTTATACTCACTGGTGTTTAATATGTGAAATGGAATGTTAACATTCCATTTTTTAAACTCCTCTTCCCACGTGTAGAGCATCCCACGTGGCGCAATTATAACAGGCCGGCAATCCGGAAAGACTTTCATGTAGGTTTGGATGAAGACAATAGCGAGCCGGGTTTTGCCCGTGCCGGGTGCATGGCACACAACGCATCCACCAATGACGTCAGCGGAGGGCCCACTGCGCAGTGAGTCGAGATCAATCCCACCGGCCAAATTGTTCCACATAAACTCCATTGCCTCACGTTGGTGTGCATACATGGTGGAGAATATGCCGGGAATCAGATCCCACACTGTACCATTTAAGGTGTTGTAACATAGTTTAGCCTCCTCACAGGTTTCCTCATTTCCACATAGGTTGGTGTACTGGAGTGGGACCCTTGGCTCAGAGGTCGAGACTCTCCATCCTGATTTGTCAACCATGCTAGTAGCCTGAATTAAACGAAATTCAAGTAATGAGAAAATTTTACTAACTAATTATGTACCATGGTACAGAAAACAAGATAAAAACAGGTTGGGGGCACAAGTAAAATTTATAAATGTGCAGTTCATATAGGGGAGAAATGCTTAGTCTTGTGAAACAAGAGATTATTGATTGTACATGTTATTAATCCTAATCTGGTTCACTATAAATAATGAAAAAAAAAAAAGAGAGACTCTTATGTAAAGAATCACTTGCAAATTGGAACTATATAGTTTGCTATATTCTCTCATTATTCCAAATGAATGTTACTAAAATGGCATCACATATTCTGTTCATAGAACAAAAGGCACAACTTCTAGTAATAAAAAAGGGGAAAAGCAAATGCAGATA
Organism: Carex myosuroides; assembly: GCA_028015225.1. Taxonomy (NCBI): domain Eukaryota; kingdom Viridiplantae; phylum Streptophyta; class Magnoliopsida; order Poales; family Cyperaceae; genus Carex; species Carex myosuroides. The sequence continues at coordinate 8,436,044 of CM051464.1, forward strand.
TACCATGGCTGGGAGGATGTATCTGATTTCAATGCTCACAAAGGGGCAATTCTTGCAAATAACCCCAATTTGTTCATCTAAAATTAAATCATGCCGTCCATTTGGGAAATACCCATTAATATCAGAAGTCCGATCCCATACTGCACCTTCATCTAAATTTAAAACCTACAAAAAGTAGAAGAAAAAAGTTTACGCAAGAAGTCCAATGATGAGCATGTTGAAAAAACTAGAATGCATGGGAAATTAACGCATAAATGCTATGAACTCCATTAAATCCTCTACATGCTATACCAGACCAAATCAGGAAAGAATGAAGTAGGCTAATATTTACAAACAGCAATGATTTGAAAAATGCTAGTGAAGGTACAAGTAAAATACAATAAAAACAATAAAAAACAAGAGTAGGGTTAAAATGCCCCATTGGTTGTGTCCCATCATGCCCCAACATCGTTATCTCTATTTTCAAAGTTTAAATATTAGATCCAAACCGCTCAATATGATGTTCATATTAAAATGTGTTTGGATACAAAATTTTATATTTTTTGAACTTTTTTGCTATTTTTTAAGATAAATACAAAATCACTGTTTTTAGAAGACTCTGGACCATTCAAAAAATAGTGATTTTGTACCCTCTAATAAATTAGTAAGAAAATTATAAAGATTATAAAATTTGTTATCCAAACACATTTTAATATGAAGACTCTGGACAGTGGTGCCGTGAGAAAGCTTATAGCACAGCAACAAGTATCGAAACAAGGTGGAAGCAAAGGGCAAGGTGTCGGTGGCTTACGGAAGGTGACAATAACACCAAGTTCTTTCACAATTATGCATCTTCGAGACTTCGAACAAATGCCGTGCAAACCTTGCTAGTGGACGGGCAACAGATAACGGAGGCGGGTCAGATCCGCACTCTATTTCGTAACCATATGCGCTTCATTCTGGGCACACAGGTTCCTGTAGAGGCCTTTGATCCAACGGTTCTCTACGAATCAGGGCCAGATCTAGGGGTATTGCAGAACCCATTTTCGGAGCAAGAGATAGAGGCCACAATATTCCATTTAGCCAATAATCGAGCTTCGGGCCCTGATGGTCTTCCAAGTGAGTTTGCAAAGACATACTGGACTGAGGTAAAGCAAGACATTTTCAGGTTGCTTCATGATTTCTACCATGAACATATTGATCTCATGCCTCTTAACACTGCCAATATTGTGATGATTCCAAAGAAACCTAATGCTACTGAGCTGAAAGATTTTCGGCCAATAAGCATTATTAGCTTAATTCCGAAAATTATTGCTAAATTGCTTGCAACAAGGCTCTCTGCTCATCTTGCTCAGCTCATTTCTATTAACCAATCTGCTTTTATTAGAGGGCGCCAAATCTCAGAAAATTTTCTGGTGGTTAGAGAGATTTTACAGCATGTATCCCAGGCACATAAACCCGCAGTGTTCTTTAAGATTGATTTTGCGAAGGCCTTCGATTCTATAAATTGGGAATTTTTATTGCACGTCATGCACACGAGGGGCTTCCCCGGAAAATGGATAAGATGGATTAAGCTACTGCTTGAAACTTCAACTTCAAGAGTTATCGTAAATGGCGAAGAATCTGAATATTTTTCACATAAAAGAGGGCTTCGCCAAGGGGATCCGCTTTCTCCTATGCTATTCCTAATAGCGGTGGATGTTTTACAACGCATGATTAATCGGGTAAATGAAACACTTGATATGCCTATTTCAGCCAAGCTTGATACTCCCATTCTTGCCTTCCAATATGCGGATGATACCGCCATTATTGCCCATGCGGACTTGCCTACGATGATCACTCTCAAGTTGGTTTTAAGATTATTCTCTAAAATTTCTGGTTTGCAAATAAATTTTGAAAAGAGCTCGTTCTATCCTATTAATCTTACCCTTTCGGACACTTTGATGGTTAGTGCAGTAATGGGTTGCACCCGAACTCAATTGCCAATTTCTTACCTTGGTATGCCCCTTACCATTCGCAAGCCTCAGAAACAAGACTTCATTCCATTGCTGGAAAAAATTGAGTCTAAGATTGAGGGGTGGACCGGTAAATTTCTTTCAAAAGGAGGTAGGCTGCAACTTATTAACTCGGTTTTGTGTAGTGTACCGATATATGTCATGACCTGTTTTGTACTGCCAAAATGGGTATTAAAAAGGATAGAAAAGCTATGTAGAAATTTCCTATGGAGAAAATCGCAAGGTCAAGGCAGGGGTCTGCCTCTAATCAGTTGGGAAGTGGTTTGCTTGCCTAAAAGGGTTGGCGGGTTTGGAGTTCCAAATTTGGAAATGAGAAATATTTCTCTTTTGATCCGTTGGTGGTGGAAGGCATCAACCCAGACCGAGAGTCTATGGTATTCGGTGATGCATCTCTTAAAGAAACATCGACCGCAACAACCCAATCCTAAAACTTGGATGGTTACGGGATCTTTTTTTTGGAACCAATTGATTAAGATGTATGCACTTTTTCAATGGAGTACTCAATGGACTATTGGTAATGGGGCAGCAATCTCGTATTGGTATGACTGTTGGGGACCATCTCCACTCAGGAAGATGAAAGATGGGCTGTCAAGACCGATCTCACAGCATATCTCACTACAGGAGGCATTTTCGGAAAATTCATCAGTAACTTCTTCCTTTACTGGTATGGTACCGGTTCTAAATGAGATGGAAGATTCTTTGATTTGGAGGTGGTCGGCCAATGGGGAGTATTCAGCAGGTTCACTGTACAAATTGCTGATGGAGGCAGGCAAGATTCAATGGAGTTTCATGAGTAACTGGCAGGCTGCTGCTCCTTTAAAAGTTCAGGTTTTTTCTCAACTCTTTTTAAAAGACAGGCTTCCAACTCGCGAGATGCTGCGGCGAAGGGGTATGAATTGTGAGCCTCATTGTGTGATGTGTCAAGAATGCACACTGGAGACTGCAAATCACCTATTTTTTACATGCCCAAATGCAATGGAGGTGTGGGCTCGGTTTGCTGCCTTTCTGCAAATTGGAGTCACCGTAAAAGATACTTGGGAAGGCTCATGCAATTTTTACTGCAACAGTAGTAGGGGTCGTAATAAGCATGTCTGGATCACTTACTTCATGTCGGTGTTGTGGTCGTTATGGCGACAGCGCAATGAGGTCATATTCCGGGATAAGAAGCTACCACCGCAGTTAGTGGCTAACCGAGCTGCTGAAGAAGCAACTTTGTGGAGAAAATATTGTAGAAAAAGAAATAAAAATGGGTTTGGGGCTGTTATGGGTGCGGAATTAACAGAGAGCAATATTGCTATAACTTAGTCTGATGTAATTTTAATTAGGAACTGTTGTATTAAACAAATCTCTAAATATAGCCTTGGTAGTCCCTACCAAGTTTTCAAAAAAAAGACTCTGGACCATATTCCAGATGCTGTATAGTTGGTTCCAGCATTCAAATATCTTCAACAAAATTACAATTAAAGTAAGAAAAAATTGAAAAGGAAGGTAACTACCAGTTTCTACTTTCAACGTCTGCTCCATTAAGTAACATTCAACAAAAAAATAAAATAATAAAAAGCTTAATTCTGGAACAGTTCTCTACTCCATAATTCAGTTACATTCACCAGGTGTGAATTAACGGTCCAGATCTTTCCATTCGTTATAGACCGCCTTATATGAAAGGAAGCAAGTCACATAATGGAAACACGGAATAGAAAAAAAGAAAGACTGAAGATAAGTATTAGCTTCCAATGGTGAGATCCAATAATTTAAAGGTGCAACGGATGCTTTTTTAGTGGTCCAATTGCACTCGAGAAAAGTGACTTATTAATTTAAATTACTTTAAAATAAAGTACACTATTGATTGCTGATGCACAAAAAAAAACTTTTATATAAGAAAGTGATTAATTTTAGGAACATCAAAATAGTTTCCCAGAAAATCTCCTAACTCTAATTAACTTTTACTGGTACCATCTTCTAAAGGATTGCCATCGAATTTACAGGTAGCGCATGCAAGATTGTACAGTTGGTACTAGTTGAGCTTTAATTTGATTGAAATTTTCCATAAACGTTATGTATCACAAGTAAAACTAGCTAGTGTAAATTATTAAAAAAAATATTTATTTTAAAACTTTTAACCATGCCTAGTGAAATATCAAGTACTTACACATCAGAGGCGGAACTAGAAAATCTTGATAAGGCGGGCTAACAACTAAAATGCACAATGTGATGGGTGGGAATTGAACTCAGATTCTCCACGACCACAAAATAAGATAGCTGGATATCAAACCTGATGATAGATGAGATGATAAGTTTGTATATATGCTAAAAGCTGATGTTGTCTAAAGTTAATTTTTTTTTTTGAGAAAACTAAAGTTGAGTTTATGACGGCATAATTAAAGTTGAGAATATATATCATTTCTTTTAAAAAAGAAAAAACATAAAAAAGTACCAAAGATAATGCAAGGTGGGCCCAGCTAATTTACCACAAGATATCAGACTCATAATACGAAACACCAAACAGAGCAGTACAAAATTATTATCTGATCAGAGACGAGTTTTAGATCTCTGCTTGATAAAAATTGGCAAATGATCAAAGAAATATGGCAACAAAACATCAGTTCTGATACAAACACAATAACCACACTCCACACGGAATTATACAACACAAAAATAGAAAATATGAGTTGGTATTTGTTCTGGTTTAAAAAAAAAATTATTATTACAATAAATTATTCATTTAACACACGTTCATAATTTGCAAATCACCTAGCTAGATGCCAAACATCATTAGCAAGTTTTGAATAGATGAAATGATAATTTTCATATATGCTAGCAATAATTTTTAATTTTAAATGAGAAGCTAGCTGACGTTGTTAAAGGTGAACTGAATAGTAAAAGACCATGTGGAATGTATAATTCCTTTGTTAATATTAAGACGGATCTTTAACATAAATACATAATTGAAAGAAAAAGGTTCTCTTCTTAAAAAAAAATATACAATTGCAAACTAAATTAAAGATAATCAATGATCGAATAGTTTGGAGATGGACCACACATGGTAGATTTAGTGTGCATTCTTTATACACTTGGCTTGAGTTTTGAGGGGTTCCCAATTCTGAATTTACTAGCATATATAAATATTCCTTTCAAAAATAGGATTTTTGTTTGGTTAGTAAAGCAAAACAGAATTTTAACTAAGGATAACTTAGGAAGGAGGGGTTGGATACTCTTGTAATGGTTTCGGTTGAATGGAAATCAGTGGGTTCATCCCACTTCTTTAAAAAAAAAATTATAAAATCATATTTGAGATAAGTGTAAAAAATATAATGTACGACAACATCACCTTTTCTTAATATATAAATCTTCACATGTAAAATTTACTGTTCATCCAAGCAAATTTGGAATGTACTCCCTACAATTTGTCCACATCTTTTCACCGCCATAATGTAAAATAAAAATTGAGTTGGTATCAAATTTAGAGAAATAATTAATTCTCGTCATAGAAAATTATATGGAGGGTTTGTGTATTTATGTGAGAAAACTATCAAAAATCATTTTTCTTTGATAAGATGACTTGTACATTAAAGATGTCTATGTAACTAGAGTATTATATATCTCAACAAACTAACTAGAATTTGCACAACAAGAATCAAAGACTTTTTGCGAGGATAAAAAGTGACTTTTCGCGACGGGCTACCGTCATAAACGTGCTTTATCTATTTGCGACGGCACTTTTCGCGACGGATATCCCTCGCGATAAGTGCCTACTTTGTTGTTTGTGTTGGTAGATAATATTAAATCTATAAAATCAATTTAAAAATAAGGTAAGTGCCTATACATTTCAAATTTTTCTAAAGAGCGTTTTTCAGATGTTGGATGTGCCATCATGATGCCATGTAGGCATTAAATCAAGCGTTCAACACTCAGTACGACATAATTCTTCGGGACACGGCGCTCATAGTCATAGGCATAACTTGTGGACACGGCGTGTCTAACAAATATCAAACACAAACAAAATCATGGCATAATGTGATGCATTGCTGGTACCGAACTAAATAAACATATATAGGTTCCAGGTAAAGTTAATTCTAAAATGAGTAATGTTCAATCTTGCTGCTGAAAAGAAAATTGATTTTGAAATAAACATAACAAAAGTATAATAAAATTAAGGGATCGACTAACAGTCCCCCCATTCAGTCTTCTAAACGTCCCCCTAACGGTCAAAGTACAACTGTCAGTCCCCCATTCAACATACATTAATTCACATACAAAATGGAAAATATTCATACCTAAGATATCAAGTATTCATATATAAATCATCAAGTATTCATACCTAAGATATCAAGTATTAATTCACATACAAACTGGGGACCATTACTTTTCGGAGGCAGTAACTGTCAGACTGCATTGGGGACCACAACCAAAAAGTCACGTGGATCACACCACCAGTGCTACATTAATTGATTAAATTAATTCACATACAAAATGGAAAATATGAATACCTAAGATATCAAGTATTCATATATAATTCATCAAGTATTCATACCTAAGATATCAAGTATTTAAAAAAAAACTGGACACAATACCTATTCATCTTTTACACGTTTTTCAAGGTGGTTTTTTTTTCTCCGTTCAATCTAACCAATTTTTGGGACGATCTATGAGGAATTTTGCAAATCTAAAACCACGAACGTGTTCTACACAATTTTATCTTTCAAATGAGATCCATGATGACATACTTTTACACGTTTTTCAAGGTATCAAATATTCAAATATGAAAAGTATTCATACAAAATGAAAAGTATTCATACCTAAGATATCAAATATTTATATATAATTCATCAAGTATTCATACTTAAGATATCAAGTATTTAAAGAAAAAAACTGGACTCAAATATGGAAAGTATTCATACAAAATGAAAAGTATTCATACCTAAGTTATCAAATATTCATATATAATTCATCAAGTATTCATACTTAAGATATCAAGTATTTAAAGAAAAAAACTGGACTCATCTTTTACACGTTTTACACGTTTTTCAAGGTGGTTTAATGATTGACAAAGTTAGTTAGAATGGGGGGACGTTTAGGGGACTAGAGTGCGGGGGACAACATCTTTACTCTAAAATTAAATGAATAACAACTCAGGTTAGTATTTTCATTTTTTTTTTTGTAAGTAGGTGAAAAAGAAAAGAATATTTGATCAAACAAATTAAATAACTAAAACCGATGGAGGACATTCAATTGTATAATGCAGAATCCCACATAACATGATCAAGCCAACTTTTATAATCAAAAGCGCAGTATAATCAATACCATATGTTGTATAGTTGATTCTCATAAAAACAAGTCATGCAAAAAATTTAATTACTTTGATAAAAACTAAATCTTTCTAACTGTTCCACCATTCAAATACATTCAACAAAAATAAAATTAAAGTAAGAAAAAATTGAAAAGGAAGATAATTACCAGTTTCTAGTTTCAACTTCCAAGTAACATTCAACAAAAATAAAATTAAAATAAAAAGCTTAATTCTGGAACAGTTCTATCTATTCCATAATTCAGTTACATTCACCAAATTCCTCCTTTTTCTTTTTAAATGCTTTGGCAAGTGCTGCCAGGTGTGAATTAACGGTCCAGATCTTTCCATCTGTTATAGGCTGTCTTAATTATATCAAATGGAAACATGGAAGATAAGAAAGAAAGACAAAAGATAAGTATTAGCTTCCAACGGTGGGAATCTAATAATTTAAAGGTGCTACTATTACTTTTTCAGTGGCCCAATTGCACTCGAGAAAAGTGACTTATTAATTTAAACCTTTTAAATTTTAAAATAAAATACAGTGTGTTGATTGCTGATGCACACAAAAAAAGAATCTTTTATATAAGAACGTGACTAACTTTAATATATAACAAAAAGATAATATTTATTATTCTTTTATCTTAAGAAAACATTTCTTTCTTGCTGTAGAAGAAATTATGTTACGTGTCTTTTCGAAGATCGTGAATTCTAGCCCCGCTCATAACTTTACGGTCTCTGCAAAGATTTTAAAAAAAAAGTTTCTCGTTGTTTTTTTTAATTTTTAAATGCTTGTATCGTATCAGAGGCGCCTCCAGTTGTTTTCCTTTGCTTTTGTATCCCACGTGAGAATTCATTAGTCTACTTGTTTCGATCTGAATATTTGCATTATATTATAGTAAGCGAATATTTTGTATTATAATATAGTAATGGATTATTTTAGTGTACTAGTTTGTCTTAATATTATTTTTTGACAAATTAATTTGCACAAATTTTTTCCTATTTTTTTAGTACAAAACAAGTTCTTTTCCAAAAAACGCAAAATGATGAAAAAGAAAAAGAAACATAAGAAATAGAGCAACAAAACATTAGTTATGAATTTATGATACAAACACAATATTACCCACTTGCCACACGGAATTATACAACTGAAAATTATGTAGGTTAATGATGAAAAGTAGCAAATTATTTTTTTCTGGAAAACACAATAAACACTGATATTGCAAAAGTTTTTTTACAATTTATTTGAATTTCATTTCATGACTCAGCAAAGGAGCTCTAATTAGTATACCAAACTGACATAGAGACCACTAATTAAAAAAATATATCTACAAAATTAAGAAATTTTACATTTCAGCTAGCATATTCTTTGTTACATTTGTTTCCTCAAAAACATTAAAATACATTGCCTAATTAAAAAACAGATTAAAGCGAAAATATATATAAACAGATTAAAGCGAACACATTGACTGGTGTTCTTTTCCAGCGCAATGTCTATCCCTGAATGATCTGAGAACAAAAGGAAAAAAAAATAAAAAAATTGGTGTATGTTAACAGGTAATAAGGCATGAAATAAATTGTCCTCACATGTCTAAACAAAATATCAAGAAGTAATTTCTCAAAGATTACTAAATGATTTGTCATGTGGCATAATTGATATAGGTTATGTTATTTATATGTATTAATTATTGAATTATTGTGGCGGGCCCACCGAATTTTGCTTTTATGACAAAAATATAGAGATTTCCTCATCCTCTGGTGGGCGTTGGCTCACCTAATTTTTATCAAGAATGATAAGAAAAAGAAAACATGAAAAATTGGACTACCAATAATGCAGTTCGTTGGTGGGCTCACAGATAGGGTGTCAATGATACCCTTTTAACCATTTATCCGACCGGTGATGTATTAAATAAGGAAAATATGGGTAAGGTTTTTTTTTTATTAACTTATTAGAGTATGAGTAACTAGCTCCATTCATACATTGTTATTACCGAAACACATATCCGGTTCTTTCATCCAACATGAATTTATGTTTGTATTTTATTAATCACAAGTGTAATTTCTCAGGTATTTTGAATTGTGTATCCTATATTTCTGTGTCTTATTTTCGAATATTTAGCTGTAATTTGTACCTCCAATTATTATTTAGCTAATTACCTAGCGAAATTAGAGATCCACAACTGGAGTTTCCTCGAAGCGGATCTTAATACCCCTCTGTCTTGATCAAAATCCGTCTCAGGATCCGACTCGATTACATGAACCTCGTCTGGGTTATCAGGTTTCGGTTTCTTTGCAACCGGGCCAGGCATGAAACCATCCAATTAAGGCCCCAAAAGCCCAGTTCTTCATGAGTTAAGTGAACCGTTAAGATTTAGCTAGATGCCCAAAACTTAGAAATCTTTGCTCTCTTTGAATGGACATCTATATTATACTTCATCTGTAGAATTATATATAAGATTGTAATTCGATCGAGTGGAATATTTGAGTTTTAAATTTTATTAGCTTAGATTTCGGACACATCACATAGTACCATTGCCTTACTCATATAATAATATTACCACATGTGAGATTTGTTGTTCATCCATGCAGATATTTAATGTACTCTCCGTAATCCACATAAATTAGTATCAATTTTAGAGAAATATATAACTCATTCTCTTGTTAGAAAACTATTTTTCTTTGGTAAGGTGTCCCTGTAACAGGAGTATTATTGTTAAAAGAAACTAACTAGAATTTTGGAAGTTCATATTAAATCTATTAAATCAATTTCAAAATAAAGGAAAGCACATATGCATCTCAAATATATATGTGTATCATGTTGCGCATATATATATCACGTTCCATGTCAAACATATCATAGTATATATGCAAGGCATATTTCTTGACAAAGGCTCATGATGAGCACCACTCTCTTTGTATTAAAATAAAAAATTTAACAGTGAAGTCTTAATGATTTTATGCTGATGACCAATCAATTCTGTTGAATTATATCAGCACCGTCAAAAGCCCAAAGCCCAAATTCTAGTTTTGAATTGACTAACCGACATATGATATATTTACTAGAAGTTACTAGTGTACTGTGGTATTTTTTAGAATTCATATATAACCGACATAAGCAAAGTCGGTAATAGGAAAATCATGCATTATCTAGGATACTCAATCACCGACATTGTACTTGTATAAATAGAATAGCAGCTTGTGTGTGAGTGTGTCCGTAATTGGGTAAGGAATATTCCTTACCCAATTACGGACACACTGTTTAATCAGAGAGGGTGAGAAATACATCAAGCATTGTATGTACTCTCCATTAAGTAATAGAATTAGTTTATATACTCCCCTCTTCTACTATTCAAGTTAGTAGTCAACAAATTCCAAACTGACCCAAATTTTATAGACGTCATGTCTAAATAATTGAGAACGTATATAATTTTTTTATTTTTTTGGTTTGAATAATATTTTTTTAAATATATATATATACATAAAAGTTTCACGTACGTTTGAATTATCCTTTTAATTTAATGAATATAAATTTTAAATCCAAACTTCTAACAAACTATTAAACAAATTTCGAGATTTAGAATAGCGGAAATTTTAAATCCGGATACTGAAAAATGGACCAAACTTCCATATAGCGGCCACTAATTTTTCTTTTCTTTTTTCCAACTAGAAGTTTTTATGCGGCAGAATTTAAAATTGAACACCCCTAAATTCCGGATTTCCTCTAATATTTCTTTCTAGAAGTATAATTTAAAATTTTACATTTAATAGAATAAAAAATTTCGGCAGTTAGAAGCAAATCAATACAATTAATTATTACCACCATGATACATATCGAGAATATGTGCAAATCAACACAATTAGTCTTTAATTTGTTTTCGTAATAGTGTTGTCTTTTGTCTTTGAAATACATATCAAGAATATGTGCACCACAGTACCGAAACAAAATCATTGGAAACATAAATCTTACATTTTGGAAGCAAATTCAACGAGTCCAGAATAAAAGTAAACAACAAATAAATTAAAAGGAAAATAAAATGATAGCAGTACGGAAAGGAAACCTCCAAAGTAAATTAAATTAATAGCTAGATCGATATTCGGGAACATGCTTGCAGATATCGCGGATCTCATCTGCGGATCTCATGCTTGCAGATACCGTGAGTTGTTTGAGGTTGGAAAGGTGCTGAAGCCCGAGAGGCACCCCCAGCTTGCCACATATTGTTAGTTGCACTATCTTAAGCATGGGCATGGCACCCGCCTTTATCTCCCATTCTTCTAGATTGCCTAGGTCCCAAAACAACAACTCATGTAGCTGTTTGAAGCCTCCAGCAGAACAGCTCATCTTTTGATTCCCGTTTTCTCCTACCAACCAGAGCAGCCTGAGGTTGTGTAGCTTCTCTAGCACTGGCAGTGGATCATCATTGAACTGGAGATTGACGAGTCTAAGCTCTGTGATGTGGATGGGAAACATGCCAACCTGAGGCGACAACTTGTTTTCAACGAATTCGGGCGTCGCATCATTCCATAGAGACAGAGATTGTAAATGTTGATAAAATGGAAATCTTTGCATGTTGACTATTTCTTGTGGCACTTCATGACCGATTAATGAAAGAGAGGTTAGATGCTGCAGTGTGCCAAGCAACTTGGCAAATAAATCCCACGAAAACGAGCTCTCCACTTGGATATCTAACTCGCGCACATTTGGTAGTTTAGGTAATTTTTCATTCCATGACTCTCGGCTCTTCACACCCGTGAGTGTTTGCAGAGTCCTTAGGTCGGCAGATGATGGGGGTCCTAAAGTATGCCGCGGTAGCTTCACATGCCGAAGTGTTTTCACATTCCATATATATTCAATCATGTTGGGATATTCAGGCAAGCTGCTAACACCATCAAGTTTCGAGAAATCAAGGGTCTCCACAAACTTCAGGCCGCTGATGAACGACTCAAACGATCTTGTGTTGATTAAACCTTCCCCAGCAAGCTCGCAATACCTTAAATGAGTCAGTCCATGAAAACACTCAAAGTTAATTGGGTCATTAGAAGAATACTCTTTCATGTCGCTCAACACCTTAAGCAGCCTTTGCTGAGAGCAATTTGGCAATGGCCTCTCAAAGCACAACAAAGAACGGAGATTTGGATTTGCATGCATCATCAATTCATCGCAACCCGAGTAATGGACTGCCACACGGCGTGCCTTGGCGACGCTCGTCCAATTGTCAGGAGGGTTCGAGCAAATTGTGAGAAAGTTATCCTCCTTGGCCTTTTGGACGGCAACTTCACGAAGGAGATCATGTATACGACAACTTGTGATGGAACTAGCGTGAGATCTCTCTGATACTTGAACCAAGCTTCTATATATTGAAATGAAATTAGAAGATTAAACGGAGTGCTTTGGATTATAGGAGGTGCATGTATGTATAACTATATATCTATATATCTTCCACAAAACACTAAATGTGCATTTCTCGTAAAGTGAAAAAAAATGTTGACAAATGAAAAGCCTTCAGTAATTGTTACTGTTGTAGTAGTGGTAAATAAAAGTAATACACCATAAAACAGAAGATAATATGTAAAACTAGCTACTGACTAAACAAAATGAGTACTCAGAATGAGTAGGGGTGTCAATGTGTACGGTACTGGTCGGATTGACAACTTTTCATACCCATACCCACTTGAAATTTGTCTTACTCATACGTACCCTTACCTATTAAATATTAGCTTACCCATACCTTATCCTTACCCATTAAGATAACGGAAAAAAATTAACAAATAAGTTGATAGCATATATAATTTAATACCAAAATATAACTAATATAAATTAATATATAAAATACATCATATGCCTAATACCAAAAAATATAAAAATATTTTTTTTTATTCCATTTATAATTTTTGATCTTATTATTTTAAAAGATATATATTTTTAATTAAATGAGATGATAAAATATTTTATAAATCAATTTTGTCATAAATTACTAATTAAAAATTATATAAAATTGGATAAATTAATTACACAATTAAAAAATTATATGAAATGTAATATAAATAAATATAATTATAATAATAATATTATATAGTTATATGTATAAATAAAAAAATATCATATAATTTTTTTCTATTTATTAATTACCCAATACGATAACGGGTACGATATAGCTCTTACTCATACTTTTACTCAATAAGCTAACGAAAAATATTTCTTACCCATACCCATATCCGATAAATTAATGAAAAAAAAAATCTTAACCATACCTGCCTTATCCAATACGGTACAAGTCAAGTAAACAATTAAAATGCTATCATTGACACCCCTACAAATGAGCAAACCAATTATATAAAGTACATAACAAGTACATTTACCAAACTAAGCAATCCAAAGGATTTTTTTTTAAAACATAATTAAAAAAAAATATTTTTACCAAACCAACATGATTACTTTTTTTTTACAAAAACCATAAGAACCGAATTGCCAATTCGGTCCGCTTGATTTTTTTTTTTGGACCGAATTGGCAATTCGGTCCATGTTGATTTCACAAATTTTCAGAAAGGCGGCCATAGAAAATCCGAAAAAGACTCCGGACCGAATTGGCAATTCGGTCCCAACTTTTTTTTTCTTTTTTTTAGGGTTATGCTATTGTAAATTTAGTTAAGAAAACATTTACATTAACAAAGATGTGTAATTCTTACTCACTAGGTTGTGCCAAAAAAATTGAAAATGAAATAGAGTAAATCAAATTTCATCTAATATCCTCTATGGGAGATAAAAAAAAGTGATCCGGCTAAAATTCTATCTAGTTTATTCGTTTTAAAATTTCAATTGCCACATTATTATTTCATTAAAGAATCTAATTTATCAAATTATTATTTCAATTGACCAATCCTAATTTAAATTGTTCTTAACATGTGATGTGATAAAATTCTTATAATTGTTAAAAATAGAAATATGAAATTTTAAAAAGAATAAACTAGATAGAATGTCTATGTTAAAATAATATGTAAATTAAAAATATTTTATAAAATAAATTAATACTATGTATTTTAATAATTTTTAAAATGATCTATATGTTGGAAAGATTTCACGTATAAGCTAATATTATGCTTTTTTTATTTAAGCAAATAAAATTTTACGCTACAATTTTTAATTCTAATCAGATATACACAAAAAAGATAAAAAAATAATTCAAAACGTGAATGAAATTATAGTTGTATTTTTCTATTTAAACAAAGAATAAAGAAAAGTAAATAGGGAGAAGTGGGAGGGAAGGGAAGAGAGGAGAAAAGTGGGATCCACAAGAGCATTTTGTTAAGAATTTTGAGATGAGGGTTTTCTATGTTTTGAAAAAAGAGGGCACAATGTAAAATTTCTCTATTTAATTGTCTTTCGGTTTCAAATTCAATTTGACCTACATCCGATATGATATATGATACACAAGTGAGAAATTCAACCAAACCTAAAAAAAAAAAAAAAAATTTGGACCGAATTGCCAATTCGGTCCGGACTAAAAAAATAATCATGTTAGTTTGGTAAAAATAATCATGTTAGTCCGGACCGAATTGGCAATTCGGTTTTTATGGTTTTTGTAAAAAAAAAATAATAATCATGTTAGTTTGGTAAAAATATTTTTTTTAATTATGTTTTAAAAAAAAAAACCCAATCCAAACAAAGAAAATCATTGTCAATAGGCATGTTGTTACTAATTTATATGTCTTATTCCTTTTGCAGAACTCATAGTTATTATAGAGATTCTTTTTAATTAGCACAAAAGGATTACTTAAGATGCAACGAGGCCACGCAACTAATACCTTTTTTTTTCCAGCGAACCGACACATGAAACTTAGTTAGGCCTTCAAGGATGAAAAAGAAAAAAATGTAGTTCTCTATTGAAACAAATATTGATGTAACCTACACCATTATTATTTTACTCCCTGTATTTTTCAAAGTTAAAAGTAAGATGTATAACTATATTCTTAAATACACGACACAACATTATGTTCTCAGTTAGATGCAACATAGAAAAAATTTTACTCCCTGTATTTTTCAAAGTTAAAAGTAAGATGTATCACTATATTCTTAAATACACGACACAACATTATGTTCTCTGTTAGATGCAACAGAGAAAATTTTTAGGCGAGTTTGTTTTAAAATAAATAGTATATATACTTAATCAGGGCTGGCTACTATGCTTATATAAGCAAAAGCCCACATATGCTTATAACTCATTTTTGTGTTTCCAATGTTCAAATGGTCGATCCGACCGTTCATCTTGTTCTCCATATTAATATGTGCTTGGAGACTAAATTTTACATTTTTCTGAATTTTTTTACTATTTATTAAGCCACTTTGAAAATTGCTGATCTGGGTGAACAGTAAAAACAGTGTTTCCAAAATTCTGGACTATATGATCAGCAATTTTCAAAGTGGCTTAATAAATAGTAAAAAAATTCAGAAAAATGTAAAATTTAGTCTGCAAGCACATATTAATATGGAGAACAAGATGAACGGTCGGATCGACCATTTGAACATTGGAAACGCAAAAATGCTCATTTAAGCATATGTGGGCTTTTGCTTATATAAGCATAATAGCCAAGCACTACTTAATCTATAAGAAAAATATTACTCAATAATATGAATTGACTGTTAAAAGAACCAATTGAATTTTACAAGTAAGATATCTTATCCCAAAAAAAATATAAATATATAAAAATCAACCGGATTTTGATGATCTGTAGTAGAATGTTGAACTATAGAAGTATATATACCTTTGCACTAGATCCTCTAGGAAGATCTCAGCAGTATCCTCCAATGTTCTGGATTCTTCTGCCGGTATGAGCCCCTCAGCAACCCACAACCGAAATAATCTTTCAGCATCAATTTCATGGTCTTCAGGGAAAACCGCCAAGTATAGAAAACATGACTTGATAACAAATGGCAAGTCATTGTAACTAGTGGCTATGATCTCAGTACATTCTCTCCCATCAATTCCCCAGTTCATTGTCTGCAACATTTTACTCCAAGCACCATAATTGGCTGGTCTTTTTGATAATAAACCTCCTAAAACCACCAATGCAAGAGGTAATCCACCACATTTTTTAGCGAATTGTTCTCCAACCTCATACAGATCATCGGGATACCCTTTACTCAAATCTCGATTAGGCAGAGCCTTTTTCAGCAAAAGCTCTAGGCTCGCTTCCTCAGTTAAATAGGGAAGTTTATATGGTTCAGCATCATCGACAATGTTTTGGATTCTAGTAGTTATGATTACTCTACTTCC
Source organism: Carex myosuroides (assembly GCA_028015225.1). Lineage (NCBI taxonomy): Eukaryota > Viridiplantae > Streptophyta > Magnoliopsida > Poales > Cyperaceae > Carex > Carex myosuroides. The sequence continues at coordinate 8,452,591 of CM051464.1, forward strand.
AATCTCATCAGGTAGCACCCCACCAATTTGAGTCCAAAGATCACTTGTCCATATATCATCTAAAACAAGAAGGTACTTCTTACCATTAAGGGTTTCGTAAAGTTTTGTCAGTAAATGTTGTTCTCCCCGTTCTAGGTCGTTTGGAAGGAGAGGCTTAACTTGCTCTATTATCTTTCTCAAAATATCCATTAGATTGAACTCTTGAGAGATAGCTACCCATATGCGAACATCAAACTGTCTCTTCACCTCATTGCTGTATAAAAAGTAGTAGACGGTCATCAGTTTTGTAAAGATTGAAATATCATATTATTAATCAATTATTGAGACAGTTGCTTCATATAATTATATTTACCTATTGTAGACCTTTCGAGCAAGAGTGGTTTTTCCGAGCCCACCAGCTCCCACAATTGAGATGACAACACGCCTTTGAGAGTTTGTGTAAAGCAACTGCTTCACAATGTTGTCCCTGTGAGGATCGAAGCCGACAACATAAGGATCATCAATGTCAGGTAGTATAAGGGGCCTGACCGGTAGCTTCGGCCGCTTTCCACTGCCTTCACCCGGAAAGTTGATGTCATATTTTTCTCTACTTTCTTTGATCTCTTGAATTCGTGCCAGGATCTCATTCATCTCATTGGCAAGGTTGTGCAAAGATGGGAGCCTTTTGGGCTTGCTCCACATCCTTTTAGCAGCCCCAACAATTCGAGAACATCCTCTCGGGAGCTGTTTTGAATGGTTTTCGGGAGCCTTCAAGAAAAGGGCATTGTCTATAACGTCTTCTATGTCGTAAGCAATATCTCTGACCTCATTCACCCAATTTTTCTGCCTCTCATTTACAATCTGCATCATGTCGGCATCCTTGAGGAATGCTTTAATCCGACTGAGCTCACGACTCAATTTTTTCACTTGCTTGCCGACGCCTTGTATTAGTAGAAACTCCTTAACAAGGGCATCCGACAACTTCTCCAAAACAAAACTAACTATCCCTTCGGCCATCTTTCAAGTTGCTTTGTGTATTCTTCGCTGTGCCAACAAGGTGAACAATTGTACCAATAAATTCGAGTAAGAACTGTGTATTGATAAACAAGGGAAAAAAAAACAAGAAAACAAAACAAGGTAACCATTCGGTAAGATATGGAACTGTACATACTGGTTAACTTGTAAGGCTCTCCAACAATATGGTACTACCTCAACATCATACTAACAAACAGCTAGAGAGAGAATGAGCTATTAATTAGTGGGTCTTATGCTAATTTACAGACAGATTCATAGGATCACTCGCATCTTGTTCTATATTAATTTTAGTTTATCCAATAATATAATACTTCGGTTAATGCACAGTGTGATTTGAGGACCAAACTGATCAATTTTAAACGAAAATAAACACCTTTTTTACGATTAAAATTATGCTATTAATGAATACTATGTACGTTTATCAATATTCTTCTCAATTTTAATTATTTGTCACCTAATTTACACCAGATCGTTTTACTCAAAAAAAAAAAATACACCAGACTCATGGTCTAAGTACATGCTCTGTAAATAATAGACCACAATTGAATATACAATTAGGTATGGCAATTAATAGGTAGGTCAAATTAATTAAATGACAGATAAATTTTGTGGGTAATAAATAGGAGCCATACCTCTGTGAGTTTGTTTCTTCAATCGCTTTGAAGTTGGAACATGTATTTGTTATTATTCTGGGGTAAAATGCTTTGATGTTGTACAAGCTCAGCCTTTAAATATGATTGCTATATATGCTAAAAGCTGGGATAGATGAGATGAGATGAGAAGTTTGCTAGATAACAAACCTTGTTTCATGAGCAAGTCTGGGATAGATGAGATGAGAAGTTTGCATATGTGCTAAAAGCTGATGTTTGGAATAGATACCAAACATGATTAGCAAGTTTGGAATAGATGAAATCACCAATTAAGCTAGATACCAAAAATGATTAACAAATCACCAATTAAGCTAGATACCAAACATGATTTGCAAGTTTGGAATAGATGAAATGATAAGTTTGCATATATGCCACCATTTTTAATTTTAAATGAGAAAAGCTAGCTGACGTTGTTTAAAGTTCAGATTGAATAGTAAGACGGATATCTTTAACATAAATTAATACATAATTGAAAAAAGAAAAGAGGCTGTCTTCTTAAAAAATAAAAAATATACAATTGCAAACTAATTATACTAAAGAAAACCAAATTTGAGATAAGTCTAAAAATTTACAATAAACCAAATTTAACAAATTTGTCTTCTTTAGCATCACCTTTTTTTTAAATATATAATAGCATCTTCACATGTAAAATTTATTGTTCAACCAAGCAAATTTTTAGTGTACTCTCTATAATTTGTACACATATGTTCACCGCCATAATGTGACAATAAATATTAGGTTGGTATCAAATTTAGAGAAATAACTCATTCTCTTCATAGAAAATTATAGGGATGTTTGTTTGTATATTAGAGAACTATTTTTGAAAGTTATTTTTCATTGATAAGATGACTTGTAAAGTAAAAGATGTCTATGTAACTAGAGTATTATATATATCAACAAACTAACTAGAATTTGGTAGTTAATATAACTCTATAAAATTAATTTTAAAATAAGGTATAGTGCCTACACATTTCAAACTTTTTTAAAGAGTGTTCAACACTCTTACAATTATATGATATGTGCCTTATTGATATCTTGAATGTGCCATCGTCAGTGCCATGTAGGCATGAAGAGAATCTGATGTATTTAAGGGTGTTCAAATAGTTAGTTCGGTTAAAACCAAAATAAAATAGGTAAATCAAACTTTTTCGGTTTTTAAAAACCAAACCGAACCAACCGTGGCTGTTTTTCTTTTGAAAAAAACAGAAACCTGCTTTTTCTCACTTAATGTTCAATCTATCTGCTGAAATTTTTTTTTTTGAAATAAACATAACAAAAGTATAATAAAATTTAAGGAATTGACAACTCAAGTTACTATTTTCATTTTTTTGGAAGTAGGTGAAAAAAAAAAAATATGCAAACAAAATAACTAAACGACCGAGGACATACAATTGTGTAACGTAGAATCTACATGAGATGACCAAGAGAACTTGTATAATCAAAAGTGCAGTATATATAATCAATAGCATATGCTGAATGTATAGTGGGTTTTGATAAAGGAATTTGATAACACTGCCCACGTTACGTTACAGTACCCACCCCATGACTATCATAAGTACCATAACTATATGGGATGACTGCAAAAACTCCAGCACAATTTTTTTTTCTAAAGTATTAATACATATAAAATGAAGTATTTATATCTATGCACGGAAGTATTTATACTTATAAAGTGAACAATTTTTACGTAAATAATTGTCTACCCAACCAAAACTCTCAAACGTACCCGCACCATAAATATCTGTGGGGAACCACTCAAACTATATGGGGGAACCATACACGTTTTTAGAGGTAGATTTTTTTTCTCCGTTCAATCTCCTCCATATTTCTGACAATCTGTGAGAAATTTTGCGAATCTAAAACCACGAACGTCTTCTACGCAATTTTCTCTTTCAAATGAGATCCATGATGACGTACTTTCGGGCTCATCGCCACACAAGTATTTATACCTCGGCATGCAAGTATTTATTTCTACACTTGCAAGTATTTCTTACTTATAACACTAAATGACGTTTGAAAGTATTAATATCAAGTACTGCAAGTATTTATACCTATGTGGTCAACTATTTTTATTAGATGAAGGTTGACGTGGGGACGATTGGGTAAGGTTAATGTGGTGATATGGGGTCCCCACTATTTCATTAGAGGAATGTTGACACGGGGACGATTGAGGGACTGGAAAATGGATGATCATAACAAGTTACGCATCAAAGTATTAATATCTTATTTTTCAAGTATTAATATCTTATCTTCAAAGTATTTATATCTATGAAAGTTGACGCAGGGATGAGTGCGGGGACTGAGAAAGGGGACCATATAATTAGTGGAGATCATAAAGAAAGAGTATTGCAGGAATTTTAGAATAATAATTAGTGAGACCATATAATTGAGGTTACAAGAGTGAGAGTACTCAAATAATTATTCTTTGATAAAAACAAGTCATCCAAAATATTAAATTACTTTGATAAAAAAAAAAATCTTTCCAACTGTTCCAGCATTCAAATAAATTCAACAAAAATAAAATTAAAGTAAGAAAAATTGAAAAGGAAGGTAACTACCAGTTTCTAGTTTCAACATCTGCTCCATTAAGTAATATTCAACAAAAATAAAATTAAAAAAAAAACTTAATTCTGGAACAGTTCTATCAAGTCCATAATTCAGTTACATTCACCAAATATTTCTCTCTTTTTTTTTTTGGAAATGGCTCGGAAGGTTCTCCCAGGTGTGAATTAACGGTCCAGATCTTTCCAAGTTATTGGCCGTCTTATATCAAAGAAAGCAAGCCACATAATGGAAACATGCAAGAGAAAAAAGAAAAACTAATAGACAATTTTGTATGGATATTTAATAGTTAGATGACTTATTTTTAACTTTTACTTAAAAAAAAAAAAAAAATTGAGGATATTAGTTTCCAACGGTGGGATCCAAAAATTTAATGGTGCTACGGTTCCTTTTTCAGTGGCCCAATTGCACTCAAGAAAAGTGGCCTATTAATTTAACCTTAATTTTAAACTTTAAAAATAAGGGGGAATTTCATGTATACCCCTCAAAAACTTTAAAATTTTGTATATCCCCTCTAAACTTTAAAATAACATATTTCTCTCTCTAAACTTCAAAAACTCACAAATTTATCTATTTTATTGTTTTTTATATTAAAAATCATTCTAGATTTATAAAATACACATTTACTCTTTATTAAAAGCATAAAACGCCCGTTGGACTCAAATTTGAATCCGAAGAGTTCCTTTATCGCTTGATCTGTGCGCATCACATTAAGATATGTGCATGCTGCTTCAATATCCGTGTGTGTTCGCTTTAAGATTTGTGTTGATCTAGCGCACATGGATCTTAAAGCAATTCCAATCCGCGCACATCGCATTAGGATCTGTGCACATCGATTCAATATCAGTGTGTGTTCGCTTCAAGATTCATGCTGATCTAGCGCGCACATATCTTAAAGTAGTTCGGATGGTAGAAGAACCCTTCAGATCAATTCAAATTTGAGTATGATGAGCGTTTTACGCTTTTAATAAAGGGTAAAATGGGTATTCTATAAATTTAGAATGAATTTTAATATAAAAGACAATAAAATGGACAAATTTGTGAGTTTTCAAAGTTTAGAGGGGAAAATATGTAATTTTGAAGTTTTTGAGGGGTATAATTGAAATTCCCCCCTAAAATAAAATACATTGTTGATTGCTGATGCACAAAAAAAAGAATATTTTATATAAGAAAGTGAATAATTTTAATATATAAAAAAAATAAAATATTTATTATTCTTTCTTACTGCAAAAGAAATAATGTTACGTGTCTTCTCAAACATGTTTATTTTTATCATCTATTTAACATTTATTCTTTTGTGTAAAAATGAAATACAATTTAACTCGATCAATAAAAGTTTGAAGCTGTTTTTTTTTATTTTATAAATGCTTGTATTGTATCATAGGCTCATATACCTGCAATGCATAGCATCTGCAATTATATGCATTTTGAGTTGATAATATTTTTTTGTTTTCCTTTGGTTTTGTATTCTACGGGAGAATTATTCATTTGTATTATATTATAGTAAGCGAATATTTTGTATTATAATATAGTAATGGATTACTTGAGTGTAATCTTTTGTCTTAATATAATTTTTCGATTACAAACTTTCTCCTATTTTTTTTGTACAAAACAATTTTTTTTTTCCGAAAAAACTCTTGATTCAAATCCGATTCGACGGATTCCTTTCAATTCACCCTGATTTTGATTCTATGTTCAATTTAATGATTCTGCTTCCCATACCGATTTTCAGAATCAATTATATTACATGGAGTATCTTTATATGCTGTAGTTGTTCGGTGAACAACTCATATCAATATATCATTGATCATTTCTCACTTTTTAAACAATTATTACAGTATTTTGTCAAGTTAAAAATAATTGAATATGTAAAAGCGTGCATTGGTGCAATAGTCAAGTGTGTTTTGACGTAGTAATACTCAAATGTGCATTAGAAAAAAATTAAGTGAGTTTTAAGTTGTTGACAGTTGTCAAAACATATTTTTACTTGGTCAAAATCACTTGACAACTGTCAATTGTCATGACTTTACTATTTTATTTTATTTTGAAAAGCCTCACAAGGACTACGAAATCGTGAGCAGGACTTAAATTCTCAATTTTTAAGTAACCACAATCCTACAACTTTTTCTTCTAGCCAACTATGCGGACATGTGTTCATCGACATAATAGTCAAGTGTGTATGGATAAAATAGATCCTATAAAAAGAGTGAAAACTTTTGGAGTGTTCAAGGAGTGAGTATATGGAGACAATTATCAGAATAAAAAAAATAAAAAAGAAAAAGGCAAAATGATGAAAAAGAAAAGGAAACATAAAAAAAGGCACCACCAATAATGCATTTCACTGATGGGCTCACCTAATATTTCACACGAGACAAGCTCAGAATATGAAACACCAAACATAGCAGTACAAATGATCCACCGATCAGAGAAAGGCTCAGAATATGACGTCAGCAGGTTCACAAGATGTTCAAATTTCAGAAATTTCAGAAACCCGGATACCAAAAAACTGCTATTACACCACCTCTGCATCTTTCTTCTCACATTCTTGCAAACTAAAACAAGACAATTCACTTTCTTATCACGTCCTACCAGCATTTATTTGAGAAAGAAAGAAAACAACACACAAGCCCAACTACAAGAAACTAAAAAATGGATTGCATCAACTCATGATGTCAACCCATATGAGTACATCGAACTATTTAATATCCACAAGAGATCCCGATCCGGGTTTCAAACCCGCGACCTCAGAGTACATCGGACTTAAAAGGGGCAAGTTGGTTGTAAGTATAGACAATATTCGATTCAGTTCGGGGGTAATAAATCTTGGAAAACATGTCTTGTAGATTTCGATGTGAGGTCATAGTTGACAATATCTTATCCTGTGCCACCAACTCAGATGACTGGTTTTCTTCGGCCTTATTCAGAGTATTTCTCACAGTATTCAAATCTATCTCAGGTGCAAAAACGAGCTTTGACAAATGATCCTTCTCAGCTTGCCTGTCATACTTGTCTACCTCACTTGTACCAGATGTTATTAAATTGTAGGTATAAACAAATTTTCTTTGGCCGATGCGGTATGCCCGGCTTATGGCTTGCCGGCCCACTGCCGGGTTCCAAACCACATCCAATAGCACAACTCTTGATGCACCCGTTAAGCTTATGCCCTCGCAACAGGCCCTTGTTGATGCAAGCAAAACCTTAGCATCACTATCAGGGTCATTGAAGATATCAATTGAGGCTTGTCGATATCTAGGTAGAATCTTACCGTCCATTTGTAGAATCTCCGTCCCTTCTCTCCATTGAAAGAGATTTATGAGGTGTGTCCTTATGAGCAATAGAGGTTCAATGAATTGGCTAAAAATCAAGACCTTCTCCTTCAAGGCCTCACATAAACGTACAACCTCTATAACAAATTTCGTTTTTACCCCTTCATTTGGGTCTAATCGATGCTTTTCCAACTGTTGTTTGTCTACAAGCAAAGCCTCTTCCTCTGTCAACTTTAAATTAGCAACTAAGGAAGGATGAATTGAGGCCAAGGAGATATTGTATTCAGTTTCAAAATTACAACCTGTACCAATGCTCTCTACTTTCTTTATAACATCCTTCTGGTACGAACTGGGGCTGAGAATAATCACGCACTCCCTCAACCCAGGTAGGGTTCGGAGAATATTCCCAGTGTGTATATGCACAAAGGGTTTCAAAACTGCTCTAACCTCTTCCGCATTATCATCTGTTACATTACTAGTGATTGAATTCCAGATTCCTTTACCTTCGTTGGGATCAATAGGTCGATGCCGGCCTCTTTTCGGCCGTTTGATCAAGAATCTTTCAGCAAACTGGGGCCGAACCAAGCACAAAATATTGTACAGCTCCATGAAGTTATTCTGAAATGGGGTGCCTGAGAGAATGATCCGCTTCTCCGATTTTACCTTCCCTAGGGTTTTCCACAAATAACTCCTTGCATTTCTCGGTGTGTGCCCTTCATCAAGCACAAGTAACCCCGGCCTTTCTAAAAGAACCTTTCTCACCTTAGCATCCTCCTCGGTTTTGCACCGCTCAAGTGTTAACTTTGTATAAAGGCCATAACTCACTCCAAGGACACCATTCCCTTTATCCCACGTACATAATTTCACCAACCGGGTCAACTTCTTAGAGCGTTTCTCATTTCGTACCAGTTTTCTTATCTCACTGTCTTCCTTCCCGTTATACTCACTGGTGTTTAATATGTGAAATGGAATGTTAACATTCCATTTTTTAAACTCCTCTTCCCACGTGTAGAGCATCCCACGTGGCGCAATTATAACAGGCCGGCAATCCGGAAAGACTTTCATGTAGGTTTGGATGAAGACAATAGCGAGCCGGGTTTTGCCCGTGCCGGGTGCATGGCACACAACGCATCCACCAATGACGTCAGCGGAGGGCCCACTGCGCAGTGAGTCGAGATCAATCCCACCGGCCAAATTGTTCCACATAAACTCCATTGCCTCACGTTGGTGTGCATACATGGTGGAGAATATGCCGGGAATCAGATCCCACACTGTACCATTTAAGGTGTTGTAACATAGTTTAGCCTCCTCACAGGTTTCCTCATTTCCACATAGGTTGGTGTACTGGAGTGGGACCCTTGGCTCAGAGGTCGAGACTCTCCATCCTGATTTGTCAACCATGCTAGTAGCCTGAATTAAACGAAATTCAAGTAATGAGAAAATTTTACTAACTAATTATGTACCATGGTACAGAAAACAAGATAAAAACAGGTTGGGGGCACAAGTAAAATTTATAAATGTGCAGTTCATATAGGGGAGAAATGCTTAGTCTTGTGAAACAAGAGATTATTGATTGTACATGTTATTAATCCTAATCTGGTTCACTATAAAAAATGAAAAAAAAAAGAGAGACTCTTATGTAAAGAATCACTTGCAAATTGGAACTATATAGTTTGCTATATTCTCTCATTATTCCAAATAAATGTTACTAAAATGGCATCACATATTCTGTTCATAGAACAAAAGGCACAACTTCTAGTAATAAAAAAGGGGAAAAGCAAATGCAGATATACCATGGCTGGGAGGATGTATCTGATTTCAATGCTCACAAAGGGGCAATTCTTGCAAATAACCCCAATTTGTTCATCTAAAATTAAATCATGCCGTCCATTTGGGCAATACCCATTAATATCAGAAGTCCGATCCCATACTGCACCTTCATCTAAATTTAAAACCTACAAAAAGTAGAAGAAAAAAGTTTACGCAAGAAGTCCAATGATGAGCATGTTGAAAAAACTAGAATGCATGGGAAATTAACGCATAAATGCTATGAACTCCATTAAATCCTCTACATGCTATACCAGACCAAATCAGGAAAGAATGAAGTAGGCTAATATTTACAAACAGCAATGATTTGAAAAATGCTAGTAAAGGTACAAGTAAAATACAATAAAAACAATAAAAAAACAAGAGTAGGGTTAAAATGCCCCATTGGTTTTGTGTCCCATCATGCCCCAACATCGTTATCTCTATTTTCAAAGTTTAAATATTAGATCCAAACCGCTCAATATGATGTTCATATTAAAATGTGTTTGGATACAAAATTTTATATTTTTTGAACTTTTTTGCTATTTTTTAAGATAAATACAAAATCACTGTTTTTAGAAGATTCTGGACCATTCAAAAAATAGTGATTTTGTACCCTCTAATAAATTAGTAAGAAAATTATAAAGATTATAAAATTTGTTATCCAAACACATTTTAATATGAAGATCATGTTAAACGGTTCGGATTGACCGTTTAGACTTTGAAAATAGAGATAATGATGTTGGGGTATGATGGGCCACAAAACCAATGGAGCATTTTAACCCTACTCAAAAAACAAATATAGTTAAAAAAAAAAGTTCTAAGCCACTGTACCTCATCATTCCGGTACCTCCCTATATTTTCTGATTCCAGAGCAAAATCATAATCAGCCCACAATTCATCCAATGATCTCTCGTCCTCCTTTTCTCTCTCCTCCAACTCATCCTCAAAGAAGAATACCAATGGTAGTACATCTTCCAGCCCGTACTGGTTTGGATCCACTGACGCATTCTCATCAGACATCCTATCAACTAACATCTTCAAAAGGTCTCGGCCTTTCGGGCCTCTACCCCTTGTACTACTACTACTACTCTTGTGCCGTTTAGATGACCTAAATCTTGAGTCCGATCCATCCTTTTTAACATTATATCGGTACAGGCGTGGGAAACTTTTCGACCCGGGGGTCTTTGCCTGATAAGTGCCTGAACCATTACTGGTAATGCGGAAACCAGCACTGCGGCTCCCACCTACACTGGACGGTACATATCGAATCTCCTCCTCCCAATCAGAATCCGAGGAAGCGGATCTTAATACCCCTCTATCTGGATCAAAATCCGTCTCAAGATCCGACTCAATTACATGAACCTCGTCTGGGTTATCGGGTTTCAGTTTCTTTGCAGCCGGGCTAGGCGTGAAACCATCCAATTCATCTGTTATTTGATCTGGTTCCATGATTTTCCTTTTCACAGCACGATACCGCTCTTGCCAGTCCCCAATCAGCATGTCATCGTCTAGGTTATCGGGTTCGGATTTGTCAAATTCCTCACCCGAACTGGTACTACTCTCTTCCTCTTCCTCTTCCTCTTCCTCTTCAACTACATCCTCATCTTTCATGTCATCATCCTTTACATTTTCATCTCCTGAATCATCAGATAATTTTTGGAAGTAGGTAGAGTAAGAAACTCTCTCTTGCTTCCCCCGAGACAACCGAGTTCTCCAACCGACACATGATGAGACAACAGGCATTTTTTTCTTGGGTTTTGTAACAGACACTGCTTCGTTCACACCAATTATCTCCAGTTCGTCATCTTCACTGGGTACATCTATTACCTTGTCATTTCCTCTGCCTTCTCTTGCACGCCTTAAGGCAGCTATGGGAATATCTTCGGTTTCACTATCGGGTGCCTCTAATAAAAATAGAAGAGTACAGATAAAAACACAAATTATGATTTTTTGGAATAAGTACTATTGGGAAGAAAAATTGAAAAAAGTAAGTGTACCATGTGGAGGAGGTAGGGCATGAGATTGAGAGTTGTTCAGAGAAGCCGATCCATTTAAAGTGGCAGGGACAAGACCAGCACTTGCATCAGGAACCATGCCGACTTGGTTCGGGTTTAGAGGCTCATCTTCTTCATTTAATGATCTCTTCAAGCTGTAGCAAACAAAAGTATCAGCTCACCAGTATTATACCATTCGGGTTCTCTAAAAAAATTATTTTCTTTCATTGTTTTATCATGGGGAATTGGGGCTCAACAACTACAAAACCATTAGAAAAGGTGCGAAAAAGCATTTGGTCCCAAGTTAAACATAAGAAGAATATAAATTCATCAGGTAATAAAACCCAAATTTGCTAGTTTGCTTGTTTCCTTTAATATCTGGATATGTGTTTTGTGCAGAACTTTTGTATTACTTTTACTGCTTTTAGCTAAAACTCTGTAAAACTCTGTTACCGAGAGCTGGTACCAGTCTCTTAAACTTCTGATTTATTTAATGAAATCGGTGGGTTTTTACCCACTTACGTCAAAAAAATAAAAGAAAATGCAGCTCATATCCATTCAGATAGGTAATGTTGTTGAATGGAGTATCAGCAAATGTGTGTGTGTACACCCCTGAAAGGGAGAATGAGTATCCTCTGTGGTACCCTACTGTATAGAATAACTCCCAGTCGACCCAAAATAATTCCAGTGCCTATTTGAATTATAAGGATCCGCTTCTTTTAAATACATAACAGGAAGTCCACTTTCCAATTTTTCATATGCAACAAGAAAAAATGGAAATAGACAAAGGATACGTACGATTGATCTGAAACCAGAGGTGGATGTGCAGAATCAGATGAGAGACCATCACCGCCACCACAGTCAGAGAAGCCCGACATATGACGGCTAGACTCCTCACATGGTTGATTCCCTGACATTTCGAACCTGCGACCTCCCACACGGATGTTACTATCTTTGCCACTAGACCAAAAGCTGATTCTATACAAACAATGGAAAACCCGACATTAGATCGAGTAGCGCAAGAGAACCGAACGAACTGTAGAGAGAGAGAGAGGGAGAAGGGTTTAGGGTTTTGTCGAAGCCTCTTCCATCGAGTTCTCTTTCTACGGTAGTCAGTGAGGCGCGCGGGAAGAAGGAATCATCGGCTTCGGCTTCGGGTGTTGAGATTCTTGGAAAACGAGAGAGAAGAGGAGAGAATAAGATAATACAGAGAGAGACACGACAAGAGACAAATGGCGGTTTCGAGAATTTGGAGAATATGTTCCCCAAAAGTAACACAAATTTTTAGTTTGGATCAAAACGTCCGATCTGTTTTGGCAGAAATATTAAGAGACCCAGTGCATTACATCTCGGACCGGATTGGCCCGAATTCTGATCGTACGGTCTGGATACAAACTCAAAATGTGCTTTACTTTACGTCTTGGTAAGCTAGAGAGAAGAGAAGAGAGGATGGCTGAGAGAAACCCGAAAAGAGACAAGCGGCAGTTTATTTGGCGAGAACTTGGAGAATTACGTCCCTAATGTAACCAAAAATTTCAGTTTGGATCGGAACCGTCCGATCTATTACGGCACGAATATCAACGGCCCTTTGCATTCCACCTTGGTAGGATTGGCCCGCATTCTGATCGTACGGTTCATATTAAAACACAAAATGTGCGGTACTTTAGGGATGCATACCAAGAATTTGGAAGGTTGTGCATGTTCCAAGCCAATTAAAGAGTTCAATGGGCGTCGGACCAAATTCAGTCCGATATGATGTTTAGTCCGTAAAATCCCATCAAGATTGGTGATGGTTCGATAGTTTTTCCTCACACGAATCTTGATACTAAACTAACGATTCACAACATGTAACGGACAGAATTTTGTTCAACGCCCATCGAATAGATCCTACTCGAGTACAAATTGGCGATTAAAGAAGGAATCCTCGTGACCCCGTCAATCTCGATCTCGGCGTCGCTTTTTCCAAACATGGACTCCATTTCCAGGAAGTAGGTTGGGTCCGATGGGTTTCAGGACCGTCCGATTTGCTTTACGATTTGTGCGCACGAGGTTTCAAGCAGACGCGAAAGTTGCGGGCGAGAATCTTAAAGCATATCGGACGGTCATAGAACCCATCGAACTCACTTTGAGTCCGATGGGCATCGGACCAAATTGACCTCCCATTTCCAGTTATTATTATATTTGTTAGGGTCACGCACTGACGCACTGTGCGCGCCATGACACGTTGGCATTTCACACGTAATCGGATTTCGTCATTTCGTAATAGTGAGAAGAATAAGAAAAATGATGAATTTGATTTTCATGTATTGTAAAAGAAGCTGGATACTATTTTTATAGTACATATTTTTGTTCATATTTCTGCAAATCTTTACATATCTTCTAATATCTTATAGTCAGCATATCACTAATCTTAACATTTTTATTCTCCAATTTATCAATCATAAGATGAAAATTATTTAATCAAAATTTTATTGAATGTTGTCGGATTTTACAGATTTTTTTTTTATTTAAAACATTATTATGAAAATTAAAATTATTATTAAAAAATACAAAAAAATATAAAATATTCTTACAAACAATAGTACAGAACAATAAAATATAGAATGTTCTGATAATAATAATTTAGAACAAGTTTCAATTAAAAAATGAATATATAAAAACAGTCATATCTGATTTTATTCAGCTTTTAGTACAACATTCGTACTCAATTTTTTTGGCGAAATAACCAAAATTGAATGCTAAAGAATTATATTATAAATTCATAATTTTTTTTACTATGTCAAATTGTCAAGTGAATAAATTTAATTGATTGTACGTATGTATGCGGTCGCTTAATAAAATATGCACATGAGGCTAGAATCCAACAAAGTTAGTCATGATGCAGCCTTAAAATTTGTCATGAAATAGATTAGTATTGGACCAAATCAAGTATGATCAGGTGAAAGGTGAGAATGCTCTGATACATATCAAGATATGTTGTGATTAATGATCGATTCAAAGAGGTTCAGGGGTAGGTGTTTGTGTTTAGTTCTGGATGGGGATAATATCTATTTTGAGATTTAATTCACGGCACAATAGAAGTAAGTCGTGTGAAAAAGAAAATTAGTCCAGACTAATTCGCATAAAAGAAAGAAAGAAACAACAAATGCAGTCCGGTCCACTAGTTTGCTCAGAAGAATTGCTGATTCGTCAGGAGAAAAAAAAGAGATCCGCTACTCCTCTGATTCAGTAGGAGAAAAAAAATATTATACTCTTATCAGTAATGTGTGCTTATTTTTGATCAAAATATTAGATCCGTCTCTGAAGATATACGCGGATGATTTTTAAGATTCGTGTGCATTAAGTGTGCACGATTCTTGATACAAATCAGACGATTCCAAGTTGAATTTGATGCAGATTGGACGATTATAATCAAATATCACATCGAATTTGGTCGGATGTTTATTAAACCGTACCCACCTCTAGTACGGAAGTAAGACTAGCATCAAGATTGGTGTTTCTTATTTAACCTTGGGCCCCACCTAACAGGAGACGGACCCTGACCGTTCAAATTTTTCATATGCAATCTCAATGAGGATCAACGGTTGAGATTGGAATAACAGGTTCATGCTATTCCTTTAGAATAACAGCAGATTTATTTGGGACCCATCTCTCTTCTTTTGATCAACAAAACATTCTTTGACGCAACCCCCAAATCTCTCTTACCAATCATTCAATCCATCACCATTCACCTCCACCTTTCTTTCTTCCCCTTCCAAGAATCGCATCGCTAAGTAAATCAAATATGAAGAATCTCTTAGTCACAATCGAACGAACGAGACGGTGAGTCAAAAACCATCTAATTCGTTGAAATTCACAGCAATTGAGTAAAATTATGTAAAATTCAATAAGAAAGACTGGTTCTTTTATTCTTGTTTTTCTGATCAATATATGACCAAATGAATGCATGAATCTCATGGAACTATGATTCTGAGTTTGGTTTGTGAATCTTGGTGTTTGGTTGGCTTTGGATATTGTCGAAATTTCTAAATTGATATTATGCTGATGAAATTGGGATGATTAGTTAGTGACATTTCTTAACCTACAATAATTCTGACTAATTAGATTTTACCATGTTTGCATGGAGCATGTCGAAAGCATCAAATATACATTAACAATATATTGTTCACATTCCATGATTAAAAAGGAGAGAGGGGTAGTTTTGTCATTTGCCACTTTTCTTCTAAACTTCTTTACATCTACTTGATTACTCTGCTCATCCATCATTAAAATGAAAGACGGGTAGTTTCGTCACTATTGGAAAAATAAAAAGAAGAATCTATAAGAGATGATTGATTTCCCTGTTTACAATTAGTATTGTGCTGCCTATTTGTGAGTAATGGTTGTGTGTGTGTGTGTGTCTATTACCAGTAATAGCCCTCTCTACTGGAAAAAAAATACAGTATTTCTACCACATTACATCACTAATCAAGTTGCATTATTCTTTTGTTCTGCATCAGGAATCAATAGTAAACTGAATTATGGATCTCCCAATGACTGATTTGCAACCCATTAGGAATTCAACCCTGCTCCAATATGACTGTCCCAACTGTGACACTGAACTGGTACACAAGGTGGCGCAACTGGTCCTCACCGGCCTTGCCACAGCTTGCATTGACAATACAGCCGGTGACCCATTTCGATCTCATGCATCAGTTGCTGTCACACTTAGAAAAGAGATGGTTGACTATCTGACGGATAGATCCCAAAATTTTATCACAGAGTCGATTGTTGGTACAGTTGAAGTGGTACCGAATCAACAGGTTGAATTCTCTGACGACCCGGCTGAAATTATCTCTGATTTCATGGACGATTTTGCCGAAATCAAGAGGAACTTGTTTGGCCGAGTCTCAGGCTGGTTACTGAGTGAAAACCGTGAGGATAAAATTGACGATTTTGCCCAGGACATGGAGACCGACAATTTCTGGCCAATTGATCGTCGGGAGGGCATTTCCGCAATTTTCATCAAGAACGTGGATATGAAGAGAAAATATCATTGCAGGGAAAAATACCAATCTGCAGAGAAGTTACGTGAGCACATGAGTGACTGCACTTACCGAAAAGTCGATTGCACGTATGAAGGATGCAGAGCGAAATTCTCAGCATTTAGTAAATATGAGCATGAAGCGGCTTGTGAATTCAAAATAGTGGAATGTGAGCAGAGTTGTGGAGAGAGACTTTTGAGGAGGGATATGGATCGCCACTGCATCACTGTGTGCAAGATGCGGATGGTTAACTGCCCCTTTTACCAGATCGGGTGCGAATCGGCCTTTGGGCAGAGTGAACTTGCTAAGCATTGCCGGGATGTTTTGAGCTCTCACGTGTTGTATGTGCTTAAAGTGGTGCACAAGCAGGAGACACATAGCGAGGATGAGTTGGAGATACGTAGGGATATGTTGAAAGAGGTTTGCATTTCTCTCTTGCTATGGTAATATGCATATTATGAATCGACCCGTGCTATTGATCCATATCTTTATTTACAAACCAAATTTTACATTTTTAGAATTGTTTAACTATTTTTTAGGTATGTAAAAAATCACTGCTTTCGAATGGTCCAGAAGTTTTAGATTAAGTGATTTTCTGCGTATCTAGAAAAATAGTAAAAAAATTCTAAAAAATATAAAATTTGGTCTCCAAGTACATTTTCATATAGAGATCATGTTTAACTGTTTGGATCGGATGTTTGAGCTTCAAAAATAGAAATATGAACCTTAAAAAAAAAAATAGAAATATGAGTCTATGGTAAGGATCACTCTGTATTATGCATATGAAAATGTACTTGGAGACCAAATTATTTAACTAGTTTTAAATCTGATAGAAGCTTATTTAAGGTTGAAATTTAAGAATTAGCAAGTATATTACTTGTTTATAGTGCTGTAAAGATGAAATCGGTGGGTTCTACCCTACTTTTTATGAAGAAAAAAGAAAAAAAAAAACACTGCTGTAAGGATCTGGTACATACAGATGCTTAGGAATTCACATCCCCTGAGATATCTCAAACTATGAGTTGATCTGTGGAAAATCTGGACCGTTCAAATCCTTTATGCACGAATCTCAAAGCACAATAATACTGGCCCCCATGCATTCCGAATAGGCACTGAAAAAAAAATTGGCCCGACTTCAAATAAACTGAAAATTTGAGATATCTCAGAGGATACGGACGTACTAATCTGTGTATATATAGAATAAATTAAATAAATAAAAGAGAAGAATGTATTGGCCTGATATGTACTGTACTGTATCAGATACAGGGATTCTGGTTAGCTAATTCTCCTTTTTTTGCATTATTTTATTTGTTACTATTTATTTTTTCCAGTCTGATTCCTGGGACGACCTGTCAGAAGCGAAGGATGTGAGATCTCTCACTTGGGCTGTGAAAAACCTAGAAATCAAGCTTAAGAGGCCTGAGAATTAGAGAGAGAATGCCAGTACTTTTAGTTAGAGTGTCTCCAGTCATACAAAATATATTTTTTCCTCTTCTTTTGGCAAGAAATACAATAACCGGTCAATAAGGTACTGTTTCAAGAATTTCATTTTTGGAGCCTTTTTTTTTCTATTGTTTTATTATTATTATTTTTCTTTTGAGGGGGTTGCCTGGTAAATTTTAGGTTGATACTATTTTTTTACTTGTGCCATTATAAAAAGATGTAATTGAGAGAGAATTTTGTAAGCCAGACAGTAAACTAAGTATATTTTTTTTACTGCTTCAATATGGATGTAAAAAATATTTTTTGAACCTTTTGAAGTTTTCATCTTTTGTATCTTTTTAGAAGAAGATTAAAATTTTGTGAAAACCAAGCAGTTGTCTACTTATGAATTTACTTGACAGCAAATGGTTCAAAAAACATATTGACAAATTGTTGTCAAATAAAAAGTAAACTACATATATGTTATCTATAGATTGGATATATTGCATACCAAATAATGCAATTTGAAAACCAATTGATTATTCAAAAAATATCAACACCTAATCAATTATGTGACACAATACATTACAACGCGTAAGTTTTTAAATTTAACCTTTATTAGGAACTGAGTGCTGCCTGCTAGTGCTATGTCAAACACAGTTACTATACATGTAGGATACGGAGATAACATGACTCTAAATGTGTTCATGCTACATAAATTGTTCTTAATAAAATATCAAACGAGCACTCAATTACATAAATTTAATGTATCTCCATTCTTATATTAAGCACTAGTTGTTCTTATCCGTCAACGGTTTTAATTAAAAGATGAAATTTTGAATTGAATATCATTCCTCCGATTAAATATTATGATTTTATGCATTTTTTTAGATATGTACTCTCAACATGCAAATTGTATCATCTTTCTGGTTGGTCATGATTTCTTTCTATTTTTTAAATGTCATTTAAGTAATTTTGAATTAATTGATTGGTCATGTTTTCTTCATTTATTTCTATTTTTTCATATCACTTAAGAAATGTTATTTGTTTAATATGTCATTTTGTTTGACATTTTTTTATGAAAATATGTCAAAAGATCAAAAAATTAACGTGTAGATGTCATTTAATATACCATTTAAGAATGTTATTTGTAATTTAGTCTAATTTTTTAATAAAAATATGTGAAGTTGTATCAAATAATTTTTAATCTCTTATAATATGGTTCCTGTTATAACGTACATACACAGTACTAGTAAGAAATTTATGAGGCTAACAAAAACCTTAGGGAATCTTTTTTTTATTTTTGAAGTTTCTTTGGTTGATCTGAAAAAAAAATATCATCAATTATCTAATTAATTCATCTATGAGTGAGGCTACGGTGCTATGCATAGCACAGATTTGGTCCGTGCTACGGCTCAATATTTGAGTTTTCAAAATCCTAACGGTCAATCCAAACCGTTCAACATGATTATAAAATGAATATGTACTTGCAAACCAAATTTTACATTTTATCGAATTTTTTTACTATTTTTTCAGATAAGTAGAAAATCACTGTTTTTGGATGGTCCAGAATTTTCAGATCAAGTGATTTTCTACCTATCTAAAAAAATAGTAAAACAATTCAAAAAAATGTAAAATTTGGTTTGCAAGTACATATTCATTTTATAATCATGTTGAACGGTTCGGATCGACTGTTAGAATTTTGAAAACTCAAATATTGAACCGGACCAAACCGTGCTATGCATAATACCGTAGCCTCACTCTTCATCTATTCTTTATCTGGAAGCTCACAGAATTTAATGCTCCTACTCGTTATTTTTGGAAAAGGTGCACCGTTGAATAGATAAAATTTTGGATGCCAACAAAGAAAAGAAATCACCAATATAATTTAAATGTTAGGTTAACCATTTGTCGACCAAGTTAATTTTCTGAACATGTTCTAATAAAACAGTGGATATAGAACTTATCAAGATATCCACTGTTTTATTTATTTTGAAAAAATATAGGGTGAATTTATATATAGCAGGCAAAACCAGAAGATGGGGTAAAGATTTTAACAGAGCAGTTTTGGATTCATGTAGTGCACAGACTATATAATCAAAACAACACTGCCTATGGTTAGTGCGCTGCATGAAGCCAGAACTGCTATGTTAAAATCGTTACCCAGAAGATGGCATTTAGTGCAAGTTTAAGCTAATTATCCAACATATGAAACCACAATAAATTAATCACTCATGCAAGTGTACCTACATGTAAGCAGGTTTACAGGGCGGTCAAGTTTTATTGCTTCTCCCTAAAAATTACCGTAACTGACAAAAAGGGAATACAAAGCTCTTGCGCATATGCGCATAACTCATTGACAAGCGATGCAGATAAAAGAGTTCAAAAAGAGTAAAATGACGGCCTTTTTTCTTTCCTCGGAACATGTAAAAATTATAACTTGGTCCCCAGAAGCTTCGAAAATCCAAAATAAAGAGTTCACTTGCTTTCCTCCTGAAAGAGAATATCATGACCGTTAAATGAGATTCATATAAGTGCAGATAATTGTACACTTAATAAGTGAATAGAAATCTAGTACATGAACTACAAGTGCTTGTAAGAATTTAGAGAAATAAACCATATAATGGCCAAAAGAGGAACATTTTTTCATATTTTCCTGTTCAACAACTGTGTATAAAAAAAAAGTATGACAGAATAAAATATGAAAAGATATTTGCCAGGTACAAGACAAAAACTTGAGCAAAATGTAGCTGAGACAAGTAAAGGACTACGAAAAAGGGCAAAGATCTACTGCCTGTTGACCCAGAATTTTAGACATGGTACCTATATAACTGGTAAGCATGGCTGCTTTTTTCCTTTTCGGATTTTTTATGTTTCAAATATTTAACCAACCTTTGCACAGAAGATGTGTGTGTCAGAGAGAGAGAGAGAGAGAGAGGGAGGGAGGAAGGGAGGGGGTGAATACCTGAGATGGAAGAGAAAGAGGTGTGGCTGACTGAGGGGGCGCAGGAGAAGAAGCAGGAGGAAGAGGTGGAGCCGACGACTTAAGGGGCCACTTTGGAGGAGAACCATTCAAAAGGTAGGAACACTCGGTGTATGCCGAACCAATCCCTACACCAAGTCCAAGTGTCACAGATGCCCATCTTGACGTAGGACTCCCTGTTACGAAACAAAACAGGTTTACATAACTAAAACATGGGGAAGAGGCATCATTATTTTAAGAGTGAGGCTATGGTACTATGTATAGCGCACATTGGTCCGTACTATGGATCAATATCTCCGTTCACAAAGTCGGAATAGTCAATCTGAACTGTTCAACTTGCACCATACGAAAATGTACTTCTATATCAAATTTTATATTTTTTAGAATTTTGTTTACTATATTTTTTAGATAGGTAGAAAATCACTTGATCTAAAGATTCTAGACCATTCAAAAGTAGCGGTTTATTATCTACCTAAACAATAGTAATAAAAATTCTAAAAAATCTAAAATTAAGTCTGCAGGTACAAGGGCCAGTTTTGGGTATCTTCACCTTGTATCATTTGGTTATCCAGTCAAGCAATTAAACAACAACAAAAGAAGTAGAGAATAAATCACACTTCACTACTAGCAAATAACTGAATTTTAGTTGCCATAAGCTGGAGACTTGACTAAAACTGTAAGCAAATGCAAATTGTTACTGATCTGTATCCTAACTTGGCAACCTTCATTTCACTATCTAATTTTACCCTTTTTCTGGCCTAATTCTCAAAACTTTTCATGCAAAAAAGGTTATTTTTGTAGTTTTCACTTCTGGTGAAGAATAAAAATGGAGACCCTAATATTAATATATGTGAATAATGAAAACTGTTGGGTAGAAACAAAATTTAAAAGGAGTATTTCTTCAATTGAACTTTGCATTATTGAGCAAGCACAAATTTCAAATAACCATTTGATGAATCAATAAGAAACCCTAATGATCAAAAGATTTCACTCCCAAATAGTATATGAAACCCTAATGCCACAACTCAATTAACAAACAGATGAATCTAAAATCGGTCGGACACAAAAACCACGACCAGATCTACCTAGCTAAAATTCCATGGGGCAAATTTCAAAAGAAAATAGAAACGGGGGGCTTACGGAAAAAGATGAGGCCGGAAAAGGCGCCGGCGACGGAGGAATAGAGGACTCGACGAATGGAGAGATCGATGCATGCATCCCACTTCTTGTCCAGGTCGGACTGTGGAAGCGCGTAGGGTTTCTTACTTGCTTGGTCCGCCATTAGAGAGAGAGAGAGAGAGGAAGGTTTGTTCTCTTTTTACTCTAATTTTTTCTCTTTCTTTCTTTCGTTTTTGTTCCTTGCCTTGTCGGAGAGATTGGTGCGGCGTATGAGTTCGAATCCAAATCCTCTAAGGTAACAGAATATTACTACTTCGATCTGGACCGTCCAATCAGCACTCGGGGCCTTCAATATTCGTGCGAATTCTGATCGGACAGTGAAATCTAAAAGAAATATTCTGTTACCGTAGGTGATATGAATTCAAATGTCGTGTTAGAGTCTAAGGGTAAAGATTGTAACAGAGCAGTTTTAACTTCGTGCAGTGCACGGACTATAATATTAAAACAGCGCTGCTAATGGTTTTTGCGCTGCATGAAGTGAATACTACTCTGTTAAATAATTGCCCGAGTCTAACCCTGTAGGTTTATGAATTCTATCACCTCGGGTAACATAAATTTTGTGTTTAGATCTAGACCGTCTGATCTTTTCTGGCATGAATATTAAAGAGGATTGGCGCATTCGGATTGGCCGGGTTCTGATCTAACGGTCTGGATCTAAACTCAAATGTTTTGTTACCTCATAGGGTATGGATTCGTAGGTTAGAATAAGTTTCTTAAAACTGTGTGTGGTGTTTTTATGAGATCCGAAAAAATATTACATTTTTTTAACATTTATATGTTCAATTCCGCTGGATTAGGATTGTAATTTCGCTATATAATTCAACGGAATTACAATGTTACGAATGAATTGAATAAAATTGCAGAAGTTGAATTCAATTTCGCTGGATTATCCTGCAAAATAACAATTAAATTTCACTGAATTATCCAACGGAAGTGTTATTTTTGAAAATTGATTGAAAACCATGTTATTAATTTTATTTATGTTGTATGTTATTTACAAAAAATTTGGTAAAAATTTGATATTTTATAAAAGTTAAATTTTTTTTTAACTAAATTTCAATATATATAATTAAAATTATGAAATTATAGGGGTGGAGCCATCCCTGGCTAATCAAGGTTATTTTTTGTTCTTTTTTTTTAAATAATTATAGAAGCCTGGTGGTAAAATATTTAAAAAAAAAAAAAATTCTAGAATGTTGATTCAGACCGAGAACTTATTTTGGTAAAATGACCTCAGTTATTAAAATGCATGTTGTGAGGTAAATTCAATTCAAAAATACATTTCACCTCAGTTGCTTCTAAAAAGGAAATTGACATTATTTGGAAATTCCAAATAAAATTCAAAACCTCAATTTTAAAACAGACGCGCGCAACGGGATGTAAATACAGTTTCCAAGAATTAGTACAAAAAAAATTATATTCAAATACTAGACGAAATTTACGGAATATATTGATTTCTTATTAGTGTTGTATATATGACTCAAAATATGCACTGAAATATAATGATTAAAACAAGAAAAACAGGCATGCTGCATGTACATCCTAGTATTATATATTTGTATAAAAATGATGAACGTTTTCAAACAAGATTTTTTTTTTATTTTGCTAGTATTTAATAGTGTGCTTAGAAAATTTTGCCAGTTTCATGATTGTATTACTTGAAATATGTGACGTGAAATGATAAGAAATTATTAATCAAGTTTTAATAGTGCTTCGAAAATTTTGCTGTATATACACCCAATATAATATATTTGTATATAAAATGATATACGCTTTCAAATAATAAGAACCATAATTTTATTTTGCTAGTATATATTTAATAGTGCTTAGAAAGGTTTAATTGCCTGTTTCATGATTGTATTATTGAAACGGGACGTAATTAAATTGATAAGAAATTATTAATGAAGTTTTATGCAACACATATAACATCTTGCAAAATATTTTCAGCTTGTTATATGCATTACATATGATTTTCTTATATATTTATGACTCATTTCAAGTGATTATTACCGTAACTTACAAATATATATTTAGATCAATATTGGGAGTATATATGAATCAAGTTTTTTATGGCATAATTTATTATAAAGAATTTACAACTTGTTGTATGCATAGTACGTACATGATTTTTTTGTTGTCAATTATGGCAATATTTCAAATGATTAAATCAACAAAATTGTCGGTTATATTCCAAATATAACCAATACATGTCCAGATATTTATTTGATAAACTTCGAAAGTGTAATATTTTTTACGCAACATAATCTCTAGAAAAGCATTTACGACTGGTTAATTGCATGCATCATATATTTTTTTTTGGTAATTCTGGCTCAATATATTCAAATCAATAATATAAAATCAGGAGTTGATGCAAAAGTTTAACAAACAATTATTGAATGGAGTTTAAATAGTTAACCGAATACTAGTTAAAACATTATAAAATAAAATAAAAATAATATTCTTTTACATAATAAAAAATAACAAAATAATACTCTTTTACATATTAAAAACAACAAAAAAAAAATAAGACTAAGTACTAATAAACTAATTAATTTTACTTGGTTGTTGTTAAATCCTTAGAGTTTTACATATTAAATAATAAGATTAACAAAAATAGTATACTTTAAAATTAAAAAATTTTAGAGCAAACGATAAGTTTTTGGGTTACCTGTTAAAACTTTGCATTCGTTCTTAGTTACAATTCCTAAAAGGAGTTGTTTTCCACTGCTTGTTTTACTCAGCCGTTCTTACGTTGATGCCACGACCAAAGTTGCTATTAAAGTTGAATCAGAAATATAGAGAATTAGAGATAACAAATAGGATATTTCAAAAATTAACAAATTAAAGATATGTTAATTTATGAAAACACAAGTTGTACGATATTACATAAGGTTAAAGAAATTAAGTACTATAACAAATAATATTATCATAACTTTCAAAATGAATTGAAATATTTATTACCACATTTTAATATTGATTTTCTCAAATAATTTAATTATTAAAGACATCTTTTGTCTAATATTTGAAATCTAGTTAGAAAAGTGCTAGCAACTTTAACTTAAGAATCGAACCACAAACAAAAGAATTTATTCATTGAATCATATGGCACGATCTATGTGTAAGAATTATTCTTATAATTAATAAGATAGCACGCAAGGTAATCATTTAATCATATCATTTGTACTGTTCACCTAAACATGTATAAAACATGTATAAGCATAGTGTTTTTATGACAACAAAATTTCTGCATAATCATATATGAGGAGGAATCTAGTTACCACAATTTTGAGTTACGACAAAGTGACCACAATCATTTTCTATATTTTCAAATTTCAAATCGTCGATCCAAACCATTCAACATAATCTCCACAATAAAATGTGCTTCCACATCAAATTTTACATTTTTTTGAATTTTTTTACTATTTATTAAGTATTTTACAAAAACTAGTCAAATTCAGACCATTGAATTTTGTACCCATCTTAATAAATAGTAAAAAAATTCAAAAAAATGTAAAATTTGATGTGGAAGCACATTTTATTGTGGAGATCATGTTGAACGGTTTGGATCGACAATTTGGAATTTGAAAATGTTAAAAATGGTAATTGTGTTGTGTCATGCGGTTGTGGGTCAAATATTAGTAGTTCGGACTTCTGTGGATTAGTCGTCAAACCTGATATTTTTTGGAATACCGTGAGAGCTATTTGCAAGGTCTAGAGCTGTTGGACCTCTGGTTTAATGAAGAAAAGAGCATCGTCTGCATACAGTAGACACGGTTTCATGCCCGTGAAGGACAGTCTGACTGCTCCTGTATTAGCTAACTTGGCAAAATATCTCGCGAGAAAATCCATTGCGATTATGAAAAGGAGTGGGGATAGCGGATCTCCTTATCAGACTCCTCTTTTCAAGTTAATCTTTCTCCCCAGCAGGCCATTAATAATGACCTGTGATTCCCCTGGTAGAACTGCCATTTGTATCCACGTTATCCACAAATCTGGGAAGCCCAGATGTCGCATTGTCTACAGTATGAAATCCCAGCTCAGTGTATCAAATGCTTTTTTTATGTCTGCCTTATAGAGAGCTATTGGCACCTTCTCTTGCTTTGCCCGGCTTAGAGTCTGTTGTGCGTAAATGAAGCTTTCCGTTATCTGTCTGTTTTTTAAGAAACTAGTCTATGCAGTGTCGATGATTTCATGCATCCTATGTTGCAGCCTATTGGCCAGTATTTTGGTGAAGATTTTTTGTACTTCATGTACAAGGCTAATTGGCCTGAAATCATTAGGTTCGGTCGGCGCCTCCTTCTTAAGTATGAGAGTGATGTATGATGTGTTAAGGGGTTCCATTGGGACCCCTCCCTGCGTGACCGCATGGAAGGTGGAAGTTAGGTCTGGGAGTAACAACTTTACAAATTTTTTGTAGAACTCCGCTGTGTATCCATCTGGGCCCATGCTCTTCCCGTTTGGCAGGTTCGCTATTGTGGCTTCTATTTGTGCTACAGATATTGGTTCGACCAGCTGACTTAACTCATTTGTCCCGGATATAGATTACCCCAAGCTAACACCGGTGTCAGTTGTGATTCTGTCCCCATTAGCTCTACATAGAAATCGAAAAAGACCTTGGCCTTCGTTCTGTGGTCCGAGTAGAGCTGATCTTGGAACTGTACTTGTGTAATGTTATTCGCCCGCTTTCTGCTCGATGCATAAGCATGAAAGTACTTTGTTCCCCTGTCTCCATCAAGCTCCTAATTTATTTTTGCCTGTTGTCTCCAGATATCCTCCTGCATGATAGAAAGATCGGTGTACTTTTTTTTTTATGATGCATGTTACGAGCTTTTCTAGATCGGTGGTCGATCTATTGTCCTTGACCTTGTCGATCCACCCCATGAAATCTCTACATACAGTGATTTGCTTGGCAATGTTGCCCACTCTGCTTGCCACCCATTCTTTTATATTATTTGTAGTTTCGTCATTTTGTCGTGTAGTTGTGACGGTGTCTGGGCGGCCTCCATGTCAGTCCACCTCTGCTCTGTCATTTCTATGAATTGTTGCGACCTAAGTCAACAATTTTCAAACCTAAAAAATCTTGACTTTCGGTAGTGTGTTTGAGCCGTGTACTGTATCGTATCGGGCAGTCACTACTACAGAAATGGTCATTGTACACGGCACATTGTATACGGATTTGACAATTTTATACAAAAACCGTGTGCTATTGTAATTTTTTGGAAGCCCGAAATATCTGTGGGATCTATTACACGGATATTTATTAAAGAATCAGTGAAGAAAGCCTTGAGAGAGCTACACGGACGTTTATCAGGAAATGTAAACGGATTATTGTTTAACTAACAGTGTAGATAGCCATGAGAGAGCTACACGGGTATTTATGGTGAGAACCGTGTAGAAATATGTAAAATACACACGGATTTTTGTTTAAATAACAGTGTAGAAACCTTTGACAGAGCTACACGGCTGTTCACATAATAATCCGTGGAGAAAGGTTATTGTAGGGTTTTGATTATCGATACACGGTTTTGCCAATTTTATACACTGCACATTGTACACGGTTTTGTTAAGTATAAATCCGTTTAGAAAAGTGTAGGGTTTTGGTATAAAAGGCCTTCTCCTTCCCCCGCCGTATAAAAGGCCTTCTCCTTCCAGCGCCGTTTTGATCAAGTAATTCAACAAACGGAAAGGTTAGAGTTTTTTCAATTCATAGGTAGATTGTAGGTTCTCCTGTATAACCTTAGGAAGAGAGAAAGACCGGTCACTTTACATATCGCTTTTGATCAACTTTGATAATCATTTCACGGTTAATAATTGGAATTTTGATTTAGGTTTATCAATTATGTCAGATCGCTTATCTATCAAGATAAGTCGCTATCTTTGGAGCTCATCTATCAATTAGACGAGCGATGTGATATAATTGATAACCTACATCTGGACTTCACTTCTGGCATGAATATCTCCTTCATCTCTGGCATTTATTTTCCGTTTCTTCCTCTAATTTTCTGTTACTTATTGTTGCTTACTTACTCATCATTTTTTTTTTATTTACAGATTGTGATGAACTTTCCGATGGACAGCATGTGATGAATTTCATTTTCTTTTTATTTTCACTATATTTTATTTGACACTTGACAAGAACATGTTTTTTATTGGTTAGGTTCCAAAGAAATGGGTAAAACTAACTTTCAATAATAAAACATGTTCTTTAAATTAAATCATGTTTTGATCCCAAGTTTTTGGCGGTGTAGAAATGGCATGTGGCAGTGCATTGTTGTTTAATTTCTTACACAAACTCCCTTTGAATAAGATGTGGTTTGCGAAAGAATTTAAACAACAACGTAAGAACACTGCAACGTGTCCATTTCTACATCGCCAAAAACTTGGGACTAAAACATAATTTAATTTTCAGAAAATATTTTGTTAGGTGAAAGTTAGTCTGCCTCATTTCTTTGGAACCTAACCAGGATAAAGCATGCTCTTGTAAGGTGTTAAATAAAATATGAATTTATGCATATTAGTAATGTTTTATTAGTGAATTTAGTAATGTTCTTGTAATGTTTTATTAGTGAATTTAGTAATTTTTGTGAATTATAGTAATGTTCTTGTAAGCATTTTCTTGTAATGTTTTATTAGTGAATTTAGTAATTTTTGTGCTGTAATAGTAAATAAGGAGTTGAATTTATGAATTTTGTAATGCTAAATATAAATTTATGAATTTTGTAATGCTAAGTATAATTTTTGTGCTGTAATTGGAAAACTGGATGACAAAATTATCTGAAAAACTGGAGGGTAATCTCAATACTGAACAGATCTGGCTAGCAAAACTGGAGGCTAGCCCAGAAAAAAAAGGAGAATTTAGTAATTTCTTGTAATTAAATAAAATATAGAGAATTTAGTAATTTTTTGTGCTGTAATTGTAAATAAGGAGATGAATTTATGAATTTTGTAATTGCTGAACATGGATTTGTAATGCTAACTATGAATTTTGTAATGCTAAGTATAATTTTTGTGCTGTAATTGGAAAATTGGATGTCAAATTATCTGAAAAACTGGGGGTAAACTCAATATTGAATTTTGTAGCAAACTGGCTAGCAAAACTGGAGGCTAGCCCAGAAAAAAAATTGTTAATTGAAAAATATATAGGATAACATACACGGATATTAAACTTAAAACCGTGTCCAAATAGTAATTGTCACGGATATTAGTTGAATATCCGTGTACGAAATAGCTACAAGGAAATTTTTTTTTTTAAATCCGTGTAGAAAAAGACTAGCCCATAAATAAAAAAAAAACCCAAAAAATATATAGGACACGAAAACTTTAATTCTATTCATCAATGAACTATAAATTTCCATAATAATTTTTAGCATCCCTAAACAATGGGATTTGCTGCCCGAATTTGCAAAATTAAAAGATAACCTAAACGAAATTAGCTACCATTACACACGGTTCTTAAGTACAAATAGCCGTGTATGATTTGTTAGAGAGCTACACGGATTTCTTAACGAAAGATCCGTGTCAAAAGTAAATGTACACGGTTGTTTCTTGAAAATCCGTGTAGAAACGCATTCTCCTATGGGGCATAACCCGGATTTTTATAAATTTTCATAGAAGAGGCTAGCATTATAAACACGGTTCTTAAATACAAATAGCCGTGTATGATTTGTGAGAGAGCTACACGGATTTCTTAACGTAAGATCCGTGTAGAAAAGTCTTTGTAGGGTTTTGGTATAAAAGGCCTTCTCCTTCCAGCGCCGTTTTTTTTTATCAAGTAATTAATACTGTCTCTCTCTGTATTGAATGCGCTGATCCGATTTCTGCAAAGGCCAGCAGCTGGTATTATCTGAGATCTTTGAAGTTTGTATTTTCTCCTCTCTATCTTTCTAAGGTTAGTGTATATATATATATATTTTCCTTTTCTTCCTCTATTTTTATGTTACTTATTTGTACTTATTTAGATCGATCATGTGTAAGTAGTGTATTGTTGTCCAATAACCGACCCCTACTGATGCTTTTAGGTCCTTGCCCGTCCATAATTAATCCAATAGGGATTAATTTTGGATAGTCCCCGTTTTGGGACTGCTCTTTGAATATTGGGACTCATTTAGGATGTGAACACATATTAGTGGGATTTAATTAGTAATTGAGGAAAGTTCGACGGTATTTTCCCTTAATACTCCTACGAGTATGTGGTTTTTACGCATACTTGGGGAGTTAAGGGGAAATGCTGCCGAATTTTTCTCAAATACTAATTAAATCTCGCTAATATGTGTTCACATATGGGACCTAATATTCAAAGAGTGGGTTAGGATTGTAAACCGGCCCTTTGTAAGCCTAGAATTTGGTACCAATTTACATGTTGACCATGATTAATTGAAATCATTTTTTTAATTCAATTTACAGATGGATCGAAGTTGGATGTATGAATTGTGACGTGATAGTGAAGAATATTTGGGTCGCGTTGATGAGTTCATAAAATTCACTGAGAGGTATAGAGTGAAGATGAAGGAAGCCGACATTTTGTGTCCTTGTAGAGATTGTAAATTTTTTTTAAGATTTGGGGACTCCAAAGAAATTAGAGCTCATCTGATTTGTCGTGGATTTAAGAAAAGATATACATGTTGGTTCATGCATGGTGAGGAATTTAGGGAAAGTAGTTGTACCAATAAGAATTCTAACCGTTGTGAAGAGAGCGATGAGAATGTAGAAAATTTGGATAATTTTGAACTTGATTTCAGCGATGATGATTTGAATGACGAAAATTTTGATAATGTTGAACTTGATCGCAACGACGATGATGAGCTGCAGACGGAAATCGGTGAAAATGTAGTACACGAGTATATTGATAATCTGGAGGACATGTTACATGATGTGGAAGATGAAATTACTGATAAAAATTATGATAAATTTCAATATTTGTCTAATGAATCCAAAAAGCCGTTGTATCCCGGGTGTACCAAATTTACGAAACTGTCAGCTATGTTGAAATTATTTAACCTGAAAGCAGAAAATGGTTGGAGCGATAAGAGTTTCACGTCCTTATTAAAGCTTTTAGGAGAAATGCTCCCGGATAACAACGAGTTACCCCGTACAATATATCAGGCGAAAAAATTGATATGTCCAGTGGGTTTGAAGATCGAAAGAATACATGCATGTCCGAATGACTGTGTATTGTACCGTAATGAGTACGAGGCCATGCATGTTTGTCCTAAGTGCGGTGTTTCTCGGTATAAACGTAAGGACCAGGGCACTACTGATTGTGACGATGGCAAAAAGGGCCGGCCTTCGGCCAAGGTGTTGTGGTATTTGCCGATAATACCGAGATTCAAACGGTTATTTGCAAATCCCAAAGATGCGAAGTTATTGCGTTGGCATGAAGAAGGGCGCAAAAAGGACGGTAAACTAAGACACCCGGCTGATTCTCCTCAGTGGAGAAATTTTGATAGACATTTCAAAGATTTTAGTTCCGAGGTAAGAAACCTCAAGATTGTGGTGAGCACAGATGGAATGAGTCCATTTGGAAGCATGAGCAGTCGGCACAGTACTTGGCCAGTTCTGTTAGCCATCTACAATCTTCCTCCTTGGTTGTGCATGAAACGCAGGTATATAATGATGTCATTACTAATCCAAGGACCCAGACAACCCGGAAATGACATAGATGTATATCTCGCACCATTAATCGAGGACCTCCAAAAATTATGGCGTGATGGCGTCTCGGTGTGGGATGCGTACATGAAAGAGACCTTTAACTTGCGGGCCATGGTGTTTTGCACCGTAAATGATTTCCCCGCGTATGGGAACTTGTCGGGTTACACTTGTAAAGGAGCAAAAGCGTGCCCTATTTGTGAAGATGATACGCAGGTGCTGAGGTTGAAGAACTGTCAAAAGAATGTATTTATGGGGCACCGTAGGTTTCTTCCAATTAATCACCCATATCGTAAGAAGAAGAAGGCATTCAACGGGAAGGTTGAGCTTGGAGTGGCCCGTCGTCCATTAGATGGGAAGGGTGTCTTCGAGCGTGTTAAGGACCTTGATGTTGTGTTTGGAAAGTGTGCCACAAAACCGCCGAAGAATATTTGGAAAAAGAAGTCCATATTTTGGGCCCTACCTTACTGGGAATATTTAGAAGTGAGACATTGCATAGATGTCATGCATGTTGAAAAAAATGTCTGCGACAGTTTGACTGGTTTATTATTGAACATTCCGGGGAAGACTAAAGATGGTATCAAAGTTCGAAAAGACATGGTAGAAATGGGAATACGACCCGAGCTTGCACCGCAGGAGAAAGGGAAGCGCACATACCTACCCCCCGCAATGTGCACGATGTCGAAGAAAGAGAAAACAAGCTTTTGTGAATGCCTCCGTAGTATTAAGGTCCCATCAGGGTATTCTTCGAATATTAAGAAGCTGGTGTCGATGAAGGACCTGAAACTGGTCGGTCTGAAATCTCACGACTGTCATGTTTTATTGACACATATGATTCCTGTTGCAATTCGGGGGGTTTTACCAAAGCCCGTTCGTCAAACCATTACGAAGCTTTGTTTTTTCTTCAATACAATAAATTCCAAAGTGATAGACCCTCTAATACTGGACTCTTTGGAGGTGGAAGTCGTCGCTACTCTTTGCCAACTTGAGATGTATTTTCCGCCATCTTTTTTCGATGTTATGGTTCACCTTGTTGTTCATCTAGTGAGAGAAATCAAGATCTGTGGTCCTGTGTTCATGCGGTATATGTATCCATTCGAGAGATACATGGGAATTTTGAAAAAATACGTAAGGAACCGACATCGACCCGAAGGTAGCATTGTAGAAGGATATTCCACAGAAGAGGTGATTGATTTTTGCACCAACTACATGACCGGTGTCTGTCCTATTGGCGTTCCAAAGTCTCGATATGAGGGAAGGCTCCAGGGAGTCGGGACAATTGGGTTGAAAGCCGTAGTTGCTGATAGAGATGAACTACAGAAGGCGCATTTTTTGGTACTACAGCACATGACAGATGTTGCTCCCTATATAGATGAGCACATGGCAATCCTTCAACAAGAGTACTACACGAGAAGTAAGAAGTGGCTTACCAACGAGCATAATCGTTCATTTGTAGGATGGCTGAGAGAAAGGGTGCAGTCACACCCCGATAGGGGGCCCGTAAATGAAATTGTTCGACTGCTGGGCGAAGGACCCCGAATTATTGTTAGAACATTCCAAGGATACGAAATTAATGGATATACATTTTACACTAAAACCCAAAGTGATAAGAGCACGATGCAAAATAGTGGGGTGACGTTGGTGGCGACGTCTCAAGAATTCAGTAGATCCGGAGATTCCCGGCCGGTTTTTGCATCAAAGTCGTATTATGGCGTTATTGAGGAAATTTGGGAGCTCATTTACAGTCCTGACCTCAGCATTCCCTTGTTTCGGTGTCAATGGGTCGAAGACCGGGGTGTTAAAGCTGATAACGACGGGTTCACACTCGTTGATTTTAATAAAGTTGGGTATGTTGATGATCCGTTTATACTCGCCAAGCAAGCAACCCAAGTCTTTTATGTCACTGACCCGAGTGATAATAGGTGGAGCATCGTCCTATCTGGGAAAAGAAGAATTGTTGGGGTACAAAACGTCGTCGACGAAGAAGAGTATGACCAGTTCGACGAAATACCTCCATTTTGTACCGACGTGCAAACTGAGGTAGCCTCAATTGAAGAACAAGACGAAGCAAACTATTTGCGATCCGACCACAATGAAGGAATATGGGCCGAATGTAATGTGAAATCAGCGGAAAAAAAGAGAAAAAGGAAAAAAAAGAGAGATGTATAATATTTATTTTGTTTAGAAAATAACTTTTTAATTATCTTGTTTGGAAACAACTTTTAAATAATATTCTAGTTAAAATATTTCTATTTCAAAACAACATAAAGGTTTTTACATATTAGTTAACATATTAAATATTAGTAAAATAATATTTCCAGTTAATATATTTCTATTAGGATTTGAAAATTAGTTGAAATATTACATTTCAGTAAAAAAATACTGGCGTTTCAAACATTTCGAGTTGAAATAATACGTAAACTTATTTATCGTCACTAACAAATAATATAAAAAATAACAAGTTCAACCACGCAATGTTGTCAACTACTCCACACACGGCCTTTTATTTAATAATACGTGAGGAGAATAGTAACGTACACGGATTATTAACTAAAATCCACACAAAATGAGGAGAGCTACACGGCTTTTTAATGAAGGTCCGTGTATAAAGGTAATCACACAAGGATGTTAGAGTAAACGTCCGTGTGTAAAGAGTTTAGGGTTTCATGGGGATGGGAGCTACAAGTGATGTATCCAGTAACTATTCCTATGTTATTAATATATGAAGTATTTTTATTTTTTATTCTCTTGAACTCTATTTTATTTAACCTTTTTTGTGCTATTCACATTTTTGAACATTTACACTTTCCAAATTTGAATTTATGATGCATGTAAATAAGTTAAACAAAGCTTGTCTTAAAAATTTATCAAACTTGGAAAAGTCCATTTGAGGACAGACAAGTATTAGTATTTGGTTTTAAATATTAGTTCAAATATCAAATATTAATAAAAAATATTTATATTTCAAACATTTCTAGGTCAAATATCAAATATTAGTTCAAAATAATACATATAATAAATCATTATAACTTCAAATAATACAAAAAATAAGAAGTAAATTCACTTAATATTTTTAATTACTTTCTGCACGGACTTTTTTTTAATAATACGTGTAGAAGGGTCTTTCTACACGGACGTTCAACGTAAAAGTCCGTGTAGCTCTCCTTCATTCTACACGGTTGTTAGGTTAATATCCGTGTAGAAAGAGGGTTACAATATAATAAATGACTTGGCTCGCGCCGCTTCGAGTCCTTTGCCAATTTCACCTATCTATTTCTCGAAGGCCGAGTACCCTCGTTGCGATTTCTCCAAATGCTCAACCTTCCTCTCCAACTCAGATTGAAGAACTTCGCCCGGGAGGCTGCATGTGCCTGTTCTTCCTTCAGAGGAGGGAGAAATCTGAGTTGGGAGAGGAAGGTCGAGCATTTGGAGAAATCGCTTGTTGTGGAGTTCTATTTCTAAAAAGAAAATGATCCCTATGAAGGTTTGGTACAGGAACTCAGTGCTCAATTGCAGGTTTTCAAATATCTCGGATGCAAGTTGCAAAGAGTTTAGGGTTTAGATCTCTAGAAGGGTGCTACACGGTCTTTTAAATAAAAGTCCGTGTAGAAAGGGTAAGAGACACGAATGTTAAAATTAAAAAGGGGAGGCAATTAGTGAGAAAGAATAGTTTTTTAATTAGGGATAGATACTTATGTTTGTTTTATAATTTATGTTTTTGTTTTGGTATTAAGTGATGATGTATCCAGTAACTATCTCTATGTTGAAATTAATATATGAAGTATTTTTATTTTTTGTGCTCTTGAACTCTATATTATTTAATTTCCAGTTACAAATTAAAACTTGAGAGTAGGTCCGATGAGCATCGGACCTACTCTGCTGACGATGGGCTTAATCACCGTCTATTTGATTTAAAAGTCGTGCGGAATCGTTTAAAAGCACGTCTAATCATTATGATGCACGAATATTAAAGGATCTTGTGCATCATCTAGAACCAGATCTAAACAGAAATATTATGTTACCTCAGAGAGGGCGGAAAATCTACCCACCACCTCCTAAATGAAGACATCAGGACCGTTCTTCGTTTATCGGACGGTCAACAAAGCTTGATATTTACTAATCACCTAATACATGTACAACAGTACATACGAAAATAATTCAAAAAATATATTTTTATTTTTTTTACATCTTATATGGCCAAATAATACTTATACATATTATTTTTATAAACTTTCATCATTGTATGTCCCTTCAAATTGTAAAAATATTTTTGGACCGTTCATTTTCAAGCGGAAAATCAACGGTCGATCTGCAACGAAATCATTCCATATATGTTTTAAAATGATCAAGGGAGAACATTGAATGTAACCAACATAAAAGTTTGGAAAATTTATTATGATAGAGGTTTGATCCAGCACGAAGTGTTTGTGGCCATACGATACTTCAATATTCAATGAACTAGATAAATGGGTAAATAAAAATAATTTTTGATCAAACTTTCACGGAAGACAATAAATGCAATGCTCTTTGATTTGAACGGTCCCGATCAATCAACGGACTAACTATTTTTGTGCGTCTTCACAATCTCACAAGGCAAGAGTTTATGTTTCATGAAACATAAACTCTTGCCTTGTGAGATTGTGAAGACGCACAAAAATAGTTAGTCCGTTGATTGATCGGGACCGTTCAAATCAAAGATTACAGCCTTTAATCAAGTGCAGCAAATTTTGATGGAATTTTAACTTCATTTACCCATCCATCAAGCTGTATTATCAAGCTGTATTACCCAAAGTGAGTTCGATGGGCTCTATCACCGTCCGATCTATCTCAAGATCCGTGCGCACGTAGATTAAAGCTGGCGTGAAAGTTCTGGCGGGAATCAATCGTTATGTACGTATTTTTTAGGGGAGCGCGCAGCTTGGGTCCGATGCCCATCAGACTCAAAGTGGGTTCACGCCAGAACGTTCGCGCCTAGCCGCTTGGGTCCGATGCCCATCTGTTTTACGATTGATTCCCGCCAGAACTTTCGCGCCATCTTTAATCTATGTGCGTGCGGATCTTGAGATAGATCGGACGGTGATAGAGCCCATCGAACTCACTTTGGGTCCAATGGGCATCGGACACAAGCTGCTCTCGTACATAACATATTAAAAGTAGGTCATCATAATTCAAAAAAGTTTATCTGATTCGTTCGTATTTGCTTGCGATGGGTTTAATCACCGTCTATTTGCTTTAAAATTCGTGCAGAATCGTTTAAAATTCGTTCGTATCTGTTTCAGTTTCCGTGCGCGCATATCTTAAATTACATCGGACGGTCATCATCGTTGAACATGAAAGTAGGTCCGGTGGGCATCGGATTTGCTCCCTTCTCTTTAACTGAACATCCGTGTAGAAATGCAAAGAGAGCTACACGGACGTTTAATTAAAAGTCCGTGTCGAAAGGTATCGTACACGGATATTTAATTAAAAATCCGTGTAAAAGGTTTTTTAATTTGCAATTCCCGGAAATTATATATTGTGAAAGCTAGCTTTTGTAATTATTTTGTAAAGTCCCCATAAATTATTTATTCTTCATATCAGGTAAGTGTTAATTTATGTTTTCAAATCAGATTATTTAGACAGCATTAAGTATTTTACTTAGAATCAACGTTTTAAATATTAAAGGTTTTTAAGTAATAACCTTTGCAGTGCTTATATATTGTTGCATGTTGTTGTTTTGTGCTGCTAATTCTTATCTATAAAAGTATTTATTTAGATAGCATGAAGTATTTAACAAAAAACGAAACTGTGTAAAAAAAAGATTGTTGATTAAAGAACAAAATATATTACATAAAAAAGGATCCCCATACATCGTACCAAAAGAAATGATCCTCATACATGTACCACAAATTTAAAGAAAAACTACAAAATAACTACAAAGCAAACAAAAAAAAACTTAATTAAACTATTTAGATGGTGGTGGCTGCCTTGGACGTTTAATCCAAGGGAAGAATGGTCTGGCTGCATTGCCCCTACGTACGTAGGGCTTTGGTGGTGGGTGCCCCCTTGGGCTTCGCCGTGGCACACTTGAGGGGGGCCATGGCCATGTCCTCTTCACGTAGGGAGGAGGCTTTTCGAAGCCGGGAGGGACTGCGGGACCTTCGGCAGGGAGGACGAGAGGGACTTCGGGAGGGTTTGAGGGGGCCGGGGCCGTGGCCCTGGCACATTTGGTGGTGGGTGCCCCCTTGGGCTTCGCCGTGGCACACTTGAGGGGGGCGGTGTCACGGCCATTTGAACATACCAAATCTCAATCGGGGTTTCTCAGATTAATTATATAGAATTTTGAAGAGTCCTTTCGTCTTCTCCTTAGAAATAATAATAAAGAGGCAACTTTTCGAATTCCGTCGTGGAATTGTTCAAATTAAACAAACCTTAAATAAATAATCTGATTTTTATACTTTTATCACGGACTTTTAATTACATGTCCGTGTATAATTGTAAAAAGACACGGACGTTTAATTAAACAGCCGTGTTGAAATTATTCGTGCACGAGTGTCGTTCCAATGTCCGAAAAGGTATAGACACGGATGTTAAAATCAAGTCCGTGTCGAAAGGTATTTCTACACGGACTTTCCGATGAAAGTCCGTGTCGCTCTCCCTCATTCTACACGGATGTTAAGTTAATATCCGTGTCGAGAGAGGATTTCTACACGGATGTTTTATCCAAAAAGTCCGTGTAGATCTTGTACTTCCTCTCTACACGGTGTTTAGATTAGATGTCCATGTATAAAGGTGTTCTAACACAAATGAATAAAGTGAATTGTCCGTGTAGAACTAGGGTTACAATACATATTACGCGCCTGCTCTTCCAAATTTTTCATAACTTAGCTCGCGCCTTCAATTCTTTTCCAAACATTTCGAAACTTAGCTCGAGTCCTTCTTCCCCACCTCACCTCGATTTCGTCGCCTCTCCTGTCCAACCAACTCTCCGGACCGACAACCAACCTCTTCTTTCTCGGGGAAACGCTCAACACCTCCATTGCGAAGAAAGTTCTATTTTTTTTGGTATTTACTGGAGGTATTTACTGTATTTACCTTGTTATTTACTGAAAAAGTTCAATTTTTTTTTTATAGAACCATGTCGATTGAGAATGAGCACGTAGATATGATGGAAGAAGGCGAGCACCAAGCTGCTGCCCAATCAGGTTCGGCCAAAAGGAAAAGAGGTCCGACGATGTGCGCATCCACGTCCGAGGCAAAGCAACTGGACATCGAGTTCAGTAAAAATGGGTATGCGAAGGGTCCACGGTCGGCTGAGTACAAAAATTTTGCGTGCACCACGGTGAAGCAAAAGGCAGACATCCTGGTAGAGAGATGGGATCACTTTTCGAAAGCCCAAAAGACCGAGTGGTGGAACATTGTGAAGGTGAAGTACCTAACCAGTTAACATATTTTTTTTAATTGTACATGAACTTAAATGCAGTAATTTGGGTGTCAATGCAGGCTCAGTGGAACATCCCGGATGACATCCCGGAGGTGGTAAAGGATAAGACCTTGAAGATAATGAATGAAGCTTGGAAGCAATTCAAAAGCACGCTGAGTACGGATTGGATGGATCAAGGTAAAAACCCGGTAGGCTACTATACTTGGCTGACTCAAGCGAAGTGGGAGAAGTTTGTGGAGATGAAGAGCACGGACGAGTTCAAGGTATGTAAATTCAGCAAAATTACCTTTTTTCCTTTATCGATTTGAATTATATTGGTAAATGGTGTCCGAAATAGGCACCCTGCTGCTGTTGTTCCAGTCATATATAAATGTGAAATGGTGTTTATTTTGAATAACTGAATTAATATGGAGTTGAAATGGTACTGTTCCACTCACAACTTGTAATTTTTTTGCTTGCTTTTTAATTGGTTTGTTTACTTTTTAATAAATGGAAAATAGTAGCTAGGCTAACTTTTTTACTTAATTTGATGTGTGAAGAAAAAAAGGGAGGAGGGCAGGAGGATCGTTGCAATGAACAAGTATCCGCACAAGTTGGGGTCGGGTGGTTACCAGGGTAAAAGGGAGGAGTGGGCTAAAATACTGGAGTTGAACAAAGACGATGACTCACCCGTGGTTAGGATAAAAAATACTAGGGCCCGAAATTGGGCGTTGGCAAGGTCCGAGTTAACCAATGACGGGAGGATAGTACTACATCCCACGTTGCGACCCGTGGCTCAGAGAATGGTAAGAGTCGTTCGTTAGAACTATGTGTAATTCAAGCGTGTTAAAAACTTTGTGTACATCACTAATTCTTTTGCGTGTCAAACTAAATTTTATATTCACAGTTGGAGGTGGAGGAGGAGGTCAATTCCGGTGCCCGGTCGGTCGAAAGGCAAGATGACTCCTTGTCCATAGCGCTCGGGAATCCAGAACACCCTGGTCGAGTAAGGGGCGTAGGTGCCTACAGGGGCTGGAAGGACGTATTCAATGGACCGAAACCTCGAAGGAAATCTCTTGCGAGAGTGAACAAAGACGAGATAGTTGCGCAGATACGCAAGGAGGTGAGCGCCGAGTACCAGGCAAGGATGGACGAGTTGGAAACAAGGTTGCGCCACGATTTTAAAGCTATGGCGCAGCCAGCCGAGCAAGCACCTCCCACCCCGACGGGAGTTCGGCGAAGTAGTCAGGCATCCGGGACGTTCGGATACGATTTGGATCGTCTAAAGGTAATCACTACTTGTTCGTATTCTAAAGGCAATTACTACTTGTTGGACAATATTTCAATTTAAAAATAACTACTTGCATGAAATTGCAGGACGCCACAGCATGCGAACTCGTGCTGTGGCTCGGGAGTAAGCCTCTGATTGTTGCTAAGGGCATGGTACATCCAGCAGCCGACAAAGTGCACAATGAGCAGCTACTTCCCGGCCATGCCGCCGTACAGATTGACAATGTCGTGGAGGGATGGGGGCGCGTACCTCTTCCTGTCCAAAGACCCGAGAATGGCATTCTCTATGTCGAAGATGCCCGGCTGTCATTCGTGCAATGGCCCAAGAATCAGATTATTTTGGATCAGGTAATGCATAAATAGTCAAGTTATTTTGTTACATTCAAAGCACTTCCTTTTCAAATACTTGAAAAAGGTAAAAAATTTCGATACAGACAGTAGGAAATGATGGTAGTCGCACGGAGGGCGTGATGTCACCGGTACGGAGGGACGAAGCAGAAGGACCTTCCCAAACAGTTGCTGACCCTGCTGCCGGAGCAGCGGTTGATGACCATGCTACCAGACCAGCAGTTGCTGACCATGCTGCCGGAGCAGCAGGGTCAGCAGCTGCAGCTGGAGCAGCAGGGTCAGCAGCTGCTGCTCCGGCAGCAGGGTCAGCAGCTGCTGCTCCGGCAGCAGGGTCAGCAGCTGCTGCTCCGGCAGCAGGGTCAGCAGCTGCTGCTCCGGCAGCAGGGTCAGCAGCTGCTGCTCCGGCAGCAGGGTCAGCAGCTGCTGCTCCGGCAGCAGGGTCAGCAGCTGCTGCTCCGGCAGCAGGGTCAGCAGCTGATGCCCAACCAGCAGGCCATGACCCTCCTGCCCAAACATCAGAACCTGACCCTACGGCCGGACCAGTAGTTGCTGACCCTACTGCCGGACCAGCAGGCCATGACCCTCCTGTCCAACCAGCAGGACCTCCACCTCGTCTGCTCACCGAGGAAGAATACAAGCTCCTTCCCGAAAAGGATTTGCGGGTTCTCCACGACCGCTTGATGGCGGCACCCAAGGACTTGACGGAAGTCGTCATACCTGTCCCTCCGGGGATATTTCTACATGATGGCTCGGTTGTACTGCTGCCGTTCACCGACTTCAAGGACTTTCTACATGCCTCGGGGTCCGATAAATGGCTCTCCGTGGGGCACATCACCATTTTCCTCATGTTAGTGACCAAAAATTGTTATATCATGTGTATAGCACTGAAGAATATATTCTAATGTCATATGATAATTTTTCAGGAGGGTAATCAATAGTACTAACTACAAGGGCAAACAGAACTTGTGTGCTTTTCTGGACCCCAGCGTACTTAGTGCGTCGAACGTGAAAAATGCTCCGAGGGAGGCTATGGATTACCTGTGTGGCGCGATGCTCCAAGCTACTAAGGCAAAGAAGAAATTTCTTCTCTTGCCATACCACCAGATGTTAGTTCTAACCTTGTGATTAAATATATAAATAATTGAAATCACACCATCAAGTCAAGCAAACACGTGTCTCACTATTATATATGCCAAAATATCTGGGTACTGTATGCTAAGATCCTATAATTCTTCTCCTCCCACAGGGGACACTGGTGTTTGATCATCATTGTGCCTTGCCTGAGTGCGGTTTACGTCGTGGATTCTTTGCAGCCCAAAGAAAAGATCGGATTTAGCACGTGCAAAGAAGCAATCTACCCGTATGTGCAAAAGTAAGCAATAATCTTTCACTATGTTTGATTTTTTCCCAATTATAACAAATTGTGGAATTGCTAATTAGAGTCACTACATTTTGTAAGGGCTTTTGCTACATACATTAAACAAGGAGGATTGCGCAGCAAGGACAAGAAAATGGGAAATAGGTTGACTTGGAGGTGGTGGCCGGTGAGCACAACACAATTCTATAATTTCATATTTTGTTCAAAAAATTATTGTCATTCTAACATAGGCCGCTAAATGTAAATTGTAGAGCCCGCAACAGGAGGCGGATTGGGAATGCGGATATTACATGATGATTTCTATGTTTCTCTTTGTCGAAAAAATACAATTCACATTTCCAGATGTGGTATGTAATTCATATTAATTGTGCCTATATAATAGCAATTGATATTTTCATATTATGCTTACTTATAATTCTCATTTCATTAAATTAGCAATTGATATTTGCGACTGTCTTGCATCTACCTTTTATTGTTACTAACTAATACCAAATTATAATTGTAGCAACCATCAAAGCAAGCTGTGTACTCCAAGGAGCAGATCGACCATGTAAGAGGTAGCTGGACAAGATGGTTTGTATCTGAATATTGTAATGCTGAACATGGATTTGTATAACAATTTAGTGTATATATGAATTTAGCAAGCATAATTTAATGTCAAATTATCTGGAAAACTGGCTAGCAAAACAGAATGGTATATGAATTTTGTAGGAAAACTGGCTAGCAAATTAAACTGGAGGCTAGCCCAGAAATGAAAAAAATCAAGAAAAAAGAATGGGACAATTCTACACGGATATTAAACGAAAGCCTGTGTGAACGTCCGTGTAAAACACAGTAATTCCACACCGTTGTTAAACAAACAACCGTGTAGAAATGAGTACAGATATTCTTTTATACAGTCCGTGTATGATAATTAAGAATGCTTCACGGATATGAAGTTAAAAGTCCGTGTGGAAAACAATACTTGACACCGTTATTTAACAAAAACCCGTGTAGATCGTTTTCGGTGTCTACACCGATTATTTTATATTTGTCCGTGTACGATAGTTATCACAGGACACGGATATGAAATTAAACGTCCGTGTGGCTAGAGTAATTCGACACGGTTGTTCTGACTAATGTCTGTGTAGAACGAGTTCGGAGATACAAGGATTATTTTATATTTTATTGATTTGCTAAGAGAGGGACACGGATATACAATTAAATGTCCGTGTAGATAAAGTAACCGATACGGACATTTAGTTGCATTGTCCGTGAATAAAGAGTAGTCGTACACGGTCGTTTACGTAATATCCGTTTTGCTCGGTTATATGGAGAACGCCACAGGCAGGTGTATGTTCACGGCTGTTTATTTGGTAATCCGTGTAGAAAGCGTTAGATATACACGGGTAAATATCCGTGTCTATAGAGGGTACCTTTTATACACCCTCAACTCATACACGGCAGGGAAATCCGTGTTGCTCTTCCGGTAATGTCCGTCTGCAATCTCTTTTTCTGTAGTAGTGAGTGATATGAAGAGGTGTTGGGGAGGTGCTTCTGAGTGGAGTTTGGAAATGATTGGTTCCACTCTGCAGATATATATATATGAAGTTTTAATCGATCTCCTCAATGTTTATTTGAGTAAACCAGAGCCGCAATTTTCTCATGGATTAATTTGTCAAACATCTTATTTTCCTTCTCTTCTATAAATAAACTTAGTACTCTCTACATAACCAGGTTTCTTACCATTGCTCAATATCATGGGGTCCGAAAATCTTCTCAATCGCTGGATGTCATTCCTCCACCAGTTTTCCCGTCAGTTGTTGATCTCCACGACCAGATTTCCTCCTTAAAAAATAAGTCAATGAAGATCTACTCCTATTTATCCTTTTTTTATTTTGCAAATTCGTACCTGGCACCATTAATAATATGTAGATTATTTTGTAAATTTTACATGTTGATTATTTTCTTTGCCCATTACTTTGAAAAGAAACTTGACCTAGGTAATTAATAATTTCACTGTCCTCTGAAATAGCTCACAAGTTATAGATTTTCCAAAAGGGACTAGGATTGGAATCTAAACACCAAAGTATGAAAAACGGACATGTACACTTATCCATTTGATCTCTAAAAATATTATCAATTG
The DNA here is from genome assembly GCA_028015225.1 of Carex myosuroides. NCBI lineage: Eukaryota > Viridiplantae > Streptophyta > Magnoliopsida > Poales > Cyperaceae > Carex > Carex myosuroides. The sequence continues at coordinate 8,496,682 of CM051464.1, forward strand.
ATTTTGATTTATTTTTTTTCTACCATTAATTGTGGACAAATTAGACTTTTTTCCTTGAAACACATTCCCCTGAAATTTTTCTCAAGCAACATAATTACATTATTCTAGCCACATACAGAGGCTGTTTTTCGAGATAACTATCAATTATAAAGATCGATGTAAGTACTAACTAAATCATACAATTCTTTGACATGAAATTTTAGAAAAAAATGTACCTTTTGAAATAGATGAAATATAGTTTTTGACATATGTGAGAAATGAAGACTGTCAAGACTGGTGGCCATGAGAAGCTAACATTTTTTCGCGAGGAATTGTACCGAATATTAGTCTCTATAAAGAGGATTTAACCTTCTCAATGTTTATTTGAGTAAACCCTAGCCGCAATTAGTAGTCCAAAGTAGACAACATATGGGCTAAGCCCACAATATAAATAAAATATTAGATAACTAATTTGATGTGTAGGCGGGAGAAAGGTGAAGGAGGAAGCTTAAGGCTGTGATCGGAACCAATAATTTTTGGAGTTGAATTGATTTCAATTCAGTAGAATTCAATAGAGATGATTTACAATTGAACTTTGTTCATCGGAATCAAAATAGAAAAGAATTGAATTCTTTTCTAATTATTGATTAGAAATTATACATAATAGAGTAGAAATGATTTCATTAGAGTAAAAATGGCACTTGTGCTCTTAAAATATATACTTGCAACCACTAAATTTTCACCTTAATATAAAGATGTTTATCAAACAGTTAGTTCAGCTATTTTTGGGACATAACAGATTTATACCAGATATGTGGTACAGGTACAGTACCAATTGTTACCTGAGCTATTCTGAGAGGTCAACTACCCCAACAGAACTAATACCTCAGCATGCTGAGGACCCAAATTGCTCCACTTAAAAGTCATAACATGACCCAATTTATCAGTATACTATATTGATACCATTTTGACATTTTTCTTTAAAAAGGCTATTAAGTTTGTAAAAAAATAATACATAGTGAAAGGATCAAAATATGTATATCATTCAAAACAATGCTGGTTGCTACTTGTGCGCATCTCTTATGTCTTGCTCCTCCCATTATTTCAATTGAGCCTACTACTTATCCAAAAACTTTGTGAGATATGCACAAATAGACAAAAAGTCAAAAACAAAACATGCCAAAATGAAATAACCTGAGCACACCTACTAATTATCCAAAAACTTTGCGAGATATGCACAAATAGACAAAAAGTCAAAAACAAAACATGCCAAAATTAATGAAATAACCTGAGCACTTGCATGAACAATCGAACAAGAATGAGTGATTGTTCCTGGTTATTTGTGTTGAGTATCACACAAGCTGCAAGGCTCTAATCGAATTGCAAAAGTTGTTTGAAGAATCGTGTGTTAGTCAGAGGGCTTGTGGTAACCCTCCTGTTCTTCTTCTTCCTCTTCTTCGCTTCAGTAGAGAATACTCGAAGGGAAGCAAAGGGCTTCAAGAAGGAAGGGTATCAACGATAACAAAAATAGTGTTTTATTCTGTGAATTGAACTCTCGTCGAATCTCCAATTTTCACGAGAAGACCTTTAGGTCTGATCGAAACCAACTATCTCCCTTTAAAATGAGAAATAGATTTGACGAAATTGCAAATCCACTGATCGGAATACGCACAGCAACGAGAGATGATTTCTTTTGGAGTGATTTGGACGGAGATTTTCGCTTCAACGAATTCTCGTGAAAATTGGAGATTCGACGAGAGTTCAAATCACAGAAAAATTGCGTTAATTAATGGTGGTGAAGTGATTACAATAAACAAAATTATATTTAAAGGTCGTGAAGTGATTACAATGTCGCCAATTATATTTAAAGTTTAAAATATATTAAGAAACAAAATTACACACATGCTGTTCACCTAATTAATAACTTATCGGGTCACTCCAAGATTAATGATCATGTTAATTAAACTAAATTTCAATATACATAACTAAAATTTTGAAATCATAGGGGTGCTTTAGATCCTCCCTTGATTGTGAATGAATCAAGTAGATAGAGGGAGCATCGTAGACTCGCCGGGACTACAGTACTTGATTTGCACCTTCAACATCCTCCCCCATTTTGTTCTTCGAGCTGTACAGCAATGCCTCCGCGGAGCCTATCATTATATATCAATCAAATTATTAAATTTACATAACAATTCAATTGGCAATTTGACAATTAGTTTAAATTGATAGCTAGTATGTTAAATTTGTGTGCTTAAGTAGCTATAGGCACCTGTTTCCACAAGAAATGATCCATTTTTGGTGCAAGAACCCTGACCATGTCAATACGAGAGGCCACAGAGAAGCCTTTATTGTTGCACACATCCCCTTGAGCCTGAGTATGATGAGTATTGGTGTTGTCACTGGTGTACTGGGTGAGGGAGGTATTTGTCTGGTTGCGCAGCACCCGGTCGAAAAAGTAGATGAAAGGACGGGTGCAAGGGTCTCCAGACGGACGAGTCTTGAAGATGAAGGGCCCGTGGCTGGAGGAGCGCCACGTCTTGAAGGTCTGCAGGGGGGTCTCCAGCTCATGTGGGCGCCGCACACTGGGGTAAACCTGAACTGTGTACCCCCACGATACTGACACTGATAGCACCACCCCTGCACCCGCATCATAGCAGAAGGCCTGTTGTAGGATCCGAGCCGGGTCGACTCGGTATGCAGAGAGGAGGGACTGCAGCTACTCCAGCCGGCTGGGCCTGTTGGGGATGATGGGGTTCACGTAATCCAGGTGGTGGAGCGATACCAGTGGCGCAATTGGGTGGGCTGCCAGCATCCCATATATCTCTCCTCTCACATCCACCTGCAATTGCAATTGATAATCAAACCAACCTCTATATGTAATTACTTACAATTGCTTATTTATTCATTTTGTTTCTATTTATATATGTAAAAAAAACAAACCAATATATATATATAATAAATTAAGAATCTGTTTTTAGTCTAGTGGCAAAAGCACATAGTTTTATGTGGGAGGTTATGAGTGCGAAACTCAGTGGAAAAATTCTCTGTATTAATACACATGAGTTTCAAATCTGTTGGGTGACTTGACCTCCAACCTATATTTTAAAAAAATAAAAATATATATATTAAATTTGAAATCTTTCATTATTTATACAATTTTCTAAAGAAAATTCAAATTTTGATTTCTAGACTTCTCGTGACAAGTGACAATATCACAATACTCTGTGCACGGAAACAAAGATTTTTTTTTTTTGGTTTTTCAATTTTATATACCTTCACAGCAACCAAGAAGGTTGGGTTTGACCGGACAAACTGAAAAAAAAAAATCTGAATCGGTAAAAATTCTGTCAGTCCTATGTATCGAAAAACTGAGATACTCTTTTTATAATTTTATAATATTTTCTAAGAATAAAAAGTTCTCACCAACGTGAGTCGACTTTTTTACTAATACTCTACTTATTGGTTGGATCTGAAGTCAGAACATCAACAACAGCTACACGCGGCATTTGGGTCACTAGTCGCGGCGGATGATGTGCCACGAGGCGCGCACGAGCAGGTAGACGAAGGAAAGTTTGAATTCAGAAAGTAGTATCTAAAGTTCTGAACCTGGAGTGCCCGCAAATTTGGGATCTAATTTTTGATATTTTTTTCCCAATTAGTCAACGAAAAAGCAATTGATCATAGTTTCCTTTTCAATTAATGGTTGGTGGTCTCTTCTTCATGATGTATATGATCAGTACCAGTATTAGATCGATCATTCTTCTCTATCTTTTCTTTTCAGCAGCAAATAGTCAAATACATTCGCTTTATATGTATCATCGATGGATATTAACTCTCGTATCCATGTTGCTGCTTAGAATATGTTGCACAATCTCTAAGATAAACTTAAAAAAAAAATCAAACTAATTATATGTTGATGTTCCTTGTTTGAATAATGATAACAACCATGTATGCAATATATATAGCTAGATAGGTGAGACAATAATGGTACATGCACTACAGCAAACCGTTGCTTCAGCGGCCGGTATCAGCGACCGTGGAAATCGCCGGTCGCTGATTACCCAAAAAACCAAAAAAAAAAAAAGAAATTAAATATTTCCGGCGACGAAACAGTCAGAAACATTCAGCGACCGGCGCCAACATCTTTCAGCGACCATTTGGGCCCGGTCGCTGAATATCTCGGTAAAAATTGTCGCGCGAATCCTTCTCTCCCATTTTTCGTCTCGCGCCGAATCCGAATCCTCTCTCCCATTTTTCATTTTTAGGTTAGATTAAAAAAAAAAAACACGCGCCGAAGGCCGCCTCTGCCTCTGTGACCCCTGACCGACCCCGCCCCCGACCCCGAACCCCGAACCACGATTGAACCCTCCGACTCCGACGTCGCTGAGAAGATTCGGATTTGCCTCAGTTCTGTGGCCGACTCCGACCCCGAACGCCGACTTCCTCAATCGTAAGCTGTTCTATTTGCCTCAGTTCTATCTTGTTTTTGAATCAACAACTTTGTTCGCAAGTAACCAGAGAAATCCGGTTCAGCCCAGTAGTAGAGAAGGGAAGTTCAAAACTTCACTGGTTAAAACTTCAAAACGATTTAGTAAAATTGATCAATCTGGTTAAAATTGCTCCATTTGAGGTTTAGAGGAAGGGAAGTTCAAAACGATTTAGTAGAGACTACAAGCTAATTAAGTAGTAGGTTTTTTTTTTATCTTTTCATTTCTTACCTTCACAAATTGATCAATCTGTTGGCAGATAACTAAATCGATTCGATCTGAGAGATTTTTCCTACCCTTTTTCTGTAATTTATATTAATTTATTTAGAGAAATTTGTTTGGTACGTACTTGTACCATTAATATTCATCAGATGTATTAGTACTGTTATTTTGGCAATATCATTGAGTTTCTCTTCTAATAGTAACTTTCTTGATCTTCAATTAGTGGTACAAAGGCAGACATATTTCATTTCAGTTATAATTTGATAACTTGTTCTGCAATTTTTAGGTTTAATGTGAAAAATTGTAAAAGGCAGATGCATGTCTAGATTGCAAAATATAAAATTGTTGTCATGTGTGTCTAGATAATGTGAAATTTTTTTTGCTTTTGTGCTTGCTTTGTTAGAGTTATTTATTAAGTTACTGACGTGCATGTGTGTTACAAGGCATGAGCCTTACCAATATATATAGAGTTGTATTGTAAGCATGTGTAATTGATCCTTGTGCTGACCCAATTCTTTTATTGTATAAATTTCACCCATGGTATAATATGACATGATTTGAACCATGCACCTATCAGGAACCTTGGTGAAATTTTGTTAGCTTTGCATCAATGGAACCTTGAAACAAAACCTTGAATAGATATCTAAACTCCTTGCTAATACTATGTATCAGTTTGTCTCATTCTATATACATATTTTGGTTTTAGGTTGTAGAAGAATATAGTTTAAGTTTGTGAGGAAAGAAGGAGAGGGGCAGGGGTCGATCTTCAAGGGAGTAATTGTTTGTAATCAGGCAAGTTTTCTCTCTTTCTTAATTATATTATTAATTATGTACTATAGTTTGTTAGTTATTAATTCTATGTTGGTTAATTATATTAGTAAACCGGAACATTTAGTATGCCTTTTAGATTTATACCCGTTCAAAATTAATCTGATAGAGATTAATTTTGAATAGTCCCCGTTTTGGGACTGCTCTTTGAATGGTTTGTCTCATCTAGGATGTGAAGAAATGTATGTGGGTCTAGTATTTAAGAAAAATTTGGTATCATTTTCCCTTGTTGTTCCTACGAGTACGTATTGAATTACATGTCCAAAATGATGTGTTTCTAACGCGTACTCGGGGAACTAAGGGGAAATGCTGCCGAATTTTTCTTAAATATTAGATTCACATACATTTCTTCACTACTGAGACATAGCATTCAAAGAGTGGGATAGGATTGTACACCGGCCCTGTGTAAGCCCCAAAAGAGTAATGAGTTTGGACCTATGAATATTTAATGATATTATTTCATTGAAGTGTCAATATACTAAGCAAGGCATTACTTTAAGTTTATTTTTGACCTCGTGTGCATTTAATTTTATTTAGAACTAATCAAGGCAAGGCAAGGGCCGGGAAGGGCAGCGCCATCTCTCTCTCTCTGGTACGTATGTTTAAATTCATACAATATGTAGTGTAGATGCCGCTTGTATGGCTGTATACAAGTCTTGTTGCATTGATGATGCAATAAATAATTCTGAATTTCTTCCATGACTTGCTTTAGAGGGTCCGTTATCAACTGATGATATCTGGAGGGTCTAAAGTATAGATCTGGACTTTTTGTTTGTTTGAGTCAAATTTTCGTTTGAATGCTAAAGTAATAGAATTTGTTGTTATAAATTGAATGAACTAAGGTGTAGTTAGGTCATGTTTATACAATGTTGTTATAAATTGTTGTTGTAAATTGCATTTAGGTCATGTTTATACAATATCTTAATTATAAATGTATGTCATGATTAGGAGAAATGGAGGGTGATCGTAGTTGGATGTACGGTCCTCGTTACGTGAACAAGCGAATGAATCCCACATTTGTTAAGGGTGTTGAGAGTTTTTTTGAATATGCATTCAGTATTCAAGAAAATATAATTAGTGGTGATCGCATTAAGTGTCCATGTGCCAAGTGTGGGTGTACTAGATGGTTGGATAAGGAAACTATCGGAAAACACCTGATGAAATCGGGGTTCCGACTTTTTTACGAGAAGTGGTTCATGCATGGTGAGGAATATACCCAAGTGGAACAGAGCCAACCCGAACAGAGCCAACCTGAGGTGGAGTCGCCAAATGCTATGGTGGACATGCTTCTTGATGCTGCAGGTCCGTCTTTTGAATGGAATGCGAACGAACCCCCGAATCAACAAGCTCAAGAGTTTTATAACATGATGAATGCGGCAGATGAGCCGTTATGGGATGGTTGTGATAAGGAACATACTGTCCTTGCATGTGTTACCGAACTCCTTAGCATTAAAGCCGACTGTGGCATAACCAAGGAGGGATTTAATCGGATCATATCGGCCGTGAAGAAGTGGCTTCCGAAAGAGAACAGGTTGCCTCCAAATCAATATCAATGCAAGAAATTGGTGAAAGGGTTGGGATTAAGTCACGTGAAGATCCATGCTTGTCCGAATGATTGCATGTTATACTACGGTGATAATATTTCCAAAGAGAAGTGTGATGTCTGTGGACATAATCGTTTCAAACAAGACAACCAAAAAAACACCACGAAACGGTTACCGTATAAAGAAGTGCGGTATCTTCCAATCGGTCCGAGGTTGCAGAGGCTCTTTTTGACTTCTACGACCGCTGAACAAATGCGTTGGCATAAAGAAGGAAAGCGGGAAAAGGAAGGGGTCATGGTTCATCCTGCTGATGGAGAAGCCTGGAAAGAATTTAATCGGTTGCACCCAGATTTTGCAGCAGACCCTAGAAATGTTCGCCTTGGGTTTAGTTCAGATGGTTTCTCTCCTTTCAATATGGGGGGTCGGTCTTACAGCAATTGGCCGGGATTTCTAGTCGTTTATAACCTTCCTCCAGCTCTGGTGATGCGCGACAACAACATATTCCTGTCCCTGTTGATACCAGGGCCCAATAGTCCCACTAGAAGTATAGACATCTACCTGCAGCCTCTCGTGGATGAGTTGAATAAATTGTGGAAGGATGGAGTGCTAGCCTACGATAAATTCAAGAAACAAAATTTCACCGTTAAGGCTGCCCTAATGGGGACTATTAGTGATTATCCGGCCCTAAGTATGCTCTCGGGATGGTCGACGAAAGGAAAGCTAGGTTGTCATGTATGCATGGAAGACACAAAGGCTTTCCAACTTAAGGAGGGAGGTAAGACCACATTTTTTGATAATCACAGAAGGATGCTGCCCTCTGATCATCAATTCCGATTTGAAAGAGATGCATTTAAGAAGGACACAATCGAGACTGGCGGTCCTCCTCGACGCTTGAGTGGACAAGAATTGCTCGATCGATTATCTTCGTTTGAGCAAGTCACATTTGGAACCAAAAATAAGAAGAACTTTCTTGGTTTTGGTGATACGCACAATTGGAAGAAGAGAAGTATATTTTGGGAGTTGCCATATTGGAAAGATCATCTGGTACGACACCACATAGATGTTATGCATCTAGAAATGAATTTCTTTAAAAATATATTCTTCACGTTACTCGATGTTAAAGGAAAGACAAAAGATAATGCAAAGGCTCGTCTCGATATGGCACAGCTATGTAATCGTCCGCACTTGGAGCTGACGGTCAATGATAAGGGCAACATAGTAAAGCCACACGTAACCTACAGCTTAGACAAAAAACAGAGACGTGAAGTTTGCGAATGGGTCAAGAATTTGAAGTTGTTACATTATGAATCCTTGATTTAATTAAAAATACATAAAAGGGCCTATTTGTGAAGATTTATTTTTAAATTATGCAATATTATAAATTGGAGGGACCTATGTGCAAAAATACCATATATTAATATAACCCCTTCCTTCTTATCTTTAATCTCTACCATTAACACTTTCAAATTTCGTGAGCCCTAGCTCTTGGCCGAACCAAAGAGAGAAAGAGAGAGAGAGTGAAATCAAGCACGAAATCGGGTCGAAATTGCCGGAAATCGGAGATTCGAGCTAATTAGACGATCGTGATCAGTTCTAAAGCTTCAATTTGGTATATATCTTCCTTCTTTACAATCTTTTGAAAACCCTAAGTTGTTCGAATTGATATATTTCTTTGAGAATTCGAATTTAAGTTCGATTGATTCGATATAACTCGATATTCGGTTTGATTTGGATTGAATCGATTGATTTTGTTTGGGAAATTGGAAATGGAATTAGGGTTTGGTAAAAATGGTGGGATTTGGGGAAATTACTGAATTTTCAGGTGTTATGCACCATTTGGATCTGAATTGATCAAGTTATAATCGTTTGAACATCTCGATTCGTATTGTTCGATTGAATTATTCGTTTGGGTTGATTTTGGAATTAGGGTTTTATGCCAAATTGTATACCAATTGAATATATGGTTTAAGGTGTCGATTCTCGATAACCTAGATGTAATATACTTCTGAACCGATAATACGTAGCAAGGGTTAACCATGTCGAACCTTGATCAAAACAAAATCTGGAGGTGAATCGGGCGAAAATGACAATAAAATCTGTCCAAATCCAGACTGGCCGGCCATTGGTGCGGCTGTACAAAATTCTACATTCCGAATTTGGATCTGTTTCCTTCATGAAAGTTGTAGATCTTTTCGTTCTGGTTCAGTCAAGCTTTGATTCACCCAAATCGGAGTCTGTATGACAAAGATATGGCCAAAATACGAACTGTGTGTCACAGATGTAATTTTTGTGCGGCCTTCACAAATTTCCTGCGGCCCGCACGAGGAACCGCAGAACTCTCGGACAAATCCGTGCGGCCCGCACAAAATCCGTGCGGCCCGCACAAAAAGGCTGTCTTGCTCTTTTGCTTAATTTCTGAAAATGTGTATTTTGTATTATCTAAACCTAATTGGTTGAACCATGACTTAAACCTATACCATTAGGACCCGAATACGAACATTAGATCGTGTTTAACCTAATTTAACTCGGTTTAACCTACGGAATACCAATCGATGTTTTAATCGAGTCTAAACGTATAAATAGGTGGTAAACCTACGAGGCATCGGATCTCGGGATCGTTCGAGACGCCTGAGCCTTAGACGAGTGCACTATATACTCAGGTGCGGGGTTTCTGGACTTGTTTGATAGTTTATATTCAGAATTAAACTGTGTTTATATTGACATGTTGAATTATTGATTGAATTGCATTATCGGATTGTGTTGCATATGCATTGCATTGCCCTAATTAATTGGAACCCGAATTGCATATCTGATTGATCTGCATACTGGTATGGTATTCTTTGTGTATTGATCTGAATGATCTAATTTGGAATTAAAAGTCACCGTGATTTATATCACCATCGGTTGGTGGATATGGTATTACCGTCCCCCATCGTGGCGACGACACCCAGGGGGTGAGTTCGGATTTGTCAAAGTCTTTGCAAGGACTTTGACGACCCAGTATTCTAAAGCTTTAGTTTGTGTGGCCCTCAGCAGTTCCCAGTACCGGTTGGGACGAGGGGTAAGTGACTCTGTACTATGAATTGTACTATATGTGACTTGTGTATCGGATGGCATTACCCAGGGGGTGAATGCGTTTGAATGGTCGATTGGTTTTAAATGTATCGGAGGCATTACCCAGGGGGTGAATGCGGTTGGACTGTCATTTGGTTTTATATGAATTTTTCCGGATATGAAATGGAACCAGACTTGTAATTAAACGGTTAAGCCTGTACTACCAGATATTCTGAGTTCGAGTTAAACCAGATATTGTGTGATTGAATTTCGGATTGGCAATTCCTGAGTTGGATTTCATTTGGCTTATTGATGTCGGTTTTATGCGTGCATGTTTATATATCATTATGAACTATTCTGAGCTTTATTTGTGCTTTATTTGTGAATATAATCTGTGATTGCAAGTCCAGGAGCGAAACGTGGCAAATTTATCGCACTGAGAAATTTATTTCTCACCCCCTGTTGGATTATCTTTTCAGGTCCGGGATCAGCAGATCCGAGAGAGACACGAGGTCGGTAGGCCTGGTCATTCCGCTGCTAGATTGTCTGGTATGGGGACATTAGAGATTATGTATATAGATATGTTTTGTTGATGTACATATATAGTCTCTATGTCATTTTTGGTGATGCGTATCCATCGAGATACGTGTTTGTATGACATTACCTGACCAGCTGGGATTTATGTTATTTGTTGTTGGTTGTTTGTTTATGTTTTCCTTTACTTTTATATCGTAATTGCCTTGTAGGCATACGGGAAACCGTATGTCTACGGCAGGAGAGCACCTGTCGCGCCTCGTTGGGCTGCGGGGTGTGACAGGTCCCCCTTCGGTGGTATCAGAGCATGGTTTAGAACCTGAACCAGACTTGTTTGGATACGAGAGTGGTATGCGTATTAATTGGGGCCGGCACGACTATACGAATGTCGTATGATAAATAAGGAATATAGAATGTTATAAGCTAACTTCGTTTATTCAGAAAATGGAAAAAACGCCGAGGTAGAGGCAGAGGCAGAGCTCGGAGGAATCCTGAACCTACTCCGGAACCAATTGTTGAGCCAGTTGGGGCTCAGGCTGGGGCTGGTCCAGCTGGTGCTGGAGTTGCTGGAGGGGCTGATGTAGCTGGAGGAGCTAATAGAGACCGGGACTTAGATGACCGGTTGATTGCGGCCTATGAGAGAGGTCGTCAAGCACAAATGCGGGATGTCGCACCAGTGGTTCCCGGTGGGGCACCCGAAGATTTCCGGAGGTTATATGATGCGTTTATACGTTTGAATCCGCCGCGTTATGATGGAACCGGCGGGTATGCGGCAGCTGAGGAATGGTTAGCTCAGATCAATGCAAAACTGAACTTATGTCGTGCTCCTGATGAAAATAAAGTGGAGTTAGTTGAACAGCAGTTGGAGAGTGATGCCAGATTCTGGTGGGACGGGGCCCGACGTAATTATGACGGCGAGGAAGCGAGGATTCCTTGGGAATGGTTCGAACAACAGTTTAATAGGCGGCATTATTTGTATGGCGTGAGGTGCCGTATATTTACCGATCATCAGAGTTTGAAATATATCTTCACGCAAAAGGAATTGAATTTGAGGCAAAGGAGGTGGTTGGAGTTGATGAAGGACTACGATTTGGATATCCAGTATCACGCGAGAAAAGCGAACAGTGTAGCAGATGCGTTAAGCAGAAAGAGTCAGGTAAACCTGGCGTCGGTAATTACGGGTGAAGCACATCTTCTTGAGGAAATGTGTAGATTGGAAATTCATGTTGGCGCATCACGCGAATTAGCGTTGGAAGTTGCATCTAAATGTTGTAGAAATGAGGTGGGGACTAGCGCAACTGCAATTGCGTCGGTTGTGCTAGCAGCGGTTGAGATCCGATTGGAATTACACGAACAGATTCGTGCAGCGCAACAGGATGATCCAAAATGTCAGAAATTTAAATTGCACTACGAGTCAAATACTGATTCCCCATTTAAAGTTCAAGGAGATGGAATTTTGCGGTTTCATGATCGCATTTGTGTACCAAATGAAGCTGAGTTGAAGGATCTGGTTTTATCGGAGGCACACGACTCGGGTTACGCTATTCATCCGGGGGAAGTAAAAATGTACCAAGATTTGAAGAAGTATTTCTGGTGGCCGAAAATGAAGCGAGACGTGCAAAGGTATGTAGAAAAATGTCAGATATGTCAGCAAGTTAAAGCAGATCGACGGAAGAAAGCGGGATTGTTGAGACCGCTAGAAATACCTACGAGGAAGTTTGAGTCGATCACAATGGATTTTGTATCCGGATTTCCGAGAACCGTTAGTAGATATAACACTATTTGGGTGATTGTGGACCGGCTGACGAAAATAGCTCATTTCATTCCGCTTCGAATTGAGACATCGGGGCAAGAGTTAGCGGAGTTATTTCTGAAATATCAATTCAAATACCACGGTTGTTCACGCACTATTATTTCAGACCGAGATCCTCGGTTCACTTCTCATTTCTGGGAGAGCGCATCATCCTCAGACGGACGGTCAATCTGAGCGCACTATCCAAACATTGGAGGACATGTTACGCTCTTGCGCGCTAAGTTTACAGGGTTCGTGGGTTGATCACTTGTATCTGGTGGAGTTCGCCTATAACAACAGTTATCACTCGAGCATTGGTATGTCACCGCAAGAGGCGCTGACAGGGCAGCAGTGCAGTACTCCGTTGTGGTGGGGACCAGCGGGTACATATCCGCCTACAGGACCGCAAATGTTAGAAGAAATTGCTGAGAAAACGAAAATGGTTCTGAGTCGACTCAAGTCAGCTCAAGAAAGACAAAGGAAATACGCGGATGTTCATCGCAGACCGTTGGAATTCCAAGAAAGTGATCACGTATGGCTTCGTGTTTCGCCTGTCAGAGGCGTACACAGATTTGGTGTTTCGGGTAAGCTAAGTCCTCGTTATATTGGGCCGTTTCAGATTTTGCGACGAGTTGGGCCGGTAGCATACGAGCTTGCACTACCACCAGCGTTGGACCGGGTTCATCCGGTGTTTCATGTATCACAGTTGCGCAGATATGTACGAGATCCGTCGCATTGTATTGACCATTCGGATTTACACGTGCAAGACGATCTGACTTATCAAGAGGAACCAATGCGGATATTGGATCGAAAAGAACAACGGCTACGAAGCAAAGTGATCCGGCTTGTGTTGGTAAAATGGGGATGACATTCCGATAAGGAAGCGACGTGGGAACTCGAGGAGAGCATCCGAGAAAAGTATCCGGAGTTATTCGACAAATAAGGTACGAAACCAAGTTCAGCGGACTGAACTTCATTTTAAGGGGGGGAGAATTGTTACATTATGAATCCTTGATTTAATTAAAAATACATAAAAGGGCCTATTTGTGAAGATTTATTTTTAAATTATGCAATATTATAAAATTGGAGGGACCTATGTGCAAAAATACCATATATTAATATAACCCCTTCCTTCTTATCTTTAATCTCTACCATTAACACTTTCAAATTTCGTGAGCCCTAGCTCTTGGCCGAACCAAAGAGAGAAAGAGAGAGAGAGTGAAATCAAGCACGAAATCGGGTCGAAATTGCCGGAAATCGGAGATTCGAGCTAATTAGACGATCGTGATCAGTTCTAAAGCTTCAATTTGGTATATATCTTCCTTCTTTACAATCTTTTGAAAACCCTAAGTTGTTCGAATTGATATATTTCTTTGAGAATTCGAATTTAAGTTCGATTGATTCGATATAACTCGATATTCGGTTTGATTTGGATTGAATCGATTGATTTTGTTTGGGAAATTGGAAATGGAATTAGGGTTTGGTAAAAATGGTGGGATTTGGGGAAATTACTGAATTTTCAGGTGTTATGCACCATTTGGATCTGAATTGATCGAGTTATAATCGTTTGAACATCTCGATTCGTATTGTTCGATTGAATTATTCGTTTGGGTTGATTTTGGAATTAGGGTTTTATGCCAAATTGTATACCAATTGAATATATGGTTTAAGGTGTCGATTCTCGATAACCTAGATGTAATATACTTCTGAACCGATAATACGTAGCAAGGGTTAACCATGTCGAACCTTGATCAAAACAAAATCTGGAGGTGAATCGGGCGAAAATGACAATAAAATCTGTCCAAATCCAGACTGGCCGGCCATTGGTGCGGCTGTACAAAATTCTACATTCCGAATTTGGATCTGTTTCCTTCATGAAAGTTGTAGATCTTTTCGTTCTGGTTCAGTCAAGCTTTGATTCACCCAAATCGGAGTCTGTATGACAAAGATATGGCCAAAATACGAACTGTGTGTCACAGATGTAATTTTTGTGCGGCCTTCACAAATTTCCTGCGGCCCGCACGAGGAACCGCAGAACTCTCGGACAAATCCGTGCGGCCCGCACAAAATCCGTGCGGCCCGCACAAAAAGGCTGTCTTGCTCTTTTGCTTAATTTCTGAAAATGTGTATTTTGTATTATCTAAACCTAATTGGTTGAACCATGACTTAAACCTATACCATTAGGACCCGAATACGAACATTAGATCGTGTTTAACCTAATTTAACTCGGTTTAACCTACGGAATACCAATCGAATGTTTTAATCGAGTCTAAACGTATAAATAGGTGGTAAACCTACGAGGCATCGGATCTCGGGATCGTTCGAGACGCCTGAGCCTTAGACGAGTGCACTATATACTCAGGTGCGGGGTTTCTGGACTTGTTTGATAGTTTATATTCAGAATTAAACTGTGTTTATATTGACATGTTGAATTATTGATTGAATTGCATTATCGGATTGTGTTGCATATGCATTGCATTGCCCTAATTAATTGGAACCCGAATTGCATATCTGATTGATCTGCATACTGGTATGGTATTCTTTGTGTATTGATCTGAATGATCTAATTTGGAATTAAAAGTCACCGTGATTTATATCACCATCGGTTGGTGGATATGGTATTACCGTCCCCCATCGTGGCGACGACACCCAGGGGGTGAGTTCGGATTTGTCAAAGTCTTTGCAAGGACTTTGACGACCCAGTATTCTAAAGCTTTAGTTTGTCTGGCCCTCAGCAGTTCCCAGTACCGGTTGGGACGAGGGGTAAGTGACTCTGTACTATGAATTGTACTATATGTGACTTGTGTATCGGATGGCATTACCCAGGGGGTGAATGCGTTTGAATGGTCGATTGGTTTTAAATGTATCGGAGGCATTACCCAGGGGGTGAATGCGGTTGGACTGTCATTTGGTTTTATATGAATTTTTCCGGATATGAAATGGAACCAGACTTGTAATTAAACGGTTAAGCCTGTACTACCAGATATTCTGAGTTCGAGTTAAACCAGATATTGTGTGATTGAATTTCGGATTGGCAATTCCTGAGTTGGATTTCATTTGGCTTATTGATGTCGGTTTTATGCGTGCATGTTTATATATCATTATGAACTATTCTGAGCTTTATTTGTGCTTTATTTGTGAATATAATCTGTGATTGCAAGTCCAGGAGCGAAACGTGGCAAATTTATCGCACTGAGAAATTTATTTCTCACCCCCTGTTGGATTATCTTTTCAGGTCCGGGATCAGCAGATCCGAGAGAGACACGAGGTCGGTAGGCCTGGTCATTTCGCTGCTAGATTGTCTGGTATGGGGACATTAGAGATTATGTATATAGATATGTTTTGTTGATGTACATATATAGTCTCTATGTCATTTTTGGTGATGCGTATCCATCGAGATACGGGTTTGTATGACATTACCTGACCAGCTGGGATTTATGTTATTTGTTGTTGGTTGTTTGTTTATGTTTTCCTTTACTTTTATATCGTAATTGCCTTGTAGGCATACGGGAAACCGTATGTCTACGGCAGGAGAGCACCTGTCGCGCCTCGTTGGGCTGCGGGGTGTGACAGAAGTTTCCCGATGGGTATGCCTCTAATTTGTCGAATATCGTGGATATTGATGATGCTTCTTTCAGTGGGATGAAAGTCATGACTGTCATGTTTTTATGGAGCGGTAGGTACCGGTTGCATTTCGAGATTTCCTTCCTAACCCAATTTGGGAGGCATTAACAGAGGTTAGTAATTTTTTTAGAGATCTATGTGCAAAGGAATTGGACCCGGTTCATATTGAGAAGCTTGAGAGGAATATTATTGTCACAATGTGCAAGTTGGAGAAAATATTTCCGCCGGGCTTCTTTGACTCAATGGAACACCTAATTGTCCACATCGCTTACGAAGCACGAGTTTGTGGTCCCGTCTCATTTCGTTGGATGTATACATTTGAAAGGTTGACATTCTATTATTCGTATCCTATTCATTTCGATGTTATATATCAAGTTCGATGTATTTCAATTTTCGTTTCATGATATTGTAGATGCATAGGGCGTCTCAAGAGAAAGGTGACTAATAAGGCAAAAGTCGAGGGTTCAATCGTGGAGGCATATATCGTTGAAGAGATGACCAACTTTATGTCTTTATATTTTGAAGATGAGGTAGTTACACGGTTGAATCGCCCAGAGCGGTACGACGATGGCGGATTTGTCGAAAATGACACACGACTTCCTATGGTGAGCTACCCTGGACGTGCAACGGGTTCAATTCCCATCAGAGATCTTACAGATGAAGAGTTAAATGCAGCACACTATTACATCATGATTAATTGTCGTGTCGAATTCGACCCTTTCATTGAGTGTGCATCTTTACTTATTCCAATTTGCGTTGTCTATTTGCATTGTTCATATTGTGACAAAATTCGGCATATTGCAGGCAATTCGACGCTGAAATTAGAGAAAAGAGGCCAACAATAAGCGCATCAGGTCTCGATAGAACTCGTTCGAAAGAGTTTGGTATGTGGATGCGTAAGTTGGCGCTCAGTGGTAAAATTGTAGAAATTATTCAATTAGAATATAGTGGCATGAACAACAAAGTGTTCTTGTTCAAGTGTCATTGGTTCGACACACATAGGGGGTTGCGGGTAGATAAGGAGCATGGATTAGTGGAGATAAATCATACAAGGCTTCTTCAAAAAGACGAGCATTTTGTGTTTCCGTGCCAAATAGTGCAAGTGTATTACCTGCCTTATGCGTCAACGAAGCGAGAGAGACAAGAATGGTGGGTTACTATCAAGACAAAAGGAAAAAGAAAACCATTTATTTTGTTCGATGAAGCTACGTCCGTGGAAAACACTCCACATTTGACCGAGTTCTTTCAGGAAGATGGTCCGCCAACTGAGTTTGTAGTGCGTGCTGCAGATGAATTGAATGACCCAAGTCTCTTCGTTGATGGGGTTGTTACTGAGATTGTAACAGAACAAGAATTACAAGGCAGTAATCAAGAAAATAGTAGCAATAAAAGGAAAAAGAAAAGAACACACCAATTGGGACATTAGGTTAATATCATTCGTATTGCTTGTTTTTTATCATCTGTTAATTGACGTTTAGGTTAATGTCTTTATATTTATTTGGTTTGCGAATGTTCGCTTGAAAATAACTTATTTATTTTATCATCTCAACTCTAGATATGGCACCGAGAAGAAAGGACAAAGGAAGGGCACCGGCGGGCGACGAATTGCTCGACTGGAAGGAGCGTGGGGCTGACAAACGCAAAATAGCTGACAAGGAGCGTGGGGCGACGAATCATCTCGACTGGAAGGAGCGTGGGGCTGACAACTCTAGATATGCATTGCAGAAGCACTACCAGTTTTCACCGGAGGTACCAGACAGTATTGCATGGGATGTATTCCGCAAAATAGCTGACAAACGCCTACAGGATATGCTTAACAAGACCAGGGATGTAGCAATCAAGTCCTATGGAGAAGAATTGCTCGACTGGAAGGAGCGTGGGGCTGCTCCTCGACCACATGACTCCTGGATCAAGCCGGAGTTCTGGCCCGGACTCGTCGATCACTGGTGTAGTGATGCTTTTGCCCGTCGGAGCCAGCGAAATGCTTTAAATAGGGCCAATGCTGAAGGGTCAGGGGCCACAACGGGTTCTGTGAACATGCTTGTTCACAAACAACGCTTCGTAAGATTATCTTCATTAAATTAATCTATTTTCATTCCAATTGAATCTAATCGAACTAACCTTAATAAATTCTTAACAGGAGCAAGAAAAAGGGCGCGAACCTAGATGGTCCGATGAGCTGTTCCAGCCTACCCATACGAAGAAGAAGACGGGAGAATATATTACCGGCAAGGCGAAAGAAGCACAGGTAATAATACTTTCGAATCGTTTTAAAAAATATCATGTTTCTTGTTGTATAACATTTTTGTTATATTTTACAAAATTTGCAGGAAAAATATGAGAGTGCGATGGTGCAGAAGTATGGAGAGGATAGAAACACATGCATGGCCTGCATACGACGGCGACGTCTGGTACTCTACGGGAATATCTGATCAGAATGCCCACGGCGATAACTATGGTCTCGGTGCTTTAGGTAAAATAAAAAGTCACTTTAATTTTAAATTATTATTTTTTGTTGTGTAAGATAATACTAATTGTCTTATTTTTAATGTTTCAGGCAAGACAAGACGCATGTTTCGCTCCAGTGGGTCGAGCAGTCAGTCGCATTCGTCACAGTCATATTCTTCTATGCCGCCGGCTCCGCAGCTCACAGCAGAGCATATCGATATGATATCTACTCAGGTACTTGATAGGATGGAGGATCGGTTATCTGTTAGGGATGCTCGGTTACTTGATAGTATGGAGGATCGGTTTATGTCCAGGATCACCGACCTTTTCAAAGCTTCTCAGGTACGAAATTTGATAATTCAGTCCAACTTCAATTGTGAACCATGAATCTTAAATTCTAATTATCTAAACTATTGTTTTAACAATCTCACAGGGAGGTTCGGGCTCGCAGCATGCCTCGAGGCCCGCTCCTCGAGATGACGAGGATGATGACGAGGGGCAGGGGTCGGATGTTGGTGGTGATGGTACTAGTTAGGTTTAGATGTTTATTGTACTACTTAGGTTATTTATGGTACGGATTTTGATATGTTTATGCTACTTGACAGTTCGACATTTATGTTTGTATTACTTGATATTTATGTTTATTATGTTTGATGAACTTTGTTGTATGCTTATGTTTATTTTTATTATTTGATATTACGATATCTATGTTTATGTTGGTACGTTGGTACGTGTCGTATCAAATATTAAATTGTGCAAATTTAAATAATATAATAAAATATAAAAAACTTGACAGAAGAGTATCAGCGACCAAATTTAAGTATCAGCGACCGTAATTATTTGTCTCTGATAATTTACGTATCTGCGATTGTTTCGACTATCAGCGGCCGTTTTTTTGTATCAGCGACCGTAAACTTTGGTCGCAGAAAGTTTTTGCTGACGTCAGAAAAAAACAACAGCGACCAAAAAAAATTGGTCGCAAAAATATTATCAGCGACCGGTGACGTATTATCAGCGACCGGTGACGTCATCAGAAGAGTATCAGCGACAATGCTTACAGCGACCGGGCTTTCAGCGACCAAAAATGGCTTTCAGCGACCGGATTTACTTTCAACGACCGGCGCTTTTACTTTCAGCGACCGGAAACCCGGTCGCTGATACCCCTTTTTGCTGTAGTGATGTAGCATGAATGAATTCATATATACCTGGTGGAAGCCGGGTTCGCGAGTGAGGGGAATGCCGAGCTCGGCGAGACATGAATGGATTCGCTGGTCGCTGCCATAGAAGGAGGCATACCTTTCAAGACAGGTGTCCATGATCCCGGCCAACTCAGCTATGGCCGGGTAGCTGATGGCGAAGCCTCCTCCACCGAATGCCATCCCGTAGCTATGCATCACATCTTGCTCAACGCTCTCCGATGACATCCCCACGTAGTACTATTAACAGTACACTCGACACATGCCACAGCAGATCTGGAAGACCACACTAGTACAAAAAACCCCTTCACCGACTGTTAAAAAACCCTTATACCGACTGTTATTGAGGCGTCGGTGATGGCGGCGACGGTATAGATAAATCTTTACTGACGGGTGAATAACAGTCAGTGTAGGCACCCAACACCGACTGTTTTTTTGAAAAAAACAGTCGGTGTAGGCGCCCAACACCGACTGTTTATTGGAAAAAACAGTCGGCGTAGGCGCCCAACACCGACTGTTTTTTTGAAAAAACCGTCGGTGTAGGCGCCCAACACCGAATTTTTTTTTTTTTTATTTGCACCTGTAGACGTGACAACTGGCAAGCCAAAATTTGGGTCATCTTACATTTTAATTACTCAGCTAAGAAGTTCAGAACTACATAAGCCAGGATAGATAAATTGATTTTCGTGGTAAGAACAGAAACCAATATAGTACCAATATAGTGTAACCATTTCATCTACAAATTAAAAACAAAACAAAAAAAACAAACATTACAATCAGTATTATGCCCACATCGGAGTAATAACATAAAAGCTAAAACTAGCCAACTGAGGAGATCATGAGAAATGCTCTATACCTAAATAACCAAAATCAAGCACCATAAATTGAACAGCCAAGTATACAGGGCAAATTTCAAAAGAGGTAAAGCCAAGAACCATCCACAACAATTGCAAAACAACTTTCAAAAGAAAAACCACGTTGAAAAGGCACCATATCGAGATCATAATCACCAAATCCTCCTGAAATGAGCAGTAAACAAAAACATGACTTGGGGAACTTATATTTAATCTCAGCATTATTTTATGTTGCTTTCTGTCTTTCCTTCTGTCTGCGACTCGGTCGTCATTACTATTTTTTTTTTTTTTGGATTGCAAGGGATGTATGAGGCGACAATTGAATTTAATGATTACCTCCATGCTTTGTAGGCTCAGGAGAAAAATTTCAGTATATAAACTGTATGAATTTATTCATGTTTATCATAAAACTCAAGCAAACTGTTAGATCCTTGTTGCAATTATCTTCAAAATATGGGTTATAACTTGCGATACATAAATGCTGGTTGTTATTTGAAAAAAGAATACATGTCTACTGTATGTTTTCTGCAAATTATGAACCTAAAAGTAAATGCTATGGTCTAACCTGCATTGTATAATCAAGCTTTAACATGTTATAGATGACCATCATCATAGTAGCATATGATACCGACTTCTCTTTTACATCTAACGGCTCTGCTTCATCCTATCATTAGTTGAATTACACAAATCAGACCACAAATTTAGTATCAAGTACTTGAATTAAAAATATCCAAATTGCAATACATGAAATCTGATGTGGTTTTCCTGATAATAACTACAAAATTATGGGGAACTTGTGAGCTTAATAGTATAATGGGCCAAATAATAAACCCCTTATTTAAAATATTTCTATTAATTTCTTAACAGATAATGGAGGTACACAGATGAACTGTAACCAACTTCATCAGGAAATTACACAACAAAAGTAAAAGAAAAGAATATTTTCATGTGCCGGCTTTCATTCAGAATTGGAAATTTGCAAAAAAAAAAAAAAATATAACAATTTTATATTAGAATTCTGTTTAAATTAACAATTTAAATTACAGCACTTGAAAATTTCAATTAATTAAAATCAAGTAAAGATATGTACCTCTACACATTTTCTTAGGGTAAAATCAAGGCCCCATCCATGAACAAGATCATTCTACAATAAAGTGGTTTCATAATATTGAAGACAAACTATGATGACATTTAAAAATAACAGAAACAATGGTAGCATTTAGCAAGTAATATAATTCAACAAATAATGGAATTAGGCATAAGAATACCTGAATCATGTGCCATACACATCTCCAAGCATCTTTAGAGAATACAAGCGCCATTATCTCAATGAATCTATGATTTATCATAGATATATAGAAGAACAAAGTTGATAATTAAAGAACTACTGCCATTTCTATGAAAGTATAATAAAGAGAAAGTAATTACGTACTCTGTGTTTGGAGGTTGATTCAGGTCGCCATGAATACCCTGAATATGCTCAGTTCTTCAGTTCTTATTGGACTCAAGTCCGGGTTGAGAGATCTCCAACCCATATTTCTTCACCAACTTTATGTATCTAAAATTAAAAATGTCTAATTATTTGAGATAACTTCCCCTCAAGATAATAAAAGATCCTATCAAACTTCATATAGTTAAAAACATTGAGTGCCTCAATAATCAGGGTTTGTCTTAACATTGAATGCCTCAAAACATTGAGATCCTATCAAACTTTACATTAAAAAAATGCCTAATTATTAATTTAGAGAAAACACATGCAGTATTAATTTGCATAATTTATCCAGTAACATCACCTTAATCATAAAGTTCAGAATGATGCATGTTTTGCACAACAACCCGGTTAATAAAATTTGCACTACTTTTAAGTGTAATTAATATAACCTGTTCATCAGAAAGCCTCTGAATCTGAGGCTCGAGAGAATTGACTGAACTAACAAGCCTGTAGTAATCACGCACCACCCAGCTATTCAAGTTCAAAACATCTTTCCACTTTATCTCCTAAAAACATAACACACTAAATGTCAATATTGAATGCCTCATACAGCTAATCAAAAGTTGTAATTCATGTCTCGGTACCATTGTCGGTCAGAGCATACCTACCAGACTGAAAATGGCAGATCTCATCATGTGAGTCAGTCAGTGAGTATGCGTGCATGTGTGTGTGATTTGTGAGTGCTGGATGTGCTTGTGTGCTGTTGTGGCATATAGTTCGAGTGAGTGTGACAATACCTAAATTCGGTATAAGGACTGAAAGGCAATTACCAGATTTCACAAGGACAAAAGTGAAATAAATAGAGACAAGATATATGTGCCTTTGGAGAAGGATCAGAAATACCAATCTGCATAAAGAAATACCAATCAGCAAGGCGCTCCAGCGGGGCGAGGCAGCAAGGCGCTCCAAACTTGACTGACGAGAAGGACAGCAAGGCGGGGTTTTTGCTCAGGTGCTCAGGTGCGGGGCGAGGCAGCAAGGCGGGTGCTCGGCGGAGGCTGAGGCAGATCGCGATTTTGGGAGAGGGAGATGAATTTGGGAGATGAATTGGGAACGAAGAGGGAAATGAATTTGGGAGATCGAGGCTGACTCAAATTTTGGGGTTTATGGGAGATCGCGATCGCTAAAAGAAGAGGAAATGAATTTTAGAAGTGAAAATGAAAAATTTCGCGGCAGATCGAAATTAAGTGATAAACCGGGAACGTAAAAAATCACCGCCGGTTAAAAAAAACCAGTCAGTAAATCACTGCTCAACACCGACTGTTTTTTTAAAAAAACAGTCGGTGTAGGGTATGAGCAACACCGACTGTTTTTAAAAAAAACAGTCAGTGTTGGTGACTGCTCAACACCGACTGGTTTTTCTAAAAAACAGTCGGTGTAGGGTATGAGAAACACCGACTGTTTTTAAAAAAAACAGTCGGTGTTGGTTCACTGACGGTTTTTTGTAATAGAACAGTCAGTGTAGCGGTTCTTTTTATTTATGATTTTACTAGCAGTCTCTACACCGACTGTTAAATATTAAAACAGTTGGTGGTTGAGGGTCGGTGAAGGGGTTTTTTGTACTAGGCCAACAAGGAAAGAAGAAATTGTGAAGATGCGCAGAAGCATAATTAGAAGAATAGCTGTAGAATATTTTTCCTATGGTTAAGAATAAATTATGTATTTCCTTCTATGTATTTCCTTCTATGTTTAGAGCACATTACCATGTTACTATGGCTGATTATATAGAGCACGGCTCTGTTGTGTAATTGAATTAAGAAGTATGAAATAAAAGAAAGAGAGGGAGGTTTGGGGAGTCTTGTGTTTTTAGATTAATTCAATATTCTTGACATGGTATCAGAGCGGGTGTGACCTGGTGGTATAACTTGAGAAATTGGAGTCCTTGTGCCCTCTTCGATTTCTCAAATTATAAAGCTCTAAGGAGTTACCCTGCTGTTGATTTTTTTTTCCGCTTCTAGTATCAAAAGATGAATCCCCAAAACAAAGATGAGAATGAAGGAGTCTCTAATACCTCCACTCTTATTGAACAGATGGCACAATTGATGTCACAAATGATGGCTATGCAGGCTGTTGTAACAACACCGTCTCAAGTGATACCACAACCGGTTGTGCTGCCTCCTATCGAAACAAAATTTGATGGCACAAACTACTCATTCTGGTGCCAAGTAGTAGAGATGCAAGTCCGTGGAAGAGAGAGGATGAATCACCTCACAGGAGAGCCAGCTCCACCTTCTATAACCGACGCATCATATCAGAAATGGGCAATCGATGATGTGGTGGTAAAAGGGTGGATTATTAACTCCCTTGAACCTCGATTGAGGGGGAGTTACATTCGATATCCTACTGCTAGGGATGTATGGAAGGCCATCGCCACAACATACCATGATGGCAGCGATGAGGCTCAGGTTTACGCTCTCAATCGGCAAGTTAGTCGTGTGAAACAAGGAGGGCGAGCAATTGAGGAATACTTCGACGAACTTCAAGGACTGTGGCAAGAGATCGACTTTCGATGCCCAAATCCTATGGAGTATGCAGCTGATATCGATAAGTTCAACACTTTTATTCAAAAAATGAGGGTGTACACTTTTCTTGACGGCCTCGATGACACATTAGATGGCATGAGGGCACAGGTGGTGCTACTAAGTCCGTTTCCCACGATTGAGCAAGCGTATGGATACATAAGAAGAGAGGCAACCCGTCAAGGGATCATGATTAAAGGGATTGAGTCAAACTCGTTAGCTATGGTATCCAAAGGGTACAAATTTGGTAAAACATATGACCTCCAGAGCAATAATTCTTCTCATCCTGACAAAGCTAAATTGAAGTGCACAAATTGTGGCAAAGGCCGGCACACCAAGGATCAGTGTTTTGAAATTGTGGGCTATCCAGAGTGGTGGAAGGGTGATAAGAAGAAGAAATATGAGGATAAGGGCAAACGAGCAGCTGCCGCAACTTCCTCGGTGGGAGGACTCGTAGCCAGCAGATACCCCTCAGAACCGAAGCACAATGGTCAACATGAGGGGTCTCTGGAGCAGCTGCTGGACATGAAGGCCGCTGGACATGTGAAGGCTGCTGGTCCGAACTATGTGCAAGGCACTGGAGCAGCTGCTGAAGCCAACTATGCGCAAGGCACTGGAGAAAATGGTGAAGGTAAACATGGTAATAGTAAGAGTATTTTTAGAAATAATCTGGCTAAGTGCAATATCACAGATTTTAGCAAACTTAATGAAGGTTGGGTTATTGATTCAGGAGCGACCGATCACATGACACACAATAACAAAGAATTAAGAACTGTGTGTACATCTCATAAAAGTGGCATTATTAATGCAAATGGAAAAATTTATCCCGTAGAAACTGCTGGGGATGTAGTATTATCAAATCAGCTATGTTTGAAAAACACCCTTGTGGTTCCTTCCCTGGCAACAAATCTGATCTCTGTCAGTCAGCTCACGAGGGATCAAAAGTGTGCAGTGCTTATGTTTCCTGACTATTGTGTGTTTCAGGATATTCTCACGAAAAGGATCATTGGCCATGGTACTAGACGAGACGGGCTGTATTACTTGGATGAGCTAAAAACTGGCAGTAATTTTGTAGTAAGAGGAGATTATATATCTAATAGAGAAAAAATTTGGTTGTGGCATAGAAGACTAGGGCACCCGTCATTTGGGTATATGGAAAAGTTATTACCTAATATGTTTTTGAATCTTGATCCAAAGAATTTTTCTTGTGAAACTTGTATCAAATCTAAGAGTCATAGAGTAACCTATTATAGCAGTCAAAATAAATGTGTGATTCCTTTTGATATTATACATACAGATGTCTGGGGGCCATCTCCAGTTATTTCCAAATCCGGTTGTAGATGGTATATTTCATTTATTGATGATTGCACTAGAATGATATGGCTTTATTTGCTCAAGACGAAAGATGAAGTTCCCAAAGTTGTAAAAGAATTCCATAAAATGATAAAAACCCAATTTGGGAAAGAAATAAAAATCATGAGAAGTGATAATGGAACAGAATATCTGAATAAATGCTTACAGACTTTCTTTCACAAAAATGGAATTATTCATGAGACAACCTGTGTAGGAACACCGCAGCAAAACGGAATTGCTGAACGCAAGAATAGGCATCTCCTTGAAATAACTCGAGCACTCTTGTTTGAAAATAAGGTACCTCACATTTTTTGGGATAATGCACTTACATTTGCTGTGTACCTTTTAAATCGCACTCCCACAACTGCCAATGGATACAAAACACCCATTCAAACCCTTTCTGCTCATATAAGCATACCATCTATACTCAATTTACCACAAAAAATATTTGGGTGTGTTGCCTATATTCATATCCAAAAACCATTTCGAACAAAGCTCGAACCTAGGGCAGAAAAATGTGTATTTCTAGGAATGGGAACAAATCAGAAAGGTTATAAGTGTTACAATCCAAGCACTAGGAAATTCCACACGACAATGGATGTTACATTTCTTGAAAATGAAAGGTATTTCTCAAACCCGTCTCCAAGTCAGGGGGAGAGTGAAATATACTTGGATCCGAATTTCTTATGTAGTCCGAATGATTTAATTAATGAAGATAGCAGAACCAAATCTCATCCTTCCGAATCAAATAAATTTCCAAATTCTGCCGAATTAAAT
The DNA here is from genome assembly GCA_028015225.1 of Carex myosuroides. Classification (NCBI taxonomy): domain Eukaryota; kingdom Viridiplantae; phylum Streptophyta; class Magnoliopsida; order Poales; family Cyperaceae; genus Carex; species Carex myosuroides. The sequence goes on from CM051464.1 coordinate 8,523,388, forward strand.
CAGGCTTTATTTCAAGGAGAATCAAATCAGCTTCCAAATTTTGCCGATTCAAATCAAGCATTATTTCTTGCCGAATCAAATCAGCTTCCTTCAATTGCCGAATCTAATTCAAGGCATTCAATTAGTGAAGCCCAATCACTGCCGAACCAAATTTGTGAATTTAACTTAGATCCGATCCATGCCCAAAACCCAACTACCGAAAATTCAACAGAACAGCCGCAACTTTCAGAAAATAATACAGAGGTAGGTGCCTTGGAAACTCAGTCTAAATTGCCTTCCCGTATTAACCGTGGTAAACCACCCAAGAGATATATCCCAGAGGATGGGACAAGTAAAGAAGTAACCTATCCTATTGCGAATTACACTTCAACAAAACCATTGTCACAACCATTAAAGAACTTTGCTGAACAACTGTCCTCAGTTAACATACCGGAAAAAGTTGAAGATGCCCTAAAAAGTGAAAAATGGAATAAAGCAATGACTGTAGAAATGGAGGCCCTAGAAAAAAATAATACATGGAAAATTGTTGACTTACCACCTGGGAAAAGAACAGTAGGCTGTAAATGGGTGTATTCGATAAAATATAATGCAGAGGGAAAAATTGAGAGATACAAAGCCAGGTTAGTAGCAAAAGGGTATACACAGACATATGGGGTTGATTTTCAGGAAACCTTTTCTCCTGTTGCAAAATTAAATTCGGTTCGAGTTTTGTTATCTCTGGCAGCTAACTTCGATTGGCCGTTACACCAATTTGATGTAAAAAATGCATTTTTACATGGAGATTTGGAAGAGGAAATTTACATGGAGATCCCTCCTGGGTACGAATACAGTGCGTCAGCCAACAAGGTGTGCAAATTAGAAAAAGTATTGTATGGCTTGAAACAGTCACCAAGAGCATGGTTCGGAAGATTCTGCAAAGCCATGAAAGACTACGGGTATAGTCAAGGAGACTCGGATCACACGATGTTCTTTAAAATGAATGAAGGTAAAATTGCAATTCTTATTATCTATGTAGATGATATGATTATAACTGGAGATGATAAAGCTGAAATTGAAAGACTTGAGTTCAAACTGTCAAAAGAATTTGATATGAAAAACTTGGGAGGCCTCAAGTACTTTCTAGGAATTGAAGTGTCACGAACCCGGACAGGTATTTTCCTTTCTCAGAGAAAATATGTTCTTGATTTATTAGCCGAAACTGGAATGGTAGATTGTAAACCAGTAAGTACCCCAATGGAACAGAATATGAAATTTGAAATTAGTTCGAAACAATGTCCGACAAACAAGGAAAGATACCAAAGGTTAGTTGGAAAACTAATATACCTTTCGCATACCCGACCCGACATTGCTTATGCTGTGGGAGTAGTAAGCCAATTCATGCATAATCCAAGTGAGGATCACATGGGGGCTGTTACAAGAATACTACGATATCTTAAGGGAACACCGGGTAAAGGAATCAAATTTGAGAAAAACGGACATGTAGAAGTTGAAGGATATACTGATGCAGATTGGGCTGGAAATGTTGTCGATAGAAAGTCAACCTCTGGTTACTTTACATTTGTTGGTGGCAATCTGGTAACATGGAGGAGTAAAAAACAGAACGTGGTTGCCTTATCTAGTGCAGAAGCCGAATTTCGAGGCATGGTAAAGGGAATCTGTGAGCTCCTATGGTTAAAAAAATTACTAGCTGAACTAGGGATGAATCCTAAAAATGAGATGAAGTTATATTGTGATAACAAGGCTGCCATTGATATTTCACATAATCCCGTACAACATGACAGGACAAAGCATATAGAGGTAGACAGGCACTTTATTAAAGAAAAACTTAACTCTCACATTATATCTCTACCATTTGTTAGATCTGTTGAACAGGTAGCTGACATTTTAACAAAGGCAGTGGCAAGCAAGTCATTTGAAGAGAATCCAGAGAAAATTGGAATGACGGATATCTATGTGCCTTCGTGAGGGGGAGTGTTAACAGTACACTCGACACATGCCACAGCAGATCTGGAAGACCAACAAGGAAAGAAGAAATTGTGAAGATGCGCAGAAGCATAATTAGAAGAATAGCTGTAGAATATTTTTCCTATGGTTAAGAATTATTATGTATTTCCTTCTATGTATTTCCTTCTATGTTTAGAGCACATTACCATGTTACTATGGCTGATTATATAGAGCACGGCTCTGTTGTGTAATTGAATTAAGAAGTATGAAATAAAAGAAAGGGAGGGAGGTTTGGGGAGTCTTGTGTTTTTAGATTAATTCAATATTCTTGACAAGTACATCTGCTCGTGGTCATACTTCTGCAGCACCCCTATTAGATTCTCTACAAAAAACACTGTGTCGTCATCCCCCATCACAAACAACCGCACTTTCTCCTTTTCTGGTGATGATGACACCAGCTGGTAGGCCTCTACCACGACATAAGCAATTCGAGATGCTGATGTCCGGTTCCCGTAGCGAGACATGTTGCGAGATATCCTGTAAGGCGGGAAAGTGTCATGCCAGGTGCCTATTGGTGCCTGGTCCAGCCAGACGTTGCCTCTTGTGTGGTTGTGGCGCCACCAGAGCTCGGTGTAGGCGCATCTTCGGTCCCATGTCTTGGCAGAGCCGCCTATGGCAAAAACTATGTGGGAGAGGGCAGTGGGATTGGAGGAGGGTGATGCAGGGCTAAGCAAAAGTTGATTGGGGTTGTAGAGAGCAGAGGGGCAGAGGGTGGAGGGGTTTGTCCAGGGAAGCTGCAGCTGGTCGGAGAATAAGGCAGAGTAAGTGACCATGGTGCAAGAGGCTAGAATCAGAAAGCAAACAGTGGTTAAGGTGCAGTGGCGCTGACGCTTCTCCAAGGAGGTTGAGGAAGAAGCGGCAGCATCTGTTGGCTGAGAGAGGTGCCATTGCCATTGCCATACCTTCATCATCATCATTATCAACAGTCTCTCTCCGTTGTCCCTTCTCATGAGACAGAGAAGAGGGGAACTACAAGAAACAAAAACAGGAGAGCATATATGTCATTGCCGTCGCCCCTCGTTTCATTTGATCTCAAATTATTTCATTTTTATTGCACTCGTTTAATTTATTGGCATTTGGCATTTGGCGTCTTAATTTATTCATTGGTAACTGAGACGGACTCAAAAGTCAAAACTAAATAATTATGATAGGATAATTAAGTTAAGGGTGCTGATAATAGTTTCTCTATAAGATAATATAATATAAATTCTAAATTATATATAACTATATATATTTTTTATTAGTAAATGATGAGATTAATTTATATATGTATACAGTTTTTAATTAGTAAATTAGGGCAAGTTTTATTTAATTAAACAAGTACTTTCTATAGTTTTATTTAATTAAAATTTTATATTTAAAAAAAAAAAATACGACCAATAATTATAATTTTTTTAATATTATTATATTATGTATGTGACGTACTTTCAGTAATATATATATTTATTTATTATACATTTAAGATAGATATTTTATAAATTTATTAAACAATTTTTTTTTTGTTTCTTACATGACCCGTAGGTAGGGGTGAAAACGGAGCGGATACGGAGCGAATAGTGGTAAAACCATATTCATAATCTTTTTTAATTTTTCAGATACTGATAAGGATACAGATTGAATCAGGTATTTATTAAAATAATATAAAAAATAAAAAAAAATACTAAAGTTTATAATATTTATCTAATTATAATGGTGAATAACAATATTTTTCATAATATATATTAAACTATATGACATATATATCTACTATTCGGATACGGATAATTGAAACGTAAAACCATATCAGTATTCATATCCACACGGATATTCGGATATCGGATATCCACATCAAATTTTTCGGATACAGATCGAATACGGATCAGATATTATCCATACCGTTTTCACCCCTACCCGTAGGTCTATTCAATGATTTTTTTTTTTGAGACAGCTATTCAATGATTATTCATTATCTGTTCATTGTATGTTAATTTTAATAGGTGAGAATACATTAATTGTAAACGAATAATAATATAAAAATATATTTACCAATTCATGTTGTATCAAGCAAGTGACTCTTTCCCATGCTAGTGGTAATCGATGTCTCTCCCACGATCAAATCCCTTTTCCTTCACACCTCGATTCGAACCAAAACCGTTTCGATCAACCAAGTCAAAAGAAGTGCTCAACACATGAGCTAGAAATTTCTAAAAAATAACTGAAACTAAAGCATTAGAATATAATTTGTAAAAAATAAAACAATAAAGAAGAGATGAAGAAAAAGAACAAGTTCATTATTCATTCATTTTGCTCAGTTTTGATACAGAGAAATATATGACATATTTATCTATATATCTATTAAAATATATGACATATATATATCTATTTATCTAATTTATATATCTATTATGCTGTGGTCAGGGAAGAAAGGTGGTGAAGGAAGGTATGAAAGAAAAAATTGCTTGAATGAATGGTGGTCGATTGATTCTAAAGTCGCCAACTCAGAAAATAGGTGGACTGGGCCTGGACCCGAATAATATCTATAAATTTGGGCCTGAAGTAAACATCGGTCCTATTTTAGATTTTCCGCAAAGTAGGGTACATATTATATGTGATTACAATTATGATTAAAGTTTAATATATATTAAGAAACAAAATTACATACATGCAGTTCGACTAATTAACAAGTAAGCGGGTCACTCCAAGCATAATGATCATATTAAAGTACCCAAAGAAAGCACACTTTTCCGAAAACTATTCACATAAGATTATTTATTTGTTCTTTTGTTTATTTACACATCATGCCTCAGATGATAATTAATAAATAAATTAACGTAGAATTAATTACTTGTTTATAATTACTACCCATAAACAGCTTTTCAAATAATCCGTTAATATTTCTCTATATATATCCAAATGCAACCTACACATGAAAAATGAAAAATAGAAAAAAAAAACAGAAAAAAAAGATCTCTTCAAGAATTCAAGAAGAAAAATTAAAGGACTAACAGAAACTGATCAGGAGCGAAGCAATTTTCACTCAGTAGCTTTTTGCATTAACGATTAGTTTTGGTAATGCAAAATGTTGAAAATCCATGATGCAATGTCTTCACCTTAATTACAAGAGAGGTCAAGTGAACCCATCAAATATATTCAAGATTTTTCTAAAAATATGGATCGTTCCTCGATCCATTGAGACCGACGTCAGCCAACGCCGTCGTGTTCTCTGAAAATTAATTAATTAATTAATTGTTCGTGAAGTGAAGTGAATCATGCGCTTTTGCTTTTGAGAAAAGGTTTCCTTCCCCACTCCTTTGTCCCCAGTTTTTCCCCACAATTTGTCTTATCCATTTTTTAACAAACTTATCCACTTTTTAACAAATTTTAAATACAGACAACTTTTTTTTTATAAATTTTCCATTCCATCTCTCTATTTTGAAACCCATCAGAAAAGCTTGAGAAAAAAAAATGAATGACTACTTCTCCTACTCCGATCAACCTTCCCACGGCGAGATCCTCACGCCGTCGCTGCTGTGTTCACACCGGAGACTCCACTGCTGCCGCTGCCGTCTTCCTCGTTCCGATCTCTCTCTTCTCTCTCCTCTGTTCTCTTCTCTCTCTCTCGTTCTCTTCTCTTCCTCTGGTGCCGGCCTAGCCGCTGCTATGACTACGGAGATAAGAAGACACGATCTAAGAGAGGCGATCTGGAGGAGAGAGATGAGAGAGAGAGGCGATCTGAAGGAGAGAGATGAGAGAGAGGCGATCTAAAGGAGAGAGATGAGAGAGAGGCGATCTAGAGGATATAGGAGGAGACGATCTGAGAGAGGTGATTTGGAGGAGAGAGATGAGAGAGAGGCGATCTGGAGTATTAACCTTGTTATTTTACAGTATTCATCTTGTGGTTTTACAGTATGCATCTTGTGGTTTTACAGTATCCATCTTCTGGCGATCTGGAGGAGAGAGATGAGAGAGAGGCGATCTGAAGGAGATAGGAGGAGACGATCTTTGAGAGGCGATATGAACTCGAATGAGTCATGGATTCAAGCCTTTTCAAGGCGATCCTAAGGAGCGGTAAGGATCTGTTTAACATTTTTCATGATCTATGCGTTGTATTTATTTTCTTTATTTTACAAGATCTGCTTAACATTTTTCCAGAATATATATGCAATATTTTTATAGGATATATGAGTTATTTCACAAGATTCATGCAATATTTTTATATGATATATAAGTTATGTAGGATATATTTAACAATTTACAGTATGAATACAGTTTATAACATGATGCAATTCATAGGATACATATAACAGTTTTACAGGATATGTGCAACAATTTACAGTATTCACTTTGGTTATTCATATTCACAGGATCTATTTTAACAGTTGTACTGATAAACTGCATTAGACAGTGTATAACAGTTAATAAAATTCCAGTATTTATCTAGTAAGTTGACAGTATTGATGCGGTTTATTACATGATGTATTAGTCAGGTGTAAATGTTATGTATTAGACAGTTTTTACTATGATTCACTTTGGTTACAGTATTCACTTTAGTTTCAGGATATGTGCAATTTTACATATTACATGTAACAATTTTACAGGATACATATAATAATTACTAATATTTATATATGAATTTATATCATGTAAAATAAGACTTAAATAATGTAAAATTAGCAGATGCAAACTATAAAATTAGCATATGCTAATTTTACAGGATACATATAACAATTTTACAGGATATGTGCAACAGTTTACAGTATTCACTTTGGTTAATCATAGTTACAGGATATGTGCAACAATTTTACATGATAAATTTCACAGGATACATCAACAATTTTGCAGGATACATATAACAATTTTACAGTATGTTGCTTTGAATGTTTGCATCTGCTAATGGTTCATAACTCTAATTTTTAACCTTGCTTATTTATCTATTTTTTTTGCAGGATGATATATCCAAAGAACGTGTTGTTCTAGCAATGAAACTTCTCACTCATCCGAATAATGTGCACCAGAGGGTTATGAAGTGAAGAAGTCATGTTTTTTTTTTTTGAAGTTTTGTTTGTGCTTATGAACAATTAAAGCTGTTTACAGTATTCTGTGAAATTATAGGTGGTAACAGTTATGGGTGGTGACATATTACAGTTGTTGGTTATAGTTTATGATTTTGAACAGTTAATTTTGTGATTAATGAAATTTTATAACTTGTATATGTTATTTGGATACAATTTTACAAGTATTGAAGTTTTGCTGTTAAAATATGTCAGTTTTATAGTTTGCATCTGCTAATTTTACAGTATGTAAGTCTTATTTCACATGATATAGATCGATATACAAATATTAATAATTGAAGAAAAAAATTACGTAAAAAATAAAAATACGAAAAAAATAAATTTTAAATTTTAATATCGAAAAAAAAAAATTTTGATGCAAAAAAATTAATTTTGCACAATTTTAGGTGTTATTTGTAAATAACTATAAGTTTGAGAAGTGGCTTGTTTTTGAAACCTTCTAGAAGCCGTCAGTTTTTCAAGTACAGCCGGAAGTACCGTGTTTTTGCAAGTTGCTAACTGTTTGCAACTAACTTGGGGACCACTTCCAACTAACTTGGATTGTCAGACTTTTAAACTTCTTATTATACATGATATGTTGTTGAAGTTACAGTATTGGTTACAGAGTTTTACAGTATTCGCGCAAGTCAAATGACAGTTTTTTTGGGAAAAAACTGGGGATAGAAGCTTGGGGACAATTAGTCGGATCCATATATATATATACCAGAAACCTGACGGCCGGCTAAATTATTAATTATATGGCTAAAAATCATGATTTTAATTAATTGGAAAGCTATAGAACTAATCCAAAATACAGTAATTATTGGTAATTAGAGCTAGCCAGCATGCAGAAGCAAATTAATTAATATATCCAGCACCAGCTTGTTACAAAAAGGACAACAATATATATAAATAACTAATTAATTAATTAAAAAGTACTTATAATTATTAAGGAGTACATATGTCAGTTCCGGATTGATCTGCATGGATGATTAAAAAATTTAGGAGCCAATGTTTTATATTTGATTTAGTTCCAATAATCAGATATTTATATATACGTTTATTTGACAGGAAAATTAATTCCAGCTTTATATAACCAATTGTTTACACGAAAGTGCTTCCCAATAATATTTTTATAGACAGGAAATTAATCTCCAAGAAACTTCTTTCGATCTCCAAGTTTACACGAAAGTTCTTCTCTCTAACAACAACATATATATATTAATTGCTTGCTGTGTTCACATCCACAAGGTTAAACCGTTCATAAGATTTTCCAACATCTTCAATTTCTCATTTGGATCTAGCTATTCCATCTGTAGGCAGCAGGTCTCTAACCTCCTCCTCCTGACCAGTCAGTCTCTCCTGTAAGAGCAAATCAACACAATACACTGAAAATTGTTCTGAAGTACTTTACTTGTCACTTGGAAGTCAATACGCATTTCGATATTTAAAAATAATTTATATATTTTAAGGTACCTTTCATTGTAATACCTTTTCAACCGAATTTACTTGTCAGAAGGGAACGAAATATGTCAATACGCGTTTCAATATTGATTTTCTCATATATCTTAATCATTAAAGACATTTTGATTTCTTATATTTTAAAACTAGTTAGAAAACTCCTAACAACTTATATATTAACTTAAGAAAAATTAACAGAAGAATATATTATTTTTTTCATTGAATCATATGGTATGATATATGTGTAAGAATCATTCTTATAATTACAAGAAATCACAAGATAATCATTTAATTGATCATATCATTTGTATTGTTCACCTATAAACATGTATAAGCATATTGTTTCAATGAATACAAAATTTCTGCATAATCATGACATAAAGATGACACAAAATTTCTGGATCCAGTCCCCTCTCAACCAAAACCTAGAGCCCAAAATCATGTCATATTATATTACAAATACAGTATTAATTGTATTGGTATCTACTCAAAAGATCGATGGACGGACCCAAATGAAGCTGACAAATATTATCTGTTCCACTTTTTCATTGAAAATGTAAATTAAATTAAGTACTATTAGCCCTATCAAATTTGGAGAAGTAAAAATCTATTTTATTTGAATCGTAAGTCTAACATATAAGTATTAAAATGTATCATGACCCTTTTTTTCCCGTGATAAATACTCCTAATTGTATGTTGTTTATATATTACATAGCTTTCATAGAAATTATCATTGCTTCCCCTAGCTAGAATCCACCTACTATTGCTATTGTGCTTATTGACTTAGCTTGTCTAATGGTTTAAGAAATTTTGATGTAAAAGAGATTGTTTTATGAGGAGACGTTGTATGTGAAACAAAACGGCAATATATATATTTGCACACATTAAAGGCTTCTAAAACTCATGAAAGCCATTACTGCAAATTCATATGCATTATTCCTGTTGATATAGCAGCACCGAAGCCCAAGCCCACTACAATATTCAAGAAAGTTCTAACCGACATATATAGTCTGTACAATTGAAATATGCTAGATGGTTCTACATAATTGTAGTTAATATATTGTAAACCGACATACAATCAAGTCGGTAAAGAAATAACTAGAAATATCTAAACCGACATAGACCTTGTATAAATAAGTTGTAGAGGTCCGTAGATAGAATGAGAGACATGTATGAATTAGTGTGAGAAACATATATTACTCTTTGTATTCTCTCCATTTATAATAGAAGTTAGTCTAATACTCAACAATTCCTAATTTAAGTATCCGACACAAAATTAACTGAAACTAAAGCTTTAGAAATAAATTTGTAAAAGAAACAGTAAAGTATTAGCCCTATTATTAACATGGAGAAGTAAACATTTATTTTATTTTTCATGACAGATATTATCTAACTTATAAATCTTAATATGTATCATGACCCTTTTTTCCCGTGATAAATGTTCTACAGAGGATCCGGACCTTGTATAAGTATCCGGGCCGTCTGATTTAAATCCGCACGAAAATTGAAAAATCTCGTACATTAGAGTGTGGACCAGATTGGTTTGAGTTCTGATCCGACGATCCTGAGCTAAACTCAAAATTTGAGTTAACATTAAATTTTTGACCCGCTGCAGATATCTGCCTAGCTCATACTAATAACTATAGAAAATAAAAATAAAAAGTAGCTGATGTAATTAAGATGCCATTTAATCCTATTTGTATGTTGTTATTGTGCAATATTGAGATGGTTTAAGAGATTTTGATGTAAAAGAGGTGTATTATGAGGACTGTAGCATACTGTCTTACTAATAATGTCAGATTTTATCGAAAAGTGCAATTAGTCACGATTAGGAGTTAATTTCGGCTTTTAATTTTGTTCATTTAATATTAGAGATGGCAACAAGCCTTATCCTTATATAATATGTCCAGTGCCTAGTCCAGTCCAAACCTGATTTGTTTGCCAACAAATCATCCTCGACCTGACTGGCTTAATAGAATGGACCTAAAAATCAATGCCCAGCCTTCTATCTGATTTTATGTGGCTTATCCTCCAGCAACATCCCTTATCCTCTTACCATATCCTACCCATGTACTTGTTCACATGGCCCAGTAGATTCTAGTCCACACAAACTGCATGTTCTGCAGAAAACTAAAACAAACATAAAACATTTTGAACAAATCAAAGACGTCCGATTATGATCATTCACCAATGAATGAGAAACATATAGCAATTAAAATATATCCAAAATTAGCAAAAAATATGTCAATTAATGAAAACACAAGTCGTATTACATAAGGAACAATGTTTTAAAATACAATTTTATTCATGCATATGAAAGGTCATTGCATATTACATATGTGTATTTATATGTGGTTTAATTTAAATAAATTGTATTTCTATGTTGCGAAGATGTTTTTTTTTTTTAAATCCTGGATTGGAGGTCAAGGCATTCAACACACTTTCAAACCCCTCACTACAAGAATGAGACAGTATCCGCGAGGGTAAAAAGTGATTATCCTCGAGAGTATACCGACAGAAAGGTGCTTTTTCTATTAGCGATGGAAGTATCCGCGAGGGTATGCGTGCAATATGCAGTTGCATAATGAAATATGCGTCTATATATGCAAATCGCACGGTGAAACCGCATAAGATCGAATGGTATTTTCACAAAGGATATATCCACTACCATATAAACATATGCGGCAATCTATGCGACCCCATTTAAAACACTAGATTAAAAAATAGTGTACCTATTTAAATAGGGGACACAAAAGATTAACAAAGTTTGCAAAATTTACTTAAGTTTCAACGATCAAGATGCAAACACTAAAGTTTTAAAGGTGGGTTACAAAAGATTCTGAGAATAACTAAAAGGAAAATATGTGCACCTAAATTAAGTCGGAATTCATTGATCTTAAAAAGTTTATCAATTCTGGCAAAATATTTTCAGCTTGTTATACGCATTATTACTGTAACTGATATTGGGAGTATGAATCAATATTGATCAATATTGGGAGTATGAATCAAGTTTTACATGGCATAATTTATCGTAAAGCATTAATTTATAACTTGTTGTATGCATCGAGGCATCGAGCAAAATTGTCAGTTATATTTCAAACACTACTAGAATTTGGACTTTTTGCAAGAGTAGCACTTACTTGTTGCAAGAGTGTGAACGGCCCTTGCAAAAGAAATGGCATTTCTGACACAAGAAAACCTGTTACAAGGGTGTCCCTTGGAAAAAGTAACGCATGCAAAAGATTTGATGTTTACCCTTGAAATTGTCTCCTATCTACTCTTGCAAATAATAATTGAAGACCCGTGACCCGCTAGCAGAGCCAGATATTATATTTTAATGAATGTCCTTGCAAAAACCTCATTCCATGCCCTTGTAATAAGTCTAAAGATTTGAGACAAAACAGTTGCAAGGGCTGACCCTTGCAACAAGTTTTGAAGATTCCGTATTTATTATTTTATTCTGAAGGCCCTTGTAAGAAGTCCTACACTACCCTTGCAAGAAGTCTGGTTATTCTGACAACTACTAATTGCAAGGGCTTACCCTTGTAACTTGTTTTGTATTACAGTGCAGAGCCTTTTCTGTATATTTTCTCTCCCTTCAAATTGAATTTATTTTGTAAACCACAGCAACAAGAATTACAGCAGTAGTTTGAAAAGAGTATGAGATACACAAATATTTAAGATACAAAAATAATTCGGAAACTTAAAATTGGAATATTTGTCTTAAACAGTGAAACCTTACAAAGTAATTGAGATACAAAATAATTCTCCAAATTGCCATACATCACATTGTTCCAAAATGAAAGTCTACCAATTAATAACCATCTTCATCGGATTCATCGTCGAGGTTAAACCAACCAAGTGATTCCTCAACTTCATGCATGTCATACTCTTGCTCCGTATCATAACTTTCATCACCTTCCTCTATGGGGTTGTCGTTATCCGCCAATGTTTGTGGTGCATGTGATGTTGTTGGTGTAGTCTCCATCGTATCGTCTACTAGTTCGAACTCGTTTTCTCGAATTACCACATGATCCCAATTGAAGCCCTCTTCATTTGGTTCCAATACCGGGTTATCCGTCCTTTCCTCTTGATAAAATTCAAAATTTCATCGGGGTCCTCCTCGACACGAAACTTCCCTTTTGGGCTTGTTTTCATTGGCACCCACCATGGACGTCTATCACGATTATCCGATGCATAAGGAATGTAGACTACTTGAATTGCTTGACATGCTAATATATAAGGCTCAAAACCTTTTAGCCGAGAAGTGTGTTTCACCTCCACAATTCCATGTTTTTTGTCTTTTTTTATCCCGTTGATTATGTCAAACCAAATACACCTAAATAGAACGATATGGTTGCCTCCATCATAATTTAGCTCAATTACCTCTTGGAGAATACCATAATAGTCGTGTTGCTCACCATTTTCATCCCACTCTCCTTTGATGCACACACCGCTACTTTTTGTTACCTTGTTTTTCCCATAATTTTCGGTGTGAAATCGAAACCCGTTTATGTCGTACACTTCGTAGCGCTTCGCTTGTTTCGATGGCTTGAGTCCTGCCTTTCGAATGTATGTATCACAACTATCATCGGAGAGTACCTTTGTTCGTAACCAATCTCCGTAGTTCTCTTGACGAACTTTGTCCAAATCTTGCGGTCTTGTACCACTGTTGAGCATGCATGTATCGAAGTCTCTACAATTCCAGCATATACAAAAATAAGAATTTGATAGTTTTGACCAGATGCAAGTCTTGAAATTTCACAATATTATGCAAATAGGTAAAGCATGACAAGATAAGCATCGCCATGCTAAATTTTCCATTTATATGAATTTTTGTGATTTTAAATCGATTTTTGAATCTCTGTTCAGAAAAATAAAAACTGTGTCAAAGACTCGTCATGTGAACTGCCCCTAACAAATCCCTTGATTACACATAGCTGCTGACCATAATATTATTTTATTTTTTTGTGGCATATAGTACATGAGGTGACCATCATTTCTATATGAAGCACTAAAATTCTGATTTAGCCAATTGGTCACAATAAATTTCTGAAGGTCAGCTGTTCAGAATTGTCAAAACAGTCAGCACTAGTCAAACTCTACACAAACTCAACCAAAAAAAAATGTAAAAATTGCAGAAAAGTTTTAAATATGGTTGTAAATGTCTTATGGACAGTTTTAAATGCTTTATACATGGTTTTGGCCATTGGTTGTTTTTCATATCATTAATATAAACATTAATTAGGTTTGTACCTTTCATACTTGTCACGGATCTCGGGACAGTTGTGAAGGACATAGTAGTGTGCTGCTTTGTAGTCCTTATCATCGAGAACAATTCGCTTTTCCTTTCCAACGGGACGACCCAGATTATCAAATATCGAAAGCCCTCCTTGCGAAGGGTTACTCTTTGTAACTCGTTGTTGGCCATTTCGAGGTTTTTCTTCAAAATAATGTGAACAGAAGGTAGATATCTCTTTGACAATTGTCGCTTCGACAATTGAACCCTCAACACGTGCCTTGTTCGTCACTCTCATCCTATGTTCTTTGTTACGCCTATAATTTCAAGAGTTGGTACGGGTAGTTAGTTAGACATACTATTATGGGTTTGATTGGTACGTACAAATCTTGGCAGCGAAGTGTTTTCAATTGTAATTATAAAAAATCGAGGCAAAAGTGCAAACCTTTCACATGGGTACATCCACCGGGACCCTACTGGCCCACCCATTCTAGCCTCGTGTGCTACATGCACCACAAGATTCTCCATTGAATCGAAGAAACTTGGCGGAAAAATCTTTTCCATTTTGCAAAGTGTGACGACAATATCCTTCTCCATTGGGTCGATACGAGATGGTAAAAGCTCCTTGGCACATATCTCTCAAAGAAGCTTGAAATCTCGCATAGAACGTCCCACACTTCGTCCGGGACAAGGTCTCGAAATGCGACGGGAAGTAGACGCTCCATGAACACATGCAAATCATGGCTCTTTAACCCAATTAGGGTGTTTGTTGTGAGGTTAACACACCTTGACCAATTCGATGTGTAGCCATCGGGAAACTTTACTATCTCCTTGAGCCATGTCAAAACCTTCCGCTTTTGTTCTAGAGTAAGTGCGAAGGGAGCCTTTGGTTTACGCATCTTTCCTGGATGTTTAGGGTCTGGGGTCAGGTGTTGATTGCCACGATCGCAAAGGAGAGCCAAATCTTTCCTTGATTTCTCATTATCCTTGGTTTTGCCGCCTATGTCTAAGAGCGTGTAAATCAAATTATCCGCGAAGTTCTTTTCCAAATGCATAATGTCAATATTGTGCGGCAAGAGATTGTCTTTCCAATATGGTAACCTCCAAAATATGCTCTTCTTTTGCCAATGATGGGTATCGGCATAACCGCGAATTTGGTTGTTTTTCTTAGTTCTACCCCATACGATCTCATCTAGTTGGGTCACTTCCTCGAGCATCTCCTTGCCCGTTTTGTTGGGCGGTGGCCCACCATATTCGGCTCTTCCTTTTATGAAATTTTTCTTATCTCGACGAAATGGGTGACCCGGAGGCAAGAAACATCTATGACAGTCGAACCAACTTGCTTTCCCACCATGCACTAGTCGAAAGGCTTTTGTTGCGCCTTGGCAATAATAACACCCTAATCGTCCATGTGTACCCCACCCACATAACATCTCATAAGCGGGATAATCACTCACCATCCAAATAAGTGATGCATGCATCTCGAAGTTCTCTTTTCTAGATTCATCCCATGTCATTTCTCCAATCGACCACAATTTATTCAACTCGTCAATTAAAGGTTCAAGAAGAATGTCGATGTCTCGGCCCGGATGCTTTGGCCCAGGAATTACAAGCGCAAGGAACATGGTATCTTCTTTCATTAACATCCCTGGTGGTAGGTTATATGGAAGGACAAACACCGGCCAACATGAATATGGAGATGCACTCGAGTTGAAAGGCATGAAACCATCCGTCGTTATACCCAAAATTACATTTCTCACCTCCTTCGCGAAATTCGGATACTTGGCCGCGAAATGCTTCCAAGCCTCACCATCGGTCGGGTGCACCATAACCCCGGGAGGCTCACGCTTACCCTCCTTGTGCCATCTCATATTTTTCGCATTTGCTTAGGTCAAGTACATCCTTTGCAATCTTGGAGTGATAGGTAGGTAACGAAGTACCTTTTGTGGAACGGGTTTTGCATTTTTATTGGGTCCCGGAGGCTTATATCTCAGTTCGTCACATACATCACAACGTGTCTTGTCCTTGTTTCTATCGTTGTAATAAAGCATGCAAAATTTTGGGCATACATCTATTTTTACATGTTCCATGCCCAACCCCTCGATCATTCGCTTGGATTGGTAGAAATTATCCGGCATTTTCAAACTTTGTGGAAGCATGCTCTTAATTAGACCCATCATTCCATCATAACATTTTTGGCTCAATTGATGTTCCGCCTTTAACGCTAAGGCTTGTGTGACCGCCGACAATACGGTGTGGTTTTCACATTTCAATTGTCCGGTCAAGTTCTCTTCCCAAAGAGGTGTTTTCGATGCGGCTAGCATGTCGAAAAAATTTTTAGCGACTCCGATGGGTTGGTCTTCCTCCCAATCAAAATTCTGTCCAGCGGCTGCCCTTACCATATCTCCCATTTGATCAGTTGGTGGAGGGAATGGGGGATTGATACCTTGGTTGGGATACTCCTCGCCGTGCTTGTACCAAACCTCATATAGGGCGCAAAAACCAGATTTATAAAGGTGTAGTCTCACGGTTTCCACTTCTCGACTATAGAGGTTTTGACAATTTTGACAAGGACACGGGATACACTTCCTTCCACGTGCGTCGATAGTGACAACATCGGGCTTGGATAATGCCGCTTGCGCAAATTCTTGAACACCCCTAACAAAGTCGGGTTGAAGACATGTCCTTGTGTTGTACATCCATTGACGATCATTAGTATTCATTTGATTACGTACCTGTACCATAGAGGCATTAGCTAATTTAAATACTATCAACTAATGATTCACATGTTACATATATTTAAACACTGCAACTAATAGAAGCACTGTCAACTCCAATTATTCACACGTTACACATGGGTTGTTCAAAGCCAAAGCAATTGTAAACAATTTCTTATTAGCATACAACAGCATGGGTACAACTTTTTGGTTGAAGTCCTTTGTGGCATTCCATCAAACATATCTTGTGCAGAAATTAAATTAACGCAATTTATTGATAATGTACGCACCTCTTTGATTCATAGGCAGCTGGCGACTTCGGCTAGTGCGGAGAGAGAGAGAGAGAGAGAGAGAGAGAGAGAGAGGGAGAGAGAGGGAGAGAGGGAGAGAGAGGCAGGGATGAGTGAAATGTGGCGATTTGGCGACTTAGCGGATACGCTCAAAAGCGCGAGTCTGGGAAATGGAAAATGAAATAAAATGGTCTGTCTCGGGGTAAAGGTAAATTAAAAGGAGATGGCAGTATTTCCATCGGAATACCAATATAAATAGTGGCATTATTATTTTGAATTCATTTCGGTTTTGTTGCGTACCCACTTTGTATGCATGAAATTCACTTAATTGACACCCTTCATTTCAGTTTTGTAACATACCAACATATCCAAGAAATAAAACACAAAACTCACATCTAAATTAAGCAAGTTCACACTGATGATACATTAGTAACCTCCAAAGATAAACTTAACATAAATTCAGAAAAGTCACATGCTGCTTCAACACAGTGAATTCCCTACTTAATTGACAGATTACGTTAACTGTTATATGTTTTGATATCTACTGCATTATTACACTAAGACTGGTCAAACACAAGGCTTGGCACTTCACTTCCCATTGTTGGGCTCACCTCCCCCTCCGATATCACCCCCACCACCACCAGTGTCACCTTCACCTACACCAGAATCCTGGACATTTGATGTGAACTCCTAAAGAAATGCAGAAATAATGCATTAGTCTTTGCTAGGTTGGCATTTCAAATATAGTAAATATCATGCAAATTATTACATATGAAAGGACAGTAAAAAACAGAAACCAATACATATGCAAGTATTACTCCTGAACAATGTAGGTTGACAAAATAAAATCTATACATATCACCAAACCTTCTGTATACACACTTTGGTGAATATAAGTTGTATCACATCAACAATTGATTAGTAATTGATATAGCGTGTATACATTGAATCACACCAAAAATTACACTACCCTTCTGAATATTCACTAAAAATTACACTACCCTTCTAAATATTCACTAAAAATTACACTAACCTTCTGAGTACCAAATTACCACTAATCTCAACACAGTGATTTCGGTGAATATTCACTAAAAATTACCTTCTGTATTCAAACAATTAAATGGTAAGTGATACAAACTTTGGTGAATAGTGCCTTCAGAAAAATTACAGAAATATTAGTGCCTTCATAAAAATTAACAGCAAAATTAAATTCAACTTACAGAAAACTTAGGAGGTTCCGCTCCTGTCTTGGCAAATAGTGCCTTCAGCCATGCCCTGTTGTACTCATTTTGTTTTCTATTCTCATCCATTTCAGCCCGGTGTCGCGCCTCTTGGGCAGCTATATCCTGAGCAAACCCTTTTCTATTTGATATCTTTATATTTGATCTATTATTTCCACCTATTTTCAGACCAGACCTTATGTTTTTGACCACTAAATTGCATAGTTTACATTGAAAATCAATAGAGTATGGTACTGCTGCATTTTGTGGTTGATTTTGTAGGAAATAGGCAAAAACAAGCAGAGTTCTGACATTCCCCACGCGAGTCGCGTCCCACCTGACGCGGGTCGCATCGCAGCCCAGACGCGACCTCAGACGCGACCCTCATAGCGCACATCAGCTCTACCTGACGCGGGTCGCATCCCATCTGATGCGGGTCGCGTCGAATTAAATGCGCCAGGGCCCAATTGAAGCCCGTTAAGGAGTCTATAAATACAGAAGACCTGGCGCAGGAAAGAGGATCCACGATTTTCTACCAAAAACAGATCTGATCGGTTTTGAACCGAGAGCTTGGTGCCAGAGAAGAGGAGAGGCGATCTGGAGCCGATCTAGAGCTAAGAAGGAGTCAACTTGGAGAAGAAGATTCCTGAAGCTTCGATCCTCTTCAATCTCTCACCTCTCATCATGATTTGCACTCTCTATCTCTCTTTTACTTTGTCTTTTAGCATGTCTGAGTAGATTTGTAGTTTCAGGGGTTTGGATGTAGTCTTAAACTTTGTTTGATTATGTACATGGATTGATTCTGATTGATATTTCGTGTTTCTTTGATTCTTGTATTATTTGTGATTACTTGATCTAAATTGCTTGATTGATTCTTGATTGTCTACTGTTGAATGCCTTTGGTATTTCTTCTTGTAATAAGGCCTTGACATTCTTGCAAATTAGGTTAAGTATATGAGGTAGGTATGAGAACCGAAAGGTGGGTCAATAGTAGCCGAGAGGTGAAATTTCCACTTGTTCCACTTGTGGATACCTTTAGTAAACAGAACTGAGAACTTAGGTTTGAGATCAAACAGCTTGATTAAATCTAGGAAGGTGAAATTGCATTTCCAAACCAGGTCTGGTAAGCCAACATACAAGAGTTGAGGTTTACTCACATTAGGTACGGTCAATCAAGCCTTACACGACTTAAACAACCAGAAACAAACATGTGCAGACTCAGATCAAGGGGCCATGCCGGTCGCGTGACAGGTCCAGAGCGCTTGAGGGCCACGCGGGTCGCATGCGAGAGCATGCGGATCGCGTCACAAGAGTCGCATACGAGAGTATGCGGGTCGCGTGGCAGGTCCAGAGCAGCAAAGTTGAAGATGAAATCTGAAACCCTTGAAACGCCCTTTTATACATTAGTCTAACACAAAACATTTAATTGATTTTTACTGTCTGTTCATACATCTGTTCATACATTTGTTCATACATTTGTTCGTTTCATTTGTTCATACACTTGTTATAAAATCTAGGAATAGACAAACACCCAATCTTCAACTTCTAGTACCTAACTAGGTAGAGTAAAGATTCGGAATTTGAGTCGTCCCTGTGGATCGATACCTGAATAGACTACACGACGGGATTGTGCACTTGCAGTCCTAGTCAAGAGTCGAATAAGGTTTAAAAGGTACAGATTCGTCTGTACTGAAACTTTGTTCTACCATTTGGCACAAACACTATTCTTGTCCATTTCAGCCCGGTGTCGCGTCTCTTGGGCAGCTATTAACTGCTCCACCTCCTCGGCCGTGAATCTCTTTCCCATTTCAGCCGAAGTGGCAGTGCTTTTGGTAGGCTCCGATGGGGATGCCTCCATTGCCTCCACCTCTCGGTTGGCTTTGGACATTCTTGACTTCTGTCCAAAGCCGTACACCCTCCCTCTCTTGTCCTCTCCCTTCACAGCAAGGTTCCAGATAGCTTCATCATCCATTTCATTCCCATTGGCCACTTTCAATGTTTGAAACAGTTCCTACATTGGTTCAGTTCACAATAGATCAAGTCATTCAAGGTTTCACAACAAATAAACAACACTTTAAAAAAAGCTGCTAGTTGACAGATTAATATTCAACTTTGAATGAAAATTCAACACTTTGAATGTGCATAACCAAATAGAGACAAAGTGATTGTATACTGCTGTTTTTTTCGCTTTGTCGCTGACGTACACCTTCCCAGCCGGGGACTTCTTCAAGTGGGTTCGATCAAAAACATCCTTCAAATCAACAGCAGCCCCCTTCTCAGCAATCTGAAAGTTTTTAATAAGGAAAATATAAGATGTTAATCAACACAACCCAATGTAATATAGAAATTATAAGGTGTATTAGTACTAAAAAACTTAAGTGCAATAACTTTACCAATTTTAGCTTGTGCCTGTAAGAGCTCCTGGATCCACCCACATGACCGACCTTATTAAATTGATCTCTTGTTCGGTTGTCCCGGTTGATTTCTGAATTTTTCTCCCATCAGGGATTCCTCCAAATGTCGCACAGACCCTTCCAGTGATCGACATTCTTACACCACCGTGGACAAAAATCTTTCCATAACTCCTTGTTTGAGCCTAATTTATTCTTGCATGCTCTTCTAGTGTCGTTCAGTACACAATACCAAGCTTTTGCAGCTATATTCTCGAATACATCGAGACAACGCCCGACATCTTCACCATCAGCCCAAGAGTACCGCTGCAAGAACTTAAAAAGGATTTGTAACCTCACCCTTGATGGAAACATGTTGAACGACCTGAGGGGTCCCGGCATGCATTCACATGTTAACAGTCTTATTGTTGCGACTATCTTTGTATCCTCAGGTTCTGATGTGAACTCAGAGTCACCAACAACCTTCAGCACAGGCCTGCTATCTAGGTACGTCAGGCCGCGAGGCTTGGCAAGGCCCCGTACACCCTTCACATCGGGCTTCTTCCCCTTCCCACTTCTCTTTCTCTTGTTAGTCTGCACCGTAGCTGCTGACCAATCCAGGTCTTTACCACTGGCTTCATTAGCTTCAGGACAACTTCTAAGGGTTCGGCACCTATGGAACCTCCTACTGCCATCATCATCCAATACCGGTATTTCCGCGCCCGACCCCCCTGAATTGTTGGGCTCAGCTAAGGGCACCGTCGTGTCCGACGATGGCTGAGTGGCAGCTGAGTTTGGCTGCGATGAAGACTCGGGTTCAGAGGTCGGAAGGGGAGAATCAGCTGATGCATCAACTGGCTCATTGTCAGCATCTTCCATTGAGTCAGAATCTTCACTAAATTGGCTTGTGTCAGCTGCTGTGTAAGTGAAAAGGGGGTCAAAATTGTCAGCATCTTGGGCAGTGTTCCGATTAAAGGTGTTGTCAGCTGTCTCATTGTCAGGCTGAGGCTCCGGCTGGGGCTGGGGCTCGGGCTGGGGCTGGGTCTGGGGCTGGGGCTGGGGCGGAGGCTCCGGCTGGGGCTGGGGCGGGGGCGGGGGCTGGGGCTGGGGCTGGGGCTGGGGCTGGGGCTGGGGCTGGGGCACGGACAAGTAAGGATTGGGGCCAAAATAGGTTCTGATCCTGACCGGGCTTGATGGATGCTCTTCCGCCTCATTTTCTAGAATAGGATTAAACCTTCCCGATCTTCGGCGACCATTATGGTCGCAACCCATAGGTTTTGGTCGTACACTCTTCCTCCTAGTGGAATGGAACTTCGATGGCTTGGTTCCTTCTTCCCTTTGCTGACCTTGAGGGGGTGGCAGTGGTTTTCTGCTGCTAGATCGTGTCACCCTCCTTGTGTCACTTCCCTTCACATTGGCTCTAAGCCTCGCGGATACCCGGCGAACAGATATCACGTACCCCTCGGCATCATCACTGTTATCCATGTTATCTGTGACACATAAACTCAAGTGAGCGATAATTTTACAGAACAAAATTATTAGAGAACAAAAATAGCTAAGGGTTAATTTTACAGCAACTAAGTATTAGGGTTAATTATAAAACCCTAAATACCAACAACCTAGTATCTAAAAACTACTAAAAGGAAATCAGCAAGTGCGTGGCAGCTACTAAAATACATGACGAGTTCATGGCTAAGACAGCTACTACCAGATCCAAAAAAAAAACCAGCAAGTGCATGGCTAATAAGAGTTTCCAGAATTTCAAATTTCGTACACAGTAAAAGGAAACATTTGTAAAATTATGTTTAAATATTCAGACTGAACAACAATGTCACTATCGGGACTCAAGTAAGACTAAAAAACAACTACCTACCCTAATTTCTTAAAACCTAAATTAATAAAACTATTTTACAAAATACATGACGATCAGCATAACCTAAAATACATGACGGTTACTTAAAGAATAAAAGAATTTTACCTTAACCTAAAATACATCCACTTTAACTATGCTGTTGGTATTTAGGGTTCTATAATTAGGGTTTAGTACTTAGAGAATACATGACTGTTACTTAACCTAAAATACATCAACCGTAGCATCCACTATCTTACTTATTCTCAATTTTTATTACTAAAAGGGTAGACTGCTATTCTTGTAGAAGTTCTTCAAAGAAAAAATAAACAGCGCTTATAAACTCAGTTTTGAACTAGACTCTTTATCATACATTTGGAGTTTACTCACAACAAGCCTTTTACAATGCTAAATATGACATGAATAAAAATGTAAATTACCAGTAAATTTGTTTTCTGAAAAATGTAAATTACCATTAAATTACTCACAAACAGCAAATTTGTTTTCTGAAAAAAAAAACAATAGAATTGTATGCATTAGTTAAATATAAGCTCACAATATCATAAGCCCCGACAAAAATAAAGCAAAAAACCGTTAACCCCCATAAACCCATTAACCCTCATTCTAGCAGCTCTAATTAATGGCAGAAACCTTTCCAGCATTCTAAAGGCATTGAATTAAAAATGAGACAATTCCAAATGCTTGAAATGTGGTTATAGATGGGGCCCGGGCCATGTGTGTCAAGGGGCAAAAGGGGCTTCCACCACTAGTAAAAGAGATTTGGGGTATAATCAGATTTCCACTTTGATTTATTTTATTTTCAACAAAGACATAACACGGTTTATACCCATTTACTACTACTAGTATGTATGACAGTAAACTAGTTCTTCTGTTAGCACCTTATGTGAAGTACATACTAAGTTTCCTGTTTGCCCCTATTTGCTTTAAGTTTTGAGCAAGAAAGCTCTTTTGCTACAAATGATAAGTAAGGTATCTACATACTAAGTTTTCTGTTAGCACCTTAATTTACTGCTACAAATGATTACATAATAACTGCTACAAATTTTGATTTAATTAGTCGGTAACTACTAAATCCAAAAACCCTAAATCCAAAAACCTAAATCCCTCACACAGTAAGAGTTGAAGCCACTACTAACTCCAAAAAACCTAAATCCTAAATTACAAAAGCATCTACGTACCTATTCCTCCGATGTCAACGAGAGTGGTCGAGAGAGCGGCTGGACATGTAAGAGCGGCCGGAGAGATTGAGGAGCGGCTCGGTCAGAGAACGGCTGAAGCGGATCGAGAATGGAGAGGGTGGTGCGAATCGGCTCTTCTAGAGAGACCTTGATCGGCTGAAGCAGATCGAGAATGGCGGCGACCTCGATCGGCTCTTCTAGAGAGAATCGAGAGGGTGGCGCTGATCGAGAATGTAAGGGTTGTGTTTCGTTTAGAGAATGGATCGGCTTTGCTTAGAGAGGGGGACGATCGGCTTTGCTTGGAGAGGGAGACGAGAGGGTTGGGTTTTAGAGAGGGAGACGGTCGGCTTTGCTTAGGGAGGGAGAACGAGAGGGTTGGGTTTTGTTTTTTTTGTTTGAATGCAAGGGTTTAGGGAGAGAGCCCTTCGTTTGAAAAACACTTTCAAAAATTGCCTAAGTCCAAATCTTCTCTGTAGAGCATTTACTAGGATACACCAACCGATGGATGCTCTCAAATCTGAAGTAATCTAAAGTTTCTTAATTAGATCGGTGCCGCCTGATCCATTTAGCACAAATCTTGAATGATAGAGGGACTGACAGCTGGACCAGATACAAACCTGATGGGTTGTATTCTCTAAGAGGACACCATCACACAACCTCACCACCACCAAAATGGAGGCCTCCTTTTAAATCATGACAGTTCATCAAGTATCAGATGGCTCTGATTCTCGCCCAGTAATCAATTAGATTATATTTGCACAGCAAATAATATGAAAAAAACTCCAAAAATTATAATCCACATTTTTACAAATTATACAAACAAATTATACTTACAAATATCAATTTTATATATTTTCATATAGATTTGCCTCTTAAAATAGTGTCTATAAATGTGGACCGTACATTTTTGCGTTATAATTTGACAGTTGATTTAGCATGAAATGATTCAAAATTAATTTTCAAATGATCAAGAGAGAACCATCTACTATACAACATAAATGATCATCAATTTGGTTAGGTCTAAGCCTCGATCCGATGTGATGTAATTATAGCCATTCGATGGCTCGATATTCCATAAGCTGGATGGATATGAAAATCAACAAAAAAATTGACAAAATTTTGATACAATAAAATTAAGCTAATAATCTTTAATTGTAACGGTTCGGATCGACCGAGACACGACATTTTTGCTTGTACCTTCATTAACTTGCACAACCAAAGTTATTGTTCAATGACAAGTATATAGCATATGACTTGTTAAGACAACATGCATGTGTTAATATGCTATTTTATGTGTATAAAACATTTACTAATATGCAAAAACAGGTTCTAACATTCATTATCGTAAAAATTACATAATATAGTTTCCAATAATTATTTTTAACAAAAATAAAAGCCAAATTTGTTCATTGATTAGTAAATTTCACAACTCATGTGAATAACTAGTAATACATAATAAATTGAATTTATTCATCAAATATACTCACAACATGTACAAATATGTCGATTAAATAGAAATCAAGTAATAACTGCGAATTTCTAAATGAGTTTTTTATATAAATCATATAATGTCATGTATAATTGTATATCTAGATTCGCATATTTAAATTTAGGACAATTAATGTTTTACAATTTATTAGAGATTATTCTACACAAAATTCTTTTCCCTCCACAAGATTGATCCAGCTGTCTACCTCATATTAACAGAGCGGCTTCAAGTTTATTAAGATCAAATCCTTTATAATAAAAGATAAATGCCATACTACCTCCACCTACAATAAGTAAAAACTGCTTTGTTAAAACAATAACCTAGCAACAACCTTAGAGGGATCCAGCTGTCTCGGCCATGTTAACAGAGCGGTTTGAAGCTAATACAGCTCAAATCACCTATAAAAAATAACACAAATCAAACTGTGTGAACCAACAATAAGCCAAAACTGCTCTGTTAAAACACTAACCTAGCATCTTTCATTTTCCCCCCATTTCTCCCACAAAAAATTTCGGCCCCCGCCCAAAGCATGCTCTTCAACATGTTAATTTCGCCCCCTCTTCCTTCATTCCCCCAGCTAAAACCTCTATGGCCTCCTCTCACTGTCGCCAAGCTACAATCTATTTACACAAATTTCACCCCTCTGAGCTCGCACCTTACACCTATTGACACTTCTCTGAGGCTGTTTCGGAAGCTCATCACATCGATTTGGCAAACCTAACTCCAAACGGAAGTGATTAATCAAAATCATTCCTCAAGGTCTTTGATATTACTTTCCTCTTCATGTAAATTGAAACCTAATTTTGGATTGAGGTCTATTTTGTCGATTTATCTTCAATTTTGTCACATCACTCTTGAAATTAAAACCTGGCTCTTGATATTTTGCATACAACCACTGAAGTTGTTTTGTACTGAAGTTAGCTTGAATTCTGGAGTTGTTTTCTACTGAGCTAAATTCAAACCCATTGCTTTAATGTTTTCTTTCCTTTTATTGAGGTATTAGCTGCTTGGTACTGACCTTAATTTGTAAGAATAGTAAAATTTCCTAATAAAAAAGGTTGATAAAGAAAAATTAAACAACTACCCCAACTGTTCATAAAGGAAGTAATGAACACTACACAGATATTACACAATTTACTTCTTAAGTGAGTTTTGGCATGAAAAAACCACTTTGTTAAATTCCTAACTCCATTTGTCTTGTACTAGGTTAATTTACTTCCTCTATTTGGCATGAACTGTGTTAAAAAACCAATTTGTTACTTTACTTCCTAATGTCTCTCCTGTGATTGGATTTTTCTCTGCGTAACCTCTATTTGGCATGAATGCCTTTGTAATCAAACCTGAGCATGTTGTCTGGATTAACAAAGAGCATAAGGAGTATATCAAAGAAAATAAATGACAATGCTGAATGTACCTAACTGATGGCAATGCAATGCTTTGCTTAATAAGCACTTCTTTCGAAAAAACATATTTCCTTTCAAAAAAAACATATTTGCTGTAATCAACCCTCATTGCTGCCTATAACACAATTATTCATTGTTTTTTTTGGAATATAGTAGACGAAAACCAATATGGCTCCAAGAAACTCTGGTCTGTCAAGATCAAAAGCAACTAAGTACACCAAGAGGAAGCGCACAACGGATCATCAGGTTCAGAATGTGGACAGCTTGGATGGTACGGCAGAATGTGATATTCCACCATCAAAGAAAAAGGGACGAGGGCCCGGAACTATGCGAGACGCGACATTCATCATCGAAGACCGACCGGAGATTTGGCCGGTTGGGGCACGCGAGTTCGCGTGCGCGTGCGAAGTAGATGGAAGGCAGATCACTACTGCAATAACTAGGCTTGCCCTTAATTACATGCCTAGCCCATTAAGAAGTTATCATGCCTTTGATCCAACGACAAAAAAAAATGTCGAGAAGGCATTTCTGGTAACATCAAACCCATATATTTTTGTAGACTGCAAAATTCCTGTTTCAATACTCTACTAATTAGACCATTCTAGTGTGTGCTCTGATCTGTTCTTCATTTGGCTCGTATCTGAAATATTTGTGAAATTCTCTAGTTTGGAGCAAGTGAGACATCATTGGAATCCAAATTTGTTCATCACATTCTATTTACAAAATTGTACTAAACAATCATATTACAATAATCATATGGACGGTTGACCGCTGAAAAATCCCAACTTACTAATTGTTGTATAGTTTATTCTACACAATTTAGCTTAAATAATAATTAATAGGCTCCTGGTCTAACCCTCTTCTTTTTTAAAGGAACGATTTAGATACCGCCATGGGGAAGATGTTGACCATTGTCGAACAGTGTTAGATGCCATAGCTGGCAAAAGGTATGCTGAGGAGCTGCACAACGCAAGAAACAAATGCTTCAGAAAATATGGTTGGGAGATACCCTTATGGAAGGCCAACGTGCCACATTGGTGTCTTGACCCCAAAAAATGGCACGGTCTCTGTGACATCTTCAACACAGAGGAGTGGCAAGAGTTGAGGAGACAGAATGTAAAAAACCGCCTGGCAAGAGGACATCAAGCTGCCTACCACGGTGGATCAGCAAGCACCCGCCAGCATGTGGCCAAAATTGTAAGCTTAGTAATAACTGTTTTTTTTTCAAAAAATTAAATATATTCACATATTACACTAATAAATCTGACTTTGAATACTTTTTGTTTATTCTTTCTCATGTGGAGGAAAAACTTAAAAAGGGAACTCCAACGTTGGAGGAGATTTATCTACATATGCATTGTAGACTAGAAAATGGAAAATCACCTGTGATGTCTCAATATGAGGCTGCAGCGGAGGGCATGTCTGGAACTACTGAAAATGATGATACTAATGGCATCGTAAACCCACCACCAGAGAAGAGCCCCATACAGCCTTTAACTTTCGATATGAACTCGTTGCAGTTCACCAACGATAGAGCAAAAAAAGTTTATGTAAGTGGTAATTTTGTATATTCACCAAACCTGGTTATTTTGAAGTTTGTATCAACAGTTCAGATTATATTAACAGTACCAACCTTGGCATAACTAGGAATAGCATGAATTTAAAAAAAAAAATTCTACTTCAGGTTTGAATGGGGCAAAACTATTTCTATTATTGTTAATTTTAAAAATTGGGTATATTGTACAAAGGAGCCC
Source organism: Carex myosuroides (assembly GCA_028015225.1). Classification (NCBI taxonomy): domain Eukaryota; kingdom Viridiplantae; phylum Streptophyta; class Magnoliopsida; order Poales; family Cyperaceae; genus Carex; species Carex myosuroides. Next base: position 8,551,433 of record CM051464.1, read on the forward strand.
ACAACTGTAGTGGATGTGTAATATTTTCTCACAAGGCATGGAGGCAGATTCAGTAACTAATCTATACTACATATTAACAAAATTACATCAATTTATTTTGTATTAACGACATTTATCAATAATGTACTTTAATCAGTTGTGGCATCTCATAGGAAGATGTTACTGAATGGAGGGCCGATGAGGCAAATGCTGACAAGGACGAGAGCACTCTGTATATTGATGCTATTGGGGGATCAAGCCGTGGCAGGTTGCGAGGCTTTGGAAGCGTGCTTGACGATAAGCTGCCAACAGCAACTACACGAGCCAAGGCAACCCGTGCACCATCTTCTATTTCTGGGGTGACAAATAATGGGTCCGCGAAAACTTACACTGATAAAGAAGTGGCCGCAATCTTAGCACAAGAACGAGATCATCGTCTTAATGAGGAGCGGGAAGAGAGGAAAAGAATGGAAGCAGAAAATAACGTCATGTTCAAGCAATTATTCGCAATTGTGGGGGTGCAAAGGCCTAACTTCGAGGTACAGTACGATATTATTTTCAATTTAAATTCCAGGTTTGTTAGTTTTGAACTAATAAATTTCTCTAAAATAATTACTTCTGAATGATAAATTTCAATTGCTAGAGGTTGTATTTTAGTGCAACTATTTTTATTAGTTGTCACATAGATTCACCAATTAACTTGGGAATTATTTAAGACACAGTGACACACAAGAAAATATCAACATGGTACCATTCCATACCTTAATTTTATAACTAATTACTTCTTGGCAGTCTCCATTTGCTTGGTTATTTCAAATGCTCCTTAATTAATCAATTGATTAGTCACTTCTTGTGATTCATGTGTTAAAGTATTGTTCAAAAAAATATTTTTTACTGTCAATTTCTGATTTTTATATTTGTTGTCACTTGATTTACTGTGTATTTCTGATTGCTAATTTTTCATGTGAAATTGTAAACTTAACTAGATGATGTTAATAGTACTCACTAAACAAATGTTTAAATGTCCATATTCTAACAAAATCCTACCATGTTTAATGCTTAGGGTCAAGGTCCCACAACTCTACCTCAATCTCATGAAGGAGCTTCAGGAATGCCGAATGCCATCTCTCAGGTATCATATCAATAGTTCGAACCTTATTTTTTTTTAAACATATGTTGTATTATGAAAGCCTCTTGTTTCTGGCTTTTTAGGTATCGTACTTAAAAACATTAATAGCTGACATAATTTAGCTAGTATTCGGTGATCTCTATTCGAAGAATTATCCTTCCTCTATAAGGCAGCCCGGCTGATATAATTAGTCGTGTATAATACTTAAAATGTCCTATATTATGAGGATAAACTGAGAATAATCAAAATCTGTTTTAGCATGCAATAGAGTATGGCAGCTCTGGTATCATTTTTAATAAGTCAAAATAATAGGGTTTAATTGGTAAAATTTACATTGGGTTTTAAATGCTCCTAGAACTTGCTTCTCCATTCTCCAGCACTATTGAATAAGGTTTTCTTTGAATTATTTAATCTTCTTCTACCAAGTTTGGTCCAAAAAGCTTCCTATGTGTACAATAATTGCAACGTGATTTACAGTCCTGTGTTAGTAGTATCTATGAATTTACTGTAATTGTTCCAAAGCTGGCAAAAAAAAAAGGTAGTGTTACAATCCAAACATGCATGTGCTTACCCTGCACCTTATGCTTCTCCAGTCTCGGTACAACATAATCTTCCAGTCTTGGTACAATGACAGTAAATTCAATGACAGTGCCAATACTAACTTACAATCCAAGGGGAATTTACTATTATGCTGGTCCGGTCTTGGTACAATGTATTATCAATACTATCTTACATTCTATGCTAATGTAGGGTCTAGGTGCTGATTTTATAGAATCAAATGAGAGAGGCGCTTTCCAAGCACTCCTCAATGCACAATCTGGACAAGAGGTGGCAACGTGTCAAGATGCACTCAACCAATGGTTCGGGGAAGAAAATGAGAACAAACCGGCCTTTCTAGTGCAGTGTTTGTCAACCTTAATCACAGAATTAAAGTATTTTGAAGCTTAAAGTGGTGGCCCCTTTTTGTAAATTTTTGGTGATGGGTCGTGCATATATTTTTGGTATAGGAACATGTTATTTATAGGTTGTGGTTGCAATCCTTTTTGGTCTTATGTTGTCATGCATGCTTGAATTTACTATGTTGATAAATGATAATTAAAATGCAAATCTCCATGTTTTATTGTGTTGTTGTTCTTATGTTTCAATGACAAATGTAAAAGAATTCTTGGTTGCCACTGGGTTGGTACCAAATTGGTACCGGTACCAGATTGGTACGGGGAGGATTATAGAAATTGGGCGTGCTGAAAGTTTGCTGGAACGTCACTTTTTTACATCGGAATATACATACAAATATGGGGTAATATATTGCATGAAAAAGGTCCAAATGATATCCTTGCAAAAAAACTGGTGGGGTCCACCTTGGTTAACCTTGCAAAAAAACTGGCGGGGCTCACCTTGGTTAACCTTGCAAAAAATCCGGTGGGGCCCACCTTGGTTAACCTTGCAAATAACCTGGTGGGGCTCACCTTCAATACCCTTGCAAATAAACAGGAGGCCCCACCTTCTCTAACCATGTAATTGTTTAGTTCACTTGCCTTGCAATAAACCGTGTGGGACCCACGTTCTTCAACCTTGCAAATACTAAGCTGGGGCCCACGTTCTTTATCCTTGCAAATACTCCCTGCAGGTGCCAAATCTCAGACTTTTAGCAAGCGTAGTTATTTCAAGAGTAGTCTCTTGCAACAAGATTGGGAAAAGTTATTGCAAGGGTAGCCCTTGTAACAAGTCAAAATTCGAGTATTTACATGGAGGCTTGTTCCAACGGTAGTTTTTACAAGGGTGGCCCTTGTAAAAAGTCTTTTTCGGGCTTGTTGGAAGCGTGAGCTCTTGCAACAACCGAAATTTTGCCCTTGTAAGAAGTCCAAATTCTAGTAGTGAAATATATATAACCGACGCTTGTCGTCCTGTCCAGATATTTATTGATAAACTTCGAAAGTATAATATTTTTTTATTAATTCCGGCTCATTTAAAGTCATTAATTCACCAAAACTAGAGGCGGATGCATGATATTACCTATAAGGGCAATAAATTATCAAATTTAGTTTAAATAGCTAATGAAGTTCAAATGCTTTAGATAATCGATCAGTTACTAGATAAAACATGATAAAATAAAATAAAAACAAAAATAATATTCTTTTACATAATAAAAACAACAAAAATAACATCCTTTTCAAACAACAATAAAAAATAAGACTAATTAATAAAATTATTAAACCCTACTATTATACATAATCCTAAAATTATACTTCAACTTCAAACAATTAACAATAAACCTAAAATCATAAGCTCGAAATTGTCTTGTTTAATAATGTCAAAACATCTTTAATGTCGAATATAAGAAACACAAACATGTATAAAACATTTTTTTTAGTTCATTAATTACATGTTTACCCAGCACAAGGTGAAAGACAACTATAAGAAGATGAAATACAACTAGAATAATATGAAATACAACTAGAAGAAGATTAAATACAACCTCTGGTTGACGAAAGACAACCAGTAAAATATGAAAGACAACTAGTAGAATATGAAAGACAACTAAAAGAATATTAAAGAACTACTAGCAGAAGGTGAAAAATAACTAGAAAAAGATGAAATACAACCGATTGTGCATGAAAATAACAAGTAGAACATGAAAGACAGCTAGAAGAAGATGAAAGACAACTAGTAGATGATGAAAGACAACCAGAAAATAATGAAGAACAACCAGTACAAGATACAGGACAACTAGAAAAAAAGATGAAATACAACTAGAAGAAGATGAAAGACAACTAGTAGAAGATTAAAGACAAATAGTGGAAGATGAAAGCGAACCAATACAAGGAGAAAGTCAACTATATGAAGATGAAATACAATTAGATTAATGTGAATACAATCAGAACAAGGAGATATACAACATGTAGTAGATGAATGACAACGAGTAGAACTTGAAAGACAACCAGTAGAAAATAAAATACAACTAGGAGAAGATGAAGGATAAAATGTTGTACACGAAAACAACAAGTAGAACATGAAAGACAACTAGAAGAATATGAAAGACAACTATTAGAAAGTCAAGGACAACTAGAAGAAGATGAAAGATAACTAGTCTAGGATAAAAGACAACCAGTAGAACATGAAATACAACTAGAAGAAGATGAAATACAACCTGTAGTATACGTAACAACAAGTATAACATGAAAGACAAATAGAAGAAGATGAAATACAAGAACATGAAATACAACTAGAATAATATGAAATACAACTAGAAAAAGATGAAATACAACTACAATAAGATGAAATACAACTAGAAGAAGATTAAATACAACCTGTAGTAGACGAAAGACAACTAGTAGAACATGAAAGACAACCAGTAGAAAATTAAATACAAATAGAAAAAGATGAAATACTACCTGTAGTAAACACAAATAACAAGTATAACATGAAACACAACTAGAAGAAAGTGAAATATAACATGTATTAGACGATAAAAGCCAACTAGTATTACTAGAAAAACAACCAGCACAAGGTGAAAGACAACGAGAAGAAGATGAAATACAACTAGAATAATATGAAAAACAACTAGAAGAAGATTAAATACAACCTCTGGTTGACGAAAGACAACCAGTAAAATATGAAAGACTACTCGTAGAATATGAAAGACAAATAGAAGAAAATTACAGACTACTAGTAGAAGGTAAAAAACAACTAGAAGAAGATGAAATACAACAGATTATAGATGAAAATAACAAGTAGAACACGAAAGACAGCTAGAAGAAGATGAAAGATAACTAGTAGAAGGTGAAATACAACTAGAAAATAATGAAAAACAACCAGTACAAGATAAAGGATAACTAGAAAAAAGTGAAATACAACTAGAAGAAGATGAAAGACAACTAGTAGAAAACTAGCGGAAGATTAAAGACAACTAGTGGAAGACGCAAGCCAACCAATACAAGGTAAAAGACAACTAGAGGAAGATAAAATACAATTAGATTAATATGAAATACAATTAGAAGAAGGAGATATACAACATGTAGTAGATGAATGACAACCAGTGGAACTTCAAAGACAACCAGAAGAAAATAAAAATTCAACTAAAAGAGGATGAAAAATAATATGTTGTAGACGAAACAACAAGTAGAACATGAAAGACAACTAGAAGAATATGAAAGACAACTATTAGAAGGTGAAAGACAACAAGAAGAAGATGAAAAACAACCAGTATAAGATAAAAGACAACCAGTAGAACATGAAATACAACTAGAAGAAGATGAAATACTACCTGTAGTATACGTAACAACAAGTAGAACACGAAAGACAAATAGAAGAAGATGAAATACAACATGTAGTAGACCATAGAAGCCAACTAGTAGAACAAGAAAGACAACAAGTACAAGGTGAAAGACAACTAGAAGAACATAAAATACAACTAGAATAGTATGAAATACTACTAGAAAAAGATGAAATACAACTACAATAAGATGAAATACAACTAGAAGAAGATTAAATACAACCTGTAGTACACGAAAGACAACTAGTATAACACGAAAGACAACCAGTAAAAAATTAAATACAAATAGAAAAAGATGAAATACTACCTGTAGTAAACAAAAACAACAAGTAGAACATGCAACACAACGTGAAGAAAGTGAAATATAACATGTATTAGACGATAAAGGCCAACATGTAGAACAAGAAAAACAACCAGGACAAGGTGAAAGACAACTAGAAGATGACGAAATACAACTAGAATAGTATGAAATATAACTAGAAGAAGATTAGATACAACTTATGGTTGATGAAAGACAACCAGTAAAATATGAAAGACTACTAGTAGATGGTGAAAAATAACTAGATGAAGATTATAGACTACTGGTAGAAGGTGAAAAAACAACTAGAAGAAGATGAAATACAACTGATTATAGATGAAAATAAGATGTAGAACATGAAAGACAGCTAGAAGAGGATGAAAGACAACTAGATAATAATGAAAAACAACCAGCACAAGATAAAGAACAACTACAGAAATATGAAATACAACTAAAAGAAGATGAAAGACAACTTGTAGACAACTAGTAGATGATTAATGACAACTAGTGGAAGATGAAAGCCAACCAATACAAGGTGAAAGACTACTAGAAAAAGATAAAATACAATTAGATTAATGTGAATACAATTAGAAGAAGGAGATATACAACATGTAGTAGATGAATGACAACCAGCAGAACTTGAAAGACAACCAGTAGAAAATTAAATACAACTAGAAGAAGATGAAAAATAATATGTTGTAGACGAAAACAACAAGTATAACATGAAAGACAACTAGAATAATATGAAAGACAACCATTAGAAGGTGAATGACAACTAGAAGAAGATGAAAGACAACCAGTATAAGATAAAAGACAACGAGTAAAACATGAAATACAACTAGAAGAAGATGAAATACAACCTGTAGTATACGTAACAACAAGTAGAACATGAAAGACAAATAGAAGAAGATGAAATACCACATGTAGTAGACGATAAAAGCCAACTAGTAGAACAAGAAAGACTACAAGTACAAGGTGAAAGACAACTAGAAGAACAAGAAATACAACTAGAATAATATGAAATACAACTAGAAAGAGATGAAATACAACTACAATAAGATGAAATACAACTAGAAGAAGATTAAATATAACCTTTAGTAGACGAAAGACAACTGGTAGAACATGAAAGACAACCAGTAGAAAATTAAATACAAATACAAAAAGATGAAATACTACCTGTAGTAAACAAAAACAACAGGTAGAACATGAAACACAACTAGAAGAAAGTGAAATATAACATGTATTTGACGATAAATGACAACTAGTAGAACAAGAAAGACAACCAGTACAAGGTGAAAGACAACTAGAAGAAGATGAAATACAACTAGAATAATATGAAATACAACTAGAAGAAGATTAAATACAACCTCTGGTTGACGAAAGACAACCAGTAAAATATGAAAGACTACTAGTAGAATATGAAAGACAAATAGAAGAAGATTATAGACTACTACTAGAAGGTAAAAAATAACTAGAAGAAGATGAAATACAACCGATTATAGATGAAAATAACAAGTAGAACATGAAAGACAGCTAGAAGAAGATGAAAGATAACTAGTAGAAGGTGAAAGACAACTAGAAAATAATGAAAACAAACCAGTACAAGATAAAGGACAACTAGAAAAAATATGAAATATAAGTAGAAGAAGATGAAAGACAACTAGTAGACAACTAGCAGAAGATTAAAGACAACTAGTGGAAGATGAAAGCCAACCAATACAAGGTGAAAGACTACTAGAAGACGATAAAATACAATTAGATTAATGTGAATACAATTAGAAGAAGGAGATGTACAACATGTAGTAGATGAATAACAACCAGTAGAACTTGAAAGACAACCAGTAGAAAATAAAATACAACTAGAAGAAGATGAAAATAATATGTTGTAGATGAAAACAACAAGTATAACATGAAAGACAACTACAAGAATATGAAAGACAACCAATAGAAGGTGAAAGACAACTAGAAGAAGATGAAAGACAACCAGTATAAGATAAAAGACAACGAGTAAAACATGAACTACAACTAGAAGAAGATGAAATACAACCTGTAGTATACGTAACAACAAGTAGAATATGAAAGACTGAAAGAAGAAGATGAAATACAACATGTAGTAGACGATAAAAAGCCAACAAGTAGAACAAGAAAGACCACAAGTACATGGTGAAAGACAACTAGAAGAACATGAAATACAACTAGCAAGAAATGAAATACAACTAGAAGAAGATTAAACACAACCTGTAGTAGACGAAAGACAACTAGTAGAACATGAAAGACAACCAGTAGAAAATTAAATACAAATAGAAAAAGATGAAATACTACCGGTAGTAAACAAAAACAACGAGTAGAACATGAAACACAAATAGAAGAAAGTGAAATATAACATATATTACACGATAAAAGCCAACTATTAGAAGAATAAAACTACCAGTACAAGGTGAAAGACAACTAGAAGAACATGGAATACAATTAGAATAATATGAAATACAACTAGAAGAAGGAGATATACAACAAGTAGTAGATGAATAACAACCAGTAGAACTTGAAAGACAACCTGTAGAAAATAAAATACAACTAGAAGAAGAAGAAAAATAATATGTTGTAGATGAAAACAACAAGTAGAACATGAAAGACAACTAAAAAAATATGAAATACAACAATTAGAAGGTGAAAGACAACTAGAAGAAGATGAAAGACAACCAGTATAAGATAAAAGACAACTAGTAAAACATGAAATACAATTACAAGAAGATGAAATACAACCTGTAGTATACGTAACAACAAGTAGAACTTGAAAGACAAATAGAAGAAGATGAAATACAACCTGTAGTATACGTAACAACAAGTAGAACATGAAAAACAAATAGAAGAAGATGAAATACAACATGTAGACAATAAAAGCCAACTAGTAGAACAAGAAAAACAAGAAAAACAAGGTGAAAGACAACTAGAAGAACATTAAATACAACTAGAAAAAGATGAAATACAACTACAATAAGATGAAATATAACTAGAATAAGATTAAATACAACCTGTAGTAGACGAAAGACAACTAGTAGAACATGAAAGACAACCAGTTCAAAATTAAATACCAATAGAAAAAGATGAAATACTACCTGTAGTAAACAAAAACAACAAGTAGAACATGAAACACAACTAGAAGAAAGTGAAATATAACATGTATTAGACGATAAAAGCCAACTTCAAGAACAAAAAAAAAACCAGTACATGGTGAAAGACAACTAGAAGAAGATGAAATATAACTAGAATAATATGAAATACTACTAGAAGAAGATTAAATACAACCTCTGGTTGACGAAAGACAATCAGTAAAATATGAAATACAACTAGTAGAATATGAAAGACAACTAGTAGAATATGAAAGACAACTAGTAGAATATGAAAGACAACTAGAAGAAGATTATAGACTACTAGTAGAAGGTGAAAAACTTGTAGAAGAAGATGAAATACAACCGATTGTAGATGAAAATAACAAGTAGAACATGAATCACAGCTAGAAGAAGATGAAAGACAACTAGTAGAAGGTCAAAGACAACTAGAAAATAATGAAAAACAACCAGTACATGATAAATGACAACTAGAAAAAAGATGAAATACAACCTGAAGAAGATGAAAGACAACTAGTAGACAACTAGTAGAAGATTAAAAACAACTAGTGGAAGATGCAAGCCAACCAATACAAGGTGAAAGACAACTAGAGGAGGATAAAATACAATTAGATTAATATGAAATACAATTAGAAGAAAAAGATATATAACACGTAGTAGATGAATGACAACCAGTAGCACTTGAAAGACAACTAGAAGAATATGAAAACTTTTAGATGGTGAAAGACAACTAGAAGAAGATTAAAGACAACCAGTATAAGATAAAAGACAACTAGTAAAACAAGAAATACAACAAGAAGAAGATGAAATACAACCTGTAGTATACGTCACCACTAGTAGAACATGAAAGACAAATAGAAGAAAATGAAATACAACATATAGTAGAAGATAAAAACCAACTAGTAGAACAAGAAAGACAACAAGTACAAGGTGAAAGACAACTTGAAGAACATGAAATACAACTAGAATAATATGAAATACAACTAGAAAAATATGAAATACAGCTACAATAAGATGAAATACAACTAGAAGAAGAAGAAATACAACATGTAGTAGACGACAGACAACTAGTAGAACAAGAAAGACAACAAGTAGAAAATTAAATACAAATAGAAAAAGATGAAATACTACCGGTAGTAAACAAAAACAATAAGTAAAACATGAAATACAACTTGAAGAAAGTGAAATATAACATGTGTTAGAGAATAAAAGCCAACTAGAAGACAACTAGAAGACAACTAGAAGAAGACAACCAGCACAAGGTGAAAGACAACGAGAAGAAGATGAAATACAACTAGAATAATATTAAATACGACTAGAAGAAGATTAAATACAACCTCTGGTTGACGAAAGACAACCAGTAAAATATGAAAGACAACTAGTAGAATATGAAAGACAACTAGAAGAAGATTATAGACTACTAGTAGAAGGTGAAAAACAACTAGAAGAAGATGAAATACAATCGATTGTAGATGAAAATAACAAGTAGAACATGAAAGACAGCTAGAAGAACATGAAAGACAACTAGTAGAAAGTGAAAGACAACAAGAAAATAATGAAAAACAACCAGTACAAGATACAGGACAACTTGAAAAAAGATGAAATACAACTAGAAGAAGATGAAAGACAACTAGTAGACAAACACAACGTGAAAGACAACTAGAGGAAGGTAAATTACAATTAGATTAATATGAAATACAATTAAAAGATGGTGATATACAACATGTAGTAGATGAATGACAACCAGTAGAACTTGAAAGACAACTAGTAGAAAATAAAATTCAACTAGAAGAAGATGAAAAATAATATGTTGTAGACGAAAACAACAAGTAGAAAATGAAAGGCAACTAGAAGAATATGAAAGACAACTATTACAAGGTGAAATGCTACAAGAAGAAGATGAAAGACAACCAGTATAGGATAAATTACAACCAGTAGAACATGAAATACAACTAGACGAAGATGAAATACAACCTGTAGTACACGTAACAACAAGTAAAACATGAAAGACAACTAGAAGAAGATGAAATACAATATGTAGTTGAAGATAAAAGTCAACTAGTAGAACAAGAAAGACAACAAGTATAAGGTGAAAGACAACTAGAAGAACATGAAAACAACTAGAAAGAAATGAAATACAATTAATATAAGATGAAATACAACTAGAAGAAGATTAAATACAACCCGTAGTAGACGAAAGACAACTAGTAGAACATGAAAAGACAACTAGTAGAACATGAAAGACAACCAGTAGAAAATTAAATGCAAATATAAAAAGACGAAATACTACCTGTAGTAAACAAAAACAACAAGTAGAACATGAAACACAACTATAAGAAAGTGAAATATAACATGTATTAGGCGATAAAAGCCAACTAGTATAACAAGAAAAACAACTAGATGAAGATGAAATATAACTAGAATAATATGAAATACTACTAGAAGAAGATTAAATACAACCTCTGGTTGACAAAAGACAACCAATAAAATATGAAAGACCACTAGTAGAATATGAAAGACAACTAGTAGAATATGAAAGACAACTAGAAAAAGATTATAGACTACTAGTAGAAGGTGAAGAACTTGTAGAAGAAGATGAAATACAACAGATTGTAGATGAAAATAACAAGTATAACATGAGAGACTGCTAGAAGAAGATGGAAGACAACTAGTAGAAGGTGAAAGACAACTAGAAAATAATGAAAAACAACCAGTCCAAGATACAGGACAACTTGAAAAAAGATGAAATACAACTAGAAGAAGATGAAAGACAACTTGTTGACAAATACAACGTGAAAGACAACTAGAGGAAGGTAAATTACAATTAGATTAATATGAATACAATTAGAAGATGGTGATATACAACATGTAGTAGATGAATGACACCCAGTAGAACTTGAAAGACAACTAGTAGAAAATAAAATTCAACTAGAAGAAGATGAAAAATGATATGTTGTAGATGAAAACAACAAATTGAAAAGGAAAGACAACTAAAAGAATATGAAAGACAACTATTACATGGTGAAATGCAACAAGAAGAAGATGAAACGCAACCAATATAGGATAAATGACAACCAGTAGAACATGAAATACAACTAGAAGAAGATGAAATACAACCTGTATTATATGTAACAACATGTAGAACATGAAAGACAACTAGAAGAAGATGAAATATAACATGTAGTAGACGATAAAAGCCAACTAGTAGAACAAGAAAGACAACAAGTATAAGGTGAAAGACAACTAGAAGAACATGAAATACAACAAGAATAATACGTAATACAACTAGAAAGAGATGAAATACAACTAAAATAAGGGGAAATACAACTAGAAAAAGATTAAATACAACCTATAGTAGACGGAAAACAACTAGAAAGAAATGAAATAGAACTAGAAATAAATGAAATACAAGTACAATAAGATGAAATACAACTAGAAGAAGATTAAATACAACCTGTAGTAGACGAAAGACAACTAGTAGAACTTGAAAGACAACCAGTAGAAAATTAAATGCAAATATAAAAAGATGAAATACTACATGTAGTAAACAAAACAACAAGTAGAACATGAAACACAACTAGAAGAAAGTGAAATATAACATGTGTTAGACGATAAAAGACAACTAGAAGACAACCAGCACAAGGTGAAAGACAACTAGAAGAAGATGAAATACAACTAGAATAATATAAAATACAACTAGAAGAAGATTAAATACAACCTCTGGTTAATGAAAGACAACCACTAAAATACGACAAACAACTTGTAGAATATGAAAGACAACAACAAGAAGATTATAGACTACTAGTAGAAGGTGAAAAACAACTAGAAGAAGATGAAATACAACCGATTGTAGATGAAAATAACAAGTAGAACATGAAAGACAGCAAGAAGAACATGAAAGACAACTAGTAGAATGTGAAAGACAACAAGAAAATAATGAAAAACAACCAGTACAAGATACATGACAACTAGCAAAAAAATGAAATACAACCAGAAGAAGATGAAAGACAACTAGTAGACAACTAGTAGAAGATTAAAGACAACTAGTGGAAAATGAAAACCAACAAATACAAGGTGAAAGACAACTAGAGGAAGGTACAGTACAATTAGAAGAAGGAGATATACAACATGTAGTAGATGAATGAAACTAGTAGAAAATAAAATACAACTAGAAGAAGAAGAAAAATAATATGATGTAGACAAAAACAACAAGTAGAACATGAAAGACAACTAGAAGAATATGAAAGCCAACTATTAGAAGGTGAGAAACAACTAGAAGAAGATGAAAGACAACCAGTGTAAGATAAAAAACAACCAGTAGAATATGAAATACAACTAGAAGAAGATGAAATACAACCTGTAGTATACGTAACAACAAGTAGAACATGAAAGACAACTAGAAGAAGATGAAATACAACATGTAGTAGACGATAAAAGCCAACTAGTAGAACAAGAAAGACAACAAGTATAAGGTGAAAGACAACTAGAAGAACATGAAATACAACTAGAATAATATGAAATACAACTAGAAAGAAATGAAATACAACTAGAATGAAATGAAATACAACTACAATAAGATGAAATACAACTAGAAGAAGATTAAATACAACCTGTAGTAGACGAAAGACAACTAGTAGAACATGAAAGACAACTAGTAGAAAATTAAATGCAAATATAAAAAGATGAAGTACTACCTGTAGTAAACAAAAACAACAAGTAGAACATGAAACACAACTCGAAGAAAGTGAAATATAACATGTGTTAGATGATAAAAGCCAACTAGAAGACAACAAGAAGAAGACAACCAGCACAAGGTGAAAGACAACTAGAAGAAGAAAAAATACAACTAGAATAATATTAAATACAACTAGAAGAAGATTAAATACAACCTCTGGTTGACGAAAGACAACCAGTAAAATATGACAGACCACTAATAGAATATGAAAGACAACTACAAGAAGAGTATAGACTACTAGTAGAAGGTGAAAAACAACTAGAAGAAGATGAAATACAACCGATTGTAGATGAAAATAAGAAGTAGAACTTGAAAGACGGCTAGAAGAAGATGAAAGACAACTAGTAGACAACTAGTAGAAGATTAAAGACAACAAGTCGAAGATGAAAGCCGACAAAGACAACGTGAAAGACAACTAAAGGAAGGTAAATTACAATTAGATTAATATGAAATACAATTAGTAGATGCTGGTATACAACATGTAGTAGATGAATGACAACCAGTAGAACTTGAAAGACAACTAGTAGAAAATAAAATTCAACTAGAAGAAGATTAAAAATAATACGTTGTAGACGAAAGCAACAAGTAGAAAATGAAGACAACAAGAAGAATATGAAAGACAACTATTACAAGGTGAAATGCAACAAGAAGAAGATGAAAGACAACCAGTATAGGATAAATGACAACCAGTAGAACATGAAATACAACTAGAAGAAGATGAAATACAACCTGTAGTACACGTAACAACAAGTAAAACATGAAAGACAACTAGAAGAAGATGAAATACAACATGTAGTTGAAGATAAAAGCCAACTAGTAGAACAAGAAAGACAACAAGTATAAGGTGAAAGATAACTAGAAGAACATGAAATACAACTAGAATAATATGAAATACAACTAGAAAGAAATGAAATACAACTAGAAAGAAATGAAATACAATTAATATAAGATGAAATACAACTAGAAGAAGATTAAATACAACCTGTAGTAGACGAAAAACAACTAGTAGAACATGTAAGACAACCAGTAGAAAATCAAATACAAATATAAAAAGATGAAATACTACATGTAGTAAACAAAAACAACAAGTAGAACATGAAACACAACTAGAAGAAAGTGAAATATAGCATGTATTAGGCGATAAAAGCCAACTAGTAGAACAAGAAAAACAACTAGCACAATGTGAAAGACAACTAGAAGAAGATGAAATACAACTAGTATAATTTGAAGTACAACTAGAAGAAGATTAAATACAACCTCTGGTTGACGAAAGACAACCAATACAATTTGAAAGACAACTATTAGAATATGAAAGGCAACTAGAAGAAGATTATAGACTACTTGTAGAAGGCAAAAAAATAACTAGAAGAAGATGAAATACAACCGATTGTAGATGAAAATAACAAGCAGAACATGAAAGACAGCTAGAAGAAGATGAAAGACAACTAGTAGAAGGTGAAAGACAACTAGAAAATAACTAAAACAACCAGTACAAGATAAAGGACAACTAGAAAAAAGATTAAACACAACTAGTGGAAGATGAAAGACAACCAATACAAGGTGAAAGATTACTAGCAGAAGATAAAATACAATTAGATTCATATGAAATACATTATAAGAAGGAGATATACAACATGTAGTAGATGAATGACAACCAGTAGAACTTGAAAGACAACCTGTAGAAAATAAAATACAACTAGAAGAAGAAGAAAAATAATATGTTGTAGATGAAAACAACAAGTAGAACATGAAAGACAACTAAAAAAATATGAAATACAACAATTAGAAGGTGAAAGACAACTAGAAGAAGATGAAAGGCAACCAATATAGGATAAATGACAACCAGTAGAACATGAAATACAACTAGAAGAAGATTGAATACAACCTGTATTATATGTAACAACATGTAGAACATGAAAGACAACTAGAAGAAGATGAAATATAACATGTAGTAGACGATAAAAGCCAACTAGTAGAACAAGAAAGACAACAAGTATAAGGTGAAAGACAACTAGAAGAACATGAAATACAACAAGAATAATACGTAATACAACTAGAAAGAGATGAAATACAACTAAAATAAGGGGAAATACAACTAGAAAAAGATTAAATACAACCTGTAGTAGACGGAA
This sequence comes from Carex myosuroides, assembly GCA_028015225.1. NCBI lineage: Eukaryota > Viridiplantae > Streptophyta > Magnoliopsida > Poales > Cyperaceae > Carex > Carex myosuroides. The sequence continues at coordinate 8,567,107 of CM051464.1, forward strand.
AACAACTAGAAAGAAATGAAATACAACTAGAAATAAATGAAATACAAGTACAATAAGATGAAATACAACTAGAAGAAGATTAAATACAACCTGTAGAAAATTAAATGCAAATATAATAAGATGAAATACTACATGTAGTAAACAAAAACAACAAGTAGAACATGAAACACAACTAGAAGAAAGTGAAATATAACATGTGTTAGACGATAAAAGACAACTAGAAGACAACCAGCACAAGGTGAAAGACAACTAGAAGAAGATGAAATACAACTAGAATAATATTAAATACAACTAGAAGAAGATTAAATACAACCTCTGGTTAATGAAAGACAACCACTAAAATACGACAAACAACTTGTAGAATATGAAAGACAACAACAAGAAGATTATAGACTACTAGTAGAAGGTGAAAAACAACTAGAAGAAGATGAAATACAACCGATTGTAGATGAAAATAACAAGTAGAACATGAAAGACAGCAAGAAGAACATGAAAGACAACTAGTAGAATGTGAAAGACAACAAGAAAATAATGAAAAACAACCAGTACAAGATACAAGACAACTAGCAAAAAAATGAAATACAACCAGAAGAAGATGAAAGACAACTAGTAGACAACTAGTAGAAGATTAAAGACAACTAGTGGAAAATGAAAACCAACAAATACAAGGTGAAAGACAACTAGAGGAAGGTACAATACAATTAGAAGAAGGAGATATACAACATGTAGTAGATGAATGAAACCAGTAGAAAATAAAATACAACTAGAAGAAGAAGAAAAATAATATGTTGTAGACAAAAACAACAAGTAGAACATGAAAGACAACTAGAAGAATATGAAAGCCAACTATTAGAAGGTGAGAAACAACTAGAAGAAGATGAAAGACAACCAGTGTAAGATAAAAAACAACCAGTCGAACATGAAATACAACTAGAAGAAGATAAAATACAACCTGTAGTATACGTAACAACAAGTAGAACATGAAAGACAACTAGAAGAAGATGAAATACAACATGTAGTAGACGATAAAAGCCAACTAGTAGAACAAGAAAGACATCAAGTATAAGGTGAAAGACAACTAGAAGAACATGAAATACAACTAGAATAATATGAAATACATCTAGAAAGAAATGAAATACAACTAGAATGAAATGAAATAGAACTACAATAAGATGAAATACAACTAGAAGAAGATTGAATACAACCTGTAGTAGACGAAAGACAACTAGTAGAACATGAAAGACAACTAGTAGAAAATTAAATGCAAATATAAAAAGATGAAGTACTACCTGTAGTAAACAAAAACAACAAGTAGAACATGAAACACAACTCGAAGAAAGTGAAATATAACATGTGTTAGATGATAAAAGCCAACTAGAAGACAACAAGAAGAAGACAACCAGCACAAGGTGAAAGACAACTAGAAGAAGAAAAAAATACAACTAGAATAATATTAAATACAACTAGAAGAAGATTAAATACCACCTCTGGTTGACGAAAGACAACCAGTAAAATATGACAGACAACTAATAGAATATGAAAGACAACTACAAGAAGAGTATAGACTACTAGTAGAAGGTGAAAAACAACTAGAAGAAGATGAAATACAACCGATTGTAGATGAAAATAAGAAGTAGAACTTGAAAGACAGCTAGAAGAAGATGAAAGACAACTAGTAGACAACTAGTAGAAGATTAAAGACAACAAGTCGAAGATGAAAGCCGACAAAGACAACGTGAAAGACAACTAGAGGAAGGTAAATTACAATTAGATTAATATGAAATACAATTAGTAGATGCTGGTATACAACATGTAGTAGATGAATGACAACCAGTAGAACTTGAAAGGCAACTAGTAGAAAATAAAATTCAACTAGAAGAAGATTAAAAATAATACGTTGTAGACGAAAACAACAAGTAGAAAATGAAGACAACTAGAAGAATATGAAAGACAACTATTACAAGGTGAAATGCAGCAAGAAGAAGATGAAAGACAACCAGTATAGGATAAATGACAACCAGTAGAACATGAAATACAACTAGAAGAAGATGAAATACAACCTGTAGTACACGTAACAACAAGTAAAACATGAAAGACAACTAGAAGAAGATGAAATACAACATGTAGTTGAAGATAAAAGCCAACTAGTAGAACAAGAAAGACAACAAGTATAAGGTGAAAGATAACAAGAAGAACATGAAATACAACTAGAATAATATGAAATACAACTAGAAAGAAATGAAATACAGCTAGAAAGAAATGAAATACAATTAATATAAGATGAAATACAACTAGAAGAAGATTAAATACAACCTGTAGTAGACGAAAGACAACTAGTAGAACATGTAAGACAACCAGTAGAAAATCAAATGCAAATATAAAAAGATGAAATACTACATGTAGTAAACAAAAACAACAAGTAGAACATGAAACACAACTAGAAGAAAGTGAAATATAGCATGTATTAGGCGATAAAAGCCAACTAGTAGAACAAGAAAAACAACTAGCACAATGTGATAGACAACTAGAAGAAGATGTAATACAACTAGTATAATTTGAAGTACAACTAGAAGAAGATGAAAGACAACTAGTAGAAGGTGAAAGACAACTAGAAAATAACTAAAACAACCAATACAAGATAAAGGACAACTAGAAAAAAGATTAAACACAACTAGTGGAAGATGAAAGCCAACCAATACAAGGTGAAAGATTACTAGCAGAAGATAAAATACAATTAGATTCATATGCAATACAATTATAAGAAGGAGATATACAACATGTAGTAGATGAATGACAACCAGTAGAACTTGAGAGACAACCAGTTGAAAATAAAATACAACTACAAGAAGATGAAATATAATATGTTGTAGATGAAAACAATAAGTAGAACATGAAAGACATCTAGAATAATATGAAAGACAACTAATAGAAAGACAACTAGAAGAAGATGAAAGACAACCTGTATAGGATAAAAGACAACCAATAGAACATGAAATAAAACTAGAAGAAGAAGAAATACAACCTGTAGTATACGTAACAACAAGTAGAACATGAAAGACAAATAGAAGAAGATGAAATACAACATGTAGTAGATGTTAAAAACCAACTAGTAGAACAACAAAGACAAGTAAAAGGTGAAAGACAACTAGAAGAACATGAAATACAACTAGAATAATATGAACTACAACAAGAAAAAAATGAAATACAACTACAATAAGTTGAAATACAACTAGAAGAAGATTAGTGTTTAGGGTTTAGGGTTTAGAGTTTAGGGTTTAGGGTTCAGGGTTTTTCCCATAGGGTTTAGGGTTTAGGGTTTTACCAATAGGGTTTAGGGTTTAGGGTTTATGGTCTAGGGTCTAGGATTTAGGGTTCAGCATTTAGGGTTTAGGATTTTAGGTTTAGCGTTTAGGGTCCAGGGTTTAGGGTTTAGGGTTTAGGGTTTAAAGGGTTTTGGGTTTAGGGTTTAGGGTTTAATGTTTAGGGTTTAGGGTTTAGGGTTTAGGGTTTAGGGATTAGGGTTTATGGATTAGGGTTTAGGGTTTAGGGTTTTTTGAATAGGGTTTGGGGTTTAGGGTCTTACCATAGGATTTAGGGTTTAGGGTCTAGGGTCTAGGATTTAGGGTTTAGCATTTAGGGTTTAGCATTTAGGGTATTTTAGGTTTAGCGTTTAGGGTTTAGGGTTTAGGGTTTTACCATTAGGGTTTAGGGATTAGGGTTTAGGGTTCAGGGATTAGGTTTTAGAGTTTAGGGTTTAGAGTTTAGGGTTTAGGGTTGAGGGTTTGGGGTTTTACCATTATGGTTTAGGGTTTAGGGTTTAGGATTTTACCATTAGGGTGTTGGATATTACCATTAGGGATTAGGGTTTAGGGTCTAGAATTTAGGGTTTAGGGTCTAGAATTTAGGGTTTAGGGTTTTTCCAATGGGGTTTAGGGTTTTACCAATAGGGTTTTGGGTTTACGGTCTAGGGTTTAGAAATTAGGGTTCAGCATTTAGGGTTTAAGATTTTAGGTTTAGGGTTTAGGGTTTAGGGTTTAGGGTTTAGGGTTAGGGTTTTACCAATAGGGTTTAGGGTTTAGGGTTTAGGATTTAGGGTTCAACATTTAGGGTTTAGGATTTAGGGTTCGGCGTTTAGGGTAGGGTTTAGGGTTTAGGGTTCAGGGTTCAGGGTTTAGGGTTTAGGGTATAGGGTTTAGGGTTTAGGGTACCGGGTTTTGGGTTTAGTGTTTTACCATTTGGGTTTAGGGTTTAGCGTATAGGGTTTAGTGTTTAAGATTTTACCATTAGGGATAAGGGTTTCGGGTTTAGGGTTTAGGATTTAGGGTTTAGGGTTTAGGGTTTAGGGTTTTTTTAATAGGGTTGGTTTAGGGTTTTACCAATATGGTTTAGGGTTTAGGGTTTAGGGTCGAGGGTCTAGGATTTAGGGTTCAGCATTTAGGCTTTAGGATTTTATGTTTAGCGGTTAGTGTTTAGGGTTTAGGGTGGGGTTAGTGTTTAGGGTTTAGGGTTTGGGGTTTAGTGTTTAGGTTTTAGAGTTTAGGGTTTAGGGTTTTGGTTACGGTTTAGGGTTCAGGGTTTGAGGTTTTACCATTAGGGTTTTGGGTTTAGGGTTTAGGATTTTACCATTAGGGTGTTGGATATTACCATTAGGGTTTAGGGTTTAGTGTTTATAATTTAGGGTGGTTTCTCCAATAGGGTTTAGGGTTTTACCAATAGGGTTTAGGGTTTAGGATTTAGGGTTTAGGGTTTAGGATTTGAGGTTTAGTGTTTAGAGTTTAGGGTTTAGGGTTAAGGGCATAATGGTTTAGGGTTTAGGGTTTAGGGTTTTCCAATATGGGGGTTTAGGGTAGTGGGTCTAGGGTTTAGGATTTAGGGTTCAGCATTTAGGGTTTAGGATTTTGGGTTTAGGGTTTTGGGTTTAGGGTTTAGGGTTTAGGATTTAGGGTATAGGGTATAGGGTTTAGGGTTTAGGGTATAGGGTCTAGGGTACCGGGATTTGGATATAGAGTTTAGGGTTCTACCATTAGGGTTTAGGGTATAGGGTTTAGGGTATAGGGTTTAGGGTTTAGGATTTTACCATTAGGGATTAGGGTTTAGGGTTTAGGGTTCAGGGTTTAGGTTTTAGAGTTTAGGTTTTAGAGTTTAGGGTTTAGGGTTTAGGGTTTAGGGTTCAGGATTTGGGATTTTACCATTAGGGTTTAGGGTTTAGGGTTTTGGATTTTACCATTAGGGTGTTGGATATTACCATTAGGGTTTAGGGTTTAGGGTTTAGAATTTAGGGTTTTTCCAATAGAGTTAGGTTTACCAATAGGGTTTAGGGTTTAGGGTTTAGGGTTTAGGGTTTTGGATTGAGGGTTCAGCATTTAGGGCTTAGGATTTTAGGTTTAGCGTTTAGGGTTTAGGCTTTACGGTCTAGGGTTTACCATTATGGTTTAGGGTTTAGGGCTTAGGGTTTTACCAGTAGGGTTTAGGGTTTAGGGTCTAGGGGGATTTAGGTTTCAACATTTAGGGTTTAGGATTTTGGGTTTAGGGTTTAAGGTTTAGGGTTTAGGGTTTAGGGTGTAGGGTATATGGTATAGGGTTTAGGGTTTAGGGTATAGGGTCTAGGGTACCGGGTTTTGGGTATAGGGTTTAGGGTTTTACCATTAGGGTCTAGGGTTTAGGTTTTAGGGTATAGGGTTTAGGGTTTAGGATTTTACCATTAGGTATTAGGGTTTAGGGTTTAGGGGTTAGGATTTAGGGTTTAGGGTTTAGGGTCTTGGGTTTAGGGTTTAGGGTTTAGGATTTAGGTTTTAGGGTTTAGGGTTTAGGGTTTAGGGTTTTACCATTAGGGTTTAGGGTTCGGGGATTAGGTTTTAGAGTTTAGGGTTTGGGGTTTAGGGTTTAGGGTCTAGGGTCTAGGATTTAGGGTTCAGCATTTAGGGTTTAGGATTTTAGGTTTAGCGTTTGGGGTTTACGGTTTAGGGTTTTACCATTAGGGTTTCGGATTTAGGGTTTAGGGGGTTTAGGGTTTAGAGTTTAGGGTTTAGGGTTTGGGGTTTAGGGTTTAGGGTTCAGGGTTTAGGGTTTAGGGTTTAGGGTTTTTCCAATAGGGTTTAGGGTTTTACCAATAGGGTTTAGGGTTTAGGGTATAGGGTTTAGGATTTAGGGTTCAGCATTTAGGGCTTAGGATTTTAGGTTTAGCGTTTAGGGTTTAGGCTTTAGGGTCTAGGGTTTACCATTATGGTTTAGGGTTTAGGGTTTAGGGGGTTACCAATAGGGTTTAGTGTTTAGGGTTTAAGGTCAAGGGGGATTTAAGGTTCAGCATTTAGTGTTTAGGATTTAGGGTTCGGCGTTTAGGGTAGGGTTTAGGGTTTAGGATTCAGGGTTTAGGGTTTAGGGTGTAGGGTATTGGGTATAGGGTTTAGGGTTTAGGGTACCGGGTTTTGGGTTTAGTGTTTTACCATTTGGGTTTAGGGTATAGCGTATAGGGTTTAGTGTTTACGATTTTACCATTAGGGATTAGGGTTTCAGGTTTAGGGTTTAGGATTTAGGGTTTAGGGTTTAGGGTTTAGGGTTTTTTTAATAGGGTTGGTTTAGAGTTTTACCAATAGGGTTTAGGGTTTAGGGTTTATGGTCGAGGGTCTAGGATTTAGGGTTCAGCATTTAGGCTTTAGGATTTTATGTTAAGCGGTTAGTGTTTAGGGTTTAGGGTGGGTTTAGGGTTTAGGGTTTAGGGTTTGGGGTTTAGTGTTAAGTTTTAGAGTTTAGGGTTTAGGGTTTTGGTTTAGGGTTTAGGGTTGAGGGTTTGGCGATTTACCATTAGGGTTTTGGGTTTAGGGTTTAGGATTTTACCATTAGGGTGTTGGATATTACCATTAGGGTTTAGGGTTTAGTGTTTAGAATTTAGGGTGGTTTCTCCAATAGGGTTTAGGGTTTTACCAATAGGGTTTAGGGTTTAGGGTCTAGGGTTTAGGATTTAGGGTTTAGGGTTTAGGATTTCGGGTTTAGTGTTTAGGGTTTAGGGTTTAGGGTTAAGGGCATTATGGTTTAGGGTTTAGGGTTTAGGGTTTTCCAATAGAGGGGGTTTAGGGTAGAGGGTCTAGGGTTTAGGATTTAGGGTTCAGCATTTAGGGTTCAGGATTTTGGGTTTAGGGTTTTGGGTTTAGGGTTTAGGGTTTAGAATTTACGGTATAGGGTATAGGGTTTAGGGTTTAGGGTATAGGGTCTAGGGTACCGAGTTTTGGATATAGAGTTTAGGGTTCTACCATTAGGGTTTAGGGTATAGGGTTTAGGGTATAAGGTTTAGGATTTTACCATTAGGGATTAGGGTTTAGGGTTTAGGGTTTAGGATTTAGGGTTTAGGGTTCAGCATTTAGGGTATAGGATTTTTGGTTTAGCGTTTGGGGTTTAGGGTTTAGAGTTTTACCATTAGGGTTTAGGGTTTAGTGTTTAGGGTTCAGGGTTTAGGTTTTAGAGTTTAGGTTTTAGAGTTTAGGGTTTAGGGTTTAGGGTTTAGGGTTCAGGATTTGGGATTTTACCATTAAGGCTTAGGGTTTAGGGTTTAGGATTTTACCATTAGGGTGTTGGATATTACCATTAGGGTTTAAGGTTTAGGGTTTAGAATTTAGGGTTTTTCCAATAGAGTTAGGGTTTTATCAATAGGGTTTAGGGTTTAAGGTCTAGGGTTTAGGATTGAGGGTTCAGCATTTAGGGCTTAGGATTTTAGGTTTAGCGTTTAGGGTTTAGGCTTTACGGCCTAGGGTTTACCATTTTGGTTTAGGGTTTAGGGCTTAGGGTTTTACCAATAGGGTTTAAGGTTTAGGGTCTAGGGGGATTTAGGGTCAACATTTGGGGTTTAGGATTTTGGGTTTAAGGTTTAAGGTTTAGGGTTTAGGGTTTAGGGTTTAGGGTGTAGGGTATAGGGTATAGGGTTTAGGGTTTAGGGTATAGGGTCTAGGGTACCGGGTTTTGGGTATAGGGTTTAGGGTTTAGGATTTTACCATTAGGGATTAGGGTTTCGGGTTTAGGGTTTAGGATTTAGGGTTTAGGGTTTAGGGTCTTGGGTTTAGGGTTTAGGGTTTAGGGTTTAGGGTTTAGGGTTTAGGGTTTTACCATTAGGGTTTAGGGTTTAGGGTTTAGGGTTCAGGGTTTAGGTTTTAGAGTTTAGGGTTTAGGGTTTAGGGTTTAGGGTCTAGGGTCTAGGATTTAGGGTTCAGCATTTAGGGTTTAGGATTTTAGGTTTAGCCTTTAGGGTTTAGGGTTTAGGGTTTTACCATTAGGGTTTAGGGTTTAGGGTTTAGGGTTCAGGGTTTAGGTTTTAGAGTTTAGGGTTTAGGGTTTAGGGTTTAGGGTTTAGGGTTTAGGGTTTTTCCAAGTTTAGGGTTTTACCAATAGGGTTTAGGGTTTAGGGTATAGGGTTAGGATTTAGGGTTCAGGATTTAGGGCTTAGGATTTTAGGTTTAGCGTTTAGGGTTTAGGCTTTTGGGTCTAGGGTTTACTATTATGGTTTAGGGTTTAGGGTTTAGGGTTTTACCAATAAGGTTTAGTGTTTAGGGTTTAGGGTCTAGGGGGATTTAGGGTTCAGCATGTAGGGTTTAGGAATTTGGTTTTAGGGTTTAAGGTTTAGGGTTTAATGTTTAGGTTTAGGGTTTAGGGTATAGGGTATAGGGTTTAGGGTTTAGGGTATAGGGTCTAGGGTACCGAGTTTTGGGTATAGGGTTTAGGGTTTTACCATTAGGGTCTAGGGTTTAGGGTTTAGGGTTTAGGGTTTAGGGTTTTGGGTTTAGGGTATAGGGTTTAGGCTTTAGGATTTTACCATTAGGGGTTAGGGTTTCGGCTTTAGGGATTAGGGTTTCGGGTTTAGGTTTTAGTATTTAGGGTTTAGGGTCTAGGGTTTAGGGTTTAGGGTTTAGGATCTAGGGTTTAGGGTTTAGGGTCTAGGGTCTAGGGGTTAGTGTTTAGTGTTTAATGTTTAGGATTTAGGGTTTAGGGTTTAGGGTTTAGGGTTTAGGGTTTAGGGTTCAGGGTTTAGGGTTCAGGGTTCAGGGTTCAGGGTTCAGGGTTCAGGGTTTAGGGTTTAGGTTTTAGGGTTTAGGGTTTAGGGTTTAGGGTCTAGGGTCTAGGACTTAGGGTTCAGCATTTAGGGTTTAGGATTGTAGGTTTAGCGTTTGGGTTTTATGGTTTAGGGTTTTGCGATTAGGGTTTAGGGTTTAGTGTTTAGGATTCAGGGTTTAGGTTTTAGAGTTTAGGGTTTAGGGTTTAGGGTTTAGGGTTTAAGGTTTAAGGTTTAGGGTTTAGGGTTTAGGGTTTAGGGTCTAGGGTTTAGGGTTTAGGGTTTAGGGTATAGGGTTTAGGGTTTAGGATTTTACCATTAGGGATTAGGGTTTCGGGTTTAGGGATTAGGGTTTCGGGTTTAGGGTTTAGGATTTAGGGTTTAGGGTTTAGGGTCTAGGGTTTAGGGTTTAGGGTTTACGATATAGGGTTTAGGGTTTAGGTTCTAGGGTCTAGGGTTTAGGGTTTAGGGTTTAATGTTTAGGATTTAGGGTTTAGGGTTTAGGGTTTAGGGTTTAGGGTTTAGGATTTAGGGTTTAGGGTTTAGGGTTTATGGTTTAGGGTTTAGGGTTTAAGGTTTAGGGTTTATGGTTTAGGGTTTAGGGTTTAGGGTTTAGGGTTTAGGGTTTTACCATTAGGGTTTAGGGCTTAGGGTTTTGAGTTCAGGGTTTAAGTTTTAGAGTTTAGGGTTTAGGGTTTAGGGTTTAGGGTCTAGGGTTTAGGATTTTGGGTTCAGCATTTAGGGTTTAGGATTTTAGGTTTAGCGTTTGGGGTTTTGGGTTTAGGGTTTAGGGTTTAGGGTTTAGGGTTTAGGGTTTAGGGTTTAGGGTTTTTCCAATAGGGTTTAGGGTTTAGCGTTTAGGGTTTAGGGTTTAGGGTGTAGGGTTTAGGGTTTAGGGTTTAGGGTTTAGGGTTTAGGGTTTAGGGTTTAGGGTTTAGGGTTTAGGGTTTAGGGTTTAGGGTTTAGGGTTTAGGGTTTAGGGTTTTACCATTAGGGTTTAGGGTTTAGGGTTTAGGGTTCAGGGTTTAGGTTTTAGAGTTTAGGGTTTTGGGTTTAGGGTTTAGGGTCTAGGGTCAGGGATTTAGGGTTCATCATTTAGGGCTTAGGATTATAGGTTTAGCGTTTGGGGTTTAGGGTTTAGGGTTTTTGTTACACCAAAAAGGTATAGTACAAAGTTTCAGTACAACAAGCTGTACTTTTTAACCTTAAAATACACTTCTGGTTCAGACTGCAAGTATACAATCCTACCGCGTAGTATATCGTCGGGTATCGATCACAAGGACGGTTCAAGTGTTATCCGGACTCTACCTAGGTTAATTAAAAACTAGAAGTTGGAAGGGTTGATTTTGGTTGTTTATGTTTCCTACAGATTCAAGGTAATAATAAAGTGCAAGAAAGAAGATTAAACTGGTTTTAATCAATAATATAAAGCGTTCCCAGGGTTAAGACTTCTTCTCAGTTTTGCCCTCTGACTGTCCTGTCCGGGCCGTGTCATTTCCTACACGGGCCGTGTCATTTCGCTACACGGTCCGTGTCAGTCTCGGGTTAATGCAGCAGCTATTGTTTCTTTGTATCGTTCCTTTGTGTAGGGTTCTACTGACCGGACCTAATGTTTCTGGACCTCAACTGCCGTTTGTTGGTTCATCAACTTGGTACGGAAACTGCAATATATGCCCTCGTCGGGTTCTAGACCTCAACTTTCGTGTGTTGGTCCCTACTACCTAGTTGCTTGATTGGTATACTAAAGGTAACTCCTATCCGCCGATAGAGAGTAACTTTCACCTTCCGGTTACTACTTGGTTTCACCTCCCGGATCACAAATCCTACCTCATGTACTTAGTTTGGTTGAGAGACGTTAAAGGGCTATAATGCCTTATAGATGTGATTATTCATCTAGTGGCAAACCAATATAAGTCAAACACTTCAATCTAAGCAATTAAAATACTACTCAATCAATCAAACACAAATTTCAATACAAAGATTCAATAACTAGCATGCAAGACAAAACATTCGATTACATCAAAACCCTAGAAACAAAGTAAATTACTCACTCATAGTTCTAAAACAGCAAATACAAATAGAGATAGAGTTGATCATGACAAAACCCAAAGTGCAAAGAAGATCAATCGAAAGTGCAAGAAATTCGCTTCTCCAATTCGCCTCCAAGCTTAGCCGCCAAAGACAAACCCTAGAACGTGCTCTCCTGTTCCAGAATGACCTTTCCTGGAGAGAAATCCCGATTATATGCTTGATTGGTCGACCTTCCATCAATAGCCTACTTTCCAGATTTCTGGATCTGTTTCCGGATTTGCTTGACACGGGCCATGTCAAATCTGTCCGGCCCGTGTTAATTTGTGTTCTTTCAGTGGTCGAGTCAGCAGTTGCTTGTGGTCGGATCAGTGGTCGAGTCGAGGTTGACACGGCCCGTGTGGAATGTGACACGGACCGTGTTGAGACTTCTTGATTCCAGATTTTCTCCTCGATTTCGCCCGAATCCTGCAAAATAAGATAAACTTGCAGCAGTACCACATTCTAAAGATATTCAATGAAATACAACTGAATTAATGAGTTTAAACACAAGTTCGGTACGATTTGAAGGTCGAAATATAGATAAGTTTGTGAGATATCAGTTTTACCATTAGGGTTTAGGGTTTAGGGTTTAGGGTTCAGGGTTCAGGGTTTAGGTTTTAGGGTTTAATGTTTATGGTTTAGGGTTTAGGGTTTAGGTTTAGGGTTTAGGGTTTTTCTAATAGGGTTTAGGGTTTTACCAATTGGGTTTAGGGTTTAGGGTTTAGGGTATAGGGTTAAGGATTTAGGGTTCAGCATTTAGAAGCTTAGGATTTTAGGTTTAGCGTTTAGGGTTTACGCTTTAGGGTCTAGGGTTTAACATTATGGTTTACGGTTTAGGGTTTAGGGTTTTACCAATAGGGTTTATTGTTTAGGGTTTAGGATCTAGGGGGATTTAGGGTTCAGCATTTAGGGTTTAGGATTTTGATTTTAGGGTTTAAGGTTTAGGGTTTAGGGTTTAGGTTTTAGGATTTAGGGTATAGGGAGGGTTTAGGGTTTAGGGTATGGGGTCTAGGGTATCGGGTTTTGGGTATATGGTTTAGGGTTTTACCATTATTGTCTAGGGTTTAGGGTTTAGGGTATAGGGTTCAGGGTTTAGGATTTTACCATTAGGGATTAGGTATTCGGGTTTAGGGATTAGGGTTTCGGGTTTAGGGTTTAGGATTTAGGGTTTAGGGTTTAGGGTTTAGGGTTTAGGGTTTAGGGTTTAGGGTTTAGGATCTAGGGTTTAGGGTTTAGGTTCTAGGGTTTAGGGTTTAGGGTTTAGGGTTTAATGTTTAGGATTTAGGGTTTAGGGTTTAGGGTTTAGGGTTTAGGGTTTAGGGTTTAGGGTATAGGGTATAGGGTTTAGGGTTTAGGGTTTTACCATTAGGGTTTAGGGTTTAGGGTTTAGGGTTCAGGGTTTAGGTTTTAGAGTTTAAGGTTTAGGGTTTAGGGTTTAGGGTCTAGGGTGTAGGATTTAGGGTTCCGCATTTAGGGTTTAGGATTTTAGGTTTAGCGTTTGGGGTTTAGGGTTTAGGGTTTTACCATTAGGGTTCAGGGTTTAGTGTTTAGGGTTCAGGGTTTAGGTTTTAGAGTTTAGGGTTTAGGGTTTAGGGTTTTGGGTTTAGGATTTTTCCAATAGGGTTTAGGGTTTTACCAATAGGGTTTAGGGTTTAGGTTTTAGGATTTGGGGTATAGGGTATAGGGTTTAGGGTTTAGGGTATAGGGTCTAGGGTACCGAGTTTTGGGTTAAATGTTTAGGATTTAGGGTTTTGGGTTTAGGGTTTAGGATTTAGGGTTTAGGGTTTAGAGTTTAGGGTTTAGGGTTTAGGGTTTTTTGAATAGGGTTTAGGGTTTTACCATTAGGGTTTAGGGGTTAGGGTTTTACCATTAGGGATTAGGGTTTAGGGTTTAGGGTTTAGGGTTTAGGGTATAGGTTCTAGGGTACCGGGTTTTGGGTATAGGGTTTAGGGTTTTACCATTAGGGTGTAGGGTTTAGGGTTTTGGGTTTAGGGTATAGGGTTTAGGGTTTAGGAGTTAACCATTAGGGATTAGGGTTTCGGGTTTTAGGGTTTAGGATTTAGGGTTTGTGGTTTAGGGTCTTGGGTTTAGGGTTTAGGGTTTAGGATTTAGTGTTTAGGGTTTAGGGTTTAGGGTTTAGGGTTTAGGGTTTAGTTTAGGATTTAGGTTTAGGGTTTAGGGTTTAGGGTTTAGGGTTTAGGGTTTAGGGTTTAGGGTTTAGGGTTTAGGGTTTAGGGTTTAGGGTTTAGGGTTTAGGGTTTAGGGTTTTACCATTAGGGTTTAGGGTTTAGGGTTCAGGGTTTAGGTTTTAGAGTTTAGGGTTTTGGGTTTAGGGTTTAGGGTCTAGGGTGAGGGATTTAGGGTTCAGCATTTAGGGCTTAGGATTATAGGTTTAGCTTTTGGGGTTTAGGGTTTAGGGTTTTTGTTACACCAAAAAGGTATAGTACAAAGTTTCAGTACAGAAAGCTGTACTTTTTAACCTTAAAATACACTTCTGGATCAGACTGCAAGTATACAATCCTACCGCGTAGTATATCGTCGGGTATCGATCACAGGGACGGTTCAAGTGTTATCCGGACTCTACCTAGGTTAATTAAAAACTAGAAGTTGGAAGGGTTGATTTTGGTTGTTTATGTTTCCTACAGATTCAAGGTAATAATAAAGTGCAAGAAAGAAGATTAAACTGGTTTTAATCAATAATAAAGAGCGTTCCCAGGGTTAAGACTTCATCTCAGTTTTGCCCTCTGACTGTCCTGTCCGGGCCGTGTCATTTCCTACACGGGCCGTGTCATTTCGCTACACGGTCCGTGTCAGTCTCGGGTTAATGCAGCAGCTATTGTTTCTTTGTATCGTTCCTTTGTGTAGGGTTCTACTGACCGGACCTAATGTTTCTGGACCTCAACTGCCGTTTGTTGGTTCATCAACTTGGTACGGAAACTGCAATATATGCCCTCGTCGGGTTCTAGACCTCAACTTTCGTGTGTTGGTCCCTACTACCTAGTTGCTTGATTGGTATACTAAAGGTAACTCCTATCCGCCGATAGAGAGTAACTTTCACCTTCCGGTTACAACTTGGTTTCACCTCCCGGATCACAAATCCTACCTCATGTACTTAGTTTGGTTGAGAGACGTTAAAGGGCTATAATGCCTTATAGATGTGATCATTCATCTAGTGGCAAACCAATATAAGTCAAACACTTCAATCTAAGCAATTAAAATACTACTCAATCAATCAAACACAAATTTCAATACAAAGATTCAATAACTAGCATGCAAGACAAAACATTCGATTACATCAAAACCCTAGAAACAAAGTAAATTACTCACTCATAGTTCTAAAACAGCAAATACAAATAGAGATAGAGTTGATCATGACAAAACCCAAAGTGCAAAGAAGATCAATCGAAAGTGCAAGAAATTCGCTTTTCCAATTCGCCTCCAAGCTTAGCCGCCAAAGACAAACCCTAGAACGTGCTCTCCTGTTCCAGAATGACCTTTCCTGGAGAGAAATCCCGATTATATGCTTGATTGGTCGACCTTCCATCAATAGCCTAATTTCCAGATTTCTGGATCTGTTTCAGGATTTGCTTGACACGGGCCATGTCAAATCTGTCCGGCCCGTGTTAACTTGTGTTCTTTCAGTGGTCGAGTCAGCAGTTGCTTGTGGTCGGATCAGTGGTCGAGTCGAGGTTGACACGGCCCGTGTGGAATGTGACACGGACCGTGTAGAGACTTCTTGATTCCAGATTTTCTCCTCGATTTCGCCCGAATCCTGCAAAAAAGATAAACTTGCAGCAGTACCACATTCTAAAGATATTCAATGAAATACAACTGAATTAATGAGTTTAAACACAAGTTTGGTACAATTTGAAGGTCGAAATATAGATAAGTTTGTGAGATATCAGTTTTACCATTAGGGTTTAGGGTTTAGGGTTTAGGGTTCAGGGTTCAGGGTTCAGGGTTTAGGTTTTAGGGTTTAGGGTTTATGGTTTAGGGTTTAGGATTTAGGGTTTAGGGTTTAGGGTTTTTCTAATAGGGTTTAGGGTTTTACCAATTGGGTTTAGGGTTTAGGGTTTAGGGTATAGGGTTAAGGATTTAGGGTTCAGCATTTAGAAGCTTAGGATTTTAAGTTTAGCGTTTAGGGTTTACGCTTTAGGGTCTAGGGTTTACCATTATGGTTTACGGTTTAGGGTTTAGGGTTTTACCAATAGGGTTTAGTGTTTAGGGTTTAGGATCTAGGGGGATTTAGGGTTCAGCATTTAGGGTTTAGGATTTTGGTTTTAGGGTTTAAGGTTTAGGGTTTAGGGTTTAGGTTTTAGGATTTAGGGTATAGGGATGGTTTAGGGTTTAGGGTATGGGGTCTAGGGTATCGGGTTTTGGGTATATGGTTTAGGGTTTTACCATTATGGTCTAGGGTTTAGGGTTTAGGGTATAGGGTTCAGGGTTTATGATTTTACCATTAGGGATTAGGGTTTTGGGTTTAGGGATTAGGGTTTCGGTTTAGGGTTTAGGATTTAGGGTTTAGGGTTTAGGGTTTAGGGTTGAGGGTTTAGGGTTTAGGATCTAGGGTGTAGGGTTTAGGTTCTAGGGTTTAGGGTTTAGGGTTTAGGGTTTAATGTTTAGGATTTAGGGTATAGGGTATAGGGTTTAGGGTTTAGGGTTTTACCATTTGGGTTTATGGTTTAGGGTTTAGGGTTCAGGGCTTAGGTTTTAGAGTTTAAGGTTTAGGGTTTAGGGTTTAGGGTCTGGGGTGTAGGATTTAGGGTTCCGCATTTAGGGTTTAGGATTTTAGGTTTAGCGTTTGGGGTTTAGGGTTTAGGGTTTTACCATTAGGGTTCAGGGTTTAGTGTTTAGGGTTCAGGGTTTAGGTTTTATAGTTTAGGGTTTAGGGTTTAGGGTTTTGGGTTTAGGGTTTTTCCAATAGGGTTTAGGGTTTTACCAATAGGGTTTAGGGTTTAGGTTTTAGGATTTGGGGTATAGGGTATAGGGTTTAGGGTTTAGGGTATAGGGTCTAGGGTACCGAGTTTTGGGTATAGGGTTTTGGGTTTACCATTAGGGATTTGGGTTTCGGGTTTAGGGATTAGGGTTTCGGGTTTAGGGTTTGGGATTTAGGGTTTATGGTTTAGGGTCTAGGGTCTAGGGTTTAGGGTCTAGGGTTTAGGGTTTAGGGTCTAGGGTTTAGGGTTTAGGGTTAGGGTCTAGGGTCTAGGGTCTAGGGTCTAGGGTATAAGGTTTAGGGTTTAGGGTTTAGGGTTTTACAATTAGGGTTTAGGGTTTAGGGTTTAGGGTTCAGGGTTTAGGTTTTAGAGTTTAGGGTTTAGGGTTTAGGGTTTAGGGTCTAGGGTCTAGGATTTAGGGTTCAGCATTTAGGGTTTAGGATTTTAGGTTTAGCGTTTGGGGTTTAGGGTTTAGGGTTTTACTATTAGTGTTCAGGGTTCAGGGTTTAGGTTTTAGAGTTTAGGGTTTAGGGTTTACGGTTTACGGTTTAGGGTTTTTCCTATAGGGTTTAGGGTTTTACCAATAGGGTTTAGGTTTTAGGATTTAGGGTATAGGGTTTAGGGTGTAGGGTCTAGGGTACCGGGTTTTGGGTATAGGGTTTTACCATTAGGGTCTAGGGTTTAGGGTTTAGGGTTTAGGGTATTGGGTTTAGAGTTTAGGATTTTACCATTAGGGATTAGGGTTTCGGGTGTAGGGATTAGGGTTTCGGGTTTAGGGTTTAGGATTTAGGGTTTAGGGTTTGGGGTCTAGGGTTTAGGGTTTAGGGTTTAGGATTTAGGGTTTAGGGTTTAGGGTATAGGGTTTAGGGTTTAGGGCTTAATGTTTAGGGTTTAGGGTTTAGGGTTTAGGGTTTAGGGTTTAGGGTTTAGGGTTTAGGGTTTAGGGTTTAGGGTTTAGGGTTTAGGATTTAGGGTTTAGGGTTTAGAGTTTAGGGTTTAGGGTTTAGGGTTTTTTGAATAGGGTTTAGGATTTAGGGTTTTGGGTTTATGGTTTATGGTTTGGGGTTTAGGGTTTAGGGTTTTACCATTAGGGACTAGGGTTTAGGGTTTAGGGTTTAGGGTGGTGGTCTAGGGTCCAGGGTTTAGGGTTTAGGGTTAGGGTTTAGGGTTTAGGGTTTAGGGTTTAGGGCCTAGGGCCTAGGGTTGGGGTCTGGGGTCTAGGGTCTAGGGTCTAGGGTCTATGGTCTAGGGTTTAAGGTTTAATGTTTAGGGTTTAGGGTTTAGGGTGTAGGATTTAGGGTTTAGGATTTAGGGTTTAGGGTTTAGGGTTTTGGGTTTAGGGTTTTTCCAATAGGGTTTAGGGTTTTACCAATAGGGTTTAGGGTTTAGGTTTTAGGATTTAGGGTATAGGGTATAGGGTTTAGGGTTTAGGGTATAGGGTCTAGGGTACCGAGTTTTGGGTATAGGGTTTTGGGTTTACCATTAGGGTCTTGGGTTTAGGGTTTAGGGTTTAGGGTATAGGGTTTAGGGGTTAGGATTTTACCATTAGGGATTTGGGGTTCGGGTTTAGGGATTAGGGTTTCGGGTTTAGGGTTTGGGATTTAGGGTTTAGGGTTTAGGGTCTAGGGTTTAGGGTTTAGGGTCTAGGGTATAGGGTCTAGGGTCTAGGGTCTAGGGTTAGGGTCTAGGGTCTAGGGTCTAGGGTCTAGGGTCTAGGGTCTAGGGTTTAGGGTTTAGGGTTTAGGGTTTAGGGTTTAGGATTTTACAATTAGGGTTTAGGGTTTAGGGTTTATGGTTCAGGGTTTAGGTTTTAGAGTTTAGGGTTTAGGGTTTAGGGTTTAGGGTCTAGGGTCTAGGATTTAGGGTTCAGCATTTAGGCTTTAGGATTTTAGGTTTAGCGTTTGGGGTTTAGGGTTTAGGGTTTTACCATTAGTGTTCAGGGTTCAGGGTTTAGGTTTTAGAGTTTAGGGTTTAGGGTTTAGGGTTTACGGTTTACGGTTTACGGTTTAGGGTTTTTCCAATAGGGTTTAGGGTTTTACCAATAGGGTTTAGGGTTTAGGTTTTAGGATTTAGGGTATAGGGTTTAGGGTGTAGGGTATAGGGTCTAGGGTACCGGGTTGTGGGTATAGGGTTAAGGGTTTTACCATTAGGGTCTAGGGTTTAGGGTTTAGGGTTTAGGGTATTGGGTTTAGAGTTTAGGATTTTACCATTAGGGATTAGGGTTTCGGGTTTAGGGATTAGGGTTTCTGGTTTAGGGTTTAGGATTTAGGGTTTAGGGTTTAGGGTCTAGGGTTTAGGGTTTAGGGTTTAGGATTTAGGGTTTAGGGTTTAGGGTCTAGGGTTTAGGGTTTAGGGCTTAATGTTTAGGGTTTAGGGTTTAGGGTTTAGGGTGTATGGTTTAGGGTTTAGGGTTTAGGGTTTAGGGTTTAGGGTTTAGGATTTAGGGTTTAAGGTTTAGAGTTTAGGGTTTAGGGTTTAGGGTTTTTTGAATAGGGTTTAGGGTTTAGGGTTTTGGGTTCATGGTTTATGGTTTGGGGTTTAGGGTTTAGGGTTTTACCATTAGGGACTAGGGTTTAGGGTTTAGGGTTTAGGGTGGTGGTCTAGGGTCCAGGGTTTAGGGTTTAGGGTTAGGGTTTAGGGTTTAGGATTTAGGGTTTAGGGCCTAGGGCCTAGGGCCTAGGGCCTAGGGTCTGGGGTCTGGGGTCTAGGGTCTAGGGTCTAGGGTCTATGGTCTAGGGTTTAAGGTTTAATGTTTAGGGTTTAGGGTTTAGGGTGTAGGATTTAGGGTTTAGGATTTAGGGTTTAGGGTTTAGGGTTTTGGGTTTAGGGTTTTTCCAATAGGGTTTAGGGTTTTACCAATAGGGTTTAGGGTTTAGGTTTTAGGATTTAGGGTATAGGGTATAGGGTTTAGGGTTTAGGGTATAGGGTCTAGGGTACCGAGTTTTGGGTATAGGGTTTTGGGTTTACCATTAGGGTCTTGGGTTTAGGGTTTAGGGTTTAGGGTATAGGGTTTAGGGGTTAGGATTTTACCATTAGGGATTTGGGTTTCGGGTTTAGGGATTAGGGTTTCGGGTTTAGGGTTTGGGATTTACGGTTTAGGGTTTAGGGTCTAGGGTTTAGGGTTTAGGGTCTAGGGTATAGGGTTTATGGTCTAGGGTCTAGGGTCTAGGGTTAGGGTTTAGGGTTTAGGGTCTAGGGTCTAGGGTCTAGGGTTTAAGGTTTAGGGTTTAGGGTTTAGGGTTTAGGGTTTAGGATTTTACAATTAGGGTTTAGGGTTTAGGGTTTAGGGTTCAGGGTTTAGGTTTTAGAGTTTAGGGTTTAGGGTTTAGGGTTTAGGGTCTAGGGTCTAGGATTTAGGGTTCAGCATTTAGGGTTTAGGATTTTAGGTTTAGCGTTTGGGGTTTAGGGTTTAGGGTTTTACCATTAGTGTTCAGGGTTCAGGGTTTAGGTTTTAGAGTTTAGGGTTTACGGTTTACGGTTTACGGTTTACGGTTTAGGGTTTTTCCAATAGGGTTTAGGGTTTTACCAATAGGGTTTAGGGTTTAGGTTTTAGGATTTAGGGTATAGGGTTTAGGGTGTAGGGTATAGGGTCTAGGGTACCGGGTTTTGGGTATAGGGTTAAGGGTTTTACCATTAGGGTCTAGGGTTTAGGGTTTAGGGTTTAGGGTATTGGGTTTAGAGTTTAGGATTTTACCATTAGGGATTAGGGTTTCGGGTTTAGGGATTAGGGTTTCGGGTTTAGGGTTTAGGATTTAGGGTTTAGGGTTTAGGGTCTAGGGTTTAGGGTTTAGAGTTTAGGATTTAGGGTTTAGGGTTTAGGGTCTAGGGTTTAGGGTTTAGGGCTTAATGTTTAGGGTTTAGGGTTTAGGGTGTATGGTTTAGGGTTTAGGGTTTAGGGTTTAGGATTTAGGGTTTAGGGTTTAGAGTTTAGGGTTTAGGGTTTAGGGTTTTTTGAATAGGGTTTAGGGTTTTGGGTTTATGGTTTATGGTTTGGGGTTTAGGGTTTTAGGGTTTAGGGTTTTACCATTAGGGACTAGGGTTTAGGGTTTAGGGTTTAGGGTGGTGGTCTAGGGTCCAGGGTTTAGGGTTTAGGGTTAGGGTTTAGGGTTTAGGGCCTAGGGCCTAGGGTCTGGGGTCTGGGGTCTAGGGTCTAGGGTCTAGGGTCTATGGTCAAGGGTTTAAGGTTTAATGTTTAGGGTTTAGGGTTTAGGGTGTAGGATTTAGGGTTTAGGATTTAGGGTTTAGGGTTTAGTGTTTAGGGTTTAGGGTTTTTTGAATAGGGTTTAGGGTTTAGGGTTTTACCATTAGGGTGTAGTATTTTACCAATTGGGTTTAGCGTTTAGGGTTTAGGCTTTAGGGTTTAGGGTTTAGGGTTTAGGGTTTAGGGTTTAGGGTTTAGGGTTTAGGGTTTAGGGTTTAGGGTTTAGGGTTTAGGGTTTAGTGCTTAGTGCTTAGGGTTTAGAGTTTAGGGTTTAGAGTTTAGGGTTTAGAGTTTAGGGTTTAGGGTTTTACCAATATGGTTAAGGGTTTTACCAATAGCGTTTAGGGTTTTACCGATAGGGTTTACTGTTTAGGATTTAGGTTTTCGAGTTTAGGGTTTAGGGTTTAGGGTGGGTTTAGGGTTTAGGGTTTAGAGTTTAGGGTTTAGGGTTTAGGGTTTAGGGTTTTTCCAATAGGGTTTAGGGTTTAGGGTTTTACCAATAGGGTTTAGGGTTTAGGGTTTAGGGTTTAGGGTGTATGGTTTAGGACTTAGGGTTCAGCATTTAGGGTTTAGTGTTTAGGGTTTAGGGTTTAGGGTTTAGGGTTTTACCATTAGGGTTTAGGGTTTAGGTTTTAGAGTTTGGGGTTTAGGGTTTAGGGTTTAGGGTCTAGGGTCTAGGGTTTAGGGTTTAGGGTTTAGGGTTTAGGGTTTAGGGTTTAGGGTTTAGGGTTTAGCGTTTGGGGTCTAGGGTCTAGGGTCTAGGGTTAGGGTCTAGGGTCTAGGGTCTAGGGTTTAGGGTTTAGGGTTTAGGGTTTAGGGTTTAGGGTTTAGGGTTTAGGGTCTAGGGTCTAGGGTCTAGGGTCTAGGGTCTAGGGTTAGGGTCTAGGGTTAGGGTCTAGGGTCTAGGGTCTAGGGTTTAGGGTTTACGGTTTAGGGTTTAGGGTTTAGGGTTTAGGGTTTAGGGTTTAGGGTATAGGGTATAGGGTATAGGGTTTAGGGTTTTACCATTTGGGTTTAGGGTTTAGGGTTTAGGGTTTAGGGTTCAGGGCTTAGGTTTTAGAGTTTAAGGTTTAGGGTTTAGGGTTTAGGGTTTGGGGTGTAGGATTTAGGGTTCCGCATTTAGGGTTTAGGATTTTAGGTTTAGCGTTTGGGGTTTAGGGTTTAGGGTTTAGGGTTTTACCATTAGGGTTCAGGGTTTAGTGTTTAGGGTTCAGGGTTTAGGTTTTATAGTTTAGGGTTTAGGGTTTAGGGTTTTGGGTTTAGGGTTTTTCCAATAGGGTTTAGGGTTTTACCAATAGGGTTTAGGGTTTAGGTTTTAGGATTTGGGGTATATGGTATAGGGTTTAGGGTTTAGGGTATAGGGTTTAGGGTACCGAGTTTTGGGTATAGGGTTTTGGGTTTACCATTAGGGTCTTGGGTTTAGGGTTTAGGGTTTAGGGTATAGGGTTTAGGGTTTAGGATTTTACCATTAGGGATTTGGGTTGCGGGTTTAGGGATTAGGGTTCCGGGTTTAGGGTTTGGGATTTAGGGTTTAGGGTTTAGGGTCTAGGGTCTAGGGTCTAGGGTTTAGGGTCTAGGGTTTAGGGTTTAGGGTCTAGGGTCTAGGGTTTAGGGTTAGGGTCTAGGGTCTAGGGTCTAGGGTCAAGGGTGTAAGGTTTAGGGTTTAGGGTTTAGGGTTTAGTGTTTAGGGTTTAGGGTTTTACAATTAGGGTTTAGGGTTTAGGGTTTAGGGTTCAGGGTTTAGGGTTTAGGGTTTAGGGTTTAGGGTTTAGGGTTTAGGGTCTAGGGTCTAGGATTTAGGGTTCAGCATTTAGGGTTTAGGATTTTAGGTTTAGCGTTTGGGGTTTAGGGTTTAGGGTTTTACCATTAGTGTTCAGGGTTCAGGGTTTAGGTCTTAGAGTTTAGGGTTTAGGGTTTACGGTTTACGGTTTCCGGTTTACGGTTAAGGGTTTTTCCAATAGGGTTTAGGGTTTTACCAATAGGGTTTAGGGTTTAGGTTTTAGGATTTAGGGTATAGGGTTTGGGGTGTAGGGTATAGGGTCTAGGGTACCGGGTTGTGGGTATCGGGTTAAGGGTTTTACCATTAGGGTCTAGGGTTTAGGGTTTAGGGTTTAGGGTATTGGGTTTAGAGTTTAGGATTTTACCATTAGGGATTAGGGTTTCGGGTTTAGGGATTAGGGTTTCGGGTTTAGGGTTTAGGATTTAGGGTTTAGGGTTTGGGTCTAGGGTTTAGGGTTTAGGGTTTGGATTTGGGTTTAGGGTTTAGGGTCTAGGGTTTAGGGTTTAGGGCTTAATGTTTAGGGTTTAGGGTTTAGGGTTTAGGGTGTATGGTTTAGGGTTTAGGGTTTAGGGTTTAGGGTTTAGGATTTAGGGTTTAGGGTTTAGAGTTTAGGGTTTAGGGTTTAGGGTTTTTTGAATAGGGTTTAGGGTTTAGGGTTTTGGGTTTATGGTTTATGGTTTGGGGTTTAGGGTTTAGGGTTTTACCATTAGGGACTAGGGTTTAGGGTTTAGGGTTTAGGGTGGTGGTCTAGGGTCCAGGGTTTAGGGTTTAGGGTTAGGGTTTAGGGTTTAGGGTTTAGGGTTTAGGGCCTAGGGCCTAGGGTCTGGGGTCTGGGGTCTAGGGTCTAGGGTCTAGGGTCTATGGTCTAGGGTTTAAGGTTTAATGTTTAGGGTTTAGGGTTTAGGGTGTAGGATTTAGGGTTTAGGATTTAGGTTTTAGGGTTTAGGGTTTTGGGTTTAGGGTTTCTCCAATAGGGTTTAGGGTTTTACCAATAGGGTTTAGGGTTTAGGTTTTAGGATTTAGGGTATAGGGTATAAGGTTTAGGGTTTAGGGTATAGGGTCTAGGGTACCGAGTTTTGGGTATAGGGTTTTGGGTTTACCATTAGGGTCTTGGGTTTAGGGTTTAGGGTTTAGGGTATAGGGTATAGGGGTTAGGATTTTACCATTAGGGATTTGGGTTTCGGGTTTAGGGATTAGGGTGTCGGGTTTAGGGTTTGGGATTTAGGGTTTAGGGTTTAGGGTCTAGGGTATAGGGTTTAGGGTCTAGGGTCTAGGGTCTAGGGTTAGGGTCTAGGGTCTAGGGTCTAGGGTCTAGGGTCTAGGGTCTAGGGTTTAAGGTTTAGGGTTTAGGGTTTAGGGTTTAGGGTTTAGGATTTTACAATTAGGGTTTAGGGTTTAGGGTTTAGGGTTCAGGGTTTAGGTTTTAGAGTTTAGGGTTTAGGGTTTAGGGTTTAGGCTCTAGGGTCTAGGATTTAGGGTTCAGCATTTAGGGTTTAGGATTTTAGGTTTAGCGTTTGGGGTTTAGGGTTTAGGGTTTTACCATTAGTGTTCAGGGTTCAGGGTTTAGGTTTTAGAGTTTAGGGTTTAGGGTTTACGGTTTACGGTTTTCGGTTTACGGTTTAGGGTTTTTCCAATAGGGTTTAGGGTTTTACCAATAGGGTTTAGGGTTTAGGTTTTAGGATTTAGGGTATAGGGTTTGGGGTGTAGGGTATAGGGTCTAGGGTACCGGGTTGTGGGTATAGGGTTAAGGGTTTTACCATTAGGGTCTAGGGTTTAGGGTTTAGGGTTTAGGGTATTGGGTTTAGAGTTTAGGATTTTACCATTAGGGATTAGGGTTTCGGGTTTAGGGATTAGGGTTTCGGGTTTAGGGTTTAGGATTTAGGGTTTAGGGTTTAGGGTCTAGGGTTTAGGGTCTAGGGTTTAGGGTTTAGGGTTTAGGATTTAGGGTTTAGGGTTTAGGGTCTAGGGTTTAGGGTTTAGGGCTTAATGTTTAGGGTTTAGGGTTTAGGGTTTAGGGTGTATGGTTTAGGGTTTAGGGTTTAGGGTTTAGGATTTAGGGTTTAGGGTTTAGAGTTTAGGGTTTAGGGTTTAGGGTTTTATGAATAGGGTTTAGGGTTTAGGGTTTTGGGTTTATGGTTTATGGTTTGGGGTTTAGGGTTTAGGGTTTTTCCATTAGGGACTAGGGTTTAGGGTTTAGGGTTTAGGGTGGTGGTCTAGGGTCCAGGGTTTAGGGTTTAGGGTTAGGGTTTAGGGTTGAGGGTTTAGGGTTTAGGGCCTAGGGCCTAGGGTCTGGGGTCTGGGGTCTAGGGTCTAGGGTCTAGGGTCTAAGGTCTAGGGTTTAAGGTTTAATGTTTAGGGTTTAGGGTTTAAGGTGTAGGATTTAGGGTTTAGGATTTAGGGTTTAGGGTTTTGGGTTTAGGGTTTTTCCAATAGCGTTTAGGGTTTTACCAATAGGGTTTAGGGTTTAGGTTTTAGGATTTAGGGTATAGGGTATAGGGTTTAGGGTTTATGGTATAGGGTCTAGGGTACCGAGTTTTGGGTATAGGGTTTTGGGTTTACCATTAGGGTCTTGGGTTTAGGGTTTAGGGTTTAGGGTATAGGGTTTAGGGGTTAGGATTTTACCATTTGGGATTTGGGTTTCGGGTTTAGGGATTAGGGTTTCGGGTTTAGGGTTTGTGATTTAGGGTTTAGGGTTTAGGGTCTAGGGTTTAGGGTTTAGGGTCTAGGGTATATGGTTTAGGGTCTAGGGTCTAGGGTCTAGGGTTAGGGTCTAGGGTCTAGGGTCTAGGGTCTAGGGTTTAAGGTTTAGGGTTTAGGGTTTAGGGTTTAGGGTTTAGGATTTTACAATTAGGGTTTAGGGTTTAGGGTTTAGGGTTCAGGGTTTAGGTTTTAGAGTTTAGGGTTTAGGGTTTAGGGTTTAGGGTCTAGGGTCTAGGGTCTAGGATTTGGGGTTCAGCATTTAGGGTTTAGGATTTTAGGTTTAGCGTTTGGGGTTTAGGGTTTAGGGTTTTACCATTAGTGTTCAGGGTTCAGGGTTTAGGTTTTAGAGTTTAGGGTTTAGGGTTTACGGTTTACGGTTTACGGTTTAGGGTTTTTCCAATAGGGTTTAGGGTTTTACCAATAGGGTTTAGGGTTTAGGTTTTAGGATTTAGGGTATAGGGTTTGGGGTGTAGGGTATAGGGTCTAGGGTACCGGGTTGTGGGTATAGGGTTAAGGGTTTTACCATTAGGGTCTAGGGTTTAGGGTTTAGGGTTTAAGGTATTGGGTTTAGAGTTTAGGATTTTACCATTAGGGATTAGGGTTTCGGGTTTAGGGATTAGGGTTTCGGGTTTAGGGTTTAGGATTTAGGGTTTAGGGTTTAGGGTCTAGGGTTTAGGGTTTAGGGTTTAGGATTTAGGGTTTAGGGTTTAGGGTCTAGGGTATAGGGTTTAGGGCTTAATGTTTAGGGTTTAGGGTTTAGGGTTTAGGGTGTATGGTTTAGGGTTTAGGGTTTAGGGTTTAGGGTTTAGGATTTAGGGTTTAGGGTTTAGAGTTTAGGGTTTAGGGTTTAGGGTTTTTTGAATAGGGTATAGGGTTTAGGGTTTTGGGTTTATGGTTTATGGTTTGGGGTTTAGGGTTTAGGGTTTTACCATTAGGGACTAGGGTATAGGGTTTAGGGTTTAGGGTGGTGGTCTAGGGTCCAGGGTTTAGGGTTTAGGGTTAGGGTTTAGGGTTTAGGGTTTAGGGTTTAGGGTTTAGGGCCTAGGGTCTGGGGTCTGGGGTTTAGGGTCTAGGGTCTATGGTCTATGGTCTAGGGTTTAAGGTTTAATGTTTATGGTTTAGGGTTTAGGGTGCAGGATTTAGGGTTTAGGATTTAGGTGTAAGGGTTTAGGGTTTTGGTATTAGGGTTTTTCCAATAGGGTTTAGGGTTTTACCAATAGGGTTTAGGGTTTAGGTTTTAGGATTTAGGGTATAGGGTATAGGGTTTAGGGTTCAGGGTATAGGGTCTAGGGTACCGAGTTTTGGGTATAGGGTTTTGGGTTTACCATTAGGGTCTTGGGTTTAGGGTTTAGGGTTTAGGGTATAGGGTTTAGGGGTTAGGATTTTACCATTAGGGATTTGGGTTTCGGGTTTAGGGATTAGGGTTTCGGGTTTAGGGTTTGGGATTTAGGGTTTAGGGTTTAGGGTCTAGGGTTTAGGGTTTAGGGTCTAGGGTATAGGGTTTAGGGTCTAGGGTCTAGGGTCTAGGGTTAGGGTCTAGGGTCTAGGGTCTAGGGTCTAGGGTCTAGGGTTTAAGGTTTAGGGTTTAGGGTTTAGGGTTTAGGATTTTACAATTAGGGTTTAGGGTTTAGGGTTTAGGGTTCAGGGTTTAGGTTTTAGAGTTTAGGGTTTAGGGTTTAGGGTTTAGGGTCTAGGGTCTAGGATTTAGGGTTCAGCATTTAGGGTTTAGGATTTTAGGTTTAGCGTTTGGGGTTTGGGGTTTAGGGTTTTACCATTAGTGTTCAGGGTTCAGGGTTTAGGTTTTAGAGTTTAGGGTTTAGGGTTTACGGTTTACGGTTTACGGTTTACGGTTTAGGGTTTTTCCAATAGGGTTTAGGGTTTTACCAATAGGGTTTAGGGTTTAGCTTTTAGGATTTAGGGTATAGGGTTTGGGGTGTAGGGTATAGGGTCTAGGGTACCGGGTTGTGGGTATATGGTTAAGGGTTTTACCATTAGGGTCTAGGGTTTAGGGTTTAGGGTTTAGGGTATTGGGTTTAGAGTTTAGGATTTTACCATTAGGGATTAGGGTTTCGGGTTTAGGGATTAGGGTTTCGGGTTTAGGGTTTAGGATTTAGGGTTTAGGGTTTAGGGTCTAGGGTTTAGGGTTTAGGGTTTAGGATTTAGGGTTTAGGGTTTAGGGTCTAGGGTTTAGGGTTTAGGGCTTAATGTTTAGGGTTTAGGGTTTAGGGTTTAGGGTGTATGGTTTAGGGTTTAGGGTTTAGGGTTTAGGGTTTAGGATTTAGGGTTTAGGGTTTAGAGTTTAGGGTTTAGGGTTTAGGGTTTTTTGAATAGGGTTTAGGGTTTAGGGTTTTGGGTTTATGGTTTATGGTTTGGGGTTTTGGGTTTAGGGTTTTACCATTAGGGACTAGGGTTTAGGGTTTAGGGTTTAGGGTGGTGGTCTAGGGTCCAGGGTTTAGGGTTTAGGGTTAGGGTTTAGGGTTTAGGGTTTAGGGTTTAGGGCCTAGGGCCTAGGGTCTGGGGTCTGGGGTCTAGGGTCTAGGGTCTAGGGTCTATGGTCTAGGGTTTAAGGTTTAATGTTTAGGGTTTAGGGTTTAGGGTGCAGGATTTAGGGTTTAGGATTTAGGTTTTAGGGTTTAGGGTTTTGGGTTTAGGGTTTTACCAATAGGGTTTAGGGTTTAGGTTTTAGGATTTTGGGTATAGGGTATATGGTTTAGGGTTCAGGGTATAGGGTCTAGGGTACCGAGTTTTGGGTATAGGGTTTTGGGTTTACCATTAGGGTCTTTGGTTTAGGGTTTAGGGTTTAGGGTATAGGGTTTAGGGGTTAGGATTTTACCATTAGGGATTTGGGTTTCGGGTTTAGGGATTATGGTTTCGGGTTTAGGGTTTGGGATTTAGGGTTTAGGGTTTAGGGTCTAGGGTTTAGGGTTTAGGGTCTAGGGTCTAGGGTCTAGGGTCTAGGGTCTAGGGTCTAGGGTTAGGGTCTAGCGTCTAGGGTCTAGGGTCTAGGGTCTAGGGTCTAGGGTCTAGGGTCTAGGGTCTAGGGTCTAGGGTCTAGGGTCTAGGGTTTAAGGTTTAGGGTTTAGGGTTTAGGGTTTAGGGTTTAGGGTTTTGCAATTAGGGTTTAGGGTTTAGGGTTTAGGGTTCAGGGTTTAGGTTTTAGAGTTTAGGGTTTAGGGTTTAGGGTTTAGGGTCTAGGGTCTAGGATTTAGGGTTCAGCATTTAGGGTTTAGGATTTTAGGTTTAGCGTTTGGGGTTTAGGGTTTAGGGTTTTACCATTAGTGTTCAGGGTTCAGGGTTTAGGTTTTAGAGTTTAGGGTTTAGGGTTTAGGGTTTACGGTTTACGGTTTAGGGTTTTTCCAATAGGGTTTAGGGTTTTACCAATAGGGTTCAGGGTTTAGGTTTTAGGATTTAGGGTATAGGGTTTAGGGTGTAGGGTATAGGGTCTAGGGTACCGGGTTTTGGGTATAGGGTTAAGGGTTTTACCATTAGGGTCTAGGGTTTAGGGTTTAGGGTTTATGGTATTGGGTTTAGAGTTTAGGATTTTAGGGTTTAGGGTTTAGGGTTTAGGGTTTAGGGTTTAGGGTTTAGGGTTTAGGGTTTAGGGTTTAGGGTTTAGGGTTTAGGGTTTAGGGTTTAGGGTTTAGGGTTTAGGGTTTAGGGTTTAGGGTTTAGGGTTTAGGGTTTAGGGTTTAGGGTTTAGGGTATAGGGTTTAGGGTTTTGGGTTTTGGGTTTAGGGTTTAGGGTTTAGGGGTTAGGGTTTAGGGGTTAGGATTTTACCATTTGGGATTAGGGTTTCGGGTTTAGGGATTAGGGTTTCGGGTTTAGGGTTTAGGATTTAGGGTTTAGGGTTTAGGGTCTAGGGTTTAGGGTTTAGGGTTTAGGATTTAGGGTTTAGGGTTTAGGGTCTAGGGTTTAGGGTTTAGGGCTTAATGTTTAGGGTTTAGGATTTAGTGTTTAGGGTGTATGGTTTAGGGTTTAGGGTTTAGGGTTTAGGGTTTAGGATTTAGGGTTTAGGGTTTAGGGTTTAGGGTTTAGGGTTTTTTGAATAGGGTTTAGGGTTTAGGGTTTTGGGTTTATGGTTTATGGTTTGGGGTTTAGGGTTTAGGGTTTTACCATTAGGGACTAGGGTTTCGGGTTTAGGATTTAGGGTGGTGGTCTAGGGTCCAGGGTTTAGGGTTTAGGGTTAGGGATTAGGGTTTAAGGTTTAGGGTTTAGGGCCTAGGGCCTAGGGTCTGGGGTCTGGGGTCTAGGGTCTAGGGTCTAGGGTCTATGGTCTAGGGTTTAAGGTTTAATGTTTAGGGTTTAGGGTTTAGGGTGTAGGATTTAGGGTTTAGGATTTAGGGTTTAGGGTTTAGGGTTTAGGATTTTTTGAATAGGGTTTAGGGTTTAGGGTTTTTTGAATAGGGTTTAGGGTTTAGGGTTTTACCATTAGGGTGTAGTATTTTACCAATTGGGTTTAGCGTTTAGGGTTTAGGGTTTAGGGTTTAGGGTTTAGGGTTTAGGGTTTAGGGTTTAGTGCTTAGGGTTTAGAGTTTAGGGTTTAGAGTTTAGGGTTTAGGGTTTTACCAATATGGTTAAGGGTTTTACCAATAGCGTTTAGGGTTTTACCGATAGGGTTTACTGTTTAGGATTTAGGTTTTCCAGTTTAGGGTTTCGGGTTTAGGGTGGGTTTAGGGCTTAGGGTTTAGAGTTTAGGGTTTAGGGTTTAGGGTTTAGGGTTTAGGGTTTAGGGTATAGGGTTTAGGGTTTAGGGCTTAATGTTTAGGGTTTAGGGTTTAGGGTTTAGGGTGTATGGTTTAGGGTTTAGGGTTTAGGGTTTAGGGTTTAGGATTTAGGGTTTAGGGTTTGGGGTTTAGGGTTTTACCAATAGGGTTTAGGGTTTAGGGTTTAGGGTTTAGGGTGTATGGTCTAGGACTTAGGGTTCAGCATTTAGGGTTTAGTGTTTAGGGTTTAGGGTTTAGGGTTTAGGGTTTTACCATTAGGGTTTAGGGTTTAGGGTTTAGGATTCAGGGTTAAGGTTTTAAGGTTTAGGGTTTAGGGTTTAGGGTTTAGGGTTTAGGGTTTAGGATTTAAGGTTTAGGGTTTAGGGTTTAGGGTTTAGGGTTCATGGTTTGGAGTTTTACCATTAGGGTTTAGGGTTTAGGGTTTAGGATTTTACCATTGGGGTGTTGGATATTACCATTAGGGTTTAGGGTTTAGGGTTTGGGGTCTAGAATTTAGGGTTTAGGGTTTTTCCAATAGGGTTTAGGGTTTTACCAATAGGGTTTTGGGTTTATGGTCTAGGGTTTAGGATTTAGGGTACAGCATTTAGGGTTTAGGATTTTAGGTTTTGGGGGGTTTAGGTTTTAGGGTTTTACCATTAGGGTTTAGGGTTTTACCAATAGGGTTTAGGGTTTAGGGTTTAGGGTCTAGGGTTTAGGATTTAGAGTTCAGCATTTAGGGTTTAGGATTTTGGGTTTAGGGTTTAGGGTTTAGGGTTTAGGGTTAAGGGTATAAGGTATTGGGTTTAGGGTTTTGGGTATAGGGTCTAGGGTACCGGGTTTTGGGGATAGGATTTGGGGTTTTACCATTAGGGTATAGGGTATAGGGTTTAGGGTTTAGGGTTTAGGGTTTAGGGTTTAGGGTTTAGGGTTTAGGGTTTAGGGTTTAGTGCTTAGGGTTTAGGGTTTAGAGTTTAGGGTTTAGGGTTTTACCAATATGGTTAAGGGTTTTACCATTAGCGTACCGATAGGGTTTACGGTTTAGGATTTAGGGTCTAGGGTTTAGGATTTAGGGTTCAGCATTTAGGGTTTAGGATTTAGGGTTCAGCATTTAGGGTTTCGGATTTCGTGTTTAGGGTTTAGGGTTTAGGGTTTCGAGTTTAGGGTTTTACCATTAGGGTTTAAGGTTTAGGGTTTAGGATTTTACCATTGGGGTGTTGGATATTACCATTAGGGTTTAGGGTTTAGGGTTTGGGGTCTAGAATTTAGGGTTTAGGGTTTTTCCAATAGGGTTTAGTGTTTTACCAATAGGGTTTTGGGTTTAGGTTCTTGGGTTTAGGATTTAGGGTTCAGCATTTAGGGTTTAGGATTTTAGGTTTAGGGGGGTTTAGGGTTTAGGGCTTTACCATTAGGGTTTAGGGTTTAGGGTTTAGGGTTTTACCAAAAGGGTTTAGGGTTTAGGGTTTAGTGTCTAGGGTTAAGGATTTAGGGTTCAGCATTTAGGGTTTAGGATTTTGGGTTTAGGGTTTAGGGTTAATGTTTAGGGTTTAGGGTTTAGGATTTAGGGTTTAGGGTATAGGGTATAGGGTATAGGGTATAGGGTTTAGGGTTTTGGGTATAGGGTCTAGGATACCGGGTTT
This sequence comes from Carex myosuroides, assembly GCA_028015225.1. Taxonomy (NCBI): domain Eukaryota; kingdom Viridiplantae; phylum Streptophyta; class Magnoliopsida; order Poales; family Cyperaceae; genus Carex; species Carex myosuroides. The sequence continues at coordinate 8,598,170 of CM051464.1, forward strand.
TGGATATAAAGTTTAGGGTTTTACCATTAGGGTCTAGGCTTTACCATTAGGGTTTAGGATTTTACCATTAGGGATTAGGGTTTCGGGTTTAGGGTTTAGGATTTAGTGTTTAGGGTTTAGGGTCTACGGTTTAGGGTTTAGGGTTTAGGATCTAGGATTTAGGGTTTAGGGTCTAGGGTTTAGGGTTGAGGGATTAATGTTTAGGGTTTAGGGTTTAGGGTTCAGGGTTCAGGGTTTATGGTTTAGGGTTTAGGGTTAGGATTAGGGTTTAGGGTTTACGGTTTAGGGTTTAGGGTTTAGGGTTTAGGGTTTAGGGTTTAGGGTTTAGGGTTTAGGGTTTAGGGTTTAGGGTTTAGGGTTTGGGTTTAGGGTTTTTTGAATAGGGTTTAGGGTTTAGGGTTTTACCATTAGGGTCTAGAGTTATGGTTTAGGGTTTAGGGTTTTACCATTAGGGACTAGGGTTTAGGGTTTAGGGTTTAGGGTGGGGGTCTAGGGTCCAGGGTTTAGGGTTTCGGGTTTAGGGTTTAGGGTTTAGGGTCTAGGGTCTAGGGTCTAGGGTTTAGGGTTTAATGTTTAGGGTTTAGGGTTTAGGATTTAGGGTTTAGGGTTTAGGACTCAGCATTTAGGGTTTAGGATTTTAGGTTTAGCGTTTGGGGTTTTTTGAATAGGGTTTAGGGTTTAGGGTTTTACCATTAGGGTGTAGGATTTTACCAATAGGGTTTAGGGTTTTTGGGTTTAGGGTTTAGGGTTTAGGGTTTAGGGTTTAGGGTCTAGGGTTTAGGATTTAGGGTTTAGGGTTTAGGGTTTTACCATTAGGGTTTAGGGTTTAGGGTTTAGGGTTCAGCGTTTAGGTTTTAGAGTTTAGGGTTTAGGGTTTAGGGTTCAGGGTTTGGGGTTTTACCATTAGGGTTTTGGGTTTAGGGTTTAGGGTTTAGGATTTTACCATTAGGGTGTTGAATATTACCATTAGGGTTTAGGTATTATGGTTTAGTGTTTTTCCAATAGGGTGTAGGGTTTTACCAATAAGGTTACGGGTTTAGGGTCTAGGGTTTAGGATTTAATGTTATAACCTGAAAATTTAAAGTTTAGTTAATTAACCTAGTAATCAAAATTTGCAACTAATTTAAAATTCTAAATTTATTTGTTAGGTTAATTAAAAACGATCAATGGTTTAAACAAAAATATTAATAGGATAAACAAGAATTTAAATAAATAGATGCACTATTGTATATATATAATATATTAGTAAATCAAAATATCGTGTTAGGGAATCTCTAAATTACAAACCAAATTTAAAATAGACGTGGTGACCTTCGAATAGTTCGTACATTTTTATAAATGTCATTTCTTTCACGTTCCAAAATTAATGGATAATTAAAGAACTAACGATTTAATTGTGAACTACAAATCGAAGATTCCGACAAATTAAGGTGAAATATTAAACGCGAAAACTTCGTCAAATTAAACCGGTTGCAAGCCTCTCGATTGTTATTTATTGATCTAGAAAATATTGCATCCAGATCGAGTTTCTTAAGTATGCAATGTTTGGACCATTTAAATAAATTCTGCACGAATCTCAAAGTCAAACCATCCTCTTTTGTTTTGCCGCTGAGTCCAGACGAAAACCGAGCAGCGTTGTTTTTCGTTCTTTCTCCCTCAGCGACAGCTCGCCTCCCTCTCCTGCGGTGACAGAGGCCACCTCACTTCCTCAATTTTGTCTCTATCTCCTTCTCCTGGCGACAGAATCGCCTCTTCTCTATTTTGAAATTGATTTTTTTCGCTAGTTTGTTCCATCGCTGCCGCTATCTCTTATACTCTCTCTCACTCTCCATTACTCCCCTCTCTCTCTCCACTGCTCTCTTCTCCTCTCTCTCACCCTCTCCAGTACACACTCTCTCTTTTGCTCTCTCTCTTTCTCTCCACTCCTACTGCCGCACCACCTTCCCTCTTTGCCTTCACTCCTAAACCGAGAACAATAACCTAACCCCGTTACTGTTGATTGCTTGTGGCCTGTTTTCGTGTGATTGCCGATTGTCTGTTGCCGTTGCCTGTTGCCTTTCTTTCTTTTCGTGTGCTTGCCGATTGCCTGATTGGACGGCCGTAGTAACTGCCGAGCTTCGATTTCTACTGTGATTGCTCTATCCGGGTAACCCTAAACTTATTTTCTGTTGGTTTTGCCTTGTTGCTGAATTGCGGCCTTCGTGCCATTTCAAGTGACCTACGGCCTATGTGCCTCTCTTGTTTTCTCTGTTTCTGGTACCAACCTGGTACCAGAGTGTGTGCCGTGTGCTTTGTTCCTGCTGGCCATGCTATTTTGGCTGCCTTTGTGTTGACCTTCCTGTTTGGGTTGCTTGTTCTGTTGGTTACTGGTGCCGATTTTTTTTTGTGTGCTGGCTGGATTGTTATTGCATTGTGCTGACCTTGTTTACCTTATGACTGTGTTTATGCTATGTGAGGCTGGTACCAGTCGGTACCAGCCCAGTGATACCACTGGTACCCCATCTGAACTGACAGGGATCTTATCGTGATATTTGTAAATTGTTGAGGGTTTTTATATAAAAATTTGGCCTTTGTGCAAATAAAAAGGGATAAGGGACTAAATTGCAAATTGGTGGATTTTGAATAATTGGGCTTCGGCCTAATTGCATAATGGGCCATGACTTGGTAACTTAATTGGAAATTGGGTCTTGTTATTATTGGGCCGTGGCTGTGGTGATAAATAAATGGATTGGGCTTTTAATTTTCTGTTGGGCCCTATTATGAATTTATTAATAAATTCAAAGAGGCTTGGGCCTTTATCTATTAGGGCTTGGCAGATTTTTAAAAATAAGAAGGAATAAATGTTGCCTCGGATTGACGGAATAAAAGGACGGCTTTTAAAAATTTAGGTTTTAATAAAGTAACCGAATAAAACCGAATGCTTATGTAAACTTAAATTAACTCGGGAAATGATTATACCGTCCGGGTCTTGATGCCTCAGTGAGAGTTCATAACATAATTTGAACAGATACTATACAACCCTATATGGACACCTATATGATCCCGAAACACACCCAATAAAAATATTTCAACACATGTAGATTAATTAGGGTTTTAATTAATTAAAAGTTGAGTAGTTAGGATTTTTTTTAAATATTAAGCACATATTATATTAAATTAAATGTAGCTTTAATTAAAGTAAACGTTTTATAAATAAAATATGTTGTTAATTAATAAAGAACAATTAATTAACAACATATTAACGCTTTCGAATCATTATGAACACAAAGTTTTACTAAGTAGAATAATTAAAGAATCATGTATAAATTCATAATTTAATTTATGTGACTCGCACAAATTAGTAAAAATAATACGTATGATTTTAGAACGCTATACTAATTACGTACTTAACAATTATAAACTACGTACTTAGGATTTCAAATTTATTTGTAGCTTAATTAATTAGGAAAAACACGTTATCTTACAATTGACTAAATAGAAAATTAATAACAACAAATTAAATTACGTAGGTTATACTTTACCTATTTTATCGTAAAAATATGTAATATCCTTAAGTTAAAAGTTATAAATAATTAAATTACATTAGATTAAATTAAACCAACCTTGACCTAATTTTACACTCAATCGGAATCGAATAAAATCGATCGAACCGGTTGAGCAGGTTCGAACACTTAGTGAAATTTATCAAACTGGGTAATCAGGGTCACGAATACTTAGTATAGACTCTAATTAAGTTACGACTAAATTACAGGTCAGCCGACCTACACCGAGTTCGATCCGTGGACCGATTCCGCTGACGCTTGTGCAGGAGCAGGCGAGGATTACGTGGATCCCGGAGATTATTAGCTCTTTCTACCCCTACAGTTATCAGGTGTGGGATATCTGTTTTATTCGTTCGTGGCGTACTCTCACCAGTCGACCACTTGACCTGACATCCGCACTTTAAATTTTGTAGTTGCATCAGAGCATGTTTAATCCTTTCTGAACTGTAATTTAGGATTTGCACAACCCCTTCTAAATTGAAAATTTAATGCTTTCTTAGGAGTAGTGTAACTTAATTAATAATAAATTAGGATATTAGTTGTCCTCTTCTCGTAGAGGACAACATATTATTGTAGTTAAGCATGTGCATTGGTGAGCGTGAGATAGAAGACCGAATGACTGCTTTCCGTTCTCGTAGTATGGGATGCGAGGCGGTTCGTGGGTCATTGGGCTGAGGGATCACTTGATCCCTTAGAGGTCTTATTAGGATTATTATTATTATATGCATGAGCTTGGTAGTATATCATTTTCGATCATTTTACATTTTGTGCGGACCGATCACGAGTCCGGAGACGATTCGGGAGCTATCCCCCCTACATTAGGAGCTACTTGCCTAGTACGGCTGCCGAGGATGCGGTGGCAGATTTTATTTTTGTTGTTATGATGTCCCATTGATCTGGCAGGATGGTGGAGTTTCGTCTCTGCTCATGAGGAGACGAATTGACTTATTCTTACGCATTGCTTGTAGTTTTCTCCTATTTTATATGTTTGGTGATGAATCGTCTTAGAGAAGGAAAACACATGGAATTAAGTGTAACCATCGGCTAGTGTGCCCTTCTTGTGTGGGCAAAGCTCGATGTCCTTAGGCATCGGGTACCTTTGCTCCTCTGATCGCAGTCCTTGGATGTTACACGAATTTCGATATAACCATCGGCTAGCGTGCTCTTCTTGTGTGGGCAAAGTTCGATGTCAATAGGCATCGAATACCTTTGCCCCTCTGATCGCAGTCCTTGTGTTATGTCACTTTTGAGATACAAATTCAATTTGATTGAACTTGGCACGGCACGGGGTGATAAAATTATCCGTACTATTATTATATCAATTTGTACACACAGTACCTATTGTACTGGACTTCGGTTGAGTATAATATTGATCCTCATATTTTATTTTGGGAAACTTTGGCATTTTGGCATAATAGGATAATCACATCATGTCATCTATTATATGCATATTTTTCTTTTGTAGTACTATGATAGGTTTAATTTTCGTAACATATGCATTAAAAGTGAATTACCGACTTCACGTAGATTTCAAATTAAAATGTGCTATGACTTAAGAGGATCCCTGAAGGAATAATACTGGGTCACATACTGGGCGATCATTCGCTCATCCCCTCCTTTTTATGGATGTGGGCAGGTACAGAGTCTGACGGCCCGCAGCAGGAGGCGTCAGGAGCTGTCCCCGACGGTCACATCACTTGAGATAGATTAGGGGTTTTTGTTTAGGATTTTGCGAGTCCAATGTTTTGTTATATATATTGGACTCGACAGACTATGTATCCCTTGACTAGTTATGTTTATTTTATCCCGATGTGAGTTGTATGGATGTGTATATATGTATGTTTATTTGATATTTATGACTGTTGCTTGTTTGTATTATATTGCTTCCGCTGTTGATTGATATTTATATTGTTTAGCCTTGCGTGTTTGATGATCATTAGACACGAGGCGGGGATTGATCATATCCTAATCCAGAAATTCTGGTTTGGGGTGTGACATCCTTTGGGTGGTATCAGAGCCAGGTTTATCGTAATCATTTGTACGATAAACCGAATACCATTCACTAAACAATAAGAAGCAAAATCATAAGTTGATAAATATTAATATATACGAGTCAAAGCACTTGACCGATACTTTAAGTAGTATCGCACGTAGACATCAACGAACGAACTCTTTTCCTTATCATACGACTTCTTTTCATTCCTTGATTGTATATCCATATCTCTGTTGCAGCTATACTATGGACGGCCGCCACCCCCATAGGCGTCGTAGGGCTACATCCCAGCCACCTGAGGCTCATTCCGGGCTCTCTGCCGGTAGCGTATCTCCACGACCTATTGAGGTCCGTGCCCCGTCTGTACGTTCTCAGCCTTCTGTGGCACGCGGTCATGGCGCAGCGAACCCACCCCAGGGAGGTGCGGGTGCTAGTAGAGCGGGTTCGTCTCAGGCTGGTTCGTCTCGAGCGGGTCCGTCTCGTGGTTCTGCAGATAGGCAGCCTCCACCTCTCCCGGATGCGGCGCAGCTCATGCGGCAGTTCTTTGACGGTTTGGCCCATCTTACGGGTCAGGGAGCAGGTGCGGGTCGCGCTATAGCCGACCCCTTTACCACCGCCCATCGTGACTTCATACGTCTTCACGCGCTCCGATTTGACGGGCGCGGTACTTATACTGCAGCCGATGAGTGGCTTGCTTCTGTTGAGGAGATCCTTCGTCTCGCTTGGTCTCCTGTGGAGTTTCATACCGAGTTGGCTGCGACACTTTTTGACGGAGATGCCCGTCATTGGTGGGCTACACAGCAGCCCCAGTACGTGGACGGTCCTCCTATACCGTGGCAGTGGTTTACCGAGGTCTTCCGCCGTCGCTTCATGGGTAGGGCACAGCTTCCTGCTCTGAGACAGCAGTTTGAGTCGCTTACCCAGGGTGGCCGTACCGTATGTCAGTACGGTACTTCCTTCATCAGCTTATCGCGATACGCCCCTGACTTAGTGGCGGATCCACAGGACCGTCGCCTCTGCTTCATCGGGGGACTACAGCCTTCATTGGCTTGTCTCGTGGCCTCTTACCCTAGCACATCCATTGAGACCCTGATGGATAGTGCGGAGTTACTGGAGAGACTCCAGCACAGGAGTGTCCGGCCCCGGACCGACATCGCCGCGTCCCCGGGTCGGGGTAGAGACACCTTCTCCCAGCCTATCGTGAGGCAGCCCCAGCCTCAGCAGTTTCGCGGTCAGCCGAGACCGACCATTCCTCGCTCCGGTGCCTGTTTCATCTGCCAGGCCACTGATCATTGGGCGAACGCCTGTCCGCAGCGGATAGGCGGTAGCCAGTACTCCGATCGAGCCTTCTCAGGAGGTCGGGGACAGTCTGACTTCGGCCGCGGACGTGGGCCGGTGCCACCCCGCAGCGGCTTCGGCAGCAACATGCAGCGAGGTGGTAGATCCGGATCCGGGTCAGGACGTGGACCTGGAGGTGGCAGTCAGACTGGTCGCGACTATGCGCGCATTCACGCCACCATTGGGGAGGAGATCCCCGCTGACGAGACCCCTGAGGGAGAGCCACTACCGGGACCTCCTTCCACTGGTGCCCCGACGCATGATGATGTGGATCTCATCACTGGTACTGTACTTATATCTGGGTGTCCAGCTTACGTACTCATCGATATGGGAGCGAGTCATTCCTTCGTAGCCTTAGCTTTCGTGTCTACCCACGAGTGGGCCACCGAGGCTAGGACTCGGGCCATGGAGGTACAGACGCCTCTCGGCAGGCAAGCCCTAGTAGACAGGGTTTGCAAGGACCGAAATGTCCGTATCGCCGATAGGGACCTAGCAGTAGACCTTACGGTTCTGGACATGCGAGATTTCGACGTGCTGCTAGGTCTGGACTGGTTGACCACGCACCACGCCATCGTCGACTGCGAGAGACATACCGTACGATTCGGGCGTCCGAATGAGGTGTCGTTCACCTTTAGGGGAAGGAAACCTGGGACCGGGTTTCCTATCATATCGGCACTACGGGTGACCCATCTCATCACCGCGGGGTGTAGCGCGTATCTTGCAGCTGTCGTCCTAACGGAGAGCGAGGGGGTAGACATACGCAGCATACCGATTGTGAGTGAGTTTACTGATGTATTTCCGGAGGAGCTACCTGGGATGCCTCCAGATCGTGAGGTTGAGTTCTGCATAGAGCTCCAGCCGGGCACGACACCCATCGCCTGAGCCCCTTATCGCATGGCGCCTGCCGAGCTTAGAGAGCTCAAGACGCAACTCGAAGACCTCGAGAAGGGCTTCATACGACCGAGCACGTCTCCTTGGGGAGCCCCTGTTCTCTTCGTGAGGAAGAAGGACGGATCCCTTCGTCTATGCATCGACTACCGAGAGTTGAACAAGTGCACGGTGCCGAACCGGTATCCTCTACCACGCATCGATGACTTGTTCGATCAGCTCCAGGGTTCAGAGGTGTATTCGAAGATCGACCTACAATCCGGATATCACCAGATGAAGATTCGGGCGAGCGACGTCCCGAGGACTGCCTTCCGGACCCGATACGGACACTACGAGTTTCGCGTCATGTCCTTTGGACTGACGAACGCACCGACGTATTTTATGAGCCTCATGAACACGGTATTCGCAGACTTCCTGGACTCATTCGTTGTAGTCTTTATCGACGATATATTGATCTACTCGCGGAGTCGGGAGGAGCACGCCACACATTTACGATTGATACTAGAGCGACTTAGAGAGCATCGGCTGTACGCCAAGTTCTCGAAGTGCGATTTCTGGATTGAGAAAGTTGCATTTCTCGGACACGTGATATCTAAGGACGGGTTAGCGGTGGACCCGCAGAAGATATCTGCCATTTCTGACTGGAGGCGACCTGAGAGCGTCACTGAGATTCGTAGTTTCTTAGGATTGGCCGGCTACTATAGACGGTTTGTAGCTGGATTCTCACGTCTATCCCTACCGTTGACTCAGCTACTACAGAAGGGAGTCAAGTTCGAGTGGACTCCCGAGCGCGAAAGTAGCTTCGAAGAGCTCAAGCGCCATCTTGTCTCCGCACCGGTTCTCGCGATGCCCATTTCCGGTGTGGAGTACGCCGTTTACGCCGACGCCTCCCGATACAGACTAGGTTGCGTATTGATGCAGCAGGGCCATGTCATCGCATACGCTTCGAGGCAGCTCCGCACGCACGAGCGGAACAACCCCACCCACGACTTAGAGTTGGCGGCCGTAGTCTTCGCATTGAAGATCTGGCGTCATTACCTATACGGAGACAAGTGCAAGATCTACACTGATCATAAGAGCCTGAAATACGTCTTCACACAGAAGGAGCTCAACCTGAGGCAGCGAAGATGGCTCGAACTGATGAAGGACTACGGCCTGGAGATATTGTATCATCCGGGCAAGGCCAACGTGGTGGCCGACGCCTTGAGTCGCAAGAGTCAGGGTAACCTGGCTACGATGATTACGCGACAGCACCATCTACTGGAGGACATGAGACGACTTGACTTGTGGGTTGCTCCATCGGAGGAGCTGATAGGCGAGACTAGCGGTAGCAGTGAGACAGTGATAGCTTCCATGGTGATACAGCCGACATTGATTGACGAGATACGACGAGCACAGAGCAGTGATGACTTACTGGAGAATACTCGTGCCACTATTGCCGCGGGTCGACATTCTCCGTTTAGAGTAGATGACGATGGTGCATTGAGACTCGGCAACAGGCTATGCGTACCAGATACGGCATCCCTAAAGGACATGATCCTTAGGGAGGCACACGACTCGGTCTACGCGATTCATCCTGGCGAGACGAAGATGTACCAAGACCTCAAGAACTACTACTGGTGGAAGAACATGCGACGAGAGATCGCGAAGTTCGTTGGCAAGTGCTTGACTTGCCAAAAGGTGAAAGCCGACCGTCAGAGACCGCCGGGGCTTATACAGCCACTCAAGAAGTCGGAGCACAAGTTCGATATCATCACAATGGACTTCGTGACGGGACTACCTAGGACTAGATCGAGAGACGATGCGATTTGGGTCATAGTCGACACTTTGACCAAGGTGGCGCACTTCATCGCATATCGTTAGGGTTTAGGGTTTAGGGTTTAGGGTTTAGGGTTTAGGGTTTAGGGTTTTACCATTAGGGTTTATGGTTTAGGGTTCATGGTTTAGGTTTTAGAGTTTAGGGTTTAGGGTTTAGGGTTTAGGGTCTAGGGTCTAGGATTTAGGGTTCAGAATTTAGGGTTTAGGATTTTAGGTTTAGCGTTTTTGGTTTAGGGTTTAGGGTTTTACCATTAGGGTTTAGGGTTTAAGGTTTAGGGTTCAGGGTTTAGGTTTTAGAATTTAGGGTTTAGGGTTTTGGGTTTATGGTTCAAGGTTTTTCCAATAGGGTTTAGGGTTTTACCAATAGGGTTTAGGGTTGAGGGTTTAGGGTATAGGGTTTAGGATTTAGGGTTCAGCATTTTGGGCTTAGGATTTTAGGTTTAGCGTTTAGGGTTTAGGCTTTAGGGTCTAGGGTTTACCATTATGGTTTAGGGTTTTACCAATAGGGTTTAGTGTTTAGGGTTTAGGGTCTAGGGGGATTTAGGGTTCGGCATTTAGGGTTTAGGATTTTAGGTTTAGGGTTTAAGGTTTAGGGTTTAGGGTTTACGTTTTAGGATTTAGGCTATAGGGTTTAGGGTTTAGGGTATAGGGTCTAGGGTACCGGGTTTTGGGTATAGGGTTTAGGGTTTTACCATTAGGGTCTAGGGTTTAGGGTTTAGGGTTTAGGGTATAGGGCTTAGGGTTTAGGATTTTACCATTAGGGATTAGGATTTCGGGTTTAGGGTTTACGATTTAGGGTTTAGGGTTTAAGGTCTAGGGTTTATGGTTTAGGGTTTAGGATTTAGGGTTTAGGGTTTAGGTCTAGGCTCTAGGGTTTAGGGTCTAGGGTTTAGGGTTTTACCATTAGGGTTTAGGGTTTAGGGTTTAGGGTTCAGGGTTTAGGTTTTAGGGTTTTGGATATTACCATTAGGGTGTTGGATATTACCATTAGAGTTTTGGGTTTAGGGTTTATTGTTTTCTCAATAGGGTGTAGGGTTTTACCAATAGGGTTAAGGGTTTAGGGTCTAGGGTTTAGGATTTAGGGTTTAGGGTTTTGTTACCACCAAAAATGTATAGTACAAAGTTTCAGTACAGCAAGCTGTACCTTTTAACCTTAAAATACACTTCTGGTTCACACTGCAAGTATACAATCCTACCGCGTAGTATATCGTCGGGTATCGATCACAGGGACGGTTCAAGTGTTATCCGGACTCTACTTTGGTTAACTAAAAACTAGAAGTTGGAAAAAGGTTGATTTTGGTTATTTAATATGCCTACAGATTCAAAGCAATAATAAAGTGCAAGAAAGAAGATTAAACTGGTTTTAATCAATAATAAAAAGTGTTCCCAGGGTTAAGACTTCATCTCAGTTTTGCCCTTTGGCTATCCTGTCCGGGCCGTGTCAATTCCTACACGGGCCGTATCAGTTTACACGGGCCGTGTCATTTCGCTACACGGTCCTGGTCAACCTCCGGTTAATGCAGCAGCTACTGTTTCTTTGTATCGTTCCTTTGTGTAGGGTTCTATTGACCGGACCTAATGTTTCTGGACCTCAACTGCCGTTTGTTGGTTCATCAACTTGGTACGGAAACTGAAATATATGCCCTCGTCGGGTTCTAGACCTCAACTTTCGTGTGTTGGTCCCTACTACCTAGTTGCTTGATTGGTATACTAAAGGTAACTCCTATCCGCCGATAGAGAGTAATTTTCGCCTTCCGGTTACTACTTGGTGTCACCTTTCGGGTCACAAATCCTACCTCATGTACTTAGTTTGGTTGAGAGACGTTAAAGGGTTATAATGCCTTATAGATGTGATCATTCGTCTAGTGGCAAACCAATATAAGTCAAACACTTCAATCTAAGCAATTAAAATACTACTCAATCAATCAAACACAAATTTCAATATAAAGATTCAATAACTAGCATGCAAGACAAAACATTCGATTACATCAAAACCCTAGAAACAAAGTAAATTACTCACTCATGGTTCTAAAACAACAAATACAAATAAAGATAGAGTTGATCATGACAAAACCCAAAGTGCAAAGAAGATCAATCGAAAGTGCAAGAAATTCGCTTCTCCAATTCGCCTCCAAGCTTAGCCGCCAAAGATGAACCCTAGAACCTGCTCTCCTGTTCCAGAATGACCTTTCCTGGAGAGAAATCCCGATTATATGCTTAATTCATCGACCTTCCTTCAATAGCCTTCTTTCCAGATTTCTAGATCTGTTTCCGGAATTGCTTGACACAGGCCGTGTCAAATCTGTCCGGCCCGTGTAACCTGTGTACTTAGCTCAAATTGTAGATCTTCTCGCAAGCTTTCTGAAAAGTGGTCATACACTCAAAACGGAGTTACGAGTCAAAAGTTATGACTGTTTTAAGTTCGGGTGCTGAAATTTCAGCATCATATGGATGGTGTCCTGGTCGTGTCTGTGGTCGAGTTGAGGTTGACACGGGCCGTGTAGAGACTTCAGAATTCCATATTTCTCCTCGATTTCGCCCGAATCCTGCAAAATAAGAATAAACTTGCAGCAGTACCACATTCTAAAGATATTCAATGAAATACAACTGATTTAATAGATTTAAACACAGGTTTGGTACAGAAATTGGTCGGAATTATAGGTCAAATAACGAGACATCAGGTTTTTCCAATAGGGTTTAGGGTTTAGGGTCTAGGGTTTAGGATTTAGGATTCAGCATTTAGGGCTTAGGATTTCAGGTTTAGCGTTTAGGGTTTAGGCTTTACGGTCTAGGGTTTACCATTATGGTTTAGGGTTTAGGGTTTTACCAATAGGGTTTAGGGTTTAGGGTCTAGGGTCTAGGGGGATTTAGGGTTCAGCATTTATGGGTTAGGATTTTGGGTTTAGGGTTTAAGGTTTAGGGTTTAGGGTTTAGGATTTAGGGTTTAGGGTGTAGGGTATAGGGTTTAGGGTTTATGGTATAGGGTCTAGGGTTTAGGGTTTTGGGTATAGGGTTTAGGTTTTACCATTAGGGTCTAGGATTTAGGGTTTAGGGTTTAGGGTTTAGGGTTTAGGGTTTAGGATTTTACCATTAGGGATTAGGGTTTTGGGTTTAGGGTTTAGGGTTTAGGGTTTTGGGTAAAGGGTTTAATGTTTAGGATTTAGGTTTAGGGTTTAGGGTTTCGGGTTTAGGGTTTAGGGTTTAGGGTTTAGGGTTTAGGGTTTATGGTATAGGTTTTAGGGTTTAGGGTTTAGGGTTTAGGGTATAGGGTATATGGTTTAGGGTTTAGGGTTTAGGGTTTTACCAATAGGGTTTAGCGTTTAGGGTTTAGGGTCTAGGGGTATTTAGGGTTCAGCATTTAGGGTTTAGGATATTGGGTTTAGGGTTTAAGGTTTAGGGTTTAGGGTTTAGGGTTTAGGATTTAGGGTATAGGGTGGTTTAGGGTTTAGGGTATAGGGTCTAGGGTACCGGGTTTTGGGTATAGGGTTTAGGGTTTTACCATTAAGGTTTAGGGTTTAGGGTTTAGGGTATAGGTTTTTGGGTTTAGGATTGTACCATTAGGGATTAGGGTTTCGGGTTTAGGGTTTAGGGTTTAGGGTCTAGGGTTTAGTGTTTAGGGTTTTGGATTTAGGGTTTAGGGTTTAGGGAATAGGGTTCAGGGTTTAGGATTTTACCATTAGGGATTAGGGTTTCGGGTTTAGGGTTTAGGATTTAGAGTTTAGGGTTTAGGGTCTAGGGTTTAGGGTTTAGGATTTAGGGTTTAGGGTTTAGGGTCTAGGGTCTAGGGTTTAGGGTTTAGGGTTTAAAGTTTAGGATTTAGGGTTTAGGGTTTATGGTTTAGGGTTTAGGGTTTAGGATTTAGGGTTTGGGGTTTAGAGTTTAGGGTTTAGGGTTTAGGGTTTTTTGAATAGGGTTTAAGGTTTTACCATTAGGGTTAGGGTTTAGGGTTTAGGTATAGGATTTTACCTTTAGGTTTAGGGTTTAGGGTTTAGGGTTTAGGGTTTAGGGTTTGGGGTTT